>OW026519.1:166870895-168250895 GCA_932274085.1 Protocalliphora azurea
TATATGTCTTCATTTTCGCATATCTAAAGCAGTAATTAAGTGAAAAGTCTTAAAAAGTTATGGTAATAATTTTCATATCAAATTTTAAATAGGGTGGATAGATCGAGGGGGAGTAATAGCCCTCATACAAAGTAAATAGTAGACATCTCATCGTCCAGTGAAAAGCTTGTAATCCTTATAAGTATATATTAGAAAAATGAGTTTTAAGTTTGTTTATTTACTTGTTTCTTTCTTCGTCTGTGTAACAGTCACATCTAAACTACTGAAACGATTTTCATAAAATTTGATACAGACATAGTATACAATGTACCCTTTTGGAAGTATGAGTGATCAAAAATCAATAACTTTTGAACGGGTTAACATTTTTGTCTTTTTTTTATGTAATTGTGCACAAAATTACCAATTACACACAAAACAGTAATCATTACACGTTTACACATTTTTCTTGTAAAATTACAACAAAGGTAAGTAATATGTGTATTTCGGTAACAGTCATTCAATTTTTTTTAATTATGAAATGTGGGTCAGTAAATTGAAGCACAACGTCTATAACTTTTACACTTAAAACTTCTACCAATATGGACAGTACTAACGGAACGTGTATTGAGATCAAATATTTAAACTTTGGATGGACGTTCGGACGGACACATCATATAGTTATCAAATAACATAAATGGGAACAAAATATTGTTTGCTAATATGTCTAGTAATTTTGATAATATTTTTTTATTTTTTTTTTTCCTGAATTACAAACGAAAGGTTTCTACTAAATAAAATATCGTCATACATATTTCATAGTTTTACTGAAATAAAATTAAATATTTTATTTTAATTAAATTTCTAACTACAATTAGGTAAACATTAAGTGTTTAATCAGAAAATTCACATAAGATGCAATTTTAATACATAGACATGTTAAAGTTTTGGTTATTTTTTTATTTTATATAATTTATATTATTTTTTATGGCAATTTAAGAGGTTCCTTTTTTTCCTTAAGCAAAGTTAAATTTTTAATTAGAAGCATTCCTACATCCAGTGTGTAAATTATATACAGAATATTGCAAAACGACTTTCACTATAAGCCAGTATAAGTAGAATATTTCGCTGGATTCGGTAAAATAGTTCAAAGCTTTGTTAAAGATAAAAAAAAAATGCAAAACATTGTTTTTATTTTTAAGTTGTAATTTTTAAAAATTAATAATTCAAGTTGCACTTGATTTATAATGATATATAATGTTCAAATAAAATAATAAAAGATTTATGGTACTCGTATATAACCGTTTGAAAATTATGTGCCCCTAAATATTAAAAATTTTCCTATCAAAAAATTTTTTTTATTGATTAAATTTAGCTGATTTCAGAACCAAATATCTTTGTAACTAAAAACTAAAAAAGATATAAACCAAAGACAGATTTAGAAAATTGCGCATGTTTTACCTTAAGATCAATGTTAAAATTAGAATTATTCAAATATTGATTTTTATGTTTAAACTTATTTTTGTTCACTTGCACCCAAAAAAAAGTATATTGTGTGTCGGAGTATCGTTATAGGCTATGTTAGACTTAGATTAGATGCTACGCCAAAATTTTACGCCTGCCTCACATACAAAGCAAATATTCTTAATGATATATCTAAAGAACTATTATAGTGGGAGTGCTTAAAATTTGTGATAATTATTTTCTTATAATGAAAATAGGACGGTTAGGTCTAAGGGGAGGGGTAGCCCACATATAAAGCAAACATTAATTTTCACATATATAAATGAGTACCAAAGTGAAATTCTTAAAATTCTCAAGTAATTTTCATATCAAATTTCGAATAGGGCAACAAGGTCCAAGGGGAGTAGTAATCTTCATAAAAAATAAATATTAGTTATTGGGTCAATAGTGGTCACGGAACGCACCGAGAAAAACTAGTAAATTAATAATAACCTGCATCAAATTTATTTTGTTAACTTACTTTAAACTGTTACTGTAACTAAAAGCACTTTGATTTGCTTGATAAAATTTATAGAGTGTGACTTTGTTAAAAGGCAAATGAAAAAAAGTAAATATTAAAAATAATAAAAATCAATGAAGAAAATACATTTTAAATAATGACATAAGTTTTGCTAAACCTTTTCCAAAGAAAAAGAAAATAAATTTTAAATAATTTAATAAGAAAAAGTCAATAAACTTTAGGCACATCACAAAATAAATTAAAATATATTTATTAAAGAAAAATAAAGGTGTGTTATGTTTTAATAAGTAATATTTTTTATTTATAAATTTAAGCAACAAAATTTTGACTTCCTTGTAGATTTTTCCAAAAAAGAAAAAAAAAATGAAAGAAAACAATGTTTGCAGTTGTGTTAAAAACCAATTGAAATTTAACATTTCATTAAAAGTAAATCTGGTTTATTATGCAACGCCACACATTATTTTGTTGCAACACTTGAACTTAAACTTCATTGGTCTTTCAGATACAAATTTTGTCGGTTAGGCTTGTTGCTGTGCTGGTTTGTTGGCTGTTTTTTTTTTTTTTTTGCAACAATGCACTTTCAACTAAAAAGAAGAAGAGGAAAATTTCGTCTTTTTGAAAGTATTTCAAGAAAGGAAAATTAAATATGCCTGGCAATGCAAAACGAATAGATAAAAAGTATTACATTTGGCTCATGCCTAACGTCTGTAAACTTGTCTGGTAGCAATAGTGTTTGTTGGTTCCTCAAATGATGCTGGGATAAAATGAGCTGTAAATTTAATTAATGCTATATTAGTTTGGAAATTAACAACAAATTGTATATACGATTTTTTTCTCATCTTTTTCACTTTTGTGCTTGCCGCCTGTTTCTAAAAACTTAATTGTGTTGCAATTCATAAATAAGTATTTATGTAGTTATGTGGTCGTAGCATAGTGCCACTAATTGAAATACTCGTACATAAATGTATAAACATTTAACAGATTTCTTTCACCTGCTGATGATCTAACAAATTAATGCTGTATGCATCTTAACAATCTCAATGTTGTACCAAATTTTATTGTAACGGAAACCTCTTGACTTGCTCTAGCTTGCAACTCTAATACAAACTATAGCCCAAAATCGGAAGCTGCAAATAAATTAAGTTTGACGGAAGTATTTGGTGTTTTCTCTCGTAACAGTTAGTTTTACTTAAAGAAAAATTTTTCAAAACTGAAAACCTGTTTTATTTTTAAACAATTGATTTGAAATCAAACACTTGAGTGCATTTTCAGCTAGAGTGCTGGTAATTCAGGAGTTTAAGTTTAAAGTGTAAGTTGTAAAGTAAGTTTTTGTTTGCAAATATCTTAAGAGTGTGTAAGTGTGCCTGCTTAGTACGTTCACTGTTTGACTTAATCCTTTATATGAATTTCATGTTATTATGTCACAATTGTTGGTTTTTCCAATAAATTTATTTTATATGTGTTTTTCCTTTTTGTTTTTTGTGTCATTTTGTAAGCATTTCCTGTAATTCAATTTAAATTTGATTCACATTTTTAACAGATAAATGTCAAATCAATTTAATAAATTTTATTTGTTATTCCTATGGCGTTCCAGAGTAATAATTCAAAAATTTTAAAGTTTTTGACGTTTTAAATATTTATGGAGTTGAATGTTGATTGTAAATAGCTGTCAATGGAAATTGATATGAAATTTAGTGCATGTTTTTATATATCTTTAAATAACAAAATGTTATTTGTATTTGAAAGAAATAGACATGATATAATATTGACATTTGACCTTGTACTAGTAACATATCTAATAAAATTGATTTGACATGTTGCGCCCGAGGTCTGCAATATATAATGCATAAAAAATATACATATTTCCGATCTTACTTACTCGTTGTTGTTTTGCTTAATGGAGTAGAAAGTTTACAATTCAGGGTTGCCAGATGCGAATTGTGATTTAATTAAAAAAAAAAAAAACTTGATAATCGACTTTCGCCAAAAATCTTTTATTTTTACATGATACCTATATGGAAATACGTATATGAATACATCGGTACAATAGGGATATAGTTTTCAGATTTTTTTGCGAAAATAAGAATTTACATAGCATATCCGTTTAGGCTATAGAAAAATATTAATAAACGCGGTATTAGATGTTTGCAATTGTTATTTGAAAAAATAAATAAAACCATATGGCACAGCTTCTTTATATTGACTCAATACAAATATTTCAATATCTGTTAATAAATATTACTTTTGAACATTTATTAATGGCGTTAAAAAAAAATACTATATCGTATAAACGAATATATTTTGGAAGTTTTCAAGTAAATCTCGAGGAAAAAATTTATAAAAAAAATTTTGATTTTAGTCCTTAATTTTTTTTTTTTTTTTTTTGATGGCACTTTAAAATTTATTTGTATAAATATATTGTAATTCGAATGCGTGTAGAATCAGTTTGTGTTAATCATTTTGCGCAGGGGGCACAAAATTTATAGCGATTTTAAGTTGAACATATAAAAATGTTTACAAACTAGAAGTTTGTTATGATAACTCTGGTATTCAAATAAAATTTATGATATTTTCAATGTTTGATTGTATTAATGTGGCATGTTTTTGGGTTTCTTAGTAAAATTATTAACATTTTCTTTGTAATAAAAATCGCTATTTTTAAAAATTTTATGAAAACTGAGGATCGAATTTGAATTATTTCGTCACATATATAATACAAAAATATATTTTAATAAAGTTTATTACAAAAAAAAAAAAAAAGAATACTTTTTAATATTATGATCCTTTTGTAACCCAAGAAAAATTTTTTTGGTCCATAAAATTTATTTATTTATTTATGTGATGTACAAATCTGTTTTGATAGATATTTGTACAAATTGAAATTTTCTAAATAATAACAAAAAAGGAAAATGTACTTTTTCCATTATTTTCAAAAAGTCCACATAATTTTTTTTGTTAAATTTATTTTTAATGCTCCTCCGATTTTATTGTGTAAAATAACAAAAAACTACTTCACACATTAAACCATGCCAGTCTATATGAAACTGTGAATGTACCTAGCGAAAAACTGAACTTTTGAAAAATGTTCGCTCTTGATTTCTAAACTTTGAGACTATCTACTACATTGACTATTTCGGGTACATCAACAAGATACGTATAATTGCAACAAACATCAATACTTATTTCAAAATTTGTATTTCGTTGAGAGCGCACAGACCCCGCCCGAAAAACAAAACAAAAAATTGTCATTTGTTTACCATTTATGTAAATGTTGAAGGTCTGCAGAACAACAGAGAAGGTACAGAATTTATCCACAAAATATCATTAGTTTACATAAGATCGAATAGTGTCAAAAAGTATAAAATAGCCAACAAAAAGAGTAGAAGAATGGGAAAAAGTTAAGTAATTGTTTGGCCTTCTTCTAAGTTTTTGAATTTTGAACATCAATTACGATTACAAAATTAAACCTATGGCTCTAAAATTTTGCATTCTATTAACTTCAAGTCTTGTGAGTTTAAATCTGTTTAAAATGGTATCATCACAAAACTTATTATGGATTAGTTCGGTTAAGTCTGGTTAAAAATGTTTTATAATGTCCCATATAGAGTACCCTCCTAGAAATGTTTTTATATGATTACCAATATATTATATCGGAACGTTTAAATTTACTTGAGCTGGACCATTTTATCTCTAAAAATACATATTTATTTCAATATCATTATAGAACTTTTTGTTAAAAGAAAATTAACTCCAAATTATAATAGAGACATACTAAGGCTTGGAATATTCATTTAAATAATTCTTTAGTGCAGAATCTTAAGATTTTCTAACGTTTTTTGTCATATTTTCTTTATTCAAACTAATAATTTTATATATTTCGGACATTTTTTAACAAATATTGGGAATGGTCTACCCTGACAGTATTGAAGATTACTCGTAATTAACCCTTTAACAGCAAGTGGGTCAATGTTATGAATTTTTTTTCCCAAAACGTTAAAATAGCAATTTTTGCAAATAAGTCACATAGAAGTGTTTATATATTATACTTTAATATATATGAATTTATGAAAAATGTAATGAGTTCCTTTAAAACTGCGATAATAATCGAATTAAAGATATTTTTGAAATTTAGTCACTATTTTACACGGAGTTATAGTTTTTATGATAAATATATGCATTTGGTGACACCTATTTTCTTAATTAACTATTTATTTGACATAAAAATTAACTCAACCAATTATGGACCGGAAAACCCAAAATATTACTTGAGCAACTAAAGGGTTAAATGAATCAATATATCAATAGTACTAAATGAGGTTATATTGGATCTTGATCGGATTTCATGCCCATATTTTACGGCCACTTCTTAAAACTCTCAAGCAAATGAACCAATTAGCTTAAAAACGCAGGGGTGTAGTACCTACCCCCCTATAAAGCAAATATTCATTATGGCATATCTTAGGAACTATTACAGCGAGAGCCCACAAATTTCATGGGAACCTCTATCCTATCATATCGCATTGATGAAATGAAAACAGGACGGGAGAAAAAATATACATATGGAATATTGGATTTTTTCACTAGGGCAAGTTTGCCACCATCCCGTTGTGATGCTTTCCACCAGAATTACGTCAGCTAGACAAGTGAATTTATTTTAAAAATTGGAGTCTATACCCAGCAAAAAAAGAACTGAAAAGGAGCTGAAAAAGTCCTAATTTTAACATTGTGTTGGCATTTGAAGGAAATACTTAGTGCTGAAAAAGAGCTGCAGAAGTTCTCTTTTTAACACATGATTATTATTGGTAGGATGTTCTTCCTTTATGATTCTTGTTCATTGCTGTTGAAGTAGTTCCCTTAAAACCATATTTATAAAATTTTTTTTTATAAAAATATGGTTTTAGCTTTGTTAATAGATAATAAAAATACTTTTCAATTTGTGAAATTTTTATTTACAAATTATTCACCTTTTTTCTGCTAAAATATTTACTAACTTCCAAAAAGTGCAAAATATTCACTTAGTTATACTTGTGAAGTGGCGAAAAAGTTCCCTTTTTGGAAGAAATTGCTAGTTTTTTAATTTTAGGAATTAAATTAGAAAAACTACCCTACTATCCTGGATGCCTGGTGACGATGACTAGGGACCCGTTTGCACACCACTGCTTGCTGCCGATGCTGAGTTATTAAGCTTTAACTTTGCCAGTCTCTCAACTTTTTTCATGTTTTGGATTATACTGGGTTCTATCCAAGCTTGATTTGATTTGCTTCGCTAAGGATTCGGATTTAATTAAATATACGGAGTTGTGATATTTCCTGATTTAAAAAATCCCTATATGTCGAGGTATATTAGCACTTTTCTCGTCTAAACAAAAAACTCCAGAAAAAGAAGGTTAATTTGCTTTCAAGATAATTGACTATGGTAGATGTACCCCTATGTCATATGGTACCACCTCTGCCCTACTAGAACTCTTGTTGCACGTTTACTTTGTGAGCTGGTTTACAAGTGGTCATATTAAAAAAAAAAAAAACGAAAACAGTGCAGAAGACAGTCCGGAAGGCGGTCCAGAAATTCTTTCTTCATAATATCGATTTTCGTCAGACAGTGAGTAATCGTTTTAAGTACAGCCTCAATGAAAAAAATGAAATTCATTGACGCTCCGATAATTTATTTCATTGGATTCTCAGTACCCTCGAAAGAATGCATTCTGATGAAAATAAACCTTGCCACTCGTGTTACTGTTTGATTCAAATGTCCGCACTTTTTAAGAATACATCTTCTCATCTTTCGTCCAAAAGCGAAAGCGAATGTTTGTCATCTTATTAATTTTTAGACGAGCTCTGTTTCAATAGTTAAATTAAACATTCCACATTCCTCCATGGGAGTTTCTCATTGTATTTTAATACATCGGAAAAAACTTTGGAGTCTTCCTTTCAACGGACAATGTTGTAGCTATGAAATGCCCAGCCCTTAGCAAAACCGAACACATATTCCCCGGGTAACAATTACTAGACAAGCTTTCTGAGTCAATTGGTATACTTTAAGGTAGATATTGGACCAATAATTTTATAAGTTAAAAAACATTGGTTTCTATCCAGTAAAAAAAATGTCAAGTTTTTGGATGCACTAATGTGAAATTTTGCAAGGAAAGTACTCTTTTATGCGAATCGAAATAAACCTTACTACGATGCACTAGAAAAGCGGATAAATTCGAAATTGTAAGAGATAAAAAAAAACAACATGAACGAAAAGATTGACATTTGCAACTTTTGTCATAAAATGATTTCCTGCATTTAAATCTCAACTAGAAATTTATTTAATTAAATTGTAATATATTTACATTAAAGACAACATTAAAATTATGTTATTATAATTTGCCTTCATAAAAATGTTGAACCATTTTCTTATCATCACTCACTGGTTTTTGTGCAGTACTTTTATCAACATTAGAGCAGGTTCTTTTCCACTTATTTTGAAAATCTTTGCAGCTTAATGCTGATTGCTCTACCTTAATGATCCTTTCATTAACGCCTAATATCTCTCGGTTTGGCAGATCTCCATGCAATTTAAATGATTTACTTCTTTAGGAACAAAATTTATAATATTTGCATTACATTTTTAATTGTGTCTTTTTCATAGTGAGTGAGTGGTGGCTAAATTTGGCTAAAACCATTGTATTGTTAAATAAAAGCTTTTATAGACCTCTCTAAAGGCTTTTCGATATAAATATTGGTGTTTATTAGTCCTTTTACAACCATATCTTTGTGTCTTAGATACGAGTAATAACTACTAACAGACAGCTGAATTTATTAAAAAATTTATAATTTTTGAGTTATTTAAAAAAAAAATTGTTTATGCATATTTTACACAGACACCGTCTCTGAATTTACACATAAGTAGGGTTTGGGAAATGGGTATTCCCGCTCGGAACACAAGGGAAATGATTTATATTCCCGGGAAAACGGGAAAATAAAATTATATTTATTTTTAAAAATTTCTTGCTTTCTATTTTGAAATTTTATATTGTTATTAATAAAAAACTAGTTCAGTGAAAATGTTATTAAAGCCTAATTTTTTATATAGCACAAAATATTGAAATAAGATACGCGAAATTTTTCTAAATTCGATTATTATCAGAATTTCTGTAAAATTTAGCAGCATTCGATTATTACATGAATATACAAATATATAATATACAAAGTTTTTAAAAATAAAATCATAAATATTTTTAGATAATCACAAATGAGCAGAATAATCTGCCAAAAATCGTAAACATGTTAAAGAAAAGGCCTCGTTCTAATAGTTCGTCTAGGAATGCTCATGATCTAGTTCTTCGAGAATTGAACTTATTATCAATACTCTCTAAGAGTATTGGAATAAAAAGTAAACACTTCTCAAAATGAAGTAATAATTAAATTTTTTAAAGATCGCAAAGTTTCAAATACATGCAAAGGAAAAATATGGTCTGTTAAACGATTTATCAAAGATAAAAACTATTCCAATTCCCTTTTAATTGTATCATTTATTCAAGTGATCAAAATTTAAACTTTCTAATATTTTTTACTAATAATAAAACAATTTGCGACTTTTAATTATTTTTCTTATTGTATCAATTAATATGTAACTCAAATATAAATAAAATTAAGTGATGATTTGAATAATTGAATATAAAATTATTTTAATAGATTGAATTTCAATTAATAAAATAATCGAATATGTATTATTCGTAATTGAAATTGGATTTTAGATTTCTAATGTAAAATTTGAATTTAATTTGTTAGAATACTTCAATTTGAGTAAATTATTTAAAAATAAAATTATTTGAAGTCAATTTAACATTCTAACTGATAATTTAGTTGAAATTTTTTCAAAAATATTTTTTTTATATAATTTTCCAAATTTTAAACAATTTTACTTATTTTTTGTTCGTCCATTGATTTACAAATCTATTTTTAAACATCTGTATTATTCCGGAGTGTTATCAAAATAATTCATATAAAATTTATAAAAAAAAAAATCATGTTTTTGCACTTCTGAAAAATTTTGAGAAACCTTTAACATAGGACTTTTTATTATCGCACTAACGATATTTATTATTATTATTATTATTTAATTTCAGCATATTTATATTAAGTTCTTTAATCGAATCGCTTTCAAAACGAAATTTTAAATTTGTTTTTAATAGTTATATCAATTTTGTACTATTTTTATACAACACTTTAGCAAAACTGTATTCTTTAACAAATCTTGTGGTTTAAGTTAAAATAAATATTTTCCGGAAATACAGGAAATTACCGGTATTTCATTCCCGTTTCGCGAGAAGTTGAAAAGTCCCAAACGCTTAAAATAACCCACATAACTGAATTTATTGAAAACTTTATATCCCGAGGTACTTTACTATATTTTGACTTTTTTTCTATACCGAGAACAGTTTACATTTATTAATCTCTTACAGCCGTATGAAAAAAAGAAAAAAGTCTTAACTTTGCTTCAAGTACACATTAGTTACGCGATACTATGAGGCTAACAAACCTTTATTAAGAAACCGTATGCAAAAACACTGCTGTAACATACAGTTTTTAATTTTGATAACGGTAACACACTTGCATTTTATTTCTCTCTTTATGGCTATCGAATAATATGCAAAATTTAAATAAAAAATATTATTATGTTGCAGGGATTCTTAGCTTTCATCTAACAGCTATACTGGGTTGATATATAATATTTCTAAATATTTTATTAATTTTTTAAAAATGTATATCCTTCGAAACATTCAGGTCCTTTTAAGAAAAAATTTGACGTCCCGTAGAAAAACTGTATACGTCTTTTTATTACGTATGTTCTTTAGTATGATGCATATATCGATTTTTTTCATGTGGGAAAATCACTGTCACATGGTATTATAATTATTAAAAATACAAAAATAACAGATATATAAGAAGTTTAAAACAATAAATATTGTTAATTTTCCGTAATTAATAATATGAATATTCGAATAACGATATTATTTTATTTGTTTTGATCGAATGTATGTATATCACTAAAAGATTTGTTATACTTTTGTTTTTTATTTTAGGTACTTTTATGTTGGAGAATAAAGAATAACTTTTTGAAATGTAAACACAAGAATAAAATAAATGTTGCATTGGCGTTTTACTGGTCGGGAGATGGATTACATCCATCTAGATTTGGGGGCTAATTACATTCGCCTATGTACATCTTTTTTTATTTCAGATGCTCCGGAGTTCAATAAGGTAAAGAATGAAACAAAGTGTTCCAGAGGTCGATAGGGTAAAGGATGGAACGAAATGTATCGTAGGTCGATGGGGTACACAGGAGGCAAAGCATTCAGAACAGAGGCAGGTGGAGGGTTTGACCTTAAATGGCCATGCTAGCCATTTAAGAGTTAATTGTGAGAAAACGCAGCAGGCAGAAGTAGCAGTAGAAACCCAGCAAAAACTTTTTGGATTTCGGTAATAACAACTACTTATTAAAGTCGTTTCTTGGTAATGAGGCGTCATTATTATTTGCCTACTCTGTATTACATTAATAAGTACTCAATAGTATAATAGCACAGTAATACTGCAATCACGTGGATGACTTGGCTAGAGCGCCGGATTAACAACCAGAAGGTTGTTGGTTCAGCCCCATTCTGAAGCTGTTAGTTTTTTATAACAAAATGTCTAAAAAGATATTTTAAACTAAATAGAGTTTTTGTCGCTTAGGATGCTATGTGCGAGATGGTGTACTGAGTAAGACGTTAGTCTTTAAAAACGAATGGTTAGTGTGTGTCCAAGTTCGAGTCTCACTGACGGCAAAATTTTTTTGTTTTTTTATTTTTGTTTTCGTTTAGTTACATATTTTTGAGTACCCCTAGAGTCAAAAAATAACTACATGAATTTATGGACAACTCGAACAAAAATAACTAGTTATTCAGGCAAAAAATAAGTAATTTATTTTTGTTTCCAATTATACCTGCTAGCTTACCAGGAAAGCAAAGTTTTTGCTGGGAAGCAGCAGGGAGAAAAGCCGAGTGAAGACGTCAATACCTACATCGTCACAGCTGAGCAGGCGAGTAGCAGAACTGACGAATCACGAGGTAGAAGCGAGAACTCAACAGTAGAGAGGAAAAGCAGCAGGGAGAAATACACAGGAGTGTAAGATAGCAGCGAGCAGAGAAGCAGAGGAAAGATTTAAATACAGCAAGCAATAAGGAGACAAAATAAACAAACAAGAAGCCACATACACAGACACTCACACACAAATCAACGAAACTGTTACAGCAGCGAACATAAAAGAGACAAAAGAAAATAGATAGCAACAACCGCTACCGGTTCGAGCAAAGTTTTAATTATTAGTTTTAAGAAATGTATATAAATCAGCAGAAAGTTAAAATGGCCTTTTTCTCTTTTGTGCTGGACAGTGAACAAGGCAGACGTGGTTAGTAGCCGGTTAATTAAAAAAATAAAAGAACTAACAGAGCAGTGTTAAGGGACAAAATAAATAAAGTTAGTTGAATTGATTACATCAATTCAACGTAGAGTATACTGATGTACAATCAGTAAGATTAAAAGCTTCAACAATTTTTACAATCTGGTTGAAGTGGTAGGAGATAAGCACTGCTCAGGGACAAGTGATAGAATATTTTCTTGGAAGTTTTTACTCGAAAAATATAGGGACTAAAGAAAGTCTTGGATTACAACCAAGATTAAATATTCAATAGGAGATAGTAAATAGGAGGTGTAGAACCGGCAAGGCAACACGGAGTCTTTACGAAACAGCACTGTCTCAACATAGAAGAAGTTTGCGGGAAAAATATATATAGTGAAGGATAAGAAATAAAGAATCAAGGGTAAATAAATTAAAATAAAGTGTTGTTATTGTATGTAAGAATCTTGGACACGACTGAGTTTACAAGTGGAACACACTTTAATTTAACTTTAATAAAATATCAGCAAAAATATTTTGAACCCTCCAATGCAACTGTTATACTGTTTTGCATAAAAATAATAAGAATTATTTATCTTTTTTTTTCTCAAATCAATTTTTTTTCGTTTTTTGATAAAATGGGAAATTTTGGGGTAAAGTATTAAAAATGGCAAATCTAGATATATATAGTGCTTATTGAAAATTTTTAAATGATTTTTGTATATACCAGCCCACTCGAATACCAAAATTCAAGTAAATAAACAGATAGGCAATAATTGATAAAACTAATAGAAAATAATAAAACAAAATTTATATAATAAATTACTATAATTTTCGCACACTTTAAGTGAACAGACCATTTGCAAGAGTTTTATCATATCTAGCGTGTATTCTTACAGCATCCACAAGTTACGCGATTTTTATGTCTAGATTTTCTTCCTTTAGTAGGCTAATGTAATATTGGTTGTAGGAACTTTTTGTCTTATCTCACTGGTGTTTGTTAAGTTATTTCCAATTTTCGTATGTTCTACTGCTTTTACTGAAGCCTCAAATATTTTATTTGTTTTATTAAATTTTGTTTGGTGTTTAAACCAGTTATTATTAAATTCGGTAATTTATTAAATTATACATCGCCCTTTGCTCCAAAATACCCCAATTACCCCAATTACCCCAATTCCAAAATTTTTAACATCAAGTAGATAGCAGAAAAAGCTTATGTTTTTGGAATAAAACTTTTTTGCAGTTTGAATATGTATAAAATAAAGCATTTAATCTTGTATTAAACGTTTTAAAAATGCTCTTGATTTTGATATCTTCCACAGACATTAGCACTTAAAGAATAGTTTTTTAGTATATTTTATTTGCTTGATCTCTAAAAGCAATATAAGTTAGAAATGTAGTGCAATAATGACAAATATTTATGCAAAAAAAAAATAAATTTTCTTCATTATCCCATACACTATAATACTCTAATTTCCCCCACTTATGGAGTTAGAATTATAAAAGTAGTTATACATTTTTCTCGTAATGAGATACAGTCATTACGAGAAAAATGTATAACAACCCAGCAAAAACTTTGCTTTCCTGGTAAGCTAGCAGGTATAATTGGAAACAAAAATAAACTACTTATTTTTTGTCTGAATAACTAGTTATTTCATGTAGTTATTTTTTGACTCTAGGGGTACTCAAAAATATGTACCTAAACGAAAACCAAAAATAAAAAAACGAAAAAATTTTGCCGTCAGTGAGCCTCGAACTTGGACACAAACTAACCATTCGTTTTTAATGACTAACGTCTTACTCAGTACACCACCTTGCACATAGCAACCTAAGCGACAAAAAATCTTTTTAGATTAAAATACCTTTTTAGATATTTTGTTATAAAAAACTAACAGCTTCAGAATGGGGTTGAAACAACAACCTTCTGGTTGTTAATCCGGCGCTCCAGCCAACTCATCCACGTGATTGCAGTATTACTGTGCTATTATACTATTGAGTACATATTAATGTAATACAAAGTAGGCAAAAAATAATGACGCCTCATTACCAAGAAACTACTATAATAAGTAGTTGTCATTACCGAAAACAAAAAGTTTTCTTTTAAGACCTTTATTATAAATTTTATATAAGTTATGTATTTATCATTATTTTTGAGTTTTGCGGTCATATGGGCTGCTTATCACGATAACCTATAGTTTTGAAGGACAAAAAGTTATGTTTGGACATGAACTTACACGCATGTAAGAAAATGAAAATGTTCACCTAAGCGTCCTTTTTACACAATAATGTAAATAGTCAGAATTTTTCGGCAAACTCTTGCAGTGGACAATTTTCTTTCAGTTAAATTTTGCCAAACTTGAGCGAAAATTTCTTGGTTTTCTCAAACAAGTAGGAGGAAATATTACGTTCTAACCTATTGGGTAGTTTCACTAATCAATAAAAATCTAAAAATATGAAAATAATTAAAATAAAACTAAAAGCAAACAATTGAATATCAGATTTAAAAATATGTCTACTGTAGTAAAATTATGCATTATAAAGCTTAAAGCAAAAATACTTAAAACATTTATTAATAAATATTAGAGTTAATTTTAGAGAAAATGATTTCGACATGACCTCAAAAAGGCACTAACAATGCTTTTAAATTTATACCGGAAATTGATTGGTAAATAATTTTAGTTTTAAAAAGTGTCAATTTCTTCGTGAAAAGGCCTTATGTGAAGCATATATACATGCTTATTATAAACAGAACATTCGCTTCTTTTTGAACATTGTCAAAAATGTATTGCTTCCAACCGTGATCTCGCCATAAAAAATTCATGCCATTCCACGTTTGGCAATGAACCGAATTTTTGGTCATAAATAAAAAACTGCAAATTCGTAATATGAAACGAGAAAGAAAAATATAATCGATCAAGACCGACTATACGATAATTTACACCATTGTGTACGATCATAAAAATTCGGGAAGGGGACCAATTATACTAAATGTAAAATAAAATAGACAAAAACAGAATAAGGCGTTGATACTAACATCTAGATGACTTTATGAAATTTAGGGCGATTCCTGGAAGCGGGTTTATATGGAATCTATGGACTGAATCTCATAAAATTTGGCAAAATTGTTTCCACTTAAAACTTATTTTTGTCGAAAATTAACTTGATACTAATATTTGCATGGCACTTATGCACGTTAAAGTGATTTTCGGAAGAGGGGTTTATATGGGATACAAAGATTGAGACTTGCACAGAGCTTCTTTGCACTAAATTTTATTAAATTATACTTATTTTTAAGTCATTTTTGAATGTTTAAACGCTATTCCGGGGGGATATTTGTATGGGGGCTAGGTAAAATAATAAACCGATAATAACCAATTTCTATAGGCTTCGTCCTTGTATCATGAAAACGTTCCAAATTTCATTGAATTATCTTCAAAATTGTGACCTGTACTTTGTGCACAATGTTTACATGGACAGCCGTCCAGCCAGCCATACGGACGGACGGACATCTTTAGATCGGCTCAAAAAGTGATTCTGATTCGATTGGTATACTTTAAGGTGGGTGTTGGATGATTTTATCTGTGCGTTACAAACATCAGCACAATGGTGGTGTAGGGTATAAACATGACGAATACATTCGTCATGGAAAGGGTAAGAACTCTTATAATTTTCTCCCTTACAAACTAGCTTCGTTCGAAGGTCCATTTTTTACTGGATACTGTATTTTGCAGTGAAAATATTGAAATCCGTAAAGTAGTTTCTAAATTTTGTTCTATAAATCTTATTCTATTGAAACGATTTAGATAATTTTAAATAGAAAACTGCTTAGAAAAATAACAAATAATTGGATGAATTTTATTTCAATCGGATCATTTATTACCTTCTTTAGACGTGTTTCCAACAGTCGGACAGATTGACGAATATTAGTATTCTAATTATTATACACGAAATGACAATATTATAAGGTATATATATTTAACTTTTTCCGCTATATTTTTTAAATCTTTAATTTAGAAACTTAGAATGAATTTAATTATTCCACGAATTATATAGCAGTGTAGGGTATTATATGTGTAACTGTTAAATATTATTTTAACTATTTATTGTATCATGATTATTAATAACACAATTATATATGTATTGTAAAAATGTCAAGTATCCACAAAATTTATTTTTGACATTAATCCAAAACTAGAAATTGGATTAATGATGCAATATTGTAAATACTTTTTGACTAATGCATTAAATTCCAAATTATTTTGCAAATTTTTCTCCAACTTTTACTAAAAAATTGCAACTAGTTTTTAAATTAGCAAAAATAATATATTGTTAGTCAATTAGTTTTAACACATTTATTTAAAAATTCAAGTTGACTAAATCCATTTAAATAAATAATTATACAAAATATAGGATTAAGTTAATTAAATTAACACAGCCTAACAAACAAAGCTATTTAATGTAATAAATAATAAAATAAATACTTTGAAATGAAAATTTAATGTGAAAAATTACTAAAATATTTAAAGGGAAAAAAACTAAAGCAAAAAACCTCAATGGTCATTAGCCATGACAGCAGCAATGAATATATATTTTACTTTAGCAACAATACTTTTGTTAACATAGCTTTTACAAAAATTACTCACACTTGTTTGCAAATACATGTTAATGTTTATGTTTGCCAGTCTGTCCATTTGTCCCATTTTTATTCTCTTCAACACAGTACAGTGCACGGTGGTAAATTCCGGCTAGAAATGCCAAAATGAAAATCTGATTTTTGAAAAAACAATTCATATTATTACATTTGAAAGCCAACACTTCCGATAACATGATTCATAACTTTCTTAGCGGCTTAAGCATCTAGTTTGGTAGTTATAATAACGCAAACTTGATCATTTTTCATTAATCAATTATTTTAAAAGATACTGTTTAAATTCTTATATACAAAGTATGCTATACATATCTTCTACTTATGTGTTTTTAAAAGTTTGCAGCATTTTTTGAGAATATTGGTTTATTGTCAATCTTCTGGTGTAAAATACTGGTTATAAAATTATATTTTTGATATATTTATGGACTGGAGAAAAGTTGGTTAATTTTATCATCACAAAAATTTTAAAACCAAACTTTAATGGACCAGACATTTTTTTCAATAGATTTCAGAGGTTAAGTCTAAACAGGACAATATAGTTTTAAGTGTTATGAGATAATATCAATAAAATTCAGCTACTACTACCTGCTACCCTTCTTAACAAATCATTTCTAGTAACCACTTAAAATGAGTATTTTTCCATAACATTTGGCCCTTAATTTTCAAAGTATGAATTATGTAATATTAGTGATGATATAATTGGTGTAGAATTGACCAAAAAATATATTTTAAGTATTAGTATTGGAAATTTGGAGCTGTTTTTAATATAAAATTCATTAAATAAAATTTTAATACGTTTAATTAGCTTTTTCTCAATAATCTATTTTGCGTAACTTTTGAAGCAAAATTATATAACTTTTATTTATCTCAATAATTTAAAGTTAAAACGTATATGTATGTAACTTATCTAATAAAAGAGCGGAATAAAAATAAAATACAGGTGTTGGCGGCATTAGAAATGTTAACAGTGAATAATACAAAACTGTTAATTTACCACTAACTTAACTAAATTTTTAGAGTTTATTTTGATAAATGTATTAAATATTATTATATTTTTAAAAATTTCTCAATAATACAAATTCTTTCGATTGGATGAGTTATATGTAAGGTAAATCGCTTATATATTTCTTCTTCTACTTAACCAACTTTTAGGAAACAAATATCATTGGAAAGTTTATAACTATATCTTACGCTTAAACTGGTTAAATTATTTTGTTATTTATCAAATGATATGATAAATTTATATATATATATATATATTTAATTTATCCGGTCATCCCCTTTTGATATCAGTAAAAAAGTTATTTTGTAAATAAACCATTATATTTTTTATCCGTATACTAATTGATTGATTGATTTTTGGTCGGAATTTACCACCGTGCAGTGATCCCAAAACAATTTTTTTTTATAATAATATAAAAATTTTATAATGCAACTTGTGAACCGTTGCAGATATTTAAATAAAATTTCACATGATCAGAGATGTGGATCTTTCGAATTGACTCGAAGGAGCGCAGGCTTCTAACGGGTCATGGATGGAGAGTAGAAGTCCAAAGTTGGTCACCTCGGAGACGTAGTATTTTATTTTTACTTTTTTGATTTCGTCAAAAATTCATTTATGACTTGAATGTAAAAAATAACATATAGATAGTTCTATAAAAAACATGCTTATATGTGTAAGTTATCTCATTCTATTTAAGAGGTATTTATGTTGAAGCTAATTTTACACCCATTTTTTGGCCTCATTTTTTCAGTTTTTTAAACTTGCACACCTTAATTTAAGCCCTAAAATTTTTTGAAAATGCAGTGCGAGCTCGGTATTCGCGACTACCCATTATCGCGACGGCCCGGTTATCGGAACGGCTTAATTTTTAAAATTAGTGATTCTATAATCGCGACAGTTTATGAAAAACGGGTTCTATTTTCGCGGCTTTTATCTGTTTTTTTTTTTTTATTTGATTACAATGTCTATAACCAAAAAAGGGAAATTCAAGTCTTTTGGTGTATTGACCATTTGGATGATTTTGATCTTGAATTTTGTCAGTTTATTTATGTCATTTGTTGTATAAATACATTTCTTAATCAACTATTGGTACGGAACATCTTTTCATGAATAAACAACTGGATTCAAGAATAATTTCATATGGAAAGTAATAAGGAGCAAATGAAATTATCAGAACCGGAATCGGAGGATTTATACAATAGTGGTCATGAAGAAAATAAAATTAAGGTGGATCGAAGCTTTTATATAAGTTTTGTTCCTGAAATTTTTTTTTTTTTTGAGTTTCGAATTTTTAAATCAATCAAATCTGTTCATAAATTTTAACTGTACCCTTCACCTGTAAGGGTATATATATGTTTGTCATTCCGTTTGTAATTTCCGAAATTTAGTCGGAGAGCAAAAAAGTTTATGTTTTCTTGATCTTTATAAGAAATGATGTCGATAGGACAATGTCCGTCCGCCGGTTGAAAAAGCGTTTATGAATCACACCGATAAATGACATATATAATATATATATCAAACGATCGGAAATCGTTGGAAGAATTCAGCAATATCGGTTTCAAAAATGGCGGAGAATTGTGCAAAAACCGATTTTTTTTAGGGTTTAAAAAGGTTTTAAATAGCGTTTGTGAAGCCTTCCGTTATATCAGAGATTCCTTATAGAAATTTTCTATTGAAACTCGGAAAGTAGCGGTTAAAAAATAGAGGAGATATTAAAAAAAAAACTGCTTTTAAAACCGATTTTCGATTTTCTCAAGTCCCCATATATGCTAGGTATTTTTTTCTAAATTTTTCTGTTCAAGAAACACAGTTGGTCCATTAGTTACAGAGATATCGCCAAAAAGCATTTTTGACCGATATCCAAGTTCTAAATAAGCTGCGGACTTCGTTCTTATACAAATCGATCACAAATATTTTTCTTCAGTTTCGGTTTTTTGAATCAACCAAATCGGTTCTAAACAACCGAGTTATTGGTAAATCTGTTTTTTTTTTTTTTTTATTTAATGTCATCTTCCCTTATAGTTGTTGTTTTCATGGGTACTGAGAAATAAAAACAATAAACTGAAGCATATTTGGTTTTTCTTTCACAGAAATTTTGAACAAATAAACTAAGTAGATCCAGCATTAACCGAGTTATAGGCCAAAACGCGTTATTGGATTTTTTGTAGCTCTTACATAAACTATGGACCTTATTCTTACATAAATATATCACAAATACTTTTTCCGAATTTCGTCTTTTTAAATCAGTCAGATCGGTCCATAAATTTTCCTCCTTCCCGTTTTGTAATTTAACATTGTTTTACACTTATAAAATATTTGTTCTTCATCAAACTGACTATATCTTCTTTAAATATGTGCGAACTTTTGCAAAATTCAAAAGTATTAAGTTTGTTATTTACTAGCTTTTACCGGTGTGGTTCGCTAACCTATTTGATGCTATAACTAATATCTACTTTATATGGGAGCCACTTTTCCCCCTGGATCTATTTACCCTATTCGAAATTTGATATGAAAATTTCTTTAAATTTTTTTTTAAGACTGTAATAGCCTTCTAAATGAGAAAGTTTATATCTTCTTTGTATGGGGCTATCTTTTCCCCTGTACCTATCCCTTCTATTTTCATTTCATCAATGCGATATGATAGGATAAAGACACTAGTACTATCTGTGTGAAATTTCGCGAAAATCGGTTCAGCCGATCTCTCTCTCTCTATACATAAGGAATCACCTTAAAGTACCTAAATCATTTTATTATTAACATAATATAAGGCATATGTGTGTTTTATCAAAATGCAAGTATCACAAATTCCATATACATTATATGGTCGGGCTTGACCAATATATATTTCATTTTCGTATGACATCTTAACCCGAATGAAGGGTATATAAGATTCGGCTTAGCAGAATATAGTACTCTAACTTGTTTGTATATAATAAATGTATGTTTTATTATGCACTTGTTTTTGTAAAGATCTTAATTTTAATTTAAATTTTTGTGATAAAAAAAAATATGAATGAGTAAAGAAAAAACAATTTTTTTTAAATCATAATAATAAAAAATAAAAAAATCTTTAAAATATTAAAAAGGGTACACAGTGTCAGTGGTCAAACTGAGTATATTTTTAATAAACTTGTTTTATTTATATTTGATTTACATACATATTTTCTCAGAGTTTTTTTTAACAAAGTTGTAAATTACAAAGAAATGTGAACTGTTAGGAAATTGTTATTATTTGGTATTTATAGTTAGTAGCTCAATGCATCTGCTTTTAATTAAATATTTATTCAAAATAACTGAATAAATTAATGTTGAAATTAATATTATAAAAAAAAGTATTTTTGGGATATAAAAATATGTATTTTTAAAGTAAAAGGTATAGCTATATTTTATTTAATTTTTACTTAATTGTATGCTTTTAATACACTTTTTATGTAACTTGTTATTTACATAACAAAATTTAGTTTATAAATGTTACAACATATGTGTTAAATATTTAAGTAAGTGTAGATTTAAAAATCTCTAAATAAATAAAACTTTAAAGAGTCTGATAATAAAATTAAAAAAAAATCTTAAAAGTTGTAAAAATATTGGAGAAGGAGACTACTGTTCTGGAATGTTCTTTTTCTAGAAAATGCTATAACATAGTGTTGCAAAAAATATTTTTTTTAGCGGTTTGATATTTTTCAATCAATTTATAAACACGTGATCATAGAATTCTATACCCATAAATCACTTTTTTATAACCACCATCAAAAAAGTTGGTGGGTATATTGGATTTGTCATTTCGTGCATAACATATTAAAAAAAACCCATTTAAGACCCCGAAAAGTATGTATATTAGGGTTATAACTTTTTTTTGACCTCAAAGTACCATAGCACTACTAATAATGCCCTGAACATTTTTAAATACCAAAATGATATTATTTATTAAATTAATATCCTTGCTATGGTATTTTTAATATTTACAAAAATTGCGAAAATGTTATACAAATAGTTTGAGGATGGTTGTAAACTCCGCTACCAGCAATGGCCGTTATCCGCCCACTTTACCGCCCATCTCCTATATGAGTTGAAATTTGAAATTAGTCGGGGGTGTCATAGAATCCAAGTCGGTTTTGCTGATTGTCGGTTTTACAAACGAATATTGGTTTCATTTGGTGTCATGAAGACAAGTCGGGTTTGTTATTTTCAAAGGCAAATAAAACCGATATTCGAATCAGCTGTTTTATGTTTTGACTCATTTGTTTACAGCTTTTAACGTAATTTTTGGTTTGAAAATTTTGTAAATTATAATATTTGTGCTAAAATATTGTAAAAACTCGTGTTTTTAATAAAAAGAAAGTTAAAGAAAAGAATATAAGAAGTGGTAATACAGTAAAGATACATACATACATACATACATATGCATGAAATAAATTCTATCTTTATATTATTTGTATTTGTTGTTTATATTTGTGAAATTTTGTTCTGTGATAATATAAAGCAAATATATTGAAAATATAAGAAAAAACCTTTTGATAAGAAATTCTTGTTTAAACTATAAAAAAATTACCACTGCTGTTGTTGCATATTTGCTGTTGGAGGAAGAGCGCGCATAAAAGGTAAGAAGAAGACTTTTGCTAGATTGCAGCAACCCGCTTGATTTGCCGGAGACAGCGTTAGTTCATTTGTTATAATCTGTGTTCATATTTAAACCTGCTTTGCAGTTTCATAGGTTATTACCGCTTAAACAAAGACGCTTTTTGCATGGTACTATAGATAATCAAAGAACACCTCTCACGTTCTAAGATCCCGCTATTGCTGCAACTGTCAGCATCGTTGCGATTCTTAGCTGAAGGTTCCTATTAGAGAGCTATTGGGAACGATTCTAGCATATGTCTAGGAAGAAGTACAGTCTCAACTATTCTAGATGATGTACTCAATGTTATAAAGCGCTTTATTTGTCCACAGTGGGTGCAACTTGAAATGAATTCTAGCGAAAAGCAAAGATCAAGAGTATTTCTATAATAAACATAAAATTCCTTCAATAATTGGCTGCATCGACGGGACACACGTCAAGATAATAAAGCCTACCTTTAATGAGCATTTATACTTCAACCGAAAGGGATATTTCAGTATGAATGCCATGATTGTAAGTACTTATTGTACCAACACAGTTTTATATTATTTTTTAAGTTTAACTATGAAACTAATTTTAATGTACATACTATGCATTAATGTTCAAATTTGTGACCACGAAATAAAAATTCGGGCGGTTGATGCACGGTATCCCACATTCATATGGAACATAAGTAGCGCCAGAAATCATTTCCTTACCAGGTATGAATCAGGAAATCGGACTTCAAAATTATTAGGAGATTGTGGATATGGCATTGAACCTTTTTTGTTGACACCATACAGGGATCCACGTTGCAACTCAAAAAATATATAAATTTAATATAGCTCACTCATCAGCCCGTAATATTGTGGAACTATAGGAGTTTTGAAAAGATTGTAAAAATAATAAACTTCTACTGTGCACTTCATAACATCTGCAGAAGCTACAAAGTACAAAACATTGAGGAAAACATAACTTTGACACCACATGATAATGGAGATAATGCAACTTTGAAATCAAATTCGTCTTTTCACAGTGATGGTCAAAGGATAAGAGAAGAAATGGCCAATACCTTGTAAAACTAATTTAAAATAAAAGTAGAATTAAATTTTTATTTCATAAAACAATAACAAAAAAATTAGTAAAAATTCAGTCTTAAAATCTTATATCATATAAAGGTACATAAGTATGTTTGAAACTATAAAACTTAATAACTAAAGGTACATTGTTTAAAATTCGTTCACTTTTTCTTTTGATATTCTTTTGATCCAACTGTTTCTTTTTTAACTCATTTTTTTCATACATCGCTTGCAAAATTCCCTTGTTTACTTGCACAGTTCTGTAACTACATTCGATATTGATTCTTGTCCCTTCTCCATTGTCCTATACATACGTCGTAAGCTACTTGCATTTTCTTTTTCAGTTTTCAAAAGCTCATCCAACTTTTCATTTATTTCTACTTTTCTTTCACTGTCTTCGTCAGGAACTTTTTCAATCGCCAGGTGTTTCCGTTTTGAGCCTTTTAGGTGTGTTGCTAATTAAAAGTGGAGACAGTGGACGTTTTGCTGAACTTGAGGGCATTTCTTCCTCACTCTCAGCACCTACATTTTCAGGCAAGCCAATCGTAATACCAGCAACTCCTTCCACCGCCTGAGCAATTCCACATACACGTATTATTGCTTCTTCGTTGCTAGAAAGCTGAAACTTAGAAAAGGGTCCGCCACAAGTTGCTCTGGACTCGGCTTTTTTTTGCGCCAGCTTTCTCTTCGCGTCGCTTTTCGATTGAATCCAAGCCTATGTAAAATAAAACACAATCCAGTAATAGAATATGACATACTGCTCACATTTTGCCTACCTTTTTCCATCCGTTAATATTCTTTTACGGTGGTCCTGCGCTGTTCAACGACTCAACCAACTGTTGCCAAAGGGATTCTACTGTTGACTTATCGCGTTTTGTGAATCCTCTCGCAAGGTCCGGATACTTATCCATAAACTCGATGAAAATCGAGTTTTGTGTGCTATTTTTATGTTTTCCCCTATTAAAAATAAGAACATGAAATTAATTACTAATTTTTTTAACAATTTATTAACTTACATTTTTGCAAAAAATCTAAATGTTGAAAAAATTAAATTAAAATTTGAGCTTTTAGCTATTTTGTGTATTTCCAATAAAAAAAAAAAAACAAAACAATAACTGTAAGCTGCTTGGTTTATTTTCAATAACAAAACCGATAGATAACATTGGTTTCTGTGACACCTAAAACCGACACTAATTTTAGTTCGAACAAAAAACTGATAACATTGGATTTCATGACACCAAAGTATTTTTTTGTCGGTTTCAAATCCAATACCGATAAGATTGGTTTCTATGACACCCCTGTGTGTGACAAAAAATTTGCAGACATACCCACTATCAGCAGATTCGGCCACTCTGCTACAGTGAAAATGTTATGTTATACTTCTGTTGATTTTTTTTTTAGCTATTTTGGATAGAAGCAGTGTTTGTAACAATAAACATTTTGTTACATTTTGATAAAACAATAAAAACAATTTTTTTCAAACAACATGGAAAATAATAATATTTTTCCATATTTCGTAGATTTGTCGTAAATTTCTCCATGATGCATCAATGCAACATTTTTTAAAGAAAATTTTTTGTTAAACATAACGAGATTTCTTTTTTTAAATTTGGACAAAAGCGGTAGAACTTCCTCGATTTTATCTGAAATAACTTAGTTAAACTTGCAATACACTTTTAACTTTTGCTCCAGAAAGTATGCATCAAATAAAAAACAAAAATAAAATATTTTGTTTTAAAATACATGAAAATTTATTAACAAACTTTTGGAAAAGCTTTATAACATTTTATGTTTTTAAGCGATTTTAAAAAGAGACGTGTATCTCGTTTTAAAAATATCATTTATACAAATATGCTTGATCTTTAAAATAAATAAAAAAATACTTCAAAGTTAAAATTTTGAGAAAGGTAATAAAATTCAAAATTTTGAATAAATCATTAACAGGGCGACCAAAAATATATGAAAAAAAAAAAATAATCTTAAAATCGGAAAATATGCCCTTATAATTTAAAAATATTATTTTTTCTGGTAAAATTTTAAATCATTTGCTTTTTAATACTCAGAATAACTTAATTTTTATTAGCAATTGAAAAAAATATATTTTCTGACCTTGAAAATAATCAAAGCTGATATATTGCATCAGGATATTAAAAGATTTCTATAAATCTGTAAGATATAAATTATTGGGGAATTGGATTTGAAAAACATACTGGACAGTAATGAGAGAATTTCATTAATAGCAAACAGTGTGACCATTTCAGCATTTTTGCAGCTAAGTTTAGCATTTTTTATTCAGATTTAGCCGAAAATTTTTCATTTAGCATTTGCCATATTATTTAGCATTTTTTAATAATTCAGGAAGCATTATCTAGCATTTTTTATAAGGAAGAAATTCAAAAATATTAAATAAATATTTCCGAAGCTTTGAAACAGACATGGATGTATTAAAATAATATATCTGTTCTACTATTACAAATGCATGCTGTCAAGGGCTTTCCCTTTGAAGAAATGATAATGTTAGGATGAAACGCAAGAAGTTTGTGTATTACAATGATTATTGTGACGGAAACTGTCCGATCAGATCGATATTAAGTATTTGTGACAAGGACACACCGATTCTTTGCGGATAATGTGAGAATGTTGAGAAAACGTAAGTAGTAGAATATCTAATTTGCCACTGCCCATAGTTGAAACATCATTGATTTAGATAGTTAGAGACACAATGCCACAACGAACTGGGTAATAAATATAATTGCAAACTTGAGAATATTGTGCGATTCATCATGTGTATTGAATGACTTGATGGCAGCAGATAGGAGAGCAAATGTTGGGAGATCCTTCTTATAGCTGCTAATGACTCTTTTTGGAATAGCAAATAATGCTTCTTTTCCTTCTTCTGTTTTATAATCGGTTCTTTTTTATAATAAGGTCAAAATAGCACGAAATTCAAATATACTACTAAAAAAGTATTGTTTTTATCTTTTTTAAGTAATTTTTTTAATCATTTTTTAGCTTTATTTTAAACACGATTTAGGTGAAATTTTTTCGCATCTGGTTACACTGATAGCAATTAATATAAAAATTCTCTTGAGTGAAAAATATATATATTGTTTTTTTAATTTTGCTCTTACATATAAAATATACAAAATTCTATACTTTAATGTAATGTATGAAAAGTTATGCTCTTAGGTATAAAATATATCCTTTGAAGTAAGCATTTTAAATGAAAATATAGCAAGTTATGCTGTTTGAACTAAAATATTCCAAAATATGCTGTTAGGTGACCAAAAATATATGAATGATTAAAATATGCTGTAATCGATGCCGAATTTGTGCTTTGTTCCTATATAACGATGTGAAAAAATTAGAAGGTGTTTTCATAGAAAAAAGAAACTTATTGCGTTACACTCTATAATTCTTTAGAAATAATTGTCTGACTTGATCTTAGTAAAATTTTGTTTAAAAAAGGTTTTTTTCATTCTAACATCAAATTTAATTTTAGTATTTTAAGGTTTTTTTAAAAAATTTTTTAATATTATTTTATTTTAAATTTTGATAGAAATATTTTTTACTTAAAACTTTAGAAATTTTATTTATTAAAAAAAATTTTCATTTTTTTTTTACAAAATCTTAATTTTTAAAGATTTCTTTCAACCTAACCTCCAAATTTTGTGTTAGCCTTTAGAAATATATTATTTTTGAGTCTGCTAATTTGTGAATTTTACCAAAATTTGTGATTGTAGTTAAGTATTGATTATCTATGAGTCTGTCAATTGTTATTTAAATCGGAGCAAGAACACCCCTACCACCGATACATCATGAAATGAGAAAAACACATCTAAAATACTGGTCAAAACAGTATCAAAATTTATGATAGCCATTGGAAATATGTTTTTTGTTTTTTTTTTTTTTTTTTTTTTTTTTGGTCAGACAATATTTGATTTAATAGGAGTAAGCAATCCTCGTCATCTTCTAATATTATTTTAACTTCTGCAACTACATTTTCTCTTTAGTAGCTAATTAATTTGCTTAAATTTGACCGATATATGGTCTAAATTTTTTATTTTTATTAATTTTTAATAATGCATTTTGTGACATTAACTAAACTATAATTTCTTATAGCAAGGTATTGGAATCGTTAAAAAGAGAAAAATTTCAGTGTCATAAAAATGTTAAAAAAGTTATATATCACATTTCAAAAATAGAAATAAAAAGTAAAAACCCAGCAAAAGCTTTGCTTTCCTGGCAAGCTAGCAGTTATAATTGGAAACAAAACTAAACTACTTATTTTTTGCCTGAATAACTAGTTATTTTTGTTCGTGTTATCTTATATATTGAGTATTTATTTATGTAATATAGAGTAGGCAAATAATAATTACACCTCATTACCAATAAACTACTTTAATACGTAGTTGACATTACCGAGAAACAATGCCATGTTATTTTATTTTTTATTTTTTTTTGTCTTTAAATGTTTGAAAGATATCTTAACGAAACTTGACACATAACATCCTTTTTAAGGAGGACTCAAGTGAATTTCGTAGAAAACATTATGAAAATGTTTTTCCGAAATACGTTTTTACTGTTTCTATTAAAGTGAAAATTATGATACCTAATTTTGTTACTATCGTCCCAAATTAGCGACCACATAAGGGAAAATCATGCGTGCATACATTTTATATGGAGGCTAGTATCAATATCAAATACATGGCTGCAAATTATGTATACCAACTCGTTCCACTATGGAAAAATCTTAAAACAATCAAGTGTTGCAACTTTTAAAAGTACTAATTATAAAAATTTAAATGAATCTAATGTCGAACAATTAACTTTAGAATTAATTTGGTATAGAAATATGTATACAAATTTCATTAAAGTTATATATTTTTGTGAAGCTATTTATTTATATATATTTATATATGTATATATATATATATATATATATATATATATATATATATATATATATATATATATATATATATATACATATATATATATATATTTAGTCCTTGGATTACTGGTTATAACCTGCATATGAATTTATCTTTTCCAAATAGGGTTTGGGGTTTCCCGCAATATTTCTTTTCCCAGGAAGCGGGAACGAAAATATCAATCTCGGGATTCCCGACAATTTTTTTTAAATTTTAGTTTTAAGAAAATAGGCCATGATTTCTTATAAAAAAATGATTTTTTATTAAATAAGTACAACATTATAAATCGTATTGAATTAACGAAAAATGAAATAATATAAAAGTATAACGTCATTTCTAAGATTAAAAAAGTTGTAAATATTTTATACGTAATTTATGTAAAATTATGTTATAAATAGCTTGCAGTTTATTTCCATTTTATTTCTCTAATTTACATTATTATTATTTTGTTTTTTTACTTAATTAATTCTTACTAAATCAAACATAAATCTGGAAAATACTAAAAATTTGTTCGCAACAACGGTTTTTGGATCAATCGCAGTGTTCAGAAATCTAATGAAAATAATCTCATATACGTATGAATACAACAGGAGACTAGTTTTTTTTATAAGTTACAACATTTACATCTAACATAGAGAACCATTGCCTGAACAAGAAATGCTGCTTCCAAAGAATATGTTGTGTTAGAAAAATCTCCCAACCAAGTAAAATCAACTTATTTAATAATTACTTCCACAAATCTATAATTGAACTAAAGTATCTAATAACATGACAAAAATCAAGTAAACTTAAAATTTATGTGAAATAGCTTGTAAGTAAATTCTTAGATAACTGAGAGAAAAAACCTAATTCAGTAGTCAAGAACATGATTCATACAACATTAAAGTTCCTCTCAAATAACGTTCTAGTTGTTTTATATGCGTTAAACTCTCGTAACTACCATGTTTAGGTGTTAAACATAGCAAAATGTTTTTTATAGAATTTTAAAAATATGAGAATATTAAATTTCCCGCCTTAACGGGAAAATTTTAAAAAATTCCCAGGAATTCTCGAGAGTATTTTGAATGAGATTCCCGGAAAGGAATTCCCGGACCCCAAACCCTATCTCCAACCTAAGTCTTATACAAATTATATGTCTTGAAACTTAAAATTTACATAACTTTTTTATTTAAAAAATTATTCATTTTAAAATGAACACTTGTCATTGTCTAATTAATAAACGAACAATAAAAATACATGATTCTGTATTTTAGGATATCAATAATTTATGATGTAGCGGCAAATAAATTAAAAATGTCACCATATATGTGTATAATTTCTGTATTTAAAGTTGATGCCATATTCCAGTAGTTTAAAAAATAAAATAATGCATGAAGTTAGAGGCACTCACTTACACTGGTGCATATTCCTATAAACGCATTTAACATTTTTGTTTTTCTTTGAGGTATATTCGTTTCTCTTAACCAAAAACAATGTTGTGTTGTAACCAGTGTTGCAGTTTTGGTTGTTTTTATTCAAAATTAGTTTGTTGTATTTTCCAATGTGGAGATGATGACTTTTTTCCATTTTGGTTATTTTTTGTTAAACAAAAATTTCATTTCTATAAACAAGTTTTAAAGTGCCATTTGTATTACTCTGTAAATCTATTTTCAACAATAAAATGAATATCAGTACAATTTTTTGCCAAAAAGACATAATAAATTTAATGACTTCTTTTTTTTCAAATTTAGCTGACATCGATAAAGAAAACACAATTTTAATGGCATCAGTAATGCTAACGAAGTGTGTTGCTGAACAGAAAATACGTAGGCCATTGCCATAATCTAACTCCAAAAATTCTAGTTTTGTTGCGCCAAACAGAAATAATTGGTAGGTCAATTTCGGAAGATCGGCGTATGATAGATTATACCTACCTATAGACCCATCCTCCTTAAATTTAAAGCTTAGGAAATAAATTAATTAGTTTTCTCTACCTATTATCTAGAAAATTATATAATCAAAAAGTTCCTGACGAAAGCATATTTCCTTTGATCGTCAAATGTTTCGTTTAACTTTCACACTATATATCTAGTCTGAGGAATAACAATTTCGCAGAGCTATTCACGATATAAATTTGTATGCCCTAGTGCTGAACTGCGTTATTAAAAGGAAACGGATTTTGAAAAAAGGAAATTTTGTTAATGACAAATTATGTAAAAAATTATACGGGGTGCAAATATGCAACATTTTTCTCTAAATTGTAAAATATGAAAAATTATTCTCTACCATATAAATTATCCAAAAATATGCCACTTTAATTGCTAAAATATATTCTAAAATGAGGATTTATTATATAAGATTTTACTTGAAAATACGACAAAATATGCAACGAAGACCAAAATATTCTATATATATATATAATGTTATGACCGAAATATACAAAAACATGCTGTAACAAGTCGATACTAAATTTTTAAAATTGTCTGAAACGTATAAATAACTAACAGTTTGATTCATTTGAAGCCCTGGAAAAGATATGATTTTGCATATTTTGGGTTGCTCTAAATTATTAAACTATAAATTATAAATGTTCTAAACTGGAGATGTCAATGACTAAAATGCACTCAAAGAAAAGTTGGGTTTAGTAAATAAGAAAACTAACGTTTTCTTATTTACTATATAAAACATAATGCATTTTTTTGCTTATTAAATTTATTAATAAATAATATTAATATTAATGAAATTGATGATTATTAATTAACAAACAATTTCCAATACATTTTATACACTTTGAATTCACAGAAACGAATAGGTGAAAGAGACTAAGAATACGTGCATGGTTAGCCAGCACTATTGTGCTATGAAATTGACATTCCTATTTTAAACAGTTATCTTTAAATATTTTTCTCTTTTGAGAATTTTCGACAAATTTAAAAGCAAGTTAAGATTAATTTAACTTTATAGCTGGTATAAAAAAAAATTAAACCTGAATATATAAAAATTATATTAACTTTTATCTAAAAAGTTATTGCAAAAAAAAAAAAATGAAAAATGTTCACATTTTTTGTTGTTTGTTTCACTTAAGGTAAGTTTCTGATGACAACATCTCTGGCAATATTTTTGTTCTAATTAAAAAAATTCATCAGCTTAAAGGATGTCCAGAGGAGCTTTTATTACAGATCAGGAAAAAATTCAAATTAAATTTTTTTGTGATCAAGGCTATTCTAACAGAGAAATTGGACGAAAAATTAACCGTTCGGAAGGAGTTATTCGAAGCTTTCTTAAGAAAGGGCAGATGCGAGGACGGATCAATAAGTCCGTAAATTTTTGAATGAAACACAGTTTTTTTTTTGCAAAACATAAATTTATTTTTCAACATAATATCCTTTTAACTCAATGCACTTAGTCCAACGTTTCTCCAGTTTTTGTATCCCTTCCAAACAATAGGATTTTTCGGGGTCCTTAAAATAGGCATTTTTTAGGTCAATAATGTCATCGTTGGAGCTGAATCTCTTTCCACCGAGTCATATCTTTAGGTTTGGAAATAGGAAGTAGTCACTAGGGGCTAAATGCGGAGAATATGGTGGATGAGGTACCAATTCGTAGCCCAATTCATAAAGTTTTGACATTGAGACTGCACACGTGTGTACCCGTGCATTATCTTGATGAGAACATTTTTCTTGGCCATACGGGGTCGTTTTTTTTTAAATCATCATTAAATCGGTCTAATAAGTTGGCATAATATTCGCCGTTTACTGTTTTTCCCTTTTGAAGGTAATCGATGTGGATTATTCTGCGTGCATCCCAAAAAACTGTTGCCATCACCTTATTGGCCGACAAACTTACCTTGAACTTCTTCGGAGCAGGTTCACCCGGAGAAACCCATTGTTTAGACTGCTGCTTAGTCTCCGGAGTACAGTAATGGATCCATGTTTCATCCACAACTCCAAACAATCCTTTGAAGTTGTCACACGTTGTCGTTTGAGCAAACGCGGCACCCATCTTGCAGATAACTTTCTTAAACCCAGCTGATCATTTGAAATCGAAACCATTCTGCCATATGAAATGCCTATGGTATCAACAATCTCATGCACTTTTACTCTTCGGTCGACCAACACCATATCGTGGATTTTTTCGACATTTTCGGGTGTACTGACCTCAATTGGCCGTCCAGAACGTTCAGCGTCATTTGTACTTGTGCGACCACAACGAAAGTAGGTAAACCACTTTTTTACCATTGAAATCGATGGCGCAGAGTCCCCATAGTATTTATCGAGCTTTTTCTTGGTTTGATTGACGGTTTTTTTTTTGCAAAAATAATGTATAATGAGCACTCGAAATTAACTTTTTTCCATTTTTAGAAAAATATACGAGGTTGTATGTTTTGAACAGCTGTTAAACGCAAAGTAAATGACGACACTTGCTCAAAATTTGACAGTAGTCTATTAACAGTTGGTACTTGATGGGAATAGTGTTGCATATACGGAGTACGGAAAGCAACAAAAGGTAATCAAAAATTAACAAAAAAGGCACTCGCAATAAATTATATGCTACACAAATAATAATAATAATAATAATAATAATAACAATAACAATAACAACAATAACTTGACCTTCTTGTCACTTCCAAACATGTTCACACATTTTGCAAATAGATGGTTTGGTTGCTTTTTAAATTTTTAAATAATTTTAATTTATGTTTATCTTAATTTAATAAAATAAGTTACGTTAATATTAAGAACTTTTTGGAATTGAAGTAAGTAAAGGAGATCAGACAGTTTTTAATTTAACAGTTTTTAATGTAGTGACAAACATTATTTTTTAATTTGTAGAGAAATATATTTAAGTATTAAAAAACTAAAACTAGGACGAATTTTATAAAAACATTTTTTTGACAAATTCTTTTTTCCTGAAACAGTTTAAAACTGCCTTTTTTGTTTTTTAATATTTGCTTTAAATTCTGTGCCACAAAAATAATTATAAAAGGTTATTGAAAAATTATATGGCTTATACCTTTCTAAAAATATATATTTCAATACAATTTGAAGACTGTTTTTATTTTGATTTTTGTTTATTGAACAAAGCACTGTGGTTCGATTCATATGAAGCACAGAAAAAAATATGATATTGCATATTATTAGTTGCCTTGTAAAATAGCTGAATTCTTTCGCTTTAAAGTCAATTATAAAATTTAAAATTAGCACTTTTTGTGCTTTAAATTCATTTAGCACGAAAAAAATTAATCTAGCACCTCGCACTTTTTCTAGTACTTTTCGAATTATTAATTTTTTGCACTTTTTGCCTATATATATATATATATATATATATATATATATATATATATATATTTTTTTTTTTTTTGTTTTATTAATTTGTAGTTTTATACTATAAAAATATTATCAACTTTTTTTAATATTTTTAACGATGGCAAACTAATGCGATCTTTAAAGAGTGTATTAGCAATATAAACGTTGTAAAAACCAATACAATTATAAACAGTTAACCTATTAAGTAAAATTTTGGCAATTAAGTAAACTATAATTCTTTTATTATAAGAAATAATTATAATAAAATAACTTATAAATTTCTGCAATTTTGTCATGAACGTAACTGATTTAACATCGTTAATTAAAATAATACAAAATTTTAATCAATCTCCTTGAAAATTAAAATACATATACATAATTAAACAACTTTTTATTAAATTTAAAACATTATAATATGATATTATGGAACGTTAACTTGTCAAATTACAACCCAAGGTTAAAGCTTAATTGTAAAGAAAAAATGCTTTAACACTTGCTTAAAATTTGATAAGTTAACATCTCTATGACATAGAATACAACTAGAAGTTTTTGTCAGAGACAAAAACCTAATTCAGTTATCAAAACCCTAATTCACACAACAACAAATTATATGTAGTCACACATATTTTGTTTTGAAAAAAATGAGTCAATTTTTTGTAAATTTAATTTAAACTGCCTCTCACAAAAACTTCCAGTTGTATTCTATGCCCTATGACATTTTATTTTTTGAAATATTATTGTCAGTATTTTTTTTATATTTTTAAATCATTTCTTTGAAAACAAAATTTTTAGAGAATTTAATTTTTTGCTAAATATTGGTTTTTAGGTAAAAGTCTTTTACTTTAGTTAAAATTATTTTTTAATATTATTTGAATATCATTTACTTAGTTTAAAATTCGAATTTTAATAAAAATTTGATTAGGTTCATTTAAAGAGAAAATTTTTTTAAAGCAATTTTATGAATATAATATAAACTAGTTAATCCGGATTATTCGGTAATACGGATGGCATTTCCTAAGCTTCCATTCCATAGCCCTTTAATCCGGATTAAAAAATAAAAAGTCCCTCCTTATTAAAATTTTAGTATAACTTGGAAAATACAATAAGAAATTTTATAATTATAATTCTAGTTTAATTCCTTAATTTTCAGTTAATGTTTCTTCCAAAAATTCATCAGTAAAAAGAGCACAAATTTATTTAATTATTTATTTTTTTTTAGATAAAAAACTTAAAATATGAAATGTTATTTGATGAAATTTTTGAACTTGATACTCTAAGTATTTTACATATTAAATAAAAGATATATTTTAATAGTTTTTTCCAACAAAATTAGGCCAAATAAAAAGCCTCGATAATCCGGATAATTCGATAATCCATGTCGGGGTCTGCAATAATTATCCAAATTCTCGAATTTATACTGTGTCTGGCTTTTAATAATAAATGATATTTTAAAAATAAAATCTTCGCTAAAAGAATGATTTTAGTTCGTTAAAATGTTAAACTATATGTTATTTAGAATAGGTATAACAGTATAATTCAGTTACACATACTTATATAACTTATGATAAAATGAGAATTTTAAAAAATCCAGTCATGAATTTTGTTTAATTTCTAAAAAAGCAATTTCAGAATTTGTTTTTATTATTTTCTTTAATATTCTTTTAGCTTTAGCCCTGAAAATAAATAATATATCTCTTTTATTATAAATATAAACAGTTTATATTCTCAGTAATTTCTAGCATTTTTCTTTGTAAATGCTAGCACTTTTTCTCGCTTAGATTTTGGAAACACTGGCAGCAACAAACTGCAAACTGATCTCGTATGATCGAAAAATTTAATGGGTGTTTTGAAATTTTCTAATATTGTTATGTGGTGTTCTCAAGAAGATCGATCTTAGATTGTTTTTCGAGTAAAATAGAAAGAGCCATAGCGGTGTAATTTTATTATTTTGTGTGTCATTTTTAAATTTACTTTATTGAGAAGAAAGTCGATATTTATTCATTGAATTAGCTCGTTTTATTTGAAACATATTCAGTTTTATGATAAAAGTAGTTTTAAGTTTTTTACGTTTTTTTTTTTTTTTTTTGCAAAAAAATAGATAGTAATAATAAGTATTTGAAATTTTTAATGATTTTTTTTTATGTAGTGCCCAGTGTGTTATTTTCCTTATAGAAAATTATTAAAATCAATTTTATTCTCTTCTTAAATCTCTTTATATGAAAGGCATTAAATTTTTTTTCTCGAACTTTGTAACAGATTTATGTTAAATAAAATCACCACATTTAAATGTTTGTTCTATGGATAAAAAACTGACATTTATTTCAAATATTTAAATCTTTGTGCACCCAAAATAAAATTAATAACAAGTATGTGCTGTAGCTTGTAAACTGCGTAAACATTTTTATAATTTCCTTAAGTCATACAACAGCAAATTCGGTTCCACCAATTGAATAATTTCAACTCTAAACAAACTTAATCATTGTCAATGCCAGTAACAGTAATAATTTTGCATTTTTTCCACAAATTTGCGATAATAATTTAACTTAATAACCATATTCATAAAAAAGTAAGAGAAAAATTAAAATGAAACAAATTTTAAACGCGTATTTAAACGGAAGTTTAATGAACTAATAAAAACTACTATAGTTTAGCAGCATAAACAGAAAAAAAATTACAGGATATTTAATGTAAACATGTTTGTAACGCTGTGAGATAGTGTTAGTAATATAATGTACTTACGTACATACATACATTTATATGTATATTCGTATACAAATGTTTACATTTAATTTCCTGGCAAATATTGATTTTTTTTGTGATTTATTTTTAAATCTGATGATAAATTTTAAAGTGACAAAAATAATATATATATATATATATATATATATATATATATATTTCAAATTCAAAGAAATGTAAGCAATTATAAAAATTTTTTTTTCAATTATGCAGAGTGGTTAAAAAATAAATTGATATTTTTTAAGCACCTCATGAGTGGCGATGTAAAATTTGATTAAAGAACTCATTTTATCAAAATTCGTAGTTAAGTAGAAGTCATTTCTTATGAAAAGATGCAAATATTTATTAATTTAATTTAAATATCTTTAGACTTGCGCATACACTTGACATTGAAATTTAACAAATCTAAAACATGTTTAAGGAATTATTATATTTATTATAATTTACCCTGCAAAAACACGGTAATGATATGCTGTTACGGTTATAGTTACTTTTTAATGACAACAACATACCTTCTACGTCATAAAGAAGTAGTTTACCAATTACTTATTCGTAACCCAGTACTTAGTACTTATTTAAGATAAAATTTTTGAAAATGCTACCTTTTATTGATTTTTTAATTGAGTTCATCAATTTATATATTTAAACAAGGGATAAGTATATAAAAAGGAATACTTTGCATATGTATATAAATATATTCATAATTCCAATTTAAAAATATTAATGACAATTAATTTGTAATTAAAATTATTAAAAAACTTTCTAAATTTTAAATAAAAATAAAATAATAAAAACTAGAAAGAAAAATATAGTCGGTCAAGCCCGACCATATAATATCACACACCATTGTCCATCATAATTCGTGGATGGGTCTTATATTAGACATGTGGTCAATTGTGGGCCGATACTTTTACTAAGTGTAAAATAAAAAGTTATACTCCTATTATACATAATTGATTAAATATTAAAAAAATATATATAGGATGAAATGAGAGCATATTTTTTGTACATTTTTTCATGAAGATTAAGAAGTTTTTTTAAATGACAAATTAAATGGAAGAAACTATGAAGTTCAACCTAATGTGAAAATGTTCATAGAATTTAAATGAAAATTCTTATATTTAAGCACGGTTATTGTTTAGAAATTAGTAGTTGCAATGCAAGTATTTTTATCAAGGTTGGAAACCGATACCGTTATAAATACCGGTATTCAAATACCGTTTCCCTCAATACCGGTATATACCGGTAATTTAATTTCGGTATTTTAAATATATTATTTGCTATTTTGTAATATGTTTTATTAAAATTATTTCTCATATAATTAAAGCAAGTAAGCTTTAAGAAAGATGAAATTATTTTTAATAATAAGATGTTATTTAATGTAATATTTATGTAATTTTGTTTTTAAAGTTCTTTTATCTCAATCGGAACGATTTACAGGAAGAATATTAAAAAAAAATTATCTTCAGTCAATTAAAAATAAAGCACTTAATATATTTCGCCCAAAAGGTGATAGTTTTTTTTAATAGGTTTCTAAAACTTCTTAACACAAGTCAACAAAGTGTTAGAGAAAATTGTATCTCAAATAATTTGCTAGATATAGTAGGTGTGTTCGACGAACTTGCCAAAGTTACACAAACGCGCTACGAAATATTTTTGGGTTACAATTTTTTATTTATTTATTTATTTTTCCCCAGCTTTTGAAAACTTTTTACGATTTGTAAATTTGTAAATACTCCCATTTGTCTAAACTCTCCCAAAAGTTAGTTAGACACAGCAAGTGTATATAGAAATAAAAATTTTTCATAAAATCACTGTGTTATAAGACAACGACCTTTAATTTTGATCTTTTTTTTAACAACTTTTAGGCATAAATTTTAACTACTTATATTAGGCTTAAAAACTATTTCATTATTCTGACTTCTTTTCCTATATCATTTATATTTGGTTCTTTTCTTAATATTCTCTGAGAGAATGAAACGTTTTGTTCATAAAGTTACAGCCAGGGTTGTCAGATTTTTTTGAGCCTCTGTCGCCCAATTGTTAATCAGAAAAATTGCCAAATTAAAATTAATTGAAAATTATAAATAAAAGGAACATTATTTATATATATTAAATAATAAATCGTTTGAATATGTACTCCAATCATGAATTAAATCAGTTTTAGCCCAATTTTAAATGTTTTTACTTTTTTGTTTGAAAAGTTGCTCATTGGTAACACCAGTTAGCTTGCTTACGGAATTATAGTAATGTTTTTTGGCAGTTTAAAGTTTCTATATATTTTATAATAAGAATTCATTATTATTCATTTCAATGTAATCTTAATTGTCAATAATGTTTAAATTCAAAAATTAACCCCCGTATTCACAAACCAATTTTAAATTTAAAATACATTTTGGAGACAAAATTTGTATGAAAAATTTGATTTAAAATGCATTTGAAATTTAAAAGTTGTTTGTGAATACGGGGATAAATTATTAAATTAAAAATACTTAATTTTCCTAAACTCTTTTTTTAGTCTTTCAAAATTAAATATCTCAAAAACGAGCGCTTTTAAAAATGGTTAACACCACTAAAGTCAGCGTCGACAATTTAGTTTAACCCAAAGGAGCACAGTGTAATTGAATAATAAAAGTGCAACTTAAAATACCACTTTTCTGACATATAGCCCTTTTTTATGTCATCAACTTTTAAAATTTATTGAACTTTATTATATATTTTAAAAGAATAATTTTAACATTATATAACAATATTGGTCCTATTAAACTTATAAATTGTTTCAAAGAATTAATTTATTCATGAACGTTTATTTCATTATATATTTAAAAGATGATGGAAAACAAATGATAATACATTTAATATTGTAAAATATATTTTTTGAGGATAAAATTTCGTAAACTAAGTTGAAGCTATATACAAATTAAGGCTCTTCATTTCGCTAAATAGCAAATACTAAAAATAGTCGATTTTTAGTAAGAAAATTTTATAGTTTTTCTCCACAATTGCCTACTTAATCAGGTTATAAAAATTAGCCAAACAAATCGCCACCATGTTATATATCGCCAAAAAAAATCGCCATGTCGCCAAATGGAAAATTCAGTCGCCAAAAGTAATTATAAATAGCCACCTTTGGCAAAAACTCGCCACATCTGACAGCCCTGGTTACAGCCAGGACCATCTTTAATTAGATCCAAGCTGCATTTATATATCCTTTAAATGTGGACGTTAATTTTTTGTAACGCTATCCTAGACGTGGGCTGTCAAAAATGTCAACAAATAATTCTCCACGAACTGCCCATTCTTATTACTTTCCTTTATAAATTTAAATTTATTTTTTTTTAAATAATACTAACCACATATTTTTTCATTGTGCAATTCTGATAAGTTCATCATACGAGTCGTAAAGTAGCTCTGTTTTGTGGAACAACACTCGTGTCTTTGTAATTATGTCTTAAATACAGCCCGCGGGTTTTATGTTGTTTGGGCTGCGAGAAGTTTGAGACTTATTCTCGCATTGGCTAAGTAAGCAGCTGTACCGCGTTGCAGTTTTTCTAGGCTTTTATATTTACATGCAATCGATTTTAACCTTACTTTTACGTTGAATTACTGTTGGAGTACAATATAAAACTCAAAGTATTAATATCGATGGAGACCATAAAACTCGGAGAGCTGAATTTGGTAACTTTAGCTTTCTATACGAAGTTATAGACCTAGCATTATGTTAGCAGATAGATACGTTATTTAAACTATTAGGGAGAAATTATAAAGTTTTACTGAGTTTATATGAATAGAAACTATGTCCAAAGATATTTGGTGTTAAATTTCATATATTGAAAAAATCAGAAAAAAGTGAATTTTGAATCGCCACAAAAACCAAACAGCAAAGAATTTTAATGTTTTAAAGTGATATAAAATATAAAAATATGCAATTTAAAGTTTTATTTAATGAACTTTAATTATAAATAAATAAAATATGTAACTTTTTAATGTTTTTACTATGTCTTTAATAATAAGGGTATATACCAGTATTTTAGATTCGGTACAGGTATAACTATACAGATATAATTTAAAATACCGTTACTGATACCGATAGCGTTACCGAAATAAAAATAAATTTAATACCGTTTCGGTTTCCAACCTTGATTTTTATGCATACATTTTTACTTAAACATAATCATAAGATCAATAGAAAGCAAATAATAATTACTTATCCTAAAAAAAGTCCATACATTTCTACAGAAAGGATTGAACAAAAATGAACCAAAAATAGTGAAACAAATTTTAATAATAAATTATAATCAACTGTGGAATTTAGCGCAAGAAATTATAATGAACATGATGGCCAGTTTATATATTGGCCATAACTACGTATATTGCTCGGTATTAAATTCCGGTTTTTTGATTAAATGTTTATTACATTACAAAGCTAAACCTTCAAATATCAAGACTCATATTTTTTTCACGACTTGGGCATCTAGTTTGGTAGTAATAATGACGAAAAATGGAGTATTTTTTACTAATCATTGCTTTTGAATAAATACTGTTCAAATTCTAGTACACAAAGTATATATTTATATAATTTTGTCATATGTAGGCCTTTTGAAATTTTGAAACATTTTTGAAATATTTAGTTTATCATTAATCTTCTAATGTAAAATGTCGATAACGAAATTATATCTTTGGTACCTTGGGGGACTGTAGAATAGTTGGTTACAAAAAAATTGTAAACTAAACTTTGGTGGACCAGACATTTTTTCATTAGGTGCCATTTTCATTGAAAGCATGGAGGTAGTTAACAAAGCACAGTGGGGACATTTGCAAAATAAATGTTAATAAGTCTGGATCGATAGAGGAGAAGTTAAGCTTTCAGAATGTTGTTGGCAGGAGTATGTAGCTGAAGCATGGATGGCATTACAGTGGGCAAAGTTGACTACCTCTGAACCGATTTTAAATATTTTTTTTTTAACATTTCTGAATTCTTCTAAGAAAGACAACAGAAAAAACATGTTTACTGTACTAATTTATGTGTTATGGTTTAAAGATATTTGATTTCAAAAATTAAACTTCTCAATTTTTGGCTCGACTTTTTTGTGATTTTGGCCTATAACTTTTAAAATAAAATTTCCAAAATCTTTTTAGAAATAATGTGACATTTTTTTATAATTTTCTGAATTATAATAAAAACAAATTGGTTATCTCAAAAATTTCATTTTTTGCTAAAAAAAAGTACCCTTCAATATTAACATTTTCAGAAAGCCTGATCCTTAAAAAATTTACTTACTAGAAACCTTGCAAACACAAAATAGTTATATTTTATATCATTTTAAAGGAAATTCATTAACATTATATATATAACAAATTTTACTATTTTAAAATTTATAAAAGACTAAAAATAAAAAAAAATAAAATTATGTTACAGGGACATATTTCATAAATTTGGGCATGAATGAATATATTCGAAATGCTCATAGATATCAAAATAATTTTTATACATTTTATAAACTATATATTTTCCAAGGTTAAAATTTTTGTTATTTAAAATATGGATTTTTCAGAAAATTGCCTCGTGAAATGAGAACATAATTTTTATAGATTTTTTTTTATGAAAATAAAAGAGTTTTTTAAAATTCCAAATTAAATGGGTAAAATGACTAAAAAAAATTGCTAAATTACTAAATTCAATCTAATGTGAAAATACTTTAATTGATTTAAACATGGTCATGGAATTTAAATGAAAATTCTTATATTTATGCGCCGTTATTGCATCGGAATTAGTAGTTGCAAGTATATTTATGCATAAATTTTTACTTAAATATAATCATAAGATCAATAGAAAGCAGAGCCATTAAAAACAACAATACAAATTTTTTACAGGCTCAAAAATTTGAACATTTCTTCCAAAATTGATAATACTCGACCACTGCTGGATGTAGGCTGCACGTTCAAAATTTTAAAAAATTTGAACATTTCTTCCAAAATTGATAATACTCGACCACTGCTGGATGTAGGCTGCACGTTCAAAAATTCATTTACACACTTTTTTAAGGAGCAGACTTTTGGAAAATTTCAGAAAATATTAAACTTCTTTAACAAAATTTAAAAAAATTAAAAAATATTAAGCTACTTTTTTGGTTGTAGATTTGAGATAATTAATAAGTTTTCTCTTTAGCCTAATGCAAAAATTGCAACATATATTTTTTTTTTTTTTTTAGTTTTAAAATTTATATTTTAAAAGTTATAGAGAAAATATAAAAATATTTAAAATTGGTTCACATAAAACATATAAGTTCCGATAAGTTTTAGGTACGCTTAGTATCTGAACAACAAGAACGGCACATATTTTGGTGAATAGATTTCAAACGAACAAAATCATTAATATTAAAAATAGGAGAAAGCCACTAAAGATGTCAAATTCTATGAATAACAGGATTATGAGGATAAATAAAAAAAATAATAATGAAAATAAAATAAATAAACTAACAATAAAAGAAGTAGCGAAAATAAAATTATTATTTTTCAATTAAAATGTTGCTTCGTTTAATCATGTACTTGATTGAATTAATCAAAATATAGTTTTTTTCTTCCAATTAACTTTTTGATTCAATTAACACATTGCCTAAACACCCGTATTTACAAACAACTTTTAAATTTAAAATGTCTTTTAAAACAAAATTTTCCTACAATTTTTTTCTCCAAAATGTATTTTATATATAAAATTTATTTTTGAATAGGGGTGTAAATTTTTTTCAAATTATTTTATAATAAAATTTTTAAAAAGCGTTTAATTAATAAAATAACAATCTGTCAGCTTTTACTAACAATTGTAAAATTGATACAATAATTTTGGTGATAGATGTAAATTTAAATATTTTTTTGATTGAATTAATCATTTTGGTAATTAAAGTAATTTTTTACTTATTTCTGTGTATTGTGCTTGAATTTGGAATTTTTGATTTTTTTCCTAGATTTTTTTTTTTTTAGTTTTTGTCAAAGAATTTCCGTAATTGAATAGTGAACTTTCTATAAACCAAACAAAAGGTCCAATTTGCAGGAAATGTGGCTCTTATTAATACAAATAAAATCGCGTTAACCAAATTTCAATCAGGGGTAGGGTTTTCCTGAATTCCCAAAAAACTAATAAAAATTCCCAAAAATGGAATTTTTTTACATTTTTGGCTACAAAATCCACATTTTTCCGAAGTCCCGTAGATTTTGATTTAAAACTTTTAACAACATATTGAAGATTCTTAAAATATATTCCGCTTGTCAATTCGTGCTTTGGGATTTGAGAAAATGTGGACTAAAATCAAAACTTTCATATAAAATGGGTCGAATTCGAGAGGGTGTGTACCATGACCAATTGAGTTATTGGGCTTGCTTTTTATCTTAGCATCATCTCTGTGAAGTTACCTTTCAGAAAAGTGCAAAATTATTATACGTTGCTAAAGAAAATTTTATTTTAGATAAAAAAGAGTATAGATACTTTTTCAGCTAAAAAAACGCAAAAAGTTATTTTTTTGCAATTTTCAAATTCAAAATCGTTTATTTTTGAACTCGGTAAAGATATCGACTTCAAATTTATCTATTCAATAGGTAAATTTGTTCTTTAACTAGTTAAGAAAAAAAGTAATAAAATCGGTCGAAAATACTAGGATATATATGAAAAAAAAAAACTGGACCAAGAACATGCAAAATTATGGTACTTAAAAATTCAAACGCAAATAACTCGAAAACTATAAGAGATAAATATGACACGTAAGCATATTTTTCATAGGTCTTATCAGAGCCTACAACAATATATAAAAATATTTCAAATCAGACGAGAAACAAAAATTTGGCAAGCGATTAAAAATTTTTTATGCCAGAGGTACCTAACTTTGAGCCCCCTTAGCTCCGCTCCTGAGGAGCGGATTGTACCCAATTTCATGAAAATCAAACCAGCCGATCAGAAGTTACAGATTTATTTCCAAAAAATTTCGTTTCTGCCCCACTGTGCAATATAGCTTGAACTTGAAATGTCGTTAAATATTTCACCATTTTCAACCAATGCTGGACTTAAGGTGCAACCCTCAATCAAATAAAAGCTTCTTTATTATCCATTCTTGAAGCCTTGTATTTTGAAATATCTAAATAACATATTTTTATATTAACTAAATTTTGAGAAAAAAGTAATGGAATAAGACTACTGTTTTGTAAAAAATAGCAATTTTTCATACTCATTTTAAAGTTTTGAATTTGATCATTTTTCACGGCTAGACGAATTAAGATGTATAATTCAAAAAAATTTTCAGTACCTTTTTTTGGATTACATTGGGAATCTTAGTATATTAAAAAAAATACTCTTTTATTACGGTAAATATTTAAGAAAAACCAAAAAAGTCAAGACAAATAATTGAAATTCCAAATTCAAGCACAAATACCTTTTCAACTATAAGATATGTATGTCATGGGTGAGTAAGAATTTTTTTTATCTCATCTTTACAAATATTTCTAAATCTTTGAAATCGGACTTGTTTTGTAGAAGTTAGGATTTTTTGAAACTTTTTCGTATTAGTTGTGGTCAACTTTGATACCTTGTAACTTATCTCGTATAATTATGGGATAAGTCCATTTTACTAAATTAAATTATAATATGCAAAGAAAACTTCAACTCGTTAATTAATTTGGATTACAGAAAATTCAAAATAACACAAAATTCCTTGGGTTACAAAAGTGTTCACATAAAAATCCTCCGTTTGTCAAGAAAACAATTTTTTGTTTATTTTTTACTTATTTTATTTATGACTAAGTAGTGAATTTAAATGAAAAAGAATAAAAATGCTGAGTTGTTTTAAATTGGTTTTATAAAGGAATACTCAAAAATTTCATAGTTTTGTGGACAGTTGTGGAGCTGCTATAGCTATTAAATGCTATTAAAGTTAAGCTAATTTATTATTTTGTTTTAATGCAAAGCCTAAAGTTATACTTGAAATTTCAGCAAAATAAGTACTTATCTCTACAAAGAACAGTGGGACAAATGAAATTTAAAAATATCAAGTAATAAAATAATTACGTTGAAAAAAAATTAATTAATGTTGTTGTTGTATTTATAGTGCAACTTTATATCAATAAATAACAGAAGGAAAGAGACAAATATCAACAATTATGTTTGCTTTTGAACTTTCATTGTCACTAAAAACCATAGGGCCATTTTCATAATATTAGTTTGAATTTATCAAAGTTTATAAAGATAAATTACTTCAGGCACTGTTTGTATGTAGATTCTACATACACACACCCCGCCATCATTTAGAAGAGAGTTTTTTCATCCAACTTTAAACTAAATTAAAAACTCACTATAAATTTAAATTAAATATAAAATATTTAATGAAAAAATTATCTAATTAAAAATTTACAATTTTTTATATTAACACATTTTTTATTCAACACTATAACCAACAACATTGATCACTTTAAAAGTTGTATATTTACTGAGCGTAATTATGTCGTTCTTGTTCTTTTTCTTTGCTATTCTTTTTTTAGATCAAAACTCGATACTAATGTATTTACTGCAAATTTGTGTATTTTCTACTTTTAAACATCCAAGAGTGTCAAAAAAAAAGCTTAAACCTTACACCACCATAGGTCATTTTGGTATAGTAGAAAAAGTTATCCAACATCCACCTTAAAGTATACCAATCAACCCATAATCACTTTTTAAATCGATCTAATGATGTCCGTCCGTCCGTCTGGCTAGCTGGACAGTTGTCTGGCTGGCCATGTAAAACTTGTGCACAAAGAAATGAAATATGGAACATGGGACTTCTATGATACAAGGACGAAGCCTATTGAAATTGGTTGTGATCAGTCCATTATTTCACCTAGCCCCCATAAAAGTTTAAACACTCAAAAATGCCTTAAAAATAAGAATATTTTAATAAAATTCAGTACAAAAAAATTCTGTACAAGAATCAATCATTGTACCATTTTTTATGAAGATCAGTTCACAATTGACCATACTTCCCATATAAACCCCTCTTCCGAAAATCACTTTAACGTGCGTGAATGCCATACAAATGTTAGTATCAAGTAAATATTCGATACAAATAAGTTCTATGTAAGTACAAACAACAATGCCAAATTTTATGAGAATCGGTCAATAATTTACTATAGCTCCCATATAAACCCACTTCCAGGAATCACTCTAAAGTGCATAAAAACATCTAGATGTTAGTATCAACGCATTATTCTGTATTTGTATATTTTATTTTGCATTTAGTAAAATTGGCCACAAGTATAATATAAGTCCCCTTCCCGAATTTTTATGCTCGTACACAATGGTGAAGGGCATTGCATAGTCGGTATTCACCGACTATATCTTTCTTTCTAGTTTTTTCTTATTTAAGCAAGCATTGCTATATGATAAAGTGGTGAAGGGTATAAAATATAGCGCTCTAGTTTTTTTTTTAATTGTCACTTTCAGAACTCGTTCCGTAGAAGCGGTAGGGGACGGCTTCAGAACCTGTTTTTTTTTTATTCTAATGAGCCATTTCCTAAAGGCTACTTTTTAAATGAATTTAATTTTGTAAAATCCTCTTAGTTTTTTTTACATTTTGTGGAATTTTTGCAATTTTTTATTCAAATTTTTTAACCAGTTTCAAGAAGTTATTTGCGAACCAGTAATTTCTTCAGTAAAGTAGAAATCATAAAAAATTAAGCACTCGTTGTCAAAAACATACCTTAAAACTAATTTAGAATCACAATAATGTTCTACTCCATGAGTACCAGAATTGGTTGCGACACCGTTAGCTCTAAGGATGTTATTAAAAATTTTAAAGTGGTTCTGATTACACCAGTTCTAGAAGTAATGATTATAGAATGTGTTCTAAAATTTTTCTTGGGTACTGAAAATTAAAATGTTCCCTTTAAGTAGTTTTTTCTTACTACTATGATATTTTTTATAGTTTTCATATTTTTTTTTTTTTTTTCATTTCTTTTAAGTGGATTTCTCACAATAATTTGCTTTAAACATCCACTAAAAAAACATTCTAACAAAATCTGTTTTAGATGCATTACTTCCATTAATTTCTGGAAAACAGCTTCAAATTTTTTATTTAATGTAAATTTTTAATCAAGAAGCAATTTAATTAACAACTGTTTTCAGCTAATGGAAAATTTTATGGAAATTAATATGTATATTTTAAAAACGTGTGAGTAATTATTCAATTAAAACAAAAGTTTTTGACAATCAAATAAGTAACCTATTGCTACAAATAAAAAATTAAATTCTAGCCCAATTTGGTACTCAAGGTAATATATGTGCTGTTTATTTTGGAAGTAGTCTAAGTTCGTTTATCATAACAGTACGCACTAGTTTTTTCCTAATTTAAGTAATTTTCTTTATTCTTTTAGAAATCTTAGCAAGTTTTAATATATAAGAAAAATTATTAGTAAACTAAAATATGCTCTAAAAAAGCGTACTATGCACATAGAAATAAATGCTTTTAAAATCGAAAAATATGTCCTAAAAATTTTTCTGATTAAATTCTAAATTATCTAATATTCATGCTGTAAATAACTTAATATTAGCAATTTATAAAAAAAGAAAATATTTCCTTTTTTCACTTAACCACATTCAAAGGAAATTACAAAATTTCAATTATTTCCCTACAAGCAAAATAATACGAAAGTGACTCGAATTCGTATTGCTTAGAAGAAAAATTTTATTGCCGCAATAATCATATTCGTATTGTGGAAGTTTCTCCCATAAGGAGAGATTGTGCGTCACAGGCGACACATCTTAGCAATAAGAAATCAATACGCCTGGAAGAGAAATAGGCAATATTACTAGAGAATCATCCAGGTGAAAAAAAGAATATACCGCCAGATAATCCTCTGGATGATGTAATAAGTAAATAGAAAAATTATCATTAAATAAATCTTGAAATAATATTATAAAGACAATTTTTACATCTTGTAAAGCATGTATGCACATAAATCTTAACTTCATAAAGCACGAAAACTGAAACGCTCACATAAAATATTCGTTTTTTGCTAAAAGACAAAAAAATTTCTTCAATATTTTTTTTGAACAATTTTTAGACAACTAAAAAAAATTTAGACTAAAAAATAAAAGTATTGCATTAATTTCTTCCAAATTATTTCAATAGGATATAATCAATTTATTGCGGAGTTGATAATCACCTTACTGAAAAATGGGTGATATTTTGGGGATGAAAATAATAAAAAAAATTTAATTTTATATATTTTTTGTTGTTTATTGCCTAGTTTTATTTAAACTGATAAAAATGCAATGTTAAAAAAGTATTGCTTTTATAATTTTCGTCCAAATAATAAAATGAAGATATTGCGTAAATTTCTTCCAGGAAAATATCTTCAAAATGTTTATAGGTTTATTAAATAAAAAATATTAGGGAAACGGTTTTGAAAAACATATGTGTCAGCAAAAAGAAAATTTCACAAATGGTAAATTATGTAAAAAATTCTATTGGGTGAAATGCTTGCAAGATCTTTGACTTCAGTGTAAAATATGCAAACTTATACTCTTTAGCTTAATATATGTAAAATTGTGTATGTTAAGTATGAAATATGCAAAAGTATGTAATTTAAATTGCTAAAATATACTCTATGAAAATATGACAAAATATTTTGCTAAGTCAAAAATAAGCTGTTATGATCAAAACATGCTATAAGAAAGTATGTGAAAATATACTACTATATGACCATAATATTCTTTAACAAATCGATATTAAAATTCTTAAAATTTTCTGAAACGGATAAATAACTAACGGTTTGGTTCGTTTAAAGCCCTGGTTGCCCTGGTTATTAGCTAAAAAATGAAGTGCTTTAATACCTTTCTTTATTACCATTTGGTCTTTGCTTCAATACTCTAAAATTAAACAAGTAAGTAGTTATATTCAAATTTAATGAGATATTCTAACATAAAAAAAATATTTATGCTGAATTCTGTAGAAATTTACAGTACCCATATTTAAGAGTTTAAACCCCTATTGAAGAAGGACAATTAATGTAGCCTAGGCGACCCATAATAGAACTGTGTATCCAACTTCATTGAATTATTTTCAGGATTGAGTGCTGTTATTCGACGTTTAGCCTCACGTCGCACAGTGTGCGATCCAAAAAATGAAATGGAAATAATTATTCAGTTTTGGAACGGACGGTCCTATTAAATGATTTAAATTTTACATTGTGATAGTAGAGCCGTAGGCGAACTGAAGTTTTTGAAGTTTTTTATAGACCTACCGCGAGTGGAGCCACAGAGTCCAAAAATTAGACACCTCGGATATGGAAAATTTTTAAAATGATCCCGATTCGTTATATCTGAACCGATTAGAAAGATTTTTATATGAGAGGATTTTGCTGGCCATGATCTAAAAAAAACATATACGCAGATCTTATTTCTTTTAGTTTCCGAGATATTGAGCTTCAAATAATAAATTTTTATTTTTTAAGTACCTTAGAGGAGTTTTTTGCTGTAGTGGTTTTTAATTTTATCCGATTTTTTTTTTTTAAATTTTATTTATTTTATTAACAAAGAAAAGAAACAATTTTGAACAAATATTTACGGACTCAAAGTATAGACATTTAAATTTGAAAAGTGGTCACATTCGTTTCCTGTTATATAAAAATTTTCTTAAGTAATTTTATATTTTTTTTATATTTCTCTAAAAGAGAACTAAATACAGAATATTTTAAAGGAAAGCAAATTTAAAAAAATCGATTCTCTTGAGGACTAGGTTCTCCTAAACTAAATCTATTTTTTCCATAAATTTCCAATTTTTGCCTTAATATCTCAAATCACAATGCTGGAATAAAAAAATTAATATTCTTTATAAGATATAATATGTTTTTAATTTTTTGGTAATAGAAATTTTTGCTCCCTAATGTCGGTTGGGCAGATATAGCAAAAAAGTAAAAAATCACATTTTTGGAAATTCTTGAAATTTTTTTGGGAATTGCGGGATTTCTGTTAGGTGGTGTAGGTTTATATGGGTAAATTATTTAAATTTTAAAAATTTGTCATATGAAGAGGAGGGATGAAGATCTTCTTGAAGGCATCACAAGACAATTTCAAAAATACTCGCTAAATATCGAGTTACTACGAAAAAACCATTTTTAAGATAGTTGTTGCACTATAATACTCGTATATTACCATCTTTTATATAAACTCAAATTAAATAATGAATTATTCACTATTTTTAAATTTCGAAATTTTGTCTTTGATGTAAAATTTTCTGATTTTTTCTAAAAGACTACACATATTTGTTTACAGAGTTCAAAATGTTATTTTTATTTAGAATAAAATGAGATATCCATGTAAAATCGCTTAAAAACTCAAAAAGTTATTAAGCATTTTCTAAAATTTTTTACAAAATTCTTCATATATTTTAAGACAAAACATTTTTTTTATATTTTTTATTTGGTTTTTACTTTTTGTGTTGTGCATAAAATTAAAAATGTATGAAGAGTTTTAGTAAGTTATTACAGACAAATTCGAATAAGTTCTACAGTTTTGTTCAATTTAAATATTAAATTTGGTTATATTCACAACAAAAATGTTCTTAAAAATTATTATATTGTTGCATAGGCTTTTATAGAAAAAATTTTAATAAATCGCAGTTAAATTCGAAAAATTGTGGAAAAATATTACTTTTTGTAGAAGTTATTTGAAAATTTGCTTTTAATATTTGACCAAAATAAATAAAATGTATACATTTGGAAAGCCTGTTTCTTCTACCTTCCAAAGAAGTTTAAAAAGGAAAAATAAACAAAAGAATAATAGAACTACAAATACATTTATACAAGAACCTACTCTAAATCGACATTTTGAGCGTGTATTGCAAATTTTTAAAACTGATTTATGATGTCCTCAGGAAGGCCTATAACCTACACAATGTCATTTCTTGAGTGATTTTTCACTGTAACAGCGTGTTATCTTTTGTTATTTTTGCTTCCAATGAGTTAAAGTCTGTCAGAAAAAGTCGATATTTTTGGACTTTGTGCATAACAAAACGTACCTTTTCATATTTTTATTATTCTTTTTATTTCAAGAAGTTTATAGACATTTTGTTTGAACTGTATTTTTTGATAATTATCAAAATATTTCCATTTAAAGTGAGACTTTCTGAATCACAAAAACCTAGAGCTTAAAGAAATTGCCGAGCAGAGAGTTTCGGTCCTTTTTTAAAAAAGAATACTTGTTTGTATACAGAGATTTTATTTTTATGGACACCCTATTATTATTTTTAATGATTTTAAATATTGAAAATTTGTGTGTAACAAAATTACTACAATTAACAAGAGAAGCCCGTTTATAGTCACGTAAAATAAAAAAAAAACAAAAAGGACAAATTTTATCCAATATACCCTGAATGTGAGCTGTATCAGATGTGGTTGATAGGCTAGTCTCATAACCATCCCAAAACCTATTTCCTAATGATTAAGTGTTATTTTGGGACCCACATAAATAGACATATAACTCATTGTCAGCCTATATACTTTTACTCGGACATTATGCCAATATTCAAATTTATTAATTTAATAATGAGTTTTTTGTTTTTAAATTTTAGACAAAAAACTTATATCTAAATATTAATGTATTTTGAATATAAAGGAAAAAAACTAAATTGTATTAACTTGCATTCTGTATACATAGATGCTTTCATTAATAAAAAAAAATTGAATTAGGTATTTAAAAAATTTTGAACAATTTGTAATAAAAACTAATATGAATCAATTAAATTCTTGTGTAAGATATTAAAACTGATCAACTTAAGTCACGAACGCGACTATTCTAACATTTTAATATTTTTATACATGAAATTTAAAAGAAACAAACAAAAGTGTAAATATGAAACCAAACTATAATAATGAAAATATATATGTAGCAGCAAGAATGAGAATCACAGAATAAGCTTTAATAGATAAATTTGAACTAGGTTGGACAATTATGCTCATCGGTAGGATTTGCAACCCCAATCAAAATGATCACACTTAATGAACAACAAACATGCTGATGATCATTATTATTACTTAGGTATAAATAATATTAGGGGTTTATGTAAATGTTGGATGTTATAGGATGTTCTGGAAAGCCTTCAAGATTATGATGTACATGTTGAGTTGTTGAAGTAATTAAGTGCTGTAAATTTGTGTAGATAATCGCCCATATTAAATTTGGTTACTTTTTAAAACAATTATCTGTCTACTAATGATCACATCTAATGATGATCTTTTTTTACTAATTTGTCTACTAATTTGTTACAAAAGCTTAAGCTAAGTTCAGATTATGCAAATATTTGACGCGAAATACTCGTATTTCATCGTGTTTTCCCACAACCTTTGCGACTAAATACAGAGTTGATTTTTCATTCTTATTTTTTATTTTTTATTCACATTACATTAAAACAGCTATCAAATATCGTAGAATACGAGAAGCGGAAAAATATTTTAACCCTGTTCATATTAGAAGCAAAGTATTTACTCAAAATTATTTGATTAAACACACAATTACCATAAATTTACTTGACATCGATTATTAAATGAACTCATAGGAAAATCTTATTTTTTTGTTTAGTTTTAATTAATATCCCTAGAAGCAAAATAATACGAAAGTGATTCGTATTGTTTAGAAGAAAAATTTTATTGCCGCAATAATCACATTCGTATTGCGGAGGTTTCCCTCATCGGGAGAGATTGTGCTTCTTAGGCGATACATCTTTGCAATAAGAAATCAATACGCAATATTGCTAGAGAATCATCCATGTGAAAAAAAGAAGATACCGCCAGATAATCCTCTGGATGATGTAATAAATATATAGACAAATGACTACTAAATAATACTTGAAATAATGTAATAAAGAAATCTTTTACATCGTATACAGTATGCACATATCTTAATTTTAAGTTTATTTAGGTAATTTACGTTTATACACAAGAACAACACTGTTTCCTTTTCTCATCGTTTACAAAACTGTTCCGTCTTCACAAAACAGCACTGTTTTCTTTGCAACTCAAGCTGTTGTTTGCCGCTGTTTTATCTTATAGGGTATTCAGACCTACGCGAAATTACTTACTTTCGTAATTTCGGCCGAAATCAAGTTGAAATTACGTAATTTCCTATACATTTTGACACTTGCGAAATTACATAATTTTGTGTAATTTCGGCGAAATTACATTGAAATTACGATGCCCATTTCCGTGCAACTTTGTACATGGTTTGAAAAAATCCTTTTTTTCGACTATGTACTGCATGTTTCAACCGTGAGAAGAAAAAAAAAACAATTGACAGCTGATCTTAAATTTAAACACAAATCTTAAAATTAATTATTAAAGTGATGTTGCAAAATGAAACCTATCCTTTTTACATTTTTAATTGTTGCAAATTAATAATTTCTAATTTAGTAAGTAATTGTTTCTTATTTGTTTCCATTTCAAAATACTTTATTTACCCCTATAACAATTTAAAATGTAAACAATAAGTATCAGCTGTTTACGAAATTACATCAAATGTCATCTAGCCAGTATGAACACTCTAGATTTCATTCGTGATTTCGGCATGAAATTTCGTAATTTCGCTTTACTTTTATTTTGTAAGATCAAACAAAAATTCGCTCAAAATAGTGGCAAATATTTTACAACTTGTGTTCACATAATGTTTACACTAGCGGTATTTTGTTTGTCCAAAATCAGCTGTTATCTTGTTTAAATCGTAAAAATATATACGCAAATCAAATATTTGCAAAAATTCGTCAAATATTAGCGTAGTATGAACTTAACTTTAGTGATAGGAAAAAATTTTAAATTAAAAGAATAATTTAACTAGGTTTGGGTATTTCTTAGAGACAGATTATCTAGATAATTTAAGTTATTGTTGTTTTCTTAATATTAAATATAGTATTACTCGTATATATTAGCATAACGATCATTTGGTGATAATGAAAAAAATATAAAAAGTTCATATGAAACTAAATAGTAATTATGTTTGTCTTAACAAAAGTCAGTTAAAATATTATTATCTTTCTATATGTTCTTTTTTTAGATGTTAATTGTAATAGTTAGAAAAATAAATAATTTATTTTAAGAAATAAATTTATGAGTAGCTAGATCGCTACATTAGGTAGTAAAATTTTATTGGTGTTAGACCACAGAATTTTTTTTATTTATTTTTCTTTTTAAGTTTAATTGGTAGCAAAGAAAATAAATTGAAATTATGAACTATTTTGAAGAAACTTTATAAAAATTTAAATTTGATTAAAAATCTAACCCCGTTATGTAATATGAATTTCTTTTGGAGGTTAAAGAACTTATTTTAAAGTGAGAGATTAGAAAAATTTATATGTTAGCTGTGTGTTTTTCTTTTATAAAGTGATACTTAGGTATTGAAGTTGCAATAATATAAAAAATTAAAAAAAAAAATAAGAAAAAATATTTTCCTGATGATTTGATATTAAGTGCCTGTATGAAACGATATAAAAGTATATTTGTTAGTAAATTTTTGATTGGTATTAGGTGAATAAAATTTTACTAGCTAATAAGGCTAATAGAAGTTTTGAAAAACGTATATAAATTTTCGGCGTTTAAAACATATTAGAAAATATTTCAATAACAAAAAATTTACATTTAGTTATAAGATTTCAAACATAATACATTATTTAAGATGCTTAATATTGATTACTAAATATCCATTTGAACACAAAACGTGGCCAAAGTGGAGTTCTAACTTCACAAAGGAATTGAAATAAAACATTTTTAATTTTTTGTTTCTCATTTTTCATTTTTATGTTTAAACAATTATTTTAATTTTATATATTTTTTTATAATAAAAAATAAATTTTCATTCTACTGTGTCATTCACACAGTACAATGAAAAAATTTTCTCACTATAAAAAAATATTCCTTACCACAAAACTTTTTTAGCGTTTCACACATGCCCTCAGTCGTTCATTACATATTATACACATTGCCACTACGTTTAAAAAAAAAATGTATTCCTTCACATTTAAAAGTCCTTTGATCTCACATATCCTTAAAATTTGTTGTAGTGAATTAATGCGGTTCAATGCATTTTATGGCATCTTACAGTTTTCAGATTAATTACCAAACAAATCTAAATAAAAAAACTTTTCCAAGAAATATCCAAAAGTGATGTGCATACTGTATAGTAATTTTTAATTCTTAATCTTTAATTTCAATTTTTGTTCTTAATATATACCCAGCAAAATATATTGGAAGTTGTTCAAAAGTCACAATACTTTTATTGAATACCAAGAAACTATTGTCCTGAATTAATTATTCCAAATCAGTTATTTTGAACAAGTTTTAAATGTATTAAATAAAAGTAACTATAACAAAGTGCTTTGAATTTAATTTTCACAAGTATTGAACAAAATTATTTTTGTAAATTTTTTAATGAAGGAGTGCCTACGGACTTATTAAAAATCACTTTGATCGTCACTGACAAATGTTAAAGTATGTCATTTCACTAATGAAATTTAGCACCAAAAAGACAATCTTTCTTTCATAACATGCTGTTCAGTTATTTGGATCACTTCCCTCCAAAGACAAAAACATGTTAAATTCATTCATGTTTCACTAAAATTGGAACTGGTTCGAGTTCATTTGCATTAGTGAATTTACTAATAAATAGTATGCTTTTTTTTTGCTGGATAAATGTCACAGTGAGCATAGGGTGGGAAATAGATTTCGAAAAAAATTTTAATAATAAGTACCTATTTCAATTAATTAAAATGTTTAAAAACGAAAACAGTAGCATTGACAATATAATGTATTGAATTATAATATAATTTCTTGAAATATTTTTCTGCAATATGGGTACCCCGATATGCTAGTCTATCAGTCTATTGCCTGTGTCACCACAATGGTCTTAAAATATTTGTTTACTCTGTTCGGTTAATTAGTTTATAGATATATATATATATATATATATATATATATATATATATATATATATATATATATATATATATGTACATTCATACTTCAAAAAAAATTATATATATATATATATATATATATATTTATATATATATATAATAAATATAATTTTTTTGAAGTATCAATGTACATATATATATATATGTACATTCATACTTCAAAAAAATTATATATATATATATATATATATATATGTATGTATATATATATATTAAAATTTCGGATCATCGATAGTAGGAATTACGAATTTGGTGAAACACTAAAATCTGTTTCGCTAATATTATATAAGAAAACAAGTTGTAGATATTTTTTAATGAATCAATAAATTGTATGTGAATACTAAAAAAATGTACATATATTTTTTGGAAAAAAATTTTTTGAAAATTCAGATATATGAAGGGAAATACCTTTTCTGCATATCATGGAGTTTATAAATATCCTTAATATAATATCAACATTTCATATTATTAATTTGGGAGAAATACATGTAATAATTGAAAATAGCCCTTTCATCTTTTAAAGAAAAAAATAAAGTAGACAAATTTGAAGATACGGTATCTTAAACTAAAATAGATTTTTATTTTAGAACACTTTTTATGAACTACTCTAATGCATATACCTATGTTTTTTTCCGTATAATTGGATTCTAACAAATATTAATTGTTTTGACAATTTCATAACAAAACTTAAAACTTATGTTTATAATTAATCTTTCTTTTGTTTCTATTTCTTTTTCGTCATATATTTACAACTGTTTTGAAAAGCTAATTTGTTAATTTAAATTATTTAATTAAATCTTAAAAACAACTGTCTACTGTTATTACCCATTAACAATACCGTTAAAAAATTTAGTTTTAACAAATATATGACAGCATATGAAAAATACAGATTATAAAGTTATGTTTTAATACCTAAATCTATATTATATCTATATTGCATAAACATAAAACCAATACCTTAATAAATGATTGACACTTAGAATTAAAATTTGCTTTGATATTTAACATTTAAATTTGCTTTAGTTTTGCATAGTAATTTAAAATATACTTTCTATTTTCTCAGTGTATTCTCTACAAAAATCAGTCATTTATTAAAATATCACATTTTCTGTTTAATTAATATGTTTTTTTTTCTCATCAAGCAAACAAATAAGACATAAAAATTTAAAAATAAACAAACTCAAAAAGAAAACTTATAAAGAGTACAATGCGTTAAAGAAAAAAGAGCTTTACAATTTGTATTAAGCAAAGCTTATGAAAAAAATATTAATATTGACATTTAAACACTAATAAGTTTGTGCACGAGTATTAAAATTGAATGAGAGATCGCAAAATAATGAATTTAATTTGCTGAGTTAAAGAAAAATGAAGTTGCCAGACTAGATAAATATAATTAAAAGGATTATAATGCACTGAAAAACAAATATATATATATATATATATATATATATATATATGTAGATATATATAGATATATTTTATCGTTATATGCACTCTCAACTTATATGAAAGTTTACTCATTTTAAGATATCGCTTCTCACGGTTTTCGTTTTGGTATCATAAGAATGACAAAATATAAATGTCCTATCAAAAATTTTGTACTTTTCCCAGATAATTTCTACTTTTATATATAATTTTATTGCACAAATAAGTATTAAAGTATGTATTTAAATTTCTTCACAATTATACTGAAACGGATATTTTCAGTTTTTGGAAATTTGTGCTACTTAAAATTTACTAGATTTTTTCAAAACGTATTTTTACCGATATTTCCCAGACTTAAATTTTCCACATATTCGAAATAAATTGGTATCAAAGTATTCGTATTTTTTTTAAGCTTACCGAAAGTATATAATACTACACACAACATTTTTATGCTTTAAACGAGCTCACGAAAAGGCAACGCCAAGTCGAAAATTTTTTGAAGAGTATATCAAAATAAAATTCGTTTGAGGTGGAATTATCCTTCTGTTTTAAAACTATATTTTATCAGAGCTTTTAAAGATTTTTCTTTGGTCTTACATACGGAATGACAAACTAACATATCATACATATAGGCGGTGCGCTGACGAAAAAATACATGCTTTTTTGAACAATTGATTTTTGAAAATTGATTAAAATTGGAAATGGACGACCAAAAAACCTTTTAAATGGTTCTCTAAAAATATATATAAAAGTTATACATCGACGCACAGCGGGGAATTTTTTTCATTTCCTGTTCATAAGTTTGTAACTTTATAATTTTTAGTAATAAATTAACAAAATTTTCTACCAATAATCTTGAGAATATCTTCCATAATGTATATTAGTTAATATTAGATAAATAGATATTTGGCAAACTCTCTTTTAATGTGAAATGCATAAATATTTTCGAGATGTAGAGTAATAAGGGTAGGGACATTGCTTCCAAGTCTTTTTTGTATTAAAATGTAATATTTGAAGTGTCCTAATCATTTTACTATTAAAAATAAAATATCTTAAATGTCAAAATATATAGTTACATCGCCATATAATATTTAGAACAACTCGAGAAATGCTGGAGTATATAATTTTTAATTTTGTTTTGATCACCACCAAAAAATACTTCATATTATGTTTTCTACTATGGCACCAATTGTTCTTGTATTTTTGTAGCTGGTACTCAAGTCACCAATTTTATAATAGATAATACCCATAGAAACATAGTCGAAAATTTTGATAGAATATGTGGACCAATACTCTAATAAAATGTGAAAGATTTTTAATTTTCAAGAAAATAATGAACTAATGCACTGTGGGGCAGAATCAAATATGTTTGGAAATAAATTTATAACTTTTTATTTATTTATAACTTTGAATTTTACAAAGGCGTAGCAGAGGAGTGTACAAGTTTAAGTTTGGTAAGGGGGCCCCACAGCCCTCAGGAGCGGGGCTATTGGGTTTTAACATAGGGTTCCTTTGATCGCTTCAAAATTTTTTTTCTTAACGGTTTTAAAATTGAAGATTGCAAAAATTGTGATTTTTTTTTTTTTTTTTTGGTGGAAAAAGCGTTTTCATTTTTTTTTTCTATAAAATAAAATTTTCTTTAAGAATTCTATACGGAGATGATTTTAAGGTAGAAAACGAGCCTAATTACCCAAAGCGCTAATTACGGACCCTTCCGAATTTGACCTATTTTTTATAGACATTTTGACTTTAAAATCTCGATGAATTGATCTACGATTGGAATGTAGTTTCAGAAACTCTGATGTATTCCAAAGAGCTTTTTCTACACCTGCAAAGAATGTGGAAGAAATCCAAGTTTTGCACGCTTTTTGAGAAATGCGGAGTTTATTTTAGTCAAATCTTTTTTTGTTACTGTTCTTCAAATGTAGTAATTAATATAGAAATAAACCTGTAACTTCCAATCGGTTTTATATAATTATTCGCTCCTGACAGTCTGTTTAAACATTTATGTAAAACCTATTGAAAGTTAAATGTTTATTTCTAAATATGTTCGGTTCTCACCCACTGTGCAATGTACACTACTTGGGATGTAAACATTTAGAACTTCAGCAGAAAAAATATTCTTCTTAGACATGACAAAGTCGATCTATATTTTCTATCAAACTATTTTTATATTTATTTTCAAATTTTTTTCACAAGATATATGTGAACAAACTTTATTTAATATCCGCAAAATTTGACTCTCAAATTTATAAAACATTTTTTTAAATCATTTTCTTTACTTAGTAGAAGTATCAGGCAAAAAAATTTATAAATATTTTAAAATATTTTAAATATTATAAAAATTTATCTGAATTCAAATAGAGTAAGACCCCGCTTAATACGTAGCCTAATAGAAAACATGTAAATAATGGGGTAGGAGAAGATGGATAGAAAATTGGTTAAGTATTAAATTTAATAATTATGTTTTTTTAAATAAAAATAAAACCAAACATTTATTTCTTACAAAAATAAAAACAATATAAATGAATACACTTACAAAAACAAATAAAATTCTAAGTCAGTCAGATCATTCAGTGTATTTTGTGTTTCAAATTTTATGTCTTTTTGTCAAGAAGGCATCTAATGTAGTTTGTGTTTTCCTTTTGCGTTCTGTTAGAAGTTGTTGATAAGTGGAAAAAGCATCTATAACACCCTGTCAAAATTTGGATCATTTTCAATAAATTGCTCCATAACTTCAGTTATAGTGGTCAAAGACTACTATCAATATTTTTGTTTTCTTCTTGCTCAGTTAATTCCTAAACCGAAACAGCATTAAATGGGGTCTTACTGTATATTTAAATTTTAGGGCGTGTGTGAAACTATAAAAAAGTTCTATGGTAAAAAATATTTTTACTATCATGAGAAACATTTTTATTTATGCTGTGTGAAATGAAAGCTTTGTAAAATATTGAAAAATTTAATTTTTATTATTTATAAAAACAAAAATAAAGATATGTAAACAAAAAATGAAAAAAAATATAAAATACAATGGAAAAATAAAAATTGATTCCCTTTCTTTTAAAATCCTCTCAGAAAGGAAAACTCCTCATTGATAATATTTTATGTTCAAATGGACATTTAATAATGAATGTGTTTGTAGTCTTAAAACAAAAAAATTAATTTTCTAATTACTTTATATTTTTGAAAAATTTTCTTTAATTTTAAAACGTCGAAAATTTCTATACATTTGTCGAAAGTTCTGCTAGCCCTATGAGCTGATGAAATTTTATTCGTCTCATTACTTGTATATCATTTCACACAAGCCCTTAAATAAAAATCCTTTAAATACTCTGCTCGGCAAAATAAAAAAAAACAATTTTTCGTCCTTCAAAAAAAAAAAAAAAACAATTAAAAAAAATAATAAATAAAATAAAATAAAATAAAAAATATGTGGACTAGATGGAATTTGACCTGTTAAACACTAATCTGCTTCAGTTTTTCTCCATCAGGTGGTGATTTTTTATGGGCATGTCTAATATCTCCTCCTTAATAATAATACACGAGTATATTTTACCATAACTCGAGAACAGGTTTTCCGATTTAGGCAGTTGGGCAAAGATGCAGACAAGAATTATATTTAAGGCATCTTAACATTATTTTTTTGTCGTAATTATTCAGAAATTTGTCTTGGAAAATACAAATTTTCACGCAAAATTGAAGATTTTTTATTTATCTATTTATTTATTTATTTTTAGGAAATTTCTTTTAAGAAATGCAAATTTTAATGTACTATTGTAATGTTGGTATTAATATAAATAAAAAAATGCACGTACCATTAAAATTGATACACAAATCTTAATTTTATTCACAATTAGGTGAAAATACCCATATATACCTACAACTAAGTGGAGACACACGGTGGAAAAACATTTTTTTTTTTTTTTCTTTAAACAATAATTTTTTTTCTATCAGGTCTTGATTTTTTTTACGGGCATGTTCAATATTTCCCCATTAATAAAACAATTACAGGAGTATATTTTACCATAAATCGGGAACGCGTTGTCTGACTTAGACAATAGAAACAGCAAAAAATGCAAGCGGAAATATGCATAGGTATTTTCACTTAACTGTGAATCAAATCAAGATTTGTGCAACAATTTTCCAGATACATGGCTTATTTTATTCTTAGCACAACCAGATTTATGTTAAAGATAAAAATGAGAAAAATTTTTGGCGTTTTCACTTTTTAAAGAATTTTTATGAAAAAAATCTTAAATTTTACACGAAAATATATATATATATATATATATATTTTTTTTTTGGGCATTAATTCTAAACAACGTATAAAAAATTATGTTAGGATGGCTTGAATACATTTTAGTCGACATCTTTTGGTCCATCATTTATATAAATCGTTCTTTATTTATAGTGAAGTATGCTGGTGTAGTGGTCTTGTTGTGGGCGAAATATTAGACACACCCATAAAAAATCCAGACCTGATGGAAAAAACTAAATGGAGATTCGTGTTTAGCACATTAATATAATCCAACTATTCGTCTTTAGGGAAGAATTTTTTTTGCCGAACAGTGATATTGGTAAATCAAATCCGATCACCTTGAATTATATACAGAACATTAAAGAAATTTTAAAATTCCCAATTCCTTTTTCGCAAAATATTTTCCTTGCATCTGGCACTCCTATTCTCACTATTGCGGTGAGAAAATCAAAAATGACTGAACAGAATTAAGAGTATAATTTTGTTATTGTTGTTGGTATTAAGCTTTTTTTTATAATGCTAAACGGTCCAGTAATTGAACAACAACGGATTGGATGGATGGGTCAACAAAATAAAAATAAATTTGTTGTTATATTTAAAACACCAGTCAGTCATTAAGACCCTTAGTTCATGATCGAAACGTAACGGAGACTTAAAATTAAAAAAGAAATATTGAGTGCCGTTTTGTTTTCAAAAAAGTGATTAAAAAAATTATTAAGATTAATTAAAAAAAAATAAATAAATAAAGATAAAAAAGCAATGTAATTTTAATGTTAAAGTGATTTTATATTACTAAAAAAATTACTACTTTTCCTAATATTTGTTGTTGTCATTATTTATTAATTTTTTTTTCATCTTTTTTTTTTTGGGAAATTACAAAAACGTCAGTGAAAACGTCAAATTGAAAAGCGGGTTTTTTTCTCCAGTGTCGAAAGTAAAGGAAAAATAAAATTGAAAAAAAATCAACAGCTGCTGTTTTAGCAAACAAAAGAAATTTTTTGTGCCATTAAAAAAAATTCCAAATTATTTAAATAAATATCACACTATAATAACAAATATGAACTAAACATATTGTATAATTAATTAATAATATTGTAATTTATAAACAAACAAAAACCACTTGATAAAAACATTAACGACCAGTCTTCGTTTAAATGCCTGCTTAATTATTTGAGCTGCTGAAGTGCGATTAGGAAATCATTTAAAACCACACTCACCCACATACACACAAGTATAAATTAATAAAATCATACAACCGGACAAGAAACCAAAAACAAACAGACGACACCTCTGCCAAAATATCGGCCAGAGTTAGTTAAAATAAATAAAAAGTGATTATTGCCAAAAAAAAAAGCAACAAATATAAGTCATCTTTTTATCTTCAACATTATATAGCAGCAAACATTGACCACAACAGCAGCAACACATCAGTTTTTATTTTTTTAAATTTTCCTTATCGTTCGTTTGTCAACAACACAAACCCACATTTTGAGACATGGCGCAATTTTTAACACTTTTGTCAATTCTTTTACTTGTTGCTGTCTTCAAACCGGTAAGTATTTTAACTACGAAGTAACAAATAAATAATTCAGAAAATAATAATAAATAACACAATAACTATAAGATATAAGATTTTTTATTTAATATGATAGAAATTATTTTATATATTTTTTTCGATTCATATGAAAGTTTTGTTCAAGTATAAAACTATTAAACATAAAAATTTAATTTATATTTTTTATGAAAATCTTTTTTGTTGCTTCAGAAATATACTCAGATTACGTAACCATAGGGTCTTGAAAATAAAAAAAATTTTACAAAGTATTCGTCTAACTTATTAGGCATTTAGGTTTATGCTTTTAAAAACTATAGTCTAAGAATTGCTTAATATCTAAAATATAAGTATATGTAGTTCCAGACATTAAAACACATTCTTTTAAACTATGTGCTGCAACTAGAGAAATATGGATTATACCGCGTACAAAAGGGCACCATTTAATGTTAACAACTTATGTGATCAAATTAAACACAGTGTGTTAAAATAACAGAATCAAAAACCTTTTCGAGATTATAATTTTAATGAAATGTGACATATTTTATTAAGGAAAAAAGGAGAATGGAGTATTTTTGTCACTTTCTTTTTTATGATTTTTTGAAAAAGAAAAATTTCAAATTTAGTATAAAATTTTCGATTTTTTTTTTCTACTTTAATTACCAAATTAGACAAATAATTTTTTAAATATGCCTCCCTCATTTTTTTATAGGTCAAAAAACTTAAACATCTTACGTATCTAAATTAGGGTGATCGATTATCTGAATTTTGGTGAAACCAGTTTTCCAATAGTTTGTATAGTTGAAATTTTGAAAAAAACTGGTTGCATTTTTTGAAATTCTGTAAAAACCGCTTAACCGTCTCTTTTTTTCTTGCAGAAGTAAAAATTTTCATCAAAAGACTTTATTTCTTTAAAAATCTTATCAAATCCTATATATTATTAAGTATAATTAATTATTTTAAGAAATAAACTTTAATTAAGGTAAGAAAATGATCATGAAAAATGAGACTAAGTTATATACAGTATGTACAGAAATTATGGCTTTATATGAAAAAAGCGTATCTCAATTTTCTCGAAATCGATTTTGCAAGTAAACCCCTTTCAAATACTACTCCTTTAAAACTGAATTAAGCTATTGTTACAAATATTGTTGTAAAAAAAACCCTAAATATATAAATTGTTCGTACCAATATTACAGGTGTTACAACAGAAAAAACTAATTCCATTTATATGCGTATTTCATTCAAAATAATTATTACTTTAATATTTGGTTAAACTAATAAAATCAGTTTCAATTTAACTTTAAACTACATTTATAGAACATAACAAGAAATTATAATTTATAAATATTAATCAGTTGACAAATTTTTCCCAAATTTCCATTAAAATATTAGTATTTAGTACTTATGTTTCTTAAAATAAAATGTTATTTTTAAAACCGGGTTTTTGTGTTTAAAAAAATCGGTTTATTCGACGTTCGAAAAATGAACATTTTGAAAAACCGACAGTACTTAAACCGAAAAAACCGGTTGGAAAACTGAGTCGATCACCCTAATCTAAATTAACCCATGCCGCAGAATTATTGTTGTCCTGTGTAATGGGTCTTTGTATTTTACTATATTATTTTCATTCTAGGACCCATATACATACATTTTAGAATGAATAATTTTCTTTTTCTTTTAAACCGCTACTACTATTAGAAGAAAAATATACTATAAAATTATTATGTGTACATATGTTGGACTTAGACTTTACTATATTTATGAAAAATTAGATGAATTGAAGATTAATGATTTCACTTTTATAAATGTTTATTTCACAAATTCGAAAAAGGTTTCAACAGTTTTGAATACAAATGATTATTGGATTATGTATCCCAAGCGAATAATATAATTAGCTTCCTAGCAAAAAAAAAAAAAAAAAAAAAAAAAAGCTTTCAAGAAAGTGAAAAAGATGTAGAATTTATTGTTAGGTTGTGTTTAAAAAATGCTGCCGAAGTAAGAATTTTAACTCATGGTTGTCATTGGAAGGATGTTATTTTTACATGATTCCTATTCATTTCTTCTGAGGTTGTTAACTTGAAGTAATTATTATGTTATTTTAAAGATGTGAAATTGATAGTAATAATCAGAGCGACCGAAAGTATGTAAAATCATATTTTTTCATGAGCTTCAAATGAACCAAACTGTTTTTAGGAATTTTGCATATTATGGGCTTACGTTACTTTGTCTTATTTTCATATCATATTTTAGTAATTTAAATAACATGTTTTTGCATATTTTATACTTAAGAGCATAACTTTGCATATATTACATTAAAGAGCATAATTTTGCATATTTTGCATCCAATAAAATATTTTGAGAAACTAGTTGCTAGTTGTTTTACTATTTTTCAAACCCGATTCACTGATAATTTGTATGTTATAAATTGATAGAAATTTTTTAATTTTTTGATACAATGTATTAGTTTTGAATATTTTTAAATGCAAAAAGAGTATATTTTTTAGCAGTTGCTTATAAAATATATCTTAAGCATTAAATCTAGATAATTTAAAATATGATATCTCAAGATTATATATTTTTTAATTTTAAGTGTACATTTTCCGATTTTAAGAGTGTTTCGTATGCGTATAAAATACTTTTCTACAGCAAAAAATTTTTAAAAATTTCCTTTCATTCTCGTATAATGAAGATTTTAATAAATTTTTCTATGAATTTTTTAAATACTATTTTATTAAAATTTGAATATTTGCAGGATTTTGCATTGTAATTTAGATTTTAGAGCATAATTAGAATGGTCTTATTTAGTACCATTGATATATGTATTCATTTAACGCTTTAGTAACATAAGTAATATTTTGGGATCACCGATCCATAATAGGTTAAGTTAATTTTTGTTGTAAATAAATGGTTAGTTAAGAAAATAAATGCCACAAGAAGCATACTTTCGTCAAAAAACTATAAATTAGTGTAAAATAGCGACTAAACTTAAAAGAATTCCTTTCATTCTATTATTACAACGGTTTTAAAAGAATTTATAATATTTTTCACAAATTCATTGATATTTAAGTACAATAAATACTTTCATGCAAAAAGTTAAATCAACAAAAAATTTGCTGATTTAACCTTTTGACAACCAAATGTATAAAATTGACCCTTTTGCTTTTGAAGGATTATTTATTTATTTCCAATATATCAACAATAGCCTATTATTATCTATAGTTTTCAATAGTATTATAATAGACCTTTCCAATGGTATATTAAAATCCAGTATATGCAGAAAAATGTCATAAATATATACAATTACATGTTTATATATAATGAAAATATGTTAGACAATGCACATTGGGGTCGCCCTTAACAAAACTTGGCATTAACAAAACTAACAAGTTTTAGTATTATTTTTTGGTATCGTTGAGAAGAGGAAGTGTTTTAGATGCAAAACTAAGAAAAAGAAGGTTACGCTTAATGCAATTTTTTTATTTATTTTGTGTTCTATGAATGGGAATTTTTATAGCCATATGTATTTATGCTGATGTTTATAATGCGTAAATAAATTGGTGCAACACTCACCTCAAAGTGTAATGATCAACTTAAAATCATTTCCTGAGTCGAGATAACGATGTCAGTCCTTCCGTCTGGCTATCAGTCTGTCTGTCTGTCAATGTAAGCCTTGTATAGGCCCAAATTTTTAAGATATCGTAATCAAATTTGGAACGTATATTTACTTTGGCATAAGAATGAAGTGGATTGAAAATTGTTAGAATCGAATCCATTATTTCCCCTATCCACCATGCAAATGTCCTTCGGAAGTGCGTGTGTAAGTTCTTAAATGGTTTAAAATAATCAAGATTTAAATGAAATTTAGAAAACAATAGTTTTTTATAATTGTGCCAAATTTCAGGAAAATGGTCCCGTAATTTAGCATAGCTCCCATCTGAGAGTCCCAATAATATGCATAAATTCTACTATAAATAGACTATTAGAAAAACAAGTGTATCCTTCCCTGAATAAATAGTTATTTCTGTTCGAGTTGTCCACAAATTTATGTAGTTATTTTTTGATTCAAAAATATGTACCTTAACAAAAATAAAAATAAAAAAAAACAAAAAAATTTTGCCGTCAGTCAGAGTTGAACTTGGACACAAGTTAACCATTCATTTTTAATGACTCACGTCTTACTTAGTACACCATCTCGCACTTAATTTTCTAAGTAAAAAAAACCTTTTTAGTATAAATATATGTTTTAGACATTTTGTTATAAAAAACTAACAGCATCAGAACAGGATTGAACCAACAACCTATTGGTTATTAATCCAGCGCTCTAGCCGACTCATCCACATTATTGCAATATTACTGTATTATTATACTACTGAGTTCTTATTTATGTAATACCGAGCTGGCAAATAATAATGACGCCTCATTACCAAGAAACTACTTTAATAAGTTTGCCATTACCGAAAACCAAAAAGTTTTTGCTGGGAAGTTTAATATAGAAAATAAAATTTTCAGTATTTTTTTAATTTTTAAAATAATAATGTTAATTCAAAAAATGTAAACAAAAACAATTTCAACTTTGATGCCTCGCACATGGGTCAATAGAGCACAAACTAAAAAAGGAATTATGGAATTGTATGGAAAAAAGACAATATTGACTTTTTGCCAACTTTTATTAAAGGAGATCCCTCTGTGCAATGTTAATAAAATCTTGATATTTCGCCAAAGAAAAGAGATATAAGAATTACTTAAATACATATTCCAAGTGTTAATACTAAAATGTCTCTGCAATATTTTTAAGTTAATTTTCTTATAACGAAAGTTTCTATAATGCAATTGAAAGATATCCGTATTTTTAGAGGTGTTTTAAAAATGGTTCAGCTCACGTAAATGAAGACATTCAGACGTAATATTTTGAGAATCAATCAAGAACATACTGGTCTTCATTTCCAAAGAGGCACATTTGCAACTTTTTTTGTAGGGCACTTTAATGTATATGTATGTTTAATTGTAAAGTTAAAATGCTTAATATCATAAACATGTTTGCCAACCTTCGAAATGCAATGTATTGAATGTATTTATACACAAAAAAATATGTTATAATTTCTAATAAACATATTTATACTCAAATTTACGCATTTTCTGAAAATTTAAATGCAGTTATGCTAACGTAAGAGTAATAATTTTATATGCATTTTTTAGAGTGTTTGATTCACACTATTTGTACTTTTAAATTTATAAATATTTCAACGTTTCTACTATGAAAAATATCAAATTTATAATCGTTTTAGAAAGTGTTAGATAATTTAGAATTTCTTTTATTGCGTGTTGCAGTTCTTACAAGCATACTTGAGTAAATAACTAATTCATTTGAAATTTAAAAATACGTTTTATATACGTTTTTGTATAGTTTGACTCAGCTGTCATTTTTTTTCAAAATGTTTATTTTTTAAATTAACTGGCTTTTTTCAAAAAGAAAAAAACGGTTTTAAAAATAACATATTTTTTTCAAAAAAACATATGTACTAAATACTATTATTTGAATAGAAATTTATTAAAATTTTGTTAACTGATTAATATTCATAAAGTGTAATATCTTTTTATGTTTTGTAAACGAGAAGCCGCAGAAGAAGACATACATTTTTGTACATTTAAAATTGCTGGGAAATTGAGAATTATTTTGTTCATCCGCTTTAAACTTTAGATTGTTTTAACACTGAATATGACAGGTAATAATTGCTATGAAAAAAGAAACGTTTTGTTATACATCGATCTTTTGTAAGTCAATTTTCTTGTGGAAAAAAGAAAAATTTTCCTAACAAAATGTTTTCAATAAAATTTCAACCTAAATAATACAAAAATAACAAAAAAGCAATTTCTCAAAAATTTCAAAATAAAACGTTTAGATTTGCGGCTCAAATAAAATTGAAGTTTAAATTGGTATTAATATTATAAGTTTAAACAAATATTCAAGTACATAATAATTATCTTGAATGATACCTAATAGTATAAATGAAATTAGATTTTTCTCTTGTAACACCTGTAAGATTCTTATAAAATATTTAAATGCTTTTTAAACGAGTTGTATTTGAAAGAGATCTACCTGCAAAATCAATTCCGAAAAAATCGATACACGCTTTTTCCATATTAAGCCATACTTTATGATTATTATTTTTGGTTGTTACAGCTATCAAATTAAGAAAGATATAGACGGTCGGTATCTATGTTGATAGTCAGGCGGCGTTATTGGCTCTGACTAGTCATTTTGTTAGGTCCAGATTGGTACTTGAGTGCAGAAGGGAATTGAGAAGGTTAATGGATTCCTATATGATGAGACTATGTTGGGTTCCTGGTCATTGTGACATTCTTGGCAACGAAATAGCCGATGAGCTAGCTCGCAGTGGCTCGGAGCTAGATAGGTCTTTCATAGAGTCATCTGTTAAGATTCCAATTGGGTCCTTCTTTAGGACCATAGGGGAGTGGACTCTGGACAACACGAATCGAGCCTGGAATGACAGATCGGACTGCAGAGTTTCTAGGGCATTATGGCCTAGCTTAAAACTGGCGGATTCCAAGCATCTTCTAGGTATGAGTCATGGTAGTCTTAGAGTCATAGTAGGTATGGTTACGGGTCATTTCTCAATAGGGAATATGATGAGTAAGTGGGACATTGGCACATCAGACTTCTGTAGAACGTGCGATGATGTTGAAGAGCTAGAGACAGTGGAGCACATACTCTGTCACTGCGTAGGGCTTCAGCGTAATAGGTTGAAGTGGTTTGGAAGCCATACACTACATGAACTAGGTGAGGTTAATGGCAAAGGACTTGTCAACCTCATAGGGTTTGTTATGGGGATAAAATGGCTTAGGAACAATCATAACTGATTGATTGGGTATAGGTTCCACTTTTCTCTTTTTCTTTTTCTTCTTTTCATAAAGGGATCACAATGGGCCGTTTGGCCTCTGGGTGTAGGCGTGAATGCGCCGCCCTTTCCAACCTAACCTAACCTAACCTAGACGGTCGGTAGCGCTTGACCGTATCCTAACACCATTGTCTTGGAGATGTCTGTGACCAAATGTGAACCAATACTTGTATTAAGTGTAAAATGAAACGTACGAATACAGAATATTACGCTGATACTAACATTTATATGAATTTATGCACTTTTGAGTGATTTCCGAACGTGGGCCTTATATGGAAACTGGCAAATTATGAAGCGATTTTCATAAAATTTGGCATTGTTATTTATACTTATAAAAAAACTTTTTTGTGTCGAATATTAACTTGATATTAATATTTTTGTGGGATTTAGGTATGTTAAAATGATTTTTGGAAGGGGGAAGGCGGGGTTTATATGCGAGCTATGGTGAATTATTTACTGATCTTCATGAAATTTGGCACTAAAATTTATACTCATATACAACTTACTTGACTCGAAATTCATTAAAAAAAATGTTATGGTTAAAGGGTTATGATCTTAACCACTATTTCTTCGTCCTTGTGCCAAAATAATTATTCGTGCCAAATTTCATCAAAGTGACTTCATAATTGCAACTTGTACTTTGCTCTTAAGGATTGCATGGACAGTAATCCATACGGATATTATGAAATCGATTCTCAGTCGATTGGTATACTTAAAAGTGAATCTAGAACCAATATTGTTGTGCGTTACAAACATCAGCACAAACGAATAATGCCCCAATCACCTATGGTGGAGTAGGGTATAAAAACATGAATGAATTCGTCTTATTATTGCTTTTGTGCAGATGTTGCCACCTTCCATAAATTTGTGTTAATTTTGACGTTTGTCTTGATAAAAAAATTGTCTAATATAGATATTAAGTTACACTCTAATAAATTTTCCTGTAACTTTATTTACCCTATTTATAATATGTAACCCAAATCCTGCTATAATTGGGGTAAAAATACAGAAAGTGTATATAGTAACTTATTATGTTTATAAAACCTATTTATCAACATATTATAGTATATATACAATGTATATACAATGTATATACAATGTATATATGTATGTTTACTAAAAATGTTTATAGAAAAAGTAAATTATTTTCTATTAAAAAGAAATAAAAAATATTTTGCGACGTTTTATTAATTTATATTTTCTCGACAAATTTCATTATTATGATTTGTTTTTATATCTTAACCGAACCATTAACATTTTTTCTATATGGCCTGTAGGTTACTTTATGAATAATAAAATTCATGATCTATGAATAAAATTATATTCCTTAATATATAACATGTTTCAATTCTGTCAATCTTAAGAAATAATATTTCCTTTATACCAATTGAAGCCGCGAAAAATTAATTTAGACAGAAGTTTGTCATAAAAGCTTGGATTATTTCGCAAACTACATTCAGTAAAATAAAATAGTAAAAACAGTCTTTTTGAATTCCAATAAAATTCTTTAGTATATAGTATAGTCTTGCATAGGTTTTTGGTCAAAATGTAAACTTCCATAGGAGCAGCAGGCATGAAAATATTCTTCCACATGAAAAGAATTATATAAATTAAACATTCGACCTCTAATCTGATTATTTGCATAGCAATTTTTACATATTTTGATTATATTAGTTTTGCGCACCATTGATATCATTTTCTAAATTTTATTTTAATTTTTTCCACAAATTATATTTAAAAATTTACACTTTTGCTACGTTTTATTTTATTTTATTATAATTATTGTTATTATTATTATTATTATTATTATTATTATTGTTATTATTATTTGACAGTTTCTACATTACTTACAAAAAACACTTTGTGTATGTACACCTGTAATATTTACTATATTAGAAAAATATTTACTAATATGTAAAATTTAGGATTTAGTAAACATATTGAGCATAAAATCTACGCATCTTATGTAATTTTATATGAAATTTTACTCACATCGTTGCAGTAATTTTACATGCGTGTTTTAGAGTGTACATATATTATCATAAGTTTTAAAAACAAAACAAAAATATACAATACAATATATTTAGTCATTTCGATTCACTTATTTTTAACCTTGTTTCCTGTCACCTTCTTCTTTAGCTTTTAAATAAATTAATGCATTCAATCAATTATTTATTCAGCCTACAATATCATTCAGCAAGTTTTTGTTTTGATTTTAATGGAAATTAAAAGAAAAGTGCTTTTTAATTTTAAAACATTTATTTAGGAAAAAGTAAACAAAATTTTATAAAAAAAAATAATTAAAATCTCAAATTTCAATTTATAGAATGTTTGATTTTTAATTGAAAAAAAAATACATCTTTTTTATGAATGAAAGCCCAGAAATGCCAATTAGTTGTGATTGGCCATGTAAAGGTGTTGATTTTGTGACACTTAATTAAAATTAATTTTTTTTTTTTTTTTTATTCTAACAACCAAAATTATCAAATTGGTAGTGTTTTATGAAAACAAGATTTATTAATGTGAGAAAATTTGAAAGAAAATACGAGGGTGGCGCTAAAATTAACACTTTATATAAATTTTAATAAATTTCGATATATTAAAAATTATTTTATTGAAAATGTTAATAAAATTTCAATTGACTTTTTGCTTTTTTAAACAATTATGTTTAAATATTTTAATTTATTAAAACATTTATTTGCAAGTTCTTTATTTATATATGTATGAGGTATTTCCTAAATTATATGTTAATTAAATGATAAAGAATAAACTGTTTATACTTTTTGATGATTCATGTTAAATTAAACTGTGCAGCTTTTCTAAAAAACTTACATAAATTTCATTTCATTTTCATTTGTATTTAATTTTTTTCTTAACATATAAAAATGCGATTTCATTATCATTAAATAATTCTAATTTTATTTAATATTAATGTTTTAAAATTAATTTTTGCCGCTCGTTGAAACTTAACTTGATATTTTATTGTTCGCTGGGGTTATTTGACATTGAACTTGAAAATTTTAATAAGAAAAAATCTGAAATTTTTAACAACAAATACCTATTCATTAAAATAAGTTGTATTTTTTTCTCTTTACTTTATAGTTTTAAATATAAAGGGGCTTGATTACGTTTAAGAAAATAATTAAAATAAATGAAATATCTTCTATAAATATAGGTACCTAAATGTAATTAATCACGACATTTAATGATTTAAATGATAAAAAGGATTTTGACTGCAATTTTAAACAAGCGTTAGTTAATGTTCACTAAAAAAAGGAATTTAATTAAATTTGTAAAAATTAAAAACTTAAGTAATTTGAAAAGTGATCGATTATTCGACTTTTTAGAGAAATCGGTTTTCGAATACTTGGAATTTTGAAAAAGCCGGTTGCATTTTTTGAAATTCCGAAAAAATCAAATAACCGATTTTTATGTATAAGTTAATACTATTATCAAAAAGCTATATATCTTAACAAAAACTCAATAAATCTTTTATAAAATAATTACGACCCAATATGGATGTCAAATAAAAGCTAGGAACGAGTGCAACATGATTAAACAAGTTTGCAATCGTAAATTGCCTTGTTGTCTGTGTTTGGCAGGCAGATTTTGTGGAATATAGTTATACGCCAGCAGAATGGAATACGTATTTACTGTGCTGCTACACACTTCATCAGTATTCGTGGTGTCATATACATTTATTAACAATTTATTTGAGGCAACAACTTATAATTAAAATAAAAAAACTAAGTGAGAATGTGATATTCAACTTGACTGAATCTATATACTCACCACCTGCAACTCCTTAAAATTTCACCTGATATTAAAGGTAGGTGGTAAAGTGGGAGGAGTACGTCCATTTTTTGTTTCCGAGTTTACTTTGGTCCTTGAACTATTTGTACAAAATTTCGTTGATGTTTCAAGTTATATGGGAGGTGGACGGTAAAGTAGTTTTCAAGTTTATATCCATCGTCAAACTATCTGCACAAACTTTCGTTGTCGTACAAGTTTTTATTTAAGAGATATCAGCAAAAAGTATGAATTGAAGTTACAACAGACACACCACGTGTTTTTAGTATTTGGCCCATAATTTTTTTTCTTTATTAACCGAATTTACCCATTTTCAATACAAAACAATTTGTGCCGGCCAATGTTTCACGAAAGTTCTAACTCCATCAAGTTCTGTTAAGATCTGTCTAACATCCTATAAAACGTCTGCTCTTATACAAGAATCTCAGCAAACACAAAGTCAAATGTTTGAAATATGATAATTCTAACATTTGATATCAAACTTGGTCATTAAACTATGATCAGAGTGCTTCGAGTTTTGATTTTTATGTTTGAATCCACCGTAAAATAGAGACCGTAAAATAAAACTTCATACTTAGTTTTTCTTCAGAACGTTAAATTTCCTCTCAAAAGAACTTGAAAGTTTCGAAAGATATACATTTTTAAAAAATTTATAAAATATTTACGTATATTATATCATCTCAATATAGATATAAAATGAAAATTAAGAATCACTGCAATATTTTTGATTAAAATATTCTTTTGAAAATGTTATCTTTTAATATTTATTTTCAAATACATAAATGCATAAAACTACCCATTTTTTCTCCAAGATGTCCCATTTTAAAGTTTCGAAAATTATAAAATAATTACGACCCAGTATGGATGTCAAATAAAAGTTACGAACCATTGCAACATAATTAAACAACTTTGCAATCTTAAATGGCCTTGTTGTCTATGTTTGGCAATACAAAAGCAAAGTTTGTGGACTATAGTTAGACACCAGCAGAATGGAATACGTAGTTTCTGTGCCGGTAGACACTTCATCAGCATTCGTGGTGTCTTATCTATATTAGTTTCGCTGAAACCTAAATATGGCGCCCGCCTTGCATTGGGTGCAATTTTGAGGGACTCAATTAGCAGCGCCAGGCGATTAGGTCAAGTAAAAGAGAGATTGAATCTAGCGTCGTAAACGCTGTAGTAGATGTGGTTCCAGTAGTCGGTTCGAAGGACCATCAACAAGTTTGCTATCGTAAATTGCTTTGTACCAAAGCAGAGTTTGTGGATTATAATCAGACACTAGCAGAATGGTATACGCATTTTCTGTACCGCTACACACTTCATCAGCATTTTTATTTAAATGTCGCAGTACAAAAGGTTAGAAAGGTTAGAAGATTAATTAATTTTGAAATAAATATTAAGACTTATAAATTTTGTGCTGCAATATTTAAATAAAATTTTTCATTACATTTTTCATATTATATGTTATATAGCTTTCATATGACATTCATATTGGGTTAACATAATATTCGTAAATATTTTAACAATTTTTTAAAAATGTATATCCTTCGAAACTTTTGAGAGGAAATTTGACATCCTGGAGAAAAACTGAGAACGCAATTTTATTACCTATGGTATACAGTTTCATATCAGGAATGGAAAAGTTTATACTATAGTACTTTTTTGATACTATTTAATATTCAAAAGTACCATAGTACTCTCACGAGTAATTTGATACCCTCTCAACACTAGTAAATGCTGAGCTGCCTGAAAAAAAAAAAAAACATTTTCAAAAGATAATGTCTTTTTAAGGCAATTTGAAATATCAAAATTTTCGAATAGAGTTCCGGTATTTGTCTATTTAGACCTTCGATTATGATGCATGGTCACTCGGAATTTGGAGATTTATTAAATTTTAATGATAATATTCATGAATGTATTTAAATTTTTGTAGTTTTTCTTTGCGAGCAAGAGTAAGTAAGATTACAGAACAAATAAAACTAATTATAGCAAAATCTGTGTTTACATCGATGGCCTAGTTGCCTAGGAATGTAACGTAGAAGAAACTACTTTTCAAAGCTGTGATTATAACTAAAAACAACAAGATTTTATGGAAAAAAAAACTTTAAAGACAGCTATATTCGGTAAACCGATACGGGTGCAAATGAAATTAATAATCCGAACTATAAGATTATCAGCATCTATAGTGTTAGTTTTAATAAAATAAGAACTTAACGGGTCATTCTGATTTCAGAAAATTTCTCTCAATTCCAAAGCTAAATTCAAGAGATTTGGATTTAAGAACAGAGGCAAATGTAAGAAAATTATCCTGAATAAAATAAATATAATAATCAATATTTTATTGATAAACAAAAATTAGAATTTTAGTAGAAAGTACTATTTGAATATTTTTTGGATACCGAAAAATATTTGTATTTTCCATCACCATTTCATATATATAAGTATTTTTTCATGTGTAAAAATAACTGTTGCAGTATGTTATCATATCACATTTATTTTCAATTTAATCTCAATTTGGATTCAAACTTATAATTAAGACTTCTGGAGAACGTTTGATCATAGTTTGATGAACAAAGTTTGCTAAAATTATTGGATTTCAAACATTTGACTTTGTGTCTGATGAGATTCTTGTATTTTTTGAAACTTTGAAGTCCTTTTGAGAGAAAATTTGACGCTCTGGAGAAAAATTGTATACATAGTTTCATTATTTATGTGTTCTACTTTCATGTATATGTCGATTTTTTCATGAGTGAGAAAAATTTTGCGACATGTTGCACGGTGTAATAAATGCATTTCTCAAATTGTGAGAAAAAATCGCCTTTTTATTGAAAGAGTTATTATTAAAACAAATATTTTTAAATTAATCTCAATTTGATATGAAACCTTTGAGATGTTGTTAACTGTTTTTGATATCAAATTTTTATTCTAAAAAAAAACTCCACTTATTCCATTCAGTTATTTTTATAACGTTATTATACTGGAATTAAACATGACACCAATATTAGCATTTCAGTTTAAGTCATTTATTATTAAAAACGTTTCAAGTGAATTTAAAATTCTGCGAAATCTGCAAAAATATATAAAAATATTTATTTAACCGAAATAAAAACTCGTAAAACCATATTTGTCGTTCCGCAGTCAAACATGTTGATTTTTCATTCAAAAAATTTTTTTTGGAGAAAACTCTTTAAAAATACCTTTTCAACTCAAGATTGTAAACAAATTAATTTGTTTCACTAGATTCTTCAGGTATTAAGAAAATTATGTACGAAAATAATTTAACATGTTTTCAGGGAACTATTATAAAATTTGTCATCACGTGCAACCTTCAGATAAAATTTAATACGTAACTGCGACGTAATACAGGTTTCTTAAGGCGATTTAATTATAGAGATTCCCAAACTTTAAAACTAAAGAATATTGGTAGAGATAAGATTTTATTTATAAATTTATTAGAAATAATATGTTTAAATGATGGCAATTAATTGTTTAATAAAACATTTAATGTATAAATAATTATATTTAACTGTTTGTTGTATTATAGTTGTTTTAATTAATTTAATTTTCATTTGATTATGATTCACATTCAACAATTCTATTAGTATTTTGCTGATTTATTAAATAAAAATTTCCCACATAAGTGTTTAAGCAAAAAAAAAAAAAAAAAAGAAATCTACTAGTTCACATGTCATTAATAGACATGCAAGTCATTACGAAGTGCAATGAGAATTTTTTTTATCAGATATGCGTGATATCATTATTTTTTTCTAAATATATAAATATGTAAAGTTTATTAAACTCAATGTAAATAAAGTTCCGTGATAAATTTTTTAAATAGATATCCAATCAATTCGTTTTATAACATTATCACATTATACAAAATCTTTTTTTTTTTTTTTTGGAAAATTTTTTTTGTTTTAATTTTAAGATTTTTTTTCCAATTATAATAGTACTATAAAAATTTGCAATATATGCGTTAAACTAAAAACAGGGGAAGTGTCATTATACCGTTTTTATGGTTTTTACAAAACATTTCATATCTCAAAGTTGTTTAAAATGAGTAGGAATAAATTATACATGAAATTCTCTTTGGTATGGCTTAATTATTTTACTTCAAAGATTTTGATCGTTTTCTCACAGACCAAGTAAACATATGTACCACACAAACCGCAAGGCTACAAAATTTTCGAAAAATACTTGATTATTTTTTTATATTTATGAAAAAAATGTTTTTCCCACAAAATTTTAGAATATACATATAATTATTAAAATTTTTTTATTTAATACCCAGTAAAAACTATTTAAATTTTGGTAATGAGTAGTACTCATTTCACCCATTACTTAGTAAGTAGTGATCGTTTCAAATGTCGTTATTTTCAAAAGCGAAATAAGCACTAGCGATGACCTTTAGAACTACCACTTATGGACTACTATGACCACATTAATTAATTAAAAAATTCTTAAATTGGATCCGCATCACACCAGTACAAACAAGCTGAGTTTTTTTTTTTCTCAATGAGGTACTTATCGAGATCGCCGGAACCACCAATTTTTAAACATTTTTTCTTCTCAAAAACACTGTTTTCGCTTAGAAAAATAATGTAAAATTTATTTTCTCATTTCTCTTAGTTTTCGAATTAGAGGTAGCGTTATTGTTTGGCGACTTTAGTCGCCAATTGCCCTTTTTTCAACCACCTGGTCACTTTTTTGGCCTCTTTTTTAAAATGGAACTAAATGGCGACTTTTTAAGATCGTGTGAAAAATGATGTGAAACTAAGGTGTTTGAAATATCTCGAAGCATTATATATTAATTTCAACGAAGAAATTATTATTTTGAGATTGTTTCACAGTATATGTAAAAAATATAAAAAAGACCCCGAAGAATTTATAAATGAACTAAAACTGTTAAAAACTAAAGCTAATGATATCGTCATGAACAACTATTTAAAATATCAAATGTCGAATCTTTTTGAACTGGATTAAAAAAACTAAAAACTAGATTTGATGAATACTTTTATCCTAATTTATATTTTTTACTTTGGTTCATGGCAGTTGTCAAAACCTAAGTATGAAAAAGTGCTAGAATTTTCAAAGAAAAATGCTAGAAAGAGCTAAAAATAAAAAAAGATACTAGAAAAAAGTGCTAGGAACAAAAATTTTTTATATTCGTAAAAAGGAAATATATTATTTATTTTAAGGTTAAAGCTAAAAGAACATTAAAGGAAATAATAAAGACATATTCTGAAATTGATTTCTAAGAAATTAAAAAGTAATTAAATTGAAATTAAACAAAATCTATTAATAGCTTTTCAAAATTCTAATTTTGAAAAATATATGTGTTATCTGAATTATTCTATTATGTTATTCTAAACAACACATAGTTTAGCATTTCGATAAACTAAAATCCGTTCCTTTTTATCTAAAAAAATTTACTCTTTTTACTAAAGAATTTTTAGAACAAAAATTAACTGAAAATTAGGAAATTCAACTATAATCAGCTTTTAAATCATAGTTGTATCATAATTCTTTTTGTATTTCAAAATCTTTTATTATTCAATAATGTTTATAGAACATGGCGTCCGGATTACCGAATAATCCGGATTATCGAGTTTATAAATACTATATTCCTAAATTTGCAGTAAAACATTCTCTTTAAATGAACCAAATCAAACTTTTATTAAAGTTTGAATTTTTAAATAAGTAAATGATGCTCAAATAATATTAAAATGTTTGTACCTAATAAATGTTCTGATTTTTAATCTTTAAAAAAAATAATTTAAAAATGTAACAAAATACTATAAGAGACATTACTTTTTCAATAATACGTTCTTAATATAAATAATATTTCCAAAAATAAAATAATAATGAAGTTTTAAATTGGGTAATAAGCTGTATAATTATGTACATATAAATAATTTAATTTTCAAAAAGATTCAAAATTAATTAAAATTTCTTTTATGTTAATTTACCAAATCGATTCATTTACGTTTACAACTAAATTGCAAACTATGTTTAGAAATTAACAAGTTATTTTATCATAATTATTTCTTATAACAAAAGAACTATAGTTCACATAACTGCTAAATTTTTATTCGACAGTTAGGTTAACTGTTTGTAATTGTATTGGTTTTTACAAAGGTTATTTTGTTGCTATAAACACTCTTTAAAGATCGCATTAGTTACCATTGCTAAAACACCATAATTTAGTTGCAGTTTTACGACTGATAATGTTTTTGTAGTAAAAAGCTACAAATTAATAAAAACATGTGCAAAAGGTGCTAAAAAATGCCAACAATAATTCGTAAAGTATTAGAAAAAGTGCCAGGTGCTAGAATTTATTTTTCGTGCTAAATGAAAAAAAAAGTGCTAAACCTAACACTAAAAATGCTAAATTGGCAACACTTCATAGCAGGCCTGGGCGGAACGCTCTTTTTCTAAATTATCGCTAATGATAATAAATTGTCCAACAGACTTAAGGTCAACACTTGTGAACCCTGTGACTGAAAACATAGTCCTAAATTTGTTAGACTGTAGTCCGAGTGAAAACCTCGTACAGAAGTTTATTATTCCATATTCATAAAATATTAACTATTTTTATGAAAAAATCTTTGTTATTAATAATATAAATTATTAATAAAATTGATTTTAGTAGTTTTTCTTAAAATACAATATTTTTTTTTTTTTTTTGTTTTTATCAAATAAACAAATTTTAAGCAGTTTCTTCTAAGTATTAAAGCAGTTGGCCCCTTGTTTAAAAAAAAAAACACTTTTTCAAAAAATCCCCTTTTCTGGAGAATTTATTTTTTTAAATCCCCCCTCTTTGGATACTTTTTAAAAATTCTCAACGGTAACGCTAGTCACCAAAAATAGGTACATATTTTTTAACATCTACCTATCTTTTCATATGTTGTAAGCAAAATATGGCTACCCTTAAGTAGAAAAATTACTACGTGAACTTCTGGACAACTCGAACAAAATAAGTAGCTATTCAATCAAAAGGTAAGTAGTCTTTATTAGGCTCCAATATTTCCTACTAACTTATCAGGAAAGCAAAGTTTTAACTGTGATACTTACTTTGGTTTGAAATATGATTCTAATGTTTGATTATTTTTCATACAATAGACCAAAAGTCTAATTTTATTATAAAATGTTAATTTCAAATAATTTTTATAAAAAATTACCTGTGGCCAATTGTCAACTGATGTTTTTACTATGTGTAAAACAAATAATATGTATACTGAATATTATGTTGATAATAACATTAATATGCATTTATGCACTTTAGAGTAATTTCCGAAAGTAGGCCTTATAAGAGAACTATGGTCTATGGTCGATCCTCATAAAATTTCGCACTGTGTTTTCTCGTTATGTATAATTTATTTGTGTTAAATATTAACTTGAAACTAACATTTGTATGGGATTTATATATATGGGAGTTATGAACCGATCTTCATGAAACTTGGCACATAGATTTATACTTACTTGTGCCGAATTTTATTTAAATATCGCTATATTTAATGCAATTATGATCTATTCCGGGAGTGCATCACTCAGAAAGAGATTCATGAGCACAACGCATAATACACCAACCACATATGGTGGTGTAGAGTATAATTATACATCGAAATTAAGAAGGATCGGTCTATAATTGACCATAGCTTATATGTACGATTGTAATTTCATCGTGCAGCCTCACTGAAAAATGTAAACTGATAGACACCCTAATATGGACCCGGAAAAAATGTCTCTATAATACGTGCAAGAAAAGTAGAGTACATATCTTTATGAGATGGCTGGCATAATTATCCTTACAATTTTATTACTATATATTGTCCTGAAATATAGCGGATATTAAAAATATTAAATCGAACCTAAGATGCGCTGTAACTCCAAAACTAATGAAGATTCTTGAAAATATACTTCAGCATAATTATTGGAAATTTTGTCTTCTATAAATGTTGTAATGGAATCAAAACTTGTGCGATGCATAATAAGCGAGATATATGAAAAAAAAAATGTTTTATGGGACCTTTAACAGGGAATAACACGCGTAGCGTACATTTAACGGTATGTAAAAGAACCAAAACGAAGCAATTCCCATTAAATTTTGAGGTTGAGTCACTTTTTTCAGAAAATTTATTCGAAAAAAACAAGTAAACAATATATATTAGGTCAAGTCCGATCACCAAGCATTTTTAACATTTTAATAGTGTAATTTATATCAAGCTATGATCAATGACTGTGCGTTAAAAAACATGAAAATTACATAAAGCAAAATCAGCCAAAAGAAATGAAAAATGCCCAAAAAAAAAAGGGAAAATTTCCAACATTGGTTTAAGAATACCTAAATCTTTGCGTATGAGTGTATGATAATTAATACATATATCGCTCGTTTGCTGCAACAACGTCATAACTCAAAAAACGCAAATTTCGAGTGAACATCACTAATTCATAGTAAATAATATGTTTTACTAATTGACAAAATCTTGGATACGAGTCTTTTACATTTCACGCTGGATCGGGATAATAGCATTTTGTCCCAATTACATAATCTATTGTGTATTATTAACAAAAACGGATAATTTTATTTGTGCGTCGGATATTGTGTAGTAAACGTCGTAAAGTTATCAAGGAAAGTAATTAAATTTGACCATAATATTGTTTTCATTCAATATTTTTTAAAATATATATCAACATAGAAATTAAAAATACGTTTCTTGTAAAAAATAGCTTTTTTAATTTATGATAAAATTTCTGACATGATAAAAATCAGATACCTTCAGAATGAAAATGGTATTAGCTTTGTTCTAGGTAAGATTGTGACCAGGATGAAAACGGTTTTCTAGACGGGTGACCTTCGGCCTTAAGTTAGAGTCAAAATCCTCTTCTGGGAAGACATTTGTATGAGGGTTGGGTGAAATTTAGAACCAATTTCAATGGTCTTTGTCCTTGTAACAAAATAATTATTTGTGCCACCCATCTGTACAAACTCGTATGAATGTTAGTAGGATATGAAGCAAAAAAAGAAAAATATATTACAGTCGTTAACGATTTAAGGATGCTATAGCGTCTATCCTAAAGTATACATTAAACTTCTTTACATATATATATATATATATATATATATATTTATATATATAAATTATTTGTTACGAGTTTATTTATGAAAATACTTGGAATTATAAAACTTTAAGAACAACTGCTTTAATAATAAATTGTTGTTGAAATTATTTATAATGTTAATAAATTTATAAATAGACAATAAATAATCTTAGTTTGTGTACACCAGTGAATACAATCTATGTTAGTTGTCACGTTATTTACAATCATACATTAAACTTTATTTAAATTGCACAATGGGTAAAGATTTTATTTTTTTCACACACCAATTAAATATTATTTCAAAAAGAACTTTTCTTAAAATGTTATATAAAACAAAGCTGTGTTAGCTTAAGTTTAATGTAGGACATTAAAGACAAACTACCTAGATATTAACAATTAAAATATAATTTATAACAATTCCTTTGGGTGTGAAATTTATTAAATAATTAAAAAATTAATTACAACTAAGTAAAAATATTTCTTTTTGCATAAAAAATGGTGGGATTTTTCAAGCAATTTCATAATCTTAGATTGATTTTTTTTACAATTAATATGACGTATGAAAAAATATGACATAATTTTCTGAAGAAAAAAAAAAAAAAAGAAAACGCGGTGGGATTAAAACCTGAACTAAACAGCTCGCCTAACTACACATTTTAAATTAAACTAAAATTAATTAATTTATAGAATTCATATGAGAGTTTAAATGTTACTATTAAATCTAAATAAAAATATATTTTAAAGAAAAGGGGATTTTTCTTGGTTTTTTGCAAAACTTGTTGAATTTTATTTCAAGTATAATTTAATTGATAATAAGAAATATAAATTAAAATATTTCAAAATGTTGTGTTGTTTACTAAATAATCGAATGGAATCTTTCAGTATAAATAGTTTAAGTTGTTTTTGTTTGAGGGAATGTTTGGCTTTTTTCTGTTTTTATTATTTTAATAGTTTTTATTTATTTAAGTATATATTTTATTTTTTTAGTAATAAGGACAAAAATACTTTAAAACGTGATTTCTTTCTTACATTTGCACTGCTGCGTGTTTTTAGTGTACAAAATATGTCTGTAAAAATATGTTTATATATATAAAATTAAGTTTTTGTTTTATTTTGGTAGTGTAATTGTTTTTTAGTAAAAAAAATTGTGCTTTCCTGCTTTTATTTTGCCCCTTAACATACGCAAAATGAATGCAAAATTAACCACAAAATTTATATATTTAAACGAGTGGTGGTTACGCTACTTAGGGTAGAATTAGAGAATCAAAAGGTTTGAAGATTTTTATTTATTTATTTATTTAAGTTCTGATGTTGACTAATGATTTAATTCGACATAGTATATATATTTTAAGATCACCTAAATGCAATCAAAACATTTAGTGCACTTAAATGTTTTGCTGATTTTTTTTTAACGAACGCTTTTTATTTTTACTCAACGTAGGGTATCTATTATACCAGTTTTTATAATGATATCTTTAATAGTCGCAGTGTTAAGATGTTTTTTCTTAAATTTTTTATTCATGCGTTAAATTATATATTTTGTGGTTTGTATTTAGTTATTATATATTTTAATATTTTTTGTTTTGTTGACTTTTTTACTTGGAAGATTCAAAATTTTGCCGGCAAAGTTAATAAGTCATGGTAGTTTAATATTTGTGTGGAATATTTGTATGAATACAACACACTCATAAGTAGAATTACTTATAAACAAATAATTATATTCATATATGAACATATAAATATTTATGTGGATAGTAGATTGTTTAATGTCAAAGTTATAAAAGTTTGTGGTATTATTAACCCATTAAAGGATGTTGTATTAAATGAAATTTTACTACGAATTCTCAGCAATTATTTATCCAACCCAAAAAGGAAAAGGAAAAATATTAAAAATATGAATGAAAAGTCCATTAAAAAAGTACACCTTCCCAACATTCTGCAAAAATATTTATTAGTGTCACTCTGCAACAGTGAGGAATTATTAAGGATACCGTATATAACTTTTAAAAATGTCCAGTACTCCCTCAAAATTTTCTAACTTTGCCTTTCTTTTTTTTTTGTATTTTTCTTTCTTAAACCTTTTAGGGAAGTAAAAGAATCAGGTTTCTCAACATATACTTATGTTTTGGTCAAATATAAATTAAAATTTTATTATTCTTCCAAAATTTTCCAAGCTTAACTTAAAATTTCATATTGAACAAAAACTGTATAACTTAAGCGATTTTATGTCTCATAACTTAGTAAAACCTTCCATATATTTTTAATTTTGATTCGAAAAGTATGCAACAAATTAAACATTAAATAAAATAAAATATATAAAGATTTTTATTAAATTTAGAAATCTTCAAAAACTCTTTGAATTTTTAAGCGATTTTAAGTATTATTATTTCTTTTTATTCGAAAGCATTTAAAATTTTGTACACAAATATATGTTTTAGTCTTCAAGAAAAAAGCAAAAGTGTTTACAAAAAAGTCAAAAGTTTTAAAAAGAAAAGGAAAATAAATATGAATAAAATTTTAAAATATCATCTATTCCATGAAAAAACTCTAAAATTTGTCCTTAAGTTTTTGGTTTTTGTTAATGTTCTGCAAAAGCATAACCTAGGGAGCTATTAAAATATCTTAATTTTTATTATTATTATTATTATTATTATTATTTTAATTTAGAAAGAAGATTTAGAAGATCAATGTATCCTCTTTAAAAACAGAAATTTAAAAAAAAATTTATCATATAATTTTAAGATGCATTTTTGACAAATTTCTACCCTAAAAGTTCTTAAAAGTGCATCTAAAAATTTAATTTTTATTATGCGTGTATTTTTAAAAACGTTTTTTTTTTAGTTATTACAATATCATTTAAATCAATAAAACCCGACACATATTTAAAAACTTATGAACACTTATAGTTACATATTAATTAATGAGAAAAATCAAAAAATTATGAAAAAAATTAATTAAAAAAATATTAAAAATATTAAATCATCTTGTCCCAGAACAATTAATATTGCAATTTATAGTAGATATTTCTTTTTAAAATATTAAGAGAAAATTCAAATCGAAGAGGTACGAATTTATCAAAAATTAATTTCAAAACTGCAATTGCATTACCAATTTTCGCAGATCATTTAAGCAAAATCCTCCAACGAACAAATTTTAATTTATATAATTACATATCGTACCTACTCCTATATTATATTATATCGAAACATATAGTACAGTTTTCAGAGAGATCATAAATGAAAAAAAATGGACTCCACATTCTCTTCGAAAGCTATAGGTTCTCCATGACTAGGTTTAGACTAGGGTTGAAAATACCATAGCACCACCAATATTGTCCTGATAATAAAAACAGAACTTTTTAGTCGATTTGAAGAAAAACCTTCACAATCAAACGAAATTTCTAAATGTTTTTTACATTTTTTTAATATTTTATTTGAAAAATGTGTATATAAAGTTCTAAATGTTTAAAAGATAGAATGAATTTATAAAAAAATTAAAATTTCATAAATTTGTAAGTATTTTTTTATTTTTTAACAAATTAATTAAAAAATTTTATAAACATAGTTATAAGAGATGAACTTCAAAAGCAAAGAAAAGAATTATAAAGAACCACGGATTAAAAAAAGAACTTCTGCAGCTCTTTTTCAGCTCTAAAAATTTACTTACTTCCTATCAATGACAACACATTGTTAAAATCATGACTTTTTCTGCTCTTTTTGAGTTCTTCTCTTGCTGCGAATCACATACATACATACATACATACATACATACATACATGATTATGACAATTTTACTGTTTTTAATAATTTGTTTAGGGTATAATTTAGGTGGACTTGACCAACTATAGCTCTTTTTTTAATTGTTGACTTCATGCTTTTATTTAGTTTCAATTCATATGATTGCTCTTCTCATTTGTTTATATGTTTTTGTTGTTAAGTTGTTTTTTGTTTAATATAAACAACAAAATACTTTTACTATTGCGAATAATATTATTAAAACAACTAAACAAAAAACATCTGTCCAAATTTAAGTTATTGATTTTGTTGTTATTGTTTATTTAGCATCTGTTACCGAATAAGAATGAAAGAAGAAAAATAAAAAAAAAAACAATAACAAAATATTTTATTTGTGTTTAGTATTTTAACTGCTTATCTTTATTAAACTTTCGATGAGAGTAGGAGTCATAAGTGGTACAAAAGAAAAAATGTTCTCAAATACTTTATTTGAGCACAGTTTTATTTAAAGAAAATGTTAAACAGAGTTTTGCAATTAGTGCTTTAGACTAATACCTATAATCTTTAATAGATATTATCAGGTTAAAGAAAATGCTTATTTTTTGTCTTTTTTTCTTAGAACAGCATAAACAAAATATCTTAGCAATTCAAAGAATTTGCTTTAAAATGGCTTCGATTTACTAGTGTTTTTTTTTTTTTAATTTATATTTTGCCATAAAGTTTTGTCTCATATTTAAATTTTTTGTACCCTACAGCACCATAGATGGTTGAGGTACTTTGCGTGTGTGGTGATGTTTGTAACGCAAACACCTTAAAGTAGCAGTGTGCGACCATCTGGTCGGCTGATTAGCTGGCCATGTAAACCTTGTGAACAAAGTATAGGTCGCAAATTTAAAGATATATATTTCACCTAGCCCACATGCAAATGTCCTCCCGGAATAAGGGTTTAACGATCATAAATCCATTAAATAGATTTGCCAAAGGATTTTTGCATAAGTATCATTCTTTGTGCCAAATTTCATGAAGACCGGTCCATAGTAGACCATAGCTCCCTTCCGAAAATCACTTGAACCTGCATAAATCCCATACACATGTATGTATCAAGTTAATATTTGACACAAATAAGTTTAATATAAATAGAAAAAACAGTTTCAAATTTTATAGGGATCGGTCCATAATTTACCACAGTTCCCATATAAGGTCAACTTTCAGAAATCACCCTAAATGTATAAACACAACAAGTTCGGATTGCTTTACATAGTCCGCATTGTTAAATTAAACAAAATCTTAAATAAAAAATTAAATTATTTTCTTTCCATTTCTTTTTTACTTTAAACATTTTTCAATTTTGTTTGCGAAATTCATATACATTTTTAAAAATATGGCAATATTTTTTGCGAGAAAATGAAAACAATATAAACTTCGGAGAGAATTTAAAATAAAATTTAGTTTTAAACAGATCCGCATTGCGCATTTTTAATACAAATTTGTGTGGAAATTACCGGACCGGGGTTGTTGTGTTTATACGTTAAAGTGCATAAATTCATAAATTGTTAGTATCAGCATAATATTCTGTATTTCACAATTAGCCACAGGTCTAATATATCTTTATTTCTTGTTGTTGTTGTTTTTTTTTCTTAAGTTTCTTTCGTTTTATTAAGAACTTAAAAAATTGCAGTTTTAGTATTTGTAAGCCTCTTGCAACAAAATGTTTTTGGTGTGATATTTTTCCTCAATATAGCGACTTTATGTTTATTTCACTATAATTGTTTCAATACGCTGGACGGCAAAAAACGTTTTCCTTCTGCGGCACAGGATTTCTACGCTAGTTTTGATACACGTGATTATGGAGTTCTAAGCTTTTAAATAAATTTTTTAAAATGACTTTGTTCTCGAAATAACCGGTTATATGAAAAATTAATGAGGTTGTACCCACATTGAAACATATCTCTAGAATGATTTGTTTGATATGGTTTAATAAAATACCAAAAATATCTATTTAAAATTACCTCTAAATTATACTAACCAAATATTTTAATCTGCTGAATAGTTTCGGAGATGTTAAAAAAAATTGGGTAAAATTTTTTTTACCCACCAAAAAAAAAAAAACTGGTTAAATTTTTTTTTTTAAATCGTAAAATACTAAAAGTACTAAAAGCAATTGTCAACTTTATCTTCAAAAAGTTTCTTAACAATTTTACTAACCTTTCTTTCGTATTTCTGAAGAAAAATCGAAAATAGATTTTTATATACAACTCTGGATATTACTTTTAGATAGTCTGTCCCAGTCAATTACACAATGAAAGACGCGATCGAGCTCCCTATATAGAGTCTAGCGATCATAGCCAACAATATTTCAGTGATTCATATGGCTCAATTGGAAGTCGCTTAAGAAAAACATCCACTTACAAAGACTACAATAATCCCAGCTATCGAAATCAGGAACAATTGCCCCCACCACCAACTCCACCCTTATCGAATGCACATAATCCTCCGAATACCAATGTAAAAGCCAGCACAGATTCTCTGATAGACGATCGAATACGTATGGTATTTGAAACAAATTTTGAACCAGGTGTTCATATATTTAACGTAAGTTTTCAGTCACTGTTTTCTTTGAGTTGCTGTAAATAGTATACGCTACATTTATTAAAAAAAACTGTATATAAAAAATATATAATTAATTTTTGTAGAACACCACGCCATTTCTCGATCAACCACATTTAAACTCACATTCTGATCAAATGGTTGGCGATCAACCAGGTACATATACATCTCCATCACACTCAGATCCATCACCTAATGATAAGGATTTTTTCACAGTTCAAAGAAGTCCAAATGGAAAATTGAGTCTTGTCTATAAAAAGGATTTGGTACCAAAAACGGAAAATGATACAAGTAAAAATTATACTACTGAAGGTCCAAGTAGTAGCTGTAAGTATATAAAAAAATATAAATGTATATAGACTGCTCCAAGAAAACCGACTTTTGAATGTTCCAAATATTGAAAATTATGACCTATAACCTTCTATTAGTTAAAATTTCGAACATATATTTTCAAATGATGCATGATTTTTGTTAATATGTGTAAAAATAACTGACTGCTACAAAAATCGCGAATTTTTTTTTTTTTTTTTTGAAATCCGCAAAATTCAAATCGCAAAACAGAGGGGTGAAATAGAAAAAAATGGCGATTAATTGAAAATTAATATTTTGAAAAAGTAATTGATTCTACGTAAAAATAGAGGCATCATTATCTGTTAAAAGATTCCTTATTTTTTTTTTCATTCTTCTTGTAGTCAAAGTCAGAATTTTTAATCACAGTGGTAGGAACTGTAAATCGAACTTTTTCAAGTTTATATTTTTGCGTTTTATTTTATAAAAAAGCTTTTTTTTTTTGACAATGAATTTGTTAGGCATAGGTATTTAGGAACATATTTTTTCTTAAAGTTGATATTGTAGAAATATTTTTAATAATTCTTTTTTTATTAAATCAGGGTAAAATAGGGTACTTTTACTTTTATATAGAAATTTAAAGAGTTTTTAGTCGAACTTGGTGGGAATAAAAATTTTGTATATTTGCGTAATGTGTGTAGTTTGAAAATCCATAACAACATTTTGCGGATCTTTTGCCATTTGGAAGCAAAAAAAAAATTAAAAAAATCCAATTAAAATATGCTTGCTTGTAATGCAAGCTTGTATGCTCACTTATGAATGTAAAAGTGATTTCGGCAGGGGGTCTTATATTGAAGGTATGGTCAATTATGGACCGTTCTTCATAATATTTGGTAATGTGATTTTTGCTTATATAAGACTCACCTTTGATGAATTTTATTTATATACGGACATCTTTTAGACATTTATGAAAATTACCTATTTTCAGAAAAAATTTTATATAGGGCTGAGTTAAATAATGACTTGATTTTAGTCAATTATTTTGTATTCCATTGTTGGTCCAAAATAGGGTCAAGTATCAAATTTCTTTTAATTATCTTTAAATCTTCGACCTACAGATTAGTATAAATGATAGTTATTTATGCACGGAAGGCCGGATGGACAGGGGTTTTTGCGAAATAAATTTATAAATTCAAGATGTATTTTTTCGATGTACTAATGAGCTAATTATTGTAACAAACTTATAAAAAGAAGCGCTATGCATATTCCCTGAATAAATCGCCATTTTTGGCGATTCTACCCCACTATGCGAATTATAAAAGAAATTGATCTCTTTTATTTTTATTTGTTGGGGTATAGTCTAAAAAATATCATAGTTTCATGCCAACATTTTTTAAACTTTAAAAAATTTAATTTGGATTTTTAAAACAGCCATAATAAAATTCAATGTTTTTTGAACAAGTATAAGTATTGATTTCTATTATTCTGCAGAAATCAATACTTATTTTTCAGTGATTTTGCTTGAAATTTTGCTAGAAATAGGATTTCATTGCAACATTTATCAAAAAAAAAAAAAAAATTCAAAATTTGTCTGTACGTTTCTTAAAAATGGGATCGAAAACTCGTTAATGGTAGGCGAAATTTGTAATAACTTTTTTATGAACCCATTTTTTACCCTTAAATTCTTTGCATTAAATTAAAAAAAAAAAATAAGATTAATATCAAAATTTTTCATGTAAATGCGGAACGTGTTAGCAACATCTTCCACTATAATATTTTACTCACACTAACTTTTTATATTCCACAACTCCAGGAGAAATTAGGGTCGAAATTTGAGCTTTTTTTTTTTTTTTGGAGCAGTCTATTGTATATTTTCTATTTGGGAAATATGTTTAAGAAAATGTTACACTATAGAAATTATGAAACAATTGCAGCAAATAATGATACCTTCGAAAATAGATTTCAAACTCATTTTCCCACTGGACTTCCTTTGGCAAAAGTAAGTTTTTTATTATTCGAATTTTTATTTAAATTTAATTGCACGTTATTATTATGTTTGTATATGTTATTAATGTCTAACAATTTTATTAAAATTTATAATATTTAAATGTAATATAATAATGCTTGTACTATTGATTTGTTTAAAGCCAGTTTTAAATTAATTATAATTAAGCTATTGTAATTAAGATTTAATGCATGATCTAGATTTAAGTGTCTAACTTTAATATAAGTTCAATGGTAAAATAAAACTTAAAACTAACATAACCCAGATTTTTCTTTAAAATATATAAGAAAAGAAAATTATAACATATTTACAAAAAGAGATGAAAATGTCATGATTTTAAAATTTTGATGCTATTGGAGGGAAGAACTTAGTACTGGAAAGGAGCTGTTCACTGATTTTAAAGTCTTTTTCTTAAGACTATAATTATAAAATTTTTAATACAAAAACTCTTTTAGCTTTGTCAAAGGATTGTAAAAATACTTTTAAATTTGCGAAATTTTAAATTTCTTAGAAACTACACGGTGCTGTAGTGAAAAACACTTGGAGTATAAAATAGTGTACTGTGTAGATATGGGGAGTAGATTATTACACCATTTATATATATATATATATATATATATATATATATATATATATATCAGATTTTCGAGCCGCGAAGTCAACAATTTTTTTGAAATAACTCCCGATTTTAGAGGTCTAATAATGGTGTAATAATTTACTCATTCTTACCTACAAGCTACACTATGTTACATTCCAAGTGGATTGATTATTTTTTATTTTGTAGCACCGTGTTTTTGACCTACTAAACACACATTTATTTTCACTTTTTTGGAAGTAATTATAAATAACTTCAAAAAAGCACAAAATATGCAAAATTTCTACTTTTGAAGTGGTAAAAATGTTATTTTTTAGAAGCAATTGATCGTTTTTTTTTTTCTGTGAATGTAATGAATTTGTTGTATATTTTTATTTTACTTTTGGATTGCAAATATTGCTTGGTGTAGGGTAAAACATAAATAATATTGGTAACGATTATTTTAAGAATCTAAAAAAACATGATGATGTGTGGATATTATGTACATATTTAAACTTTTTTTTTACTATGTAAATACTTATAAGTAAATGTTCTAAAATTTTTATAAATTTAATTACATTAAAAAATTTTTGTTGTTTTTTTTTGTTGGTTATGGAAACTTTGATTGAATTTATTGGTTTGGTTTTGAACTTGTAATTTAACTGAATCAAAAAATTTTCATATTTATCTCTAGTATAGAAAAAATAACGTTTTTATACTTAAATTCATAATAAACCGTGTTTTGTTCCTTTAAGGATAAAGTTGAATCATCGGCAACATCTGTGTATCCAGACAAAAAAGGTAAGTAGTTGTGAAAATTATTATTGAATAACAAAATAAATAAAAAAGTTATAGTTAGTATAGCCCGACCATATGCTACCCTACACTAAAATATTATTTAAGTGAGTGCGCCCTTATATGAAACTAATTTCTAACAAACTTTAACATATTAATATTTATATAGAAGTTATGCATGTGTTAAATGATTTGAGTGCCTTGTGTGGTAGGAGTTATAAATTGTGGACCGAAACTTGTATAGACATTTTTATTTATATGAATACATACAATTTAATGGCGGAAAAATGTTTGTATGGAACCTGGGTGAAAAAATGTACCAATTTTATTTAGTATCAATAGGGCCAAAAAGGACGGAAAGACAGACAGACAAACAGATGTACAGTTATGGTTTAAATTGCACAATTTTTTTTTTTTTTTTTTGAGTTATACTATGGAGGTGTACGGTTCTTTGGGGATTTTAATGAATATTCAAATTATTAGTTGAAATAGCAAACAAATAGCCAAGACAATATTGATAATAATTATATTAATTACTAACATATCGTGTAATCCGTTAAAAACTAAATTAACGATTAAACAATAATAAAGAATCGACTTTGTTTTTTACTGCAACACTTTCAGTTCATTATTTTCCAATCGAAGTTAAAGAAACGGATGATGGCACCAATATCAATGAATGTATAGAAAGTGAGGAAAGTACCACAGCAGGGAAGACATACTGCACTAAACTTCGTAATTACCCGGATAAAAAGCATATCGAACAGTTAATCAATGAAAAGTTTCCCCATTATAAACCATTCTTTAATGACGATTTAGTGTTACCACAAAATATTAGTCAACGCATGGACGGTCCTATTGAAGAGTATTTATGTAATACTCGTCGTAGAACTATTTTCCCACAGGCTGGTGAAGGGGACGAATTAGATTGGTTTTTTATTGTTAATACAGACGAATTCAAACAGGGTATACTCATAGAAGAATGCGTGTAAGTTATAAACCCTTTACTAGATTTGAAAATTAAATCTTCATTTAAAATATCTTGTTTTATTACAGTGAAACTGGTGAAATATGTGGTGAAAAAAATGGAATAAGCGTCCCCAATAATTATAAAGCCCTATGTAAACAACAATATGTTTATCGTTCTTTATTAACATATAGAAATTCGAGCATTATAAAAGCGCAATTCAAATTCCCATCCTGTTGTAAATGTGTACTCTATCAGGGTTAAATTTTTTTTAAACACCTATTTTGTTATCATAACTCAGGCGAAAAATTAACGTCTTTTGTTTTAACTCTTAAATGTGATTTAATGTGAGTATTAAAATTAGAATACGCTAATACAAAAACATAATATTTTAGTTATTTATATGTTTGCAGAAACCCAAACAAACCTTTACAGGATGGATGGCAGGCCAAACTGTCCATTAAATTGTTAAAATCTAGTTATAAATTAATTCCAAAACTGGTTGTAAAAAGCAGATTCCTAACAACACAAAATATAAATAAATAAATAAAATAAAACTAAAAAAACTGACTATATTCTTGGCTGATATATTTTTTATATTTTAATAAAATACTTACTATATGCAAAAAGAAAAAATATAATAAATTTTATTTAAAATCAATACCCGGTTTAAGTTGCAAAGTATATATTTGTACCTATTTGTACAAAACTCAAAATTTTATTATATTCAACAAAAAATTTCTAAAACTGTAATACAATATAAAATTGGAAACATATTTTAATAAAACTGTTTTCGATTGTTTAAATTCTTTAAAAAAATTAAATAGTCTGAGAAATGGTGTAGTAAGATAGGAATGATTATCAAATATTCTGTGGTTTAATCAACTAAATTGATTTTGTACGTATACAAATAAGCCTTACTTTGGCTTATCAAATAACACAAGTCAACAATAAAAAACTATCGTGAAAAATATCTTGCAGATATTTTAGGTATAGTCATTTTAATCACCAGAAAGATTTCGGTTTATTTCTATCACGTCACCATTTTAACCCATTGCCTACCAAAAGAAATATGTACGTCTAAGGAGTTTTTTCGTTGCATAGTTTTCTAGGTAATAGGTAGAGTATATTAGTCATTCGTGTTTAATAGACAGGAAATGATGTTAAAAAAATATTGCGAAAACCAAGTCTCTAACTTGTGAAGAAAGTGAAATGATTTTAAGAGATATCATGTTTTTATTTTCAACTTCATTTAATTTGTTTTTATTTTTTATTAAAAAAAGTACTATTGTTTATTTTTTCTCATACTTTAAATCAGTCATAATCTGTCAGCATAGTAGATTTCCATTTGCCATGATATAGTATCTCAACAACAGTTATATCTTGGTAAAAAAAAAACACCCCCGGTGGAAACATGAATAACTAATTTACTCTACCTATCACCCAGAAAATTTTATAACTTTAAAAAGTCCTTAAAGGTATATATATCCGTTTGGTCGTCAATGGTTTATAAGTGCAACGTGATAGACATTTTTTTTATTTAACTTTCAATACCACTTCTTGTCTATGAAACATGAATGAATAATTTTCTCTACCTATTACCTAGATAATTATATAAAGTAAAACTCCTAAGAGAATATTATTTTCTTTGGTCCTCAATGGGTTAAAGGTAAGACGTGATTGACATGTTTCATTTAACTTTCTACACTATATCTAGTCTATGGAATAAAAATTTCGCTGAATTATTCGCGATACAATTTCTTATGCTTTTTTGTTGACTTGTGTAATTACCCAGAGTTAAGATATAACTTTGTTTTTTTATACAAAATATTTATTTATTTTGTGCAAGGTTAAGCTCTCTATCTTTGGATAAATATTTGGTAAATTTACTAACTCTAATATATCAAATATTTAACGCAAATCTAGTTTAAGACATATTAAAATAGATTTATAAATACTATTATAATATTCACTGTAAATGTAATTTTAATTAAATAGCTAAAATATTATAAAATTAGCTTTGATTTTAGATCTTGCGAATTGTTTTCATTTGTACACTAGAGTCCTTATTCAAAATAAAATTTTAAATTTATAGAAATGTTTATAGAATAAATTTTTGTACGATATTTAATTTTATACATTTCTGATAAACTTAAAATTTTATTATGATTATGGGTGTAATAATTTAAATATTTACATGTCTTAATTTCTTATAAATATGATTATTGGACGCAAATAAATTTAAAAATTATATATACGTTAAAAGCATTTAATGATTTTGTCTAATTTAACAGGAAATCTAAAATGACAGAACCAAATAGATATCACAAATTCTATGAGACATGAAATATGATATGACTAAGTATTCCGATTTGGTTCACACTTGGCATACACATACTTCACATACACATACTGCCACAACAACATAACTTTTAATTTTAATTTTTTTAAGTTTAATTTGTTTTAATGACCAGAAATTCGCGATTTTATTCACGATTCTATTTATATAAAAAATCAAAATATTTCACAGTTGTATTTTTAATTAGGAAGGAAACATATAGTCTTCTTTAAATGTTCCAATAAAAGAAGAATTAATTTTTTAGAAAAATGCATTTCTAATGCAAAAAAATTAGTAAATTAACTGAATATTTCATTTTTAAATTTTATGTGATGGAAAGTTCTAGTATTTTTGATAATTTTTTACAAAAAACACCAACAACTAATTTTTTATAAATAAGAGAGTGCTATATTCGGCAGTGCCGAATCTTTTATACCCTGAACTACCTTAACGACAATTAAAAACTAAAGCCTGAAAATATGCTTTACTATTTTCACATATATACTTAAAAAATCTAACTTTTTTCACACTATAAAAATATAAACACAAAATCAGGGATGGAAAATGAAAATATTATTCGGTGTCAAACTAAATTTCAAATACATAGTACTTTTTTCACCCACAGAGTACTAAAATTCAAATTTTTGTACAGCTATTTTTTTATTTAATGCAAAACTCAAAGAATGTAATTTGTATATATAAAACGAAGAATTACATACGATAGCAATTTATTAAATGTTAAATATCATAGTAAAATATTAATAAAATGTGGCCCTGTTATTGAAATAAATTTACGGATAAAAAAGTCGTCCAAGATCAATTCTTTTAAATCGAGAACTTCAACTTTAATTTTGTTAAAATTCATTTTCCGATGTTTTTGAAATTCGAAACATTTTCACTTCAGTTTGATTTACAGAGCATAGAAACTTGTAGTTTTTAGTAATCATTATACATATATTTTAAAGCAAAGGTTCTCAAATGTGGGTCCACGACCTTCAAGGGGTCCGTAAGGACATGAGGAGTCGCGAAGAGATCCTGAAAAGCATTTTTGAACATATAATTTTTTAAAGTAAATATTATGTAGAAGTTTAAATCAAAATTCCAATTAAAGTATGAACCTACTTAAATCTCCATACCAAACATCTGCAAATTAAAGACAATAGTAAAGATATATATTTTTTAATCCAAAATGAGTTCCTTTAAGAATCAACTAATACTAGCTGCAAAAAAAGCCACTGAGGGAAACCGTGCTCTGCTTCGATTCAAAATATTATGCTTTCTAAAGGCAACAATGATCAAATAAAGGAAATGATGCTGTCTAATGACACAATATAAAGAAAACTTTACGATATGGCAACATATAAATATACATATCCCAAGAACTTTTTCATAAAGTCGCTTCAATACTAATAAAATAAAAAATATGCAAATGCATTAATACAATACATAAGTAATCTTAAGATTTTGACTGACTTAAAGCGAATAAAAGTAGAAAATAGAAAAATATTATTCTCTTATGTATTGAACATAACATATGTATAAAAATTGGTTTATCGTTTCATTTGAATAAATTAAAAAAAAAAAAAAAAACATAAGAAATATTTAATTTTTGAAATTTAGGCAAATTAGCAATGTTGTCAGTTTAGCCTTTTTAAGGCTAAAGCTAGCCTTTTTATTTAGCTATTAGGCTCAAAATTGTCGTTTTAGCTTCTAACTTTTTTTCTAGGATAAAATTTAAATATTTCAGCAAAGAAGAAAATAATTTCTTTTGATTCTGTAAAAATAAAATTAATAATATTTTTACAAAATCATCCATTTGAGCAGTTTTGTGTATTAATTCGGGCTGCCAGCAAAATAACCCAAAGCAAAATCGCACAAATTAAATATAGAAAAAAAATCACCAAAAGAAATGAAATATTATACAAAAACAAAATTAATCTATTATACGATTAAATTTCTGAACAAACTCAGCCATATACAGAATGGAAATAGTTTTAACTTTGGCCTGGATAGAATTCTGCTCTGGGTTATAATGGTTTTCTAGACAGACGGTCATCGGCCAACCCCGCATTCGCTAAATCAAACTTTTCTGAATAGGAATTCATATAAAAGCGAAAGATCATTCAAAAATTTAGAAATGATTAATCAAAAAGGATTTCTGATTCAAAAATAAAAAAAAAAATTAATTCATTCTTCGTATGAAATATAACCAAAATTTGTTTTGGAATTTTGTAGGCGGTTTTTTATAGGATCACTTTGTTGAAAGCCGTTCCATGTTTTATTTATAAATTTATTACAATATCTTTAAAAAAATATCAAAAATTAATGAGAGCAAAAAAAAACTTTTTAAATAAAAAATATATTAGCTTTTTCTGGCTTTAGTTTTTGGCGCATTTAATCTCTTTTACCTTTTTAAAGCCCAATTTTAATCACTTTTTCTCACCCCCTGGCAACACTGCAAATTAGATTACTACAACCGCACAGTGGGGTCAAACGCAAATTTTTTGGTAATAAATCTGAATCTCCTAATCTACTGGTCGGATCAAATTGAAATGTATGGAAGAGTTGTAGAGAAGGACCTAAGCTTTCAGAAAAATCATCTTGTAGTCACCCTGTGATAACACGAGATAAGCTACAGGGTGTCAAAGTTGACTACCTCGAGTATGTAAAAGTTAAAAAAAATCGTAACTTATACAAATGAAGTCCGATTTTAAAGATTTTTATATTTCTGGAAAGTGCTTTGCAATATAAAGAAAAAATAAGCTAACTTATCTAAGTTATCTCTTGCAGTTAAAAAGATATTTACGCTTGAATTTTGAATTTTTGATTTTTTGGCTCGACTTTCTTTCGTTTTTCGGGAATAAGTCCGGACATATATGAGGTAAAAATTTTTTAAAAATATTTTGTAATTTGCTACATATTTCAAAATAATATGCTGAAAGAATTTTTGGATTATCTCAATTCGTCTAGACGTGAAAAATATTCAAAGTCAGCACTCTGAAATTGGCATGAAAAATGGCTATTTTTTTACAAAAATATAGTACAATTCATTCACTTTTTTCTCAAAGTTCCGTTAATAAAAAAATTTTTTCCTTATTAATTTCAAAAGATAAGGCTTCATAAATGGTTAATAAAGAAATTTTGAATTGATTTAAGTTTGCACCCTACATCCAGCATTGGCCGAAAATTGTCAATTTTAAAAAATAGTTTCATTTTTATCGATTAATAAAAAAAATGTCACGCGAGCTTTTTTAAATTTGGTACCCATATTTTTTATAGAAATAGATTTAGAATGATTTAACACTAAACTGCTTCCCGCCCGGCCAAAAACGAATGCAGGAGTGGAGATTTTATGTTAAAAGTCAGTTTTTTTAACGACTATTTTTAAAAGCATATTAGCATAATATTTTTAATATTATTTCTTATGTAATGTATAAAACACAAATCAAGCTTTCATTCTTAAAAAAATCAATAAAATAGCTCCAATAACCTATTTTTGGTAATTTTTCAAAAATAAATTTTTTTTCAAAAAATAGCTGAAAATCCAAAAAAATTTAATTTTTTTAACACAACTCCACTAAGTTTGCAAATACTTTAAAAATGTTAAAAGAATATAAAAATAGACTTATTTACCAATTCAACGATATATAAAATGTTGATATAGGTAATTTAATAATAGTAATATAATGGCCTCAAAACTACCAAGTCACGTCAAAAGTTGCAAAATTCACTATTTTGTTCCGTATTTCCATATGTGTGTATACGTAACACTCAACTGCATTGCTTATTTTTGTTACGAGATAATAATATTTATTAATGAATTTATTTAAAGTGTTCATAATTTTTTTCTACTGAAAAGGTTTTTAAAATTATCTAAGTACATAAATAAGTATATTTTCCTTCGTTTTTTATTACACTTTTTAAAGTTTTTAAATAATTTACCTAGCTACTTAATTAATGTATTATAACAAAAATGATTTTTTTACAATCGCATAGGTAAATTTTTTGACTTACCTGTTTAACACTACAGGTCATAAAAATAAACTGAATGAAATTGGGGGTTTTGAGCAAAAATTTTAATTTTTTAATTCATTTTTGCCTGTCACCATTTACCTGATATAAATATTCTTTTTCTATATATAAGTATCCTTATAAATATGCAGATTTATTATTGAATTTGCGTCCAGAAAAAATAAGAAAACTCATTGATACAGTAGTATCTTTTGGTTTAACTCTTACTGCAGAAGACAGTTTAAAGCTCGAAAATTTTTATAAATCATACGAACAAAGGATGTAAGTTTCAGATTGGTCAATACCAAAGTTCAAGAAGAAAAATGAAGAGTGGTTGGAGGGAGAAATACCAATTTTCATCGGAAAGCAGAAAAAGGGTCGACCAAAAAAAAGTTACGATGAAGTTCAGCTAAGAACAAAGAGGACCAAACAGGAATCTATTCTAAATTCACATACGAATGCCGAAATAAAAGATACATTTAAAGCTTTAGTAACACGTACGCAACCAAAGGAAGTAGAAAAAGTTATAGAGGTGTTACCAACAGCTTCTCCCAATCGATTACTTCGGATAATCCAAAGCATAGTGACACCGAAATCAACATCGTCCTTTACCTCTGAAGATGCTTTAGCTCTAATGTTAAATTTAGGATTATCTAGAAACCAATACGAGATTTTGAGGAAATCTGTTAGCGAAAAAGGATATGATATCTTTCCCAGTAGCAAATCAGTGAGAGAAGCGAAAAGTAATATTTTACAGCCTATGGAGCACCCGGTTAATGCTTCTGTTAAAAGTGCTAAAGTTAATATATTGCAATTACTTGAAAATACTGCCTCTAGAATTATATCTACCTTCAGCAATGATAACATTCAAAAATGCAAAGACTCTGAACTTATTTTAATATTCAAATGGGGCTGCGATGGAACATCAGGATTTTCGGAATACAAACAACTGGATGGAAGTAATTCTGGAAATAATTATTCCTCGCTGTTTATAGCGTCTCTGGTACCACTTCGAATGCGCTTAAATAAGCCTTCCTCATCGACAAGAAATGACTCGCTTTTTGATGATATATGGACAAATTTAACTCCAGGTTCCAAATTTTTGTGCCGTCCAATCCTTTTTGATTACACAAAAGAAACCACGGTTACAATAAACAGCATTGTCAACCAATTGGAAGAAGAAATTAAAGCATTGCCCCCAATATATGTAAAAGTATCAAACAGAACTATTAAAGTTACATTTCAACAACAATTAACGATGATTGATGGAAAAGTTGCAAACGCTATAACAGATACAACATCTACATGGAAATGTAATATAAGTGGAAAAATAAGTTCACAATTTCAGGATAATTCTGAAGTCCTTGTTAATAAAAATTCTTTAAAATTCACGAATTACGAAAAGAGGAGAAGAAAAGAATTCAATTAGAATTCAAAGAACAACTCGGATTAATAATTGATAAACCTCTACATGGCTATGGAAGCTCAAATGATGGAAATACAGCAAGACGTTTCTTTGAAAATCCGGAACTCACATTTTTAATCACAGGCATTGACTTAAATATTTTGAAGCGTTTTAAGATTATATTGGCAGCCATTAATAGCAAAAAACAAATTAATGCGGACAAATTTAAAATTTTTGCTTACGAAACTAAAGAACTACTTAACATTACATACCCCTGGAAATCAATGACTCCAACAATTCACAAAGTATTGGCTCATGGTAAAGAAATAATAGAAAATAGTATTTTGCCATTGGGAGAGCTAACAGAGGAAGCACAGTAAGCCCGAAATAAAGATGTTAAACATTTCCGACTCTTCAATACCCGAAAATGTTCGAAAATAGCGCAAAATATGGACTTAATGGAATATTTATTAATATCATCAGATCCAGTTATATATTCTATAAGAACACGATGGCTACCAAAAATCACTCTTGAAATAGAAAAAGAGGATTCCGAAGCTAAGGAAGTTAAAAATTTGCTAACGTTTGATGTTTCTGATTATTTTCAAGAAAATATCTAATAATATCTTCGATAATATATTCTTAATAAAATAAATATACGGGATATATGTATAATAAGTATGTAAATATGTAGAACAAATTAAATAAACATTACTCAAATAAAGAATTTACTACTTTATAATAACAAATATATACCTACATAATATATTAGAAAACTAAAATGTTACGTATACACACATATGGAAATACGGAACAAAATAGTGAATTTTGCAACTTTTGACGTGACTTGGTAGTTTTGAGGCCATTATATTACTATTATTAAATGACCTATATCAACATTTTATATATCGTTGAATTGGTAAATAAGTCTATTTTTATATTCTTTTAACATTTTTAAAGTATTTGCAAAATTAGTGGAGTTGTATTAAAAAAATTTAATTTTTTTGGATTTTCAGATATTTAAAAAAAAAAAAAAAATTATTTTTGAAAAATTACCAAAAATAGGTTATTGGAGCTATTTTATTGATTTTTTAAGGAATGAAAGCTTGATTTGTGTTTTATACATTACATAAGAAATAATATTAAAAATATTATGCAAATATGCTTTTAATATGCTTTTAAAAATAGTCGTTAAAAAAACTGACTTTTAACATAAAATCTCCACTCCTGCATTCGTTTTTGGCCGGGCGGGAAGCAGTTTAGTGTTAAATCATTCTAAATCTATTTCTATAAAAAATATGGGTACCAAATTTAAAAAAGCTCGCGTGACATTTTTTTTATTAATCGATAAAAATGAAACTATTTTTTAAAATTGACAATTTTCGGCCAATGCTGGATGTAGGGTGCAAACTTAAATCAATTCAAAATTTCTTTATTAAGCATTTATGAAGCCTTATCTTTTGAAATTAATAAGGAAAAAATTTTTTTATTAACGGAACTTTGAGAAAAAAGTGAATGAATTGTACTATATTTTTGTAAAAAAATAGCCATTTTTCATGCCAATTTCAGAGTGCTGACTTTGAATATTTTTCACGTCTAGACGAATTGAGATAATCCAAAAATTCTTTCAGCATATTATTTTGAAATATGTAGCAAATTACAAACTATTTTTAAAAAATTTTTACCTCATATATCTCCGGACTTATTCCCGAAAAACGAAAGAAAGTCGAGCCAAAAAATCAAAAATTCAAAATTCAAGCGTAAATATCTTTTTAACTGCAAGAGATAACTTAGATGAGTAAGCTTATTTTTTCTTTATATTGCAAAGCACTTTCCAGAAATATAAAAATCTTTAAAATCGGACTTCATTTGTACAAGTTACGATTTTTTTTAACTTTTACATACTCGAGGTAGTCACCTTTGACACCCTGTAGCTTATCTCGTGTTATCACAGGGTGACTACAAGATGATTTTTCTGAAAGCTTAGGTCCTCCTCTACAACTCTTCCATACATTTTAATTTGATCCGACCAGTAGTTCAGGAGATTCAGATTTATTACCAAAAAATTTGCGTTTGACCCCACTGTGAACCGTATTAAAATTAAAAAAAATATATATGCTTACTAACGAGTAGCTAACTTTTTCTAATGGAAATTTACATACAAAAAATATTTTCCATTTTTTATACGGCTCCTAGTCTTTAGAAATTTTAGTTTCTAATTAAAATTTTTAAATTTGCCCATAATTTATCCTCGGATTATTAGCTTATTAGAGTCAGAGATACCATATGTGAATATTTATCTTGTTAGTGAAATTTTTTTCAGACCTAGGGAAGTTATGAAGATTTTTAATCGAAAAATTAGATTTTTGAAAAGTAGTTATTATGTAATTTTTGTTCGAATTAAAATTATTTCTCTAACAAAAATACAATTCTGAGTAAAGAACTATAACTCTCATCGTCCTTAATTTTTGCTTTTGGCCATTACGTACAAGAATTATGTTGATCAACTAATTTTAGGACAATTTTTTCAGTTTAAGTAGCATTTTAAGTTAAAAACATTAAAAACATTGGTCCACAAAAAAGAAAAATGAAAAGATCACAAGAGACCATAGGAGATGAAAAACAAAATTTCATTAAGAACAAAAAGTTAACCTGAGTGTAGAAAAAACGTGAAAAGTGAGAAAGGAAAACATTTATAAATTTGTTTATGGAACGTGTAATAAAAAATTATAAATTAAATGCAAAAAGAAAAGTTTTTGTTTTTTTTTTGATCTGTTACACTTTTGCTTCGAAATTAAACTTTTGAGTGGATAAATTACATAAGAATTATGTATTTTGTGACGAGAAAACTTTTTCTTCCAAAAATTAATAAGAAAAAAATTCAACTGGCTACTGTTTTATTTTCTGAAAAACGTATAAAGCGGTTAAACATACATACTTACATTTTAAATGCAACATATGTACATATTTATTTATTTTTTTTATTTTTATTTATTTATTCTTTTTTTTATTACTTTATATGCAACATATACTACTAATGTCTAGGTTTTTCATGGCATTTAAACTACTTTAACATGATTGTTAACAAACTTTGTTACGATTTTCATTGCCAAAAACCGTTTTTTTTTTGCTGTGTCTACATTTGTAGTTGTTTATTTTATTTCCCCTTTTTTCTTGTGGACATAAAATTTTTCTTAATATTACAATTCAAATGCATAAACAAATATATTGTCGTCTATGATTTCAAATGCAATTTATGATCTATGTTATATTTATGTTATAGTTTCAAACATTAAGTGGTTATTGCAAAATGTCTGCAATGAAAATGGAAATGTCATGTCTGAGAAGAAATTTTGGTTAATGTGAAAATTTATGATTTATTGAACGCTACACGAGTTATAGGGGATTATATAATTATACTTTTTTAAAAATAGTATTTCGATTTTTATAGCCTTCACATAAAATGAAGGGTATATATAACTTCGTCTTTTTGTACGAAAGTCTTTAAATATATATCCAGAATCTCAAAGTGAAAAATATTACTGATTGTTATGATTAAAAATAACTTTTGAGAATATATGTTTGCCTGTCATTCTGTCTGTCTGTATGTTGAAATGGATTTTTTGAAGAGCCCATAGTCTAATAAATACATTTCTATTTCTATGGTATGTAGTCTTGAAAATCTTGGCATTGAAATCCAGCGAAATCCATTTATTAATGGCGGAGTTATAAACGATTTTCTTGAAAAGTCTCAAAAATTTTTACAATTTTCTTTGCCCAACTTTAATAATATTTTTGATTTCACATACAATAATATATAAATGTTTTTCTATTGGGAAGTTGTGAGGCTGAATATTCTAGATGTAGTGTTCTAGACTACAAGCCGTTAAGCCTGAGTTCGAGTCCCCGGAACTCCTAGTAAATTTCTGTTTTTCCTAAAAAAAAAATATTAAAATTTTTACTATTAAACAAAAAAAAAAAAAAAAGTTAATTTGACAAGAATTTCTAAGGACGCTTTGATGTGTTTTTTTATAAAAAAGGATTATTTAGATTTGCGTTGTGTTTTAAGTTTTTAATATAAACAATAAAGATAGTAAATTTCAACAAATCGATGGGCTTGCGACTGAAAGACTTTGGGGCCTGAGTTTGATCCTTGGCCAAGACTTTGAAGAGCTGTTTTATAATTTCTCTTCAAAAAAAAAAAAAAAAAAAAAAAAAAAAAATATATATATATATATATATATATATATATGTATATATATAAGTATATTTTTGTTTTAATTAATTAAAAACGTTTCTTTGAAATTTATTATAATAAATTATTATAAATAGTATTTCTTTTCGTCAGGATTCGAACCCATACCAACACTTTAAAATCCCTAGCTTTGAATTCTTACTCCCTAGGTCAAATGGCAATTTAAAATTCTGAATTCAAAAAAATTGTTTTATGAATAAATATATTAAATATATAGTGTTTATACTGTCTACATATATGAGCAGTACATATATATATATATATATATATATATATATATTATAGTTTAGTGGAAGTGTTCTATATTATTTCATTGAATGATTGTTATCATCGAAGAAATCAATTGATTTTTCTATACAATAAATTAAAAGTGATATGATATGGTTAATATTATCGAAGATGATACCGATATTTTTAATTAGCAAAGTTTGCATGGATTTTTTTTTAATTTTATAGCATTTGTTGATATATTTTTAATATCTGACAACCAAAAAATTTTTTTAAAATGATATTAATCGTTATGGTAGTTATAAATCGAAAGTTTAAAAAATTGTAAAAATTCCATTTTAACTCCGACATCTAAGATAAATACACATATGTAACTTAGACAAAGGTATACGGAATACAAATTAAAGGAGGATCAATACGTTTTATAACAGCCCAGCAAAAACTTTTTGGTTTTCGGTGATAACAACTACTTATTAAAGTAGTTTCTTGGTAATGAAGCATCATTATTATTTGCCTACTCTGTATTACATTAATAAGTACTCAATAGTATAATAGCACAGTAATACTGCAATCACGTAGATGAGTTGACTAGAGCGCTGGATTAACAACCATTCTGAAGCTGTTAGTTTTTTATAATAAAATGTCTAAAAAGATATTTTAAACTAAATAGAGTTTTTGTCGTTCAGGATGCTATGTGCGAGATGGTGTACTGAGTAAGACGTTAGTCAGCAAAAACGAATGGTTAGTGTGTGTCCACTCACTGACGGCAAAATTTTTTTGTTTTTTTTTTTATTTTTGTTTTCGTTTAGGTACATATTTTTGAGTACCCCTAGAATCAAAAAATAACTACATGAATTTGTGGACAAATCGAACAAAAATAACAAGTTATTCGGGCAAAAAATAAGTAGTTTATTTTTGTTTCCAATTTTACCTGCTAGCCTACCAGGAAAGCAAAGTTTTTGCTGGGAGTGAACATAATCAAGACCATAAATAACTCTGATTTAACCTACCTTTATAATATCAAAAAAAAAAAAAAAAACATAGATTTTTGATAGTCTTTTTAACTGCATCTAATTCGCTAATGTATTTTTCACATCTAACCACAAAAAAATTTTAAATGATGTTAACAAACTAACATTAATATTAATTATATAACTAAAAACTAAATTTTCCAATCACAAAAATACACACCTAAAAATTTTAAAAATTGCATTAAATTCAAACGCGTGATTATTTTTTAGTGTCACTTGATTCCGATATAAGCTGTAATAACACCTACAGCTTGGTATACATTTTCACCGATTTCAATTAGCGCCTTGCGCGTGACTCGACGATTTATGAAATATTAAAAACACTGTGATCTCAGGTCATGAATACTTTTTATGTATTTTTTTTTTAACATAATTTTTACTTAACTAAACCAGAGTACATGTACTTGTTATAAATATAATTTAACATAAAATGTAAAAAAATGCTAATTTAAATTACGCTATGAGTGTGCCTCGGAAAAGAAACCTCTTAGATCCATTCACGTTTTTTCTCCCTAAGTTTGAGCACCACCCATAGCTTTGCTATTGACGGCACAATAACGAAATGTAGCTCAAACGATTCATAATTACAAGAGTAATAAACCTTTCACCACTTGTCCACAAAATAATTCAACACTGTTCAATGACAGACTGATTGAACACAAGTTGGCCTATTTCTTAACGTTCTTAATTATTATTTTTCATACATCAAAAATATATTATTTAAATTCCATGGAATTTGTTTTATTTTTTGTTTTACTTATTTTATACCCTTTTATTTTTGCCAAGTTATACATATATGTACATTTTATCCTTTCAAGCAGACAGGCCGCTATAATTTACATTTCCACATTTTTATAACTTTTATTTTTCTCCTATTTTTGTCATTTGTTATTTCATTTCTCACAAAGTAAGCTGCTGCTTTACGTTGTTAGCAGATATTGTGCATCTTTTGATTATTTAACCAAATGATTATTTATAATTGATTTTTGGTAAGCATCCGGATAAAACTCATACATCAATTTTGCTGTTGTTCATTAAGGTTTATGTTGAGAGAGAAGAAAGATGAAATTGATTACTTTACGAAACAACAAGCAGCTTCATTGAAAATTTATTTTGTATAAAAATCTATTCATATTTCAAGAATATTTTATTTGAAGAATAATTGAAATTTGTTGCAAATTTTATTGTTAAAAGTAATTGTTTTCAAGGGATACCCTTAAGTGATTGATATACGTATGGGGTGACAAATAATAGTTTATTTTGGATTGTCAAAATACATAAATAGCTAGAAGGTTTTCAAATGGGATTCCGCGACTCACAATGGGTTCGCACAAACATTTTAGAGGGGTCGCGAAGAACATTTGCTTAAGAACGCAATTTAAAGATTATTTTGCATTCAAAAGTCATTCGTATAAAAATCTTGAAATTTAGTAAAAATTTCAATAATTTTATCAACTCATGTTGGAGTCAAAAGTAAGGAAGATTATATTTATATCTGACTTTCAAAATAACTGGTTCGAACTTTACAACATTTTGAACGGTAAGCCTTTAACAGGTCTTTTTGGGCGATCCCCAATATATTAGTTACTACGATTTGTACTTGAATAAGACTTACTTACTTACAAAATAGTAGGGGTCGTTCTCGATTTGTATCTCAAAGGGGTCGTGAACCTGTTGCTTGTATTAACCCCTGAGCTAGAGAAATTAGCAGTTATTTTCTTAGTAAGGCAATAGGATTTTTAAATCGAAAATACTTTTCGTACTACCATTAATTTAAAAACGTTAGAATTATTTATTCTACTGTGTCGATTCATATATTTATATCAATCAACTAACTATAATATCCCAGAAAAATTAGTAAAAAAACTGAAACTCAGAATTTGAACGAGAGAACCGAATTTTGGCATATAGCTTCGTTTCGGTGTCTTATACATATTTTATTTGATTTATTCGCGGTTAAAGGCTACATTTTTTGCTTCACTCCATCAAATTGCGAACTCGAGCCCATATTTCACTAGACTAAATTATGCGTTCGAATAAATTGTAATCCAAATGTTCGTAATAACTCTTACTGCCGTTAATTTTAAGTATCTTTCCTGATTACAATATTTTCTAGAGACAAAGAATTCGAAATCGAACTCATGAAATCAGGTCGTTTATCCGCATGCAAATGACAGCCAAAGAAAAATGTAAAAAAAGAAATTTGATTTTTGGTTTTCGATTTTTGTGTTTTTTTTTCGAACTTACTAGAAAATGTTCATTGAGTAAATTTTGACAAATAATACAAGAGCTTAACAAGAACTTAGAGAATGAAATGCAACTTGGTTCAGAAAAGTAGCTCCTAAGAGCTAGGCCAAACATATGGAGCCGCATCAAGTATAAGCCATTTTAAAGCCAGTGTTGCAGTTTAGCCTTTTTAAGGCTAAATCTAGCCTTTTTATTTAGCTTTTAACCTTAAAATTTTAATTTTAGCTTCTCATGTATGTTCATTATGACACTTTCTGGTATAAAAATTAATCAATTTTATGATATAATTTCTGGACAAAATTAGCCATATTCTGAATGAAAATAGTTTCAACTTTGGCCTGGGTAGAATTTTGGTCCGGATTAAAACGGTTTTCTAGATAGTCGGTCTTCGGCCGGACGCAAAGGTTTCCAACTCTGGTGTATTTCAAACTCCATATTTGCTAAATCAAACTTTTCGGAATAGGATGAATTTACTTTTTCATCCGTGTTGTAAAATTTAAAAATAAATAAATAAAAGCGAAAAATGTTTTATCAAAAAAATTATAGCCCAAAAATTACGAAAAATCATTGCAAAATTTTTGGGTTAATTTTTGGGTTACGAAATATGACCCAAAATTTTGTATAGGAATTTTGGCCGATTTTTCTATATTTACTTTGTGCGATTTTGCTTTAGGTCATTTAGCTAGCACAAAAAAATCGATATTATTTATATTTAGCAAAAATGTTCCCCTGGCGGCGTTTAATTCTCCAAAACAAACATAACTTAACTCAATTTACTTACATGAACTTACTTAATCAATTGCTATACTTATTTTTTTAATAACCATCATTAACCATAGAAACTCTTTATAAATATAATTTAAAAAATTCTTATAAAAGCAAAAAATCATCCAAAAATTTAGAAATTATTAATCAAAAAGGATTTATGATTCAAAAATGACAAAAAAGAAAAATCAATTCAAAACATTTCGTCATTTTTATATGAAATATAACCAAAATTAGTATGGGAATTTTGTGGGCGGTTTTCCATTGGATCATTTTGTTGACAGACTTTCTATGTTTTATCTATAAATTTAAAAAAAAATTTTTTTTAAATAAAAAATATATTAGCTTTTTTCTAGCTTTATGTTTTTTGGGACATTTAGCCTTTTCTGAACTTTTTTAAAGTTCAATTTAGCCACTTTTTTCTCAACTCCTGGCAATACGGCAAATTAGATCACTATAACCATAGAATACAACTAGAAGTTTATGCGAGAGTCATTTCGTATTAAATTTTCAACAAAATTAATATTTTTTTTCAAAACACAAAAACAAAATACATGTGACTACACGTATTTTGTTGTTGCATGAATTATGATTTTGACAATTGAATCAATTTTTTCTCTCTCACATAAATATCTAATTATTAATCTATGAGTACAACCGTATTCAAAATGAAAAAATTTATGCTAGCTGGCAAACTTTTTCTTATGGATATTTACATACAAAAAAGTATACACTTTCTATTTTGAATGCGCCTACTATTCTTTAGAAATTTGAGTTTCTAATTAAAAATTCTAAATTTGCCCATAGTTGATCCTTGGATTGTTAAGCTTATATTAGAATCAGTGTTACCATATGTGAAGATTTATCTTATTAGTGAAGTTTTTTCAGACCTAAGGAAGTTTTGAAGATTTTTAATCCAAAAATAAAGATTTTTGAAAAGTAATAATTATTAAATTTTTGCTCAAATTAAAATTATTTCCCTAACAAAAATACAGCTCTGTGTAAAGAAATATAACTCACATCGTTCTTAATTTTTGCTTTTGGTTATCACGTACAACAATTTTGTTGTTCAACTGATTTTTGGACAATGTTTCAATTTAAGTATCATTTTAAGTTTAAAAAAAATCAATTTTTTTGTTGGTTCACAAAAAAAAAAAAAAAAAAAAATAAAAAAAAATGAAGAGAAACCAAAAGCCCTGGGGGATAAAAAAAATTTAATTAAGAAAAGTTAATCTGAGTGTAAAAAAAATGTGAAAAGTGAGAAAGGAAAAAGATTTATAAATTTGTTTATGCAACATGTGATAAAAAATTATAAATTTTTATATAGTTATTTTTTTTATAGTTATATTTTTATATAGTTATAGTTAGACGCGTATCTATGCAAGAAAGATAATTTAACAGTTTCTTTTTTTTTTTTTTTGTTTTGATCTGTTACAGTTTTGCTTTGAAATAAAAATTTTGACTGAATAAATTCTATCAGAATTATATATTTTGTGACGAAAAATTTTGTCCTTTCAAAAGTTAAATTTTTTAAGAGCAATTGTAATATTTTAAAAAAATATTACGAAGACGAAATAAGAGAAATTGTTTCTGGACCGATTAAATTTTCTTTATATGAACTTCGTATTGAGGATCACAGACCACAGAAGCATATTCCAGGATTGGTCTTACAAGAGATGTGAATAATTGCTTGGAAACGTAAGGATCATTAAACTCTCTTCTCCAGCGCTTGAGGAAACCTAGAACTCCTTTTGCTTTATTAACGATTTGCGAAACGTGCGAATTAAAGGATAGTTTACAATCAAGCAACACACCTAGATCGAGAAATTCTTTGACTACATCAAGTTATTATTCATTTATTGTGTATCTACAGAGTACTGGACTTCTTCTGTAGAACATCATGTGTTTATGCTTTCTTAAATTCGGATCCATTAGATTCATCATACACCAATCATAAAGATTGCCAAGATCTAATTATAGTAAGGAACATTGATAGGAATAGTTAAAGCTATGGAACAGCTTTACATCATTAGCATACATTAATATTCTTGAATTCGTAATGCAAGATAGTAAATAATTTATAAATGTTAGGAATAATAAGGGCCAAGACCTACCTTGTGGAACACCGGATAAAACAGGAATGGTTTTTGATATAAATTCTCTAAATAATAACCATTCGCATCTATTTTTAAGATATGTGGAAATCCTTTTAAGGAAAACAGGAGCAAATCCGAGTTTATCCAATTTGAACAATAGTAGATCGTGATTTACTTTATCGAAAGCTTTCCTGAAATCTGTGTATATTGCGTCTGTCTGTAAACCGGAATCAAATGCAATTATAACTGAGGTTGCGAACTCCAAAAGGTTAGTAGTATTGGAATATCCCTTTTTAAATCCATGCTAAAATAGCGAAAGATAACATAAAACTTGATGCGAAAGGATTTCAGTAACTATCTTTTCGAAAAGTTTTGGAATGACACTTAATTTAGCAATACCTCAACAATTGTAAATGTTGGATCTACTTCCGGATTTAAACAAAGGTATAATATAAGATTTCCTCCAAACTTCAAGAAAGTAACCACTAAATATTGATATGTTGAATAAGTAGGTTATTGGAACACCGTCAGATCCACATTTATCAGAATATTTTAGATTCTGAGCAGCTCTCAGTACCATCGATTTGTCTAATGTTGAACAATTTATTACGGTTGCAGCAGGAATTGAATATGAATAATTGGAAAGTTGATGTAAATCTTTATCAGAATAGGTGGATGAGAACAAAGCAGCAAATATGTCGCAAATATCTGCATCGTTTGAGAATTCTTTATCTCCAAATTTCATCATGGACGTATATCCAGAGACTCGACGTTTAGAATTTACAAACTGGTAAAAATATTTTGGATTATTTTCAAAGTTTTCATCCTAAAAAGACAATTATTGTAACATTGGATATTTTTCGAACTGTAAACTGATCTTGATATGGAGTATCTCATATAATCAATAGATAAACCGGACTTATTATATTTTCTATAGTGTTTGTTTTTCAATTTTTTCAAGCCATTGAGCTGCTTTGTATTCCAAGGCGGCCCATGTGCAATTTTTTTCTCGTCATTAGTATTGATTTCTTAAAACATTTAAACAAGCCATCATAGAATTTATTCAAAATGATGTCAATATTACGAGGGCATACTTTATTGTAAGGAATATATTTAAACCGGTTTTCAGAACAAAGTAGGTGATTTAATTTGGAATAATCAGTTTTGCGAAAATAAAAAAAAACATTTCATCATTTATATTAGATTGTAATGATAGCTTTGTTTCGACGCTTTCAAAAGTGGGGTGATAAGCATCTTCGGGTGTTAATAATGGATTAATGCGAAGAATATTAAATTATTCAGGTTGATCAATAAATACAAGATCAAGTAATTTGTTTACTATGTTGTTTATTTGGAATAGTTCTAAATCAGCAATAGCATCCAGTAATTCAATAGATGTTTCCGATCTTATTGATGGGTTTTAAAAAGCATGAATCAGGAATTTCGCACCATTTAATGTCACCAAGAACAATTATGGAGTCACAAGGTTTGAATTGATTAGCTTTAAATTTTATCACGTTTGTACTTTGTTCATAAATTTGAATGTTTGACGCAGGAGGAATATAAGAGCAAGTTATAAAAATTGTTCTAAATTTTGCTTTAACACATACGACGAAAAATGTAATATTTTGATCATTGTTAAGAATTATTTCTTCCGACGGAAAAAGAGTTGAGACAGAAATCAAAACTACCCTATCTTCTTTATCCACTCCATCACGTCTATAGATTTGAAATTTACTGCACAATATTTCAGAATTATGAATTTCTTTATCAGATTTATAAATATCAAAACTCTCTGAATAAAGGGATTTTAACTTTGTGTACCTCTATCACTTTGGTACGCGATAATTAATAATTTTGTCGTAATAATTTTTTGGACAAATATTAATATTTAACGGATTGTATAATTCAACTAGTTTCTTGGATTTGGATCAAAAGCCCTTGGAAGAATTAAGTTATTATCATCACGATAAATTGTCGAACAATTGTATTTTTTGGCCAAAATTGTGGATTAACAAGACGGTCAAAAATACTTTCTGGGATAATTATTTTAAATGAAGCTCTATTGCGAGCATTTATTTTGAAAATTTGGACATCATTATAATAATTCGATGCCAAGGTTCGTTTTAATATAGAATTCAACACCATTTATTGTTGTATCTACTGAAAAACGGCTAGCAAATATGATTTTCCTTGGAGCAATAAGTTTTAAAGGCTTTGGAGTTACTGTTGTAAACGGATTTGCAAGAGGGTTGTTGACGACATCTCATATGAAAAATAAAAAAAAATTTCTTATCGGACTGAGGTAATAAAATATTTTTTATTTAAGATATATCAATTTTATTGGAACAGTGATTGTGGACTTTATCGTCTAAATTGATAAAGTGTAAAAACCTTTAAGATTTTTGTAAAATTAATCTCACAATTACTCCAAAAACGACGAAAATCCAAAAATGGGATTTGCGACTTTTTCGGGATTGTTTTCTATGTTAAAATCATCTCTGTGAAGATGCTTTTCAGAGGAGTATGAAATTATTATATGTTGTTAAAGAAAATTATATTTTAGAGAAAAAATAATGTATACACTTTTTCGACAAAAAAAAAAAAAGATCGTAATTTTTGTAATTTTCAATTTCAAAATCGTTTGCTTTTGATTTCGATTAAGATATCGACTTTAAATTTTCTTTATTCGACAGATAATTTTGTTCTTTAATAAATTAGGCACAAAATAATAAAATCGTTTTGAAATATTGGCATATATATATGAAAAAAACTGGACCAAGAACTTGTAAAATTGAGCTAGTTAAAATTTCAAATTCAAATAAATCGAAAACTAGAAGAGATAAATAGCACAAGTCTGCCTTATTAAAAGCTTTAAGGAGATGTAAATATATTTAAAATCGAATAAGAAATAAAAAATTTGCAAGCGCTTAAAAATGTTCTATGTCAGTGGTATCCTTCTTTGAGCCCTTATAGCTCCGCTCCCGAGAGGTATGTGGGGTCTCCCTTCCTACGCCTATGCGAAATTTTATGTAAATCCAACTAGCCGACTAAGATTTACAGGTTTATTTCTAAAAATGTTCTACTCTGCCCCATTGTTCAGTGTACATTTATTGCATTTTTTAGAAGAAATGCACTCTTAATTTCTTTTAAAGATTCCGATCGTCATTAAATTTCGAATATCAGGTTTCACAAATATTTCTTCCGTAATTTTTGTTCTTCTCGTGTTTGGTTTCGTTTGCATTGATGTTTTTTGGATGATTCCTACAATAATTTACCTCGACGACCCTTTCATGAGTTTTTCATTTCACCGCATATTTAAAACATATTAAAATTTTTTGATAATCTGCACTGTATCACTGCCAGATAAAGACTGATATTGAACTTTTAAAAAACTAATTATAATATATTGGCTGAATGCCCCTGCGTTGTATGGAATCCTAAAAGTTAATAAAAAAAAATAAATTGAAGAAAACGTAAAATACAGTTTTGTAAAGCTAAAACGTCCACTTTCATCGAAAAATAAAAAAATAAATAAAAGTGCGAAAAATAGCGACATTTTGGCCATTTTCAGAAACATTCAATTTACTTATATTCAATAGTTTCTTCCGCCTTAAAATTAATCTATATACAATTTTATTAAAATTACATTAGCGGTTTAAGCGTGATTGCATCACAAATAAGGACACATTTGATTTTGTAAAAATAATGTGGATATATTATTTATTATTATTGGAGTAATAATAATAAAGTATTTTCATTGCACTGTTATTGAATAAATAATAGGCATATCTTACTAAAGATTAATAAAAAAGAAAAATTAGGGAAATAAAATAAAAATCCCGAAAAAATCTCCAAAAATTCCGAAAACGTGAAATTCATCCCCAACAAATCCTCTAATTCCCAAACTAAATTTTTCATCCCCATTTCCCAAAAGAAATCCCTAATTTGGGGAAAAATTCCCTAATCTGACAACACTGAGTATTTGGATGAAAATATGTCCCACGATTAACATTTGCTGCAATTCCTTACAATAGTGTCTATATTATATAATTATATAGACACTATTATAAAGAAAAACTTCAAAATTAATGCGAATTTATAGAAGGTGGCAACTGTTGCACATTTTTTATATATGAAGCTTGTAACAAAAATTAAAATAATAATCAGTGGTTTAATAAAGGTTACCTGGTATAGATTCGCATTGATTTTGACGTTTGTGTTGATAAAATTTGTCTAAAATTTATCTACTAAATACAAACTAAATAATACCTACATACATTCTGTTATGGTGTTGCTTATGGAAACTTTGATTGAATTTTTTTGGTTTGGATTTTATCTATATTTTCGTAAATACATATACATATTTATTTTCACATATCTATATAAATAATAATGTTATTATAAAATCATAATAAATCATGTTTTTTCTCCTTTAAGGATAAACTTGAATCATCGGCACTATCTGTTCCAGATGAAGACGAAGATGGTGGTAAGTAGTTGAGAAAATTATTGTTGAATAATGAAATAAACAAAATAGTTATAGTTATATATTGCTTGACCATATACTACCCTACACTACACAGTGGAGCCGATCGCAAATATTTTGGTAATAAATCTATATATCCAAAAATCGATTGGATCGAATTTAAATGTATTACAAAGTTATAGAGGAAGACATAAGTTTTCACAAAATTCATCTTATAGTCACCCTGTTATAATGCGAGATGAGCTACAGGGTTTGAAATTCGACCTTTTCAACTATGATAGGTGAAAAAAAAATATACTTACTCATCTACATCAGACTCTGCTGGGTACCGGGTCATTGCGGGATAAATGGCAATGAGGTAGCTGATGAATTAGCTAGGAACGGCTCAGCTTTGGATAGGACTGCAAGTGAAAGCGATGTGAGACCATCTTTGGGCTTTTATTTCAGGTTAATTAGGGAGTGGATTCGGGATAGAACCAATCATGCATGGGAAAGTAGAACGGACTGCAGATTATCAAGGGTCCTATGGCCCAAACTTGATAGAGCAGATGCAAATCTACTTTTGGGCATGAAAAGGGAAAACCTGAAAACTATGATAGGTATTCTGACAGGTCATTGTCCCATAGGGGGAATGATAGGGTATTGGGATAGAGGTTCCTCCGGTCTTTGCAGAATGTGCGAAGATAATGAGGAGCTAGAGACGGTGGAACATATCATATGTCACTGTCCATGTCTACAACTAAGTAGGCAGAAATGGTTAGGCAGTCGATTCCTTGACGAATTGGACAGTATATCGACAATAGAGCTCGATAGACTAATAGGATTCGTCATGGGAATAGGCTGGCTAAGAGGGGGTCGTTGGCGTGGAGCGAGTGACCTGGGGCGGTAGTACTTTTCCTTGTCTGATTCTTTCTATTCTCTTCTATACTTTTCTTGGTCTTAGCTTTTTTCTCTATCATTTTCCTTCCTGCTCTTTTCTATACCTTATCTGTAGTTTCTCTCTGGTTTCTTTCTATATTATTTTTGAAGGGACTTCACCAACATTAGAAATATGTATATATATATATATAAATGAATAATATATAATTATTGAATTAATTAATTTTTTAATTAAGTTTTAATATAAAATCAAACAACAAGATTTATTGAAAATTTTAAGGCAATAATTTTTTTTGTACAAGATATACGATAGGTGAGTAAGCATATTTCTTCATGCTTCATGGTTTCCTCATGTTTCTTCATGTTGTTTATCTCTTTAAATCTTTGAAATCGAACTTGATTTATAAAAGTTAAAATTTTTTTAAACATTTTCATACTCGAGGTGGTCAACTTTGATACTCTATAGCTTATCTTGTATTTTTACAGGGTGACTACAAGAAAGCTGAAAGACATGGCGAAATGAAACAATATGGCGAATTCATTAATTTTTTTATACATTGAGTTCGATACTTCAGCGGGTAAACAAAAAATGTATTTATACGGAGTTTGACAGTTCTGAGTACGAAAAAAAAATCAGGTGATTAAGTGAGGCCACCTGTATGAATTCGATAAGCCAGTAGTTGAGGAGATATTAATTTACTGCCAAAATTTTTGCGGTCGGCCCCACTGTACAATATTGTGCATACACCTTAAAGTGATATTTAAGAGGGCCGCCTTATAAATACGAAATATTTAAAACATTTAATTTAAATGTAAATAATGTAACCACAATATATTTTTTTACTGGTAACATAGTTGGGGTTACATTATTTACATTTAAATTAAATGTTTACGCATTAATGTGAATGTGTAACTTGCGATCTTCATCTAACACTAACAGCATATTAATAGTAAATGTAGTGCGTTCTTGTTGATGTTAATGTTAATTTTTCGGATGTTCAGCATATGTTAAAAAAAATATATTTAAACATCAATCCTTCCCCACAATTTTTTTACTAATACAAACAAAGAAAACAATGAGAAAATAAGAAATTACCCTGCCAACATTTTCTATCGAAATTTAAACTAAAACGTAACTTCATGTACTTAATAATAGTCGATTATGAATGATGTTATTTTCTAATCGAAATAGAGTCATCGTTAGGAAACAAACGTGACTCAGTTTTAATACCTTTTAGCAATGTTGACAGTTTAGACTTTTTAAGGCTAAATCTAGTTTTTATTTTGCTTTTAGCCTCAAAATTTTCGTTTTAGCTTCTAGCTTTTTTTCTGGCCTTTTTTGTTTCTCAAAACTCCCACAAATGGCTAAAATGTTATTATTTCAACAAAGAAGAGAATAATTTCTTATTTGATATTACTAATTTTTAATTTTACAGAATCAACCATTTATGCATTTTTGTGTATTTGTTCGCACAATAACTCGAGATTATTTATATTTAATAAAAAGTTTCGCTTGCAGCGCTTTATACTCCAAATTAAAAGTACTTTAAAAAATTTTATAGAGTTACTAAGTTAATTATTATAATTATTTTTTAATATGCCTCATCAACAATAGAAACTATCAAAATAATTAAAAAATATTAATGCGAAAAATGACCCAAAAATTTGAAAATGCTTAGTCAAAAAGGAATTATAGTTCAAAGTGACGAACATTCATATGAAATATAACCCAAAATTGCATGGGAATTTTTTTCTTTTTTTCCGATTGTTATTTATAAATTAATTACAATTTTTTTGCAAAATATAAAGAACTAATGAAAATGAGAAAAAATAATTTTCTAAATTTAAAAAAAAAATTAACTTTTTTCTGTCTTTAGTTTTTGGGGCATTTAGCCTTTTTTGACTTTTTTAAGTTAAATTTAGCTTCTTTTTTATCATTTCCTGGCAACACTGCCTTTTATATAACATTTTTTGTGCTTTCTTGGGGTGTCAAAATAGTATCATTTAGAAGTGTATAAAAGGAAATCAAGAAAGTATTGATAAATAATCGCTTTTGTACACTAGAAATTGATTAAATAGAAAAAATGTAGTTGGAATATTTCCAACGCTTACCTTATATTTAATCGCTCATAATGTTTTTAATAAAATCGCTATTATAATTAAACTAGAATTGCAATATTTTATAAAATTTACAAATTAATAATTAACAGATTTTTGTTATATAAATATATTTTTTATTCAATGTTATCACTTTAAAAGTTATTCATTTACTGAGCAGAACAAGTTTTATGGGATGTAAACAGTTGCCTAATGAATGTTTCTGAGATCATAATTCGATACTAAAGTTTTTTGTTATTGCAAATTTGTGTATTTTTGAACATCTAAAAGATGCTTTTTAATAGATGAACCAAAAAAATAAAAATCACTTCCAAATGCTGGCAGGGTACATGTACGCCACAATGAAAACAAGGAAATTTTAGCAGATTATTTGAACATCATTTCATGCCTAATGAAGATGGGTAGTAAATGACTTCGTCAACTTTTATTTCTGAAGATGTATTCAATTTCGAAATAAAAAAAGAAACTTTTCTATTCAAATGGAAAGAAAAACAAAAATAAAAAAATTTGAAAAATACTAGCAGATGCGGATTTTTATGCATTTATGTTTTTTAAATATGCGCCTAAACATGCACTTATTTTTTATATTTATTAAATTAAACAAAAAAAAAATGGTAAGTGATTTTAATTATTTTTATAAGAACAATTGTTTCGAGGTATACGCTACCAAAATGCACAATACTTTGCGATACAAAACTTCGTTTTCTCGCAGCAACACATTGTGTCGTGAGTATGGCCACAAATGAAAAAATTACATGTTCAATTTTGGAAAAGTGCCCACGTCATTTTATAAAATACATTTCAGTTAAGAAAATTCAAAAATAATTTTCTGCAAAAGTTGTTCCTTTAAGAAGTTATGTGGGTTCAAAGTTGAAAGTTTTTATTTGGTATTAAATTATTGGAAATATTTTGAAAATAGGCAAATGCTAAAATATTAATGAAATTAAAAATTGTTTATAAAGTTGTTTATATCACAAATTATTATCTTTTTTTTAAATTATAAAAATATGATTATACTACTTTTTAAAAAATTCATAGATTACATTTGATTTACGGTTATTTTAAATTTAATCAATTGGAAAAGGTCTTAATTGTAAATAAGTTCAAATTTTAATGGATAATTAAAAGAAAAAGACTTTTTGTACTTAAAGGAATTAATTTCATGTGTCTAGATTTCATATAAATTATTTTTCTTTGCCCCTTCTACCCCTAAAAATAAATTACGCAATTTTTTAATATTTAATTAAAATATAGCATACACAGTGCTACACATACTTAAGTAATAACATTTATAAATTAACTTAAAAAAAAAACTTATAAAATGTTTTAAATTTTATTTAATAATACTTGCATTAAAATCGGGGAAAGTGAATTAAATTGGAAACATTTCTATTAAATAAATGGAGAAATTTTAAAACTTGTGTTCGTTACTTTTATATATAAAGGACGAAAATATAGGTTTGGTAAGTACAATATTTCGTTAATTTGTTTAAAAGACACTAGTTTGGAATTTTAACCATTATTTGCTGATTGTTCCGACTTAAGAAAAGAGTGGAGTGTGTATCAGCTTGTAGCATCAACATCAAACATTTTGTAATCATGTTTTAAAAGTGTATGATGCTAATGATGTTAAATATGTTTGTTTAACAGCATAAATACTAACAATTAAAAATACAATACTTTATTATTAAAAATTTCGTTTTTTTTTTGCAAAATTTTATATTTGACTTAATTATTATTTTACATAATGAAAATATTTTAAATAAAAAGATAATTAGAAAGATTTTTCTCTTATTTACAGGACATATTCAAACGTATATGCCAAAGGGATAATAAAACTCAATTTTCAGTATAAAAACAATTTTACTTGGCATTTAGTAAAGTTTTGTTTATAAATATTTATATTCATATTCAGAATTTATATAATTATTTTCACTTCCCTCTACATTTAATCTAAAATTGTAAAAAAATTTAACTTCAGGATATACCGGATTGATGTGTCCTTGCTTCAATTTTGGTTACTAAATATAAATATAAATAGAAATATAAATAGAAATATAATAAATATATATCAATTGGTTGTTCTATTTAATAGTTTTTCAATTTTTTTATGGAATTTGCCTTCAAGGATATTTTCGATCTAGCCATATCCTTTTGTCATTTTCGCAGACAAATTTAACTACTCACAAAAGACATATACCTCATTTTTTACTTCCAGGATATATGACAGCTGTGTTTATTCTTGCCGCGACTTTGACTAAATGTTGAATTTTTTTATATCTAATAATTATATTAAAGTGTACCAAATTTTACTAATGTACGAAACTCCTTTCGTTTTTAGCTACTTGTTATATAAGTTCACGACACAGTGGGACAGAATCGAAAATTTTTGGAAATAAATTTGTAACTTCTAATCGGCTAGATGGATTTACATAAAATAGCAGAGGAGTGCACAATTTTAAGTTTGGAATGGGGACTCCACATATCCCTCAAGAGCGCAGCTATGAGATATCAGAGAAGGGTACCCCTGACATAGAAAATTTTTAAACATTTCCCAATTTGTTGTTTTTTATTCGATTTCAAACATTTTTACATCTTGCTAAAGTCCTTAATAAGTCCTATAAAAAACTTGTGCTATTTATCTCTTATATTCTTGGTCCAGTTTTTTTTTTCACATATATGCCAGTATTTCCGACCAATTTTATTAATTTCTTTCTAACCAATTAAAGAACAAAAGTATATATTGAATAAAGAAAATTTAAAGTCGATATCTTAATAAAATAAACGATTTTGAAATTGAAAATTCCAAAAATTACTTTCTTTTTTATCTAAAATGTAATTTTCTTTAAAAAAATATAATAGTTTTACACTTTTATGAAAGATATCTTCATAAGCATGATTTTAAAATAAAAAACAATCCATATAGGCCAAGCGGTCTAAGTGCACATCCTCCCAAATTTGACCTATTTTGACTTTAGCCTATATATTCTAAAATCCCAAAGCATGAATTTGCAAACAGAATACAGTTTCGGAATTTTCAATTTGTTCTTAAGAGTTTGCAATCGCTTTCTCTCTGGGATATCGGGAAATTGTGGACTTTATGGGCGAAAAAGTGAGAAATCCCATTTTTGGGATTTTCGACGTTATTTTAGGAATTGTGGAATATCTTTTACAAAAATAATTTTAAGCGATATAATATATATGGGCCATTATTAAAAATTTTTTATCTGGCTGAAATCGACTTTAACCTTTAATAAGATTTGTGATAATACTATTTTAAACAAACGGGTTACAGACCTGAACTCACAGTTAATAGAGTGCAATAGTCTAGCACCATAGTTTTCATTTTATAATCATGAATGTTGTTCAAAGTTCAAAAACTTAGGAAAAGGGCCGCGTTTATAATTTCTGATCTCATTCGATTATGTATAGACTTTGCTGATAAATTCTTCTTTGTTATTGTGCATATTTTCAAGAGCTATATTCAGAGTATTCGAATTTTGATGAAAAAATTTTTAAATTTTTTGGTTTTTTGGACGGGGCCTCTTCGCTCCTCAACGGAGTACAAATTTTGGGACAGGGATTAGTATTTGTTGCAAGTATGCATTATATCTTGTTGATGTGCTATAAATAGTCAACGTAGTAAATAGTCTCAAAGTTTGGAAAACAAAAGCGAAAATGTAAAAAAATTCAGTTTTTCGCAAGGCACATTCACAGTTTCCAATGGTATAGCATGGATTACTGCGAGAACTTAAATTTTTGTTATTTTACACAATAAAATCGAAAAAGCATTAAAAATAAATTTAATAAAAAATTTTAATGACTTTTTGAAAATTACGCAATAATTATCCTATATCTTGTATTTTTATATGTAGCAAATTGCAAGAACGGCGGTAAATATAATTAATGAGGATCATAAATTGAACTCAATTTTTCGCAATATTTTTAAAAATATCAATTTAATAATTTATAAAATTTTGCTCGAAAATCTTAAAATATGTTAAACTTATACCATCAAACATTTAGAATGTTATAACTTTTATTTGAATAACTTAGTGGGTTTTGATATTGCGTATAATTTTTACCAGAATTACACAGAAACTTATAGTTTGTAAAAATTTTTATATGTTCAACTTAAAAGCGCTATAACTATCGTGCCCCATGCACGAAATGTTTAACGCGATCTACAAATGGATTTTAATGTGACATAAAAAATACGGCATAAAATCAAAAATTTTTGATTATAGCACAGGTATATGTTACTAGAATGTGTTGATGTCCATATATCGGGTAATACTAATTCGATTCAAAGAAACACGAGGACGTGTGACTTTAAAAAATATCGATATATATTTTTAATATATATTTATAACCATTATTTTTTCTGATTTGCCCACTGTACCTTGTAATAATAAAGGTAAATCCATTCTATTCTTAACTTGAGCATAGTAATTTAAACATTATAATTAAATTTTTTTTTAAATACAATGTTAAAAAATAATCATTTGAATGTCTAAGTTTCCTATTTGCGCAATTGTGCAGATTTACGCCACTTGCTTCATGAACGCCCTTTTAAAATGTTGTAAAATATTAAAGCTAAGAATACACTGTTCCATATTTCTACAAAAGCATATAAATTTTTTAAATTAACTTACCAAAAATTGAGCTAAAAAATATTTAAAGGGCTACAAATTCATTTTTTAAAATCTTTGTTGACTTCACTTAAAAAATTAATAACAAAAAACTTAAAATGTACATTTAATTCTCTTTTATTTTTTTCATTGTAATTTTAGTAGTTTAATGCCATTTTTATGGCAATTTCCTATATACCAACTTAAACTAATGAGACAATTTACCATTATTAATAATGCATTGATGAACCTTTGTTTTGGATAATTTCGTCTGGCTTTGATTATACTAATTTTTGAAGAAATTCACTCTCAATTTCTTCCCAGGCTTACTTAGTTTTTAGTATCAACTGTCATTATGATTTCATTCTGTGTATTTCTTCAGTAAACTTGTAAACTGTAAGCCGGTCAGTCCAATAGTGGAATACTATGTTCATTAAACCACGATTTAGATTGGTTCGAGGCATGAATTGTGCAATGGAATATGCAATCTTTTTTTTAATATATATTTTTTTTTCAATAACTTTTTATCTCACCTGTGTTTATAAGAATATTTCATTGAAATATATATATGATCACCAATATGTTATGATCGTTAAATTAAGGAAAACTGCAAAAGTAAGAAGAAAATATTTCTTACACGAAAAAGCACCATTATACAATTATTAATAACAAGAAATTAAAAAATATAAAAATTAAATTAAATTCAAATAAAAAATTTGTTAATTTTAGTTTTATAAAAAAAAAAAACGTGTAAATTTAGTATTACAATTTACAAATAAATATAAATGTCGTTTTTTGGTAACAGTCGGCGTTAACACTCAGCGACAAAACACAGCTATACAATAACGGAATTTAAGGGGACACAAACGGATGCAAAAATTTTTTGTGAAATAAACACTATGGATATTGCTGAATATTTACTATATAATAACGTGACCACAATCAGAAGATGTAGTACATTAAAATTCAATTGCTTACTCACTTTTCCATGAATATATTGTTAAATTAAAATAATAAAAATTATTATTTGGAAATGTATAAACTTATGTTAGTAAATGGTTCCCGAATGTAAGTTACAGTCAGTTGAAGTCGATGCTTCAAGAATTATTTTCCTTTAAAAATGTTAATTAATATAATGCTTAACTTTGAAATTCCATATCTCAATAAATGAACAACTTACGTTATTACGCATTATTTTTCATGTTATTTGAAGTGTTTTATAACATACATATATTAAACTTTTCCTTCTGGACTTTTGTCGTTCGTTGGATAAATGTTCGGTAAATATACCATGGATGGTCTCCGCCAGACAAATCACTGATGTGGGATTTTCGGAAATTTGCATATTGAGGGGGTAAAAAAGTGTAAAAATATATCTCCTAAACTATATACACAGAAAAAAGTCACCAATCTTCAAAATAATTTGTTCAATTAAAAATTGGTTAAATTTATACTTATCATCAACATGATTATATCAAAACGTAAAATTTTTTCCAATTAAAAAATTTACTAAATCATTCAAGTAGATGATTGAATGAATTGAAAAAATTGAGAAAAATATCTTACTTGAATTTTATTTTTACTATTTCTTTTATTTTATTTTGCTTGAATATATTAATACAATTTTGATGTGAAATGAAATAGTTATGTTAATTGAAAAATATAGTGTAATAATTTTTTGAATTTTTTTCCTTTTAGGGAGAAAACGGATAAAAACTGTATTTTGATACATTTTTGGCACCCTATCTATGCATCTTTTAAACCAGTAAACATACAAATGAAATTTACATTTTATTCATAACTTAACGAAAACTGAAAATTTATTATATTGTTACGTTTTTACCTTTTAAAAACGGTGGTTTATTTCCTTTAAATAATCCGTATACTTTAATTGCAAATAAAAGCAGTTCAGTAGTTTAAAAGTTGTAACGACTCTTTATTTTATTTAAAAATGTACAACAATAACAGTTTAAATAGTTTACTATGTGTTTTAATACATACATACTTAAATTACGCACTTTATACAGCACACTTTAATAATGTACAAGAATATACAGCCAAGGCAGTTAATTTTTCTTTACTTAACGATACTTCCAATTAGACTGACTCAATGGTGTTCTCACTGCCATCTAGATGCTTCTCGAAAGCCCTATTTCTTTCTACAATGTTCTTAACGGACAAACTAGTATATTCGAATTTTAGAGCTTTCGATGTTAATGTTAGCAGTTTCAATATTTAGTGTTGCCATACTTACAAACAATGGTGAAAGCTTTTTATTCAATGTTGTATGTTTACAACTATGTTAATAATTTCTGCTTTTAACATAAACAGAAAGGTCTAGAAGCATTGAGAACGGCTGAGAAGCATTATTTAATTTTTAAACCAGCTGTTAAAACTGTTATATTTGAATTTAAGTACAATTTTGTAACAATATATTATTAACATTCCATTTAAGACCAACAAATATTACATATTATAAAAAACTTTTCCGAATTTTCGAGGATAATATGTGATATTTGATGCACACATTATTCTTGTAAAAACTATGACTTACACAAAATTGTAAATCGCCAGTGCTAGTTTTAATATTTTTGCCAAATTTCAATAAATTTGTATAATTTCATATTAAAGGTAATTTTGATACCTTTGGTATAGTACCTCAACGAATATTGTACCATACATTTTTTAAAAGATATTTGTAATTTTGTATATACAACTTTGTAATTTTTTTTATCTATTTTCTTTATATTTCTAAATTATTATATAAAATATAATGTTAGTCTTAGTTTTGATGAGTATAATGATTGACCATATATCATTAAATTCGTATAAGTAAGGTACAAATTTGTAATTTTTCGTGTTGTTTTTAAATGAAATCACTCAAATACAAATTTGTTTTAGAAATTCAAACGTTTAACGTGTAAAAATCGGACCTATTTTTGGTACTTTCGTCATAAAAATTTTTTTTCTATATACATATGTATATGAAAATTCTATTATGGGATCCGACTACAATTTTGAAACTCATTCCATAACAATTTATTTTTCATCCATGGGAAAAAGTATCAATAAAAAAGGATAAAATCGGAAATTTTAATTTTATTTAACAATTATGATAAATTCGGAAAAATTGTTTGGTACTTTTAGATTTTTTTGTAATAATTAACCTAAAAACAAGAAATTAAAAATATATGGTCGTAAGTGAGTGAAAACAGACAGGGAGGGGGGATTTTGTGGTGCATTTTCTTTCTTCTAACGGTATTTTTTTTAATAATTAACAGGGAAACATGAAATGAAACAAGCACGGTGTGAGTAAGATTTCACAAATGGGGATTTTATGTTTTTTTTTCTAATATTAGTTTTTTATTTTTTATACTAAACCTAGAAACATAGAATAAAGTGAAAATACAATCAAGGGGAGTTTTTTTTTTATAAAGATATTTTTTATTGCTTTGATCACAGTGCATTTCGATTTTCTTAATATCAAATTTTTCTCTGCTCTATGAAGGAGTCTCGCAAGACTTTAGCAGTAGCAAGTTGAATGCTAGTAATTCATAATTATGTAGTATAAATTCAAGAAATATGCTCTTCAAACAAATTTTTCCGCTCCATGACATTCATATCCGGTTCTTGATAGCCAAGCTGACATCGTTGTTTACACCGTGCAGTATACTGTAGCCCCGTTAGCAATAAATTAAATTATTAGTATTTATGTGGAAGTTATGCATGTGTTGATTGATTTATGTGCTTTTAATTGTATGAAATTTTTGCACGTTTAACTTACACTTCTGAGAATGTTTTGAGATTACACAACTGTAGTTTTTACTGAATCTAGCTTAGAAATATTTTAGAAATATTGATTTAATAAAAACAATTCTAGTAAAATTTTTATATGGGGCCTAGGTAAAATAATGGACCATTACCATCCAGTTTCAATAGTAACAAAAAGGAAAGAAAGACAAACAGGCAGACAGACAGATACGCATAGTTATGGTTAAACCTTAAGCTGCACAATAGAGGTGTAGGGTTCCTTAGGGACTTTAATGAACTTTCGTGTTATTAGTTTTACTAAATTAGTTTTACTAAAAATTGCCAAGAAAATATTGATTATAAGTATATTAGTTGCAAAAAAAGGTGCAATCTGTCAAAAAAAAAATAATAATAATAAAATAAATTACTCACTAAGTAATGATAAAAAAACCGACTTTGTTCTTTACTGTCACACTTTCAGTTGTTTATTTTCCCCTCGAAGTTAAAGAAACCGACGATGCCACCCATATCAATGAATGTTTAGAAGATGATGATAGTACATCATTCTGCACTAAACTACGTAATTATCCCGATAAGAAGGAAATTAACAATTTAGTCAATGATAAGTTTCCTCATTATAAATCAGCCTTTAACGATTTGGTGTTGCCACAAAATATTAGCCATCGCATAGAAATTCCTATTAAAAAGTATTTATGCAATAGTCGTGTTAGAAGTATCTATCCAGAGGCTGCTAAAAACGATGATGACGTATGGTTTTATCTTCTTCAAACGGACGAATACAAACAGGGTTTAATCATTGAAGAGTGCGCGTAAGTTGCTTGATTTGGAAAGTGAATCTTCATTCATAATATATATATATTTTTTTTTATTACAGTGAAACTGGTGAAATATGTGGTGAAAAGAATGGACTAAGCATCCCTAGAAAATATAAGGCTATATGTAAACAACAATACGTTCGACGTGCTTTGTATACATATAGAAGTGCAAGCATTATGAAAGCGGATTTCAAATTCCCATCGTGTTGTAAATGTGAAATTATAGAATAATTTCTTTCCTAAACACCCACATTAAGACGAAAAATTAATATCTTTTGTTTTAACGCTTAAATATTATGTAATATGAGTATTAAAATTAAGTGATTTAATACGCAAACATAAAATTTTAGTTATTTATATCTTTGCTGAAATCCAAAGAAACTCTCACAGGATGGATGACAGACCAAAATGTCCCTTAATTTATTAAAATTTAGTTATAACTTATTCCTAAAAAAAACAGACTATATTCTTAGCTAGCTAGCTTATAATTTAAAATTATACTAATTATATGAATATATCTATATATATATATATATATATATATATCTATATATAACATATAATATTCCAAACGTATTTTTATAATATTTAAACATTGTTAAACACAAATCTAGTTGAAGATATATGTATATGTATATAGTTTTAATACAACAAGAAAAATATTATAATATTAGCCCTGGTTTTGGATCTTGCGAATTGTTTTCATTTGTACACTAAAGACCTTATTTATAATAAAATCTTAAATTTATAGAAAGGTTATTTTTGTATGACATTTAGTTTTATACATTTTTAATAAATTTAAAATTTTATTATAATTGTTTAAGGGTGTTATTATTTATATTATGTAATTTTTGGTATTTTCTATAATATTGATCCTAGAAATATGAACATAGAGATATATAGTCCTAAGTGAGAGAGAATTTACAAGCGAAGACTTTGTGGTACTTTTTCATTTTCTAGTGGTATTTTCTAATTTTTCCTTTTGTGATATTGAACCCATAAATGTAAACGTAAAGGTATATGATTCTAAATGAATAAGAATTCACAAGATCGGATAGTACCTTTTCGATTTTCTAATGGTACTTTTTGATTTTTTGTAATAATTAACCCAGAAATATTAATTTATTATTAATTAAAGATGTATGGTTCAGGCACTTTGTGGTATTTTATTTTTTTTTTTTTTTTTTTTCTAATGCCACCTTTTCGATTTTTTGTTACTTTAGATTTTAAGCTTAAACATACGTGGTTCTAAGTGAATAAGATTTCATAAAAGGCGATTCTGTGATACTTTTTATAATTGACCTAGAAGCATAAAATAAAATACCTACATTCCTCTGAGTAAGTTTTTATTTTCTTACATGAAGGTTGAATACTAGTAATTTATAGTCACGTAATGTAAATCTAAGAAATGTGCTCTTCAATCAATTAAAATTTTCTGCTTCATGACACGGTTCTTGATAGCTGAGCTGACTTTGTTTTATATACCGTGTAGTGCACTATAGTCGCATTAGCAATAATTTCACATATTAACAGTTATATGGAAATTATGCATGTTTCAAATGATTTATGTGAGATGAGTTATAAATTGAGTATTTATTCTACATGCTTTTAACTATATCGGTAATTTTGTGTGTTTAATTTACACTTGCGAGTATGTTTTGAAATTACATAACTTTAGTTTGCGCTGATATATTTTTGGATCTATTAAGGGTACTAATTTAAATGCTTAAGTTTCCAATTTTTGCACTTATGCAAACTTACGTGACATCTTTCATGAAACACCTTTTTAAATGTTGTGCCACATTAAGAATAAGAAAAAAGTTAATCATTGTAAATTTATGAAAATTTATGTTGAAATGAAAGATATATGCAATGATTCTATTTTAATTAACGTAACTATAATTTTTTACATCGTAGATATTAATAACTTTTAAATATAAACAAAAAACAGCTGATTTATAAATGCACAATCAAACGGTGCAAGTTTACGAAACTAAATAGTCGCGCAAACTTATAAGTGTTATGCGAATGAATTTCCATACAATTTTTGACAGTTCATTTACGAGTGTACAAACGTTTTCATGAGGACGCTTATTGATTTAAGACATGCAAAGAATTTCGGAAACATATTTGCATAGGACATGGGTGAAATAATGGACCAATTTTATCCAGTAAAATTATGGTTAAACTTTAAGCTGCACAATCATGGTGTAGGGTTCTTTGGCATTTCACTGAACTTTCAATTATTAGTTTAAGTACAAACAAATTGCCAAGAAAATACAAATAAATTAGCTATTAAGTAATGATAAAAAAATCAACTTTGTTCTTTACTGTCACACTTTCAGTTGATAATTTTCCCATCGAAGTAAAAGAATCGGACGATGGCATCATTGAATGTTTAGAAAAAGATGAAAGATCGTTATACTGCACTAAACTTCGTAATTATCCCGATAAGAAGAATATCGAACAGTTAATCAATGAAAAGTTTCCCCATTTTAAGAAAATTTTAAATAACGATTTGGTGTCAACACAAAATATTAGCCATCGCATAGAAGGTCCCGTTAAAGAGTATTTATGCAATACTCGTACTAGAATAATCTTCCCGGAGGCTGTTAGAGACTACGACGACGTATGGATACCTCTTATTCAAACCGACGAGTACAAACAGGGTTTAGCTATAGAAGAGTGCGTGTAAGTTATAAATGCCTTGCTAAATTTGAAAATTAACTCTTCATTCACAATATTTTTTTTTATTACAGTGAAACTGGTGAAATATGTGGTGAAAAGAATGGAATAATCTTCCCCAGAATGTATGAGGCCATATGTAAACAACATTATGTTAAACGTGCTCTCTTAACAGTAAGAAGTGCCACCATTATGAAAGGGGAATTCAAATTTCCATCTTGTTGTAAATGTGAACTCTATGAGTAATATTTTGTTTTTCTTAACACCAACATTAAGTTATCGGAACTAAGGCGAAAAATTAATGTCTTTTGTTTTAACTCTTAAATGTTATTTAATGTGAGTATTAAAATTAAATACATTAATACATAAATATTATTTAATTATTAATACCTTTGCAGAAACACACACACACAGGATGGCAGGGCAAAAATTCTATTAAATTATTAAAATTTGTTTATAAACTATTTCCAGAACTGGTTGTTAAAAGCAGATTCCAAAAAAAAGTATATTTTTAGCTAGCTAGATTATAATTTAATATTATACTAATTACATGAAAATAATAATAAATTTTAAGGTTGTAAACTGATATATATATATATATATATATATATATATATATATATATATATATATATATATATATATGTTTACAAGATTCAATAATTTAATTCAATACGTTAATGATTTAAATTATTTAAGGCAAATCTAGTTTAAGATATATTAAAACAGAATTATAATTATTACAATATCTATTGCATATGCAATTTTAATTAAACAAGTAAACTATTATAACATTAGCTCTGATTTTGGATCTTGCAAATTGTTTTCATTTGTACACTAAAGATCTTATTCATAATAAAATCTTAAATATGTAGAAATGTTTATAGAATATATTCTTGTATGATATTTAATTTTATACATTTCTGATAAACTTAAAATTTTATTATCATTATGGATTTTATAATTTAAATATTTATATGTTGTTTTAATTTCTTATAAATATGATTATTGAACGCAAATAAATAAAAAAGAAATACGTTAACAGCAATTAAAGATTGTGTCTAATTTAAGGGGAAATCTAAATTGAAAGGAAAAGAATTGAGTTGAGATTTTGTGCATATTATTCATCTTAAATTATGCAATAAGATTTTTCAATAGATACTTTTAATGAGATTTTGCAGCTGTACAGAATTTTTGATTAGAGTTATTTTTTTTAGATTGATTAACAAGTATTTCGCAATTCCCGAAAAACTTTCATAAATTTCTAAAAATGGGTGTTTTATTTTTTTCGATGTGTCTTCTCCCATCCAATATCGGGGAGGAAAAATTTATATTAAAAATAATAATAAAATCATATTAAATCATATAAAAAATATGAAATTTTTTACTTTCAGTTTTGCAGTTTGAGAAATTAAGGCAAAAGTTGGAGATTTATCTAGCTTGGAAGACTCTGGTCCACGTAGGAATTTATTTAAAAATTTTTTTTCCTTCACGCTTTTTGGTACTGATTTATTACAGAATTTACTCATATAAAAATAGTTCAAATCGCTTTAAATATAACGAATCAATATCATTTTAAATATTTAACATACCAGAGGTACCCTGTGGACCCAAAGCCAAAAGTTAAACTCTACTATCACTATGTGAAATTTCATTGAAAGCAGACCAAGAACAAGTATGGTATTCAATCTGTTAACCATCATTAGGTAATCCTATTCGAATAAATTAAAATGGTCTATTTTCGAATAACGAAGGTACCAAATAATTAGTGTTGAATAACCGTTTAACCGAAGTTTAGTTTTTCGAAGTTATAAATTTAGATTTTTTTTATTATTTTATTTTGATGATAAATTCATTTCATTTATATATTTTTTTAAAATGTCCTTATATCACAGCAAACATAATTAAGTGTCATTTCTTGGGAAATACTTTTTCATTACTTCTTAAGTATCAATAAGTGTATATATATATATATAATGGGTATTTTTCGAAACTTTCAAATCCTTTTGAAAGGAAATTGGACATCCTGGAGAAAAACTAAAACCTGTTTTTTAAACCGGTTTTCGATAGGGACATCGTTTTTGCAAAGAAGATCTGAACATATTTTCTGTATTTTAGATTTTTAGAGTTGTTGTGTTTTTTATATAATCAAGCAGTAGTTCTTGCAGAGAAATAAGCCACGGCAACATTTTTGGCAGCGCGGTGCAACACTCTTTAGTCGGCGGTGTGACACTCTTAAAGTTGACGGTGCATAATAAAATAAATTATTAAAAACCTGGACAGATGGAGCCACTGTATTAACTACTTGTTACATTGAATTCCATTGAAAATTAAAAATTTCGGCGGATGATTTTAAACCGTTGTGAACCGACCAAATCGGCGGCTGATAAAGTAGACAATCGATCGGCTGCGAGCTTGTATCTTTGAGTTGCTGTTTTCATATAAACACAACCATTTTTTTATGAGCCCTGGAAATAATAGCTCATAAAATAATTTACTAAAAACTTTTTTAGAAGATAAGTTCCTTCAATTTAAACAACTTTAAAAAATATTTAAGTTTATATTAAAATAGACCAGTTGAAATTATGCACAAAACACATAATAACATGCACAACACTATCAAAGGAAAGTCGATAGGTTTGAAATGAAGATTTTGAATAATTGTTGTCATGAAAAATGTAATAAAAATATTTTTACCAGGCTTATTCTTAGTTTAGGTCTGTTAATTGAGAAAAATATATCTTAAATTAAATAACGGAAATTTTTTTGATTTTTTGATTACTAAAAAAATAATATTTTCAGTAACATATATTCTGATATAAAACTATTTTTGTCTTTTTTTTTTTCTATAAATAATCTAACCAATAAGTATAATTAAATTTGCAATTTGATTTATTAACTTATAGCTTTTAGATTAAAAGTTACAAGAAAAAGTCTAAATTAAGACCATTTTCCCCGAAAAATAACAAAAATGACACTATGCTCGAAAATGAGACTTCTATTTCTAACAAGATGGGTATCCATTGGATAAAAATAAATATACCACGCTGAATTTAATGGTGTTAACCATCTTTAAAAATTAGCGTTCGTTTTTTAGATATTTCATTTCTAAGGAATAAAAGAGGGGTTTGAAAAATTATGTTTTTTTTTATTTGTTAGTAACTGATATATTTTAAAAATGCCTAAAAAATTTTTTTACAAAAACATTTTGATCATGATGACTTTTTTCACTATCAGCTTTAAATTATACACCACTATAAAAGTTATTAAGGTATTTTATAATTTTGGTCAAACTATTACTAGTTTTAATAAATTGTTGGAAATGTCATTGAGTCGTGCGATTTAATTTGTCATCACCTAATGATTTGTACCTCAAGAACTGCCTTCAGGACGCAATTTCCAGCTGGGAATGAACAACTTTTCAAATAAAAATAGAAATACAAACAGAAATACTGGCTGAATTTAATTTAATTTGATTTATATAAATAATATCCCTTTTATTTATATATATATTTTATATTATTTGTGCTACTTATATAATAAAGTTTATAGCTAAATATCGCGAATACGAGCGCTAACTTCGAAAAGCGACTTGTATCATTGAATTTATCGTACTTGAATTAACTTTACCATTGGAGTGCCCAGCTTAAAATTTGCGACTAGCACAGTGTAATTAATAAATATATATTTTTTTTTATGATGCGTATTTTTATTTTAAATTATAGCTTTCTTTTACTTTCTCATGAACATCCATTAATAAAAAAAATATATATATATTTTTTTTAATTAAAGCTTCACCGAATTAATCCCAATTTTCGCTATCGTTAAACCCACTGTACGGTGTTGCCACTTCCTTTTACGTTAATAGAATATTCGATGATAATAGTTGTATTTTTCCCATCCGGTACTATAAATAAGATAATATTGGGTCATATAAAAAATATCGGCTGTTTTTGGAAAAAAGTTTAACCAAAATTTTCTTTGTTGTAAATAAATTTTAATTAAGTACATATTCCCTATTATTATATATAGCCCTTTGCCATTTTTCGGATAGCTTCGTAAATCTATCGTTGCAGGACTTCTGTGGTTTATCGACGAAAAATTTGGCCAAGTGTTTTTCAGCGGCTCTTCGGTTGGCAAATTTTTTAACATTAAGAAAGTTTTATAGAAACCGAAGCAAAGGTATACGATGGGTGCATCAAAGCTTGCCAGCCAAGTGAAGTTAATTTTTGGTAGGTCTTCAAAGATGTGCGTGGCCTAGCATTGCGATGATGGAACACATCACCATTTCTGTTAGCCAAGTTTGGTTGCTCTTTCCTGATTGTTTCGTTCAAACTATGGATTTTTTAGTAGTAGAATTCAGAATTGATCGTTTCGCTAGGTTGTAGCAGCTCATAATGGATAATTCCTTTCCAATCCTACTAAACACTCAATATAAACTAGCTTGAAGTCATATTAGACTTTAAAATAATTTGTGGAGGGTTGCCGACATAAGGACGTCAGTTTTTCGCTTAATGTTCTCGTAATGATTGTCCGCAATGTTCCCCTTCAAAAATAGTCCGATTTTGTTGCGTTTCAGCAGCATTTCACATATGGTAATTTGCTCAAATTAATTTTTTTTGCGATAATTCATGTGGCGCCCAAACATCGAGCTTCCTTGAATAGTTAGTAAAAACTATAATTTGATTGATGTTTAGTTCCTCCGCTATATCCTGACAGCTCTCGTTACGTCACGTTGCAAAATTTCAACCACTTTTTCAGTGCTTAGCCGACCAGAGCTAGGTGCATTAGTGACATCGAAATTTCCTGAATGGAATTCAGCAAACCACTCCTGGGCCCGGCGTTCACTCACAGCATTCTCACTGTACACTTTACAAATTTTCGACATGTTTTTGTAGCGTTATTTCCTGTTTTTTTTTTTTTTTTTTTTGGTAAAAATAAAAATATTTTACTCATTTTCAAATCGAAATTAATTTTTACACAAAAGACGAATTAAAGAACTGCATTCATCTAAAGTGTAACCAGAAACGTCAGCTTTCAAACACGTATTCGCTTGACGCGATCGAATTAGTATTACGTAATATGTGGACATCAAGTGACAAAAAACTGCGGATACTTTCCATGTGAGCTAATATATTTATGCAATTTGGGTATAAACAGAGAGTTATTTAGTTACAAGTTATTTTTGTTTGCAATAATTGTGAGCATAAACGTAATATATATTAATTATTACAAAAACTCAAAAAAGTGCCATTGGAAGAAAACGAAAACTACAAAATACTGTAATGGATTCTGATTCACTTAGGAACATATGTTTGATTTTATGTTTCTTGGTTCAATATTATAAAAAATGCAAATGTACCTTTAGATAAACATAAAAGTACCACAAAATTCGCTCTTGTGGATTCTCTTCTTCTTTAGGACAATATATCTTTAGATTCCTATTTCTAGCAGTGTTGCAAGTTTAACCTTTTTAAAGCTAATTCTAGCCTTTTTATTTTACTTTTAGCCTCAAAATTTTCGTTTTAGTTTCTAGTTTTTTCTAGCCTTTTTTGATTCTAAAAATTGCCTTGAAAAGGCTAAATTTTTAGTGTTTCAACAACGAAGAAAATAATAATTTGCTGTTAATAATTATATTTTTACGGAATCATCATTTAAACATTTTTGTGTATTTATTTAATAAAATATTTCGCCTGTGGCGCTTCGTTCTTCAAATTAATATGCTTTATCAACAATAGAAGCGATTTTTTATTGAGTCATTTTGTTATTTATTTACAATGTTATTTACAAATTCATTGCAATTAATTTAAATTTTTAGTTGAACTATAGAATTTTTAGAAATACTTGAAAATTATTATTATTATTACAATTTAAAAAAAATATCAAAATGAATAATACAAAAATATGAGAACAGAATTATTTTGACCTAAATACCTCTTAAACTTAAAGAGAGCATACTTTTTTTTAATTTATATGGATTATTATTAATAAACTTAAAAAAATTAACATTAATATTAATATTAACTGGAGTTACTAACCGATTCCTGTATAACTATGTACCTTTTTTTACATATGTATATGAATTCGTGCACGTGTGAAAATGTTTTAAGGTTATACAACATTAGTTTGCGCTGATTTCTTTAGAAATATTTTATATTGATTTAAGATAAGTAATTCCAACATATTTGCATGGAAACTGGGTGAATTAATGGAACAATTTCATCACGTTTTAACAGTTATGGTTAAACTTTAAGTTGCACAATTGTGGTGTAGGGGTTTTTTTTTAGGGATTTTACTGAACATTCAAATTATTAATTGAAGTAACAAACAAATAGCCAACAGAATAGTGATTACTAAAATGTGGTGCAATCTGTAAATAATAATAAAAATAATAATAATAATAAATTAACCATAAAATAATTATAAAAAACCGATTTTTTTTCTTTACTATCACAATTCCAGTTGTTTATTTTCCCATCGAAATTACAGACCCGAGTGAAGGTTCCAATATCAACAACTGTTTAGAAAATGATGATAGTTCATCATACTGCACTAAACTTCGTAATTATCCCGATAAGAACCATATCGATCAGTTAATCAATGAAAAGTTTCCCCAATATAAATCATTATTTAATAACGATTTGGCGTTACCACAAAATATTAGTCATCGTATGGAAGATTCTACTCCAGAGTATTTATGCAATACTCGTATTAGAACTATTTTCCCGCAGGCTGGTAAAGGGGAATTACAATGGGATCTTGTTGTTAATACAGAAGAATTCAAACAGGGTATAGTAATAGAAGAATGCGTGTAAGTTATAAATGCTTTGCTACATTTAAATATAAAATCCTCATTAACAATATTGTTTTTTTTTTTTTTTTTTTTTTTATTACAGTGAATATGGTGAAATATGTGGTGAAAGAAAGGGAATAAACATCCCCAGTAGTTATACGGCCATATGTAAACAACAATATGTTTATCAATCTTTATTTATGTTCGTAAATGAAAGTATTGAAGTAGGGCTATTCAAATTCCCATCCTGTTGTGTATGTGAACTCTCTACAGATTAATTTTTTTTTTTTTTTAACACCATCATTAAGTTACCGGTACTCTGGAGAAAAATTAATGTCTTTTGTTTTAACTCTCAAATGTGATTTAATGTTAGTATTAAAATTGAAATAAGTTAATACACAAACATATAATTATAGTTATATATATTTTTGCAGAAACCCAAACAAACCCTCACGAGATAGATGGTAGGCCAAGCTTTCCACTACACTATTAAAATCTAATTAAAAATTATTTCCACAACTGGTTGTTAAAACCAGTTAAACAAAAATATTACTTACTTAGCTAGCTAGCAAATATATTTTATATTATACTGATTATATGCCAAAAAAAAAAAAAAAAACATAATATTTATATATTGTTTAACGAATTTTTAATTATCTATGAAAATTTCATTCCTCTTAACAGAAAATACCTAAAACCGTAGTGCAATATAAAATATTTTAAATTATTAAAAATAAAATAATGTTTAAATGGTCTAAGAAATACAGTTGGAAATGGTGTATTAACATAAGATTATTTATCATATTTTAATCAACTGAATTAACTATATATGTAGGTATGCAAATATTTATTTGCTTTTTAATAAGCCTTATTTTGACTTATCACATAATTATCTAAAAATAAGGCATAACCTTATTATTATAAAATATGAAATATTGAACACAAATCTAGCTTAAGATATATTAAAACAGAATTATAATTATTACAATATCTATGGTATATATAGTTTTAATTAAGCAAGTAAAATATAACATTAGCTCTGATTTTGGATCTTGCGAATTGTTTTAATTTATATACTGAAGACCTTATTCATAATAAAATTTTAAATTTATAGAAATGTTATTTATTTATAGAAATTTTATAAATTTTTGATAAATTTAAAATTTTATTGCGATTAAGGGTGTATTAATTTAAATATTTATATGTTGATTTAATTTCTTAAAAACATGAATATTGAACGCAACTAGAAATAAATAATAAAACATATAAATTAAAAGCACTTAATGATTTGTCTAATTGAAAAAAGAAAGCTTAAATGATAGAAACAGTAAGATATACATACATATGTATTAGTTTTTTTTTTTTGTTGAAAAAATTAGAATTTTCCTTAATAAGTAACGTTTATGAATTTTTTAAAATAATATTAGGAACGCAATTGCGTCGTATGAATGTAGAAGCATTCTGGATAGGTACGTTGTCAAATTAGAATTTATACATTTTTGTTGAAAATAATAAAACAACCGGCGTATGTTTGGTTGGTTGGTTTACGTGGTAGCCCATAACCTTACGGGCAATCAATTAGACTCGTTAGAATCCGTTTTGATGGGATCACACTACTCGCCAGGTGAATGAATTATATTGAGTCTGTAATGAGATAGAAGTGTAGGGAAGAACAATAAGAATATACATTAATTAGATCCAGCCTGTAGCATTGAGATATTTAATGATGTCACTTAGTCTAGTGTCAGATATCTCACAGAGGTTGTCTAATTGGTGCCCTCCCAGAAATTTATGTCTGCTTGCGTTCAAGGCTGGGCATTCACATAGAAGATGAAAAACTGTCTCCTCCTTCCCGCGATTGCCACAACTACGACAATATTCATTGTAAGGGAGACCAAGTCTGCTTGCATGTTTCCGATCGTCCAGTGACCTGTAAACAATGCTATTAGTCTCGAGATGTCTTTGCGTTTGTAGCCAGTGAGTTGCATTGAGCGTTTTTCGTTGCAGGTAGGCCACGTTTCTTTCGCGACTCTACATTTTTCCGGATTTCGCCATCTATTTTTTGCCTTTTCTAGAAAGTGTTTTTGGATTCTGCTTTGTTCTGGATTCTGTACTGTTCCTAACGGCATTGCGACAGAAACCGATAAGGAGGCATTCATAGCAGAGCCTGCCCGGGCTAATTCGTCTGCCTGTTCATTACCATAGTAGTCTCAATACGCAGGAACCCAGACTATAGTAATGTCATTCAGTCGACTTAGTCCAAGCAGTTCCTCTTTACACTGTCTGACTAGAATAGAGGTAGTTTTCGGTGATGTGAGCGATAGTATTGCCGCTTGACTGTCGACAAATAAACCAATATTCCCTTGAATATTTCTATCGCGAATTAGTTTACACGCTTCCCTGACCGTTAGTATTTCCGCTTGGAATACGCTTGCCTCGTCAAGGAGTCTACATAAGTAATTTCAAGATCATTAGAGAAGACACCAGAGCCGCAGTTCATCTTTGAGCCGTCAGTGTATATCCTAGTTCCATATTGTTCAAGAAGATTACCCCTTCTCCATTCACTCCTGGTGGGGAATAGGACTTTAATAGTATTTCCGAAGTCCATCTGGGGAATCATATAGTCGGTAAATTGATTAAACTTAATATCCTCGCGTGCCCATACGTTCTTGATCTCCAGCTTTCCGTTGCAGGTAATCTTATCGCACTATTAACTGATGATTCAATTATGTATAGGTCTATAGGTGTTAGGTGCAATATAGTGTTCAGAGCTTCTGATGAACTAGTACGTAATGCACCTGTAATGCCAATGGAAGCGGATCTTTGTATCCTGTAAAGTTTATCCACCACGTATCTCTTACTAGTAGCGGTTCACCACACAATAGATTCATATACAAGAATGGGCCGTACTATTGCAGTGTATAGCCATTTTGTCAATTTTGGACTCAAACCCCATTTCACACTGAAAATCTTTCTACAGGTGTTGCATGCTACCGTAGCTTTACTAACCCTATGTTGAATGTTTAGCTTCCATGAAAGCGTGGAGTCCAAAATAATGCCTAAGTACTTTGCGTTGTCGACAAGGTGAGTTAACAGTTTTCTAACAGTGTTAGTCTGAAGCTAGGAAGCTTGGTCTTTGTGGTGAAAAGTACCAGCTCTGTCTTGTCCGGATTCACTCCTAGTCTACATTCTTTGGACCAGTAGCTGAGTGTAGTCAGAGCAGTTGACATGATATCGCTTATCACGTTCAGAAACAGTCCTGATACTAGTATCACCACATCGTCCGTATAAGCCACGACTTTCAATTCCAATTCGCACATGATGGTATTAATGACAATAAGTCACAACAGCGGAGAAATCCTCCTTGTGGAGTTCCACGCATAACTTGTTTCGTCTTAACACTTTTGCCGAAATTCGCAATGACGATTCTTGTCTCTAGCATTGACACCAGCCAGTTGGTGATATAATCCTCAACTCCTAGTTCGTGCAGAGCTCTCTGTATCGCTATAGTCGTGACATTGTTAAAGACATCTTCTATGTCCAGAAAGGCAGCCATAGCGTATTGCTATGGCATATACTTTGAACCTTATGTACGTCCCACGTTGAAAAAGATTTAATTCTTTTTTAAGAAATACATATAAAAAGGAAAAACAATTAAGTTATTTTTTATACCCTACACCACAGAAAAATGCACAAAAAAATCATTCAACACCCACCTTAAAGTATACCATTCGACTCAGAATCACTTTTGAGTCGTTCTAAAGATGTCCGTCCGTCCTTCTGACTGGCTGGATGGTTGGCTGGCTGTCCATGTAAACCTTGTGCACAAAGTACAGGTCGCAATTTTGAAGATAATTGAATGAAATTTGGCACGTAGGACTTTCGGTCCATTATTTCACTTAGCCCTCATATAAATATCCTCCCGGAATAGGTGTTTAACGATCATAAATGCCTTAAATATAGCAATATTTCAATGAAATTCAGTGTAAGGAAGTTCTGTATAAGTATCAATCTTTGTGCCAAATTTCATGAAGATCAGTCCATAATTGACCATAGCTCTCATATAAAATCCTCTTCCGAAAATCACTTTAACCTACATAAATTACATACACATGTTAGTATAAGTTTATGTTCGACACAAATAAGTTTTATATATGTAGAAATGATAGTGATTTTATAAGGATCGCTCCATAATTTACCATAGCTCCCATATAAGCCAATTTTCGGGAGTCACCCTAAAGTACATAAATTCATATAAATGTTAGTATTAACGTAATATTCTGTATTCGTATATTTTATTTTACACTTAGTAAAAATATCGGTTCACAATTGTTAACATGCCTAATATAAGACCCCTCTATGAATTTTGATGGACATACACAATGGTGTGGGGTATCATATGGACGGGTTTGACCGACTTATCTTTCTTACTTGTTTTAAATTTGATTTTTCGTTATTTGAAAAGAAAATATAAACAAAATAAATAAATAAAACTTCACAGTTTGTTTAATTTTTTCAACATCTATTTCAAACAAAAAAATACGTTTATGTCGCGGTTGTGGGTAAAATACAACAAAATACGGTCATAGTTCCTATCATAATACTTATTTATTTTCGATTTAAAAGTTCGAAGAATAAAATAATTCAAAAATATGCTTCGGAAGATTCATAGTTTTTGACGATATTTTTCTTTAGCCATCATCAGGGCGAAATGAACGACAGTGAATTGAAATTAGCGTATACAACAGAATCCATGAAAAAATATATGCGCAATATTCTGTGCCTTTAAAAGATATGAAAGGGGATATCAACTAGGGTATTCGATACGGATTTTCAACCGGTTTTAAAACCGGTTCTTTCTGGCTAGATGCCATCGGTTTTTTCAAAATGTTATTTTTTCGAATGTCGAATAATTCGGTTTTTTTAACCCAAAAATTGGTTTTTTCCATTTATTTAATTTTCAATATTTCTTTTATTTTCCCATTGCATTTTATTTAATAATTTTGAAGATGACGAAGAAAACAATATTTTCGATTTAGGCGATAATGCTTGTTTAAAAAACAATTTAAAACCTTTAATAAATCTCCCGAAAAACAGAAAAAGCTACAGGTTTACGTTAAAGAAAAGGAAAAGGGGGAACTTAAACTAATTCACGATGTGAAGCACCGTTAGAACTCCATGGCGAATATGATTTCTCAATTCTTAAGAATTTATAAGTGTGTAAATCGTTCACTTTTAGATTTGGGACAGATACTCTCCAAAGAATGAAGACACTTGCTCAAAATTTGACAGTAGTCTATTAACAGGTGGTACTTGATGGGAATAGTGTTGCATTTCATATAACTACAATGGAAGATCGAAAAGTCACGGACTTATTGATCCGCCTTCGTATGTAGGAGAGGTTTATCAATCAACTTCGACCATTACACGGTTTCTGTGATGTCTTCATTTAATGAGTATCTTAAAATAAATAATTGTTCATAGATCATATGGAAGTTAATTTAAAGTGAAAGATTTAATTTTGAGTCAAAAATGTCCTTGATAACTTTCCTTTTACGTATAATACCTTTTAAACTATCATTTTATATTTATTTTACTTAGTTCCAATACAACTTCAGATATTCCTTGAAAATTTCAGTCTGACTGAAATTTTTTGTGAGGACATAGTAAAATGGACCACTTACGCGTTTAGCAATACGAATATGAAGTCGTTCGGAAAGTCAATTACAATAATATAAATAAATGCAAGAGACTTCTATTTTTTGTTCAAAATAATAAAAATCATATTGATTTTTATTTTTTGTGAGAGAAAAAAATCACAGCTTGTGTTTTATTTACAAAATTATCAATAATTATACCTTACGTCACAATAAGTGGTTGGGGTCGTATGCATTTCTGCTGATGTTTGTAACCACCTTTAAAATTGATCTAATGATGTCCATCCGTCTGGTTGGCTGTTCGGCTGGCTGGCTTGTCGGCTGGCTGGCTGTCCAAGTAAACTTTATGCATAAAGTACGGGTCGCAATTTTAAAGATAATTCAATGAAATTGGTTATGATCCGTCCATTATTTCACCTAGTCCGCATACAAATGTAATCCCGAAATAGAGTTTAAACATTCAAAAATGCCTTAAAAATAAGAATATATAAAGAAGTTCTGTACATGTGTCAATTTTGTACCAAATTTTATGAAGATCGGTCCATTATTGACCATAGCTCCCACATGAGCCACTCTTCCGAAAATCACTTTAACGTGCATAAATCTCACACGAATATTAGCATCAATTTAATATTCAACACACATAAGTTTTATGTAAGTAGAAACAATATTGCTAAATTTTACGAGAATCGGTCCATAATTTACCATAGCTCCTATATAAACCCACTTCCTGGAATCGCTCTAAAATGCATGAAATCATCTATATATAACTAGTGTCAATGCATTATTCTGTATTTGTATATTTTCTTTTACATTTACTAAAATTAGCCAAAGGTGTAATATAAGTCCTTTTCCGAATTTTTATGCTCGTAAAAAATGGTGTAGGGTATCATATAGTCGGTCTCGTCGTATAGTCGGTCATGACCGACCATATATTTCGTTCTCGTTGCTACTTGAAATTCGTAAAATAAAAATCAGAAATAATTTTTATTTCTGAGAAATAAACTAAAAATTAAAAATAAAAGGTAATTACATAATAGCTTAAATAACGTTATAGCAAATGCAATGGTGATTTTTTTTTTTTTATCCAAAAGTTTACAAATAATTATTTTTGGTTTCTGATTATAATGTATTTTTTTCTTTGATTTGATATTCAGAATATACAAAATTATTACATAATAAGATTATTATAAAATTATGTTTGTGGCATAATTATGTTAATTAAAATATTTAAAATAATTATTAAAGTCAAGGGTATTTGTTATTATTCCCGGATTTTTTTCCTCTAAATTTAATTTTTTTAATGTAATTTACTTACAAATAACAATAAATTTAAAATTCAAAGAGATTTTGCAAAATAATTTGTAAATGGATTTAACTCATATTAACTATTATTATGGAAGATATTCTAAAAAATCTTCGCAATATAAATGCACCTTATGAGGATCAGAATTCTTGGAATTTTGACCCACATAATCATTAAAGAATAACTGTTTGAAATGTAAACACAAGAATAAAATAAAGGATACATTGGCGTTTTACCGGTCGGGAGGTGGATTACATCCATCTAGATTTGGAGGCGAATTACATTCGCCTATGTAACTCTTTTAATTTGAGGTGGTAGGAGGTAGGTCGATGGGATACTCAGGAGACAAAGCATTCACGACAGGGGCAGGTAGAGGGTTTTGACTTTAAATGGCCATGCTAGCCATTTAAGAGTTAATTAAGTGAAAACGCAACAGGCAGAAGTAGCAGTAGAAAGCAGCAGGGAGAAAAGCCGAGTAAAGACGTCAAAGCCTACATCGTCACAGCTGAGCAGGCGAGTAGCAGAACTGCCGAATCACGGAGGCAGAAATGAAAACACAGCAGCAGAGAGGAAAAGCAGCAAGGAGACATACACAGGAGTATAAAATAGCAGCGAGCAGAGAAGCAGAGGAAAGATTTAAATACAGCAAGCAAGAGAGAGACAAAGTAAACAAACAAGAAGCCATCAACACAGACACTCACACACAGATCAACGAAACTGTTATAGCAGCGAACATAAAGGAGATAAAAGAAAAGAAAGTTCGACGCAACAACCGCTATCGGTTCGAACAAAGTGCAGGAAAACTGCACTGGTGCTGGACAGTGAACAAGGCAGACGTGGTGAGTAGCCGGTTAATAAAAAAAAAAAATAAAGAACTAGCAGAGCAGTGTTAGAGAAAAAAATAAATAAAGTTGCTTGAATTGATTACATCAATTCAACGTAGGGTATACTGATTTACAATCAGTAAGATTTAAAACTTCAACAAGGTTTACAATCTGGTTGAAGTGATAGGAGATAAGCACTGCTCAGGGATAAGTGGTAGAATATTTTCTTGGAAGTTTTCACTCGGAAAATATAGGGACTTGGATTACATCCAAGATTTAATATTCAATAGGAGTTAGTAAATAGGAGGTGTAGAACCGGCAAGGCAACACGGAGGCTTCACGAAAGCACTGTCTCAACATAAAAGAAGGTTGTGGGAAATATATATATAGTGAAAGATAATAAATAAAGAGTCAAGGGTAAATAAATTAAAATAAAAAGTGTTATTATTTTATGTAAGAACCTTGGACACGACTGAGTTTACCCCAGCTGCAAACCCGGGTAACCGGAGGTTCCTTACAACCTTACAAACTTTAGATCCACACAGTATTTTTTTGAAATGTTGGTTCAGTTTTTTTCAATATATAGCCCAATATTTTCGTTCAATTTCAGAACTCCTTTTGCAGATTGGTAAAGAATAAAATTATCTACCGAATAAAAAAATTAAATCGATATATTTTCCGAGTTCAAAAATAAACAAATTCGAAGTAGAAAAATGCAAAAATTATGATTTTTCTGTTTTTTTTTTGTTTTTGGTCGAACTAGGTTCTACATCGGTTTTTTCAAAAATAAAATATTTTTTGAATACATATAATATGTGGTTTGGTAGCTAGTTATTTGCTTGATACTTTTAAAAATTATACTAATTAGTTACTTGAGAAGTTTTATAAGTACCTTAATAATGCGTATCCATGAATTTTTCAATATTGTCATATAAAAGTAAATAATGAGTGTTTCATCCGAATTGCATTAAATATAACCATAACATAGTTGCCACAATCATATAAACAATGCCAACAACCATAATATTATTAACTAATTTTTAAACATAGTTTTCTGTATTTATATTCAACCAACCAACTTGTGTACTATACTAATAGTTAATAATTAACCATAAATAAATTTAACCCTATCTACTTTAATATTCGAATAATTTACTTACTTTATTTTTATAATAATTTACACAACACTTATGTAGAATTCTTTCATTTGTTAATTTATAATAAATCTGAAAGCTAATAATTTATAATATTAATACAAAAATATTTTTTGTATATTGACTACATATACGTATAACTTTTACATATAAACATTCTATTACATACGAGTATGTATGACTAAGTGAAAATACTTAACTATATTTCTTTAGTGTTAAAGTCAAATCAATAATTTCCAAATGAATCGATATAAATATTAATATTAAGTTCTTTCTTATATTTTGGTAATTGTATTTCTGTTTTCCTTTCGAATCACCACCTTAAGTACTATTTTACTCATGTAAATTTTCTCACTCAATTAACACAGTATTTGTAGTATGTAAAGTTTGAGTCTTATTTAAATACACCGCTGGAAAAATGTTTGTTGAAATGTTTTGGTTACTTTGATTTGTGTAGAGATTTTCTAGTACTGTACGTGTCTCTATAGGAGACAGAGTGTTTTAATGTAATTACGAATGCAATTATGATTGAAAAACTCACGCTATATTGTGTACGACTGAGCCTATGTTGACGGTTGTTTTATTGTTATGTGTAAGAATCAAAAATAATTTGAATGTGAAATGCTATGAAAGTAGATTATTTACCATAGGTGTTATAGCACTGTCCTCACTCTGTGATTTGTATATAAAATGTTTCTGAACCACTTCCAGAAACGGTTTTGCCACACAAACTTCATTGGCTCCAAGATAGAACTTTACGGGTGATAATCATAATCTTTGATTTCACATAGGTCGAATACAAATGACTTTTAGTTCTCATAAAAACTTTAATTAATTATTCTACCAAATTTTGTACAAATTGGTTTACAATTGAGATCACAAAATATACTCTTCTGAAAGTCATCTAAAAACGATGAAGATGTTGAGGTATAGATCAGTGTCCGTCGTAACTCCGTTTCACATTTTCCACCGATATTTCATAAACGATCAATTTTTATAAAATGAAATTTGGCACAAAGATTTGTTATTCATACATATAATTTTCGTATTATGATACCATAGAATTGGTTTTTGTATCCAACAAAATTACTGCAACGACTTACAAAAACATTCTGGAGGAAGCATTTCCAAAATTTAATGATTTCTTTGGACCCATACCTTGGATGTACCAACACGACAACGCTCAGATTCATACCGCGAGAGCAGTAAAATAGTGGATTAATCAAGATGATGTTCAACTTTTGGATTGGCCCCCATATTCACCAGACCTGAATCCAATGGAAAAAGTCTGGGGTTGACTTGCAAGAAAAGTTTATGAAGGAGGAAAATAATTTGAGACGATAGAATCCTTAAAGGATGCAATAACGGAAGCATGAAGTTCAATTTCGCTAAGTTACTTAGAGTCATTATACAAGTCGATGCCAAATTGCATTTTTGAGGTTATTTCTAAAAATGGTGGCAGTACTCATTACTAATTGAATGCTAGAAGATAACAACTTTCATTTTTATAACCTAAAATTTAAAAATAAATTACAGTTTGCCTAGTTTTAAAATATTCCTTATTTAAGTGATACACGAAAAAGTACCACAGAAATATATGTTTTTAAATAAATGTATAATTTTAGTATAACAAAATATAAATATTTTTTATTTCTTCAGGAAACTAAAGCCAAAACTTTGAAATTTGGTTGCGCAAAAAATTATTTTTTTCTGAACTTTAGTTTAGGAGATATACTTAATTAAACTTAAAAAAAAGTGGTTCCTTATTCAAATGGCAGGCCTTTATACCGAATAAAGGTTTGAGAAAAAAAATTTGTGCACTCGATGTAGTTCTAAGTAATCTTAAGGTTCAAGAATAAATATAAACTCGCAGGGCAAAAATTGGCATGATCTCCTATATAAAGAGAAATTTCTACTCAACATTACTTTTGTATAATTTGATAAAATATAACATATATTTCGTGATGGTAAGTATTTAAAATTTGATCTAGCCGATTTTAATATTGAACATTTAATTTTCTTATATCTTTCAACATAGACGAAATTCGCAACTAAGATAGTATTTCTATTCTATATTTAGTTTTTATTCCCCAAATAAATATAGTTTATTACTATTTTTATACCTTCTATCCGCTGTAATTTTACTTCATAGTTTTCGCCAATATCTCTTAAAAAAATGTGCGTGATTTCACACTTTACCGCCCTTTTACCATATAAAGTAAAATTTTAAATTAGGCTGACATAAAAATTTGCACATGGTGCGTATAATAGATTCGGAAAAACTGAATATAACGTTCTTACTTGTTGTACCCTTCACCACAGGTGTAAATACATATAAGTTTGTCATTCCATTTGTAATTTCTATAATATTCCCCAAAAAGTATATATATATATTATAAATCCTTATTGATAGGGAAGTCAATATGTCTGTTTTTAGAAAGCCCCAGAAAGGCGAGATCGCCAAAAAACGCGCTTTAGTACCCGAGATTCATTTCAAAAGTCATTTGAAGATTCGCAAAATAATAATTTCCTAGATTCGCAAGTTTTTGGAGCAAAACTCATTCGGAAATATCTGAGCAAAATTGTTGCATTGGATTTAACTAGACATTTGCAAGAGTTTTCCATGTAAAAGTAACTAAAAAGTTATAATAAAATTATGTCCAAATTACGACTTAGTAAATTGTTTAGTCCTAAGTTAAATACTTGAAGGTGGCTAAATAATATTGTTTTTGCGCACTATAAGCATCATTGAAAATGTCTTTTTGGTGTGTGAATGATCAAAAATAAGTAAAAACATTCAATGTTTAATCTAAAAATAATTTTTTATTCTTTAATTCTATTCTATTTAAATTTTTAATAATTTCAACATATTAATTTTTTGCTTTCAAAAAACCTTTATTTTGCCTTATTTTTTATCTTTACCCAGTTTTTTAACTATATTGCTAAAACATAGTGCAAGTTATATTGATTTGTTCTTATATAATTTAGCGACAAGAACTTTAAAGAATGGACGTAGAAATGCTTTAGTTAAAGAAATCGTTTTGTTTTATACTTTATAAAACAAAATAAGAATATAAATTTGTTACGGGAAAAGAAAAGGAATCTCTTAACATACCATAAAAAAGTATATAATTTCAAAAAATAACCAAAACACCAATTAGTCTGTTATTATGTTTACACGCACGTTTATTGCAAATAAAGATAACTTGCAAATAATTAACTCACTGTTTAGATACAAATTGCATAAAGAAATATATATCCTTATAGAACTATTATCAACGAAAATTCTATGAACGTAAATTAGTTTCACTAATCATGATTAGTGCCATTTATACGGCAACATTTTCATTTCGCAATATTTTTAATTGCGAGTAAGAGGTGTGTATAAACGTAGTATGTTTTTAAATTGTTACTAATGTGTGGTAAAGAAAAATTTCTTTTAAATAAAATATTTAATTTTATTTTGAATAAAAATGTGAAAATTGTAGGAAGAGCTTTTATTTACCAGAACACTTTAGTTTATAATTTAGGAACAAAGAACGAAAATATTATGAAGATTTATATATATATGGAAGACACAATAGCGAATAATATTTAGGTAATTTTTACGTTATTAGATAAACATATTATGTTTTAATTATGTCCGTCCAGACGTCCGTCTGAAGATTAGATCTTTGACCTCTATACGCGTTCTACTGGCATTGTCCGGATTCGTTGAAGTTTTACGTCTATAAGTGATGGACATAATGTTACAATATTTCGATTCATACATTTAAAATTCGAAAGCCTTGAGTGAATTTTGCGTAATATGCTAATTTTGTGAAAAATAACATGAAAGAAGTCGCGGACAAAAATTTTTATTTCGAGTTTTCAAATATGACATATTAAGTTTTTAATATATTTTTAGTTTAGTTAACGCCGCAAAATCCAGTTTTTTGTCTCAGTGTGCGCTGTTCACAAAAGATGGATTCAGACAGGTGATTAAAAAAAATTATGTATCAGAAATAAATCGAATTTCAAGTATTAACTTAATTCGAGATCACTTGAATTGGACTACGTTACAATAGATATTCTGAGTTCAAATTTAGCCTACGAGGATTAAATGGATCGCAATAGGCGAAAAATTTAATTCTATTTATACAGTTTAAATAGTACAAGTTCAGAAATGGAAATATAACGGAGTAGGAGTATTTTTTAATTACATGAAATTAATTAATTTTATTGTATTACTGTTAAAAAGTTAAATTAACACTTGAATTTAGCTTGTTTTATTTATTTTTTTCTATCAATTTAATCTAATAAATATTTTTGTTTAATTCGAAAATAAAAGAAACTTTTTAAAATATTAAAACAAAGGAAAGTAATTGCTTAACTATTGTTTTCAATTGGTTTTTAGATGCATATGTTTTGACCGCCACAGTATATAGATAGATAGATAGATAGAAAGATAGATAGATAGATAGATAGATAGATCGGTAGATACATAGATAGATAGATATTGAAATCAACTTAAAAGATAAACAACGTTAAAATATAATTGTGGATGCATCTGCAACATAAAAAGTTAGAAATAAAATAAGCTTTAAAAACTAAAGAATGCCGTTATACAAGTCTCATTTGTTAAACTTTCGTTGATGTTATTGTGTATTTTTTTGTCTGTCTGCTTAACTTGTTGGTAGTTGGTGTTAATTTAACCTACACTATATGAAGCTCTCTCTCTCTCTTCACCAGCTCTACGTCATTCAGTACGTAACACCGACTATCAGATACAAATAGACAGTGGTATATTAGATTATTTCTACCAATATTGGTAAAAATATCATGAATACCAACTAAAACCTCAAAGCAATCTAAACAGTAGAACAAATACAATAAAATACTCTCAAGTGTATATACACTCATACATGTATATGGCAGTGTGACAGTCTTTAGTGGCACGGAATTTATAAAAGGCTCGTGTTGGTAACTAAACTGTTTCAATTCACCGGTATTCTTTTGGTAAGAAAAACCAAACGTTGCAAGGACATATCGCTATTTTTCCTTTTCATTTTTCTTTTTTAAATTGTTAAACGTTGAAGTCAATTTTAGTATTAAATACAAGAGTTTTAATGAGTGAGTGTTTTTGTTACCAACATTGAACAACGTCAAATGTAGGTAAATAGGGAAATAAGTGGTTTTAAACAAATAAATAATTTGAATATAAATAAAGAAAAAGAAGAAATAAATTTTAAATATTTTAAATAATTAAAGACTTTATAATGAAAGATGATTATTATTGTTATTACATATTTAAATGTAATTTAAATAATTAAATTTTGTTTTTAAATGAAAATAATAGAAAGTTCGTTTATTAGGGACATTAATTAAAGAATGTGCTACAAATCTATATAAATTTTTTGGTGGCAATGAAAAGTATTTTTTTGTGGTTGTCACTATCAATCCATATAAAGTAATGTCTAAAGAATGTAATTAAATTTAAATAAAAATACCTAGAATCGAAGCAAGAGAAGAAAAAAATGGATAGAACTTATAATACAAATAATGTTTGGACAACAACTAATGGATTTACGATAGAAAATCGCCGACCAAATACACCTGGTAAGTAATTACTTAAATATTTCCCTTTTATATTTTATATAAATAAATGAAATTTGTATTTTTCACGTAATAAAATCATTAAAAGAAGAGACAACAAAACTCTTATAATACTCCAAATCATATATTTTCAAACATGTATATTCACAATTAAAAAATAGAACTTATAAAACATTTTGTTTATAAATAAAACACGCTAAATTTCTCATCAACAAGTAAAAGTATTCTAACATGCAATTGAGACGAATTTTATACACACTTCATGGAATTAAAGATATAACAAATTGAAAAAGGCTTAGAAGAGTTATGCTTTCAAAAAATGATCACTAACGTAACCAGACAAATATTTGCACAACATGCTCTAGATCAGCAAAAAAAAAATATATATATATATATATCACTAGGAAGTAGTGATCGGGATTTTTTAAATTATGGATTTTCGTCCATTTTTTAATAAGCGATATCCCTAAAAAATGTTATTGTTTACAACAAATAGGATCCAGTCAATTTCATAATGAAAAATATGTTTTTTCTATAAAAAAATAGTTGAAACGGAACAGATTCATATCATCAAATTCATAATATGCCACTTATCCTCACAGAGAAAAAAATTCATATATTTGAAAATTTTTTTTCATAAATAATATGAATCGAACATGACTTTTTTCCCAAACTTTTTCCATAAAAAATTAAATTTTGTACATAGATATTATTAAATTGTTCATAATGAAAACTTTATGAATTTTGCAAATATTTTGTTAAATCTTTGATTTAGTTTTATTACATTTGATTGCAAATGGTAAATGAAAATAGATATACATGAAAATATTTACAACAAATGCCTTAAAATGGCAAAATTCCAAGGAATGTTTAGAAATTTGCATAATTTAGCTCGCATTCTGCAGCACATCATTTTGATAAAAAAGCGTTTCCATTATGTCCCCAAAATGTAGTTAAAAATCATTAAAAACTTAAAATTTTCCAAAGAAAATTTCAAAAATTTGTGTACAAATTGAGAATATAAATGAAAATTTTAACTATTTTTTCAGTCTTTTTGACTTTTGATTCATTTGAAAAAAATATACAAAAAGTTTTAATGCTTAAGAAATTATGCTTAAATATCATAAACTGAAATCAATGAAAGTAAATTCTTATATTTATGTAAAATTGTTTTTCTGTGTTAGTTAAAAGGAGGATTTCTTTGAAAACCAATTTTATTAAAAATAATGCTTATATTTTATTTAATTGTGTTTAGAAAACTGACCTTAGCCTTGGCATTATAATTGCGGTTTTTAGCTAATATAAAAAGGAATACACGTACAAATATACAAATATATATCCGTATTCTTATTATATGTAGGTTAGACTGCACCAAAATTTACCAAGTTTTTAATTTTGAAGGTAACTCCGCCTACAATCGTTCATTGGGTTGTAAAAATATATTAGTGAAATCGGATTTCGTTAACCCGTAACGCATCGGACTTGAAGTATGTACTGTGCGTTTGTATGGGGAAAATATGGATTTTTTACAGTTTTTAGAAAAATTTTGGTATTAAATACTTTTATTTGTCACAAAATATTAAAAGATCATAATCCACAGATAAATATATTTCAAACAAGATATAAAGAAAGAAAAAAATCTGGTAATAAAGTTATTACGAATCATTAACGTATTTTAGACCACTAATTTTTTAAGTTTCTGAAAAATATTTAACCAAATTGCTATTTTTAATTAAATTTAAACCATAATTATTGAAAAATACGTTTTTCTTTCTCCAGGATAATTCAAAGCCCTTTCTATTCTTAATTAAAAAATTTTGATTTTTTAAGACCGTTTTAAAACTTCAATTTCAAACTTCTAATAGTTTTGTTAAACAAATTTCAAAAAAGTTATAATGAAATTATAGAGTTTTATAAAAAACACTACTAAAAATAAAATTGAAAAATAATTAGGTCAATACCTTTTACGTTTAAGCCGTACCTGCAATTTGAATTTTGCGGATTTTGGCAAAAAGGTGCTTTAGTTATAAAGTCAATTGTTTTGAACTTATATTCCGATTAAACAAAATTATAAATCTCAGAAAATATATTCTGAAATTTTTAAGAAAATTGGAGAAGGATTACCTTTAAAATAAGAAGGTCAAAATTCAAAATTTTAAATATTTAAATTTTTTAAGAAAAACATTATGAAAAAATATTGTTTTTATGCAATGATATCTGTGAGTAATTTTGATGGTTTATCATTACTATACTGTACAAATGTTTAAGAATAGGTGAACCCAAGCTCAAATGAGAATTAAATTTGCGTTTTTATTGCTAATATCAATGAAAGTCTTGCCGTTATATTTCCATAAAATTTTCTTGAAATTCAGAGAAAAATGTAGATTTTCGTTATGCTTTCCTTAAATCTTTCAAATATTCCAAATTTTGGCTTTTGACCTTCGTGTTTTAGAGATGATTCTGGTTCTATTTACTTTAAAACTTCAGAATGTATTTTCTGAGATATATTTTATAGTATTCTGTAATAACTCTGTTTAGTCTGAATATAAGTTCTAAAAAATTGTTTTTCCAACTCAGAAACCGCAAAAATGTCTTTTTGCGGAAATTCGCAAAATTCAAATCACAAGCAAGGCTTAGTCATACAAGGCATTGACCAAATACATTTTCAATTTTATTTCCTGTAGTGTTGTCCGAAAAGCTGAACCAATTTTCAGGAAATTTGATATACAGATATGTAGTACCAGTGCCGGACGAGGTTGTAGGCTATCGCCCACTTAAAAAAACAATTTTTTCAATTTTGAACAATTTTAATATTGCTTGCACTGGAAGATGTTATAGGCTACATTGGATTTTGCTCGAACGCCACGCCCACCGATTTTCTCAAAATATTCACAGTATTATTCTGTGTGCCCCTTAATTCAAATTTATTTTACTATATAACCTGGGGAAGTGGTACCCCTATATAAAGCAAATATTCTTAATGGTATATCGAAAGAGTTATTATAGTGAGAGCCCTCAAACTTTGTGGGAATTAAATTCTTATCATATTGCATTAATGAAATGAAAGTAGGACGGATAGATCCAAGGAGAGGATTAGTACACATAAAAAGCAAATATTAATTTTCTCACATCTAATAATTAGTACAGTGAAAGTCTTAAGAAGTGGTAGAAATAATTTTATATGAAATTTTGAATAGTAAATATTATTTACCACATCAAAAAGGGGTAGCAAAACGCACCAGGAAAAGCTAGCATGTATTATGCAAATAAGGTGTAAGTTTGTTTATTTATTTGTTTGTGTATGACATACGTCTAAACGGCTGAACCGATTTTTACGAAGTTCGACACACAGATAGTACCAGTGTAGGATATGGTTATAGGCTATGCTAGATCTCGATTGGATGTCACGCCCACATTTTACGCCTACTTATAAAAAGAAATTTTTTGTTAATTTTGCACGTTAGTATTGAAGTTATTTGCAAGAAATTTGAGACAGATACTGCTTCCATTGGACAATGTTATAGGCTATCAGATCTTGGTTGAATGTCACTCCCAAAAATTTCACAGAGATTTGCTTGTTTAACTGATAATAACTTCTAAACTACATATGTTAGATCTCTAGTTTTAGTTTCAAGTAAAAGACAAATATAATACTTTTATAATGTTATGTACAAAGTTTATTTGTATCAAAACTTGAAAGGTCAAAGTTATGAGGAAATATGGTAAAATGATAATTTTTTGTATATAAAATTTAAAATATTTATAAAAATTAATACCAAAGTATGTTTTTTTATTTAAAATATATGAAATCTTTTATAAAAATTTGACTCCATATTATATTTTGCTACACGCAGAGACAAAGTATAGTTGTAGTGACCATAAACTAAGAGCAACATATTATGATTGATATATATAGTAGTTGCTAAAAAGAGGTTTGATTATAAATAATAATTGTTATAATTCCATTTTATCATAGTTTTCATATTATGATTCGAATTTTTCATATTACTATACCATCATTATTATCCTATTATTTTATTATATTATTCCATTTTATCATATTCTCATCTTCTCATATTATGATTTCATTTTATTATATTATTCCATCTTAATATATATTAAAATAGAACACATTGATTCAATATTATTATTTTTATAAACAATCATTTACATGTTATTTGTTCATTAATGAATTTTACTTAATTGCACCATCATATGCTATGTAAGATGCAAGATCTTTTTATTAACTAAACCCTTTAATAGTAGTTAACCAGCATCTTATATTGTTTGAATAACACCAAATATAATAAAACCTTATCTACTTATACTAATTCATGTATAAACTAAATGAGAATTACAATGAAGGTGGAAGATAATCGTTAAAAACAAAATATATGTAAAAACAAACAAGTTATGCATTTTTCAATCATATCTGTACAAAGCATATTTATTTGTAATATTTTATTGTTATGGGAATAATATTAATATTGTTTTAAAACAAAATATGGTTTGAGAATATGGAAAAAGATTTATAATATATAATAGTTGTAGAAATCATAACTGTTCATTGTGAATATTTTAATTCAAAATGTTTGTTAAAAATAAATTATTTTTATATTCAATTTATATTTTAAAAAATAAAATATTTTCAAATCATTTTGTAACCTTTATAATACAATCTTTATTAGTTACTTGAAATTTATTTGGAATAAAATTATTTAAATATTATTCCATTTGTTAACAAGACAGATAAGAAAAAATTTCAACAGAAGTATTCTAATATAAATCATTAAATTTAAATCAAATTCCAGTCTTCAACTATTTTGAAATTAAATTTTATTTCTTTAGTTTAAATACAATTATGGTCTTATTCATAATAAATTCCTATTTTGGATTTAGTGTACAAAATAGGTATTAGTATTAAACAGTTTTATCCTTACTAACCCCTTATAAAAAAAAATATTATTCATAATATATTAAAAAAAGTTCAATAATTATTAAATAATTTTTTTTTTTCTGTCAATTCTTTGTTTATTTACTATCAAACAAAATATTGAAAATTTATATGGTAATTTAAAAAAATATTTTAATTTTACTTTTATTTCTACCAAAAACTCCACTTTATAGGAATAAAGTTCAATTAAAAATTCAATTTAAAGTTTTGAGTACTTTATTAATGAATAAAGGCGTCCGTTATGCATTTTTATTAGATCCTACATAATTTTTATCGCTTTAACGGAAGTTGCAAGTCTGTTTGGTCTTACTCCAAGTTATCTAAAAGGAACTATTTTTTTTTCGCAAAATTCCTTTATTGTTCAAATTTGTTTGAGTCTGTGTAAAATATGTTTCCGTGAGCATTTGTCCAAAAATAATCATAAAATACTTTGTCCAAAAACTGCAAAATTACGTTAAAAATGCATTCATACTGCAAAAGAGGCTAATATTTTTTTTTTTTTTAATTTGTTTTATCAAACTGTTAAAGTAGGTTCTCATCAACAATAATATTTTTCAATTTTATACTATTTTATTAAATCCTTATAAAACAAAAGTGTTGTTATGAATAAAATTTTTTCAAAATTTCGTATTAACCTTAAATAAAACCTCTTATAAATTGTATAAAACTATTATGAATAAGACTGTTACTTGAAACATTTTTTTTTTTATTCATGGAAAATTTTTGAATATTTTTATTCAACATAAACTTGTTTGAATAATTTTAAATTTATGTGGAAAAAGAAAAATAAATAAATATTATATATTTTTTTAATAATGCAATTAATTAATACGTTTAAATAAGTTCATTTCAATGACTATTGATCGCGTTATTAAATCAAGTTTAGTCTATAGATTCTCCTGTACAGAGTTTTTTAAACAGTCGGAGAAACCATAAGGAACATTATTTGATGAAGAAGCCTCTGAAACAATTTTTAACTTAAATAGTTGAAAAAAAACTATATGAATATTTTTTATTCAAACCTTTTGTGACTAAATAATTTTATTTCTTTGGATTTTTTTTAATAGAAATATCAAAATATTTATTTGAAATTGTTTTTATCTGAATACATTGTTCAAAGAGTAACAAGAAACGAAACTAATTGTCAAAAACCTAAGTCGGTTGTCAAAAACCTAATTCATGCAACAATAAAATACATGTAATCAAATGTTTTTTTTTTTTTTTATTATTATTATTGACTTTATTGAAACCTTTAATAAAATAATTACATTGTTATGAGAATTTACTTAAAAGTATTACAACAATTAAAATCTAAATTTGCTGTTGCTAAAAAAAAGAAAACCATTTTTTTTTTAATTGTCAACCTAATGTTTCGTCTCTATGTGTATACTCTATGATATTGTTTTCAAATATAAATCCTAAAAACTTGTTGAACTTTTTTTATTTAAATAAATATTAATATTATATAATGTTGCAATATTTAAATATAAAAAAAATTGGTTATATTTTTGTATCAAATATGTATATGTATGTTTCCCTTTTGATTAAATAAAATATTTTCTTTATTTATTTATTTTGTTCAATCAGATACAACATTATATAAAACTTCATTTGATTTAGTATAGAGAGAAATCCTTAATGCTTTTATTAAAAAACTAATAAACTGATTAACAAATATTTTAAATTGGAAATAAAATGAAAAGTATTTTCATTTTTTATTTTATTCACAAGAAATATTTTTCATATTAATAAACTTTTGTTTCTGGTAAAGATATTCAAAAACATACAATTTTTGTAGTCAGTTATATTAAAATTTTGTTTGAATATAAACATTGAATGATAAAACTGAAACAAAAACAGTGTTATCATTAACATAGTATTATTAAAATTATTGAAAATTAACGATGGGAACAGAATATTGCTGTAGTGATAATGCCGTAACTATGTTTTTTATCTGCGTGTATATAACTTCTACAAACTAAAGAAAAGTCCAACATGAAATTTTGCGCGAGCATTTTCCTTATTAGAGATATAATATAACATATAATTGCAGAAGCAATTAGATTATATTTTGGAGCGTAGCTTCTAAACCGAATGTGTGTAAAACCTTGAGATCTTGCGCAAGTAGGGATAAATGTTATGTCAACATTATATTTGGTGATATAAAAAGTAACCACGTTTTTTTTTTTTTTTTTTTTTTTTTTGTTACTAAATGGGGTTGATGCCCATATATCATGGATCACTAATTCTATTGTATCAGTCTAACACGTATGTGACAGGTGACATTTCAGGTTATGTTTTCTGTGAATTCGTTGCTCGTGTAAAAAGTTATATGGATTTGAAGATGAGTTAAATAATACACTATGTGATGATTTTTTTTTTCTACAAGAAAAAGGGAAAACTCTGAAAAATATCCGAAAAATGCATAAAGTGTACGGTGAAAATGCTATAAGTGAACGCATGACCCAGGAGTGGTTTGCTCGATTCCGCTCAAGAAAAATTTTTTTATATAGACCAATTCTAAAATGGTAATTAACGATAATAATTGAAGTTAGATTTTAACAGTAAGGTATCCTCAGGGCAGATATTTATTTTAGGAACGAAAAAAGGTTCATAATTTCCTATAGTCGGCATAGAATACCCACTTTAGGCAATTCCATTTTTCCCTTCAATCTTAAAGTCGACATCAGTTTTCTTTTCTTATTTTATGAAAAGTGCTAACGCAACAGGTCTCGGAATAGAATTATATTTTTAGATATGTGAAGTAATTTTTTATATTAATATCAATAGCATATTAGAATGTCAAACAATACATATTTAATTTATTTAAACAAAAAAAAAAATGTCTGTTTTTAAATTCAATTTTCATTTTAAATTTATTTTAATTCATAACCTGTAAGCCAAAAAAAAAACATCTACAGTGATTGAAAATCGTTTATGCTTAGTAAGTTTTGGCACGTAAGCGTCATTTTAGTACATCAGGGGAAAAAATTCTAAATATTTATGAGTAAAATTTTGAAAATTTATTTTGTAGTAATTATGGTCCAACTAGCTACTTTAAGTCCTTTAGAGTTATAAATTTATATTTTAACATTATTGATAGAATAGTGTCGTCAAAAAAAAAAAAAAAAAAAAAAAAAAAAATATTCTTAAAAATTAAAATATTAAAAAGTGTCTTCTAACCAGCGACTGAAAATCATCAGAATTGCAATTTGTTTAAACAGAGGTTTCAACAATTATATTTTTGAGTTTTTATAAAAAATATTAAGAATTTCCGTTATGTATTTGGAACTTTTAAATAGATCATACGTAAATATTTAAAAATTTTTTATTATATCTTTTTCATTTATGAATAAAATATTGAAAATTTCTTTTACTAAAATTAAAATCAGTAATCACTAAATGAAAATGCTTTCAAAACACCTCCAATTTAGGCTTTTTTTTTTTTTGAGACATATTTCGATATCAATATTGAAACTTTTCTTTGGCCAATATGTACTAGACTCGTGGTTTCCAATAGGTGGTAGAGAACTAATTGTAAGTTTCTAAAATTTATTAATATTTTGCTACTTTACTCATTGATACACTACATTTGAGTGATTTTCCTACATTATTTACCCAAAAACAGTTTCTAGGTATACTCTAAGGCGTATTCATTCGCATGAGTTTTGGTGAGCTCAGGATAATTTTCCACAATTACAAATTAAATATATCCACTTTTTATAGTATAATTTATATAAAAGATAGATTTCTAGTGTAATTTTTTTATATTTATTTATCAAAAAATGCCGTGCCAACTATTAAATCATTATATGCCAAATATTGGAAAATGCATGCCAACTGCTGGCTAATTCGATGTATTTTATAAAACGTATTAATTAGGCAAATTTAACATATGTCATTCTACATAAACAGATAATTTTAGAGTAAGATAAAACGTTATACTGCCGACTACCGGTACATTTACCCTACACTACAATTTATAAATTAATTACCAATTTTTATTATTTTAGAAAATTGTTTTTTTATTATTGTGATTAAATGAGCTAAGGTACGAAATTTGCTTGAAAATACACATACTGTGTTTCAAATACATAATTTACCATTACCCATAATTTTCAACTTATAGAATTTAAAAAAAATCATTTTTGGTGAGATTTGTTAGCACAAATAATTTTAGTTAAACAGTACCAAAAACTTCATAAATTTAATTAAAAAGTTTTGTTGATTTAACGAATTTTTATCCTAATTTTGACTTAAAGTACAGATGCGTTAACATTTATACAGTCTTAAAATTCAACGTACATGTTAATTGATTAAACTTGTTCATATTTTGTTCGTTGAATTAAATAAATAAATTTAATGAACAGTACATTGAATTAAAGAATCAGTACTTTGATCTCAATGAATACGTTGGCCCAATGAACCTACACGTTGAAAATATACCACAATAATAGGCCTGTTCTGTACTTTTGGTATTCACTATATTTAAAATTAAATTATTAAATTATATAACATTTAGTTAATACAGGCAAAAACTAAATAAAATTATCTATATGTAATTAATTGTAGATGCTTTAAATATAAAACAATATTTATAGTACATTTTACTAAATAATCTAAATGAACAAAAAATATTGTAAGTGATTTCATGTCCTTGGTACCAGTAAATGAAAGATTGAACACAGTCAGGTATAGATGATAACTTACAGATGTGATCGTGAACTTACTATGAGCTGTTTGAAACAAACATAAAATCATTCTGAGAGTATTGTTCATTTGATAGTATGGAATATCCATGTAGGCACCAGATTAATATAATAACGTTATCTTGAAAGAAAACAAATAATAAATAAATTAAAAATTATTCGTTAAAAAGATAAAATTAAAAAGATTCATCTAAATTGTCAAATATATCCTTCACCCGTGTTTTGATATTATATGAAAAATTAATATATTTTAAAGTTGATGAAAAAATAACAATATCAAATGACAACATTAATTAAAAAAAAGACAACATTAATTGAAAAACAGTATTTTAAAAATTACCGATAAAAATTGATTTAAAAATTCAAAATATTTGTGACAGATCTGCGCAAGAACGAAGTCCATAGCTTATATAGCGGCTTCAAAAGTCTAAAAACGAGTTTTCGCCGATAATAAGTATTATTTAAGATATTTAACATGTGAACTATTAAGCAAGAGCTCCAAAAATCCGGCTTTTGAATAATTATCTTAATCCAGCTTATTTATTAATGTACTCCAGTTCTCCGGCCTACGTATAACTCTAAATTGCCCTAAAATATTTCAGTTTGACAATTTTTGGTTAGTACTATCACAATATACATGTTTTTTGACATATTTACTTGTTTACTTGTTATTATAGTATTTTTGTTTTTACTATTTACACAATACTTTTGTTTAAAATACGACATTCCTTGTTAAACAATAAATTCAAATTGGGTTGTGTTCTTTTTCTTTTGCGCTTTTGTTTTACTATATATTTACCGTTCGAAGTACCGTTCATTCAAAGTACTTGTTCGCTGAATAAAGCTTCTTTTTATTTTAAACCAAAGTATTAGTACTTTGAATCAATGAATAATTTTACATTGAATTATTGTTTTTATGTAGGTATACCATATTTTAGTGCGTTGAATAAATAGTTCATTAAATTTCAATGAATATTCTCTTTTAAACAATGAATTTATACGTCGAATTAAAAAAAATTAACGAATTTCTTTTAACGTACTTTATTCGCTAAAATTACTTTTTCAGTGTAGTTGCTTATAATAAATTATATTTTATTGCTGCTCCGTGTCATTATCTTTACATAGTATATCTATTTAAACGGTCAATCAACTTTGTTTATAAAATATATTTTAGTAAATTTAAACAAATCAGAAGAGTCCTTTAAATTATTTATGTATATGACCAGGAAATTTTAAATATTCAAAATTCGTGTTAAATTGCCATTTAAATAAATTTTAAATTTGATTCTATTTTTACTACTCGGTAAATGAAATTGTAATAAATTATTAAAAGTTAATAGGAAAATTGTAATATTTATGATTATAAATCATATTAAAAAGTACATATGTATATATGAATTCAAAACATATAAATTTTATAATTTAAAACTGTTGCCATTGTTTTTATTGTTTTATTATAATTATTGTTATTTTTTTTACACGCAATTGTATGTATTATAAGCTTAAACAAAAAGTACAATGAACTTTAAATTACATTCATTCATACATTAATTTATTAAATTACATTTTGCTGTTTTTTTAATTTTAAATAATTATAAAGAAAAAGTTTGTACATGTGATAATAATATTAAAGTGCAGGATATGAAGGATGATAGTTGTGGTCCCCACCAAATACCAAACACCATTAAGCCCTTTCCACTCACAGTCACACACATACCGGCGCATTTACTATATGTGTGTAGTGGAGGCGGTCATTATATTGGACACACTCATACAAACAATGAGCGTGGCAATACATATAAAATATAAATTCCGAGCCACTAACCAAAGCTCTTGCACACTTGTATAAAAACAAACAAAAAGTCACAATGTATTGAATATAAAAGTAAAAAAAAAAAAAAAAAACAAAATGAACTATTTTAACCATAATGACAGGATAGTGACATGTGGAAAACAGGGTTTTATCAAGATGTTAATAAATGGTTGACAGCAAACTGTTTGTCTAAGCGAATAACTGAACGACTGAATGGCAGTGTTATTGCCTGAATAGACGAAAATGTAGAATATTGCTTTGCTGCTCAACCATTAAATTACTTTAGCCATATTCATGTATTTAAATTCATGTTTGATTTTTTTTCATTTTTCATAAGGTGCACAGTAAAATTATAAGGCTACATTTTTGGTTCTGTATACAAAAATGTTCAATTGGTATTTGTTGGTGCTGCTAGCTAAAATACTTTCTACTAAAACCGTTGCTATATGCACCATTTGGTATAATTTATTTAAAATTTGATGTTTTTATAGACAAATATGCAAATATGCACTTTCCAATGAGTAAAAATTATAAGGTCAGTAATTTTTTTCACTAAAATCACATGTTTGGCAATTCATTCCTTGGCCATTTTTATTTATTGATTTATAGAAGTGATTGGGAAATAAACTATTTTCATTCCAGAATTTCATCCCGCTCAGCTTTAAACATTTCTACTTTTACTTTTCATAACGCGCCCAAATTGGAACCAAGTGAGCTGTCGTCTATTGATTAGACAGCTACCCACTGAACCTATCCCACTAAATTGTATGGATAAAAAAGTAGAATTAATCCTAAAATGATCTAAATGAAATTAAGTTAACATTTAAAATGGAAAACATTCAGAATATTCCATAACAGAGACTCTAGCGTCCTCAAAACGGGTCTAAATATATCTGCTACCAATGGTTTTCATCCTTTTCTTAAAGAAAAATTGCAAAATTTTGGAAATATTGCATACAGCATGGTAAGAAAGAAGTTGGTAACAATTGCTGCTACTCCAGACTATCCATTTTATACTATATATGTGTGTTACTAAACGTGTGTTAAAATTATGAAAAACGTATCCTAAACTTCCTAGGAATTCTCACGAAATTTTATCGTTTTAAAAATACATGGATTCGTCTATTAAATCTCTTTCATAGCTTGATGGGCTATTGGAATCATCAGAAATAATTTTTTTTATCTAAAGAAAAAAACGAAATTATTAATGAGAATTAAAGCATTTTCTAATGAGAAAGAATTCTCGAAATTTTTATCTGGTACTACGAGTACTTATCTGACATGACGTTTTCGAGTTAATTTCAAATGGGTTCCAGTCTAAGGTATCTCCCTTCTATAAAATCAATAGTCTTGAATACCATAGTCTTGAATAGCATAAACACTAAAACATCCAATTTGTCTGCCAGAAATGAATAAAAACCATTGGTGGTAGACCCACTGAGGCATGGTTTGGGGAACTTGGAGCAATATGAACGTTTTCAAATTCTCAATATTATCCTAATTTAATTTAGATCACTTTAGGTTTAATTGTGCATTTTTATTCTGGAAAACGATCGTATAATTAAGTGGGATAGGTAAAACTGGACACTTTTAAAATTGGTTAGGATGAATTCCTAGGAACACTTCTGGAATTAAAATAATTCACTTCATAATCACTTCTATAAATCAATAAATAAAAATAGTTGATGAATAAATTGTCAATAATGTAATTTTAATAGAGAAAAAATGAACTGATCAAATGTCAAATAAATGGTACCAACCGGTGCATATAGAAACACCTTTTAGTAATAAGTATTTTAGCTGGCAGTACCATCAAAAACCCCTTGAGCTTTTCAATACACAGAGCAAATAAAAGTGACTTATAATTTTGCCACGCACCTTAGCTAGATGTGTGTAGTAAGTCTGAGTGAAATTGTGTGTAAGTGTGTAGGCAGGCATGGAAAATAGTTGTTTCGAAAAATTAAATATTTTATTATTTTTTGGAAAGTGGAAACCTTAAGCGCAAAAATTGTGTAGATCTCGCAAAAAATCGATAGCCTAAATGTTTTGGAATCTCACATGTTTTGGAATCATTTTAAAATTTATGTGATTTTTATGAGAGGGCCTTTTATGGTAGCTACAACCCATTAAGCACACAGAAAAAAATAAAAGTGGACTTCAATTACGAAATTGCTTACACTAATTAAACTTTTGTTTGATTTTGCTCCAATCAACAAATTTTGTTAGTTCAATTACACAATTAATTAATTCTCTTCATCAATATAAAGGTACGGATTTATAAATAATTATTTATTGAATTATTAGAAATATTTAAATAATACAAGTAAAATTAAACGAAAGAAAAAATTTAATTCTAAGTTTGATTTAGAGAAACGAAAAAAAATTTTAAACCAATTAAAAAGTTAATTACTTTAATTAACAATATAATTAAAATTGAATATGAAATTAATTATTTTATTAATAAATTAGTTGGAATAATTTTTTCTGTGCACCGATACTTCTGATATTTGGCAACATAATTATTACTTAAAAGTGTCAAAATTTATGCAGCTAGTGATTTTAAGCTATTGAACGTTGGACCAATATTTTTGGACTGTAAAATCAGTAAAATAAGGGATCCTTGCTACTGAAGTGACCTTAGAAATATCATTTGATTTAAATGCAGAATAGCAGAAGTACAAATTTTATAATTCCAGCTACAACTTACATCATCATGAGATATTCGCAAATTCAGGTCAAGAGTATTTTTATCTCAGTCATCTCTGATCGAAATGCAAATAATTCGCTAAGAGAGATATATACAGTAGAGGTCAAATCATTTAGATAATATTTGTTGGTATTTTCTGATGAAATTAGATAATAGTTTTTGGTATTTTCTAAAATTGATTATTCAATTAACATTCATTTGTTCAACAACTAAAAACAAATCTTTCCATCTAAATTGCTGTTTTCAAAAGTTTTGAAACTGTTTTTCCTCTCTTTCGAATTAACGATGATAATAACTACTGCTACCCTGGAAGCCTTTTTTCATTATATTTCCATTGATATCAGGTTAAAATTAATTGTACGGTAAAGGGATTCTACGTTCGGATACTGTTTTTGCTTCCTGGCTGTGAAATCACTATGTTTTCCCGACTGTTTGTTGCAAAACAGGTTTCAAGTGCTCCATCCCTAAAAGGATGTTTAATGTGTGATGAAATCTGGAACATAGGTGATGTAAATTTCTTCGCTGATGACTCTAAGCTTGGTGGAGTAGTCGGAGTTGGGATTTATTGCAAAGTACTTGATTTCCGCGTATCATTCTGCCTACCCGAATATTGTAGTTTTCCAAGCGAAAGTATTGGCTACACAAGAGATCAAACGATTACTTGTAGATTGAGATATCCTTTATATTAATATCTACACCGATAACTAAGCGGCTATAAAGGCCTTTACGGCGTCCATAGTAGTCTGAGATTTCGGACGGTCTCTGAACGAGATCTGCCGGTAGTACAATCTGCACTTAATTTGGGTTCAACAGATGAGATCGCTATCCTTCCGGATAACAAGAATATACATATACGGCTACGAGCAAGCTGCATGTCAGAAAACTAATTCTTCAAGAGGCAAACGATTGCCAGAATTCTCTGGCCAGAGCCGATTTAGAATCTAATCTTTTCTTATTGGCAGGTATGCTCTCAGATTTGAAAACATGCATAAGGATTTATGTAGTAACTGCTATGACGAGAAGAAGGAGTCTGTTACGCAGTTTCTTTCTTCATGTACGGTTCTGCCGGAGAGAATAAAGCGTTTCCTATGTGAACCCTTCCTTGACGATTTAGGTAGTCTGAATAATAAGAGAATCTTGAACTTTATTAAATGTTCAGGACGGTTCGTGGTGCCTCAATGCGTAGAATTGTAGCCTAAGTGAAGTGAATTAATTCAATGGCCATTACAACCTTACCTTTAACAATTTTAATATTTTTGGCATCTTATAAAGAAATTGGCGTTAGATCAAGTACAATAACTACAGGAGAGATTCGAAAAATCAAGAACTCTTTTTACAAAATATTCGAAAGTTTTAACCAAAAGGTCTTTTAAATATCAAAAAGCTAGGGAACGGAAAAAAATTAAAATGAAGGAGTAAATTTGACTCCAAATTATTTTAAAAATATCTTATTGTCTGATTTCTGCAAATTCAAGCTCCGTAGATCAGATGAAAGAGTTAATGTTCAAAGTTATGTTGGCAAAAAATTTAATCCTGACTACATAACTGTAACACTAAAGCACGGAAGTGGAAAGATAATGGTGTGGGAGCGTTTTTGGGATATAAAATTGGTCGTATTACTAATAAAATAGTACCCCAATCTACGGAAATGTTCTCAGCTCGTAATACTTCCGTACGCTGAATGGGAAATTCTACTTCTCCAAAAACCACAATATCTTGATCTCAAACCGATTGAGATCATGAGGATGATTCTAACGAAACATTTCGAAATGGTATTACCAATGGTTAATTTTTAAAGCTTATAGCTTATTTGTACGAAAGTGATAAAAACATGGTTATGCAACCAAATACTGAATATTTAATGTAATATTTAGCCTTTTGTCGTCAACTGGCCCTTTTTCAACCACCTGGCCACTTTTTGGCCATTTTTTTAAATTCAACTAAATGTCGGCTTTACAAGACTGTGTGCTAAATGACGAGAAACTAAGTTGTTTGAAATATCTCGACCCATTATATATTAATTCCAATGAATTAATTATTTTGTGATTGTTTCTCAATATAGTGATGTAAAGACCCAGAAAAATTTATAAATGAACCCAAACTGTTAAAATTTGATGAATGCTTATATCCTAATTTATATTTTTACTTTGGCTCATTGCAATGTATTGGCGGAACGGAGGTTTTTTCTAAATTATCACTAATGAGAAATAAACTGTTCAACAGACTTAAGGTCAATACTTATGAATCCATGATTACAGTCCTAAATTTGTTAGATTCGGATTTGTAAGACTGGAGTCTGAGTGAAAACCTCGTACAAAAGTTTAATTAATAAAAAGAGAATTTTATGTTAACTATTTTTATGAATAAATCTTTATTTTTGCAATAATAAGAAATATTATAAGTAAATTATTTTTCTATTAATATAGTTGAATTTAGTAGGTTTTTTTAAAATACAAAATTTTTTTGTTTTCGTTTTTATAAAATAAAAAAATTTTCATGAGTTTTTTTTTGGACATCTTTATTTTTTGAAATCCCCTTTTTGGACACTTTTTAAAAATTCTCAATGGTAACGTTGCTTCTGATAGTTGCAAATATTTTCAACATTTGAAATTTTACTTGTTTTATTTGCAATAATTTTTAGTTAATTAACTTCATTTATTTTAATTAGATTATAAAATTAATATTTTAAAATATTAAAAAAACAGAAGGCAGTAGTTTAAAGTATTAGTTGAACAAAATTGTGATTGCTAAAAATTGGTCTTCAGTTGCAGATATTTTGAACATCCCAGTATATTCTATTGCCATCGGAGTATTTAATAGGGTGTTTCCGATATGATTGAGGCTTCATTACAGATTACATTATATAATTGGTGTCTATAAGAAAAGACACCTAGTGAAACCATGCCCAAAATTTTCTTCAGATAAGCCTGCGATATGTATTCTACTACATTGATGATTGTAAAACAATCAAACAGATTGCCTTTAGTAATAGTAGCCCAATCAAATAACTCTAGGATAAAGATTTTCTAATTTTAAATTTTTAACATTTTTACTTAATTTAAGTTTCGTTACCTATATTTTAGGCACATATTATCTACCATTGTATATTACAATATTTACATTTTAACTTATTATTATTTTTATTTTTTTTATTATTTTTTAATTATTTAACTAAGTATTATGACATTAATACTCCACAAATTGTTGTAAAATATTTCGGACTCAAAATATAACTATCAAAACTAAACAAAAGTAATACTTTTAAAATTCTGCGCTTCCTAGGTAGATTTGATTAAAATTTCAGTTTTTCAAAAAAAAAAAAAAAGTGCTCAGCACAGGCAATAATTTAGTCAAATGTTCACCATTCTTAATATTTAATTTTTTATAGGAAATTTCTTCAAATTCATGGTATGCTAATAAACAGAATATGTGATTGACTTAAAAAGAAAAATCTACAAATCAAGCGATTAGTCGTATAGTGTACATACTATATATAGGTAAATAAACATATTAGAGATCTGCAAAAATATACTACATGGGTATGTACTGGCGAAGCATGTACATTTACTCAAGGCGTCGCAAACAAAAAATGTACACATATTTATATATATATATATATATATAAACGTAACGTAATACAACATATATATATATATATATATATATATTTATATATATATATATATATATATATATTTATATATATATATATATGTATAAATATAAAAATAAATATATGTATATGTATATACATATATATATATATATATATATATATATATTTATTTTTATATATATATATATATATATATATATATACATATATATATTAGGAAATGACTCATTAGAATGAAAAATAAAATATAAAAAAATTTAATAACTGCTTCTTAAACCGTTCCCTAAGTCTTCTATAGAACTAGTTCTGAATGTAACAGTATCAAACAAAAATCATTGATTAAAGAACTAGAACCGTTCTATAGAATGGATAGAATGGAAATGGATAGTTCTATAGCTGGATAACTCTTCAACAGAACTAGTTATGGAGGTGATAATTTTGAACAACGTCAAATTAGAACAAGTACTGGCTATTTTCATGCGTTCTGGAACTAGTTGCGGAACTAATACAGTTTTTAATGTAAAAAAAAAATAACAAAACAATGCAAAGAAACCAGAAGATAACTTTGATTATAATAATAGAAATTAATTTATTGAAAAATAAATTCTATTTCGACTGATAATTTTATCAACATAATTGTGTTATTTTCAGTTTGGCCTTTTAATAAGAAAATGTTCGAGATACCATGTGAAGTGAACAATATACTTGTAATACTCGAAGTGTCATGTGAAGTGAACAATATCTTGTAGTACTTTTTCTATGTTTATTATACTTGTATGTGTCCACTTTTTCCGGAGCATAATTTTCTGTTGCTACTTACTCGTAGTTGTTCGACAAACAATCGTTAACTATACTTCACTACTTGTACTCTCAGTGAGAAAGAACGAGTAGTAAATATATTCGGTGCCGGCCTTCACATGTACAGCCAAAACTTATGCGTTGCAGTCATGTATGTAGATATTTAAACGCTTACATAATTGCCAAATGCACAAATACTTAGACAAATATACATACAATCGCAATTCACACACAAACAGGATTTGATATTACAAACACACATACTCGTAATTAAAGCATATGATATCTATTCATTTTTTTCATTATTTGTTTATTTTTTTAGTCACAATTAGTTGGCTAAAGGCAACAAACTTCAATAACAATGTGAACCAATAACAACAATAATAACAATAAAAATTTTTCATATTTAATAATTATAATCAATTTTTAGGAAATTTAAGCATTCGATCCACGGCCTCTGGTCGAATTTCAACAAGGGCTCATAGTGCCACCAGCAGTGACCATGTCAATCAAAACAATAATGGCGCGAAATCACCACCTGCTCTACATCGATATCCTAATAATAATTTAATAGGGGTGGAATCCAGGTGAGTAGTAGTGGTAAGATTGCAATTGAAATAGACATACATATAGTTGGCTTAATATAGAAAAGATGTATCTCGATTTTCTTCTAACAGAGTTTTTAATATATTCTGGTAAACTACAATCTCATACATGTCTCTGAAAAAAAATTTATTGCTCTATAATTGCAATTATGTTCATTTAGAAAAAAGCCTTAACTTATTTCAAATATACTTTTATTATTTTCATGTTTTTTAAGAAATTTCCTAGAATTTTTAATGAAAATAATTTTTTGAAACATTCGCATATCAAAATTATGTTTAATTTTGTATTGGAGAGTTCCAATATTTTATGTTGGAGAGTTCTAATATGAAATATTGTGTTGGAGAGTTCTAATATTGAATTGTGCAAAAGACTCAAATAATGTTTGAAAGATCATCTTTTCTTTCCAAACAGCCAAATAGAAGAAATATGAAAATAAAAATGCGAATGGAAAGTGAGCAATAAGTGAGTATTTAAAAAAGAGGTATTTGTAACAAGACTTCTGGGCATTCATCAAAAACGTTATCTAAAATTTCAGGAAGAAGCACTGAGTCATCAGAAATAATAACATACGGTGATGAATACTAGTTCCTCACCGCAAAGATGGAAATTTACTATGGATTATATCTCTTCCTATTGTATTTTTAAAGAAAAATAGCTTTATGTAAAAAAATGGGACGATTTGCAAGATCTAAAAATTATCCTGCCATCAGACTGCCACAATTTTTATGAAAACTTACCTTATAACCTAAGATACGAGTAAATTCCTAAACCAAAATGAAATCCAACATTTATTTCTCTCCATGTTTTGAATTAAAAATGCATGTTAATTTTTTTGTATCTAAATTTTCTTAAGTTTTTTTCAGTTTTCCTGTAAAATTATGTCAAGTCGAGATACGCCTTTTCTATATTAAGCCATCGATATGTATGTAAATATGTTATACAAATGTTTCTATTTATTTTCATATGTAATTGCATTTTAATTGTCGTATATATATATGTACATATATATCAACATATATATTTTTATATATATCAACATAAATTCGAATTATTTTTTATTTATAGTTCTATTGTTTTTGTCAACTGTCTGTCACTTTATATTTTGGAAAGTACTCTTAAACCCTTATCCCTTAAAAAGCCTGTTAATTTTCCATATTCATTTTATAGCACTTGGATAATTTATTACTGAAAACACTAATGTAAGGTAACGAAAACTTACGTACGTACGTACGTGATCAGAACATTTCCAATTGAAAACCAATTTTTGTAAAACAACTTTTTATAAAACAAGTAAAAATTTCAGTGTTCAAAATATTTGCAACTCTTAAAATGTAAAAGAAAATATAAAAAATACATCTAGGCCCGGTATTTTACTGTTCCCTTAATGTATACTTAAGTGTAAACTTAGTTGAGAAACATTAGAGTTAAAGTTCACACTTAACTAATATTGCGATTTACAGTTTAATACTTAAGTAAAGGGTGGTCCCAACTTTCTAAATATTTTTCTTTAATTAAAAATCATAAATATATTTTATTTATCCTAAAATGTTTTATCCTATTTATGTTAATTTTTTATAGAATATCTCTTAATTTAGATTACTATTGGCTTATGGTAATGCCAAAGATAATTATAAATATCAAACTTACTTTTTTGGGTAAAACATTTTTTGATGCAACAATAATTAAAAGTTTTGAAATAACTTGAAAGATATAAAGAAATTTCAAGCTAATGGGCTGTAAAATTGAAAAAGATGTTAGTGCAAAATTTTTAGATTTTTATTTATTTTTATCTAGTTTCCTATTAGTATTTTTCTATTATGAACTACATGAAATATTCGGATCTTGTTACATACTTCACTAATTACTGGATATTTTATTAAAATTTCAATAAGATTATTATTTTATCTAATTCGAAATTTGATTTGATTTATGCTAAATTTGTCTAAATTTTCTGTTCCTACCCTTTGATTGTTCCCAGAGGAAATTCTAACCAAATCCAATTCCGCTATTAAGCCTTCTATACTCATACAATATCCGAATACTTCAAGCAAACTTACTTTGTTATTCTGATATTTTATTATTATAATATTTTCTACAACATGTTCAACATTTTTCTGTAAATCAACTTATTTCAATAAAATTTTTATAAATTTTTGTTAATATTTTTACCAAAATTTATCAATAGTAATATAATATTTTAATCAAATTTATTATTTAATTTTTAATGGATTAAATATTTCAATAAAACTTACATATTTTTTTAATTTTAATTTATTTTTAATCAAATTTGTTATTTAGTTTTTTTATACTATTTGGTTTTTAATTTATACAAAATCAGTTAAATTTACATAACCAGAGACTTACAGTATAGTTGCTTTCATGTCTTTCGTCCTTTTAATTAAATATGATGCTGATGTTCTTGAAGCAAAACAATATTTATTTTCGATGCATGCTGACTGGCATTTCAATTACTTATGTTCCCATAAAGGAAGAACAACAATAGTTCTTTCTTTATGCCCCTTACTTCGGAGAGACACGATGGTAAATATCTATTCAGATATCTTCTTTAGCACTTCATGCTTTTAATTATCAAAAAATTTTGATAATGCTCACAAAATATATCTCTTCTTTTCTTTAGCTTTTTATAAATTTTACTGAAATAAGTTGATTTTCAGAAAAATGTTGAACATGTTGTAGAAAATATTAAAATAATAAAATATCAGAATACTCCCAGCAAAAACTTTGCTTTCCTGGTAAGCTAGCAGGTATAATTGGAAACAAAAATAAACTACTTATTTTTTGCCTGAATAACTAGTTATTTTTGTTCGAGTTGTCCACAAATTCATGTAGTTATTTTTTGACTCTAGGGGTACTCAAAAATATGTACCTAAATGAAAACAAAAAAAAAACAAAAAAATTTTGCCGTCAGTGAGACTCGAACTTGGACACACACTAACCATTCTTACTCAGTACACCATCTCGCACATAGCATCCTAATCGACAAAAACTCTATTTAGTTTAAAATATCTTTTTAGACATTTTGTTATAAAAAACTAACAGCTTCAGAATGGGGTTAAACCAACAACCTTCTGGTTGTTAATCCGGCGCTCTAGCCAACTCATCCACGTGATTGCAGTATTACTGTGCTATTATAATATTGAGTACTTATTAATGTAATATAGAGTAAGCAAATAATAATGACGCCTCTTACCAAGAAACTACTTTAATAAGTAGTTGTTATTACCGAAAACCAAAAAGTTTTTGCTAGGCTTGTTAAAAAAAACACAATAAGTTTGCTCGACGTATTCGGATATTTATGAATATAGGATTTTCTCTGGGAATAATCAAAGGGTAGGAACCATAAACGATACTTAAAACAGAAAAATTAGACAAATTTAGCATAAACCAAATCAAATTTCGAATTATATAAAATAATAATCTCATAGAAATTTTAATAAAATATTCAGTAATTAGTGAAGTATGTAACAAGATCCGAATTATTGTATTTATTAGAAAGTAACCTAGCTGCTAAATGTAATAAAATTGTAAAATGCAACAGGGATTTGGACCCTGCCTTTTGCAGAGAAAATTTTGAACACTGTTACTGTTTAGAGGGTTTGCTGAACAATAACTCAGTATTACGCAAGTCATCCTCATCACACCATATAACATCTAAAACAGAAATAAGTGAAGGTATACTACTCATTAATGAGAGATTTGTACAAGTCGAAGAACTTGGCTTCATCAATGTAATATTTCTTTCTGGTGGCATTCGCAGAAAAGACATAGTTTACGTAAGCTTAGATATGCCCTCTGCTCACAGAGTTAATGTTTCAGATCATCTTTAGACTCTTTCCTCCTTGAACTTCATTTTAAAAATCTAGATACATTAGAACAGAATATATGAAAGCATTCATATTTGTTTTCAATAGCCATATTGCTAATTTTCATATCTGGCATAGGCCACATCATCTACAGGAGCTACAAGAAACTTTCTGAAATCAATAAAGTCATATGCGATTTGAAGACAGTCGGGAAGCTTACTCCTAAGAAGGAGGAGTTAACACGTACATAATGTTTTCCTCTAATTTTTTCTTTTTTTCTTTCTTTTTTTGTTTGCTTTTCTTTAATGCAGACATGTTGTCAGCATTTTCCTAATTGCACGCATAGTTCAAGTTTCCATCAAAAGGCAAAACATATTTGGTTGCATTATGGGAAAAGAATAAAAAATAAAAAATGTATAATGTAGGCAAAATTGTAATTTTATTATTTTGAATAAATAAAAAGTCAGTCTTTTCCGATTAATCAACTAAAACCGTTGTTTTTATTTATTTGTAGAGACAAAGCTGAAATATAACATTAGTTTCAACTGTTTTGACTACTACTGCATATCAAAATTCCCTAATTATAAATCATTCATTCATAAACGCCTATAAATATTTCTAAGGTCTTCGGATTTTGCTAATATTCGGCATACGCATACCCTATGGTGAAATTGTATACCTCCATTTTTAGTTTTTTTTTTTTTTTTTGTTTTTTGAATTTTGAAAAACATGCAAATTTATTCACGATTTAAATTTTTTTGAAAAGTTAAAAAAATCGAATAAGTATGTAAATTTAAACACCAATATCTCTACAAGCTGCAAACGGACTTTTATGATTTAAAAATAATATAAAAGATGAATATGTCCCCTTTAAAAGCAGCAATTTAAAACTAATATTATTGTTCAAAAATACATTCATCATGCAATATTAGAATGAATTTTTGAAAAATTTCTACCCCTTTTCTCCCTCTCATATTATACAAATTATAACGTTTGCTAAAGATTTCAATATAAATAGTTCTGGGACAAAATACTATTATATATATTATATACTATTTAAAAAAGTTTTGAAAAATATTTCTGAAAATTTTTTCTTACAAAAATACAATTTTTTGAAAAATTGTTTTGTTTTTTATTTTCTATAAGTTTATTTTAAAATTAATTTTGTCTCAAAAAATTTATTTTGTCCCAAAATAATTGTTACTATGTTGTGTAATAAACATATTTGTCTTCAATATTAAAGAAAGATATTTAAAATAACAAGCTAAAGTGCTATATCCGGCTGTACCGAATTTTATATACCCTTCAATTGTGTTGAAATCTTTCATATAAAAGTTAAATACCTTATATATTGGGTATAATTACAAATATATTTACCCTATATATGTATATTATAAAAATGAGGTGTAAGTTTGTTTGTCTATTTGCTTGTTTGTATATCAGTCACGTCTGAACAGCTGAACTGGTTTTCAAGAAATTTGACACACAGATAACACCAGTGCCAAAAATGGTTATAGGCTTTGATTTTGATTGCAAATCACATCTATATTTTACGAGAGCCCTCAAATTTCGTGGGAAACTTTATCCTATCATATTTAATAGATGAAATGAAAATAAGACAAATAAGTCCAGGGGGAGAGGTAGACCTCATATAAAAAAATATATAAATTTTCTCATCTAAAGGACTATTACAGTGCAAGTCTTAAAACATTTAAAAGTAATTTTCATATCAAATTTCGATAGACAAAAGTTCGCACATATTGAATCACTTCGGTGCAGAACAAATATTTTATAAATATAAGGCAATATTAAATTAAAAAAGGGTATGGTGATGAATGCACGGACCGACGGACATCGTCCTATCATTTCTTACAATGATCCAGAAATTATCAATTTTTTTCCCCTCCGACGATAATTATGGAAACTGCAAACAAACTTACACCTTTAAACATGTGGTGGAGGGCATCAAAAGTGTAGAATTTTCTTAAAAATGCATCTAAAATTTAGTTTTTTTCGTGAGTGCATTCTAGCAATATCATTTAAAATATTTATTTTAATAAACTCTTAAATTAATAAAATCCGAAGCACAGTGGGGTAAAATCGCCAATAAGGCGTTTAATTCAGAGAAGGTGTATAACGCTTTTTTATAATTTTGTTGCAATAATTACTTCATAAGCACATCGAAAAAATTATTTTTGAATTCATAAAAATATTTTAGCGTAAGTTTCTGTCCGTCCGGCTGTGCGTACATCTAAAACTAAAATTTCTGCTAATCTGTAGGTTGCAGTTTTAAAGGTAACTTTATGAAATTTGGTATTTGAACCTATTTTTGGCCAATAACGTAATACGATAAAATTGGTAATAATTATTTCACTCAGCCCCCATATTAAAATTTTCCCAAAAATAGGTCATATGCATATCTTAAATATATCCGTATTTAAATAAAATAGATAAAAAAAAATAGATGAGTCTTTTATACAAAAAATTAAACTGCCCACCTTCCATATAACGTGAAATTTTAAATTTGCGTGGCACAAAAAAAAACACACGGACTATGAGACTTAAATAAGGATATTAAGCTTTGTAAGTCTCGCACACGCAGAAAAAAAAACATGGTTACGGCACTGTCACTACAACAATATAATGTTTTCATTGTTAATTTTCATTAATATTTTGTTTCAGATGTATCATTCAATGATTACATGCAATCAAAATTTGAGTATAGTTGACTACAAACATTTTATGTTTTTGTATATTTTGACCACTAACAAAATTTTATTAATGTAAAAAATATTATTTCTACAAGTATTAAATATTGCCAATCTTTTACTTTGTTCTTAAAATTTATTTTGTTTTCAAAACTTATTAGTATTATTCCCATAATAACAAAAAGTTACAAATAAATATGCTTTTTACAAATAAGGTTGGAAAACTCATAACCTGTCTGTTTTTGAATATATTCATGCCTTCACGAAAATGGAAAAATTTTTATGTGCTTTAGGGAACAGTACAATATATGTACATATTTCAGAACTTCTTGATACGAAAGGAGTAATATAAGTTATGAAAATGAAGACAGAACAGTAAATAATAGCACCCAATATTTAAAATTATTTAAACATTTGTAGTTACTGAACAGCATTTCATAAAAACAAAACAAATTTTAGATGTGCAGGCTAGTTAGTACCCCTTCATATACCTTTTACTTCTCTCTATGAACTCAGAATTTCGACAAGAAAAATTGCTGTGACCGAACGCCGACTAAGAAGTTTCTTAAATTTTTAGAAATTATTGAAAATAATTTTCAAGAAAGTGATATCTATAGACTTCATACTGCTTTTGAAGTGTTGAAAAAGTGACTCTATTATAAGCACTTTACATTATTTCCTAAAATGTTTTTCTGAAACCTCTCAAAAGCTTTTAGTAGAATGTTTATAATAAAGAGGTAAAAATTTTAGTAAATACCTTTTTTTTAATAATTTTATATTTCAGATTTCGCCGAAAATACTACAACAAGACTTTATTCATATCGCTCATAGTATTGATAATTTTATTGATAATAACCATCATAGTTTTAAGTGTTTTATTAAGTAAGTATTACCATTAACTGAAATAATAATCCATTTAATAACTTTCTTTTTATATTAAACTGTCCTCTTCTTTCATTAGGTAAAAATTCTATTAGTACAATTTGTCGCTCCAACGAATGTCTACGGACAGCGTCAAACCTTATTTACTCAATGGACGAAGAGACTGATCCCTGTGAGGACTTTTATCAATTTGCCTGCGGTCGGTGGTCTGATGAACATCCAAGACCCGATACAGTAACATCAAACGATTGGTTTCGCGAACGCCAAGCCAAGATAATGCGTCAATTGCGACAATTTTTAAAGCAAAATATAAGCGATAATGAACCTGAAGCAGTAGCCAAAGCAAAATTAATGTATAAAGCCTGCATGGATACACAAACATTGGAGGAAAGAGAATTGGAACCTTTAGTGCACTTTCTTAAGAAATTTAAATTATCCTTAATACCTAGTGGTTTGAATTTAACCTTAAGCCCGGAAAGTTCTAAGAAATATAATCAAAATGAAAATTTTAGTTGGCTACAGTCCATGGTTTTAATTAAGAAATATCTGTCTATGGATTTAATAATTGGTTTTGATATATTTCCCGATCCATTCAATCGCACAATTAATCGTATAGCCTTGGGTACACCCGAAACTGACTCAGCACTGCCGTTGTAAGTTGGAAATTTATGACTTAAAGCTTTAATTAAAAAATAATTTTTATTTATTTATAGCAACAATGATGATGTTCATAAAATTTTATACAAAGTGCGTAAAAAATTCATTCTCGATGATAATAATGACGATGACGATATTGAGAGTCGTGAGGAGGAAGAGGAGGAGGCCGCGAAACAAACGTCAAGTGGTTTAAAGGCGTATATTTCGTATGTTAGGAAAGTTTTGGAAATTTATATTCACTATTTGGATCCAGATATTAATACTGAGGATAGTGAAGAAAATGTTGACGAAATGATTATGAATGCTGTAAAAGTGGCCAGAAAGATTTATAAGGTAAATATATATATAAAATTCTATAAAATCCAAAATCGCTTATAAATTGTAAACCAGAAGGTATATATAGGTATATATCTGCGATCACATATTTTTTTGTAAAATCGTTTTATTATGAAAATTTTCAAAAATAGAAAAATACTCATAGGAAAATTCTTAAAAATCTAAAATCGCAAAGCGGTTCCAAAAAGCTTTTTTTTGGAAATAATTCTATAACTTGTGACTCGTTGGAAATATCGCAATAAAATTTCACCTGGCTAGAGACGAGGTATTTTCGAGTTCATTTTAAGGAGGACAGATTCCTGGCGGTTCAGGCGGAGTGGGTAGGCCTCCACAGTTGGTCACCTCGGGTATGTATTTTTTTAAATCGCCAAAAATTCATTTATGATTTGGCTATTTCTTTTAGTTTAAGAAATATTTAGATCGAAATAAATTTTCCTTCATTTTTAGGCTGGTTTTTTTAACTTGGCGGGATCAATATTGGCCTAAGTTTTTCTTGTAACATTTATCGAATTACAAAATTCTAAATAATATAACTGCAAGAACCGTATAAATATATAGATTATATAAAAAATTATATTAATTGAATTTGGAAATTTATCAAAATTTCATATTTTTTGGATTTTTCAAAAAATGTGGCAATATTTTTTTACTTATAAAGTTTTTTTTTGGTCGGTATAATTTTTTTTAATGTTTTCAAAAGGAATCTTAATATAGATGAGTAAACCCAAAGGCGCTTGAGGCAACGACCTCGCCAGAAACCCTATCCAAACATTGTCAATTTTCCACAATTTTTCAAATTTTAAAATTTTTAAATTTGTTTGTTTTATAAAATTCTTAAATCGTAACCCTGAGATCAAACAAAAGTTATGTTAATTAAATGCCTCAATATGTGGGATAAATACTCAAAAAGAATTTTCTGAAGGATGCCTTTTATAACGACAATGAGACTATTTGAATGGAAAAAGCCAATTTTTAAAAAACGTTTTTCTCCGGGTTAGTATTTTGGATATTTTCGTAAAAAACAGTGGGTGTGATTTTAATTCCCTAATTTTAGGGAAAGATTGTCTATAACGTGTCAGAATTTCATTTCAATGTCTCTACTCTTTTAAATTTTATTTAGGTCTAAATATTAACATTAAATCAAAAAATATACTTAAAATTGAAATTTAAAGTTTTTCAGGTCATAAATTTACGAAGTTTTACCGTATTTAATATGTTTCGATTTTACATATTCTAAAGTTTGCTATGATACTAAATAGTTTCATAAAATTTGTGTACTTTTCTTATAAACTAACAAAAACTTTGTCTTCTTAAGTAATTTTTAGCACTTTTCTCAAATATTTTCAACGTTTGAAAAACTCCAACCGTTACCAGATTGTTTTGATTGACTAAAACTACAGCTACTGAAAATTGTTAGTAGTGGTAGCAAAAGGATTTATAATTTTTTGCAGTCTAATACGTTCTATAACTACTTCTGCTTGCAAAAAATAAAACTTGAAATAAAACAGAAACTATGAAACATGTAATTCAAATGCAACTGTAGTTTTAAAATAAAATAATTGACTACCACTCCATTTGTCGTTTAATTTTTATAACTACTTCTCTTTGAATATTTTTTATTTTTACTGCTACCTTCACTGTGTAGTCAATACTAATAGTAGCGGAAGCTAATAGGTAGCAAAAATGTAGTTTTTGAAGTAGCAAAAAACAACGAGAAATATAAACAAAAGTGTGGGTACAATACGTTGTTGTAATAAGACTTAAAACCATTGGCTTTTACGATTGTTGTGTTTTATAAGGTTACCATTTTTATAACATGTGTATGAATATTGCCATATTAATTCATTATGTTATATTTTAATTGGACTATTAAATTTTTTAAACTTTATTTTATAATATGAAAGGCTATATTAATACAATTTGAGTTTTAAATTAAGAAATAAATCTTTAGGCTGATTTGCTATGAAGTTAATTAGTTTTTTAATAAAATAAACAAATAAACAAAATTAATAAATTAATAAAATAAACAAAATGAAAAAAATAAATATATTTTTTCTCAATATTTTGAAAATAACACAATAAAAATACGACCAAGTTTTTTTAAAATTTGGGCATTTTAACCACTTCCAGAGTAGAATTAAGTATATATATATATTATTCTTTTTGAATACATTAAAAAATAATAATAATAATTTAAAAAAAAATTTAAAAATTTAAAATTTCTGTGATTTACTACATATTTCAAAATAATATGCTGAAAGAATTTTTGGATTATCTCAATTCGTCTAGACGTGAAAAATATTCAAAGTCAGCACTCTGAAATTGGCATGAAAAATGGCTATTTTTTTACAAAAATATAGTACAATTCATTCACTTTTTTCTCAAAGTTCCGTTAATAAAAAAATTTTTTCCTTATTAATTTCAAAAGATAAGGCTTCATAAATGGTTAATAAAGAAATTTTGAATTGATTTAAGTTTGCACCCTACATCCAGCATTGGCCGAAAATTGTAAATTTTAAAAAATAGTTTCATTTTTATCGATTAATAAAAAAAATGTCACGCGAGCTTTTTTAAATTTGGTACCCATATTTTTTATAGAAATAGACTTAGAATGATTTAATACTAAACTGCTTCCCGCCCGGCAAAAAACGAATGCAGGAGTGGAGATTTTATGTTAAAAGTCAGTTTTTTTAACGACTATTTTTAAAAGCATATTAGCATAATATTTTCAACATTATTTCTTATGTAATGTATAAAACACAAATCAAGCTTTCTTTCCTAAAAAAATCAATAAAATAGCTCCAATAACCTATTTTTGGTAATTTTTCAAAAATATTTTTTTTTTTTTTTAAATAGCTGAAAGTCCAAAAAAATTTAATTTTTTTAATACAACTCCACTAATTTTGCAAATACTTTAAAAATGTTAAAAGAATATGAAAATAGACCTATTTACCAATTCAACGATATATAAAATATTGATATAGGTCATTTAATAATAGTAATATAATGGCCTCAAAACTACCAAGTCACGTCAAAAGTTGCAAAATTCACTATTTTGTTCCGTATTTCCATATGTGTGTATACGTAACACTCAACTGCATTGCTTATTTTTGTTACGAGATAATAATATTTATTAATGAATTTATTTAAAGTGTTCATAATTTTTTTCTACTGAAAAGGTTTTTAAAATTACCTAAGTACATAAATAAGTATATTTTCCTTCGTTTTTTATTACATTTTTTTAAGTTTTTAAATAATTTACCTAGGTACTTAATTAATGTATTATAACAAAAATGATTTTTTTTACAATCGTATAGGTACATTTTTTGACGTACCTGTTGAACACTACAGGTCATAAAAATAAACTGAATGAAATTGGGGGTTTTGAGCAAAACTTTAAATTTTTTAATTCATTTTTGCCTGTCACCATTTACCTGATATAAATATTCTTTTTCTATATATAAGTATCCTTATAAATATGCAGATTTATTAGTGAATTTGCCTTTATGGAGATTACATTAAAACACTTTTCTATTTGCAAAGTAATCTGGGATAATCTATCTGATATTATAAATCGTCCAGAAAAAATAAGAAAACTCATTGATACAGTAGTATCTTTTGGTTTAACTCTTACTGCAGAAGACAGTTTAAAGCTCGAAAATTTTTATAAATCAAATGAAAAAAGGATGCAAGCTTCAGATTGGTCAATACCAAAGAAGAAAAATGAAGAGTGGTTGGAGGGAGAAATACCAATTTTCATCGGAAAGCAGAAAAAGGGTCGACCAAAAAAAAGTTACGATGAAGAAAAAAGAGGACCAAACAGGAATCTATTCTAAATTCACATACGAATGCCGAAATAAAAGATACATTTAAAGCTTTAGTAACACGTACGCAACCAAAGGAAGTAGAAAAAGTTATAGATGTGTTACCAACAGCTTCTCCCAATCGATTATATCGGATAATCCAAAGCATAGTGACACCGAAATCAACATCGTCCTTTACCTCTGAAGATGCTTTAGCTCTAATATTAAATTTAGGATTATCAAGAAACCAATACGAGATTTTGAGGAAATCTGTTAGCGAAAAAGGATATGATATCTTTCCCAGTAGCAAATCAGTGAAAAAAGCGAAAAGTAATATTTTACAGCCTATGGAATATCACCACTCCACGCAAGGATAAGATTTTTGGAGTTCTGCTTACATCTTGCATATGATATGAAGTACAGAAATATTTCCAGGCAGGAAAATGCTACAGTAAAAAACAATTTGGAACTTCACGAATTACGAAAAGAGGAGAAGAAAAGAATTCAATTAGAATTCAAAGAACAACTCGGATTAATAATTGATAAACCTCTACATGGCTATGGAAGCTCAAATGATGGAAATACAGCAAGACGTTTCTTTGAAAATCCGGAACTCACATCTTCAATCACAGGCATTGACTTAAATATTTTGAAGCGTTTTAAGATTATATTGGCAGCCATTAATAGCAAAAAACAAATTAATGCGGACAAATTTAAAATTTTTGCTTACGAACCTAAAGAACTACTTAACATTACATACCCCTGGAAATCGATGACTCCAACAATTCACAAAGTATTGGCTCATGGTAAAGAAATAATAGAAAATAGTATTTTGCCATTGGGAGAGCTAACAGAGGAAGCACAGGAAGCCCGAAATAAAGATGTTAAACATCTTCAATACCCAAAATGTTCGAAAATAGCGCAAAATATGGACTTAGTGGAATATTTATTAATATTATCAGATCCGGTTATATATTCTATAAGAACACGATGGCTACCAAAAATCACTCTTGAAATAGAAAAAGAGGATTCCGAAGCTAAGGAAGTTAAAAATTTGCTAACGTTTGATGTTTCTGATTATTTGCAAGAAAATCTCTAATAATATCTTCGATAATATATTCTTAATAAAATAAATATACGGGATATATGTACAATAAGTATGTAAATATGTAGAACAAATTAAATAAACATTACTCAAATAAAGAATTTACTACTTTATAATAACAAATATATACCTACATAATACATTAGAAAACTAAAATGTTACGTATACACACATACGGAAATACGGAACAAAATAGTGAATTTTGCAACTTTTGACGTGACTTGGTAGTTTTGAGGCCATTATATTACTATTATTAAATGACCTATATCAACATTTTATATATCGTTGAATTGGCAAATAAGTCTATTTTTATATTCTTTTAACATTTTTAAAGTATTTGCAAAATTAGTGGAGTTGTATTAAAAAAATTAAATTTTTTTGGATTTTCGGCTATTTAAAAAAAAAAAAAAAATATTTTTGAAAAATTACCAAAAATAGGTTATTGGAGCTATTTTATTGATTTTTTTTAGGAAAGAAAGCTTGATTTGTGTTTTATACATTACATAAGAAATAATGTTGAAAATATTATGCTAATATGCTTTTAAAAATAGTCGTTAAAAAAACTGACTTTTAACATAAAATCTCCACTCCTGCATTCGTTTTCGTACTATATTTTTGTAAAAAAATAGCCATTTTTCATGCCAATTTCAGAGTGCTGACTTTGAATATTTTTCACGTCTAGACGAATTGAGATAATCCAAAAATTCTTTCAGCATATTATTTTGAAATATGTAGTAAATTACAGAGTATTTTTAAAAAATTTTTACCTCATATATGTCCGGACTTATTCCCGAAAAACGAAAGAAAGTCGAGCCATAAAATTCAAAATTCAAGCGTAAATATCTTTTTAACTGTAAGAGATAACTTAGATGAGTAAGCTTATTTTTTCTTTATCTTGCCAAGCACTTTCCAGAATATAAAAATCTTTAAAATCGGACTTCGTTTGTACAAGTTACGATTTTTTTTAACTTTTACATACTCGAGGTAGTCAACTTTGACACCCTGTAGCTTATCTCGTGTTATCACAGGGTGACTACAAGATGATTTTTCTGAAAGCTTAGGTCCTTCTCTACAACTCTTCCATACATCTCAATTTGATACGACCAGTTGTTTAGGAGATTCAGATTTATTACCAAAAAATTTGCGTTTGACCCCACTGTGCATCGTTGGCATATTGTTGGTTGTTTTATAATCATGAAAACATTTTAATTAAAAATGTTTTATACATAAAGTACTATTCATTTAAAAATCATGCTGTTAAAAAATCAGAATATTGAAAAAAATGTTGTAGTTTTTGTAAAACATATTGAAGCATGTAAAAAATTTGGCAACATATTTAATAACGATTTAAAAAACTATAAATAATGAGATATATAAAGTAAAAAAATAAAAAAGGCGAATAATTCTTTAATTTTAAAATATATTTCAAAATTCATTTTATTGAATTTCATTTAAAATTTTAAAATATTAATTGAATTATAATAAAATATGTTAATATGTAAAAAAGTAACTGAATGAAAAACTATATTTAAGAAGTAAATATTATTATTACTTTGAATTTGATACTTGCATTGATATTTTTAAACTACTTCATTATACCCCACACCTTGTAAGCCTTGTGTACAAAGTACAGGTCGCAATTTTGAAGATAATTCAATGAAATTTGGTACGTAGGACTTTCATGACACATTGACGAAGCCTATTGAAATTGCTGATGATCGGTCCATTATTTCACCAAGCCCACATATAAATGTCCTCCCGGAATAGAGGTTTAACGATCATAAATGCATTAAATAAAGTAATATTTTAATGAAATTCGGTGTAAGGAAGTTTTGTTTGTTTCAATCTTTGTACAAAATTATGGATCGGTCCATAATTGACCATAGCTCCCATATAAAACCCTCTTCCGAAAATCACTTTAGCGTACATAAATCACATACAAATGTTAGTATTAAGTTTATGTTCGACACAAATAAGTTTTATATAAGTAGAAATTATAGTGACAAATTTTATGGGTATCGCTTCATAATTTATCATAGCTCCTATATAAGCCCACTTTCGGAAATCACCCTAAAATGCATAAATTCATATAAATATTAGTATTAACGTATTATTTTATAATTTTATTTTACACTTGGTAAAAGTATCGGTCCGCAATTGTCCACATATCTAATATAAGACCCTCCATGAAATATAAGACCCCTGCACAATGGTGTTGGGTAGTTTATGGTCGGGCTTGACCGACTATATCTTTCATACTTGTTTTATATTAAACTACTTTAACTGCTACCTTTCCTGCTACCTCTGCTGCTCACTCTGTATTATATTGATACTCTACTTACTACCTTTAAAGATAAGCAAAGAAGGTAGGTATTATTACTTATATGTGAAGGTAGCACTAGTAATAAAATTATAAAAACTACAATGATTTTAAAATTGTGGTTTTTGACTACAACTAAAAATACTGCTACAAAAAAGTGAAGGTAGCAGTAGTTTAAGCAAATGAACGACTACAAGTTTTAAACATTTTGTAAACTACAATTGTAGTTATTTTTTACTGCTACGAACACTTGGAGTCTAGTCTTGCAAAATCTGTTAAAATAGGTATTTGCGAAGAAAAACTATTACTATTTTCAGTATTAGCCTCTCCAATAAATCGAAGGGTCTTAATTTATAAATTGCTTCAACTTAGATTGGGAAATACAACCTACAAAAATATACTTTACAATACTTATGTTATAAATGTTTTATAATTTGATTTTAATCATCTTTAAAATATATTAAGAATATCAACGATTTTATCGTTCATGAATAAATTAATTTCATAAAATCATTTATAAGTTTGAAAGAACAAATGCCTAATAAATCTAACATTGTATGGAATTATTTTTTTTTAATAAATGTGAATAAATTTTTAAAGTTGTTGCCCTAAAATGGAGATATGTGTATATACATTGGAGAGCAAAAATGGAAGAATACCAATCACATTCTTACAAAAAATGCTATAACATCCTAAATAAAAAAGCCAACAAAATAAGCATGTTTACGTGTTGATTTATTTTTTGAGGATATAACAAAAATTACAAAAATCTAAATTTTCTGCATGTAACTGAAATAGTTAATTTTTATTTCGTCTGACCAGATTGCTCGCTTTCATTCGTCAAATGTCAATTTTTATCCTATAGAGCCGACTTTTTTCTTGTTCAACTGCAGTTACAAGGCCGATTCTTCGAAGTGCTCTGCAGGCAGTTCATTCGCTAACATTTTTATTTATGGTTTTAGCTGCTAGTTTTGGTGTTTTTGTATTTTTGCTTTTTCATTAGACTTTCCATAACATGAGTATCCCTATCGGTAAACAATCTGTGTGGACCTTTAGCTATAGAAACCATATGCAAATTTCATAATTTTCGAACACTTAGGACAGTATATTGCGGAATTTTTAACGTTTATGCTATTTTTCCTCTCTTAATCACTTTTTTTTAAATGCACTATTCCATTTTTAATTTAAGCACTTATTTTTCATTTCATCAATAATATTAATCTTGTTCTAATAAGAGGCAAAAATATATTTTAAATCACTTATTATAAATTTCAATTATTAAAAGTCACACGTAGAATGGCAAATCAAAGATGGCTAAAAAAAAATATTGAAGTTTAAAATGTTTGTTAATTATCGTTGATATTTGTTTTAATTTAGACATATAACATTAAGTTCAAATGTGGAAGAAACAAACTTGGTTAATGTCAACCAAGTTTTTTTCAAATATTTTCCTTACGACAAAATTTTTCTAATTTTTATTCTTAATATATACAATTATACAAAATTAGATGTATATAAAAAATTTTACAAATACATTTTTGCTCGGCACTGTATGTCAGAAAAATGTATTTTCAATTATAATTTATTTTTTTTATTCAAATACTTTTAGCGACTGCAATTATCATTGGCTTTGTTATAAATAAATTTACATTTATAAATTATACGAATCACTAAAAATCACTAAAAATTACGCGACACTAAACATTTTGTTAATTTTATATTTTTCTTTAAAAATTCAAATTTGAATTTGGCGATTTCTGATTAGTTCTTTGGCGACGGTTAATTTATAAACAAGCCGTATAAATGATAATAATGTTATTACTTATTATTTATAAACATCTTTTTGTTGAATTTAACGCTAAGTCTAGAAATATTACCTTTACACATGTATCTAAACATAAAGTGAATTATACATATTGTAATTGCTGGAATTAACATAATACCTAGAAATACTTACCTCTGCAACATTGTATCATAAATATTGTTTTCCAACTGTTACTTTAAATGTAGTTAAAGTTGCTGAAATAATTGTTTTGAAGAAAATTAAAAGATAAATGAAAAAATCAAAATAAATAATTATTAATTGTGCTTACCACTGAAGTAAGAAGAGGTGTTTAATTCCGTTTATTATTGCGCAAAAGTTGTCACCATTTTTTTTTAGACATTTTGTATTTAAAAATCTTAAAAAATATTAAGGTTATCTATCTGTTAACTTCTTCTTTTAGCTTTATATTGCGTTTATAATTATAACATGTTTGCATTTTTCGTACCAAAATTTTAAAAATTACCAAAAATTGCAGGGTTTATTGTTATTTTTTTGCCCAAATGTAAGCTGTATATTGTTTGTTGTATGGTGTTTGTTACCTTCAAACTTTTAAGATTGTGGAGAATATCACTTAGTAGAAATTTATTAAATACGGTAAAATTTCTTCAGATCATGACCTGAAAATTTTAAAATTTGGACCTAAATAAACAGAATATAGATAGGAAATTAAAAACACACCCACTGTTTTGTACCAAATTACCCAAAATCCCAACCCGGAGAAAACGTGTTTTAAAAATTGAATTTTTCCATCAAATGGTCACATTATCGTTATAAGAGGGGTCCGTCAGAAAATAATTTTTGTGTGTTTACCCAATATATGTAGGTATTAACATAATTTTTGTTTGATTCTGGCTTGGCGATTTGAGAATTTTACAAACAAATTTAAAAATAAAAAATGATACAAAATTGACAAAGTTTGGATAAGCATTCTGATTTACTTTAAACTCATCTACATTAAGATTCCTTTTTAGAAAACGTCAAAAAATTATAAGGGTTCAAACAAAAAACAAATTTTATAAGTAAAAATATATTGCAACCTTTTGTGAAAAAAACTAAAAAATATGAAATTTTTCAAAGTTACAACTGCAGATTAATATATCTTTTTATCTAATCTATATATTTATACGATTCTTACAACAGTATTATTTAAAATTTTGTGAGGAATCCGACGAATGCTTTGAAAATAATTTATGACTAATACTGAACCGACCAAGTCAAAAAACTTAAAAAAAATGAGGCTAAAAATCAGTGAAATATTTATTTCTATCTCTTAAACTAAGCGAGATAATATAAATTAATTTTTGTTGATTTTTTCAAAAAATTGCATACCCGGATGACCAATATTAGATGTCTACCCACTCCACCCCCTGAGCCTCTAGGAAACTGTACTCCTTCCAAACATCTGGGAAACACCTCGTCTCTGGGCATGTGAAATTACATAGAGATATTTTCAACGGTTCATAAACTATAAAATTATTTCCAAAAAAATACGGTTTGGAACCACTGCGAATCGTTAATAAATCTTAATGTTAGTGAAATAAGCGGAATATGAGCGAATCAAGATACATTCATATTAACGGAAAAAGATTTGCGTTGAGAGTAATTACTTTACAATAAAATCTCTAAGTCTTACATTTTGTTCTCTTCTATTTCAGCTCAAAAGTGAAGCAGAAAATTCTACAAAATCTTCGAAAAACGTACTTGATGACATTCTCTATCTTTCGGTAAAGGATTTTCAAAATCAAACTGATAAATTGATTGCACCCAAAACTCTGCCCATTTGGGAGGATTATTTACAATTAATGATGGCCAATACCACAAATATTAAAAACAACAAATTCAATACAACTAAGATACAAATAATCACCAGCGAAGCTGACATTATGTATTTACAATTCGTTGCGGAATATTTGATAGAGGTACCACCTTCACATTTGGAATTCTATTTATGGCTTAGTGCAGTGGAAGAGTTAATCCTTCATACCACTAGTGAAATGCGTCTGCTACATGCTGAATATATGCGCCTTGTCATTGGCACCGAAGGCAGTTCACCACGTTCATTGTATTGCACCCATGGCATTAATAGTCTCATGGGCATGGCACTGTCATATGCATTGGCAGACGACAACTTCACTCGCCACAAATTGCCAAACGTTCAACGTATGCTGGAAGATATACGACGTTCGTTTAACAATTTGGTGCGCTCGACCACGTGGATGGATGAGCCAACGAAATACGAGACTTTGCAAAAGTCTGCGGGAATGAAAAGTTTCATTGGCTATCCCGAATGGATTACCAATGCCACCGCTCTAAATGGGTACTATAAGGGTGTAAAGGCAAATGCCTCAACGCATTTGGAGAATATGATTGGTGTGCTATTTTGGCAAACACAAATTAAATTAAATGATCTGGAAGTACCGGAACCTATTGGTTGGGCCACCTCACCAAGCAATGTCAATGCATTTCATACATTTCAGGCAAATGCTATAAGTGAGTATATGTGAATGTTCACAGTAGTATTTGGTTTTGGACAGCCATTAAATAAGTTGTAAACATTTAATGCAACGTGACAATGTCATGTTATCTGGTGTGATTACAACATGTAATAAATAAATGCATTTAAAATTTGTGAATATATAAATATCTATTAAATTATTAGGGGAATTCGTATACGGTTTATATTGAATTTCTTTTTTTGAGTTTAAATATTTTATTTTAGAATTTTATTTGTATAAAAGTCTTTTTAACATCACTCTTGTATCATAATATGAATACCCTTAATAATTGTACTTTATGCTGATGTATGTTTTCATTTATTTTTCTACGTGTGTTTTTTTTTTTTTTTTGCCAATATTTTTAATAAATTTTGTTTTTTGTTAATGCGGCCGAATTTATTGTAGCCATACCAATTGCTATTTTGCAATATCCCTTCTATGATCTGGGTTTGGAGTGAGTAACTGTTGAAAATATTTTATGACACATTTTTTTGGTTTTTCTCGTTATAAAAGCACGCACACAATTTGCTCTATTGGTTTTTCACAGAAGCCAGTATTTTTTAAAAATGTAGTACTATTCGGCAGTGCTATGATGACTTTTTTAATGGGCATAAGGTGGTACACTAGTGAAACCCGATAAAGGTTTAGATAAATAAAACTCCAGTAGATGTTGACTGAAGTTATCTTAAGATTTTTTTTATCCGTTCAAAATCCGTGAAAAACACAATCGATTTACAAAATATTTTACAAAATTGGGTAAATTGTGCTCTTTAAAACTTATTTAAAAGTGTAAAAATGCCGCTTTTGATATTTTATAAAAAAGTTGGGTATGCAAATTTACGATTAAAATAAGCCGTATATCATGAGATCACTTAACAGCGTTTTTATATGTATTAAAATCTATATTCCTATTTTATAAAGAAACTATATTAAAAAGTATGAAAATCTCATTTTATAATGAAATTAAAACAAAAATAAGAAAAGTATTTCACCAAAAATCAATTTTTTTATATGAAAATCTAAAATCTTATTTTATAAGGAAACTAGAGGTGTTATAGAAAAAAATATATATTTTATCAAAAAAAAAAAAAAAAAAAAAATTTTTTTTATAAAGACTAAAAATTCATTTTATAAAGAAACTAAAGTCGCCAGTATAAAAAGAATGAAAATCTGTGATCACTTGTATTTTTCTTCCACATCAATATTTTTATATGAAAATCTACGATCTCGTTTTACAATGAAACTAGCAAAAAGGATGGAAAACTGGAATCATTTGTATTTCCCAACAAAAATTGATTTTTATATGAAAATCTAAAATCTAATTTGATAAGGAGACTAGAGGCACTAGAGCAAAAAGGGTGTAAATCTGTAATCACTTATATTTCGCACCAAAAATCGATTTTTTTTATATGAAAATTTAAAATCTCATTTTATAAAGAAACTAGAAGTGCTAAAAGGCTAAAATAATAGTATTAAATAACGAAGAAAATAGTTTCTTATTTTCTATTATTAATTTTATTTTTACATAATCATCCATTTAAGCATTTTTGTGTATTTATTCGCACCAAAAAAAAAAAAAATTAAAATAAAATAAAAACCGAAATTATATATAACTTAACTAATTTTATGGACTTACTAAATCGATGGTTATAATTATTTTTTAATATACTTCAGTAACCATAGAAGTATTTATGATTATAAAAAAATCGCATAAAAGCGAAAAATCACCTAAAAGTTTGGAAATTCTTAATCAAAAAGGAATTATAGTTCTAAAATGACAACAAATCATTTAAAAAATGGAGTAATTTTTTATATGACTCATAACCCAAATTTGTAATGGAATTTTTTTGGTAAATTTTTCATTGGGTCATTTTGCTCGCAGCCGTTCTAAGTTTTATTCATAAATTTATTACAATATTTAAAAAAATATCAAAAATTAATGACAAGGCAAAAAAATAAGTTTGAAATTATAAAAGAAATGTTAGCTTTTTCTCAGGATTTATTTTTTAAGGCACTTTGCCTTTTTTAAAGTAACGTCTTTTTTCTCATCTCCTGGTAACACTGGTGATCACTTATATTTTTTTTTTATCCAAAACTAAAATCAAAATTTTACATCATTATGAAATTAGACCCGCTTTTATTTATTTTGTTATTTTAGATTTATTAAAAATATTAAAAAATAATATATGTATTAATATTATTCGTCTTTCTTATGCTTTCTTAATTTTAAAATTATTTATTTTCATTTATTGTTTTCAACGATAAACATTATTCCGTAATTTTGGTATTCTATTATTCCAAAACAAAGCTTTTGTAAAAAAGAGCTTTTCACATGCACTTTTTTGTTTCTTAATTTTTCAAAACGTTTCGAAATTATTTACAAAATATTAACACGTAATAAGTAAATTTTCTAGAGCTCTTAACTATGGTTCAATCGGTACCATACTGGGACATGAACTCACACATGGGTTCGATGATAATGGACGCATGTTCGATAAGAATGGTAACATGGTGCAGTGGTGGTCTAATGAGACAATAAACGAATATATCAATCGTACTGAATGTTTTGTTGAACAATATAGTCACTATTATTTACCGGATATTGAAGAATATGTGAGAATTGTTATAAATATTTTGATCTATTTTTTTAATAATAAAATTTTGTTTAACCATTTTCAGATCGATGGAGAATTGACTTTGGGAGAAAACATAGCAGATAATGGTGGCATGCGTGAAGCCTTTTATGCCTATCGTATGTTTGTCAAAGAAAATGGTCATGAAAAAATGAAACTACCTGGCTTAGAACACTTTAGCCATGAGCAATTATTCTTTATATCATTTGGTAATCTTTGGTGTGAAAGTTATACCCCAACTGCCTCACGTTATGCCGTAGAAGATTCCCACTGTCCGGGGAAAATTCGCCTAAGAGGAGTTTTATCAAATTCTAATGAATTTGCTAATACTTTTAACTGCCCTAGAGGATCGGGTATGAATCCGGCAGAACCCAAATGTCGTATTTGGTAATTTGAAATACTTAAGTAAGAATGAAAAAAGAAAAAAACAAAATGATTCAAACAAAACACAAAGTGGTGTATATAGTTGTATTAATTTTAATATGTATATTTTGAAGAATTTTAAATAAATTATACTAAACTATTTGTATTATAAATATAAATTTATTAAAACTTTATTATAAGGAAATACATTTTCGGTATATTTATTACGAGTATCTAGAGGGTGATGCGAAGTTCTTTTTGTCATTTTCAAAATGCAATAACTCAGAAACTTTCATATTTCTTTCACAACCTAACTGCTATAAGTTCAAATATTATGTGCGTAAAATATTTTACTGGTCTGAGTCGTATTTACTAAGTTGTAAAAATAAGAGGAAAGGAAAACAATTAAAACATTTGGGATAAAAATTATGGTTTAATTTAAAATGGAGCCAATTATAATTCTTAAGTGTACATTTGGGAGAAAGAATAATATATTTTAAACTTGCAATAAATTCGAAAAAATAGTTAGTTCTAACTAATTGTATATTTGACTAATTGATTACAAAAATTCTATAGAATTTATGTAGAATTTCTTATATTTTTTTTACCAATATTGTTCGAAAATTAAGAGTTACGAAATATTTTTGTAAAAAATTTAACTAATATATAATCATAAAATCATTATAATACAAATAAGAGTTAATTATCTTAAAAACTATATACATTTGTATAATAATAAATTATCATCTGAATACCTTCTAAATATTGAACATAATTGATCAATAAATTATAAAGTATTGTAAAACCGGGTGCACCAAAATTATTCTGAGCATGATAACCCAAGTTTTTGCGTTATTTAAAGCAATTCAAGTCTCAAAATATATTTGGACATATATTTTTTTTAAATTACTTAAAAAGCCAGTATCCTTTCGATTGTTTGTATGCTGGTATGTTATGTATAATTTCGTTATGATACTATTTAAAGATATCACCCTCAATTTGTAAGAATTAATACAGCAGGAACTAACTAAATTTGTGTGATGCTAAAGATTGTCAAGTACTTAATATATTTGGTCATATTTGACGATTAATCATTGTAGTATATGGGTTATACATACGTTCCCAAATTTCAATTAGTATAGTTTTGATACTAAATATGTTGAGATATGTTTTCGCTATAACTAAATCATTTAAAGACACTTTATGCTCCAAATAAGTCAAGCTTTAGTAGATCTCCGATGCTTAAAAATATTGTACAAACATTTTAAATTTAACTGAAATTCTCTGTGTAGCACATACTTACATTACGAGTAGCATGTGAACAAATTAAAAAGTCTTTTCTTTAGATAATCAACTTTAATTCGGTAACATTAGTTTTTCCACAGTGCAAAAACTAGTAATTATATAGCGTTTCAAAAATGACAAAAAGCACTTCGGAAAACTCTTTTTTTTTTCAGTAGAATTGTTCAATTTACTAATGTACATTTTCTCAACTTTATAAAAAATTTTGTGGTAATGTTTGTATGTGCATACAAACAGTTTACTTAAAGCTATAAATTTAAAATATTAAACTGTAAAAGGGAAGCAACTCACACATAATTTATAAGTTATAATTTAGATATGTCATTGACATATAAACATGGAAAACATTAGAACTATTGTATTATGTTTTTATTGTAATTGGATAAATACAAGAATTGCGACACTTATTTTACATTTAAAAAGGACACTAATTAGTTGCAGATATTTTTAATATTTAATGAGAAATGAGAAATGCGAAATTTTATATATTATAAAAGTTTTTGTTCTGCAAGTATAGAATGCAATTTCCCAGAATTTTCGATGGTTTCAGCATCATTTTAATTAGTTTTTTTACTTGGATATTTATTCACACATATGAGCCATTATCAAAAATGTTTGATTTATGAGTTTAATAAAAAACAAAAAAATAGATTTTTTTTTTGTACTGCACATTTAAATCCATTTGTATAAATATAAAGCTACTCAAATGCATATAGAATCTGTTTGCATTAATCATTTACAAAATTTTGCAAACTAGAAATTTATGTATAATTCTGGCATAATTCTGGTAATATCAAACCTATCCCTACAAACATTTGGAAGATATCTTCCTAGAAGACATTTACGTAATATCTTCTTTTTATTATTTGCACGAAAATTATCAAAGCAATATTTTTCTAATATTGCAACAAAAAATTTATAATTTTTTTTATTATTTTTATACTCAAAATATCGCCATTTTTTCCGTAAGGTGATTATCAAGTCCGCAATAAATTGATATTATCCCATTGAGATCATCTGGAAGAAATTAATGCAATACTTTTATTTAAAAATTAAATAATTTTAAGCCCTTTTTATAAGTTTTTGAATTTTGAACAACAATCATGATTATAAAATGAAACTTATGGTGCTAAAATTTTAGTCACGAGCCATGTTCAATCTATATTACAACAATACTTATTGAGAATTAAAGTCAATATCAGAGAAATTAAAAATGTTTGATAATGGTCCAAATATCTTTAAGATGTTTAAATAAATGTATTTAAAATAAATCTGTCATTCCACAGTGCCGTCTAAGTCAAAAATAAAGAAAATTCTTTTGAGTCAGCCCATACATATAAATCATCCAATGACTTGTACCTTACAAAATTGTAATTAATGTACAATTTTCTGCTGGGTTTTTAGCTCAATTTTATTAAAGAAATTCCAAAAATATTGTAGTTTTTGTTAAAATTGCAGCAAACTTTATAAATGTTAGTGCTTTGAAATGAAAAATAGAAAATTTCCAGAGTTTTATTGAAACGAATATGCCACAATATGCCACATGTGCCCAAATTTTCAAATATTATAAAATATAGTGAAGGTCGATTTACACAGGTATACAAGGCCTTGAACTTGAGCAACCAAAAATAGTTGGGAGGCTGAATTCGAATCTTCACTTGTTTTTTTTTCAAAGTTGTGATAACCTATTTGTTCAATAAAAAGCAATAAATTGGAACTAAAGATCTATGAAATTGAATTGTCTTTTTTTTTAACACTACTTAGACAAAATATTGTATTTCTTTTCTTGCATATTATACATTTAAAATATGTTCACAATGTAAAATACTTATATAATGTAATTTTTAAAACTAATTGTAGCTATTAGAAAGAAAACTATTTTTGATGCATGTATAAATAAAATATTCACACCCTGTTTCAAATAAAAACATATAGTATACGATTCAAATATGAAGCATATTAAAGTGAGTTGAAAACTAGAATATGAAAAATTTTTAATATTTTTTTTTCTAAATATTATATGCTTTCTATATAAAAAATATTTCATCCCAGCAAAAACTTTTTAGTTGTCGGTAATGGCAACTGCTTATTAAAGTAGTTTTTTGGTAATGAGACGTCATAATTAATTGCCTATTCTATATTACACAAATAAGTACTCAATAGTATAATAGCACAGTAATATTGCAATCACGTGGTCAGTTGGCTAGAGCGCTGGATTAACAACCGGAAGGTTGTTGGTTTTTTTTAACAAAATATCTAAAAAGATATTTTATACTAAAAAAGGTTTTTTTTTGGTACAGATACAATTTCCCTTCATAAACTCACTTTATATAAATTCAGCTCATATAAATTTTAAAAATAAAATCTACGTTATTTGATTTATTTATTTAAAAATATTTTATAGGTTTTTATTTAAATATGATTTAGTTATTTTTAATTTATTATTTCAAGTATTTTAGTTATTTAATGACAATTACATATAAAATATACAACTATTTTTATTTGTAGCGGGAGGGCTTATCTTTTTTTTTTTTTTTTTTTTGATACATTTAGAAAATATACATATATTTGATATTTTAAAGTTTATTCATTATTTAAGTACATTTATGATAACATTATTTGTATTGAATTAAATTCAAATTGATTTATAAAACAAATTAAATGTTAAAAAAATAATAAATTTATAGTATTTATACATTTGTGGCTGTTGAAAATTATCTAAAACCAAAGAAAATTAAATTTTCATAAAAAAATTTAAAAACAGATTTTTTACCAAAAATCGGTGTTTTCTTTTATATATATATATATATATATATATATATATATTATACATATTATATTATATTATATTATATTATATTATATTATATATATATATATATATATATATATATATATATATATATTTCGACGAAGTGTATAAAAAATTCAATTAAACTATTTATTATTATTATGTTTAATAATAATATTATTATTATTATTATTATTATTATTATTTTTTATTATTAAATTATTATTACTTTAAAATTATTATTATATATAATATTTTTTTTTTTTAATTTTACTTTTCAAAAATAATAAAAGGATCAAATAAAAAAATTTCATTATTTATTAAAAAACCTATTGCAATAGAGACCAAGTCTTCAAAAGTAAATAATTTAATTATAAGAAATATTTATATTTAAACATTTAGAACCTTATTCATAATATGATTTACCTTAAATTTAATTTAAAGATTTTATAAAACAAATCTTGTATAGAGATTTATTTATTTCTTATCTTGCCATTACTATTCGTAAACTAATTTTAGTTTTGCTACTTTTAGTGTCTTAAAATTATTTATTTTTTTTTTAGTTAATTAAAATTACTATTTAATATTCGATTCACAATCATTTGGTTCAATTTTCATAAACGCTTAAAACGGATGCCATTAGAATAATTAAAATTATTTTCTTGTTATTTTTTTTTTATAATTCATAAAAGCTTATGGAATGTATTAGATCTTATTTTTTTCAATTAATTTAAATATTAATGCTCTAATTTTACAAAACTCCATGCGTTGAACGCTTTCCCTTGATATAATTTCTTAATGTCAACGCTTGATACAAAAATTTTATTTTATAAATTACTACGAATTGGCGGGAAAAATTTTACTTTAAATAAAACGTTTATTTAAATAACAAATAAAAATAATTTCGGAATTTTCATCATTGATGCCATTTCTATATACATATATTTTTTTTTTTTTTTTTTGTAATGATGTAATGTTCAGGGTTTTTTTAATACGAACAAATATTTTCTCATGCCGGTGATTTACAAAATACGAAATTCATACTCAATTTTTAAAACGTTTGAAATCAATGTAAAACCTAATAAAATAAAATCTTTAAATATTATTTTTAGAAATAAATAATTTTTTTTTAATCAACTGTTAAAACTAAAACACAGCATCATAAATATATATATTGCTTCACACATTTCGATCCTTTCAAGTTTTCGAAATAATACCATGCTTTAATGAGTACAATTTGCTTTTCAAACAATTTATTTAACAATAAATTTTTTCATTAAATGTGTTTCTTTAACTATTGTCTGACAAAACACATTTTTTTTTTTATTGGATCACAATTCTATTACTAAACAATTTTTCATTTATAACCCCTATATTCTGAAACAAAATGAAGATTGAACATTTTCTTTCTAAACCATTCAATAGAAAATTCGGCGGATTTTTAATATTACGATCATATTAAATAACTAAATGGTGGTTGTAACCAGTGGTCTTTTTCTATGGTACATTAAAAACCATTTTTATAAATATAAAGTGATTCTAATGTATATAGAATCTGTTCGCGTTAATCATTTCGTGTAAGGGTCGCAAAAATTATAACGGTTTTAAGTTGGACATACAAAAAATTTTTCAAACTTGAAGTTTACGTACTGAGTTATTCAAATAAAACTTATGATATTTTTAACGTTTGATGGTATTAGTGAAGTATATCTTAGGGTTTCCAACCAAAACTGTTCAAATTTTCTTTATACTAAAAATCGTAATTTTTTTAAGTTTTGCGAAAATTAAATATAGGTAATTTCTACATATGGTTGCCTAAAATGCAAAACGCTGTAACCACAGAAAAAACAAAAGTCGTTTTTTCAATGGATTATAATATACTGACCCAAACTATATCTACAAAACATTTCATTTTCATATATTATAAAATGACATCAATATTAACAGAAGTCAAAAGACCGTAACATCAAATTTATAAACGAAAAATCGTAAAATTTTATACATTTAAGACAAATTTGGTTTATCTTTTTTGCTTTAAGTGAACGATTAAAAAATTTTACTTAGTTGCTTAGTTAGTTTTAAAGCAAAAAATTTTGCATTTTCATAATGTTTTTTTTTTTTTTTTGGATTTTAGGTGACGATATATTATGCGAAAATATATTTTATTCAAGTCCTTTACAAAGAAATGTCATTTAATATTGTTATGCTTTTTCTATCGAAGTAAATTTTTTTGGCCCATAAAATACTTAACTTTCAAAATTTTTTGATGCGCCTTTACGTTTCCGTTGTAGCATTACACTGGTCAACAAAAAGTTTTTTGTTCTTCATTAAACAAAAATAGGTGAACTAGATGGACTTAGATGTGCTAAACACGAATCTGCTTTCAGTTTTTTCCTATGAGGTCCTATTTTTTTATGGGCATGTTTCATATTTCCCCCTTAATAAGGCGATTACACGAGCATATTTTACCATAACACGAGAACGGTTTGTCCGATTTAGATAGCTGAAAACCTATTAGATGCGAATCAAAATTCTTTTTAAGTTTTTTTTTACAATTGCCGTCATATTACATTGTTTAGTTAAACTACGAATAAAATATCATCAAAATTGATGCACCAATATTGATTTTATTTACAATTAAGTGAAAATACCCATATATACCTACAATACAGCGTCCCGTAGAAAAAAATTTGTCGGAAGTCCCCTCAAACGATGCGTATTAATAAGCTGAATATGTAAAAAATATTGATCTTCAGTTCCCTACCAATGCACAGTGCACGGTGGTAAATTCCTGCCAAAAATCAATAAAATTTGGTATGCAGATAAAAAATATAATACTTTATTCAGAAATCAAATTTTTATGGATACAAAAAGGGGATGGCCATTATAAATAGGACAAAAAAGATTTATGCTAAATTCGTACTCGATAAATATCAATGTAATTTAACTACCTAAAGCTGAAAATATAGTCATAAGCTTTGCAATGATATAAATTTTATGAAAATTGTTTAAGTAGAAAAAAAGTAGGCGATTTTCTTTATATATAACGTACTCAAACGAAATAATTTGTATTGCTAAGAAATTTTCGAAATATGCTTTCTAATGCAGCCAACCCATGAACGGTTGTTTATTCCGCACTGCTATTAGATAAGTTATATACATATACGTTTTTACTTAAAACAATTGAGATAAATTAACAAATTATTTAATCTTGTCTCAACAGTTCAAAATTAGTCCAAATTATGCACTGTAAAATGAACATTCCATGTAATAAAAACAAACTAAAATTTTCGGACGATCTTATACTAATACTAATAATAATAATAAGTATAAATTTATGAGCCAATTTCAGATCAATCCATAATAACCATAATTCCTATAAAGCCCTATTCAAAAAATCACTTTATCGTGCATAAATTCTAAACTGAAGTTGGTATCAAATATGTTTTATATAAGTAGAAATTACAGCCAAATTTTATGAGGATTGACGAATAATAGACCATAGCTCCCATATAAGTCCTACTTCTGGCCATCACCCTAAAATTCATAAATAACATAATATAATGCATACGTATGTTTCATAGAAATATACACTACGCTTATTATAAGTATGAGTTCACAATTAGCCATGAGTTTAATATAAGAGCCCACCCTGAATTTTCATGCATATTCACAAAGGTATAATTATAACATGGTCGGGCTTTATCGACTATATCTTTCCTACTTATTTTTCTTAAAAAATGGGTAAAAGTTTTATAATTTTCTTCCTTTTATGAGCAAGTATGTGTACACTTAATAAGACACAAAAAGGAAAAACACAGAAATTAGAAAAATAGGTACTATTAGCGCAATAGCATTAACATTAATAACATTAATTTAAATGAATTTTTCATTAAACGTCTTGCGATATATAATGCACCTATTTAATAAGATTTAAACAAAGTCTATGTTTCCAACAAATTGCACGCAGAGAAAAAACATGATCACAGCATTATCATTACAATAATATTGTGTTCTCATTGTTAATTTTCTTGAATTTTAATAACTCTGTGTTCGCGATAACAATGTTTTTGTTTAAATTTTTTCATTTAATATTTACACTCAATAAAATTTTTAATATAGTTGACTTCAAAAATAATATGTTTTTACATATTTTTACAAAAAAACAAATTTTATTAATATGAAAAATATTTCTACTTCTATAATCATTAAATATTTGCTGTCTTTTTCCCTGTTCTTAAACCATTTTCTATTTTTAAACCATATTAATATTATTATTCCCGTAACAATAAAATATTTTAAATAAATATAATAATTATACTTTTCACAAACTTAGTGGAAAAATTCATAACTTGTTTATTTTTAAATACTCTTTGTTTTTAATTTAATTTCTTATTTAATTTATATATGAATAAATATAAATATACAAGGTTTGGTTATACTCGGTGTGATTCAAGCAATATAAGATATTGATTAACTACCATCAAAGGGTTTAGTTAAAAAAACATATCTTGCATTTGAACCACATATGATGGTACAAATGAATATAATTTTTTTTATACCCTACACCACCATAGGTGGTTTGGGTATTATGCATTTGTGCTGATGTTTGTAACGCACAGAAAAAGTTATTCAACACCCTCTTTAAAATATACCAAATGAATGGATGAATCAATACTTATATCGACCTAACGATATCCGTCGGTCTGGCTGGCTAGACGTCTGGCTGTCCATGTAAACTTTGTGCACAAAGTATAGGTCGAAATTTTAATGATAATTCAATGAAATTTGGCGCGTGGGACTTTTATGATACAAGAATAAATTCTATTGAAATTGGTTGTGATTGGTCCATTTTTGCACCTAGCCCCAATACAAATGTCCCCCCGGAATAGAGTTTAAACACTTAAAAATATCTTAAAAATAAGAATATTTTAATGAAATTCAGTACAAAGAAGTTCTGTACAATCATCAATATTTGTGCCGAATTTTATGAAGATCGGTCCACAATTAACCATAGCTCCCATATAAACCGTCTTCCCAAATGTTATATTAGTATCAAGTTAATATTCTACACAAAAGTGAGAAAGTGCCTGAATTAATTTTGATGTTAGTATCAACGTATTATTCCGTATTTGTATATTTTATTTTACATTTAGTAAAATTGGCCACAAGTTTAATATAAGTCACCTTCCCGAATTTTTATGTTCGTATAAAATGGTGTAGGGTATCATATAATAAGTCTTGACCGTTTATATCTTTCTTTCTGTTTTTTTTTTTTTTTTTTTTTGCTAATGAACACTTTTGTCTATTATTTTCAATAAAAAATTTATAAAAATAATTTTAGATTAATAGATAGAAAAATAGAAAATTTATATTCTTTTAATATATGATAAGATGGCATAATATAAAATGGAATCATAACATGACAATGTGTTAAAATAATATAATAGGATAGAATAATAAGTAATATCAAAACATAATCTGATAAAATAGTATAATGATGTAGCAAGATTGTTCAATCCTATGTAAAACTAGAATCATGAAAAAACAAACCATAAAATCAGACATGACAAAATAGAATCATAATAATTATTTTTTATTTTATTCAATTATTACTTATAATCATTTTTATTTTTCGCTGTGATTATATGTTCCAATCAAAACATGTTACTGTTATTATGGTCACTACAATTACATTTTTTCTCTGCGTGTGGAAACATGCCAAAATTGTACCTATCCTGAAGGCTCACAAAAATTATAGGCCAATTGCTATATTGCCTTTTGAAAGTGTTTGAAAAACTAATCCACGCGAATAATGAGTGAATTTTTGCATACAAAACTCCTTAGGTTCGGCAAGCTGGTTTCATTCCAAAACATAGTTGCGTTACTAATTTGCTTGATGTTTCAGAAGAAATACGAAACCAAATTGATAAACTAAACACAATAGCATTTTTAGTACTTTTTGATCATGAAACGGAAAAAAATGTTCAATTTCTCCTCAACAACAGTAAGACTCATTTTTTCATATCTCTGTGGCAGAAGTCATTCCGTTTAATCCAGGTCAAATATATCCAAAGATCGAGATATGTCTCGATAACCTCCCTTTATATCTCAAGAACTGCAAAGTATAAATGTATGCCGATGATGTACAGCTTTATATAAACTGCAATATACAAAACATCTCCAATTGCATTCAATTGATTAACGAGGATCTTCGCAACATTCACATATGGGCATCAGTAAATGGTCTCAGTCTGAATTCTAAGAAATCTGTAGCTATACTTATTGGTCAATCAAAGTATATATTAACTTACATACCACCTACAGTGATAAAAATACTCTAAAATTGACTGTGTTAAAACAGCAAAGCAGACCATGTTAAATCAGATTTTTGCAAAATATTTGGAATGTCAAGGAATTTGTGGATGTCAGAGTATTATACCCCAATTCATATCCGAATGCTACTTGCCAAAACATTATTGCCTATATATATTGGTCTTAGAAAAAGTCGACTAAAAGTTGCATGCAATAATATTGCCGGATATATTTATAGCTTTTAAAGCCACTGCAGTATTTATTATAACATGATATTGCAGAATTTATTATCATATCGAACACTGGACAACCTAACTATCTATTTCGTAAAATTAATTTCTCTAGATCAAACAGAGATAACAAAATTAATAACATTAAATATAAAAAGCCTTTTTGTGGTCAACATTTCTTCATAAATACGATTTTTCTTTGGAACTAAATACCTCATCAATTTCAAACTATAACCGATACAAAGCAATGATCTTTTTGAAATTATATTACGTGTGTTACTATTATGAGTATTCAATTAACTCTATTATATTAACTTTTAAAAATCATATATTAAATTTTGTTTAATTTAATTCAATTCAATTTAATTTAATTTAATGTTATTTCTAACACACAATTTATGCCATTACCTACACAATACTATAATGTAAGACTTGTTCTTGTTGTATTGTAATTACATAAAATCAATAAATGAAATTAATTAATTAATTGAATATTAAAAAGTTGCATTGTAGTAAGTATGGTAACAAATTATTTTCAATAAAAGTTCTCTAGCGGAACAGAATCCCATGGGAAAACAAAATTAAAAATATTTTTACCATAGCAAGCTTAAAATTACGATTTTTTTGAGACTTACTTCGCAAAAAAAAAATCGAAATTTGTTTTGGTCAAATTGTATCAGACTTCTATCGCTGGTGAAGAACTGAAGATAAGTTAAATATTAAATATTTTTCCGTATTCAGCTCATAAATACGCATCGTTGAAGGGACCTTCCTACATCGATATCTCAAAAATGCATTTCCTCAAAACACTTCAACCTACAATTAAGTGATAATGTGCAAAAAAAAAAAAAGAATTTTTTTTTCATCTTTTAATATTCCAATGGAGCTAATTAAAGCTGAATCATCTCTAGAATTATCATCAGATCACACACCCACTATTGTTATGCTATTGAGCCCCCAAGAAATTGTATCCCCTACTGGTAACTTAGCGATATCAGGAAAAAGGATAAACTGGCTAAAATATAAGAAATACCTCTGATATGCCAACTAATAGTCAAACGCATACTTCACCATTTGCAGATGATACGGCTATTTTAAGCACACATTAATGCCCACAAGAGGCATCTCGAATTTTGCAGAACCATACATTTGATATTGAGGGATGACTAAAAATGTGGAAAATAAAAATAAATGAACAAAAATGTACACACATAACATTTACCTTGCGTAGGGAATCATGCCCACCTATCCTCATAAATAACCAAGTAATTCCCCAGCAATCGGAGGTTAAATACCTCGGAATATATCTCGACCGACGCCTTACTTGGAAATTCCATATTGATGCAAAGTTGACCCAAATGAAATTGAAAGCACTTCAAATAAATTGGTTAAATGGCAGAAATTCTGTGCTCAGTCTAGATTGCAAACTACTCCTCTATAACTCAGTTTTAAAGCCAATATGGAGTTTTGGAATCCAGTTATGGGGTACGGCCTCAGCATCAAATAGTGAAAAAATACAGAGATGCCAAAACCAAATATTGCGAACTAAAACCGCAGCCCCCTGGTATGTAAGAAATACTAACATACATAAGGATCTAAACGTTCCTTTGGTAGAAAATGTTATAAAAGAACATGCAGGAGCATACTTGAAAAGTTTGGAAATACATCCTAACCCACTAGCACGAAACATACTAAGAAGTAATCGATACATCCGACTGAGAAGAAGAAACATCGCAGAACTGAGCCGAAGTTAAACCATATTCATTAAAATCGCTTTTAGTCTGACGTTGGTTGGACTAAATAGATATTAAGATTTAGATTTAAGATTTGATTAACTATTGTTAGTTCACTTAACTTTTGTGAAGATTCAATAAATAAAATTACTGAAAAAAAAATCTTTAAACAAAAATAGGTAGAATAGATGGAATTTGACGTGCTAAAGAAGATTCTATTTTTACTTTTTTCGATCACGTACTGATTTTTTGTATTGCCATGACTAATATTATTACGCGTTCACACTAATATAACTTGACAACTGCTTGAACAATTTATATAAATAAAACTCCAGTAGATTTCTAAATAACTCAGAAACTATTTAGCAGATAAAAAAAAACAAAAATAATGTAAAGACAATTGACCATTTAAGTTCACATCTCTCGGTCCAAATATAAATTCTGTATCTAAATCGGACAAACCGTGCTCGAGTTATGATAAAATATACTCATGTAATCACCATATTAAGGGGGAAATATTAAACATGCCTGTAAAAAAATCTGGACCTGATAGAAAAAAAAAAACTGAAAGCAGATTCGTGTTTAAGGCATCAAATTCCATCTACTCCTCCTATTCTTATTTAAGGGAGGATTTTTCCGCCTACCAGTGTAATTAAAATCAATTAAAAACTCATAGCCTTAGATTTTATTTATTTATATTCCTTGCATTATCAATTTCTTTAACGAGTATTGATATTTCTAATAAATAAACATTTCTTCTGAGATTTATTAATATTTTTATTTTAAATAATTTAATTTATCATATTACGAAACATTTCCACCAAATTTTAAATTTATGCATTTGAGAAAAAATATAAGATCTATATATTCAGTTTTAATTATTTTAGCAAATTTTCATTAGAAAAATAAATAAACACAATTTAAATAAATGCGAAATTTCTATTAATGTAAATCATTACTAACTTTTAAGAAATTTATAATTAAAACTCATAAATACATAATTGTTAAAATACTAAAAATAAATTTAATATCTAACTAACATGGTTATTTAAAAAAAGGGTAGATGTTTGTATAATGAAAAATTGAATAAATTCTTATAATTATGTTAAAACTATTTTGAGATGAAAACAATCATTTCATTTTAAAGCTTATTTAAATAACTGAAAGTTTTATATTTCAAGTTATTAGTTTATACCAAGGTTGGAAACCGAATCGATTAACGGTATCGGTATTCAATTTATTTTTATTTCGGTAAATCTATCAGTAACGATATTTTAAATTATATCAGTATCGGTATACCGGAAACGAAACTAAAATACCGATATATACCGTTATTACGAAAAACATAGAAAAAGAAATAAAAAGTAAATTTTTTTTATTTAAAAATTATTAAAAAAAACATTGAAATACTCACGAAAATTATATTTAGTTTAGTTTCTATTGCGGTTTAAAGTTAATATTTAAAACCATATACCTTGGGACCTAGTTATAATTCATAAAAAATCAATAAAACTTTATAATTTTCATATATATATATATATATATATATATATATATATATATATAGAAATGGTCGCTCATTCCAATCACCCTAATTTCAAATTTAACCCATTGAAAATATACTTCCCCAAGGAAAGCGATACAAAAATTTACTTAATATAAGTTTTGAAAATATCACAAATTTTCTTTTTCACGCGCCACAACCAATGCAAAGAGAGCATAAATGTATGATCGTAGATCAGGAAAATTACAAAACAATCGGAATTACACTGTCAAAAAATTTCTGGACAGTATTAATTAAAAAAAGGAGGGATAAGATTGTGGTCATATTATGTGGCAGATAATTCCAAAAAGGATACAAATATTGAAATCGTTTTGGTAGAAAATTAATGATCGTCAAATTCATTTTTAAAGCTATAATCAAGAGGCACAAGAGGAACAATTTTTTTTTTAAATTGTTTAAATCCTACATCCAGGGTGGTGTTAAAAAATTAACAGTTAAAGAATATATATATAAATGCAGTTTGAATCTTATTAAAGATGGTCCAGGCTATAACTTTCTGAGCAAAATTTTTCATCCTCTCAGAAAGTATTAGAAAAAAAACAGATATTAGGAAAAGAAGCCTGAATATCGCAATAGTTTTTAAACCTAACATAAGTACTTAAAATAGAAAGTTAGGATAAATGAGAGTATTCACAAAATGAAAACTCTAAAATTGTAAAAAGTTCTCAAAAGCCCAAAAACATTTCAGAATGTGGACTTTCACGTTTGAGCGCTCTTAAGTACATAAAAAATTCGTGTTGTGAAACGCATTTGGGTAACTTCGGTAAGTTCGTCGAACACACCTTCTGTATCTAGCACAAGGGATATGAATTACGTAAACTTATTTGCTATACAATTTTATCCACCATTTTGTTTACTTATGTTAAAAATATTTAGAAACTTATTTACATTTTTAATCGATAGTATAGAACTGAAGATAAATTTGTATTGTTTTAATATTCTTTCTGTGTTAAACTGATCAGTACGGATCACTTTAGAAAATCTATACGAACAAAGAAACAATAAAATGACTTTAAAAATAAGATGCCATAAATATTAGATTAAAAGAAACTCTTATTACCAAAAAGAATTTAATTTTTCTTAAAGCATGCAAATTATATAGAAAATTATTTGTACAAAACATATTAGATAGAAAACAGTATATTTTAAAATACCGAAACTGAAATACCGGTATGGAGAAAAACGGTGTATGAATACCGGTGTTTTAGTAAGAAAAAAAATAATAATTACGGTAACGGTAACGGTATCGGTTACGGTTTAAACATTATTTAATCGGTATCGGTATTTATAACGGTACCGGTTTCCAACCTTGGTTTATACACATAATCCATTTATACACTGGGTATATGTATGTTGAATTCTTATTTTTATACGTAGATATTTCTAGAAAAATTAAAATTCTATCTAATTTAACATACATTTAAATAGTAATAAATATAAGTTAATATGTAGATGTTTGCATATTTTAAAATAAAAAAAAAATATTATTTACTCGTATAAAGTCATATAGGTACAGTATTATTATAATTTAGACAATAAATAATTATGAGTTTTTAATATATTTATTTCCCAATTTGGTTTTGATTTCTAAAAAGAATTTCATTCATTTATTAAAAGCGGATGCAGCTGTCTGTGTGCATTAGTGTCACTAATACTCATGCATATTTATATAGATACTTATTCAAACATACGAAAAGTATCTCTCAATATGTTATCTTTTGGTTGTGGTATTGTTAGTAATTTTGGTTGTTTACATAAATTTTTCCACATTATCACTGAATTTATGATGTTTAGGGACCTGGCACTACCGCAACACCGTTGTTTCCGCACATGAAGATTGACTCTAAAATTATATACATAAATAAAGGAAGTGGGTATATTTGCATAAATAATCATATAACAGATTAATAAACAATAATGAATATTGTATGTTTAAAATTAAGAGCATAGTTTAGGGAGTTTGCTATTATTCGTTTAACCCGGCGTCGGTCAGGTTGGGTCAATTTGATCCAGACAATTTTAATTTGCTTGTAATTTTGCATCGGCGTACACGAAAGTTTTTAAATTTTACAATAGCTGGAGTTTACACTACGTACCAACTAAAATAACTGTTATTATATTACTTTTTGTTTTGTTTGTAGTTTTTATTGAGGATTATTGCTATATGACGGGAAAGTCGTTCAGAAAAAATAGTTTTTTTTTTGGCGGAATGCGGCGTAGATGAAAATTTCAATAGTACTCGTACAGGTAGTCTGGAGGATAACGCATTATGATAACACATTATGATGATGAAAACTTACCAGAAAAGGTGAAAAATTTTTCCAGTGAAAAAATATAAATTTACACATAAATGTACAAATTGCAACAATTCAATTAACCCTAAATATACGAATTTTTACTCCAACGAACATGCAAGATTTTTGGAATGTTATAAGATTTTTTATTGTATATTGTATAAAATCTGAAAGGTTTCTATTTTCTTTACACTAAACTAATAGTTTTTTACAAAAACTTTATTCTGTTCAGTACTTTTTTAATATATTTCTTTTAATAATTAAATAAGTAGCTAAAAATAATATTTACAATCCCGAATTTTCTTAAATAAGTGTCAAAAGCAACCTAAAAAAATTTAGATATATATATTATCGAAAAAAGGTTCGTGTCAAAATAATTCACCATGTAATTTTTAGACACTCTACCGACGCCGGGTTAAATAACCCTTTAGGAAATTTAAATTGCAAACATGAAAAACAGAAAATATTAAAATCAATATGTTCATACTCACCGCATGCATAGAATTCGTTCCCAACTTTCGCCTTGTGCTGATGTATGTGGTGCATGTGTTCACACGTTGCAGGTGGAATGCATCGTCCGTTCCTTTATTTGGAAATAAATAATAAATGAAAATTTTTATTATTATTATTTTTATTTTTATCTTTTTTTTGTAAAAAGAAGGCCTAAACTACACAAACGAGAGTTTTCAAATTGGCGTGTGTTTTTTTCAGATTTAAGCAATAAAAGTAGATAACAAACACAATCAAAATTCCTGTATATTAATCCCTGTATATTTGTTATAAATGGCCATAATGTCTATATAATGGAATAATAAATTATAGAAAATTTCAGTCAAAATAAGCAAAAATTTAAGAGATATTGTTAACTAAAACTGTAATGAATATATATTGGTAAATCAGCGTGTTAAGAGGAGAGAAATTATAAAGACTGTAAGTAATTATTTCAATAAATATTTGATTAATGCGAATTTAACATAAGTTTAATAGAATTAAAGAAGTCATATTTATTTTTAATAACACGCTACTACAAAATGGCACTTTTTATTTTCACTCGGAAAACGATCCAATGTATGACTTAGACCTTCTTGAGGTCATCCAAACCAATTCTAAACACCCCCTAAATTTTGAGATATTGCTAAAAAACCCTATTTGGGTAGTTAGTTTTAAGTCAATATTTGAAATTGATTGAAATTGACTAAATTAAGTTAGAAAGCAGAAGAACGTAGCTTTTTAATTCTATTACAATCTAATATATACACTTAAATTAATAGTAAGTAATTATTTATTCACCATTTTTTAATTTATTTTCCCTTTTTAGAAATTTTGCTTTTGCTTTAACGCTAAACACATTTGCATACAAACTTTTACGCACTGTTTTGTTTAGAATAAAACGAGATATCCCTATATAAAATCGTTTAAAATCTTAAAAAAGTATTAAATATTTATCTTTTTAAAAATTCTTCATATTGTTACCTAAAATGCAAAAGGCCGTAACTACAGAAAAATCAAATGATGATTTTTTACTGGATTATAATATACTGACCCAAACTATATCTACACAAAAAATTTCATATTCATATATTCAAAAATGACATCAATATTAACCAAAGTCAAAAGGCCGCAACATCAAATACATATTCGAAAATCTGTTCCATTTCGGACAAATTTTGTTTGAAGAGTATTTTATGCTTTATATATTTTTGCTTTAAGTGAACGATTAAAAGATTTTTTTAATTTTAAAGTAAAAACTTAAAAGTTGTGGTTACGGCCTTTTGAATTTTCATAATATGTTTTGCTTTTACTATAAAAAAAAAAATGGTTACGGCCTTTTGCATTTTAGGTTACGATCTATGTTAAGACAAAATATTTTTTATATTATTTATTGGTTGTTTACTTTTTGAGGAAAAAATAAAAAATGTATGTAAAGTTTTTGTAAGCTTTTCTATATAAAGGCGAATAAGTTATGCGGTATTTATCTAATTTGAAAATACTAAATCTGGAAATATTAACAACAAAAATTCCTTTAAAAACTATTGCATCATTGTATAGGCTTTTATAGAAAAAATTTTAATAAATCGCAGTTAAACTCGAAAAATTGTGCAAAATTTTTATTTTTTTCTAGATGTTTAATATTTGACCAAAACATAACAAATGCATACGTTTGAAAAGCCTACTTCTTCTGCTTTCCAAAGAAGTTTAAAAAGGAAGCAATCACCAAAAGTGTAACTGAATTAGGAATACATATATATAAGAACCTAACCTAAAACAGTTTTTTGCGAATAACTCGAAATTTTGAGGGTGTATTGAAAATTTTTAAAATTGGTTTATGATGTCCTCAAAAAATCTTATAACGTACGCTATGCCATTTCTGGAGTGATTTTTCACTGTGGCTGGGTATAATTAATATAAAATAGTATTTGTACTTGATTTTTATTTTCACAAAATTAAAATTATACCAATTGTCAACTAAATCATATATTTAGTATTTTCTAATAAATTTTAATATTGCTTAATTTCATTTATACACAATAATGGCCATTTTTCTGTGTAATCTTGCTACTAAAATGTTGTTGCATTAATAACATTAAATATTAAAAATATTTATTTAATATTTTTAATTAAGAACTTAAAAATCCTAAGAACAATTATTTTTCTAAAATTAACTAAATAACAGTAAACAGTTAAGAATTATAAGAAAACAATTCCATGAAAGAACGCCCAAAAAATTACCGAGTGTCTTCCAATTTTTATAAAATTTTGCGCACAAATAGTCTACGGATCTATATCCAATTCTGTCTTTAGTTTCACGAAATTTCGAAAACTCGCTATTTTATTTCGCGTTTTTATTTTCTAGAAAACCTAAAAAAGTTCAAAAGTACATAATTTTACATAACATAACTTCTAGGAAAACTTTGTGGAACTCAATGATCTAAACAGCGTTTAAATTGTGATTATATTAGCCTAAAGAATTTTTCGTTAAAAATGGTATTTAAAATTTTACATTTCAAAATTTTGTGTGCATCACACATGTACTATGTACAATATCGCTTTTTATATAAACTATTCACATTTTTTCATATAAAAATATATTTTTCTGGTATTATTTTTAAAATATGAATAGATTTACATATTTTATATAAAAAAAAATTATTGGGACACTTTTTGAAAATTTATTTCAAATGGTAATACTTTATGTACTAGAGTAATTAATATTGCTATTTATATTAAATAAAACAATTTAAAATACACTTAAAGAAAAATTAAAATGTAATGAATTCTTAGTTATCGAAAATGGGTCTGGAGATGCTGACTGAACTACTCAAAAAGAAGACAACAGGCTTTTATGCGATTTTCTAAATTGCACAAGTCCGTCAATAACTTGAAGAGAAATTAATATTTAAATTTGCATACTTTCAATTTTTGTTCTTTTATATAAATTAAAATATTTTTTTCAAATAATTTGAGATTTTTATTCTATTCTATATTATTTCTATATTTTCCAAATATTTAAAAAATTTTAAATAGCATATTTAAATTGCAATTGCATTTAAAAAATGCTATTGCATTAAAATACATTTTTTTCTATTTTTTTAATGTTCGTATTAGAGTAATTAAAAAAAATTTCAACTTTTTGAATTTGGGGTATTTATTAAACTAGTCATCATGCACTTTAAAGGATATGAATCAGTTCCATATCGTTTATGATTCATGTTTTATAGACCTCTAAATTAGGACGCCTCGGGCATTTTTGTCAAAAAGGGGTAAAGTTTAGGGTAAAATAACGTTTATGTGTATTATCCGATGTTAACAAACAATTGGTATCAGTGAAAAGGACTGATATTCCTCTTTATCGTAAAATCATGAAAGTTACACAAATTCCGGGAAAAATGTATCTTATCCTAAGATATCCTGAAAAAAGTTTTTTAACTTTCATTGTTTTCTGACATGCTGTTTACAATTAATTTGTCATTATTGTGTAAAAATTTCAGAGTGGGATCTCAATGGAATCAGAAGTTATAATAGTTTTTCTATACCAGTTAGTAAAATTTTACTAGTAATTTAACAATTTTTTAAGTATTCTAAAACTTTTACTTTAAATTTAGTATAAAAAAAAATTAAAAACAAGCAGTTTGGTTGCTTGTGTATAAGCACTGAAATGATTATCGGGTTAGGGCCTTATATGGGACCTATAGTCAATCGTGGAATGATCCTTATGAAATATATTATAATAATTAATGCGTATATGAGAATTATTTATGTAAGATTTTATTTTATGATTTATCTGAGATTTATGCACGTTTAAGTATTTTTCGTTAAAGTGAATTATTTGGAAGCCATAGCTGATTATGGACCGATCATTATGAAATTTTAGTGGGTCTTTATTTGTACAAAACTTAGTTGTGTTAAACTTTATCTTGATATTGATATTAATGTGAGACTTATGCAAGTTTAATTGATTTTCGAAATGGGGATTATATAAGAACCACGTTCAATTATGGACCTATTATTATATAGAACTCAAATACATATAAACTCGTATTGATGTTAACATTGATGTAGGATTTATGCTCTTTTATGTAATTTTTATCTAGCGGAATCTATATGAAAGATATGATCAATTATGAACCGAATTTCATAAAATATGGTAAAAAACTTATATATGTTGAATTACATAAATACCACATATTCAAGAATTTATATGCGTTAAACCTCTCAAGGAAAAAATCTGTGTGGGGTATACGACCGATCTTGATCAATTTTAGCAGATTTTGCCTTTGTAACCCCATTCATCAAATTTGAGTAAATAATCTTTATAATCGTCACAAATAATTCAGTGGATTTTTTAAATTTGGTTACAGTGGGTTAATGATCTGTTAATTTGTTCCTGAAACTTCTAAAATAATATCAAATTATTTTTCAGGATCAGGAGTATGCTATATATGCGACATATTTCAATAAGTAATGATCTTTTATATTAAAATAATATGTAACTTCTGATCCCATTTTGAAATTTTTTCACTATAAGGACAAATTGATTGTAAACATTGCTTAAAAAATAGTTAAAATTAAAAGACCGCTTTTCAGGATATCCAAGGATATTTTAGTCATTTCCAATGGTGCTAAGCTTTTTGAAATCTGATAATACACATAAAAGTTATTCAAGTTTAAATTTTGCTTATCTTTGAGAAAAAAGCTCGAGGTGTCCAGATTCAGATATTCGTAGAATATGAACCGTTAGCGATATGATGCAGGTTAATACAGTTGTAGATTATATATGCTGAATTTTGTCAAAATCGGTGACGTTGAAAATCCGAGCTGAGTCGAAATTTCTTATAATTACCCATAAAAAATGCAAACGCCGTTTCAATCATTAAAATTCACAAAGCCCTCCCAGATATATTGCTATTAAAGTTACATATTTTTAAAATTTGTTTGGTTTTTGAGAAAGTGAAAAAGCTAAATAAAATCGCGAGTTTTTGGAATTTCGCTAAACTGAAAACTGAAAGCGATGAATAGTTTAAAGGATTTTGTGTATAAAAATTTTTATAGAAATTGAAATACACTAGGTAAATAATTCCCTTTTTCGGGCATTCCTTCATGGAATTGTCGATATTTGTTTTCTATTTGACTTTAATCGTTTAAATTAAATAAACTACCAATAAGTGCCATCCAAATTGTCTTGGCTGTTTGAGGAAATAAAAGAAAATATGTTTTAAAAACGAATGTAATGTTTTGGATTAGTGAGGAATACAAGATTGTAAAATAGATTTGAATTTAGTTAGGGAAATATAAAATATTACCAATTAAAATTTGAGTTAAGGGAGGGAAGCTGAGATACATTTAAATATTGCAACAAAATGTGAGGTCAGATAATTATTTACATGTTTAATTGTTATTTGTTATTAAATTCAGCTTATTATTATCGTAATATGTAATTTTGATGTCGTTGTACAGTGGGACCGATGACAAAAATTTTGGTAATAAATCTGTTTCTCCTAAACTCGATTGGATCGAATTGAATAGGAGGAACTAAGCTTTCAAAAATCTTTCTTGTAGTCACCATGTAATATTACGAGATAAGCTACAGGGTGTCAAATTTGACCACCTCGAGTATGAAAAAGTTTAAAACAATCGTAACTTCTATAAATTAAGTCCGATTTATTTCTGTAAATACTTACTCACTTTATTAATAAAACTTTGAGAAGAAAGTATATTTTTGAAAAAAGAATCATTTTTCATACTAATTTCAGAGTGCTGACATATTTCACGGACAGAAGAGTTGAGATAAGTAAAAATTTTTCAGCACATTTCGGAATATATTGGGTTACAAAATATTTAAAAAAAGAAAAAAATTACTTATATATATCGGGACTTATTCCCGAAAAATGAAATGAGGTTGAGACAAAATACAAAAAATTAAAAATTCTAGCGTAAATATATTTTTAACTATAAAAGATAACTTATGTTAGTAAGTCTTCTCTAAAACTCTCCACTACATTTCATTTCAATTCGATCGGACCAGTAGTTTAAGAGATACACATTTATTACAAAAAATTTGGCGATTTAATATCAGACACTAAATAAACTTAAATATATTATTTTCACCAAGGTGATAATACTCGTATTTAACTAGGACCATAGAAAATATCTTTGAATCCTGAAATCAACATTCTGAAGGATTAAAGAAAATTAGTTTTGGTTCGGAACTACTTTTTTGGATTTTGAAACAAATTTTATATTATAAGAGGTGCGGCTTTTTTAGATATCGAAATATCTTGACGATGTAATCTGTTTTGATATAGAGAATCATTGGGTACCAAAGCAGTGTTGTTGTATAACAATATTTTTGGGTTTTTCATCTTTATATTAGTGAGTAGTGATCCGAGTTTGGTAATTTAGTTTCCCGTTTGACAATCCAATGATTGTGTACCATTCAAAAAGAGTTTGAAATTCTGAAGAAAAATGTAACCATTTGCTTTAAGCGCTTCAACTGAGTGTAGCTTTTATTGGCTTGGACTCAATTTGGAGGGCTGATACTTTAACTGATCTTTTGCTTCGAACTTCTATGCATATCTACAGATTTTGTATCTTTTAACATTTTGTGAAATCATCAAGGGTGTCCTTGACCTTTTAGAGCAGCACATACATAATTTTTTACTGTTTCCTTGCAACAATCAACATGAGTCTTTTTTGAACGACTGCTGAATTATTTAGGGCTCGAAAAGGAAAACTATTCTGTACGCTCAAATGTTTATGCTAGTAGAACTAATGATCAAATAATAGTCCATATGCCCGCGATGTTCAACAAGCTCAAGCACACCATCAAAGTTTCCTAGTAAAACAATCGATTTAGGAAGGCCTTTACAAAAGTTTTCCTGGAGCCAACAGCGCCCTCGATTGAATTCGGCTTACCAGCAATACAACACAGCAAAAAATACTGCTTACCTGGAAGCAATTTTATAAGGGAGACTTTATATTGTAAGCTTACTGAAACGCATTTTTAATGCATGATTATTATTCGAGATGAGCTGCTTAGAAGCAATAGAAATTAATTTACTCTGTTCCATTTCTGGAAGCTTTATTTAAATAAGCATTATATTGCTTTGATGCCTCTCGTATCAAAAAACTTTAAAAAAATTTTATGATTCTAGTTGCAGATTAAGCGTATCAATAATAAAGGAACCAATGAGTCATTATTTTCAAGAGAAAGATGCATGTGGTGAATTTAACTGAACTTAATTTTTTTAAGAAATTCTTTGAGCTCTTAAAAATTTAAGACAAATGTCAAAGAAAAACAAGTAAAAAAAATATAGTCGGTCAAGTCCGGCCATATGATAGCCTATACCATTGTGCATGTACACCAATGGACCAATACTTTTATTAGGTGTAAAATAAAACGGACGAATACAGAATAAAACGTTAATTTTAACATTTATATTAATTTATGCATTTTAGGGTGATTCCCGAAAGTATGGCTTATGTGGGAGCTAAGGTAAATTATGGACCGATCCTCATAAAATTTGCCACAGTGATTTCTTATAAAAAACTTACTTGTATCGAATATTAACTTGATACTAAAATTTTTACGACATTTATGCACGTTAAAATAATTTTCGGAAGAGCTATGGTCAATTATAGACCGATTTTCATGAAATATGGCATAAGTATTGATACTTATTCAAAACTTCTTTGCACGGTCAGACTAGGAAAATATTTGACAAAAACTGGCAAATATTTCTTTGCCGTAATATGACCATAAAATATTTTTGTGCGGCAAACAACATGATTTTGGGCATATAAACTCAGTGTGACCAACAGTGTTGCCAGTTTAGCCTTTTTCCCTTCAATCTAAAAATTTTCGTTTTAGCTTCTATTCTTTTTTCCAGCTTTTTTTTGTTTTTTTTATTCATAATATTACCCCAAAAAGGCTAACATTTCAGGAGAGAAGAAAGTACTTTCTTATTTGCTTTAATAATTTTATTTTTACAGAATCATTCATTTAAACATTTTTGTGTATAATTTGCAAAAAAAAAAAAATTGAGATTATTAATCAAACATAATTTAACTTATTTTATTGAATTACCTAGTCAATTTTTATAATAATTGACTAGGTAGTAATGAATATAATTAAAAAAATATATAAAAGCAAAAAAATCACCAAAAATTTACAAATGATCAAAAAGGAATTAGAATTCAAAAATGATGAAAAATCAGTTCAAAATATTAGGTGATTTTTGATATGAAAATTGTATAGTAATTTTGTGGGCGATTTTTATTGGATCATTTTGTGGGCAGCTGTTCTGTGTTTTATTTAAAAACTTATTACAATATCTTAAAAAAAAAAATATTTAAAACTAATGGGAACAAATTATTTTTGGGTCCTTTTCTAAATAATTATTGCTGATCATTTATTTAAAACTTGTTACAATAATTTAAAAAAATATTTAAAACTAATGATACAAAAAAAAAAAAAAAATAATAATAATAAAAAATAAAACAAATAAGTTTTTAAATAAAAAATATATCAGTTATTTATTTTTGGGGACATTTAGCCTTTTCTGACCTTCTTTAAAGTCCAATTTAGCTTCTTTTTTTCTCACCTCATGGTAACACTGGTGACCACTTAATGAAAATATTTTGTCATTTTTTGGGCAAATAATTATTTGATTTTACAAAATTTTGTAAGAGAAAACAATATCAAATAACAGTTGTATTAAAACTAAATCATTAAAATGTTAAAAAATATAAACAAATAGAAGTTTTAAGCAATAAATTCCGCTAATAAATTGGTGCTGATCATTTTAATAATTTCATTATATTGCTTGGTTAAGCAAGCAGAAGTAAATTATATAATAAAGCAAGATATGTAATTATATTTTATATCCTCAAGGTAAATTATACGAAAAATGTTAGATTTAATGTTTTTTAGTATCCACTATATTGCAGTACGATATAATCAAATTGTAAGGATAAATATACCAACCATCTTTTAAAAATATTCATTTATGTTGCACATATTATCGATTAATAATTAGAATCACAAACTGAGCAAAGACTTCGGGCGCATAACTGAACAAGTCAAAGGACTGTCTCCACAAGTTTTTGTTAAAATCGGACAATATTTTCAACTAACACCCATATAAGTGCTATAACGAAAACACAGAAAAATTATGATTTTAGTCGCATATTTATATACGGTTAAGTCTAAATGTAGTTCAATTTTAATAAAAGGTTGTAGGGATAGTTCTATGACTTGCTCAAATATGTACCCAAAGTCTTTTCAGTTTTCTATTGAAATATTACCATGTAGTCTTATTGAAAACTGTACACTTTCGGACACCCTAAAATGGACTACATTGTCTTGAAATATAGCGGATATTAAACAATATTAAATATAATATAAAATGCGCAATAACCATATAAAGATGGAGTTTTTAAACATATTTTTTTTAAACAATTTTGCACATTTTCTTCTTATTTTTTTTTTTCTCTTCTAAAAAGCTATTGGAGCTGCTTCATATCATTAAACCAAAAATTGTTATCCTCTTTATTTATTATAGTTTTAGTAAAATTAAATTTATTGTTTTCAACAGTTTGAAATCATTTTTGAAGACAAATCATTTTTCAAATGTGACCTAAGAGAAAACATGTTTTCCTTTTTGCCTATTTGACTATATCTCATGTCTGTTTGAACAAACAAAAATGGGAAAATAAATGTGCGTAATGTGACCAAAAAATAAAGTACGTATTACTTTGGGAAAATTTTATGTACATTCGGGAAAACAAATTCGAAACAAACATTTGTTTAATCTAACCGTACCTTAAGGCATTTATGATCGTTAAACCCCTATTCCGGAAGAACATTTTTATGGGGGATAGGTGAAATAATGGACCACTTATAACCAATTCCAATAGACTTTGTCCTTGTGCCAAATTTGATCTTTAAAATTACGACCTGCACTTTGTTCTCAAAGCTTACATGGAATTAGCATTTCATAAGAATTAACCTTAAAAACATCTTCCTCAGTTCCAAAAATATGTGTAAGTATGCGGTAGAGTTTTGGCAAAAAATAAGAATAATCCATTGATGTGATGAACAAAGACTTATGAGGTCAATACTAGAGCTTTATTAGACAAGATCTATCGTCTTACTTGTGTTTCCGAAACGGTCCGAAATGATAATAAGATTTGGTTTTGTTGGTTAATTAAAAGCATTATATAAATAGAATAATTAAGTAAAAACGATCTGATCAACGTTGTTAACTATTTGTAACCAAAACGGGCCAGAAAAAATCCAAAGCGCACTAAAAAGTACGAAACTGAACCAAAATCAATCATTTTTTAAATTGACATCAGATTTTTATTGAGAAAAACAACTTAAACATAACAATGTCCATAAATCATTTTTTTTTTTTTTTTTTTTTTTTAGATAATTTAACTTCAGTACAAATAGTGAATTATATTTTAAATAAAATTAAGTATATTGGGGTTTTTATTACGCAAGTATATTGTCGAATTTTATGTACATTCAAAACTCCAAATTTATAACAGATTTTTTTAAAAGAATTAAAATGTATAAAACTTGTTATCATCGACCATATATTTCCAAATGTAATTGATTTAATCAGTCCAAAATTTTTCCTAAAGTAGTAATTCCTAAAATATGAACATATTTGCAAGAATCTGACACCCCAAATGACTACTTCAAATAAAAGTTTCTTATTCCATTTGATATTTCTAAATGGAAAAAAAAACTAATTTTAGATTTTGGTGAATAATATTATACTTTTTTTTATCAGTTAATAGGAACGTGAAAACGTGTTTCTAATAGACATATTATTGAAAGTTAAACACGCTAATTTAGCGAAATCTTTCATAAAAAGCGCTAACAGAAAACAAATGTGAATTTTACATTCTTAATAAGCGCTAAACTGATAATGTTAGATATGATTTTGTTCTGATAGGATTATTCGTTAGGAATATGAGTGCGAAATCGAAGCCAGATCTAGAGAGATAAGCATAAGCATACAAAATCTTGTATCTGTCGTCTAGTTAGCGTTTCCCGAAAAATATATTTCTAACTGTATTGATGGATATTCGCAAACAATATAAAAGACTTTATTATTTATTATTAATTTTATTTTTTTGCAGCCCTAAAACTGCAACTTTACCGAACACTGAACATTTCCGCCAGTATCGAAATGTTTTTCTTATTATATATATTACATACAAGCAATTGACTCGTTGAAAGGTATATAAGGTTCGACACTGACAAATATAGTACTCTACTTTTTCTAAACATGAAACTTGGACTTACTGACTTCATCATACCGAATGGGTCTTGTGCTTGTATTTTCAATTAAATCTTATTTAAATTTTCTTTAAATAATTTTTGATAAAAAAAATAAAATAAATAAATAACACTTAAATGTCGAGTATTAAATTTGATGATGAATTTTCTCAGCATGCGATTTTTTTAAGTGTTGTTTAAAATAAAAAATAATAAATGACATTTAATAGTGCATATTTTTAGGATCTTATGAAAATATAAATACTTGGTACGACTAAAGTTCTACTACATAGTAGTTACTGGACCATGCAAAACACGTTAATCATTATAAATAACACTTGTAGTTATGAGGAAGAGAAAAGAGTTAACAGTTAACAAATGATTATAAATTAAATAAAAAGGAAATTGTAATATTAATTAGTTTAATATGAAATGAAGGAAAATGTAATAAAACATAAATGCTTGTAAATATCAAACAGTTTTAAACAAACAATGCCAAAGAAAACATGGAGGCACCTAATTCGTATTTTAGGTTTCCTTATAAGACCTCCACCATTACGACGATTGAATTTGAAGGTCATCTCACCAGTAGCTTCATAACTACGATCGCCACGAGTGCGCAAATAGTGACGCAAGCAGCAACAGCGACGCAAACCTGGTACACGATAAATAATCTGCAGGAAACCACCGCGGAAGCGAGCATTCATATAACAATAAATGATGGGATTATAACAGCTATGCGACATGGCTAACCAATGGAATGCAAACCAGAAATATGGCAATGGTCCCCATGCTAGCAAAACATCATCATTATTCAGTAGCAACTGTTCAAAAAATTATGAAAAACAAATGCATAAGTTGTTTGTTTAGCAAGAAATTTGTAATGGAAATTAAAAATCATAAGATGAGGAAAATTAAAAAATTTATGAAAATATATGGCAAACAATTAATGAAAATATAAACGCATTAATCTATACGATTGTATAAAGACAAAAGTGTTTTATATTTTATTATTTCAACTTACTATCAGTATGTTAAAAGGCAGCCAACACATGGTAAAAACAATCACTACCGTCACCATCATTTTAATCATCTGAAATTGAACGAAACAAATTGAAGAAATTCATTAAAAATTTTTGTTTACTTCAAATTACCAAGAATAACAATTGTATAAATAATTAATTATTAACAAAGAAAACAACAGAAGCAATAATAAGAAATAATTATTTATAATGAAAGTGACATGTGTCAATAATTTTGTTTTTTGCAGAAAAACATAAATTTTATAATTGACAGTCATTAAGTGGCGTCTTTTGAAATGTAATACATTTAACGGAAAGTACGCATATACATATGTATTTATGTGATAGAAAGGTATAAAATATTGGCAACATTGTAATGTTAAGTATTTATATTCGTTTAATGAATATAATTACATACATTCATATCTTATATATATATATATATATCGTGCGTCTTCCGAAAGAATGTATATTTTGATTAGTATAGGAAATATTATTCAAAATGACATGCCCATTTCTTGTAAATAAATCTTTTTTTTTAAGTTCAAATAAAATTTTGCAAATTTATTTTGTGGAGAAACTATGAGTTAAAATATAAGTTGGATGGCACGCTCAGACTTAGCCACCTTCAGTGAAAATTAATTCTGCTAATTTCTTGCTGCTACTAAGACAATTCGCTTAAAATTTGACATACACAAGAAATAGAAAATATTATATATTATGACATTTAACTTGTATGAGTGCCGTGTGTTTTTTTTTTTCGTCCATTTTTATTATACCGTAAAATTCTTTTACCACTTTCATAAACATTTTGGTTAATTTTTAGATTTGCAAAACAATCTTTTTTAAAAAAAGTGGGCATGGCACTCAGTCAGTACTTCATTCAAGGATATACATACGTGACAAGTTTAATTTTAATCGGTTCAGTAGTCTTAACATAAGATTAAGTTAAATAAAGTAAATAATATACTGACAAAAATTTGCGTAAAAATGGTTTGAAATCTAGTAAAAATCTAATATAAAATTGCTAGTAGTTTATAAAATAATAATAATTTAAATGAGTTTCATTTACAATCATATTGAAAAAAGGGTTCCGAAAAATTGAAAATTCAAGAGGCCTTAAAACCGAAATTTGAACTTACTTTGAAAACCCTTTTTGCATTGGAATTATTGAGGCATGTTTTTTTCTTGTTGCACTGCGTTAATACAAAAAACAAAAAAATATTTCTAAACCAATACAAAAAGCAAAAACTATTTGTTGTATTTTGACAACTAAAAAAAAGAATAAAGTTATAAAAATGTTGATATAAAAAAATAAAAAATCCAGTACTTGGAGAATTCCAGAGGTAAGTTATCTTAATTTTCGCACAGATTTCGTAATGTTATGATTCATTTCAGCATTCGTTATGTCCTATCAATTGAGGTTTCATTCAAATCTAAATATTTAACTCCGTTAAAAAAAATCTGCCTAAATTTTAAATAGTAAGTAGAGTATATCTAGAAAATTTTTCAATTGATAGTGTGCCGAAAAATTTGCATTCCTGAATATCTTATATTGATTCATATATGTATATTTTATATACTATACATGTATACATATATAGTTATGGTAGGATTATTTTTCGCATTACACTTTACCTACATATTATGCACTATGTATTACCGTAACTCTACATTTCATCTGAAAAAGGTTTTATTAATTAGTTAGTATTTTATTTCATATAAACATTTCGTTTTTCAACACAAAATTTTCATACATACACTTACATGTTAATATATAATATTAAAATTCAATATAAATTATTATTTTATAAAAATGTAAAAAATCTTATTAAAAATTCTATTACATTAAAAATAAAAATTCTTTGAAAATCTACTAAAAATTAAATATTATTTTATTTGCTTTTAACAAACCATGTTATTGAATTTCATGAGAATTTTCAAATATTAAAATAATAAGAATAAAATTAATTTTTTTTTTTTTAATATATTTTATTTTACTAATTGGTTTATGAATTTTGTAATGGAATATGAAGTTTAAATTTTTCTGTGCAGAATATATCCGATTATTTTTTAATCTTTCATCAAATATTAATATATTTGAACTTGCCACATAAACATTTTTTGAAGGAATTAGAATAAAACTATACATTACAATCCTTACACAATTATGATGAAACGGTTTTTTCGGTATTCGAAAATTCGTGTTAATTCGATTTTTTTAAAACACAAAAATAACACAATTGATGCATGGACGCGTATAAGTTCGTATAAACCTACTTTTTCAGAATGCGTTTTTTACATAATATTGCAAATAAAAAACGCATTTTGATGCATTTTTGTAAATTAGTAATCAATTTACACCTATTGATACAAAAATAATTTTAAAAATCTGCCAACCTTACCGAAAATATTACTCTAAAGATACGATTCTATGGAATTATTATTTTTGAATAAATAGAGTACAATCCAGTATTAGACTGATATATAAACTTTAGAATATATAGAAGATACTTAAAATTTATGTCATATTTACTCATAATGCATCAAATTAAGAACAAATAAAAGGGCGTATATCCATAATTTAAATAATATAATAAGATGATCTTTTGATGAGATTTTGTTAATAATTTCAGCAAATTTATTCGGAAAAAGGTAAAAAAACATGCTGTTGGTCAAATCCGATCACCTGAAACCCTACAACTGATACCCCAAAGTAGGTTTTATATGAGAGCTATGGTCAATTATGGACTGACTGTGATAAAACTTTGCACTAGGTTTTCTATCCACATAAAACTTATTCGCGTCAAATATTATTGTTATGCTTGCAATTTTATTGGACTTATGCCCTTTAAAGTGATTTTATTAAGATGGGCTTATATGAAAGCCATGGTCAGTTTTTTACCTATCTTTCTGCATAAATACAATACATTTGGTCCGAACTTTAATGAAATCGTGATTAACATGTGCATTTATAAACATTCATTACTACCATTGTTCTACATAAAAAATTGAAATTTCGTATTCCGTTAATAAATTTATAAAACCAATTATATTTTTTACTAAAATCGGACCAATAATTGAATTATTAAAGTGAAACACTCAAATTATGTTTTATTGAACGAATTTTAATTTTTTCTTATTAAAATATTTTTAAACCAAAAAACCAATAAAAATAATATTTAGTTTTTGTAGATTTTCAAACAATAATTATCATTGATTTTACATAATATTTAAAAAGGTTTCTTAAAAACAATATGTAAAAATTATTGTTTTTTACAATGTTAATTATTGCTTTTACAATGTTATTGTTAACATGTAAAATTTATGTTAATTCGGTGTTGAATACTTGAAAAGAAAATAATTGTTCGTATAAAATAAGACTAAGTAACTAAAGTAACATTATTGATAAGTACATATATAAACCAAAAAAAAAAAAAAACAATATTGCAAGTTTGTTTGAAACTTCTTCGAAATTCCATTTATGATAGAATGGACCTAAGAAAGAAACCGTTTACCATTTACCATTTACAGTTTAGGAGGATTTTTAAGCAGAATACATTACGTTTTCATGTATCTTTTAAGACCCCGAATAATAATCTATTGCGGATGGCAAAAGCAATATATGAATGTGAAATGGATTGAAGTTTTTTTCAGACCCATAAAAATATGTTCGTTTTTAGCCTGAGGCAATTACATGTAGATGGTATCTGAAGATTGATTTGGATATGCTACATCTTCTGAGAACTTACCCGGATGGCGAAGTAAAGAAAGATACCTAACATTAGCTAAGAAGCAACTTTGGTATAGATATCAATATTATAAAATTAATAATGATTTACTAAAAAATAAAAAATTCTAGTCATAATATTTTCTGTAATACAGAAATATATGGATATAAATCCCCATTCAATATTAAGATTAGTACATCTAATCCGAATTTTCTAGCGACACTTAATAAATCTTACCAAATGTTGAAAAATGGTAAGAAAATGTTTAAGTTTTATGATCTTATAAAGTTTTTATTATTATTATTTATTTTTGTGTAATTTATCAAATTTCAACAAACTTAGTGTCATTGGAAACGACTAAAATTCTTCTATATCACAAAGTTATAACAACTAAATATCTTTCTGGCACAAGGACTTCTAAAATGAAAAATTATCCTTTATCCTTGGATATCCTGAAAAACGTTATTTTAATTTTCATTATTTTTAACACGATATTTACAATGGATTTGTCGTTATAATGTAAAAATTTCAAAATGGAATCTAAATAAGATTAGAAGTTACACAGTTTTTTTTTCCTTACTTACTAACAAACATTTTCTATTAGATGTTAATTGGTTTTAGGCATTATTAAAATTTTAATATAATAGATCATTATATAATAAAATAGGCCGTATATATATAGTATATTACTGATCCCGAAAAAAATAATTTTATATTATTTTAGGAATTTCAGAAACGCATTAACAGACCCTTAACCCAAATAGCAAAATCCGCCGAATTGTTTGTGGCGATTTTAAACACTGTGTACTCAAATTTGATATATGGGATTACAAAGGAAAAATCTGCTGAAATTGATCATGATCGGTTCATTATTCCACCTATACCTCATACAACTTTTTTCCTTGGAATAGTGGTTAATCGCATATAAATATTTGAAATATGTCGTATTTATGTAATTTCAGCACACATATGTTTTATACAAATATAGATCAAAAAAATAAATAAAGATCGCTCCACTAAATTTCATAACGGGATTGTCTCCCATAAATCTCACACATTTTCATATACACATAAGCTATTGTAATACATTTCATAAGGATCGTTCCACAATTGAACGTAGGTCCCATATAAGGCCTTATACCGATAATCAATTGTAGGGTATTATATGGTCGATCTTGTCCTACATTGCTATCCTTTCCTATTTGCTTTCACAATATCACAACACTTAAAAAGATATAAATTTGTTAGTACAGTTGTACAAACTGATAAAAACAAACTATTATAACTTCTGATCCCATTGAGATCCCTTTTGTAATTTGTACGCTGTAACCACAATATGATTGTAAACATCATGTAAAAAATATGAAAATAAAAATACCCTATTATAAGGAATATTTTTCATTTTAGAAGTTTTTGTTCCAAGAAGATGTGCAACTTTTAGGATAAAAAGAGTAAGAGAATCAGTCATTTATATTGACATAAAATTCGTTCAAATCGGATAATGCACTTAAAATTTATTAATATTGATTATATGAGATACTTCATATTAAGATCAGTTTACAATTCAGAAAATATCCAATGTTACAAAAATTATCTATTTAAGGCAAAAAGAAACTTTAAAAGTAATCCAAAATATTTTTACCAGTTTGTAAATTTTAAGCGTCGATTCTCTGGATATCTGTCCATCAAACGATGCAGATATTTGCGATATGTTTGCTGCTATATTTTCATCCGCCTATTCTGATAAAGGATTACATCAACTTTCCAATTATCTATATCCAATTCCTGCTGGAACCCTAATAAATGGTGCAACATTAGATAAGTCGATGGTACTGACAGCTCTACAGAATCTAAAGTATTTTGCTAAATGTGGACCTGACGGTATTCCAAGTTATGTTCTTATAAAATATTTACATTCTCTTATATCTCCAATAACCTACTTATTCAACATATCAATATTTAGTGGTTATTTTCCTGGAGTTTGGGGGAAATATTATATTATACCTTTGTTTAAATCCGGAAGCAGATCCAACATTTCCAATTATATATATATATATATATATATATATATATATATACTGAAATCCTTTCGCATCAAGTTGTTTGTTATCTTTCGCCATTTCATTGTGGATTTTGAAAAGGATGTTCCACTACTACTAACCTTTTAGAGTTTACAACCTCAGTTATAACTGCATTTGTTTCCGGTTTGCAGACATACACAATATATACAGATTTCAGTAAAGCTTTTGATAAAGTAAATCACGATCTCCTATTGTTCAAATTGGATAAACTCGGATTTTCACCTGTTTTCCTCAAATGGATTTCTACATATCTTAAAAATAGATATCAATATGTATTATATAGAGAATGTACATCGTGGATTAAGTATTGTAGAATATTAATGTATGCTGATGATGTAAAGTTGTTCCATAGCGTTGACTATTCCTTACTCCAATCAAATCTTGCTAATCTTTATGATTAGTGTATGATGAATTTATTTGATCTGAATTTAAAAAAAAGTGTAAACACATGATGTTCTACATAAGAAGTCCAGTACTTTGTAGACAAATAATAAATGAATATCAACTTGATCTAGTCGAAGAATTTCTTGATCTGGGTGTACTGCTTGGTTTTAAACTATCCTTTAATTAAACCGTTTCGCAAATCGTTAATAAAGCAAAAGGAGTTCTAGGTTTCCTCAAGCGCTGGGGAAGAGAGTTTAATGATCCTTATGTTTCCAAGCAATTATTCACATTCCTCGTAAGGATTCTGGGATCCTCAATACGAAGTTCATATAAAGAAAATTGAATCGGTCCAGAAACAATTTCTCTTATTTTGCTTTCTTGAAAGTAGGAGAAAATATATGAATATTTCATTTGTAATTAATTTAGTAAACGGCTTAATTAATAACGAGTTCCTACTTCGTAAGATCGAATTCGTAATTCCAAATCGTCCAACTCATTTAAAAATAAAATATTTTCGAAAAAATTATGCAAACTTTGATACCATGAGTCGTGTATGCAATCAATTCAACAGTTTTTATCCATATATTGACTTCTCAGTAAATCCAATCCGCATTAAGAGGAGTATTTTTAACTTAGTTAAATAATAAGACTTTATTATTGAATGATTATGAAAAAACATTTTATTGTAAATAGCTTTAAGATAATAAGTATGGTAGCCTGTATTCTTAAATGAAATTGTAATTTCATTGGCTATTCAATAAATAAATAAAAATAAAACTTAATTTCTTTTAACAAAAAGAGCAAAATATAAAAAAGAATTTACATTAATAGTAAGTTTGTACAGTTATATATTGAAAAAAATTTTAACGGTATCTACTTCGCCAAAGTTGTCATAATTTTTTCGCTTAAGGACCTCTATATATTAATTATTCGTTATTTTGGATGGAAAGAACTTTTATGTATCTGATATTCAGGGTAAATCCGTAGAATTGACATTAATATGATATTTTCAAATGGGTTCTGGTCTGTTATGTATCCATATTTTTATCAGGCGAATTGTATGGACTGAAGCATTTGGAAAATTGGCTCATATCTGCGAAAATATTCCACGAAAGAAACACGTTTGTTATTTAAGTACTCTCGATAATCGTCGTGGGTATGAAGAAAGGTCAGTTAAACCATTAGTTCAGCATAGAATGATCTCAAACGTATTGCAAATCTACCTATGAAATATATTTAAACAAAACGTCGAAAATTCTTTAGTATGGCAGTATATACCTTTATTGATATGAGGAGATTTAACTTATCCTGCCTGTGCCACGTTTAATAATTATGGGATGGACCTACGGAAGGATTTTTGACATTTCCACAAAAATACGCTTTGATGATGACTTTGGGTTTGGGATTTTCTGCATGGATGTAAAGGTTGCGATTTCATGAATTCTTTAGAGTACATTGAAGTGTAATAAGATGAACTTGTTGAACCAATTTTAAATCAAATCAAAAGCTATAGTCCACACGATTGGCCTGACAAAAATATCGATATATATATATATATATACATTTTTTTATTGGCATTATAATTTCCTGATCAGAACCCATTTGAACCCATTTCCATCAAGTAACACCTGTTAATAGAGAACTGTCAAATTTTGAGCAAGTGTCGTCATTTACTTTACGTTTAACAGCTGTTCAAAACATACAACCTCGTGTATTTTTCTAAAAATGGAAAAAAGTCAATTTCGATTGCTCATTAAACATTATTTTTTTCGAAAAAAAACCGTCAATCAAACCAAGGAAAAGCTCGATTAAATCGACTTCAATGGTAAAAAAGTGGTTTACTGACTTTCGTTATACAAATGACGCTGAACGTTCTGGACGGCCAATTGAGGTCAGTACACCAGAAAATGTCGAAAAAATCCACGATATGGTGTTGGCCGACTGAAGAGTAAAAGTGAGTGAGATTGTTGATGCCATAGGCATTTCATATGGCAGTGTGGTTTCGATTTTAAATGATCAGCTGGGTTTAAGAAAGTTGTCTGCAAGATGGGTGAAGCGTTTGCTTTCAATTGACCATAAACGTAAACGTGTGACAACTTCAAAGGATTGTTTGGAGTTGTTTAACCGCAATCCGAATGAGTTTTTGTGGCGTTTTGTAACTGTGGATGAAACATGGATCCATTACTGTACTCAGGAGACCAAGCAGCAGCCTAAACAATGGGTTTCACCGGGTGAACCTGCTCCGAAGAAGGCCAAGGTAAGTTTGTCGGCCAAATAAGGTAATGGCAACAGTTTTTTTGTGATGCACGCGGGATAATCCACATCGATTACCTTCAAAAGGGAAAAACAATAAATGGCGAATATTATGCCAACTTATTAGACCGATTTAATGAGGATTTAAAAAGAAAACAACCCCATATGGCAAAAAAAAAAGTTATTTTTCATCAAGAAAATGCACGGGTGTATACGTGTGCAATCTCAGTGGCAAAACTCTATAAATTGGGCTACGAATTGGTACCTCATCCGCCATATTCTCCGGATTTAGCCCCTAGTGACTACTTCCTATTTCCAAACCTAAAGAAATGGCTCGGTGGAAAGGGATTCAGCTCAAACGATGAAATTATTAACCAAACAAATGCCTATTTGAAGAACCTCTTAAAATCGTATTTTTTGGAAGGGATACAAAAACTGAAGAAACTGAAGAAAGTGTATTAAGCTAAAAGGAGATTATGTTGAAAAATAAATTTTTGTTTGGCAAAAGAAACTGTGTTTCATTCAAAAATTCACCGACGTATTGATCCGTCCTCGCATATCTCCAGAAATCCGCAATAATAGGGTGTATTTATTATTCTGCAACGGAGTGTATTAATTCTATAAAATTAAATTATTAATTATATCATGCCATGTTTAAAATAAAATATAACAAGATTTCGAAAATGTAATGTTCTTAATATTTTTCCATTTTCCAATTTCATAAAAGTTATGTCTTCATTTATTGTTTTTATTATTTCATTTTTATTTTTGCATAATTGTATATAAACTTTAATTTTATTACCCAAAAATGTTGCTAACAATTTTCTAAAAATATTTTGGCAACAATTTTTTTAAATAACTTAGTTTTTATATGACCATAAATTTTATTAAAACAAACGACAACATTTTATGTTAAAATTGAGGCATCAACAAAAATGCATGTGGATTTTTTTTTTGCTTATTGAAGCATAATATTTACTAACCCAATGAATAAAAGGGTTCAGAAGTCAGTGTGTCACTAATTGATTTCTTGTGGACATATTTATTAATACCTCAATTTACTCGTAAATATAGTGCTTTCTACCACAAAATTGTTTTGTTTTTTTCGCCAAAAGTTGAATAGAATTTGTGTCTGCTTTTGTAAATCGATTATTTTGTGTCTTTTTTCTTTTTTTTTTTTGTGGTAGGAACATGTTCAAACTTCTTAATAGGTGATAGTAGTAAAAAAGTATTTCTTGTCAAACACTTTCAAGGTCATACAAGAAATTTAAATATTTCTTTATGAGTATGAATTGAATTGCGTTTGTTCCTTATAAATAAAGATAATTGTTTACATGGAAACTTAAATATTTTGTGAATTTCAATGTGGTTAAAAACTACACACACATATGGATGATAAAACTTTTAAACCCAGTAATGAACTTTTGTTTGTACTTAAGGTTAAAAACAGAATGATATGAAAATACATATTAAATATTTTGTGTATATTCGCTCTACGAATTTCTAAAAAAATAAGATTTTATATGAAAACTATACTGTTCGTCATAAGAATAGAACTAGCACGGTTTAAAATAAAAAAACATCGTCGGTTTTTCTTGTGTCATCAGGATATATGATTAGATTTTTAATTATCTATCTATTTGCATCGAAAATTTCATTTGTTATTGACTCGAATTCAAGAAAAATTTCGGCACATTTTGATTTTATGTCTTCAATATGCTCATTCTTAGTGTTGTATAGTCTTCCTACTTCAAGATCTTACAAGTTATCTAATGCTTAATATTTCCAATAACGTTAAGGTCGAATGAGTGGAGCGTCTATTTTAGTTAAAAATCTATAATTTAACTGTATGTGCCATGTGTGTAACTATATTATCATGGTAAAAGTATATTTAATCTTGGAAAAAACTTATTCCAGTATACTTTCATAAAGATTTTTGGCCACACGGGATCTTTGCTAGATAAGGTCAATAGTTCCTTAATGTGATATTATTCCTTATTCCCAAAAAACGCCTCTTTTAAAAAATAAAGGGTCAGGCAATAATCACAATTCCTCATATCGTAAAAGTAAAAATCACAACAATTAAAACAATTTCATTTGAACCCCTTTTCAATCAAAAAATCGACATTTCTGCAGTACTTATTACAAAGGAAGATTTTCAGATTCTTTGTCCTCAAATTAGTGTATTTAAAAAACCGTCATTTTCATCTCTGTATATTTATTGAAATTCACATTGTTTTTGAGACAAATGACAAAACTAAAATTTACTTCTTATCTAGATTCTGTTAATAAAATTTGTTTAAATCTATTAAAAAATATACAAATCTCAGTTCTGATGCTACTCAAATCTCAAATTAGGAATTAAAGAAAAAACTAGCCTTAAAGCTTTATTAGTTCATAATAAAAATGAAAAATACTTTTAAATAATTAAACTACTCAAAAAATTATACATTTTCATACAAAATTTATTTTTAAACAATTTGATACTTTTAATGCATAAGGTCATAAATAAGGTTCAATTAGCAAATATAGAAAATTTAGTAAGCATAAATATAATAAGGAGCATTTTATAAAAAAACCGGTTAACCGGCCTATCGAATTATTCGAAAATAAAAATTTTTCGAAACTGGTCGGTTTTTTAAAAAGTAAAAACTGGTTAATCGGTTTCCGGTTCCGGTTTTTGAATACACTACCTTAAATATTAAGCAAAATAAATGAGTTGGGATTGCTAGATGATACTATGCGGGAGTTATTTCTTCAATTTTTAATTTTTTGGATGTTAACTGTCCAAAACAGCTTGATTCTACATCTTCTAATAACTACTCCTGAATGTTTAACTTTAGGAGTAGATGATGCTGAATTTGACAAAATTCAAAGATTTGTTCGTCTGCCATAAGGTGTTAAAGCTGTGTTACCTACACATTTGTAATTATTATTGTAATTTCCTTCATGTTTAATGTATTTCATTATCATTTCATAACAACGTATATTTATATTTGTAGTGAACAAAAATTTTCACCATCTTGGTGGAAGTTACAGAATTTTTTTTATCCATTTTACACCCAAAAGTATTGGCACAGACTTTTATTTAAATTTTATTTGCTTCCATAAAGATTTAACACAACCGACAAAAAATTAAAAAAAAAAAATCTGAGTGTGGTTCTATCCTGGTGATGAGCCTAAAGTAGGTAATTTTTTACTTTATTTTAAAAAGGCATGTGGAATATGTTTTGATTGTTTTAAGTAAGGAATACTATATTCTTTGTCTGTTATGGTATGTAATTTTTTTTTAAATTGTCAAAAATTCATTTATGGTTTGACAAAAGAAAATTTTTTCATATAGATAGTCCTTGTAAACCTTGAGGTGACCCACTCCTCCTCTGACCAGGTAGGAATCTGTGCTGTCCAAATCAACCTTGTTTCTGGCTACCCGAAATTTTATTGGGATAGTTCCAACGGTTCAGAAGTTACAGAATTATTTCCAAAAGAAAAAAAAAAAAACGTTTTGTAACCACTGAGGGGTGGTTTCAAAATTCCACATGCAGAAAAAAGATATAATTTTTATGGTAAACATATCATATTTCAAAGTTTTATATGATCACTGGAATAATTCATATCAATATTATATTATTATGGTCGTGGTAATTAAATTGGTTTCCGTTACCACATTATTATTTTTTTTATAAACATAAAATATGTTTGTTATAACTATTAACATGTTTCCATTCTACCTTATTCTAGAATTGGGAGCCTTAAGAGTAAATTTTATTTCCTTATTATTAAGATCTTTTAAGGGTTAAGCTCTTGTTTTTAAGAATACTGCACACACATTTAATTTATTACTAAAAAGAAAACAAACCAAAAAACAAAATGAAAAAAGCCAAATACATTAATGTTAAACAATGGGGAGAATTTTCAATATTCTTTCAATGACTAATGATTTTATTGTAAAAAAAAAAACTAGGATATATTTTACACAATAGTATAAAAGTTGTGTTCTTTTCCGTTTTTATTTTCTACTGAAGTCATAAAAATGTTTGCTTAATTCCTGCAGAGTTGCAAAATACTTTTGTTGACAAACAGTAGAAAGTTTGTATCATTTCATGATAATGAAAAACTAATACTTAGGCCCGGTATTATACTGCTCACTTAGTGGCGAAATTGTACTTAAGTTCTAAAATTTGTTTTATATTTAAAAACATAAGTATCCTTTTACATCTCTTAAGTTTTTCCTAAGTATGAAAATTTTCTGACGTCTTCAAAAATAGATATTGAAAATAAACAAAAATATATAAAAATACAAAATCTAATAAAATTATTTAAAATTTTAAAATTTATCTTTTCTGTGTGCTTATATATTTTCCACCAACACCTTTTTAATTTTATAGCCCATGAAATGCAAATTTCTTCATATCTTCGAAATAATTTCAAATTTTAAAAAATTCTTTTTCTTTTATTCATTTGTGATGCCACATTAGGTTGGCAGCCAAAAATGTTTTGCCGAAAAAAGTAAATTTGATATCTTTAATGTTATTTAGGATTAGCGTAAGCCAACAGTAACCGAAATAAAAAGATATTTAATAAAAAATGAATATAATTAAGAAAAAACGTGAGATATCTGACACTAGACTCAGTGACATCATTAAATATCTCAATGCTACAGGCTGGATCTAATTAATTTATGTTCTCATTGTTCTTCCCTACACTTCTATCTCATTACAGACTCAATACAACTCATTCACCTGGCGAGTAGTGTGGTTCCATCAAAATTGATTGCCCGTAAGGTTACAGGCTACCACGTAAACCAAACCAAACCAAAGAAAAAACGTTTTAGGCTAAATAAATATAAGTATTGATTTTGAGTTGTAGAAAATTTTTGTGGGTAGTTGGGAGTACCCCATTGTAAATACATAAAAAGTCAAAGCTTTTTGTTTATATTCTTGTCAACTTAAGTTTTAAACTGTAAAAATAAACTTAAACTTAAATTTTTCTTAGCTAAGTTTGCACTTAAGTATACACTAAGGCAACAGTATAAAACCGGGCCTAAGCAATTAAATACATTCTATGTTCGTAGTTTTTTAAATAATAACACTGTGCTAGTCGCAAATTTTAACAAACTGGACACCCCACTGGTAAAGCTAATACGAGTACGCTGAATTGAATGGTAGCAGCCATTTTTCGAAGTTAGCGCTCGGGTTTCAACCTTATTATAGAAGTAGCACAAATAATAGAAAATTAGCAATAAAAGAGACATTATTTATGTAGAATAAATTATAAATTGATTCAATATATATTACAATTTCAATTTCAGCCCGATTTTTAATATATTTATATTTTTGTTTGAAAAGTTGATTACTGGTAATACTAGCTAGTTTTTAGTTCACATTTTCGAGCACAGTGTAATTAAATTTCAATAACTTTATTAAATTCTGAAGTAACGACGAAAACGTGGTAACTTTTTACTAAAAATGGATATACGGTAGAACTAAATTTTTAAATTTTTATGCAGTTCATACTTCAGTCTTTCGGACAAAATTTAAAATGAATCTTTTCTGATAAGCACCTAAAAATACTGAAAAGTTGTTGAGTTTTAGACTCTGATTTTTGTTGATTTTAAATAATTGTTTAAAATTCTTTTAAGATTCAATCGTACTTTTTAAAAACCTTTTGTAAGTAAGTCAATATATATATTTTATACATATACATATTTACATTATTCATAATTCCATTGACTTTGCAATACACTCACAGTAGCTATAAGAATTTGTATTTATACAAAGGATTAAATTGTTTTTATTCAACAAGGATTTAGTTTAATAGATATCTAAAAATGTTTTAACTAAGAAAATACGATTATTCAACACACGCTCATGTGTTGAGTAATTTAAAAAAAACTATTGAAAAAAATCGAATTAAAAAGGGGAGAAGAGATCTAAAGAGTGATAAAACTTTGATGTGGTTTTTACTTTATAGCAACCACAACTATCAGTCCGTCAATTTGTTGGACAGACAGTTAGTCAACAAGTTAGTTGGTATTTTAATTTAGTATTATTGTGTTTTTATGTATATATTTACGAGTATCAGTGGTATTTAACAGTCAGAGTATTGGCTTATATTTATATTTCAAAAAACAATAGAAAATACATCATACATATGTAGATATGTAGTAATATGATGCAAGTACGTTATATAGATAGTTTGTATATTTTATAAAATTTTTTTTTTAATTTTTCATTTTTATTTTAAAGTCCAGATAAATACTGGGTTATTGCTCATGGTTGTTTGAGTTTTTATGAAGTGAGAATTTGTTATGGTGTCATGTCATGTACGAGTATCTACTGGGTATTGGAGCAAAATTATGACTTTTTAAATGCTATTGTTAGACATTTTGTGTTTGTAATTATGGTAACTATGTTGCAGTTTCTTTTTATCTTTCCTTTCTTTCTTCCTATATTCGTAATTTTTGTTTCAATTACTTTAGCTACTGGTTGTTTTTTTTATGAGCCGTCTTTAGATACTTGTATTTAAAATACTATAAGAGCCATAGTATGACTGTAGTGTATGATATGATTACATGTGTTTATACAATAATACTTTATTTTTTATTTGTTTTTAAATAGTTTGTATATATGTATTTGGGGTACTGTCGTTTTATACATACCAATGTTGGACTAAACACATACGTATGTGTTACCGATTCATAGAAAAATATAAACAAATTTTATATAATAAATAAGCTTTTTAACAAAATCAGATCATGTGGCCAGATTTAGCGATAGGTTGTCATACATTTTTTAAACAATATTTTATTCCATTTTATTAGTAAAAAGTTGAAATCCATAATAGATTTTTGAATTTTTGTTAAAAAATTTATGATTTTCGACTACTGCTAAGTGCTGCTATACACATATAAAAAGTTTTAAAATTATACGCTTTTTTAAGGTGTGGTCTTTTAGAAAATATCTAAAGACTTTTAATCACCTTAAAGATTTTTTTAGTTAAAGTGAAGAATTGCGATTATTAGGAGACCTATTTAAAAATTTTCGATTAAAAGAAAAAAGTTCGTAGAGATTTGTGATAAGATATTTTTTGGTATTAATAAAAATTTATCAAATTGTTTAATATGTATTATTTCGATATATATATTAAACAATTCGAATTTTTATTGAAAATGTTACAGGCCAAAATGCAAAAAAAAAAAAAAAAATAAAATAAGATCTAATATAATGCTGTCTGCGCTGCAATTACTCATTTCATAAAATTATATTCTGAAAGAATATTTATTTTATTCATGTTCCAATAAGTTTCAACAAGTTGGGTTAAGTAATATATTATCAAAAAAAAAAAGAAAAAACATTTTTTTTGATCCTTTTTAAACACAAAAAAATATTTATCTTTCAAAATTTTTGATGCACCTTTACATTTCCGTTAAGCATTACAAAAATCATCTACTTATTTTAATTACGGCCAATTTTATGCTGTCCATGCAAAGAGCTTTAGCAAAATATATTTTGACAAAAATATTCCGAGTTCAACTACATTTGACTTAAACTTATGGTCCCGATCAATTATATTCATCACCATTCTTATATCTATATATCCGAAATTTGTACAAATTGCAATTTGCTACACGCAGAGAAAAAAACATGGTTACAGCATTATCACTACAATAATATTATATTCTCATAGTTAATGTTCTTGAATTTTAATAACTCTGTGTTCCTGATAACAATGTTTTTGTCTAAATTTTGTCATTTAATGTTTACAATAAAATAAAAATTTTAATATGGTTGAGTGCAAAATTTATATGTTTTTAAATATTTTTACCAGAAAGAAAATTTTGTTTTTTAGGAAAAATATCACCACTTCTACAGCTATTAAATATTTGCAGTCCTTTTTCTTAAACCATATTCTGTTTTTAAGCCATATTAATATTGTTATTCCCATGATAATAAAATGCTTATTCTTTTCACAAACTTAGTGTTTTTTTTTAATATGTTTGTTTTAAGATATATTTTGTTTTTAATGTTTGTTTTCGAACTTCACTTTAATTCTCATATAGTTAATATAAATAAATATAAATAGACAAGGTTTGGTTACATTCGATGTGATTCAAGGAATATAAGATATTAATTAAGTACCATTAAAGGGTTTAGTTAAAAAAACATGTCTTGTATTTTTATTTCTAAAGTTTTTTATTAGTATTGTTTATTTGTTTATAAATAAATAAATAAAAAATATCTTGTATCTGAACCACATAGGGTGGTACAAATGATTGTAATTACTGAATAAGTAACATGCAAATATTTATTGGTTAATGAACACTTTTCTCTATTATTTTCAATAAAAAATTCGTAAAAATTGTAATCTTTTATTAAAACGTTTTCTTTTAGTATATGATAAGATGGAATAACAATATGACATAATGAAATAATAATATGATAAGATTGAATAGATATATGATAACTTGTGATAACAATTATTACATTGTGGAGTCATAATATGATAGTGTGGTATAATATTATAATAAGATAAAATAAGAATAATATAACAACAAATCATAATATTGCAAAGTGGAATCCTAATAATTATTACTTATAATTATATGTACCAATCATCAAATGTTGCTCTTAGATTATTGTCAACTATATTTTTTCTCTGCGTGTATATAAAAATACAAAAACAAAAAGTTTTTGTATTTTTTTTTTTACGTAATTTTCAAAAAGTCCACAAAATCTTTTTAATTAAATTTATTTTTAATTCTCCCTCGATTTTATAATGTAAGAGAACAAAAAACTAAGTTCACGCAATAATCTATGCTATTCTATATGAAGCTGTGAATGTGCCTCGCGAAAAACTCACTTTTTGAAAAATTTTCGCTCTTGTTTTCCAAACTTTGAGACTATTTACTTAGGTGACTAATTCAACCACATTATTGAGATATAGTGCAAAATACGCAGAATTGCAATAAATAAATAATAAATTTCAAATTTTCAAAAGACTCCATCCAAAAATACCAAAAAATGTAAAAAATCAAAAAATTTTGTCATCAAAACGCGTCTACCCTGTATTTATCTGTTGAAAGTTTCAACAGTAAAAATGATACTATAAATTATATTCACAAGGTGCGATTAGTTTGTATAAGATGGAATGAAATCAAAAAGTATAAACGCGCGAAAAAAAGTGTAGAAGAATGGGAAAAAATTTTCTAAGTTCTTGAACTTTGAACAACAATCATAATTATAAAATGAAACTTATGGTGCCAAAATTTTGTATTCTAATGGTTTCAAGTCTTGAGAGTTTTGATCTGTAATCGGTTTGTTTAAAATAGTATTACCACAAAACTAATTAAGGATTTAAGTTAGTTTTAGCCATTTTAGCCAGGTTAAAAATTTTTGCTAATGGCCCATACAAATTGCTTACCTCTACACTGTGATTCGAAATTGAATTCTAGGTATTCAAAATTATTTTATGCACATTTTGTATAAATTGAAATCTCTGAATTTAAAAGGCATTTTGAAAATTCAGTCTTGATATTCCAGCGATTTAGCATTAAAAAAAAGGTAAAGCATAATTTTAATTTTTATATAACATAATAAAGATAAATTTCATAAAATGGCATCTATTAGAAATGCCCCTAGAAGTAAAAGTTGGACTAAGTAGGAAGAGATTTTCTTTTGAGAACACATTCTTAGGAATATGTTCTTTAAAATAAGTATAATTATAAGATGAGCTACGAAGGTCTTTCTTATGAAAGCTATGAGATACTCAAAAGTCTTTTTTCTTTAATTTGTTTTGTTTAGCACCAATTTTCTAAGGAATATAAAAGGATAATAATGAAAGGTAATAAGGTCAATATATTTAGAGAAGTAACTGTAATATATTAAGTTAAACATACATTACCTAAATAAAAGTTATAAAAAATATATGAGAATATTTATAACATTTCTCGCATCTTTCATATGAAGTACAAAACGTACAATTTTATAACTACGAGTATTTTAGATGGGAGTAGAACAAGGTCCTAGCTATTGATCTGCACTATGCATTGGCCAATGACACACTTATGAAGTCATTGATCGGCACAAAAGTGGGACCTAAAAATGTAAATGTATTGGTGGTTTTATTTAAAATTAAATTTTTTTACGCATGTCGTTTGCTTTTTCATTTGAAACTTTTATACTCTTTGTTGATGTTCGCATGATGCATGTGAAAATGCCGAATGACTCTTTGCCACTGAAGCTATTTGTGCCGAACAATGATGTCAGTTAACTTTTATTTGGAAATATTTATAGGCTACTCTAGAAGAATTTTACAAATACATATGTTTAAAGTCGAGATTACAATACTCAAAAGAATGATAAAATATTTTTCGTGTCATACACTTTATTTGGCCTTTTATACTTTGAGTATTACATTGAAAAATTTTTACATTTTGTTGTGTATTTTTCATATTTTGTTCCTTTAATTTTTGTTAGCATAAATCTAAAAAATTAACTGTTTTTAAAATAGACATTCAAATTTAAAATATGAAGAAAAAAGTATATTTTTTTTAATTAATAGGGGAAAGTGGGACATTATGGTGTAATGAAGAAAATTTTACTTTTTTCGCGTATTTTTAAGATTTTTTGTCGCTTTTCAAGCGTAACCAAATAATATGTATTGAAAAAGTTTTTTAAGTGCTTGTTTCCGTGGAAGATATTGAAATCAAGAACATTTTTAAAACAATGAATACAAAATTAAATACTTTATTTTGTACATATTATTTTATACATATTTTCTCATTCTTCGAATAAAACGAATAAGGCACTTTGGTTTATTCGAATTATTCCATCATGCATTAAAGATTATTCGAATTGTTCGAATAATTCAAAATATGAAATAAAATTGTTAAATTTTATTAAGTTTTCAAAAATTTTTTTGTAAAAGGAAAATAAAAACAACTTAAAAGTTATAAATTCCTTGTAAATATACCTTGTGTGTGCCAATCACAATACTGTATTGATACAAAAAAAAAAAAAAAAAAAAAAAAAAAATATATATATATATATATATATATATATAATTATTTAAGGAAATGACTTAAAATAATATTTAAATGGCTTGATTTAAACCGATTTCACTTTTTAGATTTTATAAAATTTAATTTTCAAAGGGCTCTTCCGCTGATTGCAGAAGTTGGCGAAATTGTTAAAAGTGCATTGAAGAGCTTATCCAACTTATCCGTTCACTTTTCCTTTCTGTCTATATATATATAAAAAATCTTCCAAAATTTTTTACACTTTTAATTGTTGCATTCAGCTCCGATAGCAAATCACCATTAGATATTTCCATCTACATAGGTTCATGCGATTCATTTCTCACACTTTCTCTTTCGAATAATCTTCCAAGTATCTCATGCCCAAACCCTTTAGTTTCTCTTTTGGAGCTATACCTTAAATAGTTGAAGTTGGTTGGGTATGTTCCAGACTTTAAATATAATATAAGAGTATTTAAAACTTTTAAGCGACTTCATATTTTAAATGTGTGACTAATTCTTTAGAAAAAGAATTGTTTATCTTTTTTTACATTTTTTATTAAAAATATTTTAATACTTTCAAACTCAATTAATGTTATCGAATCTTTAATCAATTCTATAATGGCCGCATCAAGTGGTTTTAAATTGTAACATAAGTCGCTGAAAAGTTGTATATCACCACTATTCGAGACTATGGGCAATTTGTGTTAGTTTTCATACGTTAGTTTTTCTTGATGCAAAACATAAGACTGCAAAATTTTCTGTTTATCATTAGATTTATTGGAAATTTTGCAACATTTACTTACGCGATCAATAACATCACCCATAAAACTATTTAAGTTTTTATGTTGATTCCAAAATTATTGAGTCTTTTTTTGACGAAATAACAACTGTTAGAAGCACTTCTTTCATTTTAAATGATTTCCTTTTAGAATTATAAGTTCTTGCTGTAACGTTTATATATTTATCTGATCACTTATCTATTTTTATTGAATCGCGACCTTTATTTTCATTAATTTGGCGAATTTTCGAAATAATTGGTTTTAATTTTCTTTTCAGAATAAAAAATTGTCAATATAATTCCATATTTCAGTTGTGTAAATAACAAGCAAATATTTAAGTTAAACACAAATAGCTAAAAATAATAAAAAATGAATTATAATATTAAAATATAAAATTATTCGATTTGTTTCAATGTTCGACATCAAAATATTCGAATTATTCGTTATTCGAGAAGTCGCACTTTCAAATTCTTCGAACAATTATTCGTATCAAATGGTTCGTGATACTCTAACAAACATTATTCGAATGGATACCATACAAACAAAAAAAAAAAAAAAATTGTCCTAAAAAGACATGATTTTCTATATCTCTACTTGACGTAAAAATTGTGTAATTGGGATAATGTATATAAATAATTTGGGGTAAAGTGCGTATAATTTAAAAAATTTAAAAAAAAATTTCTAAAAATTTTTTTCCCAGTTTTGCTGAAAATATAGTAAATGATTGGTTTAATCACCAATGATTTTAACATATATAAGAAAATATATTAAAACAGATAAAAAATTTGATGCATTAGTAAAAGCAATAGAGCATAAGAAAATTGGAAATAACTCAATAACCTCCAGAGCGGTAAGACCAATAATTCCTAGAGCCAACATGTACTATTATAATGGCCTATTAAAAGAAGAACACGTGAATTTAAATATCGCGGAAATAGTGGATGCTGTAAAAAAAATTAATAAAATATATTTTTGAAAATTAAACCCTTTTATATTACACTAATTATTTAATTATATACTTTACATTTTCTTAACATTTTGTTCTGCAACATTTAAATAAGAACCTTTGTTACATTGCAGGGATCCTAAGCTTTCATTGGACATACTTACTGGGTTGATATAATTTTGGTAAATATCTTGTAATTTTTTTAAAATTTTTCGAAACTTTAGTGTCCGCTTGAAAGAAAATTTGACGTCCTGGAGGAAAACAGTCTATGTAGTTTTATTCTGTATGTTTCATGCGTAGTCGATTTTTTGATGTATGAGAAAATTTTTTGCAAAATTGTTACACGGTGTAATATGATTCAGATAACTACATTAGCAATATATCGTCCTTAGACATCAGTTGTTTCAAATGGCCAAATGGTAATACAAATATTTAACACTGACCAATTACTTGCTATATTATGTGCCCTAAGTTTATTCAATTTGCGATTACGGACACTCTAACATGACACAATAAGCGATATCTCTACATTTTTGCAACAAAATATGACTAAATATCTAAAGGTAATGGATGTTATATAATTTTTCAATGCCATTCTGAAATATTGCGTGACTAAAAAACATTAAATCCAACATAAGATGCATTATAATTCCAAAAATGATAAGACCTTTAACCTCGAATTACTCGTCTATCATTATCGGTGACTTTTAAAAGACACCAAGACGAGGCTATGTTTATAGTGAAAAATATAAAAATAAGTTGCATGTTATGAAAAATTTATGCATTTAAAGAAAAATATGAAATATTATAAATTTTACTCAAAATATCCAAACATATGCAATAACATCATCTATGCCATTTTATTGTAAATCCTTTAATTCGGAAAAATAATTGGTCAATATTGATTTTCAGTTGCTAAATAAAAACATGCATTTACATAAAAATATCAGCCCTGGTTATGAGTCAATATACATAATTTTTGGATACTAAGGCGTAATAACATTCTACAGATTTGAAAAGAACTAAAATAAATCTCAGCGCCATGTTATAAAAGAAGTTAATCTGTAGATGGTAAGTGTTTTGCCAGTGCAAAAATATCTTTCTGCCTTTTTCACGGCAGACAGCCTTAATTTTAATGATGTTCGGAAGTATGGACTGGATAATATATTACTCTAATCATAAATTGTGATTTTCATACAGTTTTGTTTTTTTTTTTTTTTTTTTTTGTTACAAAAACAAAAATATTATATTTTTAATTTTGCTGTTCTTCTTCTCGTACCCGATTTAATTCCTATTATATTAATAATAAAAAAAAAAAAAAAAATAATGAAGATTTTACAAAAATTTTTGCTATAGGTTAGTTTTTATACCATACACCGCTATATGTGATTGGGGTACTATGCATTTTGCTGATGTTTGCAACGCATAGAAAAAATTATCCAATACCCACCTTAAAGTATACCAATCGACTCAGAATCACTTTTTAAATCGATCTAACGATGTCCGTCCATCCGTCCGTCTGGCTGGATGGCTGATTGGCTGTCCATGTAAACTTTGTGCTCAAAATACAGATCGCAATTTTAAACATAAAATGAAATTTGGCACGTGAGATTTTTGTGATACAAGTACGAAGTTTATTGAAATTGGTTGTGATCGGTCCATTATTTTACCTAGCGCCATACAAATGTCCTCCCGGAATATAGTTTAAACGCACAAAAATGCCTTAAAAACATGAGTATTTTAATGAAATTCGGTGCAAAGAAGTTCTGTACAATTATCAATTTTTGTAAGAAATTTTGTAAAGATCGGTGCACAATTTACTCTTGCTCCCATATAAACCCCTCTTCCGAAAATAACTTTAACTTCATAAATCCCATATGAATGTTAGTATCAAGTTTATATTCGACACAAATAAGTTTTATGTAAGTAGAAACAACATTGCCAAATTTTATGAGAATCGGTCCATAATTTACCATAGCTTCATTATAAACCCACTTCCAGGAATCGCCCTTAAGTGCATAAAATCATCTAGATGTTAGTATCAAAACATTATTCTGTATTTGTATATTTCATTTTATATTTAGAAAATTGGCCACCGGTGTAATATAAGTCCCCTACCCGAATTTTTATTCTCGTACACAATGGTGTAGGGTATCATATAGTCGGCCTTGACTGACTATATCTTACTTTTTCGTTTTTTTTTTTTATTTCTTTATTTATTATTATTATTATTATTTTTTTTTTTTTTTTGAAATTCAATTCTGGGAATCACTTGAAATTTGCAACCAAACAAACAATAAACCAATTATTTTCTTATAGAGTACATTATATGTAGAGCATTAGTGCAAAAATTAATTTAAACTCTTTGTAATTGTTGTCTGTACATCATCACTTTAACTAAAAACATATCTGTTAAAATTCATCAACGTTAAGCACACTTCAGTTGTGGTAACGCATTTTCAATTAATTTGAACTGTTTTTTTTTCGGTTTATTTTGGTATGAAATTTCATGTAGTTAATCGTATTGTTTCATGTAAATTATGTTAAAAAGATTAAAATCGTTGTCACATCACACTGCAACACTTGACGTCTATGTACGTATGTATAAGTATGTATCATATACTGTTACCGATGAATAAATTTTTTTTTTTTTTTTTTTTTAAATAACATAAAACTTAGTTTTTATTTTTGGCAATTCATTGTTTTTGTTTATTTTTCTTTGAATTATATCACAAAAAAGCAGTAGAATAATAAAACTTTTTTATTTGCATTTTTTACTATTTAACTTTTGGTTTTAAGACAATAATGAAGTCACAAGCTTAGCACGATATCACCTATTTAAGATCTTTTGATGGTTTACGTTTTATGTCAACTTTTGTTGTTGTTGTTGTTGTTAATAAAAATTAAATTAAAATATAAATTGGGTAAATAATAAAATATAAACAAAGTTTTATCAGATGCTACTATTACTAAAGAAAAGATTAAGAGTGGGAGGAAAGTGCAGAAATTAATTATCTTTTTTTTTTTTTTTTTGAAAGGTTCTCATTCGACTTGAGATCGGGAGATTGTGGTGCCGAACATTTACTCTTTCATTAGATCATAGCATAGTTTACCATTGCAGTAGGGACCAATTTGAGTGGACTTGAGCAAAACTAAGACGTGACACGATTTTTTTCTGACACATTTTTATAAAAAAAAAGTTTAGTATGAACTAGATTACAATAAAACTATTAAAATGTAAAATCTAATTTAAAGTTCTTTATTAAAAAAAATATATATATATTAGAATTCTTAAAGAAGTATGTGATTATTTCTAATCATTTATTGGAAAAGACTGCTTCAAATAGAAATAATGGAAATGCAAATGTTTTTAGCATTTTAATTTCGACTGCACTTAAAAATACCTATTTATTGTTGCTATAAGTTAATGCAATGGTTGTGTTTTTTTTTTTTTTTTTTTTTTTTTATTAAAAATGTAATTAAAGGACTTAAATAGTAAAAAAAATAGTTGCAGAAAAAAGATAATAATAATAGCAAATGGAGAGGTGAAATACTATCTCAGTTCCGAACGCTTTAAGCGCTACTGTATAAGTACATAGTAACCAGTGTTGCCGGAAGGTGAGAAAAAAAGAGGCTAAATTTTATTTTAAAAAGGTCTGAAAAGGTTAAATGCCAAAAAAAAAAAAAAAAAAAAATAAGTCTGAAAAAATCTAATATTGTTTTTTTTAAAAATTTTGTTTTTCTCGTTCTCATTTGTTTTTAATATTTTTAAAGGTATTGTAATAATTTTCTAAAAATAAAACATATAACAATGAAAAATCGTCCACAAAATTCCCATACAACTTTGGATTATATTTCATATATAAAATGACCCAGTATTTTGAAATAATTTTTCGTAATTTTTGTATTATAATTACTTTTTGATTCAAATTTCCAAATTTTTAGGCGACTTTTTGTTTTTATAAGAATTTTATAAATTATATTCATAAGTAGTTTCTATGGTTAAAGAAGTTTATTAAAAGATAATTATACTAATTGATTAATTAAGTTACATTTGAATTTGATGAATTAAGTTATATTTGAATTAAACAATGAACAGCCGCAGGCGAAAATTTTTGTTAAATATAAATAGTCTCGATTTTTTTGTGCGAATTAATACACAAAAATGCTTAAATGAATGATTCTGCGAAAATAAAATTAGTAAAAGCAAATTGGAAATTATTTTCTTGATGGAATACTAAAATTTTAGCCTTTTTAATGCAATTTTTGGAATCAGAAAAGGCTAAAAAAAAGCTCGAAGCTAAAACGAAATTTTTGAGCCTAAAAACATAACAAAATTGCTAGATTTAGCCTTTGAAAAGCTAAACTGGTAACACTGATAGTAACTATAAATTATTGTACTTTACAATAAGAACATTTATAAATTATAATTTAAAAGCTACTAATAACTGTGGCATTATTTACACGTAATTCTGCAAAATGTTTACAAAAAAGAGCTATAGTACATAAAATAATGTGCACTTACATTAAGTAATAGAATAAACGTGCGTTTCAGTTTGTATTTATTGAACGCAAAAGTTAACACCAAAGTATTTGTTCTAGTAAACATTTAACTTTTACTGAAAATATTACTTATGTTAGAGTGGATTTGCATGGAAAAGCTGAATAAATTTGTATTTGAATTTTTACTGCCAACATTTAGTAGCTAAGTTTGAAACGATTTCTAAATATCGTTTGTTTACTGAAATCAGATTTTCGAAAACCTCAGGTAATAGGAATATAAATTTCGTTATAAGTATACAAGATTCTATATAGAAAAATATAGCACTCCACACTGGTCAAAAATCCATTTTTTTGGTGGCAGAAATTCCAAAATTATAATTTAAGAAATTGTAAAAAGTGAATGTATTATGTAAATGGTAACAGACCAAGTAATCAATAATATATATTGTGATCATGATTTTATTGTATTTTTTGTTTGTGTAGTTTCGTTAAATTCATTTTAATAAAAATTTTTTCATTCATTGACTGAGAGAATTTCGTTTGGAAATAAGAACCAAATAAATTTTTATAAAATAAACTAAATTTTTATCAACTTTAAATTTGAGATAATTTTTGTATTGTGAAAAATTGCGATCTTCACCATCTGGGTTGACCATATTGCTATTGTATTCGAAGGTCTTGTTTGGATGTTTTAGAATTATATTCATACAAAAAGCAAAACTATTTATTTAAAAATCTAAATTTGGGGTAACCAGCTTTAATTAAATTATTCAATCAAATTTCAGAAAAGATAAGTCAATTGAATAAAATTTAAATATTTTTCGTTAAAAATAATCTTGGAGTGACCATAAAAAAACTACAAATTATTCAAAATTTTAAAATTAAAAATTATTATTTAAAATCAAAGTTACAATTTAAAATCTTATATTATTATATGTATACATTTACTATTTGGTATTTAATTCGAAATTATTTCCGAATTTTACTTTGAATTTATGTTTTCTTCTTGTCATTTAGTTAATTTTGTTTAATAATCTATTTTATCTCATATTACTTTTCACATAAATTTAAATATAATTCTTTAAGAAGTTTTACAGCTAAACTCTCAAAGTCTTCCGGTGACTGATGACCATGGCAAATTGAATTTAAAAACTGTAAGTGAGATATTATATTTAATTTATGTCAAAAGTTAAAAAAAAAACTAAAAGAAAAATCGAAAACATAATTTTGATATATTAGGTGACCATCTCAAAATTTAAATTTAAATATTTGTTAACTATAATTACACTACATTGAAAAATGAATTGCTAAGTTTTTTTTTTTTGTGATAAGTAAAGTCTAGATATAGGTAAGAAATGGGTTTGTAAAAGCAGAGGCTTATTATATATTAGAATTGAAAACACCATGAATATGGACATTATGGTTCAACTTAGCTTACCAGTGAATTGAATTATCTCTTTCTATTCGTTTTAGTATGTTCTCACTATTGAACAACATGGATGCTATATGTTCACTACCTAAAGTAAAGTTTTGTTTAATAGTTCGAATGTATTATTTAAAGGCAAGAATACACCCAAAACTTGAGCACGGTTGGTTCTATTAGGTAGCCCTGCCTGATAAATGATACTCTAATAACACTATGCGACAGTCAAAATCGGGATGGGATGAAACCAACGGGAAATGTTATATCGGTAAAAAAGAAGTTATACGTGACCCAGCGAAACGCCATCCATCGATTTTCATGATCTATGTCTCATTTTGTTTAAAGGTTATGTGACTTTACGTGAAAGTAATAGGACTTGACACTTTTTTTTACCGTTTTGGATTTTTTATGAATTAAAAATAAAAAAATTCAATTTTTTAGGCAAAAAATAGTTTTTTTTCATACATTTATTTATAACTGCGAAACTGTTGCTTATGTAGCGAAACGTTGTATGAGCAGATTAAAGAAATTGTAATTCCTAATTTTTTTAAATTTGTTTCAGCAAAATCGGACTGGTGGTTCTCGAGTTATGTCAAAAAAAAAAAGACCACCAGAGGTCACAATTTCCCCTATATGATAGTTACTAACTTCAAATCGATATATCTCGATTCCTAGACGTGACCCAGCGAAACGCCGGGACACGTATAACTTCTTTTTTACCGATATAACTTTCCCCGGTAGTTTGAACCCTTCCCGATCACTGACTCCCACCATTTGTCGCACAGTGTAATGAAAGATTCATTACAATATTACAAAATATAATGTGGCAACTTTGACAGTCTGACAAGGCATTAAAGTTGGTATTTTAATATTTTTTTTTTTACATTTTTATTAAAATAAAGCTAGGATTATAAAAGCTGTATTGCAATACCAGAAAAATATATAACTGTATTTTCTAATGTTAAAAGCAGCCTAGATATATTTTAGGACCGTTACATTTAATTCTGTATAAGTAGTATATCTGTCGTTATTTTTGAGTTTGGTGGTCATATGGGTTGTGCAAACTCTTGCAATTATCAATTTTCTTTTAGATAAATTTTGGTAGGAGAAAATATTATGTTCTAACCTATTGGGTAGTTTCACTAATCAATCAAAATCTAAAAACATACAAAATAATTAAAATAATACCAAAAGCAAACATGCAAATATCATATTTAAGAAATATATCTACTGTGATCAAGTTATGTTTTATGGAGGACTAAGCAAAAAACTTAATATAGATTTTAATAAATATTATAGTTAATTTCAGATAAAATTACTTCGATACAACCTCAAAAAGGCACTAACAATGCTTTTTGAATTTATTCCGGAAAAGGTTAATTTTTGACCAGTGTGTGCCCTAATAAAACTTAAAATAATTACTGTAGCTTATTATAGTTATAACAGTTCTATTTTTGCCTCTGTCATTAATTACATTTACACTAAAGTTAATTCTTTTGTTATTAATTTGAAAAAAACTTTTCGGTGTTATAAACACTTTTACTTTTTGTTTGCTTTCTTCAAAAATTCACACACCTTCTGGCAGATTTAATCTAAGAAAATTATTTCTTGCTACCAAATCTCTCAATACCTTAAGAAAACAAAGCAAACAAAACAAATTAAATTTTATCTGCACAGAGTTCACATTAAATTTAAGCGATATTTATTCAAAATAACAATGATACAAAAGTAGCAAAAACAATTATAATTATAATGATAATAACAATTATAATATAAGACAACAGCACCACTTAACAAAATATTTTAGTAAGAAACAAACCTAAAAGAGAAATAATTTTTAGCAGCCAAAAAGAAAGAAAACTTAAGACGACAGTCAGTAGTCAAAAAAAAAAGAAAAGAAAGAAATAGTTGGCTCAATAGTTAATTAAGACGATTGGATTGTTGTTAAAATAATAAATAAATTATAAATTATTTTTAAACCAAAAATATATAGTGGCTTTATACGTGTTTTTTTCTATTTAAAAATTTACATTTTGTTTAATTGACCGTGCAGTGTAATCGGCAGCACCAGTGTTGCCAGTTTAGCATTTTTAAGGCTAAGTCAAGCCTTTTTATTTTGCTTTTAGCCTCTAAAATGTTAGTATTTCAACAACGAAAAAAAAATAGCTTCGTATTAGATATTACTAATTTTATTGTTACTAAGCGTTTTTGTGTATTAATTCGCACAAAAAATGTATGTTATCTATATTTAAGAAAAATTTCTGCCTGGGGCGCTTCATTATGCAATTCGAAAGTAACTTTACTAATTTTATGGACTTATTAATCAATTATTATAATTATTTTTTAATACACTTCATTAACCATAGAAACTATGTATAAACATACTTTTAAAAAATTGTTTAAAAATTCTAAAAAAGCGAAAAGTACCCAAAAATTTAAATATTTAATCAAAAAGTATTATAGGTTAAAATTTACGAAAAATCATATGAAATATAATTCAAACTTGTAAGGAAGTATTTTTTGTGCGATTTTTCATTGGGTTATTTAGCTGGCAGCTCTTTTATTTACACATAAATCTATTGCAATATCTTTGAAAAAATTATCAAAAACTAATGAGAATGAGAAAAAATATTTTTTTTAAATTAAAGAAAAATATGTTAGGTTCTTTTTAACCTTAATTTTTTTTGTACTTTAGGCTTTTTTTTGGCCTTTTTTAAAAGCAACACTGGACAACACTATAATAATTTTACTATGTCACAGTGGTCCCAAAACACTTTTCTAAATAATTGTGTCAGAGCTGAAGTATTTTCAAATGGATTTGAAGTCCAAATTTCTTCAGATTTTGACCTGAAAAATTTAGAATTTAGATTTTAAGTATATTTTTGAGAAATAATATTAATATTTCGACCTAAATAACATTTAAATGATTAAAGATTTTGGAAAAATAAAGATAAACTTATTTTAAAATAGTGGAATTAAGTTTACAAGTTATAGAATTATTTCCAAAAAAATCGTTCCGGACCACTGTGCTACGATAGTAATTATGGTCTATATACCTTAAGTGCTCAGCTATCGTTGTTGCCAGTAGCAATAATTTAGTGGCAGCAAAAGTTAAGCGAGCACTTATTTACTACTCGAAAATTTCCATTAAAACGATAATGATTGTTGTGATTTGTGTTCAAGTATATTTTGATGAATGCTTTTTTACACCTTTAATAACAGTTGGAGTTTACACATATATTTTTTCCTTTTTATTTATTTATTTGTTTTTTTTTTTGTGGATTTTATTTTGTTAGAAATAACCAATGTTTTAATGATATATTTATGCCTTATTATAATTATCATATTTTTGTTACACTTTAAGAAAAATTAGTATAAGATGATGATAATTTACAATTTCTTAGAGTTTTGTTATAATGTTCTCTTTAATATAATAGATTCTGTAAAATATAAAAAACATAACAATTTAAAACATAACTATTTAATTGTTTAAATCTTTAGTATCATGTGTTTACGAAGTTTGGTTTTTTAACTTTTCCCAAACGCTTAGTTCAGAAAAATGAGCTTTTCAAAATCGCTCCCAGTGTAATCGAGGTATATTAGAATAGATTTGGAGGAGCACAGGTCCCTGACCTTCTATACGCAGAGAATGAGAAACAATGTTAATCAGTGTTGCCATTTTACCATTTTTGCTGCTTGATTTAGCAGAATGGGTTGACGAATTGCATATTTATTTAAAAAAATTTTGCTAAATGTTTTTTAGCATAATCGACCTACTTACAGCAGTTCTTTTAGCATACATACTTTTTTTAATTTTTTTTTAATTTTATTATTTGGTTTCTAAATCTTAAAAGAGACAATATATGTATAAAAATATTTACAATAGTATAGAATAGTATAGTATAGTATAGTATAGTATAGTATAGTATAGTATAGTATAGTATAGAAAAAAGTAATACTATATTCATCAAAATGGTTTACGTATTTGCCTTCTCTGGAATCCAATGAGTAATATATTTATTAGTTATAAATTTCTTTCCTTTTGCAAAATATATGTATTTTGTATTAATAAAAGATATATGTATATTACGGTTACATACATGCTATATAAACAGTACAATTCCCTCATTTTATTATAATAAATTTTAAATTCAATTTTATCAAAGCAAAAAAATGTGAAACGTGTGTAAATATTTGTATTTAACAGATTTTAACTTATTATTTTTCGAATTTAGCAGCTGTCATCGAGAATTTTCTGGTATCACTGATGTTAATATTTGAACTAAAATAAAATCTAACCAAATGTAGATATTTCTATTTTTTTTACACAGTATATATTACGTTTATACGAACGGTTATTGCAAAATAACTTGCAAATAGAAAACTCACTGTTTATACACAAATTGCATAAAGAAATATAATTCGTTATTTGACTTGCCGGATGGGAAAAAATAAAACTTTTATCATCGAAAATTTTATGAACGTAAATGAAGTTACAACGCCATAAGCCTTATTTACAATTAGTTTCACTAAATCATGATTAGTTTACGTGATTTACTAACTTGCAAATAAAATACTAACTTACCGTTTATATAACACAATTTTTATAACGCTATATTTTTAGTTGCGATTAAGTGGTGCGTATAAATGCTATAATAGATGTACTTGTCTTAAAATCAAAGTATTGGAAACACCCCTACTTTTTATACCGAAATACTCAAAATCGCAATCCAGAGAAAACGTGTTTAGTACCATTGACTTCGCTTAACTAAAATGGTCACTCTATCGTTATAAAAGTCGTTTGTCAGAAAACGCATTTTCATTAAGTTTTCTCCTGAGAACATTAAAAAAATAGTATAGGCCGGAAGAAAAAATGTTTTTGGAAGTGAAAGTATTACTAACTTTTTGGAAAAAATCAATTTTCAAATGCATATAATTATTTATTAAAACATATATATTTACATGACTCTTACTGCAATATTATTTAGAATTTTGTAAGAAATCTAGTGAATATTTTAAAAAAATTTTAACGTCCAATTTAAGATCTAATATTCCTATGGCTATTTTTTAAAAGTTTATAAAACTAAAAAAAACAGGCGAATAATGAGAAAATTTTTTAGTTTATTTCTTAAGTTTTTATAGGGATTTATAAGGAATATTTTATATAATTTTTTTACTATCAATTCATAAATGAATTTTTGAGACGACCAACTTTGCAGGACTATCCAGTACCCCTCTAACCCGCTAAGGACCTGTGCTCCTTCAAATTAACCCGAAAGCACCCCAGCTATAACCGTGTCATATCTCTAATGATACACAAGTTATAGAATTATCTAAAAATAAAGCTTTTTAGAAAAACTGTGCCTTTGCAAGCTACGCAAATATTTCTTTAAGTGTTATATCAATCAAATACTTCTTAATGATCACACTTTTCATGCTGTTTTTTATCGATTATTATTCGATATAATAAGCCTGAGGTGGATGATGATCATCAGTATCGCTAAATGTATTTACAGTTCATTGACTCATTCGAATAATAGTTAATAGTAATTTCTATTTTATAAAAAAATGTTTGCCAAATTATCTCTGCACATAATACAAAAGTGATGGCAAATTACTAAAAAAAAAATATAAATAAAACTTGTATTTAATTTCTGGTATTCGTAACTACACTTAACTTAAATTCCAGCAACTATTTATATATGTATATATATATATATATATATATATATTCCATTATAACATTTTAATATGATTATATTATGGCAGTAGTAGCAAATTTAGTAGCTGCTGCAGCAGAATTAACAGTTGTGTCTGGTACCATCTTAATGCCAATACTTACTTACATTGCACTTGTACTCTTGCAATCCCAGTTAAATGTTTTAATAAAAAATATTACGTTGTATGATTTCCATCAGATTTTAAGGAAGATGCAACACTATTGATATTTTCTTTCATTTTTTTCATTAAAGAAACACCTGCTGAGTATGCGTGATTGGTATGTGTGGGAACAAGTTGTGCCTTGAAAGCATAATTTTGAAAGCTTCCGCCAAAATAAAAGATCTTTGTGGCAGGATTAAAAAATATTATATTTCAATTAACACTACATGCATATTTTATGTAAATAAAATATAAAATTATGTTTTTAAGTAAAATGATAAACATAAATTATTTACACATTGTCACGGGTTACATGGTTAGAGCGGTTTATATTGTATGTATGCCTTTTAGCATCTGTCGATAGTATAAAGTTGTAAAAATTTATGTGATTGCAAATTATTTGTAAAAAAAAAAATAGATTATGAACTCAATATTAGAGAATATTATTTTTTTATTAAAAATAATATCTTGTAATTTCTAATCAGGATTTTAAAAACTAGTAAGGGCGTGTGTGTATTTTTGGAAAAGTTCTATCGTAAGAAATATTTTTTCTATTTTTTTCATTCTACTGTGTAAAATGAAAACTGGAAATTTAATTTTTATTATAAAAAAATTAAAATAATTGTGTAAACATAAAAATAAGAAAATGAGATTGAAAAAAATATGAAATAAAATGAAAAATAAGAAAATGAGATTGAAAAAAATATGAAATGTTTTATTTTAAGTCCATTATGAAAAGAAAACTTCACTTTGGCCACTTTTTGTATTCAAATGGATATTTAATAATAATTTAATAATATCTGCCTGTCCCATGATGTAGAACGAAATTTCACTTCGACTAATTGTATGGAAAACAATAAAAAAAAATGTGAAATTTATTTGTTGTTTTCCATATAAATTGTCGAAATGAATTTTTCGTTCGACATCGTAGGACAGGTAGTAAGCATCTTAAATAATATATTGTGCTTGAAATTTTATAACAAAATGTAAATTTTTTTATTGAAATATTTTTTAATATTTTTTAAAAGTCGAAAATTTATATATGTACGTCAAAAAATCTATTAACTTTATGAGCTAGTAAAGTTTTATTCACCTCATACCAATCAAAAACTTACTAACAAGCATAATTTTCTATCGTTTCACACAGGCACAAATAATATTTAAAATTATTAATTCATATTTTAATAAAAGAATGTACTCAGATTGATATAAATCCTGTATTTTTTCTATATTTATTACCCATTTCTGCATCTGTCCCTTCTGTGCCTCTTAATTTAGGTAAAAAAGTCTATTGCCAATTCAAACTTTACTTCAACTTTACTTCAATTATTTTCTTATTTTGGTAATAAAAATGTCAAAGTTTTGCAGCTGTTGTATTTACAGACATTTAGTGGCCGTAGTTGTTTTTGACAAAAAAAAAAAAAAAAATTAACATAACATAGCATTATATACACTGACAAATGTCTTTCATATATTAGACATTTGCTAAATTATCAATTATCTAATTTAGTTTGATTTAAACCATATAAGAAAATCTGCAACATATTACAAATAAAAAATCTACTACCATAAATCTTAATGATATTACAAAAAAAAAAAAAAAAATAATAACGTTAATATTTCAATGAAAAATTTAATTATGAATACTTATGTTAATGTATTCTGAACATTAAACACATGCAAATTTTAATACTCTTACTACTTTAAGACACTTAAATTTTTCCAACATTTTGGTTCAAACTAAGTTTGGACAATAATATTAAATGCAGCATGTATTTATATTTTTATATTTAAAATTGTATTTTTTTTTTATTGTATTTGAATTTATTAAACTGTATTACCAACTTACTTACAACCGATAACTAAACTTAGCGGTTTTGTTGAATGGTCATCCCTAAGTTTATTACTCGCTGCAACGTGTAGAAGATGTAAGCAAAAACCGAGGTTTCGTTAGAACAAAATTTTTGTTCACATACACTCTTCTTTTTAAATTTAAAACACTTAACACTTCTTTAAATTTTAAAACGCTTCACGTCTAAAAATAATTTGTACTTAAAATATACATAAGATTTACTTAAAATCTATCTCTAATTCTAAATAAATCTGAATGAATTGTGTTTCCCTTAAAATTAATACATTGGAATGTTCCCAAAGGTGAACATACTTAATAACCTCATTGAATACAAAACTAATTAAATTTGTATTTTGTTCTTCTTCCCTATAACCAAAACCCCTATCACAAAATTATAAGTATCACACGCGTACTTATAATTTAATATCTCCTTTTATAGGTCAACGATTAATTCCCATAATTAATCATCCCCTCTCTCAACTATTGTCAACTGTAGAGGAGACATTATTTACCCCCTTTTTATTTTTTGTCTCATTTAAAACAAATAAATTCATTTTGTTTTTTAATTTTTAGTGTTTTTCAACAACCTTGAAAGTTGTGCGTATTGAATGAATTGAATCCGATATTTATTAAATGGAAATTTATTTCCACAACTTAAACACACATAAATAATAATTTACGTTGTTATCGTACCTAGTTAGCAAAAATAACAACAGCAATATTTATAAATGTTCATATAAATCTGTACATATTGAATATATAAAAAATCAAATAAACATTTAACAATATTTGAACAAAAGATACAGGAACAGACAAAAATAATATAAAGTGAATTTATAAAAAAACAAACAAAAACCAAATTTTTATTGTGAATCAATGTTGGCATTTTAGCACTTTCGGAGCTAGATTTAGCATTTTAAAATCTTAAAATTTATAAAATTATTAAAAATGCTTTTAGCACCGTTTTTAAATACTTTATAATTCGAATTTTAACGTAATTAGTTGTGAGTTTAAAAAAAATGAGCCCTTTTTTACTTTGTTTCCAAAGATTACAAGTATTTAATAATGAAGAATAACAATTTAGCCTTACTTTTTTACTGCTGTAAAATAACTAAGCAATTAAGCACTTTTCCAAATACATATTATGGCTATATTGTTATGAATATATCTAAAAAAAAAAACTCAGTGAATTTTTTGTATACGTTTCAAAATATAATCGCACAGTGTTTCCAAAATTATATTTTTGGAAATAATTCTGTAACTTGTGATTCGTTAAAGATTTCTGACTATAAATTTAACATATCCAGAGCTAAGATGTTTTCGAGTTGATTTTGAGAAATCTCTAGTGGGTCACCTCGGGTATGCAATTTAAAGAAATTTCATACCCGAGGTGAATAATTTTGGTGGTGCGTCCACTACCACAAGTTAAAAAAATTTGTTTTGGAAACACTGTGTGTCGCTGCTTTTAAAAATAAAATGATATTTGTTTTCAAAATGAGTATTTTGATATGTGTGCGAATAAATTCTAATTTGAAAAATAAAGAAATTTAAAAAGAAAATAATAATAAAATAATATATATATATATATATATATATATATATCAAAGTAACCAAAGTGCACATCGCATTTCCAATTCTTCCGAATTTCTTTATTTAGTGAAACAACAAAATATTCAATCGTATAAAAAAAATATTAATATCTTATCCGAGTCCAAAAACAAATAATTTTTAATTTCAAATTATGAAAAATTAAAATATAAGAATGTTATATTCGACTTGGCCGAATCTATTATATCCACCATTCGCAAATTTTTGTGCTACCCTTGTTTAAAATTTTTATTTTATTTATTATATTTCAGGTTTCCGAGCTTTCATCGATCCTTCATCTATTTGTACAAAATTTCAATGGTGTAAATGCTTTTGTTTGAGAGATATAGGCGAAAAAGTATGTAGGTAGTCTGCCCGAAGCCCTACACTGTTTTCATAAGACAGACGGACGGACATAGCTAGATCGAGTCAGATTCTTATGAGGACCCAGAATATAACGCTTTATGGGATCTCAGACAAACATTTTTTGATGGATAGGTATAAAATTTAATTTGTTTTTATTTCTCTGTTTGTTTGTTTATACCTGTTTGACCGCTAAAGCGCTGCACAGGGGGACAACCGCAAAATTTTTGGTAATAAATTTGTATCTCTTAAACTACTGGTCGGATCATATTGAAATATATGGTAGAGCTGTAGAGGATAAACCCAGCTATGAGAAAAATCACCCTGTAGTTACTCTGTAATAACAAGAAATAAGCTACAGAGTGTTAAAATTGACCACCTAGAGAATGTAAAAGTTTAAAAAGAAATCGTAACTTCTACAAATCAATACCGGTTTTAAATATTTTTACATTTGTGTAAAGTGCTTGGCAAGATTTTATTTTTTTAGCACTTTTTATTGAACTCATTTATGCTACCTAGGAACATGGTATAACGTAATAAATAAATATAAATTCTGTTGCTGTAATATATCTAAGCAATAACAATCAAATTTTAAAATCTTTATAAAATGTGAAGCCATAAAAAATTATCCAAAGAGTATTTTAAAAATAAAAAGCGGTAAAATATTCCAAGTTACGTTCAAAGAAAAGAAAGCTTATAGTCTGAAGCACCGAAATACAATTGGTCCTGGAAAATAAAATAACTGATTTCGTCAAAAACTTAAGAAAGCGCTACAAAAAATTTGGATGGAGCAAACAAAGATTTTATACCAGCTTTGAAAACTAGTTAAAGGGAGAACTTACTGTCCACGTATCTTTAGAAAGTACAAACCAAAACAATCTTGGGAGGCCACCAACTGTTGCGATATATCAAAAAGGCGGACTCTTAAGAATATCAATGAAGAAATCGGATGTGAAAATATTCAAGAATTTTTGCTTTATAAATTTCGATCACAGAAACAACTCACAAAAGTCGACATCATACTAAAAGTTTTTAACGCTAGTCCAGTGAGAACAAAACGGATTCTTATATATTCATTCCCTTGAATATATTCACTCCTACTTCTGGTATACCGCAAGGTAGTATCTTGATCCTATTACTTTTTATTACCTTTATTAATTATACTCGTATATAACATTGTTTTAAATATTCTAATTATTTGCTCTATGCTGATGATCTTAAATTATTTAAACTGATTTAAATGGTTTTCAGGAGGACATTAGTAGAGTTTTATGTATTCAGATGATAATGGCCTTCCTTTTAATCCTAAAATATGCCGTCATATGATTTTTCATAGATGTCGACAAATTTTAATTGCCCAATAAATTATGAAAAATCAAATTTTAGAATTAGTAAATCATACATTAGATCTTGGTATCATTTTTGATCATAAGCTCACTTTTGTAAATCATTTAAATTATATTATTCCCCATCTTACTCTCTATTAAATTTTACAAAACGAAATTCCAACAATTTTGATTATCATGTTAAAAAAATATTACTTTCTACTTTTGTCCGATCTGTATTAGAATATGCATTGTTTATTTGGGGTCCTAATTCTAACGTTCACATTAATCGTTTGCAAAAAGTCCAAATTAAATTTTTAAAATTTATATTTTCTTTTTTAAATTTTCCAATACCTCTTACTTCTTATAAAAATAGACGTATCTGGATATCAATGAAATCATTAAAAATTCGAAGAAACGTTATTTCTTCATGGAATTATTTCAGGCAATATTGATTGCCCAATCCTTTTCAATTGTATTTAAATATATGTTCCTCAGAGACAATTAAGGAAATTCAATCTCTTTCATATAGAACTGATTATGGTAGAAATGAACCAATAACTAAATTGATAAGTTTATTTAATAATCTTTATAAATATCTAGATATTAGTAATTAAAAAAAAATGTTAAATAAATTATTATAATTTTGTAATTAGATTTAAGTTGCTAATCTGTTAGGATTTGTATTCCGTAGACTAAATAAATAAAATGAGGTGGCGTTCGCACTATTTTTGGATTTGAAGTTAACAAAATAGCAATATACTCAGCATAGACTGCGTTCGATTGGAAAAGGCTCAAATCTCTATCCATCATATCATCCATAACTGCTGCTAAGAAGGTTTGTTTGCCGCCAACGGACACTATTACAATCATACCGATTTCGGCAGAGATACAACTTCAAGATGTACTTTACCATACAGCTCAACACTTTGCTACTATCCTTTAAAGGAAATGATTTGAAGATATATGGAAATTGCAAGTTCACTCTCTTTTGCAAATGAGGATGTGATGGTTCTCCTGTATAAAAGCAATGCAAGCAATATGTATGTGAAAATACTTCAGACACAGATATGTTCATGGTGTCATTTGTACCATTGCGATTGATAAAGAATTTGAAAAACTCGGAGCCTTCTACCAGTGGGATGCAAACAAAGGTTATTTAAAAAACTAAACACCGTCTTCTACGAAATACTGAAGACTAATTAAATTTGAATTGTAAACTCATGATGCCATTAAAAAAGAAGTCTGTGATATTAGAGCTCAAATTGCAATATTGCGGCCATTCGAATTAGAGATTGACGGCAAGATAACTGAAGTAAGCTACCAATTAGTGATAACGATAATAGATGGAAAAGTAGGCCAGGTTTTGACTGACACAGAAGCTTCATCCAGCTTCATTTTATGTCAAACCACATCAAACCACTTAAACCAAGTCCCGTATAATATTATCATTAGATAATACTGATACATATGAATTAGGATTATCACCGCTACATACAAGAATACGATTCATGGTAAACAAACTAAAAATCAGTTATGATTTGGATTTTAAACCTATAGGATCAATAAGAAACAACTTCACCAATAAGGAGTTAAGAAGTTTAAACACAAACATGTTCAAGACGAATTTCTCACATAGGGGTTAATTATAAATCAACCAAAACAAGGATCAGGCAATACAAATGATGAGAACACAGCAAGAAGATTATTTTCAGATTCCTAAAGAGCAGCTGAAATAACAGGTGTTGATATAAATTCTATTTCAAGATTTAAAACAATTATCGATATACTTGTGTGCAATGAACAAATTGATGCTAGAAAATTTGATGATTATGCGAAGGAAACTGCACGAATATATACAACCAAATATCCATGGAGAAATATGTCTGCAACATCTCACAAAATCCTTTATCATGAAGAAGATGTCATTAAACATCATTTAGCACCAGTGGGAGATCTATCAGAGGAAGCCTAGGAAAAAGAAGTAAGGATTACAGATTTTATAGGGAGCACAATACTAGAAAAATATCACGAAATTCTACAAATGAAGATCTATTTAATATATTACTGGCAATATCAGATCCCCTCATCTCTAGCATTCGAAGTCTATGGAAAGTAGAACAACGAGATTTAGATGAAGAAGCAAAAAATGTGGAATATTTGCAGATTGTTTCCCAACCGAATGAATAATAATTAAAATTTTCTTTTGTTGCTAGTTAAGTAAAAATAAAATAAACATTAATTTTTTTTAGTTATTATAAGAAATAAAAATTTTTGTCCCTAATGATATTTAAATAAAAAACAAAATAAACATAAAAAAATCATAATTTTTTTGTGGAACCTTCTTTCTAATGGAACCTGTTCTAGAATTGTTAAACTGGGAACCTGTTCACAAAATTATCCTTGGTGTTATTAAAATGTTGTGTTTTTTTAATGCTGATTAAAAAACAAAAAATCTGCATTTTTATACTAAATGCTAAAAAAAAAAAATAAAAGACCGATTTTAATGAAACTCAAGAAAATATGTGAGAAAAATTTTCTAAAATATCTCTATCAGTTCGCAAGTTAGAGAATTTGATGAAAAACGATTCTGAGCCACCACGGGGTGGGTAGATCTAGGATCCCATGCAAAGCAAATATTATATATCACATATATATCGAAAGAATTATTACGGAGAAAGTCTTAAGATTTTATGGGAATAATTTTCGTATCAAGATTCACAACTGAAATGAAAAAAGGACGGGTAGGTTCTGGGGGAATAATAGCCCCCATATAAAGTAAATCTTAATTACTCCATATTTAATTTAATTTTAATTTTCTTATTTTCTTAAAATCTTACATTATTAATTTTATGTTAAATAACTTTTAATCAGAAAATGTTTCCGAATTTTGTATGAAAAAAATTGATTCATTTCACCACTAGTTTCTGAAGAACTCGGAAATTATTGAGCGGATAAATGAGTAATGTTAAAATGTTAATAATGTCAAAATGTCAGCAGAGAGATTAACATTTTTTTTAATTATTATTTTTTATTTAACAAAAGATTGAGTATTTAAAAAATTACACACAAACTTAGTTGACCATTTATTCTTTACATATATGCTTATTTATATTTTAAGGTTAAATTTGATTGATTACTATATGTGAGTGTAGAGATTAGAATGGACATCAAGAGAAAGTTGTCAAAGCTCAAGTGCTGACAATTTTTTTAAGCCTTATATACGAGTATATTATAAAAATGAGGTGTAAGTTTGTTTGTCTATTTATTTGTGTATCTATCACGCCTAGAGAGCTGAACCGATTTTCACGAAATTTGACACACAGATAGTAAAAGTGCAGGAGATGGTTGTAAGATATAATAGATCTCGCTTGGATGTCACGCCCACATTTTACGCCTAATTTTAGAAATTTTTTCAATTTTGCACGTTACTAATGAAGCTATTTTAATGAAATTTGACATTGTGCTTGCTTGCAAACGGCTGAACCGATACAGTGTGATCCTGTATATCTCTAAATTAAAATGTGATATTTTATTTTCGGTCATAGCAGGGGGAGTGGAGTACAAACTAAATATTCTTAATGGCATATCTTACGAACTATTATAATGAAAGGCCTCAAACTTAGTGGGAACTACTTTCCTATCATACTGCATTGATGAAATGAAAATAGAGTGGATCGGTACCTGGGGAAGAGTAGCCCCCATAAAAAGCAAATATTAATTTTCGCATATCTAAAGGAGTAATACAGTGAAAGTCTAAAAAATCTTCAGAAATAATTTTTATATCAAGTTTTTAATAGGGCGGATAAATCGAGTGGGAGTTGTAGCCCCCATATAAATTAGGAAAATTTATTGCTACAATAATATTAATAAATCGAATCAATGCTTGGCAATATTTTCATGATAAAGATTTAACTATTGTATTAAATAATAATAATAATAATAATAATAATAATTACATCTAGACTAACTATGAGTCTATGAGAACTTGCTGTATTCAAATGATATATATGTTCATATGACACTAACAGTACTATAATGTTAAACGAGTTAAGAGTTTCTCTTGTAATTATATTTTCCTTATAAATTCTTTTGTCCTTTGAATGCTTAATAGATGACAAATGAAAGTCCACACATCCACACTCATCTAAATATACTAATGTATTATTGTCAATCAATATTATATATTTTGTTTATGATAATTGAATTAATTTTTTAAATTTTGCCTTTCTGTTGCAATGTTTCATCTTTAATTATTGATAACAAGAAACTGTAAATTTTAATATTATGCTAAAATTACTATCGATGAAGCGAACTTTATTTTTCTCTTGTCATTTCAAAATTAAATTAATTATTTGTCATTTCTTTTAAATTTGCTTCACTTTTAATGTAATTTCTGTGAATGGCACTTTAATAGTTGACAGCTGAAAGGTGTTCCAAAAAATATGTTAATGTTATTTTTTTTTTTTTTTTTTGTTAGTAACTTGACATTTTAAGAAATTATTTTTTGGTTGTTGCAAAACATACAAAATAGAAGAAAGGTTTCTTTGGCATCAGTGTTGCCAGGAGGTGAGAAAAAGAGGCCAAATTGAATTTTTTTATTTAAAAAATTTTTTCTCGTTCCCATTAGTTTTTGATATTTTTTATAGATATTGTAATAAATTTCGAAATTAAACTTTGAAAGATTGGCAGCAAATTGCCCAATGAAAAATCGTGAAAAAAATTTCCATATAAATTTCGACTATATTTCACATGAAAAAGACACAATGTTTTGAAGTGTTTTTTCGTAACTTTAAAAACTTTATTCATAAATAATTTCTACGGTTAATGAAGTATATTAAGATATATAATCGATTTAGAGACTAAGCCTATAAAATTTGTTAAGATACTTTTGTTTTAGAGAATGAAGATTCGCAGGCGAAATCCCGATTTATTGTGCGAATAAATACACAGACATTATCATAATTTTTTTTTTTTCGTTCATAAAATACTAATATTTTAGCCTTTTTAAGACAATTTTAAAAACGAAAAAAAGAAAATTTTGAGGCTAAAAACAAAAAAAAAAAAAAAAAAATGATAGGTTTAGCCTTAAAAAGGCTAAACTAGCAACACTGTTGGCCGTCATTAACAGCGAAGAACTTTGTATACCAGGGTCATAATATAACGATTTTTTTCTAATAAATTATTTGAAAGTTGCTGCTTTTTGTGTTGTTGTTTTGAATATGCTTTTTAGCATTATAACTTAATAATACTTCTCAAATTGTATTTTACCATACAAAGAAATTAACAACAACAGAAAATATTACTACTAATAATAATAATTTTTACTCTTTCTGTAGTTCTTTTGGTGTAATAACTGTTAGAACAACATTAGGAATATTTTGAAATGAAAGTGCTTCTATATAAGGACAGTGGGATAGAATAGTAAAACAAAATGTCATAGAGTATAAGTTTAATTTTTGTTAATTATAAATTCTGGATTATTATAGTGGACATAACAGAATTGGCTGAAATAAACTTGTTAGAAAATTCAACACTTTTCATACCCTTTACCCTAAGTTGCATAAAACCCCGATAACAAAAATATTTTTGTGTGATTTATGTACTAGTATATCAAGTAATCTCAGAAAATTTCTTTAACAGCTCCGTTTTAATCAAAAGAGAACAAAAAGTAGTTCGAGTTTGTTAGAAATTGTGTTTTTTCACTATAATTTTTACACCCAGAGAAATATTTACCATATCCGTGCACAAAATGATGACATTAATTGGCAACAGTGTACAACCTCCGTATGGGTTAAAATTGTACACTACATGCTCAAACAATAACTAGGAATTGATACCACTTTCGTAAAAACTTAGCACCACATTAGTGTTGAATAGTTAAATAACATTATGTATTCCGTGTGTTCAAAAGTTGTGAACGTACGGTGTCAAAAAGCCGTCACCATAAATTGGTAATGCGATCAAAACCGATTTGAATTTTGTATAGAAATTTTTGCATCAGAGTATGCAAGGCATAATTTTTGTGATCTTAGGCCTTCAATATAATGATCTGAAAATTAGATATTTTGGATATTTTATATAATACATACCAAACCGTAGAAAGAATTATAAAAATACTGTAATAGATATTGAAAAGAATTGGTTCGTTTATTTGCAATATATTTCGCTTCTATACCACGGTGCTACTGAAAAGTCTATGGCAGTTGAAAGGCACATTTAAAGTGCCATGAAACTAATTTTTATATATATTTTTGGTCAAGATGATATATAATTTACTTTTTTTTTATTGTTTGTTCTTACAGGAGGAAATTTTAAAAAAATTATTCACGTAAATTGCTTCATAAATTAAGAGCTTTTTGTTTGTATTTCAATGTATGTATGTGCAAATCAAGGTTCAGATACATTTTCATTTTTATTTCCTTTTTTATTAATTCGGTGGTTGATAATGAGTGCAGGAAAAAGAAAAACATTGCCTGGGTAATTACTGTGCTACGTTATTGTTTAATAAATTATCATTTAATAAGAACGTATTTTAAATAGTATAATATTCAGAGGAAATGATGCATAAACGTTGAATATGACATTGTGATGTAGATTTTAGTAGGTGCTTAAAAAGCCATAAAACAATCTATAAAAATGTCGCATGAATGCTTTGACAAAATTTGATTGATTACACTTGAAATCTAACATAGTGTATCTTGTGTGTATGGGTGAGTAGATTATTATATCATTTTTAGAATTTTCAATATACCCCGCAAAATCGTGAGTTATATAAAAAAAACTCGTTTTTTCGGACTTTGTGATTTTTTTCACTGTAGCACCGTGTAATTAATGAGTTTACACCACATATTAGAACATATCTCGAGAACGGTTTGTTTGGTTTGATTTAATTCAATACCAAAACGTTATAATTATTATTATTATTATTATTATTATTATTATTTTCATTTAGTACTTGTGTTCAATAGTTTCGGAGATACTGAAAATTTATTTGGAAAAAAGTAAAATTTAAATAATGACTGGGCACGAAAAAATTAGTGCATACAATTCAATTTACAAAATAGAAACCAATGGGTAAAACTTTTTGAAATTTTACTTTTGCTAAAGGCTTTTATATTCAAGTTTTAAATTAAAAAGAAAAGTTAATTTTTTATTCGGTTTTAATAAAATATTTAATATTTTCTGAAATACCCAAAATAAGAGCTTTAGTGCAATTTTGGTTTCTTTTTTCTTAGAATAAGTCCACTTCCTTTTAAACTTTGTTTTATTTTTTAACTATTTTTTTTTTTTTATTATGACGAAATACATTTCAAAAGAACTGAGTTTTAGGCAGTTTATAGGATTGGATCCTTTGGTACATAGAGCTCCATTTGTTTTATACCACTCAGTTACTTTTTTATTGTAATAATGAGAAGGGAGATGAGGCCAAACAAATTCGAATTCGTTGTGTTTTCTAATGATAGGAAGGAATTTTTTCCGACGGCACTCATTTGCGTACATTTATTTGTTAAAAATGTAATTTGTTATGAATGGGGTGTTTTTCTCCACATGTCATATGTCTTGCCAGACTAAGAGTTTTCTGTACACGATATTTATCTGATACAGTTCCCATGTTATCTGCGTTAAGGAATTTGTGAACATTATGTTGTAAAAGGTCCGTCAGTACGAACATTTGTCATTCTTTAGGCAGCACTCATATTTTTGCAAAAAAAAAAAAAAAAATTGTCTCTTTTGCCTTCACATTTCTCCTAGCATTCCTATTAGATACTTTTTTTACTTCGTGAATCTTCAGTCAGGCCAGCTTTTTTTAAGTTTTTTTTTTTTTTTTTTTTTTGATGAAAGATACAGAGCAGTTAAAAGAATGAGTCACAGATGTAGAGATTTTCTGTTAAAATTCGTATTATTTTGTCTGCGATCCTGTAGTCTGTATATCAATTTTTTCTTCGGTTATCGGGGTTCTTTTCGATGATCATGAAGTCTTTGTATTTACTATTAATTAAAAAATTGTATTTCAAATCTTACCTGCACTCCTAGCAATTGTTTTATATGGTCGATATAGGTTTTGATTATAAATTTGAATTATGCGTTTGCATGATTTTTTTTTTTTTAATTTTCATTTTAAGAAAAACTAATTAGATCATTACAATAAAATTGTGCACATAGTTACTGAAAATAATAAGAAATATAAACAAGTTACCAGTACTATTTTTTTATGTATAAGAAAAGTTATAAGCTTTAAAGTGTGAACGGATATTTTCATGTACAGTTCTTATAACAAAATTAAAAAAAAAAAAAAACTTTTACTTGTTCAAAAAATTGTTAAAAGTTTAAAATTAACAAAAATGATTCTTATCCTCTATTATCATAAAGCTGGATATGTTATAAATATAGAGAACTGTAACTAAGATCAATCACATTTGAAAATGATTTAAAAAATAAAATAATTAATAAAAAAAAAAAAAATAAAAATATTTCAATAGAAATTCTAATGGAAAAAAGTCCAAAAATTTATTTTAAAATTTAATAACAAAATTTACATCAAATCATAGCTAAGACTTTCAGTATTCAAGACATGTCTAGTTTTTATTGTGCAATTAGTCTGCATAAAATAGGACAACTCTAAAAAATAATTTTAGATAACAAAAACCTGGTAAAATTTCGGTTTTACATATTCAGACGTTTTTGTTAATTGAATGTATTAAAAATCGCACTAGGAACAACATTAAAAATAAAAATAAGAAATATTTACTTTTACACTGTGAAAAAAATTGTGTAACTTCCCAGCAAAAACTTTGTTTTCCTGGTAAGCTAGCAGGTATAATTGGAAACAAAAATAAACTACTTATTTTTTGCCTGAATAACTAGTTATTTTTGTTCGACTTGTCCACAAATTCATGTAGTTTTTTTTTGACTCTAGGGGTACTCAAAAATATGTACCTAAACGAAAACAAAAATAAAAAAAAGAACAAAAAAATTTTGCCGACAGTGAGACTCGAACTTGGACACACACTAACCATTCGTTTTTACTGACTAACGTCTTACTCAGTGCACCATCTCGCACATAGCATCCTAAGCGACAAATACTCTATTTTGTTTAAAATATCTTTTTAGACATTTTGTTATAAAAAATTAACAGCTTCAGAATGGGGTTGAACCAACAACCTTCTGGTTGTTAATCCGGAGCTCTAGCCAACTCATCCACGTGATTGCAGTATTACTGCGCTATTATACTATTGAGTACTTATTAATGTAATACAGAGTAGTCAAATAATAATGACGCCTCATTACCAAGAAACTACTTTTGCTGGGTTTGACAAAAAAAAAAAAAAAAAATTCTAAAATATTATCAACATTTATGGATGAAAAAAAAAGAAAAGCACAGTAGAAAACAAGTTAAGTCTGAATGGTGTTTAATATTTTGAAATGTTTTATATACAGACCATGTTAATTTATATGTGTTCTATATGTCAACTTTTGAACTAGGTTAGTTTTAAAAATTGTCAAGTTTATCGATTGGACTATTGAAAATATTAAAGTTATAGGGTATTATATATTAATAATTGTAAGCAGTGCATTCCTAAGATATCTTAGGGTGCCTTTTCAATACAACCGAGAACAATCGTGTTTTTATAGGAAAGATAGCAAAAAAATACAAATGATCAAGATTTTAATTCCGCCCAATCCTGCAGTAACAGTTCATCGAAATAACAGTATTAATAATTATTACGTAACCAGTCATTTCTCATTAAAATATGATTACACATATTGTTTTGTAATGGTTTAATCATTCAGAAAACTAACACATTCATAAATTTTTGTAATACATATCTAAACTATTTTTTATAGAAATAAATAATATAAATACAATAATAATAATAAATAAATTGCAAATAGATATGAATAGAAGACGAAAAAGTTAAAAAAAATTAAAATATTCAAAACATACTATGGCAACACTGATTAACAAAAAAGTAAATTATTTATGCAAAAAAATCCATAATTAATATCTCCGTGCGTGTTCCAATAGATATATGTCAAAACCGACCAATAGATATATGTACTATCAAAACCGATTATATGATACCCTACACCGCCGTGAACGAGCATAAAAATTAAGGAAGGGGACTTATATTACACCTGTAGCCAATTTTACTAAATGTACAATAAAATATACAAATACAGAATAATGCGTTAATACTAACATCTAAATAATTTTGTGCACTTTATTGAGATTCCTGGAAGTGGGTTTTAATAAAATTTTTCATAAAATTTGGCAATGTTATTTCTACTTACATAAAACATAATTTGTGTCAAATATTAACTTGATGCTAACATTCGTATGGCATTTATGCAGGTTAAAGTGATTTTCAGAAAAGGGGTTTACATGGGAACTATGGTCAATTGTGGACCGATGTTCATAAAATTTAGCACAAAGATTGATACTTGTATTCTTATTTTTAAGGCATTTTTGAGTATATAAACTCTATTCCGGGGCTAGTTTCAATAACATAAAAGTCCCACGTGCCAAATTTCATTGAATTATCTTTAAAATTGAGACTCGTAATTTGTGCACAGGGGTTACATGGACAGCCAGCCAGACGGATGGTCGGACATCGTTAGATCGATTGAAAAAGTGATTCTGAATCGATTGGTATACTTTAAAGTGGGTGTTGGATAACCTTTTCTATGCATTACAAACATTACAACAAAAAAGCTAAAACCCCAATCACCTATGGTGGTGTAGGCTACAAAGAGGGTATTTGGGTAATTTGTTGATCCAATAGGGGCAAAATATTAAGATTTTTTAAAGTTTTAAAAAAATTTTATAAATAGACGGTCAATGTGTACACATATATAAAATTTCATCATTGTACAGAGTTTCCTTCTACTTTTTATCTAATTTTAATATGGGCTCAGTTTATATATTATATATATATATTATATATATATATATATATATATATATATATATATATATATATATATATATATATATATATATATTGCCTATAGTGTTAGAGAAATCCAAATAAAATATCAAAACAACTTAATTAAGCGTTTATTGAATTTTTGCGGTCTACTAAAAATAAATAGTTTTAAAAGTAAAGAAATTTTCAAATTCCCTTTGATGTTAAACAACTTGCGTAAATTAACAACCAAGATTTTTCAAACCAAATACAAACACTCAATCGTTTATTCTTATAAGAAAAATAAAAGTTATTACATAAAATATTCTAGCTAATAATACTTGTAGTAGTTACAATCGTCTTAACAATAAAATTACTCCTCCTGGCAACTCCCACGTTTTAGCATAAAATTTAAATATAAGCAATTTTGTGCATTAAAATGTTTCTTTCTTTATTCTCGAATTTTTCGTTTTCTAATGGTGTCTATACAACAGAGAGCAAAATGTTTTCATTACATTGATATTTGAACAACTGAAATTAAAACAAAAAAACGATTAAGTTTATGAATGTTAAAAAGCCCTTAGGACTATAAAAATAAATAAAACGGGAAAATAACACAAAAAAAGGACACTCAACTTTATTATTGTTCTTTTCAATGTTCACATTATTCTTCATGTATATTTGTTTCTATTTTTTCCATTTCCTATATTTGAAGACATATATTTTTAGAATGATGATGCTTAAGTGTTTTGTTATTGTTTTCTTTTTATTGGATACTTCATGCATACCACTTAGGGATTTTTTTTTTTTTGGGGAAAAAGATTCCTCAGAGAGAAAGCAAAATCACAATATGAGTTTCCTACAAAAAAAAAAAAAAAAAAATATATAGTTTAGATGAAAACGTAAATTGTGGTTTAACATTTTGTTTGTATTTTAGGGTCAGAGTTAAGAAATTTGAGAAAAAGTTCTTAAGAAAAATAATGGCTAGGCAACAAGTTTACAAAATTTTTAATTTATTTTAAGAAAGTTTTTTATTCAGCAAAATAAGAGTATGTATTTAATGTTTTCCTATAAAAATATACAAATTTGACTGTACGTATATTTAATCCTTAAGAGGCAATTTTTCCTAAGCTGAAGAGAAAACTGGAAAGAGAAAATTAATATGAATTTAAGCTGTTTATTGTAGTGTGAATGCAGTGAATTTATGGAATATTTTATTTTAAATTCAATACTCAAAGAATAACAATTTCTATAAACTTATTAACTTTTAGTAAGATGTGTGTATTTATAGCCAAATAAATGTTTATTAATAGCTGGAAATTGAATGAACAGGTTATTTGATTTAACAATTTTTTAACTTTAAATTACAAATAAAATATTTGGAAAAAAATTTTAATTTTTTTTTCGACTCAATTCATAAGCAAAATGTAAATAAAAGAAACATGAAAAACGTATTAAATATTTTCCATTTCTAGTAAACCTAACTCAGACTTTAAACGAGGTTTCTAATAGAGCTGTGTAGATTTTGAGTGTTTATAGCTTTTAGGTTTTTTTTTTATCGTTAGTTATTTTTGCTAATTTTTATTTTTCAAATAATAAATACAAAACTGGTCTGATCGCTCGAGCAAATGATAAAACTTTATCATTAAATTGTTTATTCGAGGTTGTAGTGTTGTGCACAAATATTTGGGAAATTGTGTCTTCTTGTCAAAAATATATAAAAATTTTAATAATAAAAAAGTAATTATAGATTTTTACCGCATAAAAGTATTAAATACAGGAATGTATTTCTCAGAATACGTTCAATTTTAATAAATTTATTGTGCTTTTTTTATTTTCTAATCAAAAAATATCCAATTTTTAACTGAAAAATTGTATCTTTTATTATAAATTCGATTTTTTACCGTAAGTCCAATTTGTCAATAAAATTGTTTGTTTACATTAATTTTTAAAGGTTTGTTACGTTTAAACGTGGCGAAAATATCAATTCCTCTTCACTGTTTTTATGTAGATTGAATATAAAATTTTTGTTTCGTTTTTCGTTTTCTGTAAAAGTAAAATACGAATTCATTTTCATTTTTAAAAGTTAATGTTGCAAACAGAAAAATAAAATTTAAAAAAATAAGTAAATAAAAAATTTTAAAAATTTTGCTCCGAATGAATTAAAAATTAAGCATTCCTCCTAGTCTGGTTACTAGTGACATTCTAGATTACAAATTTCTAATGAAATGACAGAATATAAAATCCTGACATTTTATAAATAAATATAAAATTTATGCATACTTTAGTGATTTTCGAGAGGGACGTTTTATGAAACCAATGCACAGTGTCAGATTTGATAGTTTTAGAATGACAAAAGTCCAGTTTTGGAGATATTGGTCTGAAATATTATATTCTGTTAGCAGACAGGGCCGTAAATATTCCACTGCAAAAAAAAAAACATTTTTATTCATTTGAATTTTGACATATTTTAATAAATTTTATTAAAAAAGGAATATTTTAAGATAAGCATGGCAAGATCTAACCACACTTATCTTGCTGTACTATTTTTATAACAAGTTTTTGGCCATTAGCTTTAAGCTTTAAATTAATTCTTACCAAATTGTTAATATGAGGTACCGTAAATTTTTCTCTAATATTTTAAAAGATCGCGAAAAATCGCAGATAATATTCTCAAATATGATTTTATGGATGTTCTCTTATTATTATTATTATTATTATTATTATTACTATGATTATTATTATTATTACTCATATCTTTACATTGGACTTCATTGGAACTTTTTAGTTCTAGTCCATTAAAAATAGAATTTCGAAAAAAATAAATATATTTCAATATTAGCATTTCCTTAATAAAAAAATAGCTTCAATATTGAATTTTTACCATATCAATATTCAAATAAAATTTTGACACAATATAGATAGAATTACCTTAAAATCAGGAAATTAAAAACACTCCCACTGCTTTGTATAAAAATACCCAAAATCTCAACTCGATAATAACGTGTTTTAAAAATTTACTTTTTCCATTCAAATGGTCATACTGTCGTTATAAGAGGCATCCGTCAGAAAATAAGTTTTGTATGTTTATCCAGTATATGAAGATATTTAATTAGCATAATTTTTGTTTGATCCCAGCTTTGCGATTTGAGAATTTTACAAACAAATTTAAAAAAACTGGAAAATTGACAAAGTTTGCATAGGGCTTGCCCTAAGCACCTTCTGGTTTAATTTACACGCATCTAAAAATTATATAGGACAGAAAAAAATTATAGGTAAAAAATATGAATTTTTTAAAGTACAAACTTCACGCTAATATAAATATTTACCGAAACTACATATTTATTAGATTCTCGCAACAATATTATTTTGAATTCTGTAGGAAATCCCATGAATATTAGAAAAATAGCGCAAATATTTAACCTGCCATATTGAAAAAAAAAACTAAAAAACGAGGCAGTAGTGAAAAATTTATTTCGAACTAAATATCTTTTAAACTAAAAGAGATAATCTACACATGTATGTGTAATTTATGCAAAGATTTATAAGAACTATATATATGTATTTATTTTTGTCAAATCGTAAGTGAATTTTTGCCGATTTAAAAAAAATTGCATATCCGAGATGACCAAATTTGAAGGTCTATACACTCCCTCCCTGACCCGCTAGGATCAAATCAACTCGAAAAAACCTTGTCTCTGGCCAGGTTTATTAAGATATTTCCAACTGTCCACAAGTTATAGAATTATTTCTAAAAAAGTGCTTTGGAACCACTGTGCGGGCGTATAAAAATAAGTCAGCAAAATGTTTATTAAAATTTTTTGGAAAAAAAATTTTTTACATACGATATATTTCTATATTTCCTTTTATTGGAAATTATTGTAAATTTATTTAAATCCCTGTTTTTGGTTTTGAAATCAATTTTACTAGCTTTCCCATATTAACATTGTATAAATATTTGCAAGTGTATTATACATAGTTTAAACAAATAGGAAAACAAATATTGTTAGAGAAAAATGTAGGAAAAAAAAGATAAGTTTGTATGTATATCATAAATTCCAGGAGAAATCGATTAAAAATTCAAATTTTTTACTTTATATCCTCCGATTTTCTTGAAATAAAATAAACATAAATTCCAGAGAAATCGATTAAAAATTCTGGGTTTTTACTTTATGTCCTCCGATTTTCTTGAAAGAAAACAGACATTTATATATAAATTCTAGGAGAGATCGATTACAAATTCTGATTTTTTACATTATGTCCTCCGATTTTTTGATATATATATATATATATATATATATATATATATATATATATATATATATATATGAAGGAAATAACGCCCAAAAATTTACCGAGTGTCTTTCGATTTTCATAAAATTTTGAACGCAAATAATTCACGGATATCTTTATCGATTTCAGTTTCGCGAAATTTCGAATATTTGCGATTTTATTACGTTTTTTCACTTCCCAAAAACCTAAAAAATCAACTTTAACAATATTTCTAGGAACATTTTGTGGAATTCAATGATATAAACGGTGTCTGCATCAGCTTCAGTACGAATATTTCACAAATGAAAAAAAATATTTGAAAACTACATTTTAGTGCAACTGCATTTTTTAAATGCATTTTCCGCAGAATATGTTATTTCAGATTTTTGACTTTTTGTCATATTCAGAAAGTAAGGAACCTTTACATTAAAATAAAACTACAAATTTTTTAATACGCACACATTTACTATGCACAATTTTGCATTTTCTAAAACCTGTTCACATTTTTTCATATAAAAATTATTTTCTTCTGTTATTACTTTTAAAATAATTATAATAGGATTATGTATTTTATTTAAAAAATGTATTGAGTTACTTTTTAAAAATTTATTAAAAATAGTAAACCTATATGTACTAGATAAATAAAAAAGAAAAGCAATTTTAAATGCTCTTAAAGAAAAATTCAATAAATTCACACTTGTCTAAAATGAATCTATGAATTGCATTTTTATTTTGTATATATTTTTTAATGAAAAGGATATTTTGGAAATGCTGGCTGAATTACCCAAAAACACTTTAAAAGTATAAGTTAAAAAGATATGAATATTTAAAGTTACAAACTTTCTCTGTTTTGTTAACTTTTATACAAATTTAAATCATTATTTCAAAAAATCCATACAATCAAAATAATACGAAAGTGATTTGAATTCGTATTTCTTAGAAGAAAAATTCTATTGCCGCAATAATCATATTCGTATTGCGAAAATTTCCCCCATCGGGAGAGATTGTGCGTCACAGGCGATACATCTAAGCAATAAGAAATCAATACGCCTGGAAAAAATAGGCAATATTGCTAGATAATCATCCAGGTGAGAAAAAGAAGATACCGCCAGATAGTCTTCTGGAACATTTAATAAATATGTCGAAAAATTACCACTAAATGAATCTTGAAATAATATAATAAAAAAGAAACTTTTACATCTTGTAAAGCATTCATGCACATAAGCTTTAATATCATAAAACATGAAAACTGAAAACTCAAATAAAATATAAATTGTTTGCTAAAAGACAAACAAATTTCTTCAATATTTTTTCATTTTTTAAAAATTATTCAACAACTGAAAACATTATGACTGAAAAATAAAAGTATTGCATTAACTTCTTCCAGATGATCTCAATTTATTGCGGAGGTGATAATCACCTTACCGAAAAAAGGGAAATACTTTGAGGATAAAAATAATAAAAAAAAGAATTATTTTTTTATACTTTTTGTTTTTTATTGCTTAATTTTCTTTAAACTTATAAAAATGCAATATTAGAAAAATATTGCTTTGATAATTTTCCTTCAAATAATAAAAAGAATATATTTAGTAAATTTGTTGCGGGAAGATATCTTCCAAATGTTTGTAAGGAATAAGAAAGAATTCTGCTTTTATATAAAAAATGTGGAATATATTTTTTGAAAAGTTTTACGTCGTAGTATTTTAATATAAAGATTCCATATATTCAAAATATGTAAAAAAATCAAAAACATTTAATAAAAATGCATTTAATAAATATTATATATCATTATATATATATATATATATATATATATATATATATATATATATATATATATATATATCTCAGAATACTAGAATTTTCCGTTACAAAAAACAAATTTTTTTTTTATCGATTTTAAGTTAATTTAAAAAAATAAAAAATCTTAGAGGGAGAACGCTTTCAAAAATGCATCGAAAAAATATATGCATTGGAAATACATTTATCTTAAAAGTAAATTTTTCTATTATTATGATATTTAAAGAGGACTTTTTCTCTCTAATACAGTAAAAGGTAGTGAAATCGAACTACGGCTTCAAAGGATATGGACAGTTAAAAATATGACTTTGTGAAATATTTTGATTTTTTATTGAATTAGAATTGTGTTTTTTTTATTAGTGATATAAAGTCTGTGAACCAAATCGGAAGACTCAAGGTCATTTCATAATTGATATCTCATGAAATTTGTGATATATTTTTTTTTAATTAGTTTTCAGTTTTTAAAAAAGTATTTGCTGCTGTTGCAATATAGAAGATTTATTTTCTTTCATTTACATAGGAAAAGTAGTACTTATTTACAGTTACCAACAACAACGGCGACAAACTGTAGTGCATAATTCTTCTTGATATTATTTTTAATAGCTTTAAGCAGATTTAAATTATATACAACTGTTTAAAATTATAGGTACAAGAAATAGTAAAAGTAAATGTTTCTTAAAATTGTATTGTAGAGTTTTCTGGACTGTAGTCAACGTAATACTGTTGTTACACTCAGTTTGGAGTTATCAGTGTATATCTTAAAGTATTTTAAACAATGTGTATCTTTATTTATAACCAAGATTATACTTAAGGTTATACCATGTCACGGATGGCAAACATGGTACAATTATACTTTTTTGGTACGTTTTTATATCTGTTGGTACTCTAGTACAATTGGTACAATTTGATATGATTACGAAATATTTTGGGAAAATATAATTTTGGAAAAAATGTATTCAATTCTTCCCTCTTCGTAAAATATTATCCAAAATAAGAAAACAAATTTTGATTTTATAAATATTTAATATAGAGCACTATAAGGCAGTTTTAGAATGACAAAAAAACACTTTTGGAGATATTGGACTGAAATATTATATTATAATATTTCACTCCAATATATATAGTAGACAAGACCGTAAACATTTCAATTAAAAGTGGACGTGTAAAATCGTTGCAAACCTATAAAAAAATTTATATATTTTTTTTTCGTTTGAATTTCGCACATATTTTAATAATTTTTATTGAAAAATCAATACTTTAAGGTAAGCATTGCTTGATCTATCCACACCTATTTTAGTGTACTATATCCATAAGAAATTTTTAGAAATCATCGTAAAGTTTTGAATTAATTGCTAACAAATTACTAATATGTGGCTCCGCATATTTTTCTAATATTTTAAGAGTTCGCAAAAAGTCGCAGCCAACATTTTTAAATATAATTTTATGGATAAAAAAAAAATAGAATTTTTAAAATATATATTTTTTAATATAAGAACTTCTTCTTTTAAATAAAATTAAATAGCTTCAATATTGAATTTTTAACTAAAATTTATAATAAAATAATATGTATACATTTGTTATTATATACTAAAAAATCATATTAATATCTGTTGTATTTAGTGAAGTATATTCAGTTAAAGTTAATATATTTCTTTATAGAAATTTTAAATAAAAATAATTTTTTTTAAAAGTAGCAACTTTGAAAATATATAATTTGCCCTATAGACACTTTCCACTATGTTGAATGTTTTATCATAATATAGGATATGTTTATCAGAAAATACGAAAAAATTACTTCAATTACTTAGCTTTTATTTTCGTATTTTTTTAGCAAATAATGAACCAGTAATTTTAAAATTTGATATCTAAACTGAAAAATTTTTGGCAAATTTTTTTAATATATTGAGTTTGTTCTGGACTTTTAAAGTAATTTTTAACAGGCTACAATAGAGTTTCTTCTTGGAACATATAATGCCTGAGTATTATTCTATTGTGGCATATGGGGTAATGAAGTAAATTTTACTTTTTCCGCGTACTTTTATTTTATTTAATTTTTGGCAAAAAATACTACTATTTGCTATTATTGCTCTATATTTCGAAAGTATATTTCTTCCATGAAATCTTTGATTTTATTGCTTTTCAAACGCAAGTTTTTTAGGTGCAGTCGTTTCTGAGGCAAAGATTCAAATCAATAAATAGCATTTTTAAAAATATATTATTTTACACATATTTCAGTACCAATTTTTTTATATTAGCCTTTATTGAATCTTTCTTTACCAGAAATTTACAATAAGTATTAAAATCTTAAACTATAATTTAATTAATATTGTTATTGCCACTACAAAATTAAACATAGTTTTTTTATTAGCAGCCTTATCTTCCTAGTTCCAGAGTTTCCAATCTTCTTAAGCGTTTGTGACCTTCAAAAATTAGCAGATCCCTAGTGAGGGGGTTTGGGTGTTCAGCTAATTTTTTCATACATTAGATGCTGCTGTTTTCATCTCCTCACCAATTATAGGAATATTGGTGTCCTTATGGATGTTACTAGTTCTGACATTCGGTGCATTTGCTATTGTTCTTAGGAGTTGTGACTTTCTTCTCTGTAATCTTTCAAAGCTTTTTTCGCAGAGCTATATGCTTTATAACCGTATAGGTTTTATTTCTGTTTTAAATAACTGAACCTTATAGCCTATATATAGGGCTGACCTTGGACCAATTGAACAATGGATTTTGGCAGATTTTAGTTTTACTTGTGTAGCTTTGGATTCTATATGACGAGTCCATGTTAGACGTCCCACAGTGGGGTGAAATTGAAAAATATGGCGATTAATAGAAAATTAATATTTTCAAAAAGTAATTGATTCTAAGTAAAATTATATAAAATTAATTACAATTATATGTTAAAAAATTCTTTAACTTTTTCACTCTCCGTGTAGTGCACTGTCAAGATCACACAATGTTTGCAATTTTTATTCACAGTGGTAAAAACTGTTTATATTTTTTGTGCTTTATTTTATAAAAAGTATTTTTGTTTTACAATGGACTTAAGAACAGGTGTTTAGAAACCTATTTATATATTTTTATTAAATTTAATATTATTTTTAGACGAACCTTTTGTGGAGTTTTTGCGAATTGGAAGAAAAAAAATATTAAAAAAGTTTAAGGTAAATATGCTTGTTTTTATCACAAAAACTAAATAAAATTAAAGTAATAAGTAATATAATAATAAATATTTTATTAACTTAAGTATTTTCATTATTTAAGAAGATAACTATATAGAATATTCGGAAAATACTTAAAGCAGGTAGAAAAGTAACAGTATAAGAAGATCAAGTCAGTTTAAGCTATGGTCATTTATATACCGATCCTTCTGAAATTTTTTCGTAAGATTAATACTTAAATGAGATTAATTTTTACTGAATTTTATATCTATGCAATCATTTATATAGGAATTATGAAAAAAAGTAATTCCGGGAGGGGTTCCTGTATGATAGGTAAGGTCAGTTTTGGACCGATCCTCATGAAATTTAATAGTACGAATTTTAATATGGAGGCTAAATGAAATAATGATTACATTTTAACTAATTCTACGGTGTTAAATTATTGGCACAAAATAATCTCAAAATCCATAAAATTATCTTTAAAACTGCAACCTACAGAATAGCAGAAATAATGATTTTTGATGCATAGAGGGCCGGACGAACAAAAGTTTTCGTTAGAAAAATTTTTTAAAAATTCAAAAAGTATTTTTTCGATGTACTAGTTAGCAAATTATTGCAACAAAATTAAAAAGAAAGCGTTATACACCTTCCTTGAATTAAGCGCCATTTTTGGCAATTCTACCCCACTGTGCGTCGGTCTAGATAAATTCTTTGTCCCGTTCAGGGATTTGGACATTGCTTATTCGAATGAAAGGACAATTTACGCTGCGTAAAGTAACTGTAATATGGACACATTTTATTGCATTTACATTGATCTTCTATTTATGTAGTACCATGCTTAAGACCTTTTGCTGCTGACATCGAGTTAGAGAGCCGGAACTTTTATGGATAGGGTCTAAGTTTTGCAGATATGTTTTCAGTTTGGATTCTTTTTGATTTTCAGAGCGAAGCGTAATCTTCTGAGACATTAATTAAGTTTTTTCTGACGGCTGGTTATCGACAGTCTTACAACTGATGCTTTAGTTTTCTTTTTTTTTCTACACTGAAAAAAGTAATAAAAGTAATTATGTTCGTTGAATGAAATTCATTGATTTTTTTTTTTTGAAGAATTCATTCAACGTACGAATTAGTTGTTTCAAAGAAAATATTAATTGAAATTCAGTGAAATATTCAAGGTACTTATGAAGGGTACATTGAAAGCATTCGATAAATTTATTTCGTAATAAAATAAATAAATCAGTTCTTTGATTCAACGTATTAGTTCATTGATTTAAAGAACACATATATAATTTTAATAATAATAGACAATTTTCATTAAATTTAATGAATTTATACGTGCATTCAATGAACTTGTACATTAATTTATAAGATCAAAAAGAAACAAAACATAAAATATAGTATACATACAAATAGTGATTTAACGTACAATTCGTCGATTCAACGTACTAATACTTTGATTTAAGAAAGAAGAAGCTTTACTCAATGAAAAATTACTTTGAATGAAAAAAATAGTTCGTTAAGTTGTGGTAAATTTCGTTGTTTTTACAGGGAAATATAGCAAAAGAAAAATGTAAATGGAAAAAGAAAACAACCCAGTTTGTATTTATGGTTTAATAAAGATTTTCCTATTTTAAAACAATGTGTTAATAATAAAAACTAAAATATCAGGAAATTTTTATATTGTGATTGTACCAACAAAAAAATGCCGAATTAATAAAAAAACATTCATATTCAGGCAGGAGAATTAGTAATAAATACACCATATTGAAAGAATTACTTAGAATTTGGAACATTTGCTGCATTTCATAAAATGTAAATTTAGTAATGTTTATTGTTTTAAACATATTTTCAAAATATTTATTTTCAGGACCCAGGAATGTGTTACTGGCATTAAGTACGAGGTTTTCAAAAATTATTCTGAATACAAAAATCACGATTGATCGTTAAGGTGTTTTTCATAACTCACCGGCATATTTCCTGAAAATAAGGGAGTTTTGCAAGCAAAAATAATGTGAAAGTCTATCTTTCACATTATTTTCTGTCTGCACTAATCACAATTAGTTTTATTTGTTAAATGCTAATTTAAAATATTTTTATTTTTTGTTTTATTCAAAACAAGGCTGCTGCCATACTAATGTCATGTCTACATGGATATTCACTGATCATTGCGCAATACTCTCAGGTGGCTTTCTTGGACTATTAATTAGTGTGGGTGAATGATCTGACGAGAGATCTAGTGAAGGAATCACAGATATACATTCGTGTTTTATTTTATTTTTGGGTGTAATAAGGTGAGAGCGCTAAAATATGTGCTTAGCATTATAGTCTCCAACTGCTTTCTATAGGACATTATGTCGCCATTAACAATGAAGTTTTTTAAAATTTATTTTAGTTAAAAAAGTACCAAAAAGTAAAATAAATAATACGATTTCAAAATGTATCAACGATATGTTTTATATATTTGTGATAAAAAAAAAATATAGTTTAAATTTGCTTTTATGTCTTTTGGTTCAGAAGATTCATATGGTACCAGCAAAGTACCAAGTTTTTACATCCTAAACATTCGAAGATTCAAAAACTTCCAAATTATGTTTATTATTATTTTTTATTAGGGAAGAATACGCTTATGGATTCTTACCCGCACAAAACCATATATACTTAATTTCATATTCCTAAATTAGTTATTACAAAAAATATTAGATATTGGTAATGATAGAAGAACGAAAAAGTTCCACAAAATCCCCTCTGAAGGATTCTAATTCATTTTAGGGAAAATTCAAGAAGTACTATTAGAAAAATATAAAATTCAAATAGTACCGTTAGAAAACGAAAAAATATCACAAGAAACCCCTCTTATGAATTCTCATTTTTTTAGGATCATATGCTATCCTCAATTTCAAGTGCCCTCTTATAAATTCTCATTCATTTAGGATCATATACTACCCACAATTTCATATTTATGGGTTCAATATTATGGAAAATTCAAAACGTACTATTAGAAGAACAAAAAAGTGCCACAAAATCTCCTCTTGTGAATTCTCACTCACTTAGGACTACATGTGTTCATGTATCTAGGTTTAATATAATATAAAATTCATTACTGAGTTTTAATAAAACATAATTTCCCGCTTTTATTACCTTTTTGGTACTTTTTTTCCTCATGAATGTAACAAAAAATTGTACTGCAATGAATTTTTAACTTGGGATTCCATATTAAAAAACGCTTATATGTCAATAAAGAGAAAAAGTTTTATGAAAAAAGTACCAAAAACAGATACAATTTTCACCCCTTAAACGTTTGAATTTCAAAAAAGGTAGCAAATTTGTATTTGTCATTTTTCGATAAGTTACGAATATGATATAAATTTTATTTGCATGTTCATAGTTTAAATGATACGTATGTTGCCAGAAAAGTACCAAATTAAAGTTTTTAAACGTTTTTCCCTAAAAGAGATCATTTTAAAAAAGTATCAAATACCTGTCTGCATGTTTTTTAAACGAACAACGATATTTATTAAGTTATGTTTTTTTCTGTGTTAGTTTGGGAGATATAAGGTTACGATTTTACCCGTTTTTACCCCCTAAGCATTGGAATTTCCAAAAATTCTATCTTGAAGGGAAACCAACCTATTTCATCTCTATACCCTCAAGCGTTTGGGCTGTGGGATGCTGAATCAGTTAGTCAGTAAGTCCTTAACTATTGTTGGGTAAAATGGGAAATGTTGGGAACATAGTAAAAATGTCAAGTTTAAAGATATGTAATGTTTATTAAATATATATATAAAAATTCAACTAAGTGATGAAAACAGATAGGTGATATATCTATTAACTATATATATATATATATATATATATATATATATATATGTATATATAATGTAATGGTAAAATTTTACCCAACAATAGTTAATTTGAAAAAATGCTGAAAAATAATACCAAATAGTACAAAATCTCATTATTTTTATGTAAAACGTTAGACAAGAATACATTATTTATATGACAGTTACATTGCAGTGTTTAAAAGATTATTGGTTAGTATTTTATTGAAGTTGAATAAAAATGTGTTAAACTTTCTTTACCCCATTCTCCCATACTAATTTTTTTTTTTTTTTTCATTTATTTTATTTATGTTTCAATACAATTGCAAATTATGTTCTAACCCATTTTTAATTCTATTGGAACATTTCCTGGTGTTTTATTATAAGTTTTACATGGACGGAAAGACGGACGTACATTGTTAAATTAATTCAGAATTTTGTTATAAACGTCAGCATAAATGTATACTACCCTCTCCACTATGGTGATTTGTGGTATAAGTATATATTTTTTCAACTTTATTACGAAATATGATTTAAATTTCGCAGAAACCCAAAAAAAGAACCTCTTTTTATTTTGATTCAGCTTGCAATGCGACTACAACAATTTTGAGAAAAAGCATCTTAAAATGAAATAAATTTTCTTTTCACACTCTAATGTATATGATTCCATCTAATACTTCACTACTGTACATATGACAAGCATAACCCTGCCTTTAAAATCGTTCCGTGTTCAATACATAGGCGTTTGATCTTTTTCCAATTGGAAAATTTAACGGTCTTTGAAGAGAAACATAGGAAGAAACTATTAATGTAAATGGTGCGGATGGTATTGTTACCAATATTTATATTTATGCAATATTTATTCAACACCATTTTTTATTATTTTTATTTTATTTATTATTATTTTTTTTTAAATTTCAAAAAATTTGGGAAGGGTTTATTCAAGAATTGACTTTTAAACATGTAGGGTTTGACAAAAAAAGAAAATTTGCATATTTTATTGTAAACATGTCCTTAGAATAGACAAAAAATATACAAAATGAATGTAAAGAATTTGTTCAGTCCTGCTATGAAAATGTAAATAAATGTTTATGGTTTGTTGATTTCTTGTTAAAAAGTTTTGCCAACTCTTGGCAACACATGTCTGGGCATATAAGTATGTGGATAAGCATTTAAAGTTTTGTTTTTATTTGTTTATATTTCATGATCCTTTTGTGTATGTTAAACTTTGTGTGTACTACTTGTGTATTGTACTATTTTTGGTATAAAAAATATAAGGGATAAAGTAGAAGGAAGAAGAAAAGGGTTTAATAGAAATAACAAAATTTTTCTAAATAAGTCTTCTGTGTGTTGAACTACTTGGCTTGTAATTTTTGCAGCAGTTCTTTTTTGTTGTAACATTTAGTTTGCAGTTTTCTTTACAACTTTTTCATTATTATACCCTACACCACCATAGGTGGGGTGGGTATTATGCGTTGGTACTGATGTTTGCAACACTCAAAAATACTGACTTAAGACCCACCAATACGGTTTATATGGGGAAATTATTTCTTATTTTTATGTTAGAAATATAATTTTAAGTTATATTTCTGTTAAAAATCTCAAATATTCCAAAATTTGAAATTTGACCTTTCTGATTTCTGGGTTATTTATTTATTTTTTTTTTATTTATTTAGCATAATAATACAAAGGCCAATGTATAAGTATGTAATATCCCTGAGCTTTAAGTATAGCTTACATAAGGATATAAAATAATTTTTAAAAATTGTTTAACAAAGATATTTAATTACAATTCATATAGAAATGTATTCGGTTTCCCAATCATAAAAATTTAAATGAATTAAATTGGATTGTTTAAATTTGTTAAATCGGAGAACATTTTCATCAATCTACATCAGGCAAAGGCGCCCATAACATTCCAGGGTCGACTGATTTCGGCATTTTCACACACACAATACAATGTTAACGAAGCTGTAAAATTGAGCATGAATATAAAACAAAAAATCATTTAGTTTCGTTTTAGCTTTCAACTGAGGAGGATCATGTCGCTTGATTAAGCAAAAACAAAACAAATAAGCAAAGAGCGCAAGAAAAAATTATTATTTTTTTTGTTTTCTAGATATAAAAAACACATTCGCAACAAAGAGCGTAAAGAAATAAAATACACAAACGCATTCAAATTTTTATGTCTCTCTCTCTCTCTCTGCTTTCATTAATTTAAATACCAGTAAAAAAAGTTGAATCTACACCACAAAAATCTTTTTTCCCAAATCCGCATAATTAAAATCTAATATATGGCGAATTTATAAGAGATATTAACTTAATTCTTTCCTATTTTTACCTCATGTGATATTGTCTATAAAACAGCATTCTTTTAACCCAACTTTTTTGAAATTAATTAAACAAATTTAAAAAAAAAATTTAAATTGTAGTTTTGAAACAGCAATACAGTGTTGCCAGGAGATGAGAAAAAAACGAGTTTAAATTATACTTTAAAAAAGATCAGATAAGACTAAATGCCAAAAAAAAATCCTGTTTTTATTAGTTATTGATATTTTTTTTTTTTAAGAAAAAAATCACAAAATTCCCATACAAATTTGGGTTATGTTTTATAAGAAAAATTACCCAATGTTGTGAAGCGATTTTTCATTTCTGAATTCTAATTCTTTTTGGTTAAAAATTTCGAAATTTTTGGGTGATTTTTCGCCTTTATGAGAATTTTTTAATTTATATTTACAAATAGTTTCTATGGTTTAAAAAAATAATTAATTAGTTCCATATAATGAGTTAAGTTATATTTGATTTGAAGAATGAAGCGCCTCAGGCGAAAATTTTTGCAAAATATATATAATCTCGGTTTTTTGTGCGAGTTAGTGCACAAAAATTCTTAAATGAATGATTCTTTAAAAATAAAATTAGTAAAAGCATATAAGAAATTATTTTCCTCTCTGTTGAAATATTAAAATTTTAGCCTTTTTAAGACAATAAGATTAAAAAAAAAACTAAGCAAAAAAGCTAGAAGCTGAAAGAAAAATTTCGAGTCTAAAAGCAAAATAAAAAGTCTAGATTTAGCTTTAAAAAGGCTAAATTGGCAACACTGCAGCAATAAAAAAATAATGTTTTTAATAAAACATGAGAATGAAATTACATGATCCTGCAAAGCTTATTTTTTAGTAATTATGGTTTAAATTGCACTAAAAGCATTTTGCATTTTTTAGCATTTTGTTTCAGCATTTTTAAAAAAAATAAATAAAAATTTGTCTGCACGCGTACATAAGTGTTCGAAAACATATTAATTGTCGGGGGAATTTCTAATAACTTTAATATTTTCTAACCGATTTTAACTTTTATATATAGAGATCCTTTTCATTAAATTGCAAAACGAATTGGTAATAACAAGTTTTTAAAAAACTGTAGAAAGTCAAAAATTCTCCATACAAATGTATCTTACAAACTTCAGAATCGATGTGGCACCTGATAGCGATGTCCGATCAACCTAATATTTTATACACCATGTTTTCATATCAAAAAGAATAATCCTAGGGGAGTTACGGTCGAAATTCGGCTTTTTTGAAGCAGTCTAATGGATCAGTTTTCTTTTAGTCTTATAACTATCTCATTTTTAAATATCAATCAAATGTAAATACAAATAAGTAGGAAAGTTATAGTCATTCAACCCCAATCATATGATACCATATATTAATGATTTTCGAATAAAGTCATATGGATTCAGTAGCCAATTGTAGACTGATTATTGAGAAATTCGGAAATTGATTTATATATCTAAAAAAAAATTGTTTGTGTCAGATGCTATCATATTCACTTTAAAGTGATTTTCGGAAGCAAGCTTTATATGGGAATCATAGTCAATAACGGACCGTTTTTCATGTAAGTTTGTGTAATGATTTATGTTTTTTGTGAAACTTATTTGTGCCGAAAAATCTTTGCATATGTATGGCATTTATTAGGCTAGGTGAAATAATGGACCGAATATAACCAATTGTGTAAAAAAAATATATAAAGAAAAAGATGTGTAAAAAAAATGCATTCTTTACTTTTCGCACAAACACATAAGACCCATCCTCATATGGTGGTGTAGGCTATACAAATTATGACAAATCTTTATACACATCTTTAGCCAGTTTAGGCATTTGATATGTTGGAAAAAGTTTTTATTTTTTTTTTTTTTATTACACACAATATAAAATATTTGCTTGAAAGTAATATTTTATGAAATATACCAAGAATTATTAGCAATTATATAAAAAGGTTTACAGTCATGCATATTTCTTTTTGATATAAACACTTTTTTAAAATCTAAAATATAAATGAAAATAAAAATGCTATAATGCAAAGAAATAGGATTTATGGTAGAAAATTTAAATATGAGATTTTACATAAAATTATAAAAAGATAAAAGTTATGATATATGAATACTACACGAAGAGAAAAAATATAGTTGTAGTGACCATAATCTAAGAAAAACATATTATGATTGAAACGTATGATCACAGCAAAAAATAGAATGATTATAAGTAATAATTAAATAAAATAAAAAATAAGTATTATGATTCCATTTTGTTATATTATATATTATACATACAATTGAACAATATTACTATATCCCATTATATTATTCATCTTATCATATATTAAAATAAAACACATTAACAAAAAATAATGTTTATAAATTTTCTATTGAAATTAATAGATAAAAAGAAGCCAAAAAAATATTTATATATTATTTGTTTATTATACAATATATGTTTTTTTAACTAAACCATTTAATGGTAATTAATCAATATCTTATATTGTTTGAATCACACCGCGTATAAACAAACCTCGTCTATTTATATTTGTTCATATATAAACTAAATGAGGATTATAATGAAGTTGGAAAACAAACATTAGATACAAAATTTTTTTTACTAAGTTTGTGAAAAGGATAAATATTATATATATTTGAAACATTTTATTGTCATGAGAATAATAATATTAATATGGTTTAAAAACAGGAAAAAGACTGCAAATATTTTATGACTGTAGAAGTAATGATATTTTTCATATTAACAAAATTTTGTTTCTGGTAAAAATATAATTTTTTCAGTTAACCATATTAAAATTTTTATTAAGTGTAAACATTAAATGATAAAATTTAAACAAAAACATTGTTATCATGAGCACGGAATTATTAAAATTCAAGAAAATTGACAATGAGAACATAATATTGGTGTAGTGATAATGCTGTAACCATGTTTTTTCGCTGCGTGTATAGTATTAAAATGCAGTTTAGAATACTCATGTATAAATATGTATGTATATTAATATTAAAGCATATTGGATTCTTATGAAAAGAAATTACTTTTGGAATACCGCACTTTTTACGAAACAGAATAAATACTCCTTTGAGTAGTATGTATAATATGTAGAGTAAAATTTTATTGGAATATTATATATAAAAGTATGTTTCATATATCATTATATCCCAGCGAAAACTTTAGTTATAATGTTTATGAAATTAGGGGTCTTATTTATACATCTCCTAACAAGTAATTAGTTGAATTCGTAGTCACTTGTTAGGAGTCAAATAATAAGAAAAAAAAAGTTGGCCCAACTAAGATTTGAACTTAGACAAAAATTTTTGTGCATGTTCGAAAGGCTACCTACTGGCTTACTTACTACGCCTCATCCACTAGTTTTCACATACAGATAGTAATTTAAATTTATTTAGAAAATAAATAATTTATTAAGCAAAATACGGATTTAATTTGGATTTTATCTGCTATGCTGATACTCTAGCGAACTGAATAACTGCAGCACTAAATAAATTTCTTATTTACCGGTAACAAGTTATTTTGCTACGTAAAATAATGAGAAAAGTAATGACAACACATTACTAAGTAAAGAGTGTTGTAACTGCAAATATTGTCAAAAGGCAAAACATTTTTGCTGGACATATGCTCTAGTTTTTTATTGAACAAAATTGTAATATTTGTTTGATCTTGACAGTGCCAGATTAAGACCTTTTTTATTCACTTAACTTTAATTCAGATATGTTGACATAATTCTTCTAATGGTTATACATATGTATGCATTTTAGTATTTTGACAATTTTTATCTAAACAACCATTGTATTTATTTCGAATATATGAGGAATTTCAAAAATTTTCGAAATTCTTTGAAACAGACTTTATATGTCTTATATTTTTAAAGTTCGTTTTAGAAACGGGAATACTGTTAACATATTTTGGTAGACTTTACAGAATAACTAAGGAATCTAAAATTTTAGATCATTCATCTAAAATCTCAAGGAAATACAGCCATTTAAACCTAAAAAAATGTAAAAAATTCAGTTGAAACTTTCTAAGATTTTTTGATTTATTTCAGTTTTGTATTGACAATTTACATCTTTTAGGTTGATATTAAAGACACCATGATCTCAGATCATGAATGCTTTTTGAGCAATTTTTTATTTGTTTTTGAAACCCATTTATTATTTAACTAAAGCAGAATAAATGCACTTAATATAAATATTAAACAAGTTGATATGCGATATTTTAGCTTCATTGAAAAGACGTTGCTAATATGCCTCGCGAAAAGGACAACTCTAAGAACCATTCATGTTTTTTCTCCCCAAATTTGGACACCTCTGTAGTGTTGCTATCGAGGGCACATTAACGAGATATATCTCAAACGACTCATAATTACAAAAAATGATATAGCAGATTCCATTCTTCATTTTGTAATACTAATGACCCTAACGCATTGCAAAGTGTACTAAGAAATAATTCGAAGATAACAACATAACAACTGTTAGTAGAATTTGTGACCGATTATGGCCAAAAGGCTAGGTTATGAAATATTATTGAAAATAAAATAAATAAAAATAAAACATTAATGCATTAAATTGTCCCGTACAGTCTCCAGATCTAAATCCGATCGAAAATTTGTGGAATGTAGTAAAAACAGTAATCAGAGGAAAGTGCCCTATGAATTGTGATGAACTTTGGGAATTAAGTCAGGCTACGTGGTATGATATAACTTGTCGACTCTATGCGCAGACGATGCCTAGCAGTTTTAAACAACAACGGAGCCTTTAGAAAATATTAACCACTAAAAACAACATTAGAATTGAAATTAGTGCAAATCTATTATTATATTAATTTTTTATAGCTATTTATTTTTTTGTAACTATTTAACATGAAGTGTCCTTATTTTTTTTTTATTTTTTTTTTTTTACAAAGTGAATTCGTATTTTAAGTTTCATTTAATAAAAAAAATGTTAAAATGAAATCAATAATTTAATAAAAACGCAATGAAATTTATATTTGTAACATATTAACTGAAAATTAGTACAGCTATTTATAGGCAATTTTCTCATTTTCATTACTTTCCCATTAAATCTCAATGTGAGATATTTGCATCCTTAATATTTTTCAAATCACAGTAAGTGTGTTCCTGTATGAATCGAGTTGCTACTTGAGAGCTTTTATGAATGCTTAATATACTTAATGTATACTTAATGTAATTTTATCGCTATATTTGTAGTCATGGGTATAATTTCTCAATAGAATAACAAAAGTGGGTAAATGATCTATTATTGTAAAGACTTTTCGCAGTTTAAAATTTAGGGAGAATAATAATTTAATTTTTTGGTTTGGCTTTGGTTCAAACAGTTTTAAAAAACAAATTAGACGCAGTAAGAATGAAAACTCCGCTTACAATTCAGATATATAGACAACACAATCATTGATAACTGTACAATGGGAAAGATGTTTCGAACTATTCTACAATGTCTATTGAAAAAGTTGTCATGAAGTGTCTGCACCGAAATTTTAATGACAAATAATCTTAGAAGAATCGTAATTCAGTTACTTGATAGATTTATACAAAAAACAAAATTCCTTAAGGTTGATATGCAGACTGCCACCTCAGGCCCTCTCTTTCGACATTTTTTCCAATTAAACTCTCTTAAATTCTTCACCTTTTTCTCTTCTTCAATTTCGTTCTAGATTATATAACGTATATAGAATAGAACTGCAACAAAATTAAAAATGTTCTAATTTTTTCAAAAACTAATATAAATCTTATATTATTTTTTCAAAAGGTGCTTTATATGTAGAATACTTATTTCTCTTTTGTGCACTTTTGGAACACTGCTGAAGAACTTTTTTATCATGAGTTTAAAAACTCGATGTTGGAAATTTCCGAATCTTTTAAGCGGTTATTATATCATAGATTACCTTAGAATTTTGTTGAGAGTAATCTATAAACTCTTCTCTGTTTAAATTAATCGAAAATTTATTAATCGATTTTAATTTAAAATTATTTAGAGGTTTTTAATTGTAACACTTTAATTTAACTTAGAGTTTTTTTTACGCCTCAATAATTCTGTCGTTGTATTCGGATACTAAAGTAGTTTAGAAGATATTTCTTCATAGGATAATATGCACCAATATTTATTATTGATATCCACCACCCTTCCGTTACGCAGTTTAATATCTTAATCAAAAGATGCAGTTAAGTCAACATTTTGAAAAGTAAAAATTCGCCATCAATTGAATTTAAACCAACACACATTTTTCTTCAAAAATTTAGGCCCTTAATGTTTATACCATAGATTAATAACTAGATATTTATGTGAGAGAAAAAAACGTGATTCAAAAACCTAATTCATGCAAAAACAAAATACATGTAGTCACATATATTTTGTTTTTATGTTTTGAAAAAAATTATTATTTTTTTAATTTAGTTCGAAGTTCTTCTCACATAAACTTCCATTTGTATTCTATGCTTTATACTTTTTCTATCAAAAGGATTTATATGTATTGATATATGCCATCTGAATTAAAATATAAATCATTTTATATAAGGTAAATATAAAATAAAAATAATCCAAAAAATTAAAAATTGTACATCTTTTTTTTTTAACATTTTGAAGAAACTAGATCTCCGATTTTCAAGCAAATGTGCACATTATAATGCGAAAACTTGTAGCCATCCACAAACATAAAACGAATGATAAAATGCCTTTATCAGAATTTTTATTTAAAAGTGAAAGTCAAATTAGTTTTTAGAATTCTTCAAAAAAAAAATATATATATATATATATATATATATTTATATATATATATATATATTTATATATATATATATATATATATATATATATATATATATATATATATATCGCCTCAAATAGAATTTAACCCATACGTAGTGTTTTCTTCCAAAAACTTTTCACCATAATTTTTATATTTTTTCTATCTACCGAAGAATATTTTTTCTTTGAACCTAGTTGTCATTTGAGTTTAATATAAATCATTTTGTAATCATAATGATAAAATAAAAAAAAAAATACAAACATTTTTTTCAAGGTAGTTCTTTCTTTGTTAACATTTTGAAAAAACTGGAAATCCAATTTTTATAAAATTTTCAGAATAATATGAAAAGACATGTGGCCATCCAAAATTGATGATTAAAAGTCTATATCATAAGTACACTATGTTAAACCAGCGCCGAAAGTTTTATTGCAATTTTATTTCGCATACATTAGTCCCATTTGTTTAAATTCTCATCTATAAATATTATCTGCATTTCACAGAACATATTTACAAAATCTCAAAGAAACTAAGACACTAAACTATTTTATAATTCCTTATAAATTTCTTAGAACTTTTAATGTATTCATTATTTAATTGCCAAACGGTCCTTCATCCACCAAACACATCTCGGTAATTATATGAAACTAAAAAAGTTTTCCTTTTCTTAAGAGCAAAAAAAAAAAAAAAAAAAGAAAATGTTATTTAATTTCAAACTAATTGATATCTTTGACACAAGAAAACTAAAAAAGAAAAAAAAAAGTAGAAAAATAATATTTAAAATATATAATGTCCTCCTTTGTATTTCCCTTTAATTTATGCAGCAATAAACAAGTGGACATTATAAAGAAGACAACAGCAAAAATAAATTTACCAATTAGAAAAAAAAAAAAACTAATTAGAAACTTTATAAACTATTGCACAGTGGTTATAGAACGTTTTTTTTTTTTTTTTTTTTTTTTGGAAATAATTCTGTAACTTGTGATAATTTGTAAATATCTCAATAAAATTTAACATGGCCAGAGGTGAGGTGTTTCTGAGTTGATTTGGAAGAGTACAGGTTTCTAGCGGGCCAGAGACATAGCGGGTGTCTCTTCAAAGTTGGCCATCTCTGGTATGTAATTTTTTAAATCGCCAAAAATTCGTTTATGGTATGACAGAAAAGAAATTTCATATATATATAGATAGTCCTTGTTAATCTCTACAAAAAATAGACTTACATGTGTAGGTTGAAGGTATGTAATTAAAGTAATTTTGTGTTAATCCCAGCTTTGCGATTTGAGAATTTAACAAAAACTTTAAAAAAATTATCTAAGTTGACAAAGTTTGTATAGGGCTTGTGGAGAGATTTTTCCCCAAGCTCCTCTGGATTTACATTACACACATTTTCGTTAAGATTTCTTTTGAAAACGTTAAAAAAGTGATATGGCCCAGAGCAAAAAACAAATTTTATAAGTGAATAAATATTGCAACCTTTTTGTTTATTTGTTTATTTATTTATTTATTTATTATTATTATTATTATTATTATTATTATTATTATTTTTTTTTTTTTTTTTAATTTCTAACTTCAGATTAATATAACTTTTTATCGGATTTATTATACTTGCAGCAATATTATTTAGAATTTTATGAGAAATCTGATTCGCTAGGAATCTGTTTTCCTCCAGGTTAACTCAGAAACACCTCACCTCTTGCTATGTGAAATTTTATTGAGATATCTACCACAGTTAACAGTTACAGAATTATTTCCAAAAAAAGGGTTTTTATACCACTGTGTACTGGTAGTTTTTAAAATAGAAAAAAAATCAGTTTTAAACTCTAAGACACAATTAATCAGCTCGACGATCACTTTGTCAAACTCTTAAAGAAACTAAAAGAGGAAGGCGAACAGAAAAGAAAAGATAAGAAAAACTATTAAAATTACACATAAACTGAGGAAAAAATTAAAACTAGCTCATATTTACAAATAAATTACACTATTTTTTTATTTTTTACTAAATTTCCTTCATACAAAAAGAGTAAAAACATGAAAAAAAGTTTTTTTACAACACAAAAAGAAATAAAAAACATTTTACACTATTAACACAATTTGAGTATCATAAATATGAAAAAAACAACACTTTAACAGCAACAACTTCAACTTTTCAAACGAGCCAAGAAATTTTTGCAACGAAAATCAAAAAGAAAAAACTAAGTGATGACCCTTATAGAAAAACAAATGTGTTAAAACGGTCTTAAATGAAGAAAAACGTTAAAAAATTTCAACAACCGCGTTAACAACGACCAAATGAACTTAAACTTCGTGCTGCGATTGCATCACAATTCCAAAAAGACGTTGCAACGTTGTTATTGAGAAAATTAACAATAACAACAATGTATATAAAAATTATACAAGAAAAACTAAAATAAAATTATTGGTTATATAGAATTGTTAATGCCCTTCATTTGACTAACACAATGGGAACAATATGATACACTAAGTAAAGTAAGACTCGGCCCACAATGCTTTGTTCCATAGGCAAAAATCAAAATGAAAATGATGTATCAGATTGTATTAAAATATACATATCTTTTTGGTCAGATAACAATTTAGCTTACAAAGTATGATAGAATTTTCCAGCTGTAACTTTTTTCATCACAACGAGAAGGCGCTAACCATTTATTATCTTCAAATCCACAATTCTCATGAAAGAAAAACTTAAAATCGAAGAAATAAACAAGATAGTAGATGCAGAAATAGAGAATTACATATTGAAAGCAAATGTTTGTACGAAATTTTTCAGAATCCAATAGTGATATGATTTTTGTAAAATTGGTTTTATAATTTGGAGAATTTTAGCAAAAATTAATATAAAAAAATGTGATTGTTTCAGAAAAAATAATTGTCAATTTTTTTTTATAAAATGGTTCAAAGTTTTGGGTTTTGTATATATGTAAAAAATTTTTAAAGGTAAATTTAAATTATTCACAAATATTATAAACGTCACTATGAAAAAATCTATTTTTTATCATTTAAAATAAATTATTAAAGTAAATCATTTGTGGTGACCACTAATATATTAAAAAATTCATATTTAACTGATTATTGGATGGCTGCATCTCCAAAGCATAAAACATCAGGAGTAAATATATAAGAATGTAGAACGCAAGATAGATGGTGTAAAATTTAATAAGGGAAAACTTAAAGAGAGTATTAATTTTTTTTTTTTGATACACGCAGAGAAAAAATATGGTTACAGCATTATCACTATAACAATATTATGTTCTCATTGTTAATTTTCTTGAATTTTAATAACTCTGTGTTTATGATTACAATGTTTTTATTTATATTTTGTCATTTAATTTCACACTCAATAAAAATATTGTTACAGTTGACTGCAAAAATTATAGGTTTTGAAATATTTTTACTAGAAACAAAGTTTTATTAATATGAAAAATATCATTACTTTTACAACCATTAAATATTTACATTCTTTTTCCTTGTTCTTAACCTTCCTTGTTCTGTTTTTAAACCATATTAATATTATTATTCCTAAGACAATAAAATGTTTCAAATAAATATAATACTCAGCCTTATCACACACTTGGTGGAAAAATGTATAACTTGTTAATTTTTAAAATGTTTTGTTTAAATGTAATTCTCAATTAGTTTATATATGAATAAATATAAATAAACGAGGATGTAAGATATTGATTAACTACCATTAGGGTCTACTTAAAAGAAAATATATATATATATATTGGCTAATGAAGGCTTTTTTTATTACATTCAATAAAATTAATACATCTTATTTTAATCTGTCATAAGATGGAATATATAATAACATCAAATCATTATTTGATAGATGATGTAGTAAGATTGTTCAATTATATGTAAAACTAGAATCATAATATGAAAAAACAAACCATAAAATCTAAGAGCAATCATGTTGCTCTTAAATTTTAGTCACTACAACTATATTGCGGGTAGTAAAATGAATAGATTTTTCAAAGAATCGAATTATAATAAACAGTAGTTATAAAAAAATAAAAAAAAAATCCAAATGGTTAGTATATAGTTTTTTCGATCCTAACATTGTAATTTGCAAATTTTCAATGTATAAAAAAAAACGACAATAATAACAGTTACTCACAAAATAGCAACCTAATACTAGTAAGAGTTCTTATAAAATAAAAAGTGACAAAAATCCATTGAAAGTGTCCGAAACAGTTGCATCAAGTACTAGTAAGAATTCACCTAAAATAGTGACAAAATTCAAAAATTCGTGCACTTCCGAAACAGCCGCAGGTGTATCCGATTTAGAAACTATAAATTCACATGTAGCTGGGATGGTTTTCCAAGTTACTGAAACAAAAAAGCGTGGAAGAGCGGAAAAATATTTGTAGATTCAATGTTGAAATATTCGATAGTAGAAGCAGAATATGTCGAAAAAAAAAAACTAAAACGAAGGTAAAGTTCCATGTTCGATAAGCAAAAGAGTGATTCGAAATGTTTGTCAGCAGGTAAAGATTAAGCGTTATATACTATATCCAAAACTATATCCAAACTATATCCAAACTGTTTACCATCATTGTGTGTATTATAAATCGAAAAAAAGAAGAATTAATACCACCTGTTATACTAAGTGCGATATCCGCAGAAGTTAAAATCGTTATTGCGTAGAACAGCAGAAAGTATATTTGCACTATGTCATGTACAAGAAAATATAAGTGAACTTTCTTTAAATTGCAAGTGGGGGTATATAAGGTAGCTGTAGTCATTGCCGTTATAAATTTGAAAATCAAAATCAAACAGATGAATTCATCGTATTCTATCGTAAATATTATGTATGTAAATAATATATGTTAATATATAAATATGTTAATATATAGATTGGTAAACTTTACAACAAAGAAAGATATGTGGGCCAACAAACTTCCATTTTGAACTTTGTATTGTCGACCTATTAAATTTGCTTTAGAAAAGGAGAGCCCAAATATCGTTCTAAAATTATTTAAATAAATTGTAGAGAACATTAAAAATATAGAATGCGATGTCATTGAGATGAACGGCAAAATTGCTGAAATGTCCTACAATATGAATGGTGCGATTGCAAATGTTTTAAATGGCATAAATTCAACAAGCAGGTCTTTTATTTCTAATGCTTGCCCAACAGAATTTAACAATTTAAACCTATCGAAGAACACAAATGCAGATACTCATAACTATAAATATAGTCTTTCTACGCTGCATTGTTGGATACGATTTTTTGAATGATTACTTCATATTTCATATCGAATTCTATTTCATATTTGGAGAGTAGGCAAAGAAAAGAAACAAAAGTTTATGGAAAATAAAACAAGGATTCAAAAAGAGTTTAAGAGAAGAACAGGAAGGAAGAGAAGACTAAATGAAGTTTGGATTCGTCAATACAAATGGCGGAAATACGGCTAGACAATTTTTTTCAAATAGCGATTTAGCGGCAGAGATTACGAGAACTGATAAACGACTTATTTTTAATTTTGCAATCATATTGTGGATTGCCTATTAATGTTAAAAGCTTTAAAGATTATTAAACATTACAAGAAATATGTATTTAATACACTACGGATGGTATTATATGCCAAGTACTGTAATCGAGTTTTTCAACATGCCAATAGGTATTTATATATTTTATTAGACGTAATAAGAAAACTGATTTTTGTCTTTTTCAATTCAGGGTTCGAAGAAACATTAGAGACCAAAAATAAAAACTAAACAAAAGCGCGACTGTCACATACAAGAAAAACATTAAAAGGAGATACGAATAAATATTTAATGGACCATTTATTACTATCTTCAGATCCACAATTATCATCAAGGAAAAACTTAAAACTGAAGTATAAGATAGCAGATGCAGAAGTAGAGAATTACATATTGAAAGCAAATGTTTGTACGGAATTTGTAATTGATAATAAGGTCATAAGAAGATGAGATAATAAATGAAATAAATTTTTCAGAATCCAATAGTGATATGATTTTTGTAAAATTGGATTTATAATTTGCTTCCATGTATTTATTATACTTGTTTATGTTATTGTTAATTTCTGCTGCTACTTAAAAAATTAAAAAAAAAGAATAAAAATTTTAAATTTTATAATTTGTTTTAAAACATATTCAAGTTTCATTTGCCCTAAATATCTCATTATATATAGTGGAAATAATATTATTTTGACCAATAGTGAACAAAAATTAACATCTGCTCCAAGTTTTTACCACAACTCCTTCTGTTTTTGTACCATCGCTGTATGCGATCAAAACACTGTGCGGCTTCTATAAACTACTTTCTGTAGCTGCGCAAAATAGAAATGAAACTACACGCATAGAAAAAACGCATTTTCAATACATCAATATTATGTTCTAATTGTTAATTTTCATTAATTTTAATAATACTGCGTTCATGTTAACAACGTTTTTGCTTTGCTTTACCATTCAATGTTTACATTCAATCAAAATTTTAATATTTTGTAATTTTTTGAATATTTTTACCACAAACAAAATTTTATTAATATAAAAAATATAATTTTTTACCAATTTTGTTCCTTGTTCTTAAATCATATTAATATTATTATTTCCATAACAATAAAATGTTAAAAATAAATATGCTATTTACAAGAGTGGCTTAATAAAAAATATCCTGTATTATTTTTCACAGTATATATATTAGGGTACAAATAAATAAATAAAATTACATAATTTGTACATGTACATAATTTTTTTATGATTAATAAAAACTTTTTCCTATTATTTTGAAACAAATGTAATGGACTTAATAAAAATTTTATAAAAATAATAATTTTGAATTTATGTGTTTTATTTTAATATATGATAAGATGGTATGATGATAAAATGTAATCATTATATTATGATTGATAAAATTTTTGGCTGTGAACATATGTTCCAATCATAATATGTTGCTCTTAAATTATGGTCACTACAATTAGTAATTATTTTTTGCATGCGATTCTACATGGTATTAAGAAAAGTTTAATTAAGAAGTATACTGAACCAAAAGGGTTATTTCAATGAATTTGTTGCATTTTTTTGATGTAACGTACAGGTACGTTGAAACAACGTATTGTCATACGTTAACATTAAAATTCTACGTTCAAGTTCGTTGATTCAACATATTTGTACGTTGTTTCGATGAACACGTTCGTTGAATAAAATAAATAGTTCCAATGAAAATTATGTGGATTTCAATGAACTCGTATGTTATCCCAATGGAATTATATGTTGAAAAAGTAGCATAATAATAAGCCTGTTCTGTACTGTTGGTATTCATTTTATTTCAAATAAAATTATTAAATTTTATTATATTCAATTAATATATTATCTATTAATAATTAATATAGATGCCTTAAATAAATATAACACAATGTTTATATTACATTTTACTAAATAAAAAAAGTAAAGTGATTTCAATCCATGGCGCCAATGACTAAAATGAAAGGTTGAACACATTTAGGTTTACATGAAACAGATGTGATCGTGAACTTCCATTTGATTTTTTCATTTTTATTTCAAAATACTTCTTGTTGTCCTATATATTGCTCAATGATAGTATATAATATCCATGTAGATACCATATCAATATGGAACAAAAAAAAAATTATTATTTTTTTAAATTTTTAAATTTTAATTATTCATTAGTAAACAAAATTGCTAAAATTCTTTCAAATGACTTAGAATGTTTTAAATTGATTAATTTTCATATTATTTTTTATCTGTAGAAATTCCCTTGTTTTCATGAAATGTTCTAAAAGGTTATAAAGAATACCCTCCTGACGATCGCCGTATGTAGTGTCCAAATCTTGGTCAATATGTGATATATTTTTAACAAGAATTAAATTAAAATATTTGATATATGTATGAATACTTACGAATACTTACGAATTTGTTTTTATTATTTACACAAACAACACTTTTGTCCACAACACGCGTCATTTCTTGTTAAGCGATAAATACAAATTATGTTGTTTTCGTTTTCTTTTAGATTTTTGATTTACTATATTTCCCGTTGGAGAGAGAAAAGCAATGAATGAGTACGATTATTTTAACATAATTTAACATAATTCGATTCAATGTACTTATTCGTTGGGTAGTGCTTCTTTATAAAATCAAAGTATGCGTAATTTGAATCAACGAACTGATTTACATACTTTATTAAGAAATGAATTTATCGAATGGTTTCAATGTATAGTTGTTCATAAGTGCGTTGATTTTTTCGTTGAATTTTAATGAATGTTTTCTTTGAGACAACTATTCGTACGTTGAATTAAAGAATTCTTGGAAGAAAATCAACGAAATTCATTCAATTTCATTTCATTCGTTGAAATTACTTTTTTCAATATAAAAGATTTAAAGTATATAATTATTTATACATATTAAAATTGGTGGTAAAACAACCACTCTATGAAAATATTCAAATATTTCTACATTCAATATTCAGCTAAGTATACCTCCATTTCTCTATAGTTCATCATAATTTATTGAACTGTAGAAAAACTTTTTTATTTGCACAACAACTTGTTTGTTTCCTTAAATCAATGTAATGTAACTGAGGTTGGCTGGTATTACTCAAGGTACATAGAGAGCTATTTGCTATGAGTTAAACAATGGTTGGTCGCACGTGTAAATGAACTTTTACAGATAGATCATGACGAAATGGAGAAAATATAAAAATTCAATAAGTATGCATATAAACATATGAAATTAAATAAAATAATGTACAAAAATGTAGCACAGTTAAATTTAAAGTATTTTTAAGTAACAAGTTGAATTCGGATTTATGAGTACATATTTTTATTCTCCTTAATTAAAGTACACAATTTGGAAATTTTAAGTTTTCCCCTGTTTATATACACTAAATCTATGTTCAGACTAGACTAATATTTGACACAAAATATTTCATCGTGTTTAGCCGCAATTTTTTTAGACCAAATAAAGAGTTGATTTTTTGTTCATATTACGCATATTTATTTGAAGTTTTTTCTTTGGTGAAAAAGCTGTAAAATATCGTAAAATACGTTAAGGGGGAAACATATTTTAAGCCTGTTCACATTAAATGCAAATTGTTTACTTCAAATTATTTGAATAAACACAGAACTACCATAAATTTATTTGACATTAATTATTAAGTGAATTTATATCTTATTATATATTTTGCTTTTTTCGATTTAGAATAATTTTCAAAGAGAATTTTGTAATATGTGGATATCAATGTCATTTTTGTGGAGTTTTGTTTAATATAAAGTGAAAATGTTGTTTATTTTGGACAAATATGAAAAATGCTTACTGTTATCAATTTATTAATTGAAAAATTCATAGTGTAAATTAATGTAACTTACTTTAAATATAAATATATTTTTACGTTCTTTATAAGTATTTTATGTTTATATATTGTCTTCACAAAACAGCACTGTTTTCTTTGCACGCTACTTTCAGCTGTTTTTTTTTTTTTTTTTTTGTCAGTATAAAATTTATTTGCGTAAAAACAACAATCTTTTTCAACTCAAGCAGTAATTCGCATTAAGTTCAGATTACGCAAATATTTGACACGAAATATTTTTCCGTGTTTTCTCTCGCAATTTTTGCGACTAAATACAGAGGTGATTTTTTATTCACATTACGCGCATTTATTTGATGTTTTCTTTTTTTATGAAACTATCAGAAATCGTAAAATACGAGAAGAGGGGAAATATTTTAAGCCTGTACAGATTAGATGCAAATTAATTACTCAAAATTATTTCATTAAACACTCAAATACCATAAACTTATTTGAAATTTGAAATTAAATGAATTTATAGGAAAATCCTATAATCCTATAATCGGATAATGTGGATGTCAAGGTAATGTTTTTATTTAATGTAAAGCGAAAATGCTATTTATTTTATATACAAATATTTAAAAAATTTTCAAAGTAAAATATTTAAATAGATTTAAGAAATACGAACTATTATCGATTAATTGCAAGATTTAATACGTACATTTATAACAATTACTTTAATATATATATATATATATATATATATATATATATATATCCATTTACAACAAAGAATAACCCTGTTCCTTTTTCTCGTCATTTACAAAACAGCCCTATCTTCACAAAACAACACGGTTTTCTTTGCACACCACTTTCAGCTATATAAAAAGTAACAAGTATTATTATGATTAAATAACAAGGTAGGAGTCGTCAAATAGCACTGGGTTGGAGAACAACGAACGCGCTACTATAATTATTTTATAAGTACAGTCAGACTGTAAAAGTTGTGCGTCGTTTATATTGACCGCATGCTTTATATGAGTGTTACAGCTTCCTATATGAAGATATAGGTTGTCTGGAACTCAGATTAACAAACCCGTAAATAAAAAGATCTAGGCTATACAGCTTCCTATATGAAGATATAGCTCGTCTAGGACTCCGATTGGATCGATATCCCCACAAAGCTGGCAATATAGACCTAGTGTTTCGGGTCAGCCACCAGAGTGGATGTATAGAAATATCCACTCTGGTGGCTTTGACACACTGCATGAATGAAGGAAGAAGAAGATATAACAAAGTAGATTAAGAAGGTAGCGACATTTAAACAGCTGAGAACTTTTTTTTTGGCAGCATTATGGTGGCTTGTATTTTAAGATGTGTAGTGTAAAATTATTGTTTACGTTTACAATCTTTCTTTACATTTTTTTTACCTTTGTGTTTTTGCATCTTATTACTTTTTTGATTACATGAAAATGTCAAAAATAAAGTTGAAATAAGGGATTTCAATGCAAAAATAAAATATATGGAATCTTTTGGTGTTGCAGTTGTTGTAGAGTTGTCATTATCTTGCTTACTGTACCATGGTTAAATAATAAAAATATTAATATATTGAAAGTTTTATTTTAAAATCTATATTTGAATAGGTAAAATATAAATTTATCACTTCTTATTTGTCAATTTAAAATTTCTGTACAGAAAAACAAAATGTTTTTCACATTTATTTTTAAGATCAAACAAAAATTCGCCCAAAATTGTGGCAAATATTTCACAACTTGTGTTCACACTAGCGGCATTTTTAGTTAAGGGCAAGTATTTTTTTTTTGTCCAAAATATGTCGTATTCACATTACGCATTGCAAATATTTGCAAAAATCGTCAAATATTAGCATAGTGTGAACTTACCTTTACATTTATTTTGTAAGATCAAACTAAAATTTGCTCAAAATAATAGTAAATAATATGCATCTTGTGTTCATACAACGTTAATACTTGTCACAATTTTTACTTAAGACAAATATTTTTGTTTGACTAAAATCAGCTGTTTTCTTTTTGGTTCGTAAATATATATATATATATATATATATATATATACATATATATATATATACATATATATATATATATATATATATATATATATATATATATAGTGTGAATACCAAATTTTTGAAAAAATCGCCAAATATTAGCCTAAAGTGAACTTAGCTTAACGATAGCTGTAGATTATTCTTTATTTAATGTGTAATTTATATGGCAATTGAACAGATCATGACCGCTTTGAATTTCAAAGTTTATAACAAACATCAAGTTGACTAAATCAAATTTCAATATCTTACGTTCTAACGATTTGCTGCACTTATTTTTCTTATTTGCCAAATTATGGGCATAATTTATTAATTGCTACAACAAAGATTTTTTAATATTTTAATCCATTATTTTTTTCTAATAAACAGATTTTGGTAATTTTTAGCAACCGCAAACTACTACAAAATATATATTGAAAGTTTCTCTTTTTTCACTATGTCGTATTTAAATCGATTCTGGTCTGACACTTTTTATATGTGCTGTTCCACAAATTTCCCATACTTAATATTCCATTTACAATAGTTATATCCCCTTAGGTCTTCTTCTGTGCTTTCAGTTGTCAAATTACCGAGATTAATTAGTTTTAGAATATTATAAAGATCCAGAATATTATAAAGTGAAAATTAAAAGAAATATAAATTAAATATGTAACATTTTGGACTAGATTTTTTAAATTGACATCGATATACAGAATTTGCATGGTATTTCAATTTTACATTAATTTTTTGCTTGACAAATATTGTGTATAACCATTTTTTTCGAAAGTTTTTTAATCGAATTTTAGAAAGAAACCATCCCGTTTGCTAGTTGAAACACTTTACACTGAAAAAAAAAAAATATCAGAAATAACGGTAATCATATTATCATTTACGTAGTATCTACATTTGACAAAATTTTTATCAAGAAAAGCATCAAAATCAGTGCAAAGACATACAAGGTAACCACAGTTAAACCGTCGATTATTATTTTTGGCTGTTACAGCTGTCAAACTGCATTTATAAAAAACATTAATTAATTCGCCTTATTTTTTGTTTTTGGGCAGCTTCCATAAATTCGCGTTAATTTTCACATTTGTCTTGATTAAAAATTATCTAATATAGAAATTATGTTCACAATTTTTGACATTTTATTAATATTGTCAATTTCTGTGTAATTATTCAAAAATGGAACAATTCAAAATTACTTCGATAATTAAATTTTTGTGTAACTTTTGTGTAATTTTAGTTTATAAATTACTAAATTAACTGTTTAAAAAAAGTTCTAATGCATATTTTTTGTAAAACAAAAATAATCCAATCCAAATAAAAAACTGAATTTCAATAAGAGTATATCTCAAAAATACTCTAGCAGAAGTTTTCAACAGGAGCTGAAATAAAAAAATGTTTATCTTGTAACTGTCATTGATTTTCAGCAATTGCTTCAAAAAAACAACATTTGGACCACTTAAAAAGTAGAACTAAGAGGAAATTGTGGACTTTTGTGAAAGTTATTAATAATTACTTTCAAATAAAGTAAAAATTAATGTATTTTTAGCGGGGAAAAATGTTAATAATTTTTAAGAAAATTTAAATTTCTCTAATTTTAATTTTTATAATTTCATCCTATTTATATTCTATTATGTTTTAACAAATCTAAAACAAGATTTGTGTTAAACAATTTTATAAACATAGTTTTAAAATAATAACTTCAGCGCTAAGAACTATGAATAACACTGCATTTTATAAATATTAATTCCAGGTGAATTAAAACAATTAAACTAAATGAACTAATTATTCTTTTAGAACTGTCAAACAAAAAACTATTACACTTAGTTTTTGTATTAGAAAATGGGGAAACTTGAGGAACATACAACTATACAATAAAGCGCCTTACGAAAAAAAAGTTGCAAATGTACCCCTCTAGGTATGAAGATTAGTATGTTTTTATATCATTCCCAAAATATTACGTCTGACTGTTTCAATTTACGTGCGAAGGACCATTTTTATAACACCTCTAAAAATATGAATTTCTTTCAATAGTATTCTAAAAATCTCCATTATAAGAAAATTAACTTCAAAATATTATAGAGACATTTTAACGCTTGGAATATGCATTTAAATAATTATATAATTAAATCTCTTTTTAAGATTTTATTAACAATTTTTGTCATATTTTCATTATTCATATTATTCATTATTCATATTATTCATTATTCATATTATTCATTATTCATACTATTCATTTCATATTATTCTGATGCTATTGAAAATTACAGATAACGAACCCTTTAAAGGCATCCCAATGATGTTATAAAAACTAAATTACGATGGGAAATTACCAAAATATTTAAACTTTAATAAAATAGTATTTAAAAAAATCGTAGAAAATTTAACTAAAATCTTCATTTCACGAAAATGAAAACTAATTAATTTCTTTTGCTGATAGTATTTTTTTTTTTTGACAAGAAGTTAAAATTGTGTATTTTGATATTATTTTTTAATTTTAATTTTTTCGGTGATTATGTCACCTCAGAATTTTCTTTTTCTAGTATTTTAAATTAATAAAATAAAATTTCCTTTTAGGTAAAAAATTTTAACTAAATTTTTCAGTGCTATTTTTGTAAACATTTAAAGGAGTGCACTCAAGTCAATTTACAGCGATGTAATTTAACTGCAACATATCACTTTGTTGGTTTATTTTAAAATATGGAAGTCAATGTTGTTTCCCTATTGCTGACATTTCCAATGGGCGTTAATATTACCACTTTTTTCTCTTGCCACAAACTGCAACGATCAACTCCTACAAATGTTGGTTATTTAAAAATTGAAGCAGCGACGAGTTGTTGGTATAAACAAATTTGTAGCCATAGTGGCCAACCTAAATTGAGAATAATAACACGGTGCTACAGTGAAAAATACTTGGAATGTAACAAATTTTTTGTATTTTATAATACATAACAATGACTTGAACCATTTGTACATATATTAATTTTATGTTAAATTTAATTTCAAATATTAATTTTTAATTTCATATATCTTCCTATCAATTGCTCTAAATACATGGTGCTACAATATAAAGAAGATTGAATAAACTTGGAATGTAACATGGTGTAGTTAATAGGTTTGGGTAAGTAAGTTATTATACCACTTTTAGCATAACTCCCAAAATCGGGAGTTATATCCAAGAACCCGAATTATCGAACTTTGTGGCTTTAAAAATGTTTATCTCAAATACCTATTAACCCATTTTTTAAGGCATTAGAAGGAAAATAACTTATCCTTTTTAAAAATTGGTTACATCTGTTACACCTCAAAATTATAAGTTATATCCAACCTATTTTTCCTTCGCGCCTTAAAAAATTTTTATCTCGACTACCTGTTAACTAATTTAAGTTTCTTGAACGGCATTAGAAAGAAAAGATATACACATTTGTATACATAGCAAAACTGTGTAAGATATTAAAGACACAAATTAATTTTTTTATTAGTATTTTTTTGGAATTTACGGCCATTTTTATCCCACACCTTATTTTTCCTTATTACTAAATTTTAGGACTAAAAAAAATCGGATTAGAATTGTAGAATATATGGTTTTTTTTTGTAATTGTAAAAATCATAAAAACCAGTTATTTAACGTGTATTTTGTTGTTGCCATACACGTTAACATAATTTTATGAGTTTTAAAACTTTGAAAAAGAATCATAAGTTCTACAATTCAAATTTGATTTTATCCAACTATAGCTTATTTTATCCCTGAGGAAATATTGTATTATTATCTTACAGAGTTTTGCTATGTATACAAATGTGTATATAGTTTTTAAAAAGGATAAGGTATTTTACTTCCAATGCCGTTAAAATACTTAAATTGGTTAATAGGTATTTGAGATAAACAAAGCCGCAAAATCTGAAATTATAAAAATGGTATAATAATCTACTCACCCAAACCTACGAACTACACCATCTTACATTCCAAGTGTATTAAATTTTTTTTATTTTGTACCACCGTGTAATTACAGCAATTAATATGGAGCATAGTTTGGCTATATTTGAAATTAAATTCAACATAAACTTACTATATGTTTTATTTGATTTAAACAAGGCGGTAAATTAAAACTCCACTAAATTTTTTTTTTAATTTTCTAGAAATGAGCTTGCACAACTCTGACTTTAAACATTTTGATTTTCTGCCAAATGTAATCAAAAAATCAAATATGTTACTTTTTTCATATCTACGAAAAAAGTTTAGTTCTCCACAAAAACTACAATTAGTTAGATGTTTGACAATGCAGTTGAGGGTATATATGACTAACTTTTAACTAAAAGTAAAAAAGAAATGCATTGTATATGTATAGTGCATTGTTTATATACAATACAAGACAATAGAAATGCCATAAACTATATAAATGAATACTTGTATTTATAATCTACACCATCCTTAAATGTAGTTTTTAAAGTAAGGATAGTCAACATTGTTACTTACATGCTACCTTCGTATACCCTGGTAGTGCAGTTTGTAATCAATTGAAGAGTTTTTAAACTACTTTGCGAGGGAGATGAATAGAAGAATTTTTATTGTTTTAAGTATATATACTACAGTAATCACGCTACATATTTGTTTGTTGAAAAGGGTAGGGCGAATAATACTTAAAAGTATATATATTTATATACAGTGTCGGCAAAAACTAACTGAAAAACTTACTTTTTAATTAATTTGGTTATAACACAACTTCTTCTTTGTTTTGAAGAAAAATATTTCTAATATAAAAACTGAAATAATAGAAATATGTTTTTCATATTGATAACATAAAATTAATGAGAATATTAAATAAACTCAAAAGTAAAAAATTTTGCGAGACAAAACTAATTAAACAAACTGTTGAGTTTAATATTCTGTGCCTTTTGCTTTTAACCATTTCAGAGACTCTTTTAGGCTTATATTAGGAATTAAACAAATACACTCGTATATTATTAGCATACTATGATCATACTATGATTCCATTTTATCACATTTTTGTCCGTTTTCATCCAGTGATGATGAGATTTTATAATATTATAAACTTATTTTATCATATTGCATCCTATTATATAATACTACAATGCGCTGCTATCATATTATGATTCGACTTTATCATATTATAATCACATTTTTTCATATTATGATTTGACTGTATCATAAAATAATCCCATTTTATCACACTGAGAGCAACAATTATAAGTTCCCACCACTAAATTTATTAAAGTAAAGCACATAAATTATTATACTTATTATTTTTTTATTAAGTCCATTATATATTTTACAAAAGAGAAAAGATAGAGAAAATTGTTTATTGGACATGAATATTAAATTACATATTAATTATTTACATAGTAAATACTTTTAAATATAAATATTTACATGGAAACTTCTTAGTTCAGTATTTTTTATTTTTTTTGGAAATGTAGAGCATAAAATTTGATTCAAACAATTTAAGGATAACCGAAAAATAAACATCCTTGATTTATTGATATTTTATTTAAAACCTTAAAGTGAATAAAAAAGATTTGAATGCAAATGGAATTAGTATAATTCTGGTATTGATTACCTGGATTTTTAAAATAGGAAAAATGCCACTTGAAAGATAAGTTTTTACCATTCACTTAATTTATTTTTATAAATATACACTATTCTATTCGCGAATTTTTAATAAATACATCATATTCTGATTGGTTACTGACAAACGTCTGAATTAATACACAAAAATATGTATCCAATAGTTGTAGAGAAAGAATGTGTTTTAAAAGCAAACACTCAATAGTTCTAGAAAACAAAACATGGTCTAAATGCAAACATTCTATCTTTGAGGAAAACATAACATTTTTAATAACAAACATTTAACATTTGTACAAAATAAAATATGACTTAAAAAGCAAGTAAAAATATTGGAAACATTTAGTGGTTGTAGAAGTAATTAACTTTTTTCATGTTTATAAATTATTGTACTGGTAAAACTATTCTCCAAATATAATATTTTTATAGTCAACCATATTAAAATTTTGATTGAGGTTAACCATTAAATTATTAAATTTGAACAGAAACATTATTTAAAACAATGAAAACTAACTGTAAGAACATAATCCTAGTCTTTGTCCCGAAAAACTTCCTAAGCCATTACATGTCGCCTCCATTAATTATAGTACCCTGACAGTATGAGAATGCAGAATTTGATAAAAGGACTGACTAACATTTTCCATTTCCTCCAAATTCCTCATACTAACTTTGATTTGTCTGAGAAAAAAGACTCTTTTTCATTGATTTCGAGTACAATGGACGTACTATTGCCTAAATACAGTCTTGCCCTTTTATTTTTCTTGGAAATAAATGACCTTTCGCGTACCGGTAGAATTCTACTTCAGTCTTAACTGCTCTTCTTTGGATTGTATGTATGGCCATTTTAATGCTCAATAACTTAAGACCACTTGGAGCAAGCAGTGTTATGATGGTCATTTCGACATCCTACAACTAAGTATCTATGTATCATTACTGATAGTTGACCAACTTGGTCGGGTTCCGTAGTCGATTCATTACACAACGTTTTTAACATATTTGCAACGTATTTTATCATTGATTTTGAAATTTTAATATTTTTAAAGGTTTTAACGGATCATAACAACTCGGAAATCCCTAATGTGGTGATCAGTGTAGCCAGGAGATGAGAAAAAAGAGGTCAAATTGAACTTTAAAAAAGGTCAAAAAATGATAAATGCCCCCCAAAAAAAAGGCCAGAAAAATATTAAAAATTGTTTTAAATTTAAAAATTTTTGACATTTTTTAAAGGTATTGTAATTTATAAATAAAACATAGAGCGTCACAAATCGCCTAAAAAATCTCATACAAATTGGGTTGTATTAAGCTTTTAGAATTTTCTTCATATTAAAAATCACTTAATGTTTTAAAATGATTTTTTCCTTTTTGATTAAGCATTTCCAAATTTTTTGGGTGATTTTGCACTTTTATATGATTTTTTTTAAATTATATTCATGAATAGTTTCCTTGGTTAATGAAATATGTATATAAACAATTATTATAATAATCGATTTAGTAAGTCTATAAAATGAGTTTAGTTAGTTGTGATTTGAATAATAAAGCGCAGCAGGTGAAAATTTTTGTTACATATTACTAATCTTCATTTTTATACGAATAATTACTAGGGTATCTAAATTGTTCGATTTTTTCATTCTTCGAATAAAACGAATTATTTGAAGGCATTTTGGTTCATTCGAATTATTCTATCACGCATTAAAGATTATTCGAGTTGTTCGAATATTTTAAGACGATTCACTCCTTAGTTTTAAAATTTCAAGCGAATTTGTTAAAGGTGAATTGAAGAGCATTTTCAAGTTATCCGTTCTCTTTTTCGTTCCGTTTATATATTAAAAAATCGTTCATAATATACTCATATTTTTTTATTGAACTTCTTAAATCTTGTATACTTTTAGTTGTTACATTCAGCTCCGACATTAAATCACCATTAGACGCTTCAAAAGATCCCTCCATCTACATGGGTTCATGTGATTTATTTCTCACAGTTTCTTTTCTAAATATCTCATTTTCAAACTCTTCAGTTTCTGTTTTGGAGCTATACCTTAAATAGTTAGAGTTGGTGGGGCATGTTCCAGACTTTAAATATAAGAGTATTTAAAGCTTCTAAATGTCTTTCATCAACACGACATTTAAAATGTGTGACTAATTCTTTAGAAACAGAATTATTTACCTTTTCTAATTTTTTATTAAAAATACTATAATACCTTCAAACTCAATTAATGTTACCGAATCTTTACACAATTCCTTAATGGCCACATCAAGTGGCTTCAAGATTTTACACAAGTCGCTTTAAAGTTGTATTTCACTATCCGAGAGTGTGGCCAATTTGTAATCAGATAATAAATGATTGGCATATCTATATATTTTTAGAAATTTTGACATAATATTAGCTAAAGATGTTTAATATCATGTATTAGTTTTCCTGGATGCAAATCGTAACACTGTTACAAGGAGTTCTTTTATTAACAAGTTTAAATGATTTGTTTTTAGAATTATAATTTCTTGCTGTAAAGTTTATGTATTTAAAAAAAGAGTTATCTGACCACTCATCTACTGATATTAATTAATAGGTTTTACTTTTCTTTTCAGAATAAAAATTGTTAATAAAATTCCATATGTCAGTTGTATAAATAACTACCAAATATTTAAATTAAAAAAATTAAAAATAAAATAGTTGTAAAATATTATATATTTACACAAATAGTTAAAAATAATAATAAAAAAAGAACTATAATATCAAAAAAAGAAAATTATTCGTTTTATTTCTATATCCGACATCAAAATACTCGAATTACTCGTTATTCGCAAAGTCGCACTTTTAAACTTTTTAAACAGTAATTCGTATCAAATTGTTCGAATTATGAGAACGAACATTATTCGAATGGAGACCCTAATAAATACACAAGATTGTTTAAGTGAATTATTCTGTAAAAATAAAATTGTTTATAGCAAATAAGTAACTTTTTTCTTCGTTTTTGAAATACTATCATTTTAGCCTTTTTAAGACAGTTTTAAAAAACAAAAAGGCTAGAAAGAAGCTAGAAGCTAAAACGAAAATTCTGAGGCTGAAAGAAAAATAAAAAGGCCAGATTTAGCCTTAAATAGGCAAAGCTGACAACACTGATGGTGATTTTTAACTTATTCACAATATTTTGCTTTAACTATTTTAAACTTCATCACTTTTCAAAATTAACAAAAATATGTATTTTAATTATTTTTTTTTTTACTATTTTAGATAAGGAAAAATTATGCGCAAAATTTATTCACAAAACATCATCAAATATGATATCTCCTATTAAATATTTTTTTCAGAATGATACTTTTTTTTGATGTTTTAACAAAAACCAAATTAAATTTTATATTATATAGACAGGAAAAATGTAGCAATTTATATGTTTTATTTATAGTGGAAAAAACACCTTTATACGGAAGAAAATATTTTTGTAAAAAATAATATTACTCTTTTCATGTGAAGGCAATCTTCAAAATATGGGATTTGTTAAGTTAGTTTTGGCCGACACTGTATAGACATATATATTTTTCTTTTTTCAATTTTTAAGTCGTCATTGTTTAAACAAATATTATAAATTTACATACTACTATAGTGTATATAATTATAGCTGTAGGGTATTTGATGACCATCCTTAACCATCAAAATATAATTTTCTTTCTATTTATTTTCCTTTTTTTTTAATTGTTTTATAAATTTTCTCCTTTTGTATTAACAAAGAAGTTACAACAACACTTTACAACAATTTGTGTAGTTGTAAACAATATTATTTTGCATAATATCAACTTAACTGAACTGCAAACTTCGTCTTCATTTTTAGTTTCAAATTTGTTGTCTTCTCTTATTTTCTTTATTTTGATACTTGTATCTTTTAACAAAAGTAAAATCTTCATTTTAAGTTGTTGCAAATTGTATACATACATACATACATTTCCTAGATATTTTATCATATTTTTTACTTTTTAGTTTTATATTAAAGTTTTTTACTTTTTATTTTCTTAAGTATGTATTTTGTGAAATTTACTTAGATTTTTTTCATAAAATTTAATGCTCTAAAGTGTTTCAAAAATAGCATATTTTTCATTCATGCCTCTAGCACTTCTTTAAAAGATTGAGATATTTAGTACGCGAATTATATATAAAGATGTTGAGTACTTAATGCTTGTATTTTCATAAACTGTGCTAAGGAAAAAATTTAGTTGATTTAGGATTTTATATTTGGGAATAATTGTGTATGTGTGTGTTCAAAATAAATTTAGTTATATACATACATTTTTAAAATTTGAAATTAAATTTTGTTTTAAATCGCTAGATAGGGGAATTCAAATAAGGTTTATAATTCATACTTACAGTAGTGGTTAAATTATTTCAAACTATGATTATATTTAACTTTTGTTCTTATCTTTTAGCTTCTTGAATTAGTTTAGTTGAATTAATCTATTTTTTGTATTTTCTAAAGTGTATGAATTGTTTTTCTTAAATAACTAAAAAATATTTCGTTCAATTATATTAACAAAAAAAAAAAAAAAAATTACTTAGTAGTATGGTCAAAATTAAAGTGCTCAAAAGATTTGTAACCATATTTTTAATTTTAAATTACATTTTGTTTAAAACCGCTAAATAAAGTAATTATAAAATATACATAATTTATACATACAGTAGTGGTTAAAACATTTGAAACTTAGGTTATATTTCAGCTTTGCTTTTATTTATTTTTTTTTTTCTCCAAAAATATTTTTTTATTTATATTATATTAAATAATTAATAACTATATGAATTAATTAAATAATTCTACTAATTACTTTTTTGTTAAATAACTAATAAGAATCCATTTCGCGAAGTTATAGCCACAGAAAGAATTATTTAGTAGAAAGATTAAGATTAAAGTGTTCAAGACACTTGCAATTTCTTTCTTCTCTCCTCTAATTGTAAAAATTTACACCAACAAATTACTAAAAATAAATATATTTTACTAAAAAACATATAAAGAAACTAACTTTATGGCCCTGTTACTCTACCGTAAATGAAAATACGTAAAAACGTAGAGTGACCTAAAAGTGATTAGGTGATCAATTGTTCGACTTTTTAGAGAAATCGGTTTTCGAATATTCCGAATAGTTGGAATTTTTAAAAAACCAGTTGCATTTTTTGAAATTCCGAAAAAACGGTTGACCGGTTTTTATGTCAAAATTAATATGACCATCAAAAAACTATATTTCTTAACAAAAACTCAATAAATCTTATAACAATCAAGTTAAAATTTATTAAACAGTTTATTTTGGGAACATCTTGTATTTAGGATAAAAGAATAATCATCAAAACTGAGACCAAGTTTTATATATTACTAGCTTACCCCTTTCGATGCGATAACTAATACTTACTTTATATGGAGGCTACTACTGCCCCTGAACCTGTCCGCCCTTTTAGAAATTTAGTATAAAAATTGTTTCTACAAGTTTTTAAGACTCACTCCTATAGACATGCAAAAATTAATATACGCTTTATATGGGGGCTATCCCTTCTCCTGGATGGACGTTTTCATTTCATCAATGATAAGAAAGCAGTTTCCGCAATGTTTAAGTGTTGTAAATTCAAGAGTTTTTTAGATAAACCATTATGAGTATTTGTACCACTACTCTCCCTGCATGTTTCTAACGTAATTTTTTCCAAAAAAAATGCACGTTTATGAGCTTTGAAATAAGCCTTATTGCGATGTACTAAGCGAATAAGATCGCAATTTTAAGGAAGAAAATAATATGTGAAACTAATATAGGTGTTCTTTATAAATAAAACATTCGCCTCTTTTTCAGCAATTATATTAAAAATGTATTTCTTCCATCTGGGAACTCGGCATACAAAATTCATGCCATTCGTAAGGGAATGTGGAAGCGTTATTTTACTTTTCTCCCTTGAAAACTTACTTCGTTCGAATCTCATTTTTTTTACTGGGAACTTACAGTATTAATTTCAATTTAACCTTAAACTATATTCATAAAATATAAAAAGAAATTAAACATTATTAATATTAATCAGTTAAAAAATTACTTCCACTCAAATATAGTATTTTGTACATATGCTTTTTTTTTTTTTTTAATAAATTAATTTTAAAACCTGTTATTTGTGTTTAAAAAAACCGGTCTACTAAAACCGAAAAAACCGGTTAGAAAACCAAGGCTTTCACCATACGTTACATTTACTCCAAAGTGTATCCGTATACAGCAAAACGTGTCAGCTGATTCGTTACATATATGTTTGCAGTTTTATTTCCGTGCTTCAAGGGGTAAATTTCGTGATATTAATTTGTGTAAAAAAATAGCTTGAGATAAATAAAATTCTGAGATTAAATACCAAATTAATTTTTAATAATGAAATTAACAAAATTCTTGGCTTGAAATTAATAAATTTCTAGGATTCTGAGACCCCACTAGAAGATAGAAAAATTAAGAATATTTTTTTAGGAATATCTAAAAACTATTCCCAGAAAAGCTAAGACTGAAATCCCATAAGTAGTATGCCATTTAACTCTAAAAAGTAGTGCTAGGGAATGTGCATAAAAAACCTTAATTTTTCAGAACAAAACGAAGGACACATCTTGATTTAGCTTACTGCAAAGAGTTCAAATTAAACCTTCAGAGATCAGATAGAAGCCATCCTATAAGCGAAAAGCTTAGTGGCTGAAAACTTTACGTAGAATTACATGATCAGTGAAGTACAATTGCAAATGAGTATAAAAAATATTTATTAAGATTAATGTATTTTTGTATTACAAATGTTTTGAACTCTTTACTTTTTACTTGTTTTTCTAATATTAGTTTTTCAGTATTTTTTTCCATTTATCATATTATGTCCGATTTAATGGTTCGTTCTTTAACGATATGATTCGAGTTTTTTATATTATTATACCATCTAACTACATTAATATTCCATTCTATCAGATAATATGATAGGATTATTATTGCATCCTATGTTATTATGATTTCATTTTATCATATTACTATTCCATCTTATCATATTATTATACCATTTTATAATATTATTATTCCGTTTTATCATATTATTCCATTTTACAGCATTACCAGAATGATGATTTTATCATATTTTTGATAATTTTTTAACCCAAATATGATTTGATGATTTTTTTATTATAAAATATGACTTGTATTTTAATAATGTTAGCAACGTTTTTTAATGACTCATTATGATTTGTTAGAATATGTTTATAAAAATCCATACAACTAATTTTAAAATATGTACTATACTTTTTGTATTTAATGTTTAATGGCAAAAATTCAAGTTTATATGACAAAACTACACTACAAACCTCGCTTATATAATCCCTATATTCACATAGAAATCACGTAAATGTATTTATTCTTCTACTGTTTGTTTCACTTCACTTACCTCCTGTATTTCGAATAGAGTATTCAATGGCACATTTTTGTCATAGGTCTAATATTTGATATTTGCCGGTGTTTGCAAAAACTTCAAGACCACGTCCCACTAGATTGTATTTGAAAACCCGCTAGAAATCACCTAAACTCCAAATAAAATCGCAAATTTTTACAGCTGAAATGTTTCTTATTAAAGCAACTAATAAATAAATAAATATATATATATATATATATATATATATATATATATATATTAGGCATCAAAAGGGTGAGCAAGTCATTCGAAATTGTATTTTAAATACATTGATTTTCAAAGATTTTTTTCGCATCGAATTACTCAATAACCCTAAATTACTTGAAAGATTTGTCTGCACAATAATGTTGAGGTGATTTTAAATTTTGAGAACAAATTTTTAATTTCAATATCTTTTTTTATAGAAAGATAGATAAAATTTCTTTGTTTCAGATAGCTTCATGGTTTAGATAAGCAGTAGTAACTTTTTTTAATTTTCTTATTTCTGTTATAAATCTATGTTTTTATAATGAAGAAAAATATTGCTAGAAACCGCCAGCTAAAAAAGTGCAGCAGCCAGAGTACCCACTTACAGGTTTCTACAGAAAGTACCCGCAACAAAATGCCGGCAGATCTAGCGAGAAACCATCGTTTGGCGACACTAATATTTGTCCAGTAGCAATAATACTTTCGTCAATTCTGGCACATGATCGAATTCTGCTAGGAATATCGCTTTTCGATAGAAAATAATTTAATGCCCATTAAATTGCACGTATTAAACGTTTCAAAATGGAATGATCATAATCTGTAATCCAAAGGCTATAATCTCATATACTGCTTTTTGGTTACTCTTGTATTGTCCAGCATTAATTTATATTTTTGTGGGGCTTTAAATCAATAAAATGGAGAGTTCCCAAAAGATTATTAATGAAAATCCATCACTGAAAAATACCTCGAACTTGTACAATTTATACATTGAATCGATATATTCAACAATCATAGAGATGTTAAATGTTGTTTTCTAATATTGGGGAGTTTAATAAATAATATTTCATGATTTTTATAGTAAAATTATGATTTTTTTATTGCCTAAATGTTGACTATTTGGCCAAGGTTTCTGACAACGCTGTCATTTTATCATGTTATTATTCCATGATATCATATATTAAAGTAAAACACATTCATTCAAAATTATTATTTTTATAAAATATTTATTGAGTCCATTATATTTGGCGCAAAATAACAGAATTAAAAAGTTATTTACATATTATTTTTTCATTAATTAATTTTATTTATTTTTGCAAGATAATACAAGATATTTTTATTAACTAAATCCTTTAATTATATTGCTCAAATCACACAGAACCATATACACTTATATCAATTCATGTATAAACTGACAATTATAATGAAGACGCTAAAAACAAAATACATTCAAAAACAAACAAGCGCATTTTCAGCAATATTTGTAAAAAGCATATTTATTTGTAACATTTTATTGTTATGGGAATTATAATATGAATGTGGTTTGAAAACAAAATATGGTTTCAGAACAAGAAAAAAAATAGTTGCAGAAATTATGATTTTTTTTTTTTTTTTTTTTTGTTTATATTAATAAAATTTTGTTTATAGTAAAAATATGCAAAAACGTATAATTTTTGTAGTCAACTATATAGAAATTTTTATTGAATGTAAACATTGAATGGTAAAACTGAAACAAAAACATTGTTATTATGAACACAGCATTATTAAAATTAATGAAAATTAACTGTGAGAACATAATATTGTTGTAGTGACAATGCCGCAACCATGATTTTTACCTGCACATAGCTTCATCGCTTCTTCTGGTTTATGTTTTTTTTAAGATATTTCGTTTAAAAATTAATATTAATTGAAAGGAAGATATGATACAGATTATAAACAATTATAAAGGATTTTTGGATTTTTAATACGTACACAATTAACGTCCATTTTGCTCTAGAACCATTTATTGGGAAATATTATTAGATATTCGATTCTGTTGTTTTCTTAGCTCCATGGTTTTTAGAAAAGAACACAAATGTTGGAGATATAATTTTTTTTTTACTGTAGTTCCTTTCGTTTAAGATTAAAAAAAAATAGATTTTTCTCATAAACACCTTTTCTAGATGTAAAATAAGAACGCTTGTAATTTTCTTCTTACAAAACATTTTGAAACATTTTTTTTTTAAATTATGCAAATGCAATATTTTTTATAAGCTCTTTTGAAATAACAAAACTCTAACCCAGTTTATTTTAAATCTCTTCTTATTCTCTTTAGTCTTTACACTATACTCTTTACGATATTTATAGCAAATCTCTTGATTTCATATTTATTTATTCCTTTTTCACTTTCACTTTTATTTTGTTGGGATTTCTTCTTCGTTTTCTTCTTTGCCTCTGTTTGAGATTCAACAATGAAGTAATATTTTCTTTGGTTGCCACGAGCTTATTTTCTATGCAATATTGTGGAAAAGTGTATAAAGTTATTTTTATTATTTTCGTTGGAAAAGAAAACAAAATTCCCAAGATTATATTTTTTTCAAAACATTTCGTTATAAACATAATATATATACCGACAGTCCGTATATACATACAGTCCGTCAGACGCTCAGTCAGTTAGTCAAAAATATGCATCATCTGCTGTTTCAAAAAAATTACTCAGTAAGAGTATTTATTTTTTTTTTTTTTTTTTTTTTGTTTGTACCTCCTAAAGTTTCATTATTTAACTTCCTTGAATAGATAGATTATTTGCTTGTGTAAGTAGTTTGGTGTATATGTGTATGTGTTTGTGTGTAAATTTATTTGCCCGGGGAGGTATCAGTAGCAGGTATGGAAAAGTTACTAAGGTCGTACTTTTTTTTTGATAATATTTAACATTCAATAATACCGAAGTACTCCCTCGAGTCATTTGATAGTATCAAATGATTAAGTGATCATTCTACAATTCGATTCTAAATTCAACTTTTTAAATGAAAACATATTTTGCAGATATTTCGTTTCCCAATAGAAGTCTAAAATATTTAGTATTTTATGTTTATTTTTCTTTTTTTTTATAAAAATATTTGTTTCAAATCTATACTTGGTACTCAGAAGTGATAATGAAACTATGATGAAGACTGTTCCTTTACTAATTTCTGATGGTTCGAGTTCCAAAAATTATACTTGTAATAAGACAATTCAAATATATCTGAAGTAGGTCAAATGCTTAGTTAATAAAATTGTAAACGAGATTCACTCTAAAATATGTTATAACTATTAAAAATTACAAGATTCTATGTTCTGAAAATCAAATTCCAATGAAAGTGAAAATGTTGCGAATTTCAAAGATATATATATATATATATATATATATATATATATAATATAAAACTAAAGTTGAAGTGCTCGTTTTTAAGGAATTTATCGTTGGCGATTTGCTTCTTTTTAAGTTTTTGTTTCTAAAAATCTTCATATTTTACTATAATATTTATTTATTTGTTTATTTTAATTTTAGATATACAAATTATATTCTTTGAGTTTTTCACTTAATAAAAAATAAATAACTGTTAAACTTTTAATTTTAGTATTCTGAGGGTAAAAAAGGCACCATTTGAAATTTGTTTTGATTCCCAAAAAAATATTTTCATTTTCCATCCCTGGTCAGTGGTACTAAAGGTGCTGGTGTGGCTGTGTTTGATGATGCTGATGATGACAATGGTTACTGCAAATAGTTTTTTTTTTTTAGAAAAATAAAGAGCTACAACTAAAAATTGTAATTGAGAATCATTTCTTTTATTAGCGCTGAAACCATAGAAACTGCAATTACTGTGGAGAATTTATAAGTCCTAGAACGCTGCTTAAGTAAATTTCTCAGAGTTAGAGCTTAAGACTTTAAGTATAATTTAACTATAAGTATTTATTTCCAACTTAGTATATGAACATTAATTTCTGGAAATCTAAAAATGAAAGAGAAAGTACGGAAGAGTTTTCAAGGAATAAAATCAGTACTTGTTAAGGAATTTGCGAAACAAATTTCTTTTATAATACATTCTTATTGTACAAATACTATCACATATACTCTGTCTGTATTTTGATCATAAAAAATAAATTTCATGGTGAAAAATAGGGTCTGAATGGAATATCTTAGCTTTTGTAAAGAAATTTATTAGCGTGTAATAACAAGGCGCACTATGTACTTTATTTTTTTGGGGTATGAGTGATCAAGAGTAAGTTAAAATATAAAAGTCAATGAATAATTATAATTTTAATATTGACCTTTGTGTAAAATATGCTCAGTTTTCTAAATTTCAACATATAGATTTTTAGTTAAAAAAAAAACATTTTTTTTACTTAAATAGCGTTCTATAGCGTTCAAAAGCTTTTAACTATTTTGCCAAAACCAGCAAAACATTTTACTTATACTAGCCTATAGTGTAAGTCATTTTGCATTATTCTATATATAATTTAGCTGCAATAAAGTGCAAGGCTGGATATAGGAATGCTTTTAATCAAAAAAGTCATATAATTTTGTATTTTATAAAACTAAATACGAATTTAACTTTGCTTATGGAAAAGAAAAGGTACCTCTTAACACACCATAAAAATTACATAAAATCAAAAAATAGCCAAAACACTAATATGTCCATGTGTTAAAATTGAGGATTATGTGAGTCTTCTGATTAAACACCTCATGTTCATATAATGTTAGTTAGAAATTTTATTTAAATATATTTAAAAATATTTAATTTTATTTGAATAAGAATATAAAATTTGTATAATGATCTTCTATTTAGTAGAACACTTTTGTTAATAATTAATGGACGTATGGGGGACATAATAGCCTGGTAACCTTGTAAAGTTTCGGCTGTGAAAATTCTTGTGTTGCGATTTTATAAACTTTTTCAATTTAAAACACCATCTATAATTACCTTTTCTGTTTATTTTATTTATGGTAAGTATTCCACATATATATCTTAATTAGAGAATATTGAAGTTCATTGAATTGGATTTGCAATTAAGTCACAGAACAATAACAATAATAAAATATATACCTTAAGACTTATTTTTGCACGAATTTGTTTTTGTATGTTCATTGACATACATTTGGTACAATTCTATTTCTCAAATAAAACAACTGTCAGATAAAACATATCCGTTTTATATTTTTCTTAATATTAACACTCTGTTTTCCCTTATTAAGATCAATATTATAATTATTGTCTTTGCTAATTATCTGCTGTGTTGCCATTCAACTACATATTACTGGTTTTAATTCTAAGATAATATTTGTATTGGTGTGTGTCCTTAATAAAGTTGAGATGGACTTTATGCGTAAAAACTGCAGTATTTTCGGAGAAGAACGTATAGTTTCTTGTTGGTTGTGTTTGGGAAATTACCACTTATAATATAGTGGCCTCAAAGCTCGTGATGCTTATGCATTATCCGACAATGCCAAAAACTTGTCCAAATTGCAGAGTAATTGGCATTGAGTTTTACAACTTTTTCAAAAGCTATAAAGCTGAGTTCGATGGAATTAAAAAAGACTTTTCTTCTCTACAAGGAAAACTAACTAAATATGGTGAACTTTTTTCTAAATTCACAAATTTAGTTTAGTTTAAATTTTGAATATTTGACCTCAATATGCATTCCGTTAGAATCATCATGAAAAGATTTTGGTGAAACTATGAACATCAATAGAGTTGTGAACATCATAAGAGTTAAGTTTTCAGAATATTGTTGGCTGGGATGTATAGCTGGATCACCAACGACGCTACAATGGGTAAATGTTAACCACCTCGAGAGTGAAAAAATGATCGGAGCTTGCAACTTTTGCAAATATGTACCTATTTTAATCATTTTTACATTTCTAAACTCTTTTAAGCAAGAATGTACTAAATAATTTCTTATGGTTTAAAAGATATTTAACTTCAAAAATTAAATTTGTAATTTTTGGCCTTAACTTTTTTGCGATTTTGTCATTTAACTTTTAAAATTCAAAATAACCCATAAGTCTTTACCAAAAAAAAAAAAAAAAAAAAATGTCTTAATAATGTATAAATATATAAGTAAACTTTAGTAATACTTTTATATTTTAAATATTTCGGAATTTACACCTAATATGTGAATATTTCCTCCAAATTTTCCTTTAATTTTAAAGGTATAAAATTTAATTTGTTCGCTTCTGCAACTAGTAGCATTCTTTGTAAACAGCTTAAAAATATCTCGAATCTACAACGATGTTGACACTAAAATTTTTTACTAATCAATATTGTGCAAACTTATGCATGCAGATGAAATTTAATATATATTAAAATACATACTTTTAGCAAAAATATATCAAAAAACTGGAGAAGTATTTTTTGGTATATTTTTATACTCTTTACCACAGGTGTAATGGGTATATATAATTTTGTCATTCCGTATGTAATTTCTACAATATTCATCTAAGACCTCAAAAATTATATATTTTTTTGGATTCTTATTGATGGAGAAGTCAATATAACGAAGTCCGTCTGTCCGTCTCTCTGTTGAAATCACTTTTTAGAAAGCCCCAGTTATCGGATATATATTTTTTATACATCAAATTATAGGGAATATTTCTGGGGATAACACTAGTAAAAATCAAAACAAAAACAAAATCAGTCCATTAATAGCCGAGATATCTCCAAAAACCGGAAAGACCTCTAAAAATGTCTTTGTTTACGACTATTCTAAGCTAGCACAGAAAATTCGGAATCTTTATTTTGGATTTTTTTGCGGAAGAAATGAACAAAATCGATTCATTAATAACTGAGATATCGGTTAAAACGCATTTTTGGACTTTGTGAAACTTATATATAAGTTTCAGATTTCGTATACAAATTTGTTTTAAATATTATTCTATAAGTTCAGTTTTTTTTAATCATATTGGTCCGTAAATAACCGAGTTGTAGGCAAAAATCTGAAAAGAAATATTAAAAATATACACACACAAACATATGTAATAACATTCCAATGACTTTCAGTGTTGTTGTTTCTTTAATAAGCAAGTAATAGTTTTTGATTGTATATACAACACACAATCATTTTTTATGATTGCGTGGACGTTTTTTACCCAGTGGTAAGAAGGTATAAAGAACCCTTCTGGAAGGCCTTTTTATAGGCAGAAGAGCTTCTCCCTGCATTCCATGTTCATGTATTTTTTACACGCGATGTCTTACACATTCGTGACGCAATGCGGCCCTTCTAAAAGTCCTCTCAAATAAAAACTGCCAACAGGACTTCTAGAGAATTGCTACCAACAGATCTTCTGAAGAAAATCCGTCACTATTTGTACACTATTTTATAAAATATTTTTCTATTTATATAAAATTTTTTGTTTTAAATTATTGTTAAAAGCTTAAACTTAAGAAAATAAAATATCAGTATTAAAAAACATATCTGAACTTTTGACAAAACATCTTAAGTTGAGACAAGACAATTTATTTTACATTTATTGCATTTTCATAGAAATTAATGATTTTTTTTTTTTTAATTGTTGAACTCTCCTGAAAAATATTCAAGTTTTTATTAATCTATTTTATCAAAAGTACATAGATATTGTTACATTTTTACCTTTTGAAAGCTGTGGTTTATTAATTTTTAAATAAACGAGATGCTTTGATTGCAAATAAAAGCAGTTTTATTTAAAAATGAACAACAGTCACTATGTATTATAATATACACACTTAAATTACACACTTTATACTTAACTACAGTCTTTACTTAACTTTATACTTAACTACACTCTTTACTTAACGATACTTCCAATTAGACTGACTCAATGGTATTCTCAAGGCCAATTTATATACATTGCATTACCTTCTATATACTTCTCGAAAGCTCAATTTCTACAATGATCTTAACGAACAAACTAGTATATTCGAATTCCAGAGCTTTCGATGTTAATGTTAGCAGCTTAAACATTTAGTGTTGCAATGGTGAAAGCTTTTCATTCAATGTTGTATGTTTACAGCTATGTTAATAATTTCTACAGATATGTTAACTGCTGTTCACATAAGTAGAAAGGTTGAGAAGCATTGAGAAAGATTGAGAAGCATTGAGAAGGTTTCAGAAGAACCGTTATATTTGAATTCAATTTCGTAACAATATGATATAAACAATTCAGTTTTTAATAAAATAGCTAAAATAAAAAAATATAAATAAAAAATAAAATTAACTTAGAAGAATACAACCGACTTAAACAGATCATTAAACAAAACTAAATGCTTATTAATTTTTCTGAATTTCTGCTTTGAATTTTGACATTGTTTTGTAACGGTTTCTGAGTGGTTTTGTTTTTTTTTAAGCAAAAAAATATTGTAATCTTTCTATCCTTCTAAGAGAAGGGAAGTCGGATGTTCTATCGGATACTCTAGAAGGATGAGGCATTCCTGAAAGCCTTATTATAGAAGTCAGGTTAGCATGAGCGACTGCATCTTAAAGAAGGTGAAAATATATCTTCTAGAAGACCTGCACGTTGGAGGCCTTAAAATGTTTACTGCTGCGTTATTTGTAAATAGAAGCATTGCAATGAATCAGTGTACAAATTTGTGTATAAATTTAATAGTCATCAGATGCTATCAGCGTTGTTTTTTTTTTTTAAGGAAGCAACGCTTGCTATGATAGTTTAATGTTGCGTTTACATTTTTGTAGTTTGGAAAAAATGTAGATTATTTTTTTAAGTATAAATGTGAATATATGAAGGTATATTTCAAATTTTATTATTTGTCGGTAAGGTGGTGAAGGGTATAAAAGATTAGGCGCAGCCGAATATAGCGCTCTAACTTGGTTTTATTCACTAATAAAATTTTGACTTTACATTAAACATTAATTCTGCTAACGTTACTTCACATTTGATCAACATTTGTAATCAATAACATTTTAGTGTTTTTAATTATATATTATACTTACAATCTGACCATATTTTTAGGCAGCCGTTATAACAAATTTTTAATTTTAAATATCAAAAACACAAGCACAATTTCAGCAGTTTTCTTTGAATTTATCATGTTACAAGCAATCGTCAGCTTTCACACATAATAACTCAAAAACTAGTTGAGATTTCGAACCAATATTTTACATATAATCTAATTGATGTGTTTTTTTTTTTTTTTTTTATTAGTAAATGTAAAAAATGTTAAGATTCTGACATCGACTTTTAGCATTTTTGGCCAAGCTCGTGACAGTGTGCGTCGCTTTTTTGTAAGACAAAAATATTTTTGTGCTGAAACTGTTATAAGCTAGCTGCTCCAAACAATCTTTTATTGTGTAAAATAATACATCAAGATTACAAATTCCACACAAAACATAATATTATATTTTTACTATTATTTCTTATATATTGTATAAAATAAATATTATTCCTTCGTTCCCCCATAAATCAATTAAGAAGCTTATAAAACCATTTTTTTTTTTTTTTTTTTTTTTTTTTGAATAAACAATTTTTAATAAATTTAATCTATTCTTACGATTATTACCTCATTGCACAAATAACATGCGCCAGTATAATTGTGTGTTACGTATACGCACATATAGAAATACACAAAAAAATATTATAAAATAGTGAATATTAATAATTTTAAGGCCATTATATTATTTTTGTTGAAACAACCTATATAGGCATTTTATATATTAGTGAATTGAGAAATAAATCTGTTTTTATATTCTCTTAATATTTTACAAGTTTTTGGAAAGTAGGTAGAGTTATGTTAAAAAAAAAAAAATATTCTTTTCTTTATTTTTATCAAAATATTGTTTTTTTTTTAATTGCTAAAATTTGTTGTTAGAGCTATTTAAATGATTTTTGGAGGAATGAAATATTGATATTTATATTATACAATACATGATAATAAAACTATAATTCTAATATGGTATTTTGTGCAATTAAAAAAGTCTCTTGAAAATATGATTTTTTTTTTTTCAGAAAAGCTGGAAGCAGTTTATTAGCAAATCAATCTAAATATATTCTATAATTAAAAAGCATTAAAAACTTAAAAAAGCTAGCGTGAAAATTCTTTCATATATCGATAAACATAAATTTTCAAATTCACCACCATTTTCACCATTTTCGATCAATGCTGGACTTAAGGTGCAAATCTAAATAAATTCCAAAATTCTTTTATTAATCAATTTTAAAGTCTTGTATTGTGAAAAACACATCTGCTTAAAATAATAGATACACCTTATAGGATGATATTAAAGTATCGAAATTCTTCAGAAATACTCCAAGTATTTTTTTTTTATGAAAACAATTTAATCTGTCAATAATACTTTGACGAAAAATGTGGAAAGTATATGTATTCAAATTGATTTACATATACGTTTTCGCTTTATAAATACAAAAAATTGTTGCTCATAATAATAGATACAGTTAATTAATTTGTAATTTTTTTTTTATATTAAGGGCCTGTGTGAAATGATATAAAAGTATGCTAGTTAGTAAATTTTTGACCGTAATGAGGTGAATAAAATTTCACTAGCTCATAGGGCTAGTAGAACTTTTGACAAATATGTAGAAATTTTCGACGTTTTAAAATTATAGAAAATTTTTAAAATATTAAAGTATTTAGAAAATTTACATTTTGTTTTAAGATTACAAACGCATTCATTATTAAATGTCCATTTGAACATTTGTAATTGTAAATATTATATTATATGTAATTGAAAATATTATAAAGAAATATTATTCTGACAAAGAGAACGAGTAGAAACAATCATTGTACCATATAGGAGAGGAAAATTATTTAAACCAAGAGAAAAAATGGAAGTCATTGCGTAAAATAGCAAATTTAGATTTATATTTCTACAGTTTGTCCAAATTGGCTTATCTAAGAAAGCAAACGATATAAGCTCGTGATAGACCTCATAAAATGAGCCTAAAAACGTATAGATGGATTATTATATTGGCAAAAAAAAAAAACATATTATATTGGCAAAAATGAAAAGCTGGTCCTCTTTATTGCCTGGATAATACAATGAACGCAGATGAGTACAGGGACATATGGGAAAATATAATGTTTCCATATGCTATTTACTTCGAACATTCGAACAAGATAATGGCCCCAAACATAATTTGAGGTTAGTAAAGAATAGGTTCTTCCAGAATTATCCATGTTATAAGATGTCCCAGTCAATATCCAGATCTAAATTTTATAGATAACTTATGGAATCATTTGACTTGTTTTAGGTTTCTTTTTATTTTTTTGATTGATGAAAGAAGTACAGACTGATTTTTTTTTTAATGAATGAGAACGTGTTTTTTCTTTATATAAAGTGAACTTAGACATATTATTAAACTGTAAAAAAAATTAGCGACTTTTGAATTTTGACCGTAGCTCCTCCTAAAATAGTTCACTGGGTTGTAAAAATACATTGTGTGAAATATTAGTGAAATCGGATATCGTTAACCCTAAAGTTTGTATGGTGCGTTTATATGGGGAAAATATTACGTTTTTACAGTTTTTAGAAACATATAGTTATTAAATATTTTTCTTGGTAACAAAATTTTAAAAAATCGTAATCTACACATAATTATCTATCCAATAAGGCATAAAGAAAAATCAGTTATAAAAATGTTTAAGTCATTTCAAATTCCCCAGGAGTGTACAATTAAATTTTTAATTTTTTGAAAACTATTTAACTCAATTGTTATTTTCAATTAAATTTGAACCAAATTATTGAAAAATATAGTTTTGTTTCTACAGGATTGTTTCAAAAATCCAATTTCAAACTTTTAAAAGTTTTGTTAAACAAATTTCAAAAAAGGTTGGAATAAAACAATGCAGGTTTATTTGAAAGTTTTGAGAAATACATAATGAAAACTTATTTATTTTTATCTTGACTTCGATAACATTTTATAGAAATATAACTGAAGGACCTTTGTTGATATGAGTAGTGTAGAAGGCAATTTAATCCTCAAGTGAGCTTGGGGTCAACATTTTTTAAACACAGCTTTTCTTAAATATTTGTCAAGTAAAATTGATTAGTTAATATCACGGACAAATAAAAGTATAATTACCTATTTCTGAAAAGTTAAGTCATGCTAAGCCATTAAAATTTCTCACAGAAATCACTGCATCTAAATCCGGATAAAAATATTATTTTTTCATGACGTTTTCTTAAAAATTTTAATTATTTGAAATATTGATTTTTGACCTTCTTATTTTAAAGGTAATTATTGTCCAATTTGTATAAAAATTCCGCAATATATTTTCTGAGATATGGTTTTTCTTACTGTGTAATAATTTTGTTTAGTTTGAATATCAGTTCAAAAAAAAAAAAAAAGCTAAAACTGCAAAAAATACCTTTCTGCCGAAATCCGCAAAATTCAAATCGCAGGTACGGCTTAGTCATACAAGGCATTGACCTAATTCTTTTCAATTTTATTTCCTGTATTTTTGCCTATTAATCTGCATAGTTTTATTCCAACTTTTTTGAAATTTGTTTAACAAAATCTTAAAAAAAAATTAAAATTCTTTAAACAAACATATAAAGGGGTTTGAATTATCCTGGGGAAACAAAAACGTATTTTTCACTAATTATGATTCAAATTTAATTTAGTTAAATATTTCTCAGAAAATAAAAAGTGGTCTGAAACACATTTTTAACCATTTTATCTTGTTTGATAGATAATTATGTGTGGATTACAATTTTTACACTTACTAATTTGAGTTCTGACTTTGAAAATTTTTCAAGGCAGTAGCAGAATATATGAGAAGTTACAGAATATCTTTGAGAAAATTTTTCACTCATATATCTCGTGACTTACTTACGAAAAAAGAAATAAAGTCTGCAAATGCAAAAATCAAGAATTCAAATTTTAAAGCGTAAATATATTTTTAGCTGTAAGAGATAATAATTTATTTTTTCTTAGAATTTTTGCATTTCGGCTTAAAGTTCATTGAATAATTGTACAAGAATATAGTGTAAAAGTTTTATTGGACACTCGGCAGAATATAATGCATTTTCTAGAACGCCACGACCGTCATCAGCACTCTTCAGCGTCCCACCATGGTGTTCTTTGTAAACATTATCTATTTAACTTACAAGTTTTTTGGAAATGGAATCTGTAACTTATTTTCCTTATATGTTATTAAGTAAGACGAGTGATTTACGATTCAGTTTCTTTTAGAGTTATTTTTTATTCTCCTTTTTCAATTATTATTTTTTATATGCTTAAAGCTACCAGTTAGATAGTAAAGCCACTAATTAAGTAGCAATGAACAATATTGTTGTTATTTTGATTTGTCCCTTCTGTTTGTTTTCTATTTTTAGAAATACTTAACAGGGGAAGTAAAGTTAAACTTTACACCGTACCTTGTGTTTAAGGTTAATTAGTTTATAGTTTTTTGTTGAACATTTTTTTTTAGAATTTTATATTTTCTTTTTCTCGCCAAGCACTTTACGGAAATATAAAGTGCTTGGCGGACTTAATTTGTAGAAGTTACGCTTTTTTTAATTTTACATACTCGAGGTGGTAAACTTTGACACAGTGAACCTTATCTTGTATTATCACAGGGCGATTACAAGACACTTTTTCTGAAAGTTTAAGTCCTCCCCTATAACCTGTAGTTTAGGTAATACAGATTCATTGCCAAAATGTTTGCGATCGGCACCACTGTGTGGCTCGGAAGTCAAATAAACCAAATAATTTGGTGTACGCAATTTGAAATTTCCTTTTATTCGTTTAAAAACTGTCTCTTGTTTATTTAGTAGTTTGAAATTCTTCAAATTTTAATAGATGTTAGTTTTTGGGACCACTTTGCATTTCTTTATATTACCCAATTTTGTTTGAAACTTTTTATATATCTATAAGATAGGGTATAATAAACATGTGTTACAAACACATTGCCCTATATTTTTATTCCCTTACACTTTAAATTCCAATAAATCTTGCTTGATTAAATCAATAAATAAAATATTTCAAATCACGTTCGTTTTACAAAATTTCAAAAAAGTAGTAGCAAACAAATATTTGCGGATGCAAAAAGTGTTTACTTCGTTTATAATTCAAATTTATTTTTATGACAATTTAGATTTTTTGTTAATGATATTTATTTTGTTGGCAATAAAAGTAAAAATCATTGTTGAATGAATTGGCAAGATTTTTAGAATATGTTACATAATTCACATAATTTCCTATAAATGTAAAAGATAGTAAAGTAAAATACATGTGTTTTTTTTTTTAAATTTTGTCACCGTTGATTTTTTTTATTGTGCATAATAAAAAAATACTTAACAAATTAATACAAATAATTAAAAAATATGTAAATATTTAACATACACACACGCTTATTAGAGATTTACTAGGGCCCCAAAACAAATTTTGTTAACATTTGTAGTAGGCAAGCAAAATGTAAGTAGAGAGTAGAGATGAGGAGTACAGAAATCCCTAAGAAGGCGTGCGCAAACTTAAATTAATAACAAATTAGAAGTTTTGCTTCATTTACATTAGATGAGAGTAGTTTCACAGATAGTTAGATAGAGTTTTAGAGAGGTAGTTTATAGACAGAGAGAGAGTGTTTTGGAGGACAATGAGATAGTTTTCGAGTTAGAGAGAGTATGAAGGAAACATGGCTTATATACAACAGTTGAGTATTATGATGAGAGAAAAAAAAATAACCACAGATCGTTATTTAAGTTACAGTTTAGCACAAGGACAGTTTCACAAGATCTTCCCTTTATACCGCTGTTATGAGTCCTTAACGGTATAAAAAAGTCTTGAATTATTTATGTCTTTTCTTATAGCAGAAGAGATTTTTTATGGTTGTTGTTGTTGATGATGTTATGTAAGTCACAGCATTAGAGTTGTTCTTTTTATAATTTTCGTCAGTTTTTGTTTTGGAATTTTGGCAGTAGTTAAAGTCTCATGTCAGAGGTCAAAATGTCAAAGTTAAAATGTTTTTGTGTTAAAAAGAAAAAAAAATTGCAAGGACTAGCCAGTAGCGTAAGTTTGCGTTCGAAAACACAAGTCAAAGGTCAAAAGAGCGTTTTTGCCAAATTCAATTGTGAATAACTTAATAAGGTCCAGATTTGCCAGGAGGTCCATAGTTGGAGGAAGGAGCACCACCACCACCGCCGGAACCACCACCCAAATCGTAACCACCGCTGCCGCCGCTACCACCGCCAATACCACCACCAATACCACCGCCAATACCACCTCCGATGCCACCGCCAATACCACCACCGGAACCGCCACCAGCACCGCCATCGAAGCCACCAGATCCAGCACCACCACCGCTGCCATCCTTTTGGGTCTTGTATTTGATGAAGTAAACTTCGGGTTTGGAGGGTTGAGTGGGAGCTGGTGTGGGAATAACAATGTCTTGTTGATCCTCGGGTTTCTTGACCAAAACGTAGACCAAAGTCTTTTCTTCGTTTTGAGGTTGAACAGGGATGATGGGAGCTTGATAAGAAGGAGGAGATGGAGCCTTAATGAAGATGATCTTGTAGTGCTTTTGAGCTTGACCAACGGGAATGTTGGGACGGGGACGAGATTCCTCGGGCTCTGGTGGGGGAACATGAACATAAATGTGTTTTTGCACCAAAGTAGTGCCACCTCCACCACCACCGCCGCCGCCAAAACCTCCAATGGCACCACCACCGCCGAATCCACCACCGGATCCTAAAGGAACACAATGATAGCAAGAAATTAAGAATTATTCAAAGACGATTCTAATAGAATACGGTTAAAATGCTTTTAAACTTTTGAAACTTACCACCACCGAAACCGCCTCCGCCAGAGCCGCCGCCGAAACCGCCACCTCCGAATCCACCACCACCACTAGAGCCACCACCGAAACCGCCACCACCGAAACTGCCACCGCCGAAGCCACCACCACCTCCGGAGCCACCACCGAAACCACCACCTCCGAAGCCACCACCGCCTCCGGAGCTACCGCCAAAACCGCCACCACCGCTGCCTCCGGGTCTGTTATAGGCATAACCAGCTTCTGGCCTAGCGGCGGCCAAAGCCAAGCATGACATTAAAATGAAAGCTTTCATGATTCACAAAAAATAAACTTTTAAGAACACGACTTTAGATCGTTTAACGCGTTTAATTAGAGTATTTAATATCCTTGTACTCGCACACAGTTATAATGATAATCCTTTTTGTATCAGTGTGTTAAAACGTCAAATGTGGTTGATTTTTTTCTAGTTGTATAAGCAAAATAGTAGGGGTTGGAAAAGATGGAAAGTTCTGATTCGTTGCGACTTTATGTTGCGACGATGATTGTTGTTTATTAAACTAAATCAAATGGTTTACTGACGATCTACAGTTAGAGTCTCATCCATTTATACCAAAATTGACGAAATTCACTTATTTTTGCCAAAAAGCACTTCATGCAATCCATGCATACTGAAGAAAAAACAACAACATATACAATAGCTACAATAATATCAGTTGGTTGGCTGGCTGCTGCTATTACTATTGCTGTTTTTGTTGTCTTTGACTTCTGTGGCTGGGAGAAGGTTCACATGACACACAACACCAACTTATGAAAAGATGAACCAACCAAACAACCAACAAAGCAAACGAACCAAACAAACAAAACAAAATGACTGGACGGACGAACGAACGGACAGACAAACAAACAAACAAGCAAACAAACAAATGAACAAAAATAATATTTAGTTAGTTCAGCTCTATATGAGTATTTGAGTGTGAGTTGTATCTTCTTCATCATTGTTTCACTGTTTTTCGTTTTCAACGGCAGCAACAATATTATATAGCAAAAACTAGAGGTTTTCATTTGTAGTTGTTGTCATATTTAGGCTTAAATTTATCTTTTTGCTTTCTGAAAACTCCAGCAACATCTACTACTAACTTTATGTTTATTGGAGATTTCATTTTCATCTTGAGCACTTTTAGAGAAGATTTTTCTGTTTGTAAATAATTTTTGCATGTTTTTTTTAGTAGAAATAAAAGTTAAAATATGCTGTAATGAAGTAGTAGAGTCTAAAACTCTCCTTGCTAAATGTTGCGTAGTTTAGGCTTATACTAAAAATCTCACACACTTACATTCGTACATTTTCAGTTTGTAAAGGCTTAAAACCTAAGTTTAATTTTTTTGGTTTTATTTAAACTTATATTTGCAAAGCACACATACAAATACATTACAGTGTGGCCAGACCTTCTACAAAATAGATATTCCCATTTGATAAAGTTGTTTGGAAGTTTTGGGTACTATATAAAATATGGAGTAGACTTCAACAGATAATTCACCTCGCGGGCCCTTTCAGGAATTTTTCATATTCCCGCGGATCTGAAGACATAACTGATTTCTTTAATAATGCAAAATGTGTAAGAAAATTTTTATAGGTTCGCCAAGAAAATATATTGGTATGTTCATTAATTCTCATCGTTTTCATCTTTTGAGGCAAAGAACGAATCAAGCCAGTTTTTGAAGCGTCCTTTACTCTACCGCAAATGTAAATGTAAACGAAATGTGAGTGTATGGTTACTTAAAAAGCGTACATGTAGCAGTTATTCTGTTGTTGTTTTTTTTTGTACATCAACATCAGTGATATCAATAAGACATATTTCCAATAAATGCTGTAGTTTAAAAATCACTATATTAAGATAAGCGTTTTTATAAAAAATACCACTTATTCGTTTATAAAAAGTTTTATACTAAACACACTGCTTTAACTCTATGGTTTATTTCAATACATTTTAGCAAATTCTTTAGCTAAGAAAATTACAAAATAATATTCAAATCAGTTTACTTTTTACAGCGATTTTTTATGCTGATTTAACATATTAAAATAAAAAGGTGTTAACGCCGTTCGTAGAGAGATCTAATTTGATTAGGACAGTACGCTACATTTGCGTTTATGAGTATCCATAAACACATAAGTCTTACAAGCTAAACGTGTCAGCGGATTCGTTACATTTAAATCTACGGTAGAGTAATGGAGCCTTGATACCTTGTTCCGATGTTAAGTGTATTTTATCTACAACATTCTGAATAGAACGAAACAAATATTAGTTAAAAATGACAATGTTTTGGCTATATGGTGGGTGGAGCAAAACTTCCCGACCACTTTTGTCCAAGCACGCAACATGATGGAAAACTACGGATTCGTGTCTGGTTGCATAATCTGGCCTTTTTAAGTTCAAGCCTGTGTTCGGCACAGGTCTCTTGTGGTCGTTTCCCCTTATCTTAACAGCTCCTGATACGAATATTACTTTGGCGGCATGGATATTCGACTTTGATTACGATTTTCCTCTTTGAACGAGATGTGTTGGGGTGAAATGAGGTTAGTTCTACCAAATATTATATAAAAATAAATTTTACGCTACTATAAAGTTCATTTTTACAGAATAAATTTCCAAATATTGGAAACTATAAGTATAAGTACATGTGTTTCTAATATTTTTTCCAAGGAAATGAGGCACATTTAACTCTTATACTGGATTAACAGCGGACAGAATTAAAGATGGGAAGAAGTGCAAGCTGGGAAATTCAGAACACTTTTTTATCGTCAATTAAAAACTCGCTTCTTTACATAGAGTTTTATAAATAAATAATTTTGTTTCTATTATTTTTTCCACCACTATATATCGGATTAGCATATTTGATACAGATGCCAAGAAAATCATGAAAATGGTAAAACTAAGAATGAGGTAGTCGTTGCTTCAGGAGCTTTGAGTTCGGGCATATAAGGAAGTTTTGACAGATCAAAGCGATGTCTAAAGTATGGTGAGGCAAACCATATGCAAAGTACTGCCAATCAAACCCAAGATTTATGTTCTGTGTGGTCAATAAGGACCATCTTGTATTTAGGAAGGCCCTTAACCTACGTACTGAAAATTGTACAACTGAACTGAACAGCTGAAAATTATACAACTGATTCTAAACCACTGTGCAATGGCTAAAGATCTTTTTAGCCAGACAATTCGAGAGATGGATAAAGAAAGATATGGCAATAATATGTGAACACTATAAAAATATATTTCGTGTCATATGGAAGAAGGAAAGGTATGGAAAAGACGGCATGAACATGTCTTTACTTTCCAGAAAACAGTGAGAAGTCCGAAGCGAATGGGTTCGTATGAGTTAAGATAGAAGGGATTTACGTTTACAATTGTTACGTTTGTTTGAAACTTTAATAGACGAACTTGTTTTTGATATTTCAAAGCATAAACCAAAAGTTATTGGAGCAGATTTTAATGTGCATCGGTAGTTAACTGGGGATGAAAATATACCAATGTAAGGGATTGTTTTGGAAGCACTTACCTAATCGGACCTTGTACTTTCAAGAGAACACTGCGACATAAGTAGACAAATATGCCATTTAGAGACGCGCGACCTCCTAACGATAATAAAAAGGAAAGTTTAAAAAAATTCTGCAGAGAGGATGCATGCCCTCAGCTTCTTGAAAGAATAGTATAAGTACTATTTTAAAAATGGAAACCATATAGAGTAACTACGACACATGCCGGGGAAATGATGATTAAGCAAGTATCAGGGAAGGAAATCTTGCATATTTTTTCAAACTTTAGTGATAGCAAGCCTGGATGGCATACTGAATAAGGTACTTAAATTGGCTCTTAAGGATAAATTGCAGGTGTTTGCAAATGTTTTTAACATTTGCCTTCGTAAAGAAGAATTTTCTGAATCTGAAAAAAATAAAGAGTTTGTTCTGATACCGAAAACCCACAAACAACTTGTAAAGCTATAATTTTACCGATCTATCCGTTTGCTAGATATGCTTAGAAAGGTTATAGAAAGGACTGTTTTAAACAGACTGCTGTCTGCAGTGGAAAGGGCAAAGGGAATTTCGAAACGGTCAACGAGAAACACAATTAATACAGTAAGGGATATTACAGAAAAAACTGTAGAAGGAAAAGGAGCGAGCAAAATATACTGCGCGATCATTACTCTATGTATCGAAAACGCGTTTGATAGTACAGACTGATGCCAACCAAGCTCTAGAATACAAGCCTGGAACTTTAAGGTCACAAGACAGAGGCAGTACTAATTAGTAGTTTGCCGGAGTAAAAATGAGACCGTTGTAGGGATTTTATCCCGAGAATTCCCGGAAAATCTTCCGGGAATTCTCCCCTATTCCCGAGATTTTTTGTCGGAAATCCCGGGAATTAAAAACTATAACAAATGTGGTAAACATTTTTAAAAATAAAAAATTCTATAAAAACCTTGATTGACCATAATTAACAAATATATGGTTAGATGATTACATTGTTTTACATCTAGTTCGATATAATTAACTCTAAAGAGTCCATTAAAATACTAGGAAAAGAATTTCTATACTAGGAAATACTGAAATGGTAAAACTACTTAAATTTTTGAAATTTTCTGCTATTAGAAAATGAAACATTGTACATCCCGCCAATGTTAGGTAATATATCACGACACAGTTTTGTAAGAAATTGATTTCTTATTTTGAGCTTCCACCTTAAACAATTTTTATATATTTAAGACTAAAAAAAAATATTTGTATGTTTGGAGGATATACTCGGGGTCCAAGGGAAATTTCAGAAAAATTATTCTTATTTATTGTTTCTTAAAAAATGTTACGTGAGTTTTTATTGTCCATACTCACTTACATGATACTTAAATAATAAAAGATTTTTAGTTTTTAAAACATAAACGTAGACACAATATATTTTTTAATATAATGAATTTCCAAAAAAGCAATTTTAAAATGTTAATATCGATATTCACAAACAATATTAAAACTTAAAATGCGATTTAAAAAAAATTTTCATAAAAATTATACTTCTAAAGTGTATTTGAAGTTTAAAATTTGTTTGTAAATATGGATGTAGATGTACGTTTTATTTGTTACCCAACAGAAACATTTATTAAAAACTGTTTTTAATAACTATTAAAATTTCTGTTTGTGCAAAATTATAACAAAAATGTTATCTTCCAATATATATTTTTATTTTAAAAGTATATAGTTTGTTTTCCGTTTGTTTGTTCCCGGAAATTCCCGGGAATGCCTTAAATAAAATACCGATTCTCGGGAGTTGATAATGTTAGGGAAACTAAAAACCCTATTCTGTGAATATAAGGATTTTAGATATTAGATCGGAAAGCTTATAAATATTTAGAACTAATGTACGCCGAAAGCCTTAATTAATTTCAAAACTCATATCAAATACGCATGTGAAAAGGCTTTAGAGGCAAACAGTGCCCTTAATAGAATTATGTCAAATGTAGGAGAACCGCTACAAAATCAAAGATTGTTTTTTTTTTTGTAGGGTGTTTACTAGGGTTGGATAAAAAAAAGTTTGTGCCAGTCACAATGAAGTTTCCAAAAATGCAAAAATTTTATTTTTGCCACGCCTCAAAATACCGCTCTTTTTGTTTTTTGTGTATAGCGAGCCATTTTAAGTCCATGTTAGAATATGGTATGTCGTTGTTAATGGTTTGACAACCGCTTAAATTTTCTCTTTGGTGATTTTTGAATTCGACATTCTGGATATTTCTTCTGGTATCTCAGTTACATCCCCCCTAATGTCCAATTATTTTCATATGTAATGAAAGCCCTTTGCTAACCTATAACATTTGGTGTTTAAAGTATTTCGTTGTATGCATAAATAACAAAATTGCAAAGGTTTAAAAAACTGTTTAAGTCTAAAGCAATTTTATTTAAAAAAAATTTAAAATATACCGAAGTTAAAACAGTTTAAAAAATATTTTTGTTGCGAGAAATGCTTATTTTTTACTTCATTCCATAACTTCTGCAGTTATTAGTCAGAGTTAGGGCATAATTATAAATAAATAATACTTTTCATATAAAAGAATTTTTATTCATTTTTTTATATATAAATTTAATATTTCAACAATTTTGTTAAATGAATTAGACTTAAGCTTACATAGTTTTTTGAACCTTTGCAATTTTATTGTTTATGTATAAAATGAGATACTTTAAAAACTAAAAATGGCAGGTTTGCACAACACTTTCGTTTCATATGAATATAATTGGACATTAAGAATGATGTATCCGAGATACCAGAAGTGACATCTAGAATTTGATGACGGATTCAAAAGCCACCAAAGAGAAAATTTAAGCCATTTAAACTATTAACAACGATATACCGCATTCTATAACCGAACTTAAAACAAAAAGGGCGGTATTTTGGTGCGTAGCAAAAAATAATTTATGCATCTGTGGGAACCTCATGATGTATTCTTTCATCCTAGGGGATGACTGGCATAACTTATTTTTTATTTTTTTTTTATTTTTTTTTTTATTTTTTTGTATGGAGACCGATGCCCTCTAATATCTACATCATCTTGGCATAGGGATCACCAATTTGGGCGAGAACTATTAGAGGTATATCTCGGAATGTTCTTCCACTTTTTCGGAAATGTTGCCTCAAAGTATGCAGTGGTTGCAGGAGAGTGTCACTAGATGCAATATATATAATTGCTGGAAGGATTCCTCTCAACCTGACTATATCAAGGAAGCAAATGTCACTGTGGGCAGACGTGAAAGAAAATTTATTCAGCGAAATAGAACTAAGAAGAAATTGTAGACAAAAAACTTAAAAATTACGATGGACTTTTAGAAAGATTTTAGTAATTAGAATCTGGATAATATTCGTAGAGGCTAACTATATCTTCACAATTCCTGGTAGTATCTCACAGGTATCTTGTAAAGATTCAGCTCCCCATTACAAACAAATTGACTATAGACTAGACTCTAGACTGAACTATAGGTTATACTACAGACAAGATAATGTACTATATAGACTATTTTATAGACTAGACTACATTTCTTTTACTTGCGTTTAAAAAAAAAAAAAAAAAAAAAACATTTACTTGATTCCCATTTTCCACAAAGTTACCCCTCATCTGGCAACTCGTTGAACTCCAAAGAGCCTTAAGTAGTGTGACTGCAATTACGGTTCAAAGAAATAAACATAAAAGTAATAATAGCAAAAAAGTAAAATTACCGCACAATCAACATATTACGGCACATCTTACTGCAATACAAACTTACATACAATTACACTAAAAATAGCAACAACTAGGCAAAACTTTAACGATGAGGCTAACAATAACAGCAAGCATATTAGCCAGCAATAATCATAATGAATGGTCAAAAAAAAAAAAAAGTTAAACAAAAATAAATACAAATGCAAGCTGAATTTTTTTATATATATAAAGAAGAAGCAGCATCAAAAACTAAGCTGTAACAAAACAGCTTTAACAGTTTTAACACAATTACAATTTTTTTTACTTTTTTAATATTTAGCTTCGTTCCCTGTGTCACACAATTTCAAGATGATGACGACGATGACGTCGCTGATGCTAAAGTTGGTTATTTTTTTTTTGTTTTAGCCAAATAATAAACGTAATATGAATACGGACCGGCTATTGTATGTATTGTTGTTGGACAGGCATTAACTCTACGTATTGAAGAGAATGATAGTTTTGTTGAAAAAAATAAAAACAAATTTATTCAGAGATCGTATTTTGTTTAGGTAATAGAGAGCAAAAATGAGTAGCTTTTTTAGATTAGAGTGACCATTTATGATAAATATATATTGATATTTACAAAAAAAAAAAAAATAAAACAAAAAACGCTTCATAACTTTTATAACACAGTGCAACAAGAACAAAATAGCCTCAACATTTCTAACGCAAGAAGAAAACATACCAACAGTCTAGCAAAACTTCCTAGCGATTTTTTTTAAGGTAAGTTCGAATTTAGGTTTTACAGCCTCTTGAAGTTCGAATTATTCGGAGCCCATTTTCTATATGATTGAAAATAAAATTCATTTAAATTATTTCATTAAAATGTTATAATATGCTTTTGTTGTTTTATATACCACTAGCATTATTATACTAGATTATTGCTGGATACCACTACATTTTTGCACCTATTTTTGTCATAATATTGTTTACTTTATTTGATTTGATCTTATGTCTAAACTACTGAACCGATTAAAACGAAACATGACACATACGTAAATCCTTGAAGGAAGTACTCACTGGATGCCACGCCGACATTTAAGTATAATAAAGGTGAACGAAAAAGAGGCGAGGCACCCATACATATTAAGATTGGCATTCAACTTATATTTTAGTCTATAGTTTTCTCCAAAAAATATTTAATACATGTGCTAAATTTTATTTGAACTTTCAAAAAAATAATTATTTACAAAAATTGGGCGTGGCGTTTTTATGAATTTTATATCCTATATTTCCTTTCGGAGGATGAACATTATATATATGTGCAAAATGTCAGTTAAATCGATTGAATAATATGACTACTCATATATTTTATTTAATAAAAATAATATCTAATGGAAGCCTTCTACTCTATAAAACAATAAGTATATAATGAAAAAAAATCAAAATTCAAACTAACTGTGAAAAACTCTTTGGAAATTTAGTTAATCTGATTGTATTCTTTCATTTCGCGTGAGAATTTTTGATTTGCCAATAATTAGATGATTACGTTAATATAAAAAATTGAAAAAAACAATTTTTGTAAATTTTTTTCGTCTTCTTCCGCTCTTCATAGATGTTCGATTTTCTTTCCATCAAGAAAAAAAAACTGTGGTTTTTGAAATTATAAAAAAAATTAACAAGATCGGATTTTCATTACTTAAAATGCATTAGATTTCTTCATTTGTCCTCCTTTATAATAAATTTATTAAATTATGTTAGTTTTTTACTTAATGCATTTTAGATGCAAGTGCTTTTTTAAATGCGTTTTTGAAATTGTTCTCCCCCTACGATTTTTAATTTTTTTATTTCATATTAACAAGTTAAACAATTCAATTTAGATTTTGTGGCGGAAATATTTACCATTTTTAATAACTTAAAAAAAAAATAACCAACACTTTTTTCATACAAAAATTTCCTTTTATTATTTTTTAATGTCTTCTGAATTTTACGTAATTTAAAATATATAAAATTACATACGTAAATGCTATATTTAATTGATTTAAAAATATTTTAGCGGTATTTGCTTTAAGCAAAAAAATTTTACTAATTATTCATATATAACTTTAGTTGAATACATATTTCCTCAATTTTTTATAAATAAACTAAAAAAAATAATATTCTTAGTACAAAACACAAAAATATTAAAATAAATGAGTTTTTGTATGGGAAAATTTGCTCAGGCAGAGAAATAACATGGTTTAAGCATTACACTACAACAAAATTATATTCTCATTGTTAGTTTTCTAGAATTTTAATAACTCTAAGTTCATGACAACAATCTTTTATTTAATTTTTGTCATTTAGTGTTTACACTCAATAAAAATTTTAATATTTTTGACTGCAAAAATTATTTGTTTTTAAATATTTTTACCAGAAACAAAATTTTATTATTACGAATAATATCATTACTTCTACAAGCAATAAATATTTACAGTCTTTTCCTTGTTCCTATACCATATTCTGTTTTTTTTTTTAACCATATTAAAATTATTATTCCCATGATAATAAAATATCTCAAATAAATATAATATTTGCCCTTTTCACAAACTTAGTGAAAAAATTCAATACTTGTTTGTTTTTAAATATATTTTATTTTTAATGTTTGCTTTCCAACTTCAATGCAATTCTCATTTAGTTTATATATGAATAAATATAAGTAGGCAAGGTCTGGGGTAATATTCTGTTTGATTGTGTATCAATTCTTCCGTACACCATTCTACATTCAGGTTCATCAACTTATATTCCTAATGCTAGGAATAGAACACCATCAGTTATTGACTTAGTAATTTCTATTGCATAACCCACCCTAAAACAATAAATGAATTCAACTCAGATCACCTACCGGTATCTTTTAAACTTAACATTAATATATCACGAACGACTCAATTTTTATTTAACTACAAAAATGCCAACTAGAGTCTCTTTAGATAGTTAGATAATAACTCGATTTCCCATTTACCTTATGATCTGAGTAATGTAACGAGAAAAGAAACTGTTGATGTAAATGTAGATTATTTAACAAAATGTATTATAGATGCCACGACCACTGCAACGCCGATTATAAACATTGATTTTAATAGAAATAATCTACTGCAATTTATTAGGCAATTATTAAACTAAAGAAATTATTTTTGTAGGCAGTGGATTAGATATCGAAATAAAACTGAACTCAAAATTATGAAAAGTTTTAATAGGACAATACGTAGTGAAATTTCTAAGCTTCGAAATAGAATGTGGAATACTAAGATAAAAAATTTAGATAAGGCTTCTAAAACATTTTGGAATATAGCAAAATGCTTAAGGAAAAGGAAAATGTTTATACCACCACTTAGGGAAAACTCGACAACATTTTATACCGATGAAGAAAAAACCAACTAACTGGCTACAACCTTTTTGCAAAATCATTTAGTTTCAAGCAACTTAAGTAATCATTCACATATCTCATTGGTAGATACAATAAACCAACGTTTCTCTTCACTTCATATAAGCCTTAATCCAAATGACTATGCGGACGTTAGTGAAATTTTAACAATTATAAAAGAATTAAAACCTAGAAAATCCTCCGGGTTAGATGGGATCAAAAATATAATGCTAAGGCAATTATCAGGTTCAGCTATTGTCTATATCTGTTTTATTATAAAATGTTGTTTAAAACTACAATATTTCCCAAAAGCCTTGAAAATAGCTAAAATAGTGCCAATTTTAAAATCAAACAAACTGCCGAATTCACTAAAAAGCTATCGTCTAATTAGTCTACTAAGTAGCCTAAGCAAAATCTTGGAAGTACTGTTCACCAGATTAAACGTATATACAAACATGTAAATACAGGGTTTGAGAATGGACTATCTACAGTTGTAGTCGCACTTGATATCGAAAAAGCTTTCGATACCGTTTGGCATAATGGTCTATTATATAAAATGATCCAATACAATGATCCAATACAATCGTTTTTAAAAAATAGATCTTTCTGTGTAAATCTAAATGATGAACATTCCGATATTAATGAAATACCGGCAGGAGTCCCCCAAGGACTCAATTTTGGGACCATTACTCTATAATTTATACTGCTCTGATATGCCAGAATTCAATGTTGTAGAATGTGCAGCCTATGCTGATGACACATGTCTATTTTCATCACATAAACTTGACCAAAATTTTATAGATAATGTACAATTTGCGTTAGACCGGCTTGTTGATTATTTTCATACCTGGAAAATAAAAATTAACGAAAGTAAAACTCAAGCAGTTTTCTTTAGTCGTAGAAGAAATTCCTATTTCTATCCCACAAACCAATTGAGAATCAATGGCTCTACTGTGCAGTGGTGTAGCAATGTAAAATATTTAGGAGTTACCTTTGATAGAAAATTAATTTTTGAACTGATTATCCAAAGGCAAATAGAAAAATTTAACTTAGCAAAAAATACGTTATTTCCGCTAATATGGCGAAAATCTTTTTTAAGTCGCGAGAATAAAATAATTTTAGCTAAAGTAGTTTTCCAATCCATTATTTTATACGCTTGTCCTGTTTGCGGGGTATGTGCAAAGTCCCACATTAGTAAATTGCAAATTTGTCAAACTAAATTATTTAAGATGATGCTAAATTTACCCTGGCATTTCTCTACTAACAATCTCCATAATGAAAACAATATAAATATGATCTGCGACAGAATACGCATCATGACAAAACGTTTTATACTAGTATGTGGACAATCTAATAACCCACTAATTTGTAGTCTATTTAATTAATTTTTGTTACTTGATTTATTAAGCGTTACATATATAAATATATCATAAAATATACTCATGTATGTAAAGAATAACATATATTATATTATAGTATTTAGTTATAGTATATTATACTAATAATGAATTATATCAGAGGTTTTTCTTATAAAATTTTCCTCTGAAAAATTATATTTGAAATGAAAATCTAATCTTAAAGATATAATATATATAATTCTTTTAGATGAAAAATTATTAAATAACTAAAACTCTGTAAATTGTGCGATAACCATAGAGTAAGGAAATAAAAAACATTTTATGATTTAAAAAAAAAACAATATAATATATTGATTAACTATCATTAAAGGTAGTATGGTAGTACAAATGAATATAATTAATGAACAAATAATTAGTAATCATTTTTTTTTTTTTTTGCTAATGAAAACTTTTCTCTATTATTTTCAATAAAAATTTAAAAAAATAATAATTTTTTATTAATAAGTTTTATTTTAATATATAATAAGATGTAATAATAATGACAGAATGAAATAATAATATGATTAGATTGGATAATTATATGATAACTTGGGATAAAAATATGATAAAATGAATTAATAATATAAAGAATGGCATAATAATTATTATAAAATGGAATCATTATATGACAATATAGTATAATATATATATATAATATAATATCAAATAATATCAATATATAAATCATAGTCTGATAGAATGGAAAAATGATGTAGTAAGATTGTTCAATTATATGTAAAACTAGAATCATAACATGAAAAAACAAACCATAAAATCATTGTGTCCGATTTGACAAAATGAAATCATAATAATTATTACTTATAATAAATTCGTATTTTTCGCTGCGATCATATGTTCCAATCATAATATGTTGCTCTTAGATTATGATAACTACAACTGTATTTTTTCTCTGCGTGTTGATATTTAAAAAAAAAAAAATAAAAATAGTACAGCATCTCGTTGCAAAAAAAAAAAAAAAAACAAATTTAATTGTTTAGTCAATTTATGAAGTTTATTAAAGAAAATAAAAAATCTAGGGTGGAGAAAGTTTTCAAAAATGTATCCAAACAGTACATTTGCATTATACAGACGTTAAAAAAAATAATAATTTGTTATTAATTACGATATTTAAAGAGGAATTAATTGCCTTTCTAATGACTTAAACTTCAAAAGATATGTATAATTAAAATTACATAAAAACTTAAATATTTTCATTTTTACTAAATTAAAAAAGTTGAATAAAATAACGATTTTATTTTAAATTTATAAAAATTAAAATAGATACATAACTGTAGTTTTACAAAACATGCAAGCGCCAAATAAGAACCAAATGTGAGGTCTAAGGAATTTTTCATACGCCATGTCTCATATATAGAAAATAACTGACAGAATATATATATATATATATATATATATATATATATATATAAATTCCATGAATCAACAAATCGACTTTCAAACAATCGACTTTTTGTAGAAAAAGTTGTCTTTTTTTTTTTTTTTTTTGGAAAATTCTCCGCAATTTTAGATTTTTTTTAACAAAAATTTGAGAAATTTTATTAGAATATATTTAGTAGAGTATCCAATTATTCGGATTCGACAAATAATTATTCGAGATTAAAAGTTGATCGGTTATTAACCGATTAATGGCAAATTGTACGATTAACTGAATAAACCTAGTACTACATGTAAGACATATAAATAACACTAATTAGAGTAATTAATCTATTGAAATAGTTATTTAAAAGCATAGTGTGGATCAAGTTCTTTCACAAAGTGTTCATCTCTTCTTTTCTTCCGCCCATTGGTCTACGATTCCTGAATTTTGGTCGCAATTAAAATGCTTTGTTTATGAAAAAAAAATTAATATCACATTAATGGTTTTTGGGGACGCTTTTTACGATCTTGTAATAAAAAATTCAAAACTCAAAATGTCGGATCTAATATGGCCAATTTTGTTTTATTATTTGACGAAATTTTAAATAATCACATTCGACAAATTTGTGGTCCTTGAATACGAAATTTGATTTTCTGAATTCGAAAAGTCGGGAGCTATATGGCGGACCAAAGTTGGCCCAGATCTCTGAATTTTTTCTATAATTAGAATACTAGCTTAACGTAGAGAATGTATATCATATACAAGGTTTTTGGGGACACTGATTACGATTCTGTAATAAAAAATTCTAAATTCTAAATGGCGCATCGAATATGTGGGCACAGAATTTTATTTTATTATTTGAAGAAATTTTAATAACCACATTTGATAAACTTCTGGTCCCTGAACATAAATTTGCTTCTTTAATTTTCCGAATTTCGAAGGGGGGAAGTAATATTGCGAACCAAAGTAGTCCATAATCCCTCAATTTTTTCGTAATTAAAAAAATATATATCAAATATAGGGTTTAATTTTAAATAACCGCATTTGAGGGATGTGCGTTCACTGAATATGAATTAGTTTTTTGATTTTCCGAATTCGAAAGGCGGAAGCAATGGTTTATTAGTCACTATAAGGGAATTTATATAAATGTATATATATATATATTCTATATATATAAAAGAAAGTGATGTTAGTTACTATTGTTATAACTCAAGAACGACTAGACCGATTTTGATGATTCTCACCAATTCGGACCAGTCACCGGCCAGAAAAGGATAATACGAAAAAAAATTCGCGAAAAATCCGCGATAAAAAAAACTCTTTTTTGTCATAATTTCTTTGCCTTAATAATCATTAAAAATATTTTTTTTAATACAAATTATAACAATTACTGTTTCTGTTTCTATCGAAACGCTTACTTTTTTGTGCAATTTGTTTTCTGGTGGTGGTGTAGAATTCTATTTCCAAACGGTAAGTTCCAAGTAAAGCTCATCATTTAGTGAGGTTGTGATATTTAAAACCATTTGTTGTATTTTTGGCATTCGTTATTAAGTGTTATTCACAATGCCGCGACCCCGGAGATCTAATATTTCGCGTCGAACACGTAATGCAAGTACTTATCGTAATATCGTCAATCAATTGAATATATATGAACGAGAAATCGCACGAGAACAACCCCGTATTAGTTTGGCCAGACTTCGTACATCACAAACGCAGGAAGAAAGGCAGGCGAGAAATGAAACGGCTCGGTTAGCAATGAGAAATCGTCGAGCAAATGTAGCAATTCAACAACTTTAAAATTTTTAATCAACGCATAAGAAGAATTGCTTCAAGTTCTGATTTGAATCAAGCAGCGTTCCATTACAACTGCAATTTCGACTACAGCTCTCATCATTCCGTTCAAAAAAAAAGACATTGTCTATCCGCTAACCTTAAGATGAAGTAATAAATAAATATAAATTCAAATTTGCCTTAAATACATGCGTATATTTTTTGATTGAGCCCACATCTACATCATATTTAAATTCTTCTGTAAAAAACACTTTATAATAGGTATTCCTTAGATTTTTATTTAAAGGTCGTAAATTTCGTTAAAATATCAATTTAAATCGTTCAGTAATACAACACTAATGTTTGCTTAGGGCCAGCAACGCGGCTCGGGCCAGCTTCTACATCATATTTAAATTCTTCTGTAAAAAACACTTTATAATAGGTATTCCTTAGATTTTTATTTAAAGGTCGTAAATTTCGTTAAAATATCAATTTAAATCGTTCAGTAATACAACACTAATGTTTGCTTAGGGCCAGCAACGCGGCTCGGGTCATCGTTCAGTAATACAACACTAATGTTTGCTTAGGGCCAGCAACGCGGCTCGGGTCAGCTTCTACATCATATTTAAATTCTTCTGTAAAAAACACTTTATAATAGGTATTCCTTAGATTTTTATTTAAAGGTCGTAAATTTCGTTAAAATATCAATTTAAATCGTTCAGTAATACTACACTAATGTTTGCTTAGGGCCAGCAACGCGGCTCGGGTCAGCTAGTATATATATATATATATATATATAATAAAGAATTTAAGGTAAATTAAAAAAATCAAAATGGCGGATTGAATGTGGCGACCAATAAGTGTTATTTATAAAATTTTTCTATTAAGATTTTATTTAATGTTTCCAAATTCGAACATATGAATGGTCTTATAAATTTTTTTTTTTGTTATTTTAGTAAAAAAATATTTTCAGATTAAAGCTATTTTACAAAATTAATTATATATTAATATATAATGGATTCCCATTTTGTCTCTTTCCTTTTTATCTGAAATCATCAAAAATTAACATAGCAACCGATTTCTTATTTTTTTTAATTTTTACCAAAATAAATGTTTGCACGATATTTTACCATATAAATGAATGAGGTTTGAAGGGTCCTTTTTAGTTAAAGGTCTATAGCATTCTAATTTATGAAACGTCGAAAACGGTTGCAAATACTTAGATAGGCAATCAGCTAGTATTATTAGTATGAATATTTGCTTTGGAACTGCCTGGATCTTTGTATTTTTACCTGTTCGTTTTCGAACACCTTTTTAAGTCATTAGGAATTATATACACTATTTTAAATACTATTTATTAGAAAGAAAAATATTTCAGCAAAAATATGATATTTTGACTTTGACCTTTTACTATTAAGAAACGATAACCCGTAATAACATAAAATTTGTTGGGCATAAAATCCAGTCTCTAGGTTACATATCTGTATGAATTTTGAGTTTGACTTTTTGCCAAAAAATCGAGCTTGTGGCCCATAGTGCATTTGTATGAGAAAATTGCATTTATTTTACCTAATACCACAAAATATTCTTTATTTAGTAAATCAGTCTTATTAATGAAACTCTCTTTACTTTCTGTGCGAGAAATTTTTTTTTTTGTCATAAAAGTCAATTAATATTTGTATTTTTGTCTATATTTTGTTAGTGAAAATTTTAATTTTTATAAAATAGGTTAATAACATTGAATTTACTTTAGCCAAAATAATGTTTTCAGAATTTCTATTGACACAAGTTTAAGTATTTGTGAAGTTATAGTATTATAATTTTTTTATATCGTATTTTATTAAATATCTATTTTACCCAAACAGAAAAGGAATCCAAAGAATTTAATGAGATCCCAAACTTGTGATCTAGAAGTATTGAATCATTTCTAATGAATTTCACATTGGCTTGTCACTGGGTTATTATATCATTGTAATTAACATCTTTTTGTTTCATTTTTACATAAACCAAGATTAATTTATTTTTATATAAACAAACATTTTTTAATAAACAATTATGCATAATATTATTTTTCATTTATTTAAAACAGTTATTTTTAGTAACAAGTGAATGAAGAAACAATTAGTGAATCTCAGCATTTCATAGAAGAGCAATTCATTTGAATATCCTTTTGATGTTATCTTTTTATGCTGTTTGTATTACTTCATAAGCACAAGAAAACATACACTTGTCGATACTTTGGAAGTAATGAAAAAGTACTTTGCTAAATATTACCTTTATTTATACTGCGGTATAAAAGACACTTAAAAAATGTGTAGTTGACATAAATTTATCTTAAAAATAAAAATTTTTCTAAATTTATAACTTCGAATAAGCGATTAACCGAAATCGCTTATTCGACACAAAGTATTCGGTTTATTCGTTATTCGAAAATATACAATTTTAAATTATTCGAACAGTTAATCGACCAAAATTAATCGGATAACCGACTGAATGTTAAACGATTAGATACCCAAATATTTAGGTAATGTGAAGAAAATTGAAAAACATGAAGTAAAAAATTGTACTTTTTTAAGTGTTCTTTCGTCAAATTTATGATATAGAACAGTGGTGCAGGACGAAAATATTTTAGAAATAAATTAGACATTTCCTACTGACTAGTTCTATCGAGGTGAAACCCACTGACCTATAAGGAATGTTGTTATGATATTTTTTATTATCTAAATTAAAGTAAATAATTATTAATTTTCTGAAAGGATCATTAAAATTTGGCTTATAGATCTGGGTAAATATGCAACTGCCTTGGTTTCAAGTTTAGTTCCCGTTATAATATTGTACCAAAGTTTTATATCTTCTGAGAGAGACTAGTTTTGTCCATGAATATTCGTGGACCAACAGCGTATATGCCTCTTCTTCTTCATCCTTATGTTTTCTTTGAAAATTCATTGTATGTGTGTAGCCTTTCAGCATGAGTACCAAGGGCCAGTGGCTAGTTATGAGTGCGATGATATTTCTTAGATGGAGTTTAGGCAGTTTTAGAGCTTTTATCGTCCTCATTGTGGCCACGGCAAACTATTTTTTCTAGCCAAAATTTTCGAAAATATAACCAAATTAGGGAAAAAAAATAACCAAAAGTTATTATATGAAAATTAATATAATTTTAATATATGTATACAGGGGTTAAATACTTTGCATACTGTTGATAAACTTTAATTAGTCTTTAGGAGAAAAAAGTATTTAAAATTTAACTGTTTAGAATAATGTTAATCAAAATGTGGTCCGTGATCCACTTTTTTAGGGGTCCGAGATATAAAGTTTAATAATAAGAATTTAATTATTCTTACATCCTTATTATATAATGACGAAAACAAGCCAGATTTTAATAAAATTAGAATTGCAAATCAACTGGGTCGAGCTGTAATAGAAAATAACGTTGACGTTTATACTTATGTGTTCACAGAAAAAGAATGCAAATAAGAGTTATTTTTACAAGGACTTAGCCAATCTCATTTGATAATATGAATTCCAAAATCTAAAGTATAAAGTAAAAGATATTTAATTGGGAGGTTTGGCGAGAAGATTCAATATCAATCGTTCATGTACCTAAGCATTAACATATATTAAATTTTAATTAGTTAATTTAAAAATTGTGTCCAAAATTGTGGTCCAATTGAAAATACATCGGGATTGATAAAACACTTTTATAGCAGTTATTTGTAAAATAATGTACCCTTTTTAAGTTTTTTATTATTTTATTAGGTTATCTTGCACAGTTGTAATAACTAACTAAAGAAGGTACATTTCTTTTTCGCTACAGCACGAATTGGAGAGTCCCCTAAAATATACCAATCGACTCAAAATCTCCTTAGCTGGTCGAAATTTTTCATTATTTCACCTAATAATATTTTGAAGCTCAAGTATCTTAAATTCATATAAGCGTATTTCTATAAAATACAGAATACAGAATATACATTTCTTTTTTGGTAGTAATTTATTTTGTAATTACAAGTATTTAGGTTGTTTGTTACATCGTTACAACTTTCTCACAAAAATCGCTCAATCCATTTCACTTTTTGGTTAAATATTATAAAATCTTCATATTTTCTATTGATTTAAATTGTTTCCTTCATTTGTCACTTGAAATTGGAATTCTTATTGTTGGCAAGTTTAACAGAGTAAATAGCATTTTTTGAACTAATAAAAATAAAATTTTGATTAAAAAAAAAAAAAAAAACCAAAATGAGAAAAGTCATCATCTCCATATTGGAAAACCAATTTTGGTTAAAAATAACAAAACAGCCACACTGATTGTGCTTTACTTTTCTTGGTTTCCGTGTAAGGAGTTTTTTTGAACACATTTTTGAGATTAGTTGATAACTCTTAATAAGAGGAACACTTATATCACAAATATGATCGTTGCCATAGAATAGAACTAGAAGTCTATGTGGGAGGCACTTCGAACTAAATTTTCAAAAAAATTACTCATTAAAAAAAAAAAAACAAAATATATCTTACTACATGTATTTTGTTGTTGCACGAATTAGGTTTTTGACAATTGAATCAGATTTTTTTTGTTCTCTCGCATAAATATCTACTTATTAATCTATGATCGTTGTAATCTCAGTTGATGCCTACATGTGTCAGTGATTCAGCTTTGTAGATCCCGATGATATTTCTTATTAGGGTTTTTTTGGGGAACTGTATTAAATCGACAAAAAATAGAAAGTATTTACAGTTGTACGCCCCCAATCTTAATATCTAATATTTTAAATAATCTAGTTAGAAATTTTCTTTCAAAATATCTCAGCGAAAGGGAAGTTTAATTGACTCTTATGAGTTTTTGAAAAAGTTCTTCAAAAGCAATGAATTTTACACAGTGGATGTTCCTTTTTAAGATTATTCGTTGCTTTTAAGGCTGAGCTTCCAAACAGCATTTTAAATTATGTGCTGAAAATTTATTTTATGACTTTTTGAAATTTAAAAATTACTTTGTTTGTTCGATGTTATTAAAAATATTTTAATAGTTGATAAAATATTTTAAACGTTTTGTGCACTTAAAATCGGCTAATATGGGCCGCACGAGATTAATTAGTATTAAGGTGTAACTTTAAAAAAAAAAACTTGTTTAAGATCAAGTATTATTTTTAAATTTATTTTTAACAATATTCTTTTAGAATTTTAAAGTTTGTGGACTCAGTATGTTTACTTCTTCCAATATTACTATTTTTGCATGCTTTATAGAAATTTCATAATACACTATTTTTATATATGAAATAAATGCTTAATTAAAAAAAAAAAAAAAATACAAAAACAAGCTAAAACGTGCACCTGGCCACCCTAAAACAAACTACCTTATATTCCCTTCTCATTACTCTCACTAACGTGTGATTTATATTACGAGTGTTGCTACTGTTTGAAATTGGTACTATGAATCCAGTTTACTACCTACAATTAAACCACCCAAAACATACTACAATTACAGTTATATCTTTATTATTATTATTTTTTTTTTTTCGTATTACTTTCATTCATGACTAAATAACTCTCCATAAAATATTTCTCTTCTTACTCATAACATTTCACTGCTCTTTTAAGCTCATTTTCAACTAAAAAACACTCTTCAACATACAGTTACTCTATTCAATAAGCCGAAATATAATATTAAATTACTTTCAGAAGAGGTCTTAAACATTCAAATATTGTTTTGGCCATTTATTTGCTTTTGGTATTTGTCATGGTTTTGCCAAAGGCTGTTAGTGTTTTGCTAAAAAAGAAATCCAAACTATACAAACTAAAGAATTGTAGTGAAATAAAGACGAAACTGTCATAAAAAATAATAATTTCTTTTTCATTTTTTATATACGAGTATATTTATCTATGGTTGTGTTTAACTCACGATTTTCTTTTTTCCCTAACAAAAAACTAAAATAATATTGGAAAAATTCCATTTTTTAATGGTTGTTTTATAGAGATTTTTTTATATTTTTAAGGAAACTCTAAAATTAAGCTAAAAACAATAGATAAAGATTCGTGATCATGTAATTTTCGATTATAAACTATGGATTTTTTTTTTTATCTGATGATTTTGTTTAAAAATTTTTGTTTGATTTCTTCTTGCACAGTTAATAATAAACTTAAGAAATATGTAAATTAAATGGAACGTGATTTAATAATCTATGATTGTTATTTGCCTGCTTTAAATCTGTCATAATAGAAATAAAAAACAAGAAAATAATAAATAATCAGGCAATAAATATTTAAATTGGGATCAAAAGATATTCAAAATTGAACTCACAAGCCTTTCGAAGGCTTCTGAAGTAGAAAGCTGATAAATTGATTTTTTTTGTCGTGATTTGATAAATAGAAGTCTTAAAGTTAAACAAACCAAAATAATAAAATTTTAATACACATACTTTAGATATGAAATTAAATGTAATATGAAATTAAATTTTAAAGAAATCTACACAATTTGTATTTTTACAAATTAAAATTTCGTAATGAGGTATGTGATGAAAATCGATTGTTTCAAAATCGAACGGATTGAGAAGTTGTGATAAATTTCGATTGATTTTAAGAATAATTTTTGGAACAATACTTTGTTTAAAACCAAGGAAATAATTTTCGCAAAACACTTCAAATTTTATAATAAAATCTGATAAAAAGTGAGTTTACTGTAATTTTCATCAATAAAGGAAACGAAAAAAAACATTACACATTTTTTTGGATTTCAATTCGTTTTGAAAGCGATTTTCATTATATACTTTAATATTTGTGAAGTGACATGTTAGGTTTATTTTCATACGGTTCGGCCAATACTGTTAATGATATAGAATTTTATTAAATATTTTCAGTTAAAAATAATTGTTTGTTAATATTAATTAAAAAATAAAAAAAATAAAAAATTTAAAAAATAATATGAGGGCAAAAACCAGAGACCAAAAATAACTATTAAAATTATTTTCAAGTTGAAAAAATAAGAAATATTTTTTATATTATTTTTGACAAACATTTTTTCTATTTCGCAATAATTTTTATTTTTCAAAGATATTTTTTTTTTTTCGTTGCTTGATAACAGTCATTACTAAAATATATTTTCTTCTGTTGTTCATAATTTTTATATTTTAAAATAATTTTTTACGTTGCCTTATAGTAGTCATTTTCGAAAATAAATTTTTTTCCGTTGCTTGATGACAAAGGCCTTTCTTCAGAGATGCAGGAGATTCTTGTTACATTATACTACTTGTATATTACGTGAGGGTATACAAGTCAGTTCGTTACCAAAAATGCAATCGGACCTAGCTAACATTTTAAAACTTCTAAAACGGTGAAAAAGAACTGACTAAATAAAAAAATGTGTGTGCACAAAGTTCTATTTTGATGAATGCTCTTTAAAGTAAAGTATAACTAGTATACTCGTATGTTAATTTCTTTGGTGCCTTCAATGTTAGATAGGGGAGCTTGCATTTTAAACAATTTCAAAAAAAAATCCCAAAAATAAATTCAATGGTTTGCAATAAAATCGACATTTATATAAAATACAATACATAAATAAAATACATATGTGGAATTGGATGATTTCAATCTCATGAATTAGAATCGGCTTTATTTATTTGTTATTATTTTTTCATTAACTGATTTGAATAAATTATTTTGTAAGTTAATTGCTATACGGGCCAATATCAAACATTTTTAACCTGGCTGAAGCTGACTTTAAACTTTAACAAGTTTTGTGACAACAAGCGAGTTACAGCGAGTGAAGCTAATAGAGTGCAAAATTCTAGCAGCATAGGTTTCATTTCAAAATCATGATAGTTGTTTAAATTTCAAAAACCTAAAAAAGGGCTACAAATTACTTAAATTTTTATCCTTCTTCTACAGGCTGTCTTCTATAAACTAATCGGAATTTGTGGATAAAATCTACGCCTTTTTTGTTGTTGTACAGACTTTCAATAGCAGTGTTGTCAGGAGATGAGAAAAAAAGGGCTAAATTGAATTTAAGAAAAAGGACAAATGCCCCAAAAATAAGGCCAATTAAGCTATTTTCTTAATTTAGAGACATTTTTTTTCTCCTTCTCATTAGTTTTTGAATTTTTTCTAAAGAAATAGTAATAAATTATTATAGTAATAAAGCAAAGTCGGCCAAAACAAATATAGAAAAATAACGCAAATGAAAAATTACCCAAAAGAAATAAAAAAAAAAAAAAATGGAAAAAAGAGGAAAATGCCCAGACATTTATGAAAAAAACACCCTCATCCAATGTCAATTATGAAACTTTCTGGTATGAAAATTAATACAATGTAAGATAAAATTTCTGGACAAAATCAGCCATATTCAAAATGAAAATACTTTTAACTATGGCCTTTGTAGGATTTTGGTCTGTATTATAATGGTTTCCTGGACAGAAGGCCGTCTGCCGGATGCAGATGTGTCAAACTCTGACGTATTTCAAACCCCGGCTTCGCTTAATCAAACTTTTTCTGAATAGGATGACTGTTTACTTTACGTCCTCATGCAAGAATTTAAAAACACAAATAGAAGGAATAATCATCCAAGATATTAAAAATGTGTTATCAAAAATGTACTATAGCCCAAAATGACGAAAAATTACCGCAAAATTTTGGGTTATTTTTGATGTGAAATATGATCCAAATTTGTATGAGAATTTGGGCGATTTTGCTTTGAGTTATTTTGCTGGCAGCCATAAATAACACCCAGCAAAATGACTTAATGGAAAATCGACCACAAATTCCCATACAAATTAGGGTTATATTTCATATGTCAAAATTACCCAAGGTTTTGAAGTAATTGTTCATAATTTTTCAATTAGTTATATTCCTTTTTGGTTAAGCATTTTCAGATTTTTGGGTGATTTTTCTTATTATTAAGATCTTATTTAAATAATTTTCATAAATAGTTACTATTGCTGATGAAGTATATTAAAAAATAATTTTAATTATCGATTTAGTAACACCACAAATTTAGTTAGGGTACTTTTAATTTGGAGAATGAAGCGCCGCAGGCGAATTTTTTTTATTAAATATACAAAAATGCTTAAATGGATGATTCTATAAAAATAAAATTAGGAATAGTAAATAAGAAATTGCCTTCTTCCTTGTTGAAATACTGACATTTTAGCTTTTCAGCTTACCTTGTTTAAAAATTAAAATGGTTAAAAAAAAGCTAGAAGCTAAAAGAAAATTTTTGAGGCTAAAAACAAAATAAAAAGGGTAAACTGGCAACACTGATCACAAATGAAGTGACTTGTTTAACTTACGGTCATCTTTCGAGTAAATCATAGATTAATATTGATGTATATGTGTGTGTATGTATATATATAGTGACAGGAAAGCTTTATAAAACAAGTGAAGAACTTCTTAAAAATAATCGTGAAGAGAATCAATAAGTTTTATAAATGTACAAGTGTAATGATATGACGATTTTAAGCATTTAAAGGAATGATGAAAATGAGCTGCATCTTTTCTGGAACTATTGAGTATTTTCATCCAGCCACAAATATGACCGAAAATAATTTTAATACTAAATTATCAAGTTAATCGCTAATATTTTAGAGCTTTTGCACTAAGCGATTTTTAATGACCTATATCCATCCAATGAATGCTATCATGCCCTAGACACATAAGAAGGTGTAAAAGAAGGAGAGTTAACAACGAAGTTACTAGATTCTTTGCTGTAACTGAATTGAACTTTTGATTTCATATAGGTTATGAAGATCTTGATCTGATAAATGTATACATACTTATTTAGTTTCAGGTTCTTATATTGCGCATTTTTAGAAAACTAATATTTATATGTCTATGGGCCATTATCAAAAATTATTGATTTTAGGCCTTAAAAAAACAATTATTATTTTTTTATTTTATTATTTTTTTATGGCACATTAAAACCCATTTTTATATATAAAGTGACTCAAATGTGTCAAATTTTTACAAACTAGAAATTTATATATAAATCTGGTAAAAAAAACTCGCATTATCAAAACCTATTGAGTTATTTGAATAAAAATTATGATATTTTAAATTTTTGACGGTAATATATTTTTCTGGTGATTGGAATGAATATATCTATAGTATCTGTATTATATTTTTCACGATATTTTTTTAGTGTTGACCTGTGTAATTTCTTATTTACTTTTTCATTTATTTACTAATTTTATATTTACAGAATTATCTACTTAATTTTTTTGCATTTATTAGCCCAAAAAATGAAGATTATTATATTTATTATTATATTTATATTTAACAAAAACTTTCACCTGCGGCGAAATAACAACTAATTTTATGGGTTTAATAAAAATTGATTAATATAATTATTTTTTAATATACTTTATTTATTAGCCATAGAAATTATTTATAAATATAATTTTTTAAACATTTTTATAAAAACAAAAAATCAGCAACAAATTTGGAAAGGCTTAATCAAAATGGAATTATATTTCAAAAATTATGGATAGTCACTACATTTGGATAATTTTTCATATGGAGTACAACCCAAATTTATATGGGAATTTTTTTAGGAAATTTTCCGTTGTGTCATTTTGCTGGCAATATCTTTAAAAACAATATCAAAAACTAATGAGATCGGGAAAAAAAGTATTTTAAATAAAAAAGAAAAAATTGTTAACTTTTTTTCTGGCTTTATTTTCTGTGGTATTTAGCCCCTTTTGACCTTTTTTCTAATTCAATTTATCCTCTTTTTTTCTCACCTCCTGGCAACACTGGCATCAAATGCATATAAACATATAAGCAGTGTTGCTGTTTTGATTATTTTTAGCCTAAATTGGTTATTTTATTTTCCAATGTGGAGATGATGACCTTTTTCCACATCGGTTATTTTTTTGTTAAACCAAAATTTCATTTTTATAAACTAGTTTTGAAGTATTACTCTGTAAATGTCAACAATAAGATGGATATCAATACGATTTTGCGCTAACAAGCCATAACAAATTTAATGAATTCTTTTTCCAATTTTAACTGACACAATTTTAAAGCCATCAAGAATACTAATGAAGTGTGTTGGGGAACAGAAAATATGTATTCCATTGTTTAATTACACTCCAAACATTCTAGTTTTATTCCTCTAAACAGAAACAATTAGTAGGTCAATTTTGAAAGATCGACCCATGATCGGCTCCCACAGAAGCCATATTAATTAATTTTAAAGCTTAAGAAATAAATGAATTAACTTGCTCTGACTATTACCAATCAAAACCAAAAACCAAAAAACTTCTGAGAGAAGCATATTTTCTCTTGTCGTCAATGGATTAAAATGTAACGTGATGGAAATATTTCATTTAACTTTATACACTATATCTAGTCTAAGGAATAATAATTTCGCAGAGTTATTCACGATATAATTTTTTATGCCCTATAGTTGACCTGTCTTGACATTAAAAGGAAAATTTCATTAATGGGAAATTATACAAAAAATTATATTGAGTACAAAATATGCAACATTTTTCTCTAAAGTTTAAAATATAAAAAATTATTCTCTTACGTATGAATTATGCAAAAACATGTCATTTAAATTGCTAAAATATGCTCTAAAATAATATTTTAATATAATAATAATATTTTATACTAAGAATAAAATATGCAAAAATATAATTTTATTTTTTTGATGTATGCTATTAAGATAATAATATGCAAAAATATAATGTTGGGATAAAAATATGCAAAAACATGCTGTAATAAATCGATGTCAAATTCTTAAAATTGTCTGCAACGGATAAATAACTAACATTTTTGGTTCACTTTAAGCCCAGAGACAAATATGATTTTGCATATCATCGTTTGCCCTGAAGATTAAATTTGTATTATCCAATTATAAATTATAAATATTTAAAATTTTTATGTATAAGTACCGTTGTTCTCAACTAGGGATATTAATGACTAAAAATGCACTCAAAAAAAAGTTGGATTTATTATTTATTATTATCTAAAACATATTTTTAATGCATTTTTGCTTTCCTTACACTTAAATTTACTAATATTATTAATATGCTTAAATAACTTTTCCAGTGAGTTTTGTACTCCTTAAACTTTCAGAAACGAATACATGAAAGAGCGTAAGAATTTGATTAAATAGGCAATTGTGGAGAAAAACTATTAAATTATTTTGTAAATAACTTCAACTTAATTAACTCAATTTTATCCTCAAAAAATATATTTTACAATACTTATGTATTAAATTTTAATTAAATTTAATAGGACCAATATTGTTATATAATGTTAGGATTATTCTTTTAAAAAATATACTAAGGTAAAATAAATTTTAAATTTTCATGACCTAAAAAGGGGCTATATATCAGAAGTGTACTTTAAGTTGTATTTATTTTATTCAATTACACTGTGCTCGAAAATGAGACTAATTGTTTTAACAATGTGGGCACACTTTGGGTTAAATGACGCCGAATTTAGTGGTGTTAACCATTTGTACAAGCGCTCGTTTTTGAGATATTTTATTTTGAAAGGCTAAAAAAGAGTTTAGGACAATTAAGTTTCTTGTCTTAAATTTAATAATTTACTCCCATATTCACAAACAAGTTTTAAATTCACAATGCGTTTTAAATAAAATTTTTCATAAAAAGTTTGTCTCTAAATTTATTAAACAATATAAACAATTAAAATTCCATTGAATTGTATAATAATGAATTCTTATTATCAAACATATTTTAAATGCTAATAAATAAAATTTTAAACCGGCAAAAAATATTACAATGAGCAAATTTTCAAACAAAAATATAAAAACATTTAAAGTGGGTCTAAAACTGAATTAATATATGATTGAAGTGTATATTCAATCAATTTATTGTTTAATATATATAAATAATGTCCCTTTTATCTCTAATTTTCAATTAAATCGCTACTTCCATAATTAAGTTTAAACCAAACTTTGAAAAACGTCTGTCACCATTGAATTCAGCGCACTCGAATTGGCTTTACTAGCTGGATGCCCAATTTGTTAAAATTTGCAACTAGCACAGTGTTGCAATTATCGTTGGATTTGTTAAATTTGTACGAAATTTTAAAAATTGTACGACACAACATTTTAGTTATTTTTTAAATATTTCTTTAAAAAAACCAAATAAAATTTTAATTTGTCGATTTCTGGTTAAAAATTTGGCGTCAGAGGCTCAAAAAAGATCTGACAACCTTGCTCTAAGCAGTTTTATTTAAATATTTTTCTCTTTTGAGAATTTTCGCCACATTAAAATGGACTTAACTTTATAGCAGATATTAAAAAAATATTTTAAGCCTGAATATAAAAAATTCTATGAACTTTTACATAAAAAATTTCAAAATTTTAATTTTAGTTATTTTTTTTCCAATTTGATTACTTTTTTCAATATTTTGGTTACAAAAATTTTTTTACCGTGGCAACGCTGTATATAAGGTGCATTTAAGTGTATCTGAAGAATGAAATTTCATTACGAATGTATCTTTAAGGAAATATAATCTTAAAATGTTATATATTTAAAGAAGACATATTAGATTTCTATATGTAGTTTAAATCATTAAAATATGTTACACAGTTTGACGTTTTTTGTAACTTGAAAAAAATTAAAATCGTCGCGAACTTAAAAAAATAAAATAAAAAATATTAAAATATTCAAGTGGCTGCGTTGGTTGTGTATATGCTGAATATTAACAAAACCTGAGGACCTTAGGACGTTTTTTTTATGGAATTATTTACTGTAATTAAGAGTGGTTTTCCTACATCAGAACCAAAAACAAATTTTTCACTGAACAATCTAGTAATATATTTGAAACTGGTCTAAGTTATTATAAGAATCGAATATAATATTTATAAGAATATAGTCTTTATAAGAATCGAATATAAGATTTTTTATTCCAATTTATGTTTTTTCCCCTATTCTTTCTTTTGGTAAATGGACCATTTTTAAAATAATCGGCTCATTATGAATATGAATATGAATATTTTTATCAAAGTGAACTTAAAACGACTTTTCATAAATTTAAATTTTGGAAAAAAATTTTACAAATACATTTTTAATAACAAGCTAAAATTACAAATGATTGGAGTCTTTTTTCGGGGAAAATTTTCGTTTTTTTTTCGATTTACAAAAATGCACCAGCCAAGCTATTGAATCGTTGGTAGGGAACTTGAGACGAATCTTGAAAATTTTCTAGATATTTTTCAATTAGTCAGCTTATCAATATAAATTGTTGAGTACTCTTCCTATATCAAAATTGTAAAAAAAGAACTATTTCTCAGGATGTGAGTCAATCAATTTATTTTTATTACAATAAAATTGTTTACTATTTTATTTATTTAAAAAGTATACAAGTAAAAGCTCCGTATTACATATAATTATTTTGAAATTCTTAAAGTTTTTGAATTTTTGTTAATTTCTTTTTTTTTTAACTCATTTCTTTTATTGTCGTTTATGTACATTAATGTTATGTAATCATCATCATCATCATTCAAGCAACCATTCCGTTACTATATTCATCCTTTCAAGGTGAAATCGCCCAAATATAAAAAAAAAAACAGCCACAATAAATAAATACAATAAGCGGAAATTCAATGACTAAAACTTGTTTAACATTTTATTACTTCTTCTCCTGCTTATTTTCTTTATATTACGAATCTTGACTTTTTTCTGTTTTGGCTTAAAGATGCAAACAAGATTTGTTGTGTTATGTTGATTTTAATCTTCAACATGCAGTTGAAAGTTTAAATAACAATAGCAACATTGAAGTGGAGGTGGTTTACGCAAAATATTGTAAAAGGAAAGAAAAAAATGAAACGGATAACAAAAAGATAAAATGCCATCAACTAACAAAGAGAATTAAAAGTATAAGTAAGCCGTTTGTAGCTAACCAACTCTTAAATGCAATCGATGTCATTAAAGTAATTAAATTAAAAGATTATAGAAGTAAAAGATAAAAAACAATATTTTTTTATTGAAATAAAGCATGTTATTGTATCATTTACGAGTTTTTAAACGCTTTTTATTTAAATTGTTACTAAAATACATATAAAGGAACATTTTCGCTATTTTTTAATTGCATATTTAGGTGTTTTTTTAGTTTTAGTAACTAGCTAGTTTAATTAGGAAATAAATTTGTAAAAAAATTACTTAATAGAAAAGTGATTAAAATATGAAGTTGCCCCGAAATGTTTCCATTATCAATAATCGCTATATTTGCGTAATTTTAATGCAGTTAAATAATGTTAAACTTTATCACGGCTAATAAAAGAAATTCAACAAGAGAAATTAACCTTTATTTCAAGGATTTCAAAATATTGAATCATATAGAAAATTTGTTTAAAACTTCATTAAGCCTTAAAAGCTTGTACATTAGATTGCTCTAAAAAATCTGGCTTTCGAATTTTTATCGTAACAATTCCTACAATTATTATTATTATTTATTTATTTTTTTTTATGCAAAATATTATTTTGATCGAGTGCCGCATCGACCCTGTAGGTTTTGTTAAAATCGGTTAAAAATATCGAATTTATTAGAAATTCCCCCGGCCATTAACGTGTTTTCGAACACTCGTGTAAGCAACGTACAGACAAATTTTATTTATTTTTTAAATCTGTTGAAATAAAATGAATTTTTAGTCAAGTTTTAACGATAATTACAGAAAAATAAGCTTTGATTCCTGCAGTATAATATGATCCCCTTCTCATGCTTTATAAAAAAAGTAGATTTTTATTATGTCTGATTCAAAAATCCAACTTAACTTTTTTTAAAATGTTAAACTAATTTCAAAAAAGTTTGGAAATAACAAAAAGTTAGGTCGATATATCTTATAAGTTCGCCATACCTTGGATTTCGCCATAAGACATTTTTGGCGATTTTTGTATTGTAGATTAGATTATCTTGTACTAGTATACAGATTAATGAAAATTATAATATAAAAAGATAATATTTAGATTTTTTTTGCGACTTTTGGGTTGCAGATTAAATATTTAGTATACAGATTAATGAAAATTATAATATAACAAGATAACATGAATGGTAAAAAATATATTCCAAAATTTTTAATGAATTTGAACAATGTTAAAGCTGGAAAGTCAAAGATAAAATTTTGGAATATTTGAGATTTTAAACGAAATATAACTTAAAATTGTTTTTATAACTTAAAATTATTTATTTTTATGTGGATTTCAATGCAATCATTTTTATAATAGTTTTGGTTTTCTTAAAAAAAACCTTATCTGACTAAATGAGTTAAGTATCAAGAAAGGAGACTGTTTCAAAAAAGGTTCAGTTGAGGGTTAAATTTATGTTTTTTTTTATATTTTATTACCCTCTAGATATTTTTTTTGTTAGATTACATTAAAATCTAGCTAAAAATAAGAATTATTTAATTAATTAATTAATTAATTCTTATTTTTTCTAATCCTTTTAAAATTTATTTAACAGAATTTTTAATAAAATGAAATTGAAGTTTATAAGCAGACATAATAAAAATCAACGTTTTTTAATAAAGCATTACATTATCCTGCAGGAATCAAAGTTTATTTTTTGTAATTGTGGTTCAAGTTTGGCTAAAAATATCATTTTATTCCAACATTTCAAAAAAAAAAAAAAATAATAATAATAAAAATTTGTTAATACGTTGCTTACACAAGTGTTCATATTAATGGTCGGGGGAATTTCTAGTATTTTCTAGCTGATTTTTTTTATTTTGTTTCAAGGAGTGAAATCAAAAAACCTTAACACATTTTTTGCATCTTAACTTTTTTCAGAAGCAATATTTACATTTTTTTCTCATTATCTTTGAAAAATATGTCACTTATTATTTTTAATGACACCCTTGTTGATTTATTGTGAGCGACGAAAAAGAAGTTCGTGCTAAAATTATTAAAAGTGATAAAAAAAAATCCAAATTGGTCCTACAAGAATTGGCCAAAAAATTAAAGTTCTGCTGTCAAACTGTTTCCAATGTTTTAAAAAGTATCAAGAGAATTTGACCATTGATAGGAAACCTGTTTCGGGAAGAAAAAATGGTCCACATGATATTGGGAAGGTTAAGAAAATTTAAATCATATTGAAAAGAGCTCCAAAAACATTTGGTAAAAAAGCATCCCGGTTAGCTCAGTGTTCAGACTATTTGGTGCAAAAAGTTAAAGGCAACGCAGGCTTGAAAATATATAAAAAAGTTCCAGACTGGAATGCTGCAAAAAATTTAAAAGCCAAGAATAAGGCACGAAAATTAAAATCAATTTTCATACAAAAAAACTTATGTTGTATAATGGATGGCGAAAAGTATCTAATGGTAGATTTTTCGCAGATTTCGGTTAAAAACTTTTGTATTGCTAATGCTCGAGGAGATGTTGAAGATAAGTTTAAGCGCCAAAAGTAGATAAAAGTTCTTAAAGAATTCCTAGTATGCTTTATGCAGTTGCGGCAAAAGAAGCAAGTCATTTGCTGCAGCGGGCTCTATAAATACCGAAATATACATCATAGAATATTTACAAAAAAGACTTCTTTCTTTCGTAAGAGAGAACAACGTGTCCACATATTTTTGGCCTGATTTGGCATCATTTCACTACGGTAAGAAAGCTTTGGAGTGGTACAAAAACAATAACATAGTTTTTGTACCAAGAGAAGCCAATCTTCTAAATTTTCTGGAGCTAAGACCATTGGAGAGAAAGAGAATTGAAAAGCACAAAAAAGGTGTCACAAAATATCGAAGATTTTAAAAGGAGATGGACAAACTGTCCACGAGTTCATAAGTAGTGGAACTATAAAAGTTATATTTTTCTGTGACAATTAAATAAAAAGATCGAAGCTCTAAGATCAATCATTTCTAAATTATTGAATTTTATATATGTTAAGATTTTTTCGTTCTCACTCTTTAAATGCACCATACAAACTTCAGGCACGTGTTCGCGATATCCGCTCACTCTAATATTTTTCACACTACGATTTTACATAAAAAAGAATAATCTTAGGAAGAGTTATGGTCGAAATTCGAAAATCGGGTTTTCTTATTTATATTCATTTATTTATTTGTATTTATTAATTTTATTAAAAAAAAAAACAACATTTTTTAATTCACAATTTTTTTTTATATTTTAAGTTTTCTTAAAAAAAAAACACATTACAATAACTAAGCACAGTCCTGTAAAATGGAACGAATATATAGACAACCATATTTGTCCCACCAATTAAATTTATTATTTTATTTTTAATTTAACTACATTAGAAAAAATGCACTATTAAAAACCTAAATCCGCTTTAATGGTCATTTTTTTTTTTTTTTTTGTTATTTTTTATTTGTACTTAAAACAACATTATCAAAATTATCAGCACCATCGACAACATCACCAACTGATTGACAACCAACATATTTGGTTTTGGTCAATCACAAAACAACAGACCGGAAGTAAAACATTAATTATTTTGTTTTTCCAAAAACTCAGTCTTCTTCATTTTCTCTATGACTGCAATTTTCCTAAAGCAGTTTCTCACATTAACACATGATTAAAGTGAACATTTTTTTTTAGCAAAAAAACTAACAAAAATGAGTAAAAAGATGTAAAGAAAAATCCATTGACAATCTGGTAACGAATATTGCATTTGTACTTTGCAATTCCAACAATAACGTAAAAAAAAAGAAGTAAAAACTGCATAACAAAATGTAAATACCAGCTACAACCATATTATTCATAAAAAATGACAACTGCTAAAACAGCAGTAACATTGATGACAAAAAAGTCTCTAACTAGAAAATAAATATTGATAGAAAAATATTTACGTAAACATTCGCATAAAGTCTTGTCGATAGAAATGCTCCAAAAGATATTCAAGAGAGATGTTTTGGGAACTAATGCTAAACACGCGAAAATGTTCAGAAATACCAATAACACATTAATAATGATTTAGACAGGGTGACATGAAAGATGTTAGACAAATTTATGAATTGTTAGAATTAGCATTTTTTTGTTAGAATTGCATTTTTTTTTTAATAATTTTCACAACCATTTTGTAAGACGTAGGCAAAAATTTTGTCAATTGAATTCTTATGGAAATAAAAATTTATAAAATTCCTGTTTACGAATATTTTTTTTAGTGAAATTTAAATCTTAATAGAAACTTTCTTATTTATTCGTGAAAATCTCACAAATTTTAAATGAATTTCATTTAAAAGAATTTGTCAGTTCTTTTTTATTCCTATCACATTTATGACAGTGAACCAAAACTAAGGTCATATAAAATAGAAAATATAAAGTTTAAAATTTATTTACATAGCCTCCCGGATACATCTTTTTTACGATTTTTTTTTTATAACCAAAACAGAATGTAGGATTTTTTAACTTTAAATACCTATTAGTTTTGTCTCAATTTTTAAAAAATTCATAAATTTTATTTCTTAAATTGTAAAATAAAAAAATAATACATACGCAATAATTTTTGTATATCTAGTACTATGTAAATTTATGCAATAAGTTTAAATTCTTTAGCAATTATACTAACCCAGAAAAAACTTTGCTTTCCTGGTAAGCTAGCAGGTATAATTGGAAACAAAAATAAACTACTTATTTTTTGCCTGTTCGAGTTGTCCACAAATTCATGTAGTTATTTTTTGACTCTAGGGGTACTCAAAAATATGTACCTAAACGAAAACAAAAATAAAAAAAAAAACAAAAAAAAAATTTGCCGTCAGTGAGATTCGAACTTGGACACAAACTAACCATTCGTTTTTAATGACTAACATCTTACTCATTGCACCATCTCGCACATAGCATCCTAAGCGACAAAAACTATTTTTAGTTTAAAATATCTTTTTAGACATTTTGTTATAAAACACTAACAGCTTCAGAATGGGGTTGAACCAACAACCTTCTGGTTGTTAATCCGGCTCTCTAGCCAACTCATCCAAGTGATTGCAGTATTATTGTGCTATTATACTATTGAGTACTTATTAATGTAATACAGAGTAGGCAAATAATAATGACGCCTCATTACCAAGAAACTACTTTAATTACCGAAAACTAAAAAGTTTTTGCTGGGAATATCTTAATCTTAATATAGGACTCAGTGTTGCCGGAGTCTACAGTTCATATTACACAACCAAATCCTTCGAATTATTCGAAATAAAAAAAAAAACAAATAAGAAATATATATTCGGTCAAACCCAACCATATAATACCCGATACCATTATCTATGGTCATCAAAATTCCAGGAGGAGTCTTATAAACAACCTATTTGGTCCTATACTTGTAGTAACTGTAGTGTATATTTCTTTGAAAGATACGTTTGCATTATATTATGTTATTTATGCACTTTAGGATGCTTCCCGAAAGTGGGCCTTATATGGGAGTTGTGATCTATTAAGGGCCGATCCTTATAAAATTTTGCACTGCGGTTTCTATTTATATAACATTGATTTGTGTCAAAAATTAACCTCATACTGCCGTTTATATTAAAGTGATTTTCTGAATAATGATTTAAAAGAGAGCTATTGTCGGTTATGAGTCGATCTTTATGAAATTCGGTATACAGATTTATGCTTATATAAGATTTATATGTGCCCAATTTTATTAAAATATAGCTATATTTAAGTATGTTTTGATCGTTAAATCTATATACCGGGAGGACATTTGGAGACTAGGTGGACCATAAAAGACCTTTTTACCAAATTTCTTTAGACTATTTTCAAAACTATTACCTGTAAATTCATTACAAGGTTTACATGGACCGAGGGACGTGGTTAATTCTACTCAGAAAGTGTTTTAAAATTTTTTATTAATTTCCTAAACAAAATTTGAAAAAGTTTGAAGTAAAAATAAAAGCAAATCAATAGAATTGTTGTTTATTTTCCGGTGCCGTTTAAAGTTTTATTTAATTCAACAATATGGGCTATGAAAAGGAATCCGGACTTGTTGTATTTATATATTTATATTGCTTGAATCACACCGAGTGTTTCCGAACCTTGTCTATTTCTATTTATTCATATATAAACTAAGTGAGCATTACATTACAAACATTAAAAACAAAATATATTTAAAAGCAAACAAGTTATGATTTTTTCCACTAAGATTGTGAAAATGATAAGTATTATATTTATTTTAAAAATTTTACTGTCATGGGCATAATTATATTAATATGGTTTAAAAACATAATATGGTTTAAGAACAAGAAAAAAGACTACAAATATTTTATGATTGTAGAAGTAATAATATTTTTCATATTAATAAAATTTTGTTTCTGGTAAAAATATTTAAAAACATATGATTTTTGCAGTCATCCATAATAAATCTTTTATTGAGTGTAAACATTAGATTACAAAATTTAAATAAAAACATTGTTATGATGAACACAGATTTATTAAAATTCAAGAAAACGAACAATAATAATATAATATTGTTGTAGTGATAATGCTATAACCATGTTTTTGATCTGTGTGTGACTTTTTTTCTGACCTGATAAACTTGAAATTTCGTTCTAAATTTCGCCATTTTCGATCCATGTTGGACGTAGGGTGAAACTTTCAATCACATTATCCATTTCTGAAGCCTTGTCATTTGAAATGTGTGAAAAAAATATTTTTTTATTAATTAAGTTTTGATAAAAAAAAAAAACGAAATATCAAACCCCTTTTTTGGTAAAAAAAAAAAATACAATATTTTTCGTACTCATTTTAAAGTCTTGATTTTGATAATTTTTCACGGCTAGACGAACTGAGAGAATTCTAACAAATTTTCAACATATTGAAATATATTGGGAATCTTATAATATTAAAAAATCACTCCAACGCAAAAAAATCTAAATTTCAAAATCAAAGCTAAAATATCTTTTTAATCGTAAGAAATATCATATGTGAGTAAGCTTATTTTTTTCTTCATCTCATAAAGTTTTTTTAACAGGGTTTTTAAATCTTTGAAATCGGGATAGACTTGAAGAAGTTACGCCTTTTTCAACTTATCTCGTATTACTATAGAGTGATTAAGAGTTGATTTTTCTGAAAGCTTAGTTACTCCGCTACAACGTTGTTATACATTTCAATTGATCCGTCCAGTAGTTTAGGGGATACAGATTTTTTATCAAAATTTTTGCGATCGGCCCTACTGTATGACGATATGTATGAAAAAATAAAACATTAACTACAAGTATCGGTTCACGATTTGCCATATTCGCAATGGTGTAGGATGTCATAGAGTCGGGTTTGACCAACTATATCTTTCATGTCTTTTTTTTAAATTTGGTTCTCAAATAATTAGAAAGAGCTGCTATGCCGCTGGACATTAATGGATTAGCACACTCTTGTGATTCGAAGTAAGTACTTAGTGCTGAAAAAGAGCTTATAAAATAATGATTTCGTTGTGGAAATTTTTCTCTTTTTATATAATTGTAAAATCTTTTTTTATTCACTTTTTCAAAGTCCCCAATGAAAAAAGCTACAATGACTTTAACACTGTGTTATTTTTGGAAAAAATGATGAAAAAGAACTTTCATAGTAATGATTTGAACACATATTCGTCATTGGAAGAATATTCTTTCTTATGATTCCTTCATAGCTTTTGAAGTTTTTCACTTAAAATATTGTTCATGAGGAGTGCATTTAAATAAAACAAAACATATTCTTTTTCAAGTAAAACATGAACGCAATAAATTGGGATTAAATCTAAATCAAATACTTGTAGCACTTCCTCTCCAAATTTTTCTGATATATCATTATATATATAAAAAATTATTTGCTAACCGGATTATTTTTAACTTATACCTAATATGGCTTCTGAAAAAAATTTAAAGTCATTTTACAGTATCTCTCTATAACAATTTAAAATTAATAATTACATTTGAGTAATGCTGGATGCTTCATAAATTAGCTTTTAACTTGGAACCAATTTCTTTGCAACTGCCAAATTTCTGGATAGTTTAAACAACTAATACCCTGTGGGACTAAAAATTCTGGGTACTTAAAATGTTAAAAACACTGCTGCATGTCACGAGTGCCATCAATGCATTTACACTTTTTTATGACACTCTTTGTTATGATTATTCGAATTAGTTCAGACTAAAGAAGCAAAACTATCGTATTTTGAGTAAACTTTTAGTACGGAAAATTGTTTTGTAAATTTCTATTGTTTTTAGTTCGATATTATTCAGGACCGTTTTCTCGATTATTCGGTATACAAAACTTGTACCCTAGAACATGGGAAAAGTCAGCAATAACGTAAGTTTTCCAGTGTAAGAACTATTTTTATTTTTATTATTGATTCAGAGTTCATCTAAGTTTTGTTATTTAAAATTTTATTTTAGCTTTGATTAACTAAAGCTTAAGCTTTGCTCTAACCAGTATTACCAGGAGGCGAGAAAAAAAGAGCCTAAAATGGTCTTTAGAATGGGTCAGAAAAGGCTAAATGCCGCAAAAAATAAAGCCATTAGTTTTTATAAATAAAGCATAAAACGGCTGTTAACAAAATGATCCAATGAAAAATCGTCCACAAAATTCCTATAAAAATGTTGGTTATATTTGAGGTGAAAAATTATCTAATGGTTTATATTGATTTTTTTTTTTTCATTTTTGAATCATAAATCCTTTTTGAATAATCATTTAAAAATATTTGGATGATTTTTCGCTTTTATACGATTTTTTTAACTACATTTGTAAGAGTCTATGGTTAATCAAGGTTATTAAAAAATAATTATAGTAATTGATTAAGTAAGTCCATATAATGAGTCCCAAAGTAAATATAGAAAAATCGTACAAAAACTTCCATGCAAATTTGGGCAATATTTCATGCGAAAAATAATTCAAATTTTTGCGGTGATTTTTCGTCATTTTTGGGGTATAATTCATTTTTGATAATACGTTTTTGGCTTTTATTTATTTTTTTAAAAAATTTTACAACATGCATGAAAAAGTAAAGTAAAAAGTCATCCTACGCAGAAAAGTTTGATTTAGCGAATCCAGGGTTTGAAATACGCCATAGTTTTAATCTAGACTAAAATTTTACCCAGGCCAAAGTTAAAACTATTTTCATGCTGAATATGGCTGATTTTGTTCAGAAATTTTATTATATAATGGATTAATTTTTATAACAGAAAGTGTCATAACGAACGTGGATGAGAAGCTAAAATGAAAATTATGAGGCTAAAAGCTAAATAAAAAGGCTAGATTTAGCTTTAAAAAGGCAAAACTGTCAACACTGTCTATAACATTGCCCATATTTGATTTAGAAGAAATAAACACAACGTGCCACTACGCGGCTCAACATATTCTGCATAGCTCTTAGGAGCTACTTTATTTTTTCGGCTTAGAATTCATTCTTGCGATTTTTTCTGAACCTAGTCTCATTTTATTCTCTAAGTTCTTGTTAAGCTTTTTTATTATATGTCAAAATTTACTCAATCAACATTTTCTAGTAAGTCAAAAAAAAAAAAATAACGCATACTTTAGTCTAATAATTATGTAAAGACAAAAAAACGAAATTCGCTTCCCTCTATCAAATTCTGAGTTTCAGTTTTTTTTTTTTGTTTAATTTTTCTGGGCTATTATAGTTAGTTGATTGATATAAATATATGAATCGGCACAGTCGAATAAAGCACAGCAACTTGTTAAAATTAATTAATACCAGTACCAAAAGTATTTTCGATTTAAAAATCCTATAGCCTTTCTAAGAAAATAACTTTTCACTTCAAACGACCCCTACTATTTTGGTATAATAAGTAAATCCCAAGTCAAAAGTTTGAAACATGACTATGTTTGATATCAAATGTGTTTTTCAAACACTGATCAAAGTTTCAAATTTGAAGTTTTATTCTAATTGTTTATTCATTTTGCAAAAAGTGTTGAATAAATCGTACTTTATTTAACCTTAAATCATTCTGAAACCTGAAAGTAAAAACAAATGAATATTTTAAAAATGTATTTTTAATTTTCATCTCTTTGTTGAGGAGTTTATTATTTATTCTCAAAATTTAGCCATTTAAGAAGAAGTTTAAATTTGTATCATCCTCAATTTGAAAGTACGTATCAAAAAAATATACAAAATACAAAAATTGCGATTAAAGTACTATCGATCAGATTGTCCTGTTTCTCATTTGGTGCGAATAATAGGTCACAATCAAAAAATTCAAAAAGTACCAAATATAGTGGGGATAGCCCAATAAGACCCGTTAAAGGCTTACCTTTCATAATGTTATAAAACTCGATCCAGATATTTTGATAGTCAGATATAAATATAATCTTGCTTACTTCTGACTCAAATATGATTTGATAAAATTATTGAAATTTTTACTAAATTTCAAGACTTTTATAGGAATATAAATAGAAGTAAATTTGCATTATTGACTTTTAAATGCAAAATAATCTTTAAATTGTATTTTTAAGTAAATGTTCTACGCGACCCCTCTAAAATGTTTGTGTGGACACACTGTGGCTCGCGGAACCCCATTTGAGAACCTTTGCTCTAGCTATTTATATATTCTCATAACGACAATCGAAAATAAACTATTATTTGTCGTGCTATACGTACATCAATCACTTAAGGGTATCCCTTGAAAACAATTACTTTTAACAATACGATTTATAACAAATTTCAGTTACTTTTCAAATAAAAAATTTTTCTAATATGAATAGATTTTTAAACAAAAGAAATTTTCAATGGAGTTCCCTGTTGTATCGAAAAGTAATCACTTTCATCTTTCTTTCTTCTCTCTCAACATAAACCTTAACGAACAACAGCAAAATTGATGTATGAGTTTCATCCGGATGCTTACCAAAAATCAATTATAAATAATCATCTGGGTAAATAATCAAAAGATATACAATATCTGCTAACAACGTAAAGCAGCAGTGTACATTGTGAGAAATGAAAACCACATAATAAATGACAAAAATAGGAGAAAAATAAAAGTTATAAAAAAATGGAAATGTAAGCAATGATCAATTATAACGGTCCGTCTGCTTGAAAGGATAAAATGTACGTACATGGATTTAACTTGACAAAAATAAAAGGGTAAAAAATAGAAAAATAAAAAAGATTCCATGAAGTTTACGAAAACTAATTTAAATGATATGTTTTTGATGTATGAAAAAAATTAATTAAGAGCAAATCTTTGGCATATATGAGTTGATTGGAAAATATCGAAATATAAATATGGAACTTCAAAAAAAAAAAAAAAAAAAAAAAAAAAAAACAAAGAATACAAGAGCTACAAAACCCAAATTTGATTATATGGGAAATTCTCTTTTTTCGTTTAACTTTAGGAAACTTACCTTAAACCTCAAATATATATATGTATTTATTTCTGACTTTTTAAATTAACTGCTGATGACTCAAAACATGAAATGGTTCGATATGGTACCGGCAAACGCTCAAATTTAAAGAATCAAAAAAAAAAAAAATGTTTGAAAATAACAAGTTCTTTTTTCTTCTTTTTGATTACTGTAAATACGGAAAACACTTGTAGAAATAGGCCAACTTGTATTCAATCAGTCTGTCGTTGATCAGTGTTTAACTATTTTGTGGCCAAATGGTGAAACCAAAATTTTCAGTTTTAATTTTTTGTAGTTTTTCGACTAGAAAATTTGCTTATTTCGAGTATTACAAAAAGAAGAATGGAGGTTTATTACTCTTATAATTATGAATAGTTTGAGGTACATTTCGTTATTGTGCCGTTAATAGCAAAGATATAGGGCCTGCCCAAACTTGGGGAGAAAAAACGTGAATGGTTCTAAGAAGTGCCATTTTCGCGAGGCACACTCACAGCGTAATTTAAATAAAGCTAAAGTATTGCGTAATCCAATAAGTTTTCCATATTAAATTTTAAAATCGTTGTGACGCGATAATATATTAGCATTTTTTTACATTTTATGTGAAATTATATTTATAATAAGTACATCTACTCTGTCTTAGAAATATGTTTCAAGAAAAAAATTATATAAAAATAGTATTTATGACCTGAGATTGCGGTTTTTGGCAAATAATATTGCTAGTAATGAACTTTACCATCACATTCTTCAATTAAATTATTATATACACCATACAAATTCTTTTACACGTTTTGGAAAAAACTTAATGCCGGTTCAACAGTTGATATTTTACTAACAAACTATAGCATTCCCTTTTCGACCTTAGAATTACATCCAAATATACCACAATCAGATTATTTATCAATCTTTTGCCACATTTTTGGGCAGTACAGAAATGTAATTCAGTAGTAAAGTAGAGAACGAAATTAGGTCTTAGAACATTGACCAAATTGAATTAACTCCTGTTAATGTCGATTCGACTACAATATCTATTGTAAAATTTACTTTCAATAAAATACCAATAGGGTTTTCCCCCTATTGCCTATTCTTGGCAGAGAGAAATTTCTGACATAAGTAAAATGTAAATGCCCAAAGAAACGTAAATCGCAGAGATATAGAGATTTGAATTATAAAAGTCAGATAAATATTATATTAAAACAACTAAACAGCCTTACTGATTTCTAAAAGCAAAAACGAAAGTTGGTCGAGATTTATTTCAAAATTGCCTTCAGGTTCAAAGAAATTTTGGAAAATAAAAATAATAAAGAATTCCGATGTAGAATTAACAAATTTAAATGAAATTAAATCACTTGTATTTTCTTCAATAAATAATAGATCCCCTGGTTTAGATGAAGTTAAGGATTCTTAAGAATATACCTGACATTTTCTATAGTGCTTTAAGTAAAATATTTAATTTTTACCCTTAAAAATGACAAAGTGATGAAAATACATAATTAATGAATAGATGCAAAACTACCTTCTAGCTACAGACCTATAAGCATATTAAGCTTATTAGATAAGGTCTTTGAGAGAGTTACACATAGTCGATTTATAAATTTTACAAATGAAAAGAACATTATTAATCGGCAACAGTTTGTCTTTCGTAAAGAATATTTTATAGAAAACAACTAATTAAATCGAAAAAACTGGGGTCATATTCGACGATGTCGAAAAAGAGTTCGATTCAATCTGGCATGATGGCTTACTGTTTAAGCTTAATAAGTTTAATTTTCCTATTTATTTATTTATAAAAAAAATATTTATAGTTTTCTAATTAACCGATCATTTACTGTTTTTCTTGAGAACAAATTTTCTGGTGATATACGAATTCTCGCCGGCTTGCCACAAGGGTCGATGTAATCATCTACCCTATATTCAGTATATACGTCTAACATTACGATACGGAAAAACTATGATGCAGATTTTTACGCCGATGATAGTGAATTTATTTGTTGTGGTAAGGATCAAATGCATTAATAAAACAAGTAAGAAAGATATAGTCGATCCATCCCGACCATATGATACCCCCCATACCATTGTACATGTCCATCAGAATTCGTGGATGGGTCTTATATTAGACATGTGGATAATTTACTAAGTGTAAAATATACGAATACAGAATATTACGTTAATACTAACATTTTAGGGCTATTCCCAGACAATATCATTTAATAATAAATGCAGAACGTCTGCTTTTGTATCCATAAGAAATTTGTCTAACATTCACTAGTAATTCATTCATAATGAAAGAATTTAATAGTGTTTGTTTGTGAATTTTTTAACCCCTAAGCGTTTTAAAACTACTTTTCCTTAATAATATAAAACTTTTAAAAATACTATTTTCAAAAAAAGTATAATTATATAATCTCCTATATCTCGTGTAGCGTGCAGTAAATCATAAATTTTCACATTAACCAACATTTCTTCTTAGACATGACATTTCCATTTTCATTGCAGACATCTTGCAATAACCACTTAATGTTTGAAACTATAACATTAGATCATAAATTGCATTTAAAATCATAGACGATAATATATTTGTTTGTGTTTGAATTGTAATATTAAGAGTATTTTTATGTCCACAAAAAAAAAAAAAAAAAAAAATAAATAAACAAAAATAAATAAAAAAACAAACAACTACAAAAGCAGACTAGCAAAGAAAAACCAGGCTACAAATTTGTGGTTTTTGGCAATGAAAACTGTAGCAAAGTTTAATGTTTAACAAACATGCTAAAGTAGTTTAAATGCCATGAAAAACCTGGATATAAATGCAAAATAAAAACTAGACTACTTGCGTTTTCATTAATGTCAATATGTTGCATATAAGGCAACAAAAAATAAATATGTACATATGTTGCATTTAAAATATAAGTATGTATGTTTAAAAGCTTTATGCGTTTTTCAGACAACAAAAAACAAGCAGCCAGTAAAAATTTTTTGTTTTGTTTATTTGAATTGAACTGCTTTATTTACTCAACTGTAGCCACCAGAATGAAAACAATAATTGCAACATAGAAAAAAAAAACTATATTGTATGACTACTTTTATAAGCCACCATAAACTCAAGTCATACTGCAATGACATTAATCCATTAAAAGCAAAAAAACACAACATCGAATTAAATTTAAGACTGCAAACAGACATTCAGACATCCTTCGACTTTAAATAATCGTGCATTTTTTAAGTTTTCAACTATGACAACTTCAAGTACAAAATTGTGTTTGAAATCGATGGTGATGCTATTTATTATACTCACCAGCAAAAAATGATGGGGAGTATATTGTGTTTATCATTCCGCATGTAACATGTCGAAATATTCACCTAAGACCCCATATTCTGGGTCCTCATGAAGACGATCTTACAATGTCCGTCCGTCGCATAATAGGCGTTCACAGAAAATACCTTTTCCATTCTGCTGCCATCTAACTTTATAGTCTACAAACATAGCTTTGGAACAAACAAGATTAATTAAATTGTTTACATATGCTTCTTGGACGTCTCAAATCATTTATATTCGATAGCTTCTTTGGATTTGGTCTTCTGTCAAGTCCTTTCGCAAAATATAATTACAAAAAAAAAAAAAAAAAATAAGAGAAGAACTAACAGATTGTATATCTAGTCGATAGGTAGTACCAAGTTTAATAAGATCAACTATTTTAAATTACCATAACTCTGCCTTAGGATTCTAACTCAGGCAGCTCATCATGTGAATATTTTTAAATTATTTGGGCAACTTCAAAAAATGAAATAGAAATAATTATGGAATTTTGGGAAGGTCCGCTCCGATTTCAATGAATTTTCACATCGTGATGGTAGAGGTATAGGCAAATTTAAGATTTGAGCATGGACCATATAGACCTACAGCGGGTGGGTTGACAGGGTTCCAAAGTTGGACACCTAAGGTATAATATATTTAAAAAACGATCCTGATTCCTTATAACTCAATCGATTATTTTTATATCAGAGGATTCCGCTAGTCTTTTAATTTAAGAGACATTAGTCTTCAAAAATTAAAATTCAATTATTATTTCCATTTCATTTTTTTAAATCGCACACTAACTATTTAAATGTTTATGCTCCAAAAATTTTGTATATAACAACAATAATAGTAATAATAATAATAATAATAACAATAATAATAATAGTAATAGCTCTTTTCAGGAATCCCTGATACTATTTTTTTCTATTATAATGATTAATAAGGTCCCAGCATAAAAAGAACTGAAAAAGTAATGATTTTGACATTGTGTTGCCATTGAAAATAAGTACCCACTTAGTGCTGCAGAATTGTAGGTTATAATATAGTGTTATCATTGGTAGGATGTCCGTTTTTATGTTTATCATATATATATATATATATATATATATATATATATATATATATATATATATATATGAAACATATGTATATATATATAATATATATATTTCAATTTCATTAAAAGTTATTAAAAATATTTTCAAAATTATGACTTTGCAAAAAAAAACTATTATTTTCATTTTTTCGGAAGTAGTTGTTCGTTTTTTTTTTTGCTGGGGTTACATTATTATTCTTATTTTCTTTCAACATTTTTATTTAATTCTTCTTACAAAGAAAATGTCTAATATTTTTTAAAAGTAATAAAACTGAGTGGGGTCAATTTCTAGCATGCTTGTTAACGTCGTTACCGTTTGGTGACTTTAGTCGCCAATTGCCCCTTTTTCAACCACTTGGCTACTTTTTCGGCCCCTTTCTTAAAATGTAACTAAATGGCAACTTTTTAAGACTACATGTTAAATGATAGGAAACTAAGTTATTTCAAATATCTCGACCCATTATATATTAATTCCAATGAAGAAAATAATTATTTTGAAATTGTTTCACAGTATAGTGAAGAATTTATAAATGAAACGAAACTAAAGCTAATGATAAAGTTTATGAACAACTATTTAAAACATAAAATTCCTAATCTTTTTAGGATGGATTGGGAAAATTAAAAACTATATTTGATGAATACTTATAGCCTAACTTATATTTTTAATTTGGTTCACCAAATTATCACTAATGAAAAATTAATTGTCTAACAGACTTAAGGTCAACACTTGTGAATCCATGCTTTTGGTCCTAAATTTGTTAGACGGGGCTTTGTAAGACTGGAGTCCGAGTGAAAACCTCTTACAAAAGTATAGAAGTTTAATTAATAAAAATAGAATTTTATGTTAACTATTTCTATGAAAAAAAAAATCTTTATTTTTGCTACAATAAGAATAATTATATGTAAATTATTTTGTTATTAATAAAATTTAATTTAGCAGTTTTTCTTAAAATACAATATTTTTTGTTTTTATCAAATAAACAAATTTTAAGGGTTTTATTAGGTATTGAAGCAGTTGGACATATTTTTCGAAAAATCTTTATTATTAAAATCTCCTGCTGCTTGTTAAATGCGCAATTAGCAACACGCGCGGAATAACAATCTGTGGCTGAGTGATTAGCGTGAGAAACTATTAAACAAGTGATGGGTTGGATTCAGAGTAACGCCAAAAAAAACTTAAGTAAAAAATATAATAAAAAAATCCAAATAATTTTATAATTTTAAATAATAATTAATGAAATGAGAGTGTGAAAATTTATATTGTTGTGATCAGCACTGAACTGTTACATTTAGACTAGTCCTGTGTCCTAAACGGTGTTAATTAGCCTCCTCCAATGACAATCCCATGTAGAAGTTCCGGAACTAGAACCGGTCACAAACCTAAATAACCTGTCAAGTTACTGATTTTCTACCGATTCCCTTCCCTCTACGTTTACATCAAATTAACAGTCATAAATCTAAAATTAATAAATAGAAAACCCAATACTAGTTTTAGTATCATGTATAACTTTGCTTCGGAAATATAAATAATTAAGCTTTTTCATTATCCTTAGCGATATTTTCTCTCCTGAATGTAATTGTTTAAACAAAAAATGCTGTAATTTAATTTTTTATAAATAATTTCTCACATAATCATTGTAACGTCTAGTTAAAAAGACTTTGATTAAATATTTTAGTTTAAGAAAACTGTGAATGATTAAAAGCGAAAACAAATCGTATTAAAATCCCAAATGACAAAGTATGTATTACACTGACGTGACACGAAACAGCACGATACGGATATATAAATTATGAGATTCTTCATATAAGACGATTAAGTTAAAAATAAACTAAGTATTTCCTTTTTGAAAACTCAATACACATACAACAAAAAAATATATATTTTACTTTTTACTGCTGACTTGTATTTGTAATTTGAGCCAATTTTCATAATCTGATCTCATCGTTTAACAAGTTTGGTTTTTGTTATGTTCATCATAAATACTTGATATTTAATTTCAATTAGTTTTCTAGTTGTTTGTTAATACTTTTTATATTTGTTTCTTACTCTCTATTGATTGTGTGAGTTTTGTTTTTTAAATATGTAAATATGTATGTTAGTGTGTTTACAACCGCTATAGAGTTTGACGTTTTTATAGATTTTCATATAAATCTTTGATTTTGTCACTCTACGTGTCTTTATGTCTGTTTATAACCGCAAAGTGTTGTGTGGTTTTGTCATATTTTCTGTCATTAGTAGTGTAACTACAACTACTTAGATACAAGGCGATAGCAAGTGCTTAAAAACTGATAATCACACTCTATTGACACACTTAGATTGTAATTTAATGAATGAGAAAAAAATGCATGTAAGTAGTAATAAATAACGTTAGTTGTAAAAGGTATTGATTATTTAAGTGGAGCATAGGATGAGTGTTGAGTTTGAGCTGTTTAGAAAAAGGTGTATTTGATTTTAAGTGTTTTTAAAAATAAATTTTTCGATTTAGTGGAGCATTATGGTGTTTATTGACATTAGATTTAATACAATGTAAAGTGCCATATAATATTTTCCTTTTTCTGAAAATTTATTATTTATTTATAAGTGTAGGAAGCAATTCGTACTTACGTGCCATGTGGAAGGAACAAACTGGCATGAACATTCAGCCAATCGGCCAGATGTTGGAACAAACAAGATTAAATTTACTCAGAAAGAAATTTAGAATTTCGAGTCGAATGTTGCATGTATTTTAGTGTGGGGATCCAAAAATTTATTCTTCTCATTTCAAACACATAATACTCTAACCACCTAAAGTGACGTGAGCTATAATTAAAATAGAGTAGAAGAGAGAGTATTCACCATAGGGGCACATCAGTCATTGTCATTTATCTTGAAAACGAAGTAATCATTTTTGTGGTACTAACTGATTATGTTTTCCTTTATTGCAGATCTTTCATCCATAAAATTTTTATGCTTTCAATTTACATTTAATCGGAGGCAGACGTAATTGTTTTTTAATAAATTCCCAAATATTTCGCAGTGTGTATTTTCTGGGATAACTTTCTTAGTTTTTGGTGAACCACTTGAGATTTAATAAAGATTTTGTTTCGTGTTATAAACTTGATATAAATGAACAAGAATTGACAACAGGAGTTTTAATAAATTATTTTAAAGGGTGAAAAATTGCCATAAGACTCCTCATGGAGAGCATTCGACAGACACGGAGAGAAAAAACATGGTAACAGAATTATCACTATAACAATATTATGTTCTCATTGTTAATTTTCTTGCATTCTAATAAGTCCGAGTTCATGATAACAATGTTTTTATTTAAATTTTATAATTGTAAACATTAAATGATAAAAATAATAACAATTTTAATATTTTTAAATATTTTTTAGAGAAATAAAATTTTATAAATATGCAAAATATCATTAATTCTACAACCATTAAATATTTTTAAACCATATTTTGTTTTTAAACCATATTAATATTATTATCCATTAAGGGGTTTAGTTAATAAAACATATCTTGCATTTTAGCTCTTTATTATATAATTAATGAATATAATTAATGAACAAATAATGAACACTTTTCTTTATTATTTTCAATAAAAAAAAATTACAAAAGTAACTTTTTATTAACACAGATGGAATAATATGACGAACTGAAATAATAATATGGTAAGATTGTATAACTTTATGATAACATGGAATAATAATATGAAAAATGAAATAATAATATAAAGAGTTGCATAATGATATTCTAAAAGGAATCATAAAATGACAATATGACATTATAATATAATATAATAATATAGAATAATAATGTAATAACATCAAATCATAATCTGATAGAACGAGATAATGATTTAGTAAGATTGTTCAATTATATGCAAAATTAGAATCATAATATGAAAAAAAAACAAACCATAAAATCGGACACAATATGACAAAATGGAATCATAGTAAAAAGTGTCCAAAAAGGGCATTTTAAAAAATAATGTTGCCAAAAATGGGAATTTTTCTGAAAAAAGGGTCCAACTGCTTCAATACCTGTAAAACTCCTTAAAATTTGTTTACTTGATAAAAAAAAAATATTACATTTTAAGAAAAACTACTAAGTTACCCAGCAAAAACTTGGTAATGGCATGCAGTTACCTTTCAGTCACAACAGCATACCTTCTACATCACAAAGAATTAGTTTAGTAACTACTTATTTACTTCCTGGTATGTAATTACTTAGTTATGATAAAATTTTTAGAATGTTACTTTTTATTGATTTTTTTATTCAGTTTATCAATTCATATTTTAAAGAAGCGATAAATATGTATATGAAAAGGAAAAATTTGCGTATTCATGTACATATGTACGTTCATAATTGCAATTTAAAGACTTTCATTTGTACACCAAAAAAGATATGCTTTTGTTAAGTTTTTGAACTTTTTAATTCAATTTTATAAAATTTTCTTTTTACATTTAAAGTAAAAATAAAAGAAAAAAAGTGATTTTTATATTCTGAAATGTAATTAGTTATTTGTAACCTATCTATTGTTTTCACTAATAATGACTTCAGTGATACTTTAAAATCAATGAGTTATTAAATAGCTTGGAAGTAAATAGTTCTTGTAACTACATCTCAGTAATGACTTACTAAAATGTCTACTTGTAATAATATGAGGTAAGTAGTTGCATCTAATGTCATTACCGTGTTAAAATAATGGGTTATTCAGCTAATATGTAAGTAGTGAAAAGCCATTATATTAGCTTTTTAACTCATTACATGGCATTCAAAATTTTTGCTGGATAGATTTTATTAATCACAAAATAATTTATTTATAATAATTTTTATTATTGAAAAAACATTAATTCATAAAAATAATTAACGTAATTAAATGTGACTAATTAAGACAAAACGAGATTAATTTTACGAGACCTAAAAAATTTTGGACTGAAAGCATGGATTCACAAGTTTTGACCTTAGTTTGTTTTACAATTTACTTTTCATTAGTGATAATTAATAAAAAAGACATTCAGTCGAGGCACTGTTATGAGCCAAACATATAAATTAGGATATAAACATTCATCAAATCAATATTTTAATTTTTCCAATCCGGTCCCAAAAGATTCGGCATTTGATGTTTTAAATAGTTGTTTATGAATTTTATCATTATCTTTAGTTTTTAACAGTTTCAGTTCATTTATAAATTCTTCACTATACTGTGAAACAATCTCAAAATAATTAATATCTTCATTGGAATTAATATATAATGGGTCGTGATATTTCAACAACTTAGTTTCTCGTCATTTAGCGGGTAGTCTTAAAAGTTGCCATTTATATCCATTTTAAAAAAAGGTTGCCAGGTGATTGAAAAAAGGGCAATTAGCTACTAATGTCGCCAAATGGTAACGCTGGTGAACACAGATTTTCATTCCTCTCTAACGCCTATAGATTCACTAAAAACTGAAATTTATTTTTGACTAAAAAATCTATTTTTAAGTGATCACAGATTTGTGTTCGTATAGCTCTAGCGCCATTAGTTTTCTTGCAAAATAAAATGTTAGTTTTTAATAAATAAAAATCTTTTTATGTAAAATACATAAAATCAAATTAATCGAATATTTTGTGAGAAATATAAAGCATCACATCGCTTATAATATTAAATTTTAGGTTTTCATTGAAAACATCGACTTTTGGTGAGAAATACTTGCAGGTGATCACAGTTTTTTAGCCTTATTCCCTACGAGCGGAGCTACGCGGTCTCAAATGCGATTTAATATTTTTATATTTTCTCAGAGTTCTTATGGAATATGGAACATGGAATTTTTTGGAAATTTTTGAATTTTTACTTTTTACACCTCATTAAATTTTAAAAATACTGTGTCAGTAGTGGAGCGTATATAATATTCTGCATAGTCGAATATAGAATTCTAACTTGTTATTAATTTTTGTTCTTTCTCAGACTGCAGAATATTAAAAAAAAACAAGTAAGAAGGATATAGTCGGTATGATACCCCACACCATTCTGTATGTCCATCAAAATTCGTGGAGGGGTCTTATATTAGACATGTGGAGAATTGTGGAGCGATAATTTTACTAAGTGTAAAATAGATTATACGAATTACGTTAATACTAACATTTATATGAATTTATGCACTTTAGGGTGATTCCCGAAAGTGGGCTTATATGGTAGCTATGGTAAATTATGGAGCGATCCTCATAAAATTTGTCACTATGATTTCTACTTATATAAAACTTATTTATGACGAATATAAACCTGATACTAACATGTGTATGTGATTTATACACGTTAAAGTGATTTTCGGAAGAGGGTTTTATGAAATTTGGCACAAAGATTGATACTTACACAAAACTTCGTTACACCGAATTTCATTAAAATATTTCAATATTTAAGGCATTTATGATCGTTAAACCTCTATTCCATTTGTATGGCGGCTAGTTGAAATAATGGACCGATCATCACCAATTTCAATAGGCTTCGTCCTTGTGTCATGAAAGTTCAGGCAGCCGTTCAGCCAGCAGCACAGCCAGCCAGACGGACGGACGGACATCGTTAGATCGACTCAAGAAATGATTCTGAGTGGATTTAAGGAGGGTGTTGAATACTTTTTTCTGTGCCTTACAAACATTAGCATAAACGCATAATACCCCAAACGCCTATGGTGGTGTGGGGTATAAAAACAAATGGAAGTGTTATATTCGGCTGGGCCAAATCTTTTATACTCTTCGCAAAGTCTATATTTTATAATTATAAAAAAATATTGGAATTATTTCTAATTAAATTTTTGGCTTTAACCTGGACATATACTTAATATTTGTAAACTGGTGTTAACCATGACATCGGAAATTTTTAACTTAAAGAGTCCCCAAAAACTCCTTAGGCATATTACTTAGGAAAATTAGCTCAGACCATCTGTGTTGAAGAGAAATATGCAAAATTTTAAATTCATTTTAAGTTTTCTACCAACAATTTTTCTTTCGAAAAATTTACCTTAGAATTAAATATTTTAAACTTGAATTAGCTATTTTAAGATTTTCAGAACTTTTAAGAATTTTTAACTTTGGAGCTCTAAGACACAATTCTACCAAACATGTTATGGTATTTTTTTTATCTATATTTGAAAACCTAAAACACAATAACAATTAAGTGATAATATTTTAAGAAAAAACAATTCACATACTCAGATTTACTTGTCAAACTTATTTAAAGAAGAAAAAAATTATGCCCATATTAAAATGAAATTCCAATGGATTCTACGAGGATACGAACCATGTGTTTAATGTTTGTAATCTAGAGCATTTATACTAGTCTATGTATACCCATAGAAATTTTATTGAAAAAAATAAATAAATAAATAAAAAAATATATATATATTTACTCCTCATATATGTGATCAGTATACAAAGCAATTTACAACACTACATATTGAATATATTTAAAATTCAACAATGTTGATTTTTTTTTTACACAAACTAAAGTAAAACTTTTTTTTGAATTCAGAGTTTCAAAATACCATGTGGCTTAGGGGCTAATAATTGAAAACTAGGAGTATTAAAATGTTCGTACGTTTTCGAATCCTGGCGAATAGAAATGTAATTTTTGTTTAAAGAATTTCAAAGAAATATTTTTAGTTAATTAAAAATAAGTCTGACATTTAAAAATTTGAATTTTTATTTGAAGACAAATTATACAACAATTTTGCGAAGTATTGGCCAATCATCGAACTCAGGACCTAAAGTCTTTCAGTGACAAACCAAAGCGTTATACTATATCGATATGTTGAAATTTACTATCCTTATTGCTTATGATTGCTTATATAAAAAGCTTAAAACACAACTCAAATCTAAATAATACTTATTTATAAAAAACACATCAAATCCATTTCAACATACAGACGCAAAGGCATCAAGACAGACAGATCCGACCGACAGAAATATATTCTCAAAAGTTATTTTTAATCATAACAATCACGAGTATTTTTAAATTTGAGGTCCTGAATATATATTTAAAAACTTTTGTATAAAATGACAAACTTACCCTTCATACCCTTTATATTTAAAAAATTTTTATATGTAAAAGAAAGTTTTAACAAGAAATAGTTGTCTGAAGTCCTTGAAAAATACATTTTTTGTTTTCAAATGAACGAATATGATTTATTTTTGTGAAAAGATAAATATTCAAAGTACGAGTATTTAAAAAATATTAGCTGGCTTCTGTGCACTTAAATAACGCGTGTACATAAGCCAGCAAAATGTTTCTGTTAAAGAATTATCTTCCATACGATAGTTACCGTATATTGTACTATTCTCTTGTAGAATATTTCTTTGTATTGGAAATTATTGTAAGTTTGTGTAAATCTCTCTTTTTAGTTTTGAAATAAATTTTGCTGGGTTTTTCCATGCTAACGTCGTCTAAATATTTGCATGTGTATTACACATAGTTTTAAAAAATAGAAAAAAACAAATAATGTCAGAGAAAAAAGTGTGTATGTATATCATAAATTCCAGGAGAAGTCGATGAAAACTTGTTGGTTTTTAACCTTATGCCCTCCTGTTTTCTTAAAATTAAGTAGACATTTATGCTAGGCAATAATATATATTTATTATTTTTCAAAATTTCGAAAAACTCACGATTTTATTCTCGATTTTTGTTTCTAGAAAATGTTTAAAAATAAACGGAGCATCAATATCTAAATATTCATAACTTTTTAAGTTTCAATCCGATTTCACTGAAAGAAAAAGTGAACAGGAAAGAATTATTTCCTCTTTAAATCCCATGATTAAAAAAATAATTCTGCTTAAAAAATGTATATTATAAAGCGCTGCATTTCCGATTTGATTTTTAATTTTTTCATTTCATCTTAAAAAGTGATTTATTAGTTCGACAATTCAATTTAGGTTTTTTTTCCGACGGGAATGTTTACTATTTTTAAAAATTTTTAGTGAAAAATATTATCACTTTTTCGCATACAATATATAATTCTTATACCCCACACCACCATACGTGGTTCAGGTATTATGAGTTTGTGATGATGTTTGTAACGCACAGAAAAAAATCATCCAAAACCCACATTAAAGTATACCAATCGACTCAGAATCAATTTCTGAGTCGATCTAAATATGTCCGTTTGTCCGTCTGGTTAGTTGGATGGCTTTCCATGTAAACATTGTACACAAAGTACAGGTCGCAACTTTGAAGATAATTCAATGAAATTTACACTTTCATGATACATGGACGAAGCCTATTGAAATTGGTGATGATCGATCCATTATTTCACCTAGCCCCCACACAAATGTTCTCCCGGAATAGGGGTTTAACGATAATAAATGCCTTAATGAAATTCGGTGTAACAAAGTCTTGTATAAGTATCAATCTTTGTGCTAAATTTCATGAAGATCAGGCCATAATTAACCATAGCTCCCATATAAAACACTCTTCCGAAAATCACTTTAACGTGCATAAAACACATTCACATGTTAGTATCAGGTTTATATTCGACATAATTAAGTTTATTATTACTATTTTTTGTATATAAGTAGAAATTATAGTGACAAATTTTATGAGGATCGCTCCATAATTTACCATAGCTCCAATATAAGCCCACTTTCGGAAATCACCCTAAAGTGCATAAATTCATATAAATGTTAGTATTTACGTAATTCGTATAATTTATTTTACACTTACTAAAAGTATCGGTCCACAATTCTCTACATGTCTAATATAAGACCCCTCCACGAATTTTGATGGACACGCACAATGGTGTGAGGTATCATATGGTCGGACTTTACCTACTATAACTTTCTTACTTGTTTTTTTAATATTTAAGCTTTTTACGTTTTACGCAAAAAGTATTTAACTTTAAACATATAAATCTCAATATGTAGATGTCAGATTTTATTGATTTAAAAAATATTTATACTGTATTTTTATACACTTTAAGCTAACTTAATTAAAAATGCAAGATTTATTAATAAATTCATTAGATTCGTTGATGCATTTGCACGTTTTTAAGTGCATTTTTTGTAGAATCTCTTCATCAAAAAATGTAATTACTCATTTATATAAACCAAAAGTAACTTACACTAAAATTTTATATTTTAAGTCATAAAAACAATTTGTTTTTAATAAATTAATTTTGTATGAAAAAATTTTTTAGCGTTTTTTTATATTGTTAAAAACGTTCTGTCATAAAAAAACTTAAACCGAATTATTTAATCAATTTAAGTTAATCTAAAATAAATAAAATAAAAAATCGTAGAGGGAGAATGCTTTCAAAAGCTCATCGAAAATATTCATCTGCATTGGAAATATATTTTTCTAAAAAATGAATTTTTCTATTAATATAATATTTAAATATGACCTCGTTTCCTTTCTAATGCTATCAAAATTAATAAAATCGGAACTCAGCTTCAAAAGATATGAATAATTGAAAATATGATCTTCTGATATATTTTGATTTTTTATAGAATTAGAATTGTGAATAAAATCGCGAATTGTTTGTCATTTGAAGAAATTAAAACAATTTTGTTTTATTGATGGTATAAAGTCTTTGTATGTCATATTTGATGTTTCATGGAATTCATGATATGCTTGTTTTCAATTTTTAAAAAATTGTTTGCTGCTGTTGCAATATGAAAGATTTATTTCCTTTCATTTACATAGGAAAAGTAATACTTAGTTACCAGTTACCAGCAACAACAGCGACAAACTATAGTACATAATTTTTCTTCTAGCTATTGTTGTTAATAGCTTTAAGTAGATTTAAATTAAATACAACTGTTTAAAATTATAGGTACAAAAAACAGTAATAATAAATGTTTCTTAAAATTATATTTCAAAGTTTTCTGTGCTATAGTCAACATAATGCTGCTGTCACATTGAAATTGGTATTGTCAGTTTTTTCGAAGACTTTTGGTGTATATAGTAAAGTATTTTTTACCAATGTGTACCTTTATTTATAACCAAAATTATATTTAAGATTACACCATGTACAAACACATACTCTCAAGTGCAAAATGTTTTATTTACATGAGTTGAAAATGTATACTTTTCTTCTTTTACTATATGGACATGTACTACACGTACTTGTACTCGAATTTACGTGTAGGAACCACCATAAAAACAAACGTTAATGTATATTTTCTATATTTTTTTTACTATATAGTACAATTTTTTAAAAGCGTCTGTTTGAATGTGCCACAAATTGTTATAGTTTATTTCTCTTGTACTCGTACTTTGTTTTGCATTTTATTTATTACAATAAAATGTCTTAAGTAAAGCCAATTTTAAATAATGACTTCATGACTTTATAACTCATTATAAAAATTAACATTTTATGACTCTTTTTTTTGCTGTGTTTGCGTTTTAATTTATTGTTAGTTTTTACTTTTTAAGGTTTTTATATTTTATTAGTACCATCTTATACATCCCTCACAATTTTCACATGCAATCGAAATAGTAAAACCTAATTATTTTCATTTGCTGATTTAAATATCGGATTTGTAAATAGACTGAATTAAATTAGTATAATTTACGTTTATGAATATGCGCATATATGTATGTGTGAATTTATGTAACTTTAAAATATAGTATAAGACAAATTATTAACAATTCCAATGTGGAAACAAGCATAAGCTTATTACCATTGCAACCAAAAATATGCAAAACCATTCTGGGCTTCAAATGAAACAAACTATTAGTTATTTATCCGTTTCAGACAATTTAAAGGATTTTGGCAATGATTTGTTATAGAATATTTTTATATATTTTGATCCTAATGGCATATTTTTGATTACTTTAGTCTTAGTAGCATATTTTGTCATATTATCATAGGAATTCCTTATTCTAGAGCATATTTTAAATTGCATACTTTCAATATTTTATACTTATGAGTATAATTTTGCATTTTTTGCATCCAGTACAATTTTTTTACATAATTCATATTTACATTTTCTTTTTTATGTCATATACATATGTTTTTCAAATGCAATTCCTAATAATTTTCATTTTGTAAATAGATAGAAATTTTGTAATATCCTGATACAATGTATTAAGCCAAGTTCAGACTAGACTAATATTTGACACGAAATATTTCATCATGTTTTCCCGAAATTTTTGCAATCGAATGCATAGTTCATTTTTTGTTCACATTACACGCATTCATTTGACCTTTTTTTGTTTGATGAAACATCTGTCAAATATCGTAAAAAAAAAATATCATAACCTAATTGTAAAGTGGCAGCACATTTACAAAAACAACAATTGCTTGTATTTTGTTAGTGTAAAACAACTGCACATAATGTCAAAATGCGACGAACAGAAAATGAGTAAATGAAGGAGAAGAAGAGTAAAAAAAAAACGTGAACAAATTTTTCAGGTGAATACAAAAACCATTTGACAGCTTCGCGAGATATGTACATAAATAAAAAATTGTAAATCCGGTGGGCTTACGAGGCCACTTTCTTATTACACTATGATAAAATACTTGAAGGGAAAAACATATTTTAAGCCCGTTCAGATTAAATCAAAATTGTTTACTCAAAATTATTTCATTAAACATACAACTACCATAAATTTATTTGACATTAACTATTAAATAAATTTATAGGAAAATCTTATTGTTTATTTAGTTTTTAACGATTTAGAATAATTTTCAGAGAGAATTTCGGAATATGTGGATGCAATGGTCATTTTTGTAGCCGTTTATTTAAAATAAAGTGAGAAAGCTATTTATTTTAGACAAATAGTTACAAAATTTACAATAAAGCAAAATATTTAGATAATAGATGAAAAATGCTTACTGCTATCTATTTCTTAATTGCAAAATTCATAATGTACACTAATATAACTTACTTTAAAAATAAATATATTTTTACAATTTTACTACCCGTCTACACCTAACATTAATATCATGTTAACAGCAGAGGTAGTAGTGTCTATACTCGTATTAGAGAAATGCGGGTTTGGTGAAATAATAGACCCATAATAATCAATTTCAATAGGGTTCGTTATTGAGTACCTATGTACCAAATTTCATTAAATTATCTTTAAAACTGCGACCTGCATTTTGATTATAAAGTGTACGGGGGGACGGTCAGATGGGCGAACATCGTTAAGTCGACTCAGCTAGTGACTGACTCCAAGCTGATTGGTCTACATTAAGGTGGGTTTTGGACCAATATTCCTGGGCGTTACAAATAACAGCACAAATGCATAATAGTTTCCCCAGCTATGGAGTTATAGGGTATTATAAAGTAAATTATTTAGGATTTTGTAAGTTTAAATAAAAACTTTATTGTAAGATAATAAAAATAATAATTGAAAATATAACAATTAATTTAATATATCTTTAATCACAGATGAATGTATGCTTTTATTAAGTTTTTGGGCAAATAACTTAAAATCCGTGGACCTTTGACAAAACAACTAAAAAACAAAACCTTCTAGATTTAAAAAACAAATACTTAAGGAAAGTTAGTTTTCTGAGAGCTCTATCTCCAAAGCTGATTAATGTTAACGATCCGTCTAATGGATTTAAGTTGATATCGTTATTATATTTTTATAAAATTTGATTTGGAAAAAGCTGTCACTGAGGTTTTTGAAATGGTAAAAGGTGCATTTACTTAAATTTAGCAAAAGATGTTTTTAAAAAAGATGTTTTTTATAAAAATTATAATAAAATTTGCTGTACTGCAAAAAGGCGACAAATCTATTCCTTTTATTTGAATATTAGACATAAAAATATTCGACTTATATGTTGTTAGAAAATACCATTTTTAAATTCTTCGAAAAATTATTCATAATAAATTGTTCGAATAATTCGAACGAACATTATTCGAATGAATACCCGACTCGCTACATCACAATCGACTTGAGTTTTTATGCATTAAAAAGTGGTTTTCATATAGGGATATAAATAAATACAGTTTATAAACAAATTTATTTGCCTAAGTTCACAGAAGAAAATAAAAATGAACTTTGATTACAAAATTGCTTATATTAATAAAATTTTTGTTCAATTATGCTCCAATCATTAAAAAGGTTAATATTAGTTAACTAGAATAATTGATTTTGACTTAAATTTCAATTAATTTTTTTTTATAAAATTAATTGGAATTATGATTCATGTTTGCTTAAAGTCAATTAAAAATTTTATTATTTCAATTCTACAATTAATTAAATCCTTCCTTAAATAAAAACATCTGAACTTTAATTATTGACTTAATTATTAGAACAAGTAAAATCAGACAAAAACAATATGAAAACTCCAAATTTGATTTGGAAAAACAAAACTTGGTATATATTTCCATATTAGCGTCATTTAAATCCTGTTAAAATTACCGATAATCAAAAATACCTTCGATTTTTGCTAACTTTGACCTCAACTGTTTCATGCAGCTCACATGGATATATAAGATGCCAAGACGAAACTATATATCAAGTTTTGTTTTCCTCCATCAAATTTTGTTGATATACCCTTATGTAGTGTAGTGTTTGTAGTTTATGTATAATATACATTGAATGTGTGTAATATTTCGGTAAGAGTCCTTTCTACAAAAATTCTAATATACATACAGTATACTTATATTTTACTCCCGAAAAGTTATTATAAAAGCCTTCATTTTGCGGGACGTTCCAATAAAGATATTCTTATTATCCTATCTGAGTGTCTTTGCAATTGAATCTAACCCTCTGTACCAATGACAGCGATATCTACAAACAATGTTGAAACAATTAATAATCTCAACAGATATATAAAATTCGTACATATCAAATAATTATAATTAAACACGTCTCCGGAAACTGAAAAATCATGTACATATTTCGTATTACTTTGTTTTTAATAATTATAATAAACCGAAGTAGTTGAAAATTGTTGGAAATTGACAGTTATTTTCAAGTTGAAATAAACATACGTATATATATTATATACGTATGGTTATTTCAACTTTTCTCTGTGAATTCAAACAGTCGATTAGTCAATTTGGAAAATGTTACTTTAACTTTTTTTTGTTTCCAATCCCGTTCTTATATTTCACCCGAACATCATATATTTAAGCCTCAAACATGTGTTCACGTTTTTTACTCTTTCATTTCTCAAATACTTTTATCTACCTCTTTTTTTTTTTTTTTTTTTTTTTTTTGTGACATAATCTTCTACAGGCGGGTCAAATATTTTTATATATTTATTTTTGCAAATAATTTGTTTTTGTACAATTTGTAACATACATTTTTCTTCTATTTTATGTGATGTTTTTAACATATTTGTTTTATTTTTTTCCAACTTGTACAATTTGTAGGTGTATTGAAAGGTTTCAGAAACCAGGAGAAAAAAACCAACGACCATAACTCAAATTCTACATCGATACCTTTAAACGTGCATGCGACTACATTAGCTTTTTTGTCTTTTTTTTTGCAAAAGGGAGAAAACGCATAAAATTTAAAAAACAGATTTAAAAAAATGTTTGTACGTAAATGTTGGCGTAAATTATTTTGTGATTTTTTTAACTTGTAGAGAGAGTGGGTGAAAAAATAAGATTAATGTTTCCGACAATTTAAAAGCTTTTTTAACCAATATTGAATAATAAACATTTTAGACAAATAGGAAAAAAAAGAAACATGGAAAAAAATTTGAAATATTTTAACAAATTTGTATAAATTGAAACCTACAACACACAAACAAGTACACAAATGTCCAAATATCTTCCTATGTACCAATATGAGGGTATAGTGTTGCCATTATAATTACATAAAAAAACATGGAAATCTAAATTTCAATAATCCGTAAACAAAACATTTAAGAAAGGGTTAGCAATTTTCTCTGTCCCTGGAATAAAAGATTTTTTTCTTTTAAATAATAAAATAAATCTGAGACATTTGGCAACTCTTTGAGAATATAAAAATATTCATGTATCATAGGCTTAGAAAAATTTTCATGGGGTGATGTGTGTCAATAGGTTATTTCTAATACTTTATTTAATATTTCAAATAAATTTTTTGTAAAAGGTGTATGTATAACTGTATAATGGATTTATTTTATGTAAAACATTTTCTTGTAAATTGTCAAACAGTTTTCATAAACAATTAAAATACAAATTGAAATAAACAAATTTGAAAGGCAAAACTAAAAAAGAAAACTTAAAATGTACTTATGTATTTCAATTAAAGTTTAAATGTCATAATATAGTTTGAAATTTATCAAAAATTTTTAATAAAATTCTGCTTAAATTATTGAAAATAATGCAGAAAAAATTTGGTTGAAAAACGGTTATCATTACTAAATTTTAATAAGCTTAATTAAAATTTATTTCTGAATACTAAAAAGTTATAAATATAATAGTATTGCTATATTTAGAACTATTAAAATATCAAAGTTACCGAATTGAGGTTTTAAAAATTGTTAAGTAAGTTGAAAGAATTTGGAAAAAGAAAACGAATTTAATTTATAATTTTATGCATTTCTTTCATATGTAGGTGATTCTAATAAAAAAAATTGGTGCTCTCTAACAGCGTTACCGACTTTAGTCGCCAGTTGTCCCTTTTGCAACCACTTGGGCATTTTTTTGGAACCTTTTTTATATCCTTTAACACAATTGTAAAGGGTATGTATATGTTTGTCATTCCGGTTGTAATTTACACAATTTTCGTCAGAGAACAAAAATGTTTATATTTTCTGCATCCTTGTATCCTTATAAGAAATGATGTTCGTCAGTTGGTTAAAATGGCGTTTATGAAGCCCACCGATAACTATCAAAAAATCAGAATTTTTTCAGAATTTTTCTATTGAAACTCGGAAAAAACCGATTCAAAAAAAAAAAAAAAATATTAAAAAAACAGGTTTTCGATTTGCTGAAGCTTCTATATCAGCCAGTGCTTTGTTTATGCAAAACAATATCGGAAAATTTTTTCTGAATTTTTCCGCTGAATAAATTAACTCCACTAGTTGTAGAGCCGAAATGTATTTTCGACCGATATCCAGGTCTTAAATATGCTACGAACTTGGTTCTTATATAGGCCGATCACAAATACTTTTCTCCAATTTCGGTTTCCTGAATCAAACAAATCGGTTCATAAACAACCTAGATATTGCTTTTTTTTATTTATTTAATGTCTGCTTCTCTTGTAGTTATTGTTTTCAAGGGTACTGAAAAACAACAACAACAATAAATTAAGGCGTATTTAGTTTTTACAACTTTTTGAAGCACCAATGTAAGCTAGAGACTTCGTTCTTTCACAGAAAAATCGGAAATTCTTTTAAGAATTTTTTTTGCTGAATAAATTAGCTAAGTAGATCTAGATCATAAACCAAAACATGTTATTACGAGTCAAATCGATCCATATATTTTCCATCATACCTTTTTTAATTTAATATTGTCTTACATTTAGTAAGTATTTGTTCTGCACTGTATTGATGATATCTTCCTTAAAAATGTGCGAACATTTGTAAAATTCCAAAGTATTAAATTTGTTATTTACTAGCTTTTACCGGTGCGCTTCGCCATCCTATTTGATGCGATAACTAATATTTACTTAATTTTTTCGAAATTTGGTATGAAAATTACTTTAAAATTTTTTTTTAAGACTTTCACAGTAAAAGTCTTTTAGATGAGAAAATTCATATTTTCTCACCGGATCCATCATATAGCATTCCATCAATGCGATATGATAGGATAAAGGTTCTCACGTAATTTGAGCACTCTCACTGTAACAGTTCCTTAAATATGTCTTAAAGAATATTTGCTTTATATGGGGTTTCTACAACGCCTTCTCCGATTCTAGCTAATCGGTCCATTCGTTTGAGAGTTTTAAAAAGTGGTCGTAAAATATATGCGTGGCATCCAATCAAAATCCAACATAAACTATAACATTCTACAGTGCAAGCACTATCTGCGCGTCATATTTCATGTAAATAAGATTTAAAATTTTGTAAATTTTAAAAAATAGATTTTTTAAAAGTAGGTGTAAAATGTGGGTGTGACTTCCAATCGAAGTCTAACTAAGCCTATAACCACCTTTGATACTGGTATAAACTTTTGTAAAAATGCACAAGCAAACAAATAAACAAACTTACACCTCATTTTTATAATATTTATAAAATCTTGATTCTACTCGTATTTCAACTTTATAGGAAAATGCAAATTATATAAAGTTTTTAGTATTTACATAGATATACATAGTATAGGTAAATATATTTGTAGTTACATCCAATATAATGCATTTAATTTTCATATAACACTTCTCAACACGGGCCAAGGGTAGAAAAGATTCGGCACAGCCGAATATAGCATTACAACTTGTATAAAATGGAACTAAATGGCTAAATTATGAGAAAATAAGTTGTTTGAAATATCTCGACCCATTATATATTAATTTAAACGAAGAAATTAATTATTTTCAGATTGTTTCACAATATAGTAATGTAAAAAAAGACACCCAAGAATTTATAAATTCAGTGAAACTGTTAAAAACTAAAAATAATGTTAAAGTTTATGAACAACTATTTAAAACATCAAAAGCCGAATCGTTTTGGACCGGATTGGGAAAATTAAAAAATTTGATGAATACTTATATCCTAATTTATATTTTATTATATTTATTATATTTTATTATATTTATATTATATTTTATTTTTTAAATTATCACTAATGAAAAATAAATTGTCCAACAGACTTAAGGTCAACACTTGTGAATCCATACTTTCAGTCTTAAATTTGTTAGACATTGCTTAGTAAGGCTGGAGTCCTAATGAAGATCTCGTACAAAAATATCACAGACTAAAATAACTGGTCCACTTATATTTTTACGGTTTTTTAGAATCATTTCTCATTTATAAAATATTTTATTTAAAATTGTGATTTATATGAGAAATTTTTTTATAAATGTTTGAGCGAATTTGAATAGTAAAAGAAAATAAAAATCAAGATGAGTTATTTTTAATATATTGTTTTTGATAAAAATCAGTATTTAACTTTTATTTGTATGAATTAAAAAATAAATGATTCTAGCATTTAATTAAATTGTGCTCTGTTATATTAAAATGAAATAAGATAGACATCATATGTACATTAATTGACATTTTTTTAATTAAAAATGCATTTCTTTTATAAAAAATGGAAAAAAATATATATATAAGAATATAATAAGAGAAATGCTAACAGTTATTTAAGGTAAATACAACTAAATATAGTATAATTCAATCGTTGTTCCAAATTTCTTGAAGATCGGTCCATAACTGACCATAGCTCCCATATAAAACCCCCTTCCGAAAATCACTTTAACGTGCTTAAATCACATACGCATGTTTTAATCAAGGTTATATTCGACACAAATAAGTTTTATATAAGTATCGGTCCACAATTGTGCACTTGTCTAATATAAGACCCCTCCACGAATTTTGATGGACATATACAATGCTGTGGGGTATCAAATGGTCGGGTTTGACCGACTATATCTTTCTTACTAGTTTTATGAATAAATTTTTATTTTTGTAATAATACAAATTATTATACATAAATTATTTTGTTATTAATGAAATAAAAGTAATTAGTTTTTCTTAAAATACAATATTTCTTGTTTTTATCAAATAAACAAATTTTAAGGAGTTTGAAGTAGTTGGACCCTTTTTTCAAGAAATCCCCTTTTTTGCACACTTTTAAAAAATTCTCAACGGTAACGCTGTTATTAACCAATATAATTTTGTTTTTTCATTGTCACTAGTAAGAATAAAATTAAATTCACAAATTTTAAATACAAAAAAATTAAAGATTTTGTTTTAAATAATAATTTTTTTCTAATAGTTAAAAAATTTGTATATTTCCTGTCTAGAGGCACTCATTAATCACTAAATGTTAGCTCATGTATAAATCTGTATGAATTTATTCTCTTGCGTCATGTTTTGTCAAATATGTGAGTTTGGAAAATTTTCAAACTTTAAAACAAAAACTGTTCATTCTCACCACTATATGTAAAAAAAGTATCTACTTCCAAGAGCTCAAATCAGCAAGAGAGGGTACAAGATGATTCCTGCACCAGTAATTGTTTAACTATACCTCCTTTAGCCGATCGTCAATTTCTTATGGAAATTCAGTAGACAAAGCAGCAAAAATCAATCCAGATGATGGCGGAGATAATATCCAAATGTTGTTTATTTAATTGTGTGTGTGTATTTTTTTATTAATTTATTTATTTTTTTTTTTAATTTTGCAAACATGTGAAATTCTCTTGTATTTTGTGCGTATTTTTATGTAAATATTTTTATTAAAAGGAAATTGGAAAAGTCAAAGTTTTAAAAATTTAATTCACAATAGTGTTCAGCTCTTTAGAAACAAATTGTTACGAGATCCAAATAATGGGTGATTCAAGTAGAGATACTTTTTTTCAATAGCCTTTCTTTGACAGATCACGTGTGAGTCGTGTCATGCTGTTATGTTATTTTTGTTTAGTATTGTTTGGCATTTCATAACGGAAAGACTTACGCCTGAACAACGTTTACAAATCATTCAACTTTATTACGAAAATTCACGTTCCTTGAGGAATGTGTTTCGTGCATTGCGCTCAACTTATGGTCACCATAATCGGCCTACTGAGCGTACTATTCGCAACATCATCACCCATTTTGAGACCCAGCATTCATTATTGGATAGTATTAAACCGAATAGACCACGTCCAGCACGATGTGAAGCTGAGAGTGTACACGAAGACCGTGGAGAGTCGAACCGGCGCCGTTCGCAGCAACTCGGACTGACGTATGGAAAGACGTCGAGATCTTAAATTGAAAGCGTACAAAATACAGCTTGTGCAACAAGTGAGGCCGCTCGACCTTCCCAAGCGACATCGCTTCACTCTATGGGCTCTTGAAAAGTTCCAAGAAGATCCGACATTTTTGAGGCAAATTTTGTTCAGCGATGAGGCCCATTTCTGGCTCAATGGGTATGTAAACAAACAAAATTGCCGCTTTTGGGACGAAGAGCAACCTGAAGAGGTTCAAGAACTGCCACTTCATCTAGAAAAAACAACGGTATGGTGTGGTTTGTGGGCCGGTGGAATCATCGGTCCATATTTCTTTAAAAATGATGCCGGTGCGAACGTAACCGTCAATGGCGACCGTTATCGTGCCATGATAACCGACTATTTGATGTCTGAAATTGAAGCTCGTGATCTCGGCGACATTTGGTTTCAGCAAGACGGCGCCACTTCCCACACATCGCATCAATCAATGGATTTATTGAGAGAACACTTCGATGAGCACATAATTTCACGTTTTGGGCCGGTCGATTGGCCACCAAGATCGTATGATATCACACCGTTAGACTTCTTCCTGTGGGGATATATTAAGTTTAAAGTTTATGCGGACAAACCCGCTTCGATTCAGCCTTGGAGAAAAACATCACGCGCGTCATTCGCCAGTTACGAGTCGAAATGCTCGTACGAGTCATCGAAAATTGGACTCAACGGATGGACCATCTGCGACGTAGCAACGGCCAACATTTGATAGACATAATTTTCAAAAAATAAAAGCCAAAAAATGTTCTTTCAAATGATAATAAACATTCCCCATTAAATTTGAATTTTCTGTGTTTTTTGTTTTTATTTAAAAAAGTAGGGAACCTCGAAATGGATCACGCTTTACATTCTCTTATTACAACCGATGATAGTTCCTGCAACCGACCAAATTAGTTTCTCCACAACGAATCTGTTTGCTATCTTTGTGTACAAATACCACCGGAAATATCTAATTTTCCTCATATCATATCACTATGGGGTCGTTGAGAATTATTCTTAGCCAATATTATCAAAGTAAAGAAGTTTTTCTTGTTAGAAATATAGCTGGGTGGAAATCAAAGGATTTAATTCATTTTTGTCTTTTTTATGCGTCATAAGTAAAGTTTTGATTTTTTTTTAAAGTAATCCCAAATGAATTTTTCACATATTTCACTTTCAACTATACCCAAAGGCCTGCATTTACCCTTGGTAGCAATAGTTGTGATTTAGAAAAATTTTATAAACACTTAATGGTTCAATTTCTATATTTAAATTTGTATTCCTTGGCTTGACCTTTATAAAAGATAATGACAGACAAACAAAATTTAAAATATAGACCAGATGTCAGGCTATTTTTTCAATTTTTTTTTTTTTTTCTTTTCTAATTTTCACTGAAAATTTAGTTTTTTTTATATATTTTAAATTTGCTTAACAAACTTAATTTTGATCCATTGTATTATCATGGAAAATTAATTAATAATAACAAAAACAAAATGGATCTGCAGTTTTGAAGCTTTTAATATTAAATTACAATAACAAAAACAAAAATAAAATGTGAAAAAAATAAAATTTTGGTTAAGAAAAATAGTCGGTGAAGTCATAGTACATATGGTAGAAAAAATTAAATCCTATGAAATTAAATATCTTGATTTTTTAAAACAAATCACTAAAGTTTTTCTACACTTTACTTCTTTTATCAACTAATCCATTCAATTAGTTAAATTATCTTTTCCATTAATTAGTAAATTAATAACGTTAAGCTCTCGATCATACATTTTTAAGATTTCATGTCTGCTGTCTAAACTAATTGAACAGTTTGTAATGTTCAACACTAATGATGGATTTTTATTATTTTTTGTCCAACTCCAAAAAAAGAAAAAAAAGCGTCTTTAAAAGTCATGTCAAATCAATACCTTAAACATAGATTTGATTGTAGTGAATCAGACAGATAAACAATGTCATAAAACATTTGCAACAGCAGCATAATAGGGACACTTGCAAACAAAAAAATAAATAAATAAATAAATAAAATATTATATGTATCTTCTAAACTATTGGTTAAATCGAAAAGAAAAATGTGGAAAAAGACCTAAGGTTTCAGACAAATTATCTTATAATAACAAGGTGATATTATGTGATGGACTACAGGGTATCAGAGTTGACTACCTCGACCTTAAGAAAAGTCGATCTGCATGATTTTTAATTTTTTGTTGAAACCTTTGTGAGATATACTTAAATTCTTATATCACTAATTTATCTCTTATAGTTTAAAGACATTTGTGCTTGAATTCAGAAATTTGTGTTTTTATCCTTGAATTTCTATTGTTTAAAATTGTTGGAAGACGTCTTTGATTACCTTAAATAGTGTTTCCAACAAAGCGCCCTTAACGCTAAATTTATAATTTTTATTCAGCTTCTAGCATTTCTCTAACTTTTTTTGATTTTAAAATTGTTTCAAACGGTAAAATGTCAATACTTTAACAATGGAGGTAATAGTTTATATTATAGTTTATATTTTTATATAAGTGTCAATAATTTTATTTTTGCACAGTCTTCCGTTCAAACATTATTGCCTATTAATTCATACATGAGAGTATTTGAGATTTCGAAGAATAAATGAAATGTATTTAAAGAGCTCTAATTAAAACAAACTGCTCTAGCAAATAACACAAATCAGTAAAATGGTAGAAAAAAATTTTATCGCAAATAACACTATGCAGTAAACAAATGGGGTCATCAAATATTGCCTCAAGGCTTCCAATGTGTAATGAAAGTATACCACCAGATTGACAAAATCTCCAGATTGCTTTTAAAAGTTAGTTCGAATTTCTATTTTATGAACACTTTTATTTTCACCTTCTTCATTATTGGTGAAAATAAAAATAAAAAAAAATTAAATTAGTGAATTTAAATGTATTTTATGGGTACTTATTATTTTATAGGATACAAAGCTTTACTTAGATATAGTATACGTTTTTTTGTATTAAATTCCCCTCGACTTTTACGCTTACATACTAATCGCAACATTATTCAACCGATAACTCATATTATTTAGATACATACAACGTGCCTTCTCCGAGAGGAAATATAGGTTATAATATAAATAAAAATGCCACGCCGACTTCTTGTAAACAATTATTTTTTGGAAAGCCAAAATGAAATTTAGCCCTCCTAAGAATCAAAATCCATTTTATTACTTTTTTAATGCGACTAAGATAATTAACATAAAATTTGACATACACAAGGAACAGAAAACGCCATATATTATAAAATTTAAGCAGTATATATATATATATATATATATATATATATATATATATATATATATATATATATATGTATATATATATATGTATATATATATATAATTTAAATTTTTCTAACTAAAAGCAAAGTAAACCTTTTCTTGAAGGATATACATACACAGAAAAAAATCACCAATCACCAAATATTTCATTAAATTAAAAATTGTTAAAATTTTCACCTATCACCAAAATGATTATATCAGTTACTAATAACAGTAGAAAATGAAAAACCTAAAAATTTTTCCATTTAAAAAATTTATTAAATTAATCAAGTAGATGATTGAATGAATTAAAAATTTAAATGAGAAAAAAAATTTTTTTGAATTGCTGGAATATATTAATTAAATTATTATGTAAAAAGAAATAACTTTATTAATTGAAAATATAAGGTAATAATTTTTCTGTGTAAAGTAAACAAATTTATGATCAAAATGAGTGTAAAAAGGTTTTTGCATCCAATAGTCTAGTATAATAATGCTACAAAACAACAACTCATAATAACATTTGGATTAAACAATTCAAATGTTTTTTATGAGTATTTCTAATCATACTGAAAAAGCGACTCGAAATAATTCGAAATTCAATAGGCCATAAAACCGAAATTCGAAAATCCCTTTGGGGGTTCTTCTAGAATACTGGTGCGCTTTTATTTTGCATTGGAATTACTAGAGCAATTTTTTTATTGTTGTACTGTATAATTTAACATAAAAAAAGGATTTTTGAATTATTTTATCAAAGAATTTTTTGTTTGGAATCACAATTGTTTAGAACAGGGGTTCTCACAAGCATCAGATTTACGGCCCCTTGAGACATTACAACTCGAGAACGACCCACCACAGATTTTGTTTATATTAATTAAACACCAATCAAAAGGTTTGAAATATGATTTTAATATTTGATGTTTGTCAAGCATACATAGACACATTTATTTCCAAAAGAGGGTATTCGAAAAGTTTTCTTTTCTCAATTTGATATCGAATGTTATTTTCAAATCATTCTTAAGCCTATAAAGCTATATTTTGTGAGACATCAATTTGGATACACGTGAAGTTTCATTACAAATTGTAACATATCTCGTTTAAGAAAATGGTTCAAGTCATCCCTACATAATTTTTTTAATCTGCTATATTGTTTCGGAGATATTAAAAGAAAACTTTTTTTTTAATAATTTGGTATTTTATTATGAAAACTAGAGTAAATTCAAAAAAGTACTTTATAGTCTTAAAGCTGCATGATAACATTTATTCAAATTGACAGAGATATCCAGTGTCGCAAAAAATTTTATAATTTTGTTGCCTTGTATAATGAAAACATTTCTCAAATTTCTCTGTCTACGGCGATTTTATTTAATTTGATATTTGAGGAGAAGATTAATTTAATATCACCCTCAATTTTATATGAGACTTTCGTATTAAAAAAACATAAAATATAAAAATTGTGATTAAAGTACTGTGGGTCCCGCTGTCCTGTTTTCCGCTTAGAACTAGGAATAGGTCACACTTTTTAAGATAACATCGAAAGGCGAACGTTTCCACCAAAGTGTGAAGAATTGAATTTATCTCTCAAATGTATATAATTAAAATTTGGTTTACTTTCGACCACTACGTACATATATGGATACTTTTAAATTTTTGCTGAATTTCAAGATATTTTATGAGAACATAAAAAGAAGTGAATTTGTGTTGTTGACCTTAAGGTCAAAAAGCTTTAAATTTTGTGTTTTAGTAAATGTTCTCCGTGACTCTCCTAAAATGTTTGTACGGACCCCCATTTGAGAATCGTTGATTTAAAGTTTAGAATTCTGGGAGCAAAATTGGAAACGCTAAAGCTGTTACAAAAAATTTCAAGAAGGACTTAATCAATACCATAGATTAACAGCCAATACCATGGAAGTCGGGAATCAGTGTTGCCAGTTTATGACATTTTCGCTTTCTTGTGATATAGAAGTTATTTATATTTAGAACATTTTTCGCCTGCAGCACTTCATTGTCCATATAAGAACTAACTTAACTAATCACCCAAAATCACCCAAAAATTACGAAATATTTAATTAAAAAGGAATTATTGTTCAGAAGTGATGAAAAATCACTTCAAAACATTAGGTCATTTTTCATATGAAATGTAACCCAAATTTTTATGAAAATTTTTTAACTGATTTTTTATTGGGTGGCAGCCGTTCCACGTTTTATTTATAAATTTATTATAATATCCTTAAAAAAATATATAAAAAACCAATGAGAACGAGAATGAATGAAAAATTCAAACTAAAAAAAGTTTTAACTTTTTTCTGGCCTTAGTTTTTGGGACTTTTAGACTTTTTGGACCTTTATTAAAGTTCAATTTAGCTCCTTGTTCTCACCTCCTAGCAACACTGCTGAAAATAAAGGAAACATGTTTACAAACTATACTAATAGTAGTGGTAAGCAAGAGATAGTTCCCGATAGTTTTACAAATATTCTAAACAGCCATTAGTAATAGGTTAATATATAAAGCATACAGGGACCTCTTACTCGCAATTAACAATATTGCAATATGAATATTTTTCGTATAAAATGTAAAATAAAATATATATTTCTTTATGCAATTTGATTATAAACAGTGAGTTATTTATTTGCAAGTTATTTTTATTTGTAATAATCGGGCGTATATTACCAAAATTACCCAACTTAAAAAAACAGCTATATAAAACCTTATCCAAAATAAGTAGAAAAAAAAATAAAAATAAAAACTGAGTTGAAATTGTCACTGGTTTTGAATAGGAATTGCGTCGCACAAACTAATTTCATTTTAAATTTATAGTTTTATATTTATGTGCATTTCTTCAAACTCAAGAAAATTTGAAAAAATTTTTGATCGCAAATCAACGCTATTTTGTACCAATATTAGCGAATATAATCTACATCAATATGTCTAAAATACAAATTAAAAGTGATACGATATTGTTAATGGCACCGAAGATAATCGCAGTCATAGTGATTTTTTAAAATTTCATTAAACAAATTTTAATCAAAAAAGAATGTATAGATTCTCTCGTTTCTTAATTTTATAAAAAATTTTTGATACGTTTTTAATATCTGACAATCAAAAAATTTTTTAAAAATGATATTAACGTACAAGAAATGACAGCTTATGTTATGTTAGTTAAAATTCAGAAGTTTGAAAATATTGTAAAAATTCCACTTTAAGTCCGATATCAATAATAAATGCACATATGTAACCCATACAAAAGTATACAAAATACAAATTAAAGGAGGTTTGGTAAGTCTTATATTATGGAACGATTATGTTCACAATTTTGTTTGAACATCCCTTTAGAACATAGAGCAAAAAACAAAGTATACACATATTTTTGATATTTTTATACGCTACACCACCATAGGTAGTTGGAGTATTGTGCGTTTGTGCTAATGTTTATAACGCATTGAAAAAGTCATCCAACACACACCTCAAAGTATACCACTCAACTCAGAATCGATTAAACGATGTTCGTCCGTCCGTCTGGCTGGCTGTCCATGTAAACTTTGTGCGCAAAGTACGAGTCGCAATTTTAAAGATAATTCAATGAAATTTGGCATGTGGGACTTTTATGATACAAGGACGAAGCCTATTGAAATTGGTTGTGATCGATCCATTATTTCACCTAGCACCATACAAATGTCCTTCCGGAATAGAGTTTAAACACCCGAAAATGACTCAAAAATTAAAATATTTTAATGAAATTCTGTGCGAAGAAGTTCTGTACAAGTATCAATATTTGTGCTAAATTTTATGAAGATCGGTCTACGATTGACCGTAGCTCCCATAAAAACCCCTCTTCCAAAAATCACCTTAACCATGCATAAATCCCATGCGAATATTAGTATCAAGTTAATATTCGACACAAATAAGTTTTATGTAAACATTGCCAAATTTTATGAGAATCGGTCCATAATTTACCATATCCCTCATATAAACCCACTTCCAGGAAACGCCCTAAATTGCATAGAATCATCACCATCATCAGATCAACACATTATTCTGTCTTTGTATATTTTATTTTACATTAAGTAAAATTAGCCACAGGTGTAATATATGTTCCCTTCCTGAATTTTTATGCTCATACACAATGATGTAGAGTATCATATAGTGGACCTTGATAGACTATATCTTTCTTTCTCGTTTTTAATTGCATTTAAGTCTCTGATGTATTTTTCACATCTAACCACTAACAAATCTTTAAATTATGGTAATAAATAAAATTGTTAATAATTAATAAAATTATTAATTATATAATTATTAAATAAATTTCTCTGTGACAAAAATTACACACCAAAATTTTTTTGAAGTAGAATTAAATTGAAACGCCACTTGATTCCGTAACAGCTACCGATTTCAATTTTCGCCGGGGGTGTTCACGACAATATATGAAATATTAAAATACCGCGTTTTCAGGTCATGAATACTTTTTTTTAATTTTTTATTAAGACCTATTTTTTGCTTAACTGAAACGGAATAGATGTACTTATTATAATTATAATTTCACATAAAATATAAAAAATACTAATAGAAATAAATAAATTTTAGATCGATTTTAAAGAGTTATAACGTTTTTGCTATTTAATATTTTATAGCGACACAAAGATTTTAAAATGTAATTTGGAAACCTGTTTTGATCACGCGATACTTTAACCACATTAAAATTACGCTGTGAGTGTGCGTTCCGAAAAAGGTACCTCTTAGACCCAAGTTTGGGCACCCGCTAAAGCGTTGCTATTGAGGGCACATTAGCGAGATGTATCTCAAACGATTCATAATTACAAGAGTAATAAACCCTCATTCTAAATTTTGCATTACCCGAGATGGCGCAAATTTTCTAATCGAAAAACTGCCAAAAATTAAAACTTTGAAAATTTTGGTTTCTCCACTACTCCGCTGTATATAATTTAACACTGGTCAAAGATACATTGATTGGTCTATTTCTACAAGTGTTTGTAGTTTACATTAGAGGAATTTGGCACGTTTACTAAAATCCGCGATTACAGGAATCAAAATAAAGAAAACAACTTGTTATTTTTCAACAACTTTTTTGAATTTTTCAAATTTAAATATTTGCCGGTGCCCCATTGAACCATTTCAGATCCTGAATTTTTGGTTGTTTTATCCTACGAAATGTTGTTAGAATAACTGCATCAAAATTTTTGATGTTTAAAGTCGGTTTCTTAACGAGAATTCCCCATATCTATTCTTTCTTAAAAACGCATAATTTGTTATTAATGAGTATATTACAAATTAAATTAAATTAAATTTTAGAAAGACTTTAATTCAATAACCTAGTTTCTATGATGTTATCTCTATCTAAAACATTTTGTAAGACCCCATGTGAGCTGCAAAGTTCAATGAATGCACTCGTAACTTATTTGTAATGTATGTAATTGAGTATACGTTTGGCACCATTCATGATAATGCGCATTCACTATCTATGATGCCATCAAGTGTAAGTTTTTTTTTTCGCATAAAATTTTCCACAAAATAAAGTGAAAAAATATTGCAGTTAAATTAAAACAAAAAATGTGTATCAAACAATCATGTTAACAATTTACTGACTAAGAAGAAAACGAAAAACAAATACAATTCATGGGAAACTTTTGAGTTTAAAACAATATTCCATTGCTGGTTTAAATTAAAACACTTTCTCCCGCATAAAAGCAAAGAAAAAAATGATATTGTTGCAAAAAAAGTCACCCTTCAATAGGAGATACAAAAAATTACAAAAGCTTGATCAAATAATACAAAAATTGTACTACGAGAGCGCCAAAAAAAGAAGATGTATTAAAAATCGTTTTTATTGTTTGCGTCATGTATTTAAAAGATTTATTTTTTTTTACCCACAATGCATTTTAAAGACAAAGTGAAGAGGAGAAATTGTTTAAAAAATTAAATTAAAATTGTATTATTTTATTTTTTTCTGCGAAAATTTAATTAGAGTTTATATTTATGCATATATTTAATATTCAGTATTGCAGACTATGACTGTATGAACAGGTATTACAGCGTTGTTTAACAAATTAGCACATCTATTAATTTGTATGTTAGTTGTGTAATGGGATTTGGTGATAGGCAGGCTTTTTAAATATGTTAACAATAAATAACTCATTTTATTATATTTAAAATATATTAGCAGTGTTGGCTAATATATTAGCATATGTCTAAAGAAAATATATGTTAGTGGTATTAAAGGAATTGATTTTTAAATAAAATATAGAGACAAAATTGAAATATAAAGAGGAAAATATAAAACTTAAAAAATTATGCTATTTAAAAATCTTTATCAAATGAAAAGGATAGATAAATAGCTGTCATACTACTAAAAAACATTTTACCTCGATATTAAATATTGTTGTTCAATTCATGGGTAGAACTCTTACCTAAAAAGAAAAAAAAAGAGATATTAGTGAACTGTTAAGTTTCAAATATATTTTAGATTAGATTTAATAAAATATCATTACAATAAATAAAAAATTCAAACACATATCGCTTATTTGCTGCAACAACGTCATATCTTAAAAAAATCTATTTTTTCAAGAGACGCATTTCTAGTTTTTAAGTAAATATATATTTTTTTTACGATGTTGACTACAATATAGATGACGCACAAATAAAATAATATGTTGTTGGAAGTAATCGATGTTGCCAGTTTATCCTTTTTAAGGCTAAATCTAGCCTTGTTATTCTGTTTTTAGACTCAAAATTTTTGGTTTTAGCTTCTAGCTTTTTTCAAGCCTTTTTGATTCTTAAAATTTCCTTAAAAAGGCTAAAATGTTACGAAGAACGAAGAAAATAATTAAATTTTTCTATTAATAATTTTATTCTTACTGAATTAAGATAATTTTGTGTATTTATTCGGACAAAAAATCAAGATTTCTTATATTTAAAAAAAAAGTGTTGCCTGTGACGCCTTATTTTCCAAATCAGAAATAAGTTAACTAATTTAATGAACTTACTAAACGGATTACACAAAAGGACACTTTTTATATAATGTGGTCTGTAGATCTTCTTAAGGGCACCACAATTTTCAAAAATTTCGAAACACCCCCCCTAAAATTTCAAGATATTGCAAAAAAAAAAAAAAGTTTTAGGGTAGTTATTGCCCTAAAGATCTTGTAGCACTTTGAATTTTAAGTAATATTAAGATTTTTAAACTGACTTAGAAAGTATAACAATGAAGCTTTTAACTGTACTAAGATCCTTTATATTCACTTCAAATAAGTAATGATATATTCATTATTTTTAAATTTATTTTCCTTAAATTTTTCAAGATTTTGACTTTGAAGTTAATTTTTTTGGAATTTTTTCTTTAATACTAAACATATTTGTATACAAAATTTTAAATAGAAAAAATTTAATAAATCGCAGTTAAACTCGAAAAATTATGGAAATAATTTTACTTTTTCTAAATGTTGTTTAAAAATTTGCTTTTAATATTTGACCAAGACATAAAAAATATATTCGGTTGAAAAGCCAAGTCCTTTTACTTCTCAAAAAAGTTTAAAAATAAAACATTAACAAAAGAAAAAATATATTATGGATGAATTTTTTATACGGGGATTCATGAAGTCCTCAGGAAGGACAACAACGTACGCTATGTCATTTATCGAGTGATTTTTCGCTGTAGCACCGTGTTTATTATACATAAAAATTGTTTCAACGTACGAGTGCTTTATTAACCACAGAAACTAATTACGAATACAATTGAAAAAAAAAAAAATATATATATATATATATATATATATATATATATATATATAAAGCGAGAAATCACCCAGAAATTTCGAAATGCTTAATCATAAACTAATTATGGTTGAAAATTTACGCAAAATCATTTTAAAACTTTGGGTAATTTTTAGTTAAAAATAAAAGTCAAATTTATATTGGAACGTTTTGGGCGATTTTTATATTTTATTCATTGCAATATTTTTAAAAATATCAAAAATAAATGAGGACCAACAAAAATAAATTTTAAATTTAAAAAAATATGCTAATTTTTTTCTGGCCTTATTTTTTGGAGCATTTAGCCTGTGGAGGCTACTTGGGAGAAAATTCGACATAAAAAATTGTATTTTTCTCATCAAACTTATATTTTAATTTTGAGTCAAAAATTTTCAATTGCATTATTAAGACCTAAAATATATTTTGTATAAAATTTACAATTCTTAAAAAATAAAATTAAAATAAATCATATGGATTTAAAATTCTCAAACGGATGAACCGAGTAAAAAGAAATATCCCTAGATTAAGAATTAATCGAATTATTAGATATAATCGAATTATTCATCATTTTTGACACAAAATCTCGCATCCTGACATTCTGAAACTGGGTGAAAATTTCTTTGGAGGTATCTAAATATGATATGGCGTCTCAATCCTCCTCCTCCTCAAATCAAGACAAAGAACTTCCTCCATTAAATATAAAAGACTCGTACACAAGACCTTGACATTTAATATAAAACGTTATTTACTATGCATTAATGATGTTAACTCGAAATTAGCGTTTTTTTTTTTTTTTTTGTATTATGAAGTTTTTGCAGCAAATGAGCGATATACATATTGCTCATTTACTTCAAGAAATCGTATTTAAAGTTTTCAAATACCATTTACCTTAATAGGACAATTAATGACATATTAATTTCTTAGTCAGTGATCATAAAAGACATGTGTTTTATAGTTTTATAGAAGATAATTCTTGATATAACGTGTATTTTTACATCACTAACTCAAAAGCTCCTTTTTTGAGTTATGGCGTTCTTAAAGTAAATAAGCGATATCTGTAAAGCGGAAAGAGATAACTAACTCAGTGATTTAAGTATATTTCGCTTTATCTCATCAAAGTCGAAATTGGCCTCTATTTGTAAAAGTTACGAGCTCCCTAATATTTTTCAAATTCGTGGTCAACATTAACTCCCAGTAGTTCACTTTCATAACAACAAGTTACAAGTTTTAAGGATCTATTACTCTACCGTACACATAAATGTAAAGGGTTTAAAAATCGATATATTTATAGGTTATTATTTTAGCGATAAAGTGTAGTCGATACATATTATCGCGACGCCTTAATTTTTAAAATTACAGGTTCTATAATCGCGACAGTTTTTTAAATTTGATTACAATGTCTATAACTAAAGAAAGGAAATCCTCGTCTTTTGGCATATTAACCTTTTTGGATGATTTTGATCTCTAGTTTTGCCAGTTTTGTCAGTATTTAAGTTCAACATATTTTAAAACCTACTCAAGAAACCTACTCAAAACCTACTTCTCAAAAATTTGAGATTAAAAGGAAATTAAAGTGGAGATTCCATAAATTCAATTTGGGTGAATTACAAGTTGTATAAGTCTTCGGTTTACCGCATTATAAAACAAGAAAAATTATTATAAAAGTTCGTACGTGCAACAAAAATGGTACGGAACATCTTTTCACGAATGCTGACATAAACAACTGGATTTAAGAAGAAATTCATGTGTGAAAGTAATGAGGAGCAAATGGAATTATCAGATACGGAATCGAAGGATTGAAGAAAACAAGATTAAAGTGGACGATTGTATAACATCGATACACATATGCATACAATGGGTTTTGGTGATTCAGCTGTTATTTTATAAAATAATTTGCCAAAAAGGCAACTCAAGATCTCCAATTTTTTTAAAAATGTTTAAAATGTAAATAAAATGTAAATATATCAATAAAAACAATTCCAATTTTAATAATTAAATTTTTAAAATAGGAATTGGTTTTATTGATATATTTACATTTTATTTATATACATATATACATATATATATATATATATATATATATATATATATTTTTAAATTTTTTCACTGAAATTTTGGGTTCTGTTATTGCGAAAATTCAGTTTTCGCGACTGGTCAGGTTTTTAATTAGTCGCGAAAATCGACCTTGCATATAAATAAATAAATATATATATATATATATATATATATATATATTATAAAAATGCGATTTTCACAAAATTTGACACACGGATAGTAACAGTGCCGGAGGCGATTGTAGCCCAGCAAAAACTTTACTTATCCGGTAAGCCAACATATTACGCTCGATCGCAAGCCACGATCACATTTTACGCTTAGTTTTTTTAAAACTCTCAAATGGATGAACCGATTTGCTTAAATTTTCACAACATCATCCTGTGTGTTACTAAATTCAAATATTTTAAATATTTTTCGATCCAACAAAGGGAGTAGTACACCCATACAAAGCAAATATTCATTATGGCGTGAAATGGAAATAAGATAAATAGGTTCAGGGGAAGAGGTATCCCCCATACAAAGCACATATTATTTTTCGCATATCAAAGGAGTATTACAGTGAAAGCCTTAAAAAGTTATATAAATAATTTTTATATCAAATTTCGAATGGGACAGATAGGTCGCATTAGAAAAGGTAGCGAAGCGCACAAGGAAAAGCTAGTACACAAATAATAGATTTTAATTTTTGATAAAAGAAATCTGATTTTTTTATGTAAAACTGAATTTTTGGTAGGAAAACGAAATTTTAGTAAAAAAATGAAATGATGAAATATCGAAAAATCAATTTTTTCGTGCAAAATTGAATTATTGGCAAAATATCTATTTAAGTGCAAATTTTTATTATGTTTTCCTTAAAATTCAACTTAGTAATACATGGGATCAAAAATAAATGTATTTCCAAAATTACGATCTATTTTCAATTAACAGAAAAATATGAAAACTCTTATTATTTTCTACGTCTTATTACCTTTTATTTTAATATACTATTTCGCCTCCTAAAAATGTAATTAATGCATACACTTTTTACCTTAGGAGATCGCAAAAACAACTTTTAAAAATCTAATTAAAATTAATTTTGTGCAAATGTGCAGCAAAAAAAGGAAAAATTACAATCTAAGCTCCCCCCTCCCAAAAACAAAAAAAAAAAAAAACAAATATTTCAACGACTACTGTTATATGCACCAGAAAAGATGTTATAACATCTATGTAACTAAAGTGAAGGTAATAATTCAAGGAACTACTTGTAACTTTGTTTTGCAACCACTTTTAATATATTTAATACCTGTGCTACCAAATACTAAAATAAAGTAAAATCTAGAAATTCGCAAGGTTTGGTTTAAAAATGTTTGAAAACCAGAAAAAGTCGCCAAAGGCAGGCAAAACGAAAGAAGCCACCAAAAATAAACCAAAATACAAGATTTACAAGAAATATAATACCAAAGTTCAAATGATATTTAATAGCTTTATTGGCAGATTTTATGTACGTTTTCATTTTTTACTTTTTTAAGTATTTTTTTTTTTTTTTTTGGTTCAATACAATTTATATAAAAAAAAGCAAATTGGCGTTGATTTATTGTATCTTTGAGGTTAAAGGATAAAACTGCATACGGATGCGGTTGAATTGACATCACATATATTTACAGATGTACCGAATGCTATTTTTCTTTATGTTTAAATAACGTTTGCATAATTTTTCGTACAATTCGCATTATCTTGTGTATTTATAGGAAAATAAATTTACATAATGTCTTTGGAAAATCAAATTTCTTTCAGCAAATCAATACGTAATAAATAATTTTTGGCTTTCAAATAACAGGTATTCACTTGTTACTTGTTAATATATATATATATTTTATATATATACATACATACATACACACACATATATACATACATACATATATATATATATATATATATATATATATACATATATATATACATACATACATGTAAATGAATTGTGATGCAATGATCAAACAATATAAATTTTTATTGTTTTAACAATTTATATTTTTTGACTTTATGAGATTCCAAGGGGAACAAAAAAGTATTGCTCTCTACGACAAGGATTTAGGTGCTGGTGATCATGTAGTTTTAGGTTTATAAATCACTTTTTTTAATTGATTCTAGTTCTCATAAATATTTATCATAAATCTAGAATTACTAATAAAATGACCCAGCTTGAAAGCGTGTTATAACGACTTTTTGAGATTCAAGTTAATAGCTGATGACAAATAACATCGGGCGAGTTAATCACATTTCACATTTCCTACAATTTACTAAAACTAGTAATATTTTAACCAAAATTATAAGATGGATAGGCTAATATCAAAACTTATAGTGAAAATTTCATCAGAATCACATTATTTTTGTTAAAAAATTTTAGGCATTTTTAAAATATATCATTGACTAACAATTAAAAAAATGCTACCATCATTAAATGAAATAGTACATCACAAGGTCCACGGAAATCATCAAGTTTCTGTTCGAAATGCACACAATGGTTCAGTATTATCGATAACCTGAATTTGTCTTAAGGAATTTCGACAACATATATGAAAATGTCATAAGGTGTCATGATGCTTTTGATATAGGAACAGTGCGAACAGGGGAAACAGTCTCCCATTAAAAAATTTATATGTAAATTTATCTACAGTTTTCGAACGGCTCGTTTGATTTCAATGAAATTTTACGCAATAATAGTAGAAGTGTAAGTTTGAAACATAGACTATATAGATATAACGGGTCTGGTCCAAAGGGTCCCAAAATTGGACACTTCCGGTATGATGAATATTTAGAATGATCCTGATTTGTTATATCTAAACCAATTTCAAAGATTTTTATATATGTAAGTGGATTCTTCTGATCAAGATCTCTTGTAGTTTACGAGATTTTGGGCCTTAAAGATTATTTTTTTTGCTTTAGGACTTACGTTAGTGGATTTTTTTCTCTATAGCATGTACAAATTTCACCCGATTTTTTGAAACATTTTTTTTTTTTTATTTTATTAACAACAAATAACAAAATTGTTTAAATAAAGAATTTTGAAAACATCTATACGGAAAAAGTTATATGCATTTAAATTTAAACTTTGAAAAAAAGTCGATTTTCCCCCTTTTTTGCCAAAAAATTTGTCATATTCTTTTTCAGTTATATGCAAATTTCTTTTAGTAACATATACAGTATTTATTTTTTCTGAAAGATAACTTAATAGAAAACGTTCTGAAAGAAAAACATTTTTTAAAAATTATTCTTGCGAATAAGGGTCTCTCGAGCTAGACCTATTTTTTCCATAAATTTAAAATGTTTACCTTAATTTCTCAAATCGCAAAGCTGAAATCAGAAAAATTTATTATTATTTTTTTTAATATGATCTAATATGTTTTTGATTTTTCGGTAATAGAAAAAGTGGTTGGGAAGCTAATAGCAAAAAAAGTAAAAAGTTAATTTTTGGAAATTTTTGAAAGTTTTTTGAGAATTGTGGGATTTCTGTTGATAAATAACTTTTGTCTCCAATTAAATGTCAGAAAGTCTATACAGTTGCAAAATTTTTTTTAAAGAATGTCTATCAATAAAAACTTTATTGCATACTAAAAAATTAATAATAGCACAAAATCTTGACTCAATCGTTTTTCGGTATCTTTTTGTAAAGAGTCTTCAACGAATTTTCGCATTATTAAAAATTTTATACATATTTTAAAAGAAGATAAAATGTTTTAAACATTGGTGTATAATAAAAAATTTTGTCTTCTTTTCAAATATATATAGAAAAATTTTTATAATACGAAAATTTATTGAAGACTTTTTATAAAAAAAAAACCGAAAGAGGATTGAGTTGACCAGCAAAATCCATTCATGTAAAAGTATTTTAAATCGGTTTAGATATAACGAATCAGGATCGTTTTTTATAGGTTTTTCTTTTGTATAAAACTTTTACTAAATTAGATTTTTATGGGAAATTGTCTTTTTATAGAAAATTTTAATTAGTTTTTCATCTGATAGAAAATTTTAATCTAGTTTTATTTGGTATTATGAAAGCTTGCAATTTTTTCTTTGTTATAGGAAATTTTCAATTAATTGCCTTTTTTGTGGTAAATTTTTAATAAATTGTCTTTTTTATTTATTTTTTAATATTTAAAATTTATTATCTAAATTTTTTATTATTTTCTTAATATAGGAAGCTATCAATTAACTTGCTTTTTATAAGAATCTTTCGACGGATTTTCTACTTATGCGAAATTTTTAATAAATTTTCTTTTAACAGCAAGTTTTCAATTAATTTTCATTTTATGAGAAATTTCATTTTGCATGCAATTTTATATATTAAGAGGAGAATCTTTTGGCGATATCAAACTTTAGTTTCGGAACATGGGGAAATATATTCCAGGCAAAATTGCCAATAATATTAGTGTAAATTTAAAATTCAGTGAATTTGTATTACTTAGACTGACGCAAATCGAGGTGAAAACATTTTTTTTTTTTTTTAAAAGGATCTCAAAATGTCTTCAGCAATATCCTAAGAGGCCCCAAATTTAAAATTGTATATTTATGGACCTGAAAGAGATATTAGAATCAATTATTTAACTAAACGCCTGTCCCAAGTTGTAGAACAGAAAATGTGTTTCGATCAATAACATGGGAAACAACAAATAAATTTGAATTTACATAAAAATTTACATAAACGTAGCAGAGGGGAATTAAAGTTTAGCTTCGGAAGGAGAATGCTATCGCACCATCAGGAAGGAAAGTATGGTATTTCAAAGTCGGTTTTAATTATTAAAACTTTTACCAATTTTTTGTTTCTCATTAGATTTAAATATTACTCCCCAAAAATTTTCTTAAGACACCATAAAGTAATCATTTAAGATGTGTCAGCGTCTCATTCCCATTCAAAAAGTGAAATAGAAATAAATCTGCAGCGGGCCCGCTTTCAATGAAATTTCATATAGTAATAATAGAGGCGTAGCTGAGTTTAATTACTGGACTATATAGACATAAAGGGGGCAGGTCCACAGGGTTCCAAAGTTGGACTCTTCGGGTATAACAAACCTATAAAAAACTTCCTATAAATAGAAAGCTTTCAATAAAAAAATAAAAATTTATTGAAAATTTCTAATGAATTTAAAATATAACAGAAATTGAAACAAGCAGAAGTGTTATATTCGGCTGGGACGAATCTTTTACACCCTTCACAAAATTTGTATTTCATAAATATATTAGAATATCGCTTATAAAAATTTTATCTTTAATTTGGAAATATACTTAAAAAAAGATTAAAATGCAATTGAAATCTAAATAATATTTTTATTATTATTATTATTATAATTATTATTATTATTATTATTATTTAATAATGAAAATTTTGGTTTTTTTCTCTTTAGGAAAGCAAGAATTTATAAGGAGTCGCAGGGATACAAACTCAGGCTTAACAGTTTGTTATCTAGAACATTTCCTCAAGACTATTTAATCTCACAACTTTCCAATAGAAAAATATTTATATATTATTATATGTGAAATAGAAAATGTTATCAAATTTGTGCAAAGAAAGTTGGAAATATTTTTAAGCTGCTCTAGAAGATAGTTTATAACTTCGTCACCCTTCTTTTATGTGAATGGTATATAAAATAAAATTAATCTTTTCCACCGAAAAAAAGTTTTAAAGGCATTGAAAAGATTTTCAGAAAATGGAAAATATACTCTTTAATTATGGATTTTTCTATTTAAATTTAAAATTAAAAAAAACTTAATTTTGACTAAAACGTATTAAACAATATTTATATTTGAAATCAGGAAATTATGATCTTAAGTCAAAAATATGATCTGCTGTATAAAATATATGTCATTTAAAGGCATAAAATTCACATTAAAATGTATATATTCTTGAAAATATTGCAAAAAACACTTTTAAAAATGAAATATGTTCTTTAACCTCAACTTTTACATAGATGCTTTCACATATTACAAAAATATCTTTCCGTATAATTAATAACATACAATTTTCAATCAATTTTCAAATATGTATGTTAAATTGTGCTCTTAAGTAGAAAATATGCAACATTTTGCTCATAATCATAAAATATCCCAAAATATGGTCAAATATATCAAATATACAAAAATTTACCATTTAAAAACATAAAATGAACTATTAAAATATTGTATCGTGAAAATATTATTGCTTTTAGCTTTCATTTTTACATAGATGCCTTCGCATATTACAAAAATATCCTATCAGATTATAGTTAGTCTAGTCACCGATCCTCTGCGCCTATATTGTACAGACATAATTTTCAATCTAACTACTCCTTCTTGCTGTGAATACCCCTAAAGTATTAATATTTAATGCAAATTGAACACCTATCTATGAATGAACATTAATGTTTGCTTGATGTGATTTGTTAAATACAACAAACTAACTAATATTGTTTTACAAAGATTATTGCAAATAGACTTTTCTCATTAAAACAAAAACAATTTCATGGTATTGCATTAAAAGCATTAAATGCAATGTGTACATGCATACATTTGCATATAACAAGCATTTATGTTTATGAATGTGTGCATATAAAGTGCACACATAATATAAATAAAAATATTTGTGCATATTTAGCCAAACATTTATGCTGGTAAGTAGTTTTTATTAGTTATTGAATTTAAATCTGGTCTTAGCAGATCTCTTAAACAAAACAATTTAAAATTAGTTTATGGGAATTTCCAGGTGTGTATTAAGATGAGCTATAAAAGTATATATTTGTTGAACTGTTTTGTTAATTTAGTAAAATTTTAAATTAATTTTCAAGAGTTTCTTTAGTGATTATAGAGGTTACAAAATGACAACAAATATTTATTTGTAACACTTTAATAAAATTTAAAATCCCTTTTGATATAGGGTATTGTATATCTATGTTTATTTCATATTTTTTACTTTACCTCAGGTCTACAACTAAGATTAACTCTGATATAATATGTGAGATAACGTCGGCAGTAGAGAGTAACCATTTTGTTTATATTAAGTCACATCTTAAATAAGGGGTACACATATTCTAATAATTCCTATTAATTCCTCTTTATTTAAGAAATTCGCATTTTTTTAGCACAATTCTTATAAAAATGTTTTTCAAAATGTAAAACAATCATTAAAAGGAAATAATTTTACAAAAAACATTGTTTTCATTTTGTTTTTAGTAAATTCAAAACGAGCAAACTTTCGTATATGTGTATTCCTTTGACAGTTCATCTTTTAAGAGAAATCTCATCACAACATTCTCATAATACTTTTTGCAATACTAATATTTGAATCTACACGTGAGATAATTCTCTCAGAGAGCGAATTTGACACTCTCTGACAGGTGATATATTTTGTTACGTGTGGATGGTCTATTAACACCACTGTATAATGATGTAGCTGTTGTATGTTTGTCACTATTAATACACACATACATATACACATGTTGTAACCAGTTCAAGGTGACATTGTAAGATCAGCTGGTTATTTTTTTGCTTCATTTTTTAGTGTAAGACTGAAATATCAAATTTTGTTTACGTTTGCATACATTGGTTTGTTTACAAGCAAAAGTAAATTTTTCGTTGGTGAAATTAATATTTTTAATAATGGTGTATAAAAGTATTTAATTTATTTCAATTTATAAAAACAATTTTTTTTTACAATTTATTCTTATTATTTTTTTTTTTCAATTTCAACAATAATTTCTTACAATTAGCTCGTTGTTTTATTTTTCTTTTCTTTTATTTAAGACGAAAAAATGGCTGTTATTATCGCATTGTTGTAGTAGTTGTCTTTATGCATATACCTTGTTAAATTTTGGTACCATGCATATACATATCTTTTTTATTATTAATCCATTTATTTAAATGTTGCTCCTATGCCTTTTTATTTTTAATTCCATTATCTTGTTGTGATTTTTCGTGGTCATATGTCATTCCGCTTTAGTTCCCTCTGAATACCTTTTGCTAATATTGGGGTACTGTCATATTTCTTATTATCTTTGCTTGCCTTGTCTTCTTTACGATTTCAGTGTAAAGTCCGCGATACTCTTATATTATGTAATAATGACTTGTTGTGCTTCTTTAATTTTAACGGGTTTCTTTGTCTTCATTTGCCTGTACAGAGGAGAGTGTACTATGTTTTTTGCTTTTAATTTGATGTAATTTTTTAAATATTTTAAAAGAATGAATTGAAAGGAGAGAATGTGTACTGAAAAAATAATTTCAACGAATGAAATACATTGAATAAAATTCGTTTTTTCAAGAATTCTTTAACTCAACGCACGAATTTGTTTTTTCAAAGAAAATATTCATTAAAATTCTATTAAAAAATCAACGCACTTATGAACATTCACTAAATTTATTTCTTAATAAAATAAGTTAATCAGTTCATTGATTCAACGTATTAGTTCGTTGATTAATAAATATAATATATATAAAAACAATGATTCAACGTAAAATTCGTTGATTCAAAATAATAATAATACTTTGATTTAATAAAGAGGAAGCATTACTCAATGACTACGTACATTGAATCATATAAATATTTTGTTCAGTTATGTTAAAATAATCGTATTCATTCATTATTTTCTAACGGGAATATAGTAAAATATATATTAAAACAAAAACGTGAAAGGAAACGAAAACAACCCAGTTTGTATTCATCGCTTAACAAGAAATGATGAACCTTTTCATATAGTTTTTTTTTAGAATTTTTGCATTTTGGCAAAAATTCTAACGGTCATTGAAGACTGGAAAATGCATTCAATTCTTCCGAGTGTATTCTTCTACAATTATTCAATGAACTTAAGCCAAAATCAAAAATTCTAGTAAAAATATTGAAAATATAAATATATATTTATTCACTAAGAAGAACCCGAGCAGCAGTAATGAATACACAAAATTAAAAGAATTACTCAAAAGCTGGATTTCTTAAGATGTAAGTATAATAAGGCTTATTATTTTAAACAGGTTTTAAAATATTATATCTAACTTATGCAGATAAAACAATTAAGATACAAAGGAATGTGTTATTAGTCTTTAATACGAGGTTGACAAAAAATATCTTACGAATAGAAAACCAAGAGATTTCTATTCGTAAGTATTCATACATTTATCAGATATTTAAATTTAATTCTTATTAAAAATATATGACAGACTTTCTGGAACATTTCATGAAAATAAGGGAATTTCTACAGAAAAAAGTATTACCTAATACCTAATTAAAGAAAAAATTAAGTCATTTGAACGAATTTTAGCAATTTTGTTTATTAGCAATTAATAAATTTTTGTTTTTTTTTTTTTTTTTTTTTGTTCTGAACAATGTTGTTTTCATGTAAATGTGTTGAGTACATGAATACCATCATTGAGGAATATAAAGGACAACAAAAAGTATTTCGTAAAAGTACTTTTGTGGCCATGGGCTGAAATTATTATTATTATTTTATGCTTTGTTTTATATTATTTAGTAAAATGTAATATAAACACTGCTTTATGTTTTTGGCATCTATATCATTACACTGTGCTCGAAAATGAGTACAGTGATGATAATGGGCACTCATTGGGTAAAACTAAGTTGACGACGTTAATTCAATGCTCGTTTTTTTAGATTTTTAACTTTGAAAAGCTAAAAGGGAGGTTAAGAAAATTAAGGTTCTTGCTTAATTTTGATAATTTAGTTGTTAAATTTAAACAAAATAAACAATTAAGATTATTCTGAAGAATAGGATCACGAATTATTATTATCAAATATATTTTAAACTTTAAATTACAAAAGTTTAAATTAACAAAATATCTTAATACAATTCCGTAAGTAAGTGTTACTTTTAAAGCAAAAATGTAAATACAATATAAATAGGGCTGAAATTGATTTATTTTATAATTGAATTATATATTCAATCGATTTATTGTTTAAATTACATAAATAATGTCGCTTTTATTTCCAATTTCTATTATTTGTGCTACTTCCATAATAAAGTTTGAACCTAAATATAACGAAAACGAGCGCTAACTTCAAAAAACAGCTATCAGCATTAAATTCAGCGTACTTGAATTAGCTTTACCTGTGACGTGCCCAGCTGGTTAAAATTTACGACTAGCAAATCGAATAATGAGTTCATTAAAATCAATGTATTGTTCACTGGAATAATTAATTTATCCAATGAAGTGTTCAACAAAATAACGTAGGAATAAGTTGAATCAGCAAACTTATAAGCTGAATTTTAATGCTAAAGTAAGGTAATACGTTGTTTTAACGTATCTGTGCATTAACTCAAAATTAGGAAAAAAAAATTCATTGAAACAACGAACTTTTTCACTGTATTTACGTAACATTTTGATTCAGTGTGATTCATACAGTAAGTATCTGAAATATAGGAATTGATAAATCCCTGTAGAACAAACCGAAAGCCAGAAACAGGAAAAGTAATTAAATATTCTGACTTATATTCATGTTGAAAATTTTTGAGCTATAGGAAATTAAAATTCAAACAACAGGACTACATACAGGCCATTCTATTCATACATCTTTACCAAAAGTTACACAGCATATTCAAAGATCATTTGCACTTTTGTATAAAGTGGTGGTTAAATCATTTGCTGAAAAACAATTTTTGGCAATCCTACAATTTTTTGTTTGAAATAAAATCTCTGGTCGGATCGAATTGAAATGTATTGGAGAGCTATAAAGGAGGACTTAATCTTTCAGAAAAATTATCCTGTGACGGCTAATTGTATTATGCTACTATTATTCCTTTGAACCAATTTTCACCTCCGTGATTCACTAATGTAGTTGTATATTCTTTCGCTATATTATATTACTATAATTTCATCACCCATAGAACAGCGAAAACTAACTTTTCCATCCGATTCTGAGTGATTGAATTCGTGGTCACAAGACCGAAGCACATTTTTTAATTTTTGTTGAGTTCAAATAAAAATTAAGATGTGTTTTTTTTTTGCACATAAAGATTTTTATGTACCTGTAATTTCTGACCTCTTATTATTAAGCTTTTGGACTTAAACAACCTAAAATGCTTTCTAATGTTGTTTTGGGTATTGAATTCGAATCTTCACTCCATTTTTTTTAGTTTTAAAAACATCAACAAAGTTTTTTTTTTCAATGCCAGTATTTGCGTTACAAAAACCAATTTATTCAATAGAAAACGTCAAATTAGAATTTAAGAGCGCTGAAATTGTGTCGATTTTTCATGGCTAAGCATTTTTAAGAAATTTTTGAAAAGATAAAGTTTTATATGATGGGGTAGATTAAAAATATTCTGTAGTTAAGAGAAGTCTTCGATATCGAACGGTGTATTCATCAAATTGTCGATTTCATCACTGAAATATATATTATTTTCTTCTTGAGAATCGGGAATAATGCTTAATTTTTGGTGCTGTTTACATTGACGTTTATTAGAGTCTTAAACGCTTTTCTCCTCATCATCATTATCATAAAGTCGTTGTTAGAACCAATCATGAACAACGAATAGCGTATTTAAATTCAGCGTTTCCATTACATTAAAATTAGTTCTTATTTGCTCAGGTTCAAAAGTTGACCCGAATTTGTAAACTTTTGAAACTATTCTACATTTAATGGGGCTTCTCTGGGAATAAATTTCAGACAAATTTTAAATTTTTAAAAAGCCTATTATAATAGTCATATACATTTATGATTTAAACTTAGAATTGTATTTATTTGCAACCATTTTTTGCAAAAATTTAAAACGCAAAGTTTTGAAATACTGAACTAAAACTATTAAAATATAATAACTAATTTAAATTTTTTTATAGAATACTGAAAAAATATTGAAACTATTAAATGCATGTGTTCACTGCGTAGCCAAATCAAGAAAGAAGAAATAATACCACACTGATATCAACTTGACACCACATCAGTGTTGACTGTCATAAAAAGTGTATAAATTGTTAATATGATAAATTGTTAATTGTCATTTTTCCTTCAATTAACAAAATAACTTCATTTTAGATATTGAACAAAATAAAATTAGTAAACTTTTAAAAATGCAAAAATAATAATAATAATAATAATAATAATAATAATAATAATAATAATAATAATAATAATAACAATAAAAAATAGGTATAAACAAATACTTGGAAAGCGCAATACAAATGCAATTGTATAATATCATTTCAGTTCCAAATGTTTTGAACACAACAGTATATACTACTTGTTGTATTCCTCGATATAAATAGATTTTTCAATAATGACCAAATTTAGAATATAAATGGAATTTTATTTTGCATCACTAATATTGAATTGATTTATAATTAATTTTGCAAATATTATCTAAAATTAAACAAAACATTCCTTTAAACTCTTTTCCAATTGCCTGCATCCTTATGGTTGGTTGTTCTTGACATGTCACTTCTATTTTATAATCTTTTTTATATTTAATGATACACTTGTCTTATAAAAAGACAGATGTGCCATTTTTGTGTTGTTTTCTTACAACTCCATTTTTATTAAGTAATAATCCCTGGTGTTAAATTAGTATACATGTTAAATGAAAACTTATTATATTTTCGGGAATTCACAGTTAAAGTTACTTTAAAATCATTGTCTGTTTCTCTTTGCATTTTTTCGGTTTGGCATGTAACTGGCAAAAAAACAAGAAGGTAATAAATCATCAAAATATTTTCGTTGTATCTTTCTTGGCAGTCATTCGTGCATTTTATTGGGGTGTCTTCTCTGTTGTCGAAAGGTGAGATATTAATGTATTTTAAAAGAAATATATGTTTCCCTCCTTTTGGTCTTGAACACAGGAAATTTATGTTTTATTTTATTGCTTTTCAATTAATGAACTTTATTTGGTTTTTGCTTTATTTAACGACATCACGACCACAGAAAAAAAGGCAAACAAATAACTTGGTTGCAATGAGTACGTGGAGTCGAAGCAGCGGGATTTTAAACAAAACAAAATCTTAGCGGATGTATCTAGCGGAAAGTTTTTTCATGACCTAGCGAAGATGGTGATAAGCGTAATAATGTTTTGGATTAAAGAAAGTACGAGTATTTTTGTAAGTTCAATAAAGTTATAAATTTCATACTTAACCTTGACTTGTTTTTTTTTTTGGATTTGGTTTTTGTAATATACTTTCAAAAAATTTTGAAAGTAGGACAAATATATTCATTACTTTTCGTTTTATTTATTTTTTTGACCGTTAAAATTTTTTGAAACAGGTTGAATTTGATAAATTAAAGTGAGAAAACTAACATGAGTATAAATATTTTAATAATGAATTCTGAATTTAAATAAAAATAATACATACATATGTATAAAAAGAATCTCATTTTTACATCAGAGGAAAATTTATGTATTTATTGTTCTATAAAAAAAACGCACAAAAATATATTTTCAAAAAGCCTTTGCTATTAAAAATAATTCACTAGCATAACCACAATGACAACATGTTCTATAAATCATACTGCAAACTACTTAATCTGGCCTCTCTAATCACAGCATCATCATTAACCTCAAAAGCTATATTATATAATTCTTAAACAATATATTTAGAAGCAAGATTCATAGCTGTTTTTTCGAATAATATCCCCAAATGGAGCATTTTTTTCCCAAACTACTGCTTATATTATCCTCAAAAATCCCCACTAAAATAATATCTTAATTTTAGAGATAGTACAGACCATATTTCATTTTATTTGTGCTTCAATCGTTTCCTTTATAGAAATGCAGAAGCAAAACAGAAAATTTCCTATATACAGAAAAAAGTAAAAACGGATTTTAATTACGAAATTGCTTAAAAATTTGTTTGATTTTGCTCCAATCATCAAAATGATAATATTAATTAATGTTTTTTTTTTAATTTCAATTAATTTTTTAATCAAATGAATTACATTTTTGATTTTTGAAATATTAACCTTTTGTGTAAAAATATTTTCGTGAATAAAAATACAAAAATTGCTTTCAAATTCCTTATTTCAATATTTTTAACTTTATTTACATATTTCACAATAAAATATATGAATGACAGCACGTAATATACAAATGATTGTGTGGCCGATAGAAACGGGAATTTCTGCAAGATATTCAATGTAGGGAATTCTTCGAGTTGACCTTTATAACCAAGGGAATAGCACATACGAAAAGATATGAAGTACATGTTGATGATTGTTTAGAAGCTGCCAAAACAAATACGAAGTACCCACCTTTATATGGGAATATGATACACAATAGGTTATTAATTTCGGCATCAATGAAAATAACATCTAAAATAAGACCAGCATACTTCAGAGTAAAAAAACCAAAAACAAAACATGCGTACTTAACTAATAAAATTTATGTAGCCTGTAACCTTTGGGATTTAAGAATGTCATTATATTTTTCTTAAAAACGTCATAAAATAGCAATAACTGTCCAACATTCATGGACACTTAGCTCAACATTTGATTCAATTGCTAAACATGAAAATTATTTTTCAAAATGATTTTCTATTTTGTATGATTTTTTTTTTAAACTGTCAATGCCTTAAAAATATTAATTATATGAATAAAAGGCATAATTAAATTTGTATATAAAATTAAATAATAAATTAATGAAAAAAATTTTTTTAAAAAAATGTGATTTTATGGAAATCTTAACATTTGTATCAATAAATAATTTTTATAGTTTATGCATACACAAAAAAAATATAGGTTGGAAAACAGTTGCCATTGCAAAAAATTATTAAGGTTAATCAAAATTTATTTTTTATTATTTAAACTTTAGGTTTAAAATTGTTAAAACATCATTATTGAATTGAGGTATAAACAATAGTTAAATTAGTCGACTAAATCGACTTGTACTTTAATTAAATTTATTAGGACAGTTTGGAAAATACTACTGAATCAAATTTATTTATTCATGTTTCTTTGCCATTTGTTGGTGATTAAAATCTTAAAATTCGGTTGTAAGATTCGATATTCTCAACCAATATAGTTTGGTTTTCTTTTTGACATTCTTAAAAAAAAAAACAAATAGACAAAGTTAAAATACATATTTTAATTTTGAATATTAAACATGTGCAGATAAATAGGTTCGTATGTTCACGCAGAGAAAAAATATGGTTACAGCATTATCATTATAACAATATTATGTTCTCGTTGTTAATTTTATTGAATTTTAATAACTCTGTTTTCATGATAACAATATTTTGGTTTAAAATTTTTCATTTAATGTTTACACTAATTAAAAATTTTAATATGGTTGACTGCAAAAATTATATGTTTTTGAATATTTTGACCAGAAACAAAATTTTATTAGTATGAAAAATATCATTACTTCTACAACCATTAAATATTTGCACTCTTTTTCCTTTTTCTTAACCCATACCCTGTTTTCAAACAATATTAAATTATTATTCTTATGACAATAAAATGTTTCAAACAAATTCACGACTTGTTTGTTTTTAGATATATTTTGTTTTTAATATTTGTTTTCTAACTTCATTGTAATTCTCGTTTAGTTTATACATGAACAAAAAAAAAAAAAAAATGGACAAAATATTGATTAACTACCATTATACATATCTTACATTTGAACCATTTAGAAAAATAATTTTTTATTAATACGTTTTATTATGCATATGATAAGATAGAATAATATGACAAAATGAAATAATAATGCGATAAGCTTGAATAACAATATGATAACATCGGATAATAATACGATAAAATGAAATAATAATATGATAATGTACATAATAATATAATAAGATAGAATAATAATATAATAACATCAAATCATAATCTGATAGAATGGGATAATGACGTAGTAAGATTGTTCAATTATATGTAAAACTAGAATCATGACATGGGAAATCAAACCATAAAATCGGACACAATATGACAAAATGGAATCATAATAATTATTACTTATAATCATTTCTAATTTTTCCTGTGATCATATGTGATCATTATGTGTTGATCTTACAGTATGATTACTACAACTAAATTTTTTGCTTTGCGTGTTTCATATGTGTGCAAATTGATTCAATTAAAACATACAGCAAAAAATAATTAAGATGAGATTAAAAATTGTACTTTTAATACTGTGCGCTATTTAAAAATTAAAATGTCAAAAAATCCCTAAACCTTAAAAAACATCTCCAATAGATACCCTAATCCCCAAACCAAATTATTTGTCCCCATTTCCAAAAAGAAATCCCCAATTTGGGGATAAATCCCCTTATTCTGACAACACTGTTTAGAAGATAAATAAATTACAACAGCAAATTGAAAATTAACAAATGGACGTAAAATTAAAATAAATTTTTGGCCACAAGAGCCGTAAAAGCGCAACAGAAGTCAAGAAGGCAAAAGAAGCATTAGCCTTAAGACAAATTACCAATGCATAAATATGAATGGATGGATGAATGGATGAATTGAAGCATTTTTTAATATAAATTTGAAATATTAGGCAATTCGCTTAATGACCCAGGTTTCTGTTATTATTGTTGTAGTTGTTATTTATTATTATAGTTTGTAATATGCAAAACGACAACAACAAGTAAAAATATAATAATAAAAAATAATATTGAAGTTTGCCAACTTTTTAGCTTTTTGAGATGAAAATGATGAAGTTTTAGTTTTAGAAAACGTATATAAATGTAAAATATATGGTGATTTTATGGAAATTGAATGTAAATTTTTATTATAAATATGTATTTACTATTTTTATAGTTTTAAATAAACTGCTAGAGCCGCAAAAGAAAATCATTTCGTAATAAATGTTTTCAAGACTGGTTGAAAATTTTACATACAATATGAGAATAGATTTTCTTTCTAATAAGTAAAAAACCAAATTTAAACATTTTAAAAAATGCTCTTGAGCAAAAATTTTATTTTATTGTAAAAGTGTTTAGTGAATTGTGTTCACTTTGTATACGAATACAGCAAAGAGGACAACAATTGAAAGTGTAGGTTTGACCATCAAAAAATTGTGGTATAACGATGTCCGTCCGTCTGTCTGTTGAAAGCAGAATAGGGTTCGGGGCGGACGTCCTAGGGGACGAAGTTTGTCTCAAATATTTTTCCTATATAAGATTTGTTTGTTATTGAAAATGAGCAAAATCGGTTCATAAAAAAAAGTTATAGACCAAACACTAGAAAAATAAGGTGTCCGTAGTAACTGCAGTTTGTACTTTTCGGACGATATCTTTTACATCAAATTTTGTACAAATAGTCCAAGGACTAAAAAAACCAAGGAAACCAAAAATTAGTCTGATACGTCCATTTTACCGCCCACCTCCAATATAAAGTGAAATTTGAAAAAGTTGCAGATGGTGGGTAAACAGATTCAACCGAAGCCGAATATAACTTTCTCACTTCTTCGTCTTTATGTTTTTTTTAGGAATAAATTTATTAAAATACTTAGTAATTGAAAAAAGTACTCGGGGCTTATGACCACAAAAAATTAAGAAGTAAATGCTGTTAAACTGGAAGTGTAATCATTTATTACAAGAATAAAATTTAATTTAAAATTAGAGTTGAATATTGGTTCTGCTCTAGCGGCGTCTTCGTACTAAAGTTCAGGTGTCTCCAGATATTTAGATTCTGATGTAGGAAGGCCACTTTATAATTATGCATATTAATGAACTAATACGGGAAAAGTGCTAAGGAATTTATAAATTCGTCTTCAGTTCCCTATTATCGATTACAACTAGAGTATTTTTCGAAATATGTCTCAAAAAGTTCATAATTTTGAGTTTATTATTGAAAAAATATTTTTTAAATTTGTGGAACAAATTTTTTGAAACAACTTTGTGATGGACCATAATTACTATAAATCTAATTTTAAATATTTCACTAATAAAAGAAATAAAAATATGAAAATTTTATTATTATTATTTTTTTTTTTGCCAAAAATAACAAAAACAAAAAACGAATATGAATCAAAAATGATCACTCACCGCAAAATCAGAGCAGTCTAAAGGCCTGCACAACCATTGGGATACCCCTACTTCTATATATTTCAAATGAATTGTAAAACATAGATCATGACTGCCAATCATTAAGATTATTATTAAGATTATTTGACAACAACAAGTTATATGAAAAATATTGAATAGAGTAGGAAGAAGAACGAGTCTGGTATGGTGATCTCTTATTGAAATATAAAGATTTTGATATAGATAACAACTAATTTCTCTCAATTCATAGCGAGTTTTTCCAAGCTCGTAATTTATGCATTGCTAAGTTAATAAAGAAACCCTGCAGAGTCACGTTCTTACTCCCACTCTATTCAATATTTTTCATAAACACCTTTTTTTTGTTGAACATTCAATCATATATAATTATATTAAGTTATTTTTGAGGTCGTAAAGGGCAAAATGTTTAACTAGTTACTTAATGTCTCCTAATGATATTTATCATGTCAGGAATAAGGGTATAAAAATTTTTACTTAACACCAAAAATGACAGCATTCACTTAACTATTAGATTATCTTAATGTCTTATATTAGAGTAGTATTCTTACAAGTCTTCTTCATCAACAAAATATTAAAAGGAGTACGTGAGTAATGGATAATGACATTTTCTACCTTTGTCCTCCATACAAGGACGGCATAATATTGGTCTGATTGATTTATAACAAACAAACCATAAAACCATAATTGGTTTAAGCAACAATACCTTTCAAAATATTGACAGGTATTGTTGCTTTCAGTGCTAAGAGTATACACTGGGGCATATTTCTATAGACGCACGTCAATTTTTTTTAATCAATTTACCAGAAATGGGACTAGAATGTAATTAAGATGCTACAGATTCATTTTTTTTAATTATTTATCGACTTCACTTAAAAAGTTAATAACAAAAAACTTAAAATGTACATTAAGTTTTTTATTGTAATTTTAGTATTTTAATGCCATTTTTATGGCATTTTTCTATAACGTGTTCATGAACATTTGTTTTGGATAACTTTAAAAATTAAGTCTGGCATTGATTCGACTTATTTTTGAAGAAAATTACTGTCAATTTCTTCCCAGTATAGCTTAAATTTTATTTTTAACTCCGTTATTGTCATTATGGTATTCATTCTGTACATTTCTTGCGTAAACTTTACGTAGCATGTACCCCCACTATATGTTGAATGTTGTTGGATATTCAACAATATTTAAAAATTACTTTTTTACTCAAATTAAAGAATTCTGGCGAATAGAAATGTATTTTTTTTAATAAATTTCAAATAAATATTTATAATTAAATAAAAACATATTTGATAGTTTCTTAATCTGACATTACAAAATTTAAATTTTTGTTTGAAGATAAATTATAAAACAATTTTTAAAAGTCATTGCCAAGGATCTAACTCTTTTGGATTTAGATCCGGAATAGTAGAATACTATGTTCATTAAACCAAGGTTTATATTGGTTCGAGACACGGATTGCATTCCATAAATGAGAGAAGATCATCTTCCAACAGTACATTATAAACTGCTGCAATATGAATTTTGATCAGAAAAGATTATGCGCAAATTTTCCACTGAAATGATTACCAATATGTTCTGGTTGCTAAATTAAAGCCAACAACAAAAGCAAGAAACAAATATTTCTTACATAAAAAACATTGTTTTTGGTTAAGAAGAACGAAAATACCACCAAGAAAAACAAACATTTTAAATGCATTTATAAGAATTTGCACCAGTGTACAAAGCCAATATAAGGTCACGAAGTTCACACTTCAAAATAATTATTAAAAATCTGTTCTGTTATTTACAATAAAAATCTATCTGCTTCACCAATTTTACCTATTGAAACATTTGTAAAAAAATCTTAATATAAATCTTAAATACCTTTAGAGTTATTAAAACAACAAAACAGATTTCCAATTAAAATCTAATTTCTGCACAAAAATGAAAATCGCATTAAAAAAAAAAAAAAAAAATATTATCATACCCTTATCAATCAAACACCCGTAATGAATTTTTCATAAATATTTTAATACCTTAATAAAAAAAAGAACGAAAAGAAATATTTATATAAAATTAATAAGAAAAGGAAAGTAAAGGAAAGGATAACGTTACTTTGTAAAGAAATTATATACGAATCTGTATATGTAAATTGAAAGAGCGGTTGGAAGTAGCTAAGCAAAATATTTATTTAATTTATGATAAAAATAAAATTTTATTTAAACTCGTGGACATAAAACGTTTTTAATGATTTCATTTTATTAAAATGAATAAATTATATATTTATGAATATTTTAAAATTTAATTTTTTTGTTTGCTAAATCTTTTTCTGTTACCCGTTTGGCTAAAAAGTTAAAAACTAAATAAAAACAAGTGGAAATATTATATTCGGTTGAGTCGAATCTTTTATACCCTTCGCAAAATATATATTTCATAAATATATAAATATATTGGAATTATCTTATAAAAATTTTAGATATAATCTGAAAATATACTTAATATTTGCAAACTAGTATTAGTCATAACATTTGTAACATAAATAACACCCAAAAAATTCTTGGACATATAACTTAGAAAGATCGCTCAGACCAGCTGTATTGGAGAGCCGAATAAAGAAGAAATGTGCAAAATTGTTCTTTTCAGTTTTCCACCAATATTTTTTTTCGAAAAATATACCTTAGACTTTGATATTTTAAACTTGATTAGCTATTTTAAAATTTTCAGAATTTTTAAGAATTCTAAACTTTATGGCCATCTTATTATCTGCATTTAAAAGCCTAAAGCACAATTACTTAAGTGTAATAATAATATTTTAAGAAAAAAATAAAAATAACAACTCACATACTCAGATTTACTTGTCAACTTATTTTTTCACAAAGAATATGAAACAATATCCAAATGGATCCCACGAAGATACGAACCAAGGCTTTGTAATCTAAAATACTTCTACTAGACTATTGACAAAGAAATTTTCTTGAAAAACAAACATATGAACTTCTCATATATGCTAACAGTATAAAAATAATTTTACAACATTATATGTTGAATATGTTTGAAATTCAACAAATTCAAAGCTTTGAGTGTTCGTCCATACGGATTCGAATCCCGGCGAATAGAAATGTATTTTTTATTTAATAAAAATATATTATTAATCTGATATCTCAAAATTTTAATTTTTGTTTGGAGATAAATTGTAAAACAATTTTTAAAAGTCTTGGCCAAGGATCGAACTCAGGATCTAAAATATTTCAGTCACAAATCCAAGTGGTATACCACATCGATATTATTGTATTCAAAAAACCGACATTTTCAGAAAACCGATTTTCGAGTTATCCGAAAAAGAGCCTTTTCTAAAAAAACCGGATTCGAATACGGTTTTACTTTAAGAAACCGATTAACCTATTATTATTAAAAATAAAAAAATATTAAAAATTATTATTTTTACTAAAGAAAGTACATTTATAATCTGTGTTGCTAGGATATGAGCAAAATGAACTTTAAAAAAGGTCAGATAAATGACTCAACGAAAAATGGTCAAAAAAATTCCTATACAAATTTGGGTTATACTTCATATTAAAAATTACTCAATGTTTTGAAGCGATTTTGCGTCATTTTTTTTATTATAATTCCTTTTTGTTTAAGCATTTCTAAATTCTTTCGCAATTTTTCTCATTAATAAGAAAAATTTATTTTCATAAAAATGGTTGATAAAGTATATTAAAAAATAATTATAAAAACACTATGCGACAGTCAAAATCGGGATGGGATGAAACCGACGGGAAATGTTATATCGGTAAAAAAGAAGTTATACGTGTCCCGGCGTTTCGCTGGGTCACGGCTAGGAATCGAGATATATCGATTTGAAGTTAGTAACTATCATATAGGGGAAATTGTGACCTTTGGTGGCCTTTTTTTTTGACATAACTCGAGAACCACTAGTCCGATTTTGCTGAAACAAGTTTAAAAAAATTAGGAATTAAAATTCCTTTAATCTGTTCATACAACGTTTCGCTACATAAGCAAGAGTTTCGCAGTTAGAAATAAATGTATGAAGAAATAAACTATTTTTTGCCTAAGAAATTGAATTTTTTTATTTTTAATTCATAAAAAATCCAAAACAGTAAAAAAGTGTCAAGTCCTATTACTTTCACGTAAAATCATATAACCTCTAAACAAAATGATACATAAACCATGAAAATCGATGGACGCGTTTCTTTGAATTTGGAGAATAAAGCGTCGCAGTCGAAATTTTTTGTTAAATATAAATATAAATATAAATATAAATATAAATATAAATATAAATATAAATATAAATATAAATATAAATATAAATATAAATATAAATATAAATATAAATATAAATATGAACATAAATATAAATACAAATATAAATATAAATAATCTCGAATATTTTCTATAAATATAAAATTAGTAATAGCAAATAATAAATTATTTACCTCGTTGTTGAAATACTAACAATTTTAAGAACAAGAAAAAGGCTAAAAAAGGCTTGAAGCCAAAACGAAAATTTTGAGGCTAAAAGAAAAATAAAAAGGATAGATTTAGCCTTGCAAAGGCTAACCTGGCAACAGTGCTTAAAATAATTTGTGATGACAGGTAATATAAAAATAAAAAGACATATCACTCTTTTCTAGCTAAAGGATATTATTCAAATTTTGAATTTTTTGAACTGAATTCTGATAATGCTTCTTCCGATCCAACTGTACTTATGTAAATTATTTATTGAAATTCACCTCACTCTTGAGACTAAAACTAAAATTGACTTCTTACCTAAATTTTTTTTATAAAAATTAGTTTAAATCTTTAAAAAATATACAAATCTCAGTTCTCAGTACGTATGGTGTTGCTCAAATCTCAAATTTTAAAAAGACAGACTTAAATCTTTATTAGTTCACAATGAAAATGTAAAATGCCTTGACATAATTAGGGTCTGATTCAGTGCAACAAGAGAATTGTTTAAAAATAACATTTGTATGAAAACTTCTCAAAAAATGTTTAATTTTTAAACAATTTGATACTTTTAATGCATCAGACCATAAATAAGATAAATGGGAAGTATAGGTTAATTTAGTAAAAAAATAAATAAATAAATAAATAAATAAAAGAAAGACCATTTAATAAAAAAAAAACCGGCTTGTTGAATTATTCGAAAATAAAAATTATTCGAAAGCGGTTGGTTTTTAAAAAGTGAAAACCGGTTGACCGGTTTCCGGTTTCGGTTTTTGAATACAATAATATTGTTTAAATATACAATCTTTATTGTTTAGATAAAAAGCTTAAAATGCAACTCAAATTTAAATAATACTCTTTTTATAAAAAAAACACATCAAAATGAGCCTAGAAATTGTTGTCATATTATTGTATTGTCATATTATTGCACGTGAAATAGAAAATTTTATTAAATTTGGGAAAAAAAATATGGAAAAATTTTGGGACTATTCTAGAAAATCTTTTATAACTGCGCTATTCCTAAACAGATTTCAATGAAATTTAATACCCAGATTTTCGAAACTATGTGCCATATATGTTTTAAAACGGAGATGTATTTATTGCACTATGTTCTTCAAAAAATCCATTTCAACATATAGACGGATAGACAGACATATATTCTCAAAAGTTATTTTTAATCATAACAATTACGAATATTTTTCAGTTTGATTCCTTAGGTATATATTTAAAGACTTTCGTATAAAACGACAAACTTATATATACCCTACATTTTATTTGTAGGGTATACGAAAAACAAACATTTGTTTTGCGATTTGAGGCTGTATAAAAAGGCAGACCGTAAACATTTTTTTTATTAGATGTGGTAACAATAGTTTGTAAATAGATGTTGTAGAAATATTACAAAAAAAAAAAAAAGGAAAATAAAACTTTAGTAAATTCCTGTGATGACTTTTTAAAGTTATATTTTAGTTCTATGAAATCTATAACGGACAGGAGTTAAAAAGTTTCATGAGACTGGACGAAGTTAAAACGGAAAAGTTTAAGGATTAGTTTGCGAGCTGCAATAAATATAATGTTATTTTAAATAAGAGGGCTCATTAAGCTTGAAAGCAAAATATATTGTAGTACATATGAAAATTAAAACATCAATGAAGAAGAGTTAATTACAAAGTTCAAAGACAATAATATTGAATAAAAGGCCTACAGAAAAGGCTCACCATAGAACATTAATATTTTCCTTTATAAATATTATAAAAATTATAACTCTTTTAAACAACATTTCATTTAAAAAACAAATATTTTTCTCCAACATCAGTAGTTTTAAATTTATTTCGTATAAAAAAGTAATTTTAGTCTTATTAAAGTATGATTAAATTATTTATTAAACTTCACACAAACACTTCAAACAAAAATTGCATAATTTTGCAATTTTTATTTATTTTTTTTTTCTGCTAGCTGCAAACAATTTTTATTACAACCATAAAAAACCAATGATAATGATGATTGCATGTCGGCGATTTTATTCTAAAGATGCGTATAGCAACAAATTTAATATTGCACCACGCACACTTTTACACACTCTCATAAATTCTTGTATTTGAAGTTTGCCACTCTACTATAAATGGCGACAAAATATCATAAACTTTTCAGACAAACACATACAATTCGAAGCACCAAACAAGACATAAAGTGGCCAAACAGCATAAATACAATGGGAATGCAATCAAAGATCAAAAATGTCTATGTGCAATGAACCAAAAGTGAAAGGCAAAACCAACAAAAATGCTTAGACGGACAGACATAAAGATGCAACTGCAGTATCATCAATAGTACAGCATTGATTAAAATTTATGTCATTGAATTTGTATGAGTTTTAATTATTTTTAATAAATTGTTTTATACTTTTTACTCGAAATGTGTGCGAATTTTTTACCATGAATAAATTTAATGCCTTAATTATCTTAATGACTACAATATTTTAAAAAAACTCTCAATTACAATTAACGTTTCAAAAACAAACTAAAAAAATTATTTAAAATTTTTCTTATTTTGACATTTTGGATATCGATTTTTAGGTTAATTACTGATTTTGATACCCTACATTGAAACAAGGATTCTGGGAAATTGTGGGACTTGACAAGTGAGACAACGCTAATAATTTCTAAACAGTATTTCGATATCTTTCCCTTACAGACTTCTTTCCGGAAAATCAGTTTATTTTTGGAGATAATTATCGGTTTTAGCTGAAGCAAAGTTGTTAGGTTAAGTTAAAATGAAGTTTTGAAATTACCAAGGGTACGTTGTAAAACACTTTGAGTAGATCATTATGTCACTCTTAAAATTTTCGATACACCCTTAAAATCTTAATAAAAAAAATTTTTAAAATACAATTTTTTATTTTTTTTTTACGGTTTTACATGGTAAGCTGCGATTAGAGAGAGGAAAACCATCAAAATGCTGTTCTTATATTTTTTTAAAAAATTTTTTTATTTGTTTGTGCATATTTTTATTATTATAATATTTTTTCTGGCATGCAGGCTTATACGCTAGTATGTTTATAAAGCTTCTATATAAAATCTTTCAAAATTACTTAAAAATTTTACAAATATTTTTATTCTCTAAAGTTGTGGAAAATCGTTTTTTATCGATAACTTCAGATTTTGAAGGTGTATCGAAAAATCCAAAAATTACAAAATTATCTGCTCAACTTGACCTACAGCCCACAATTCATCATTTCAAAAGTATATCTAACTTTTTATATTTAATTACATAGTGTAATTTTTGTAAGTTGTGTTTCACATAGAAACCAACCACAATGATGCGATATCAATCCCACGTTGTTGATTTGACTATGCAATGTTCAGTTTAAACACATATAAAGTTGATACATTATTGACACTGAATGGTGTTATTTTGTACACGGATGTAAACAATAATTCTCTGTGCTGATTACTGTTACATGTTTATGAAAGAGTTTTGTACCGAAATATGTATTTTTTTTTTTGTAGATAATGGACTGAAGCACGACCGTATTGGTGTTGCAGGTGAAAATACTAAACGTATTTCAACGTGCCTAAGAGTCAACCGAATGTACTATTTTACGGCAAGTGACCCTTTTAATCTAAACCTAAGGATCAATAATTCCATCAATTTAAAAACTTTACGATACAATTCAGAGATAAGTAGTTTCAATTCAATTCAGAGATAAGTAATTTCAGCTACCTCCAGATTTAAATTCGTTTCAATGCTGTCTTGAGTATTGTATTCATCCAATCATGAAAAATGATTCATAGTTGAAAAAAATGTTCTTATAAAAATCGGAATAGTCAGTTTTTTTATTCACTTACTAAAGATTGCTCAGGTAATTATAAGTTTCTATATTTGTTGAAAAATGCTAACCATAGTAATAAATAATCGCTTATTTGCGACCAAAGTGTCTTGTTAACAGTATGGTTAAAGAACGAATTGTTCATATAATGTATTGTGTGATCCAGAAAATAAGGTGTACGTTGGAATAAAACGTAATACATATGTTTGTTTATAACTCTGTCTGTTGATAACTTATTTTTCTTTTTGTGATCAATATAACTTTGAATACTGCAGATTTTATAGTGATAAGCATTTTTTTTAATATTTTGTGTGCTTGCTTTACAATGGGCAGAAAAAGCTAAAAACATAATTTTTTTTTGAACTATTAAAACTCATCCAAATTCGACCTATAAAAAATTAGAAAAGAGCTACCTGTCAGCAAGAAAGTTAAACAATAACCTTGGAGCAGTTCTTAAGTAGTATTCCAAACATTTCCGGACACAAAAACGTTGTGTAATAGATACTGAAACGCATGTCATTTCTGACTTCTCACATCTTCCTGGACAGAAGTTTTATATAGCAGAAATGTTCCACAAGAGTATACTACCTAAAAACAATCAAAATTTGCCAAAACATTTCTTGTTTAGATTGAAGCCTGCTTCCACTTACAATAAAACATAGAGTCTCAATATCCTTTTCGCTATGACTTGGCATAGTGCCATTATAGTAAAATTACTTTAGAATGGTACAGTTAACATAATGTTAATTTTGTTCGGAAAAATGCCAGAACTTCGGCTAATTGAAAGATACTGTGCCCTTGTTAAAAGAAAATTAAGGAGGACTAATACTTCACCCAAAACATTGACAAATTTTAAACACAAGTGGATAGCTGGTTCCAAAAATGTTAGGCACAGTACAATCAAATAACTAATGGAAGGTCTTTCACAGAAATTAAAAAAAATAAAATCATTTCTAATCATTAATTAATCCTTTGCTGTTACACGTAATAAATCGGTAAAAAAAATCTAAAAATATATTGTTTTATTAAAAAATTTTAACTTATTCCAGCCAACTTTTATATCGATATCTGAGTGCTATATTTTATTCGAACTTTAGCCCATTGTAATAACGATTGCATAGTGAACACATCTCACAACGCTGAGTCCTAGGAACGTTAAAATTGATTTTATTCGAGCGATACAATTCAGAGATAAGTAGTTTCATTCCAATTTTATACAACTAAAAGATTATGAATGACAAATGTTGCTATCATCTGCAAAAAGGTAGATAGGATTGAAAGTTTAACATAAAAGTTATTAAGAAGAATACGTGAAAACGTCGCCTTGCGCTACCGCTGAATTAATCTATAATTCGTTTAATGAGATTTCATCTACATACAACAACTAATTTATGTATTACAATCTCTGAAAAAGGGTAAAACTAGCTAATAGTAATAATTTTTAAATCGTGAAAAATTTCAGCAGAATTACAAATCTGCTTCAAGTTAAAAAAGAGACATTTCAAAAATAAAGTGTTTCATTAATTCGACTATGCCATTTACTGCATTCTAATAAACTGATTTAAATTAAATTTATTTCAAAATTAACATTGACATCATCACATGCAACATTCCATCAATCTGGTTTGCAATGATTTGAGTGTAAATCATTTTTACTTTTTTTTTATTTTTTATGAAATATCAAGTTTGGAATTGATTTGAAAATGAATTAATTTTTCATACATTCATATTTACCCAGATTGTTTAATTTATTTTACTTTGTATACTCAATAATATTGACTTTATTTAATTGAAAAATTAAAAATCAATTTATTTATGTTGGTATTCATAGTTTCATATCATAGTCTCTAAGCTAGACATTCTAATATTGGTCTTGAAATCTAGACATCTGTTCGTATCATATTGTTTGCTCTTAAATGTCAAGTGTTTGTTACAAATAAAAGCACTTTTATGCAATTATTTTTGTTTTAGTTTTTCTAACCAATATATTTCTATTTTTTTTTTTTGTGGCTATTTTTACATACTTTTATGATGATAGGTTCCTCTGAAACAAAGTTTACAACAACCTTTAAACTTTTTAATAGAAAAATCTTAATTTGAACTTAGAACGTGAGGTTATGAAACTAATAAGAAATATAAATTGAAAATAAATTTGGAGTATAAAATTTATAGTGGTTTGATATGGGTAATAAATAAATTTTGTAATAGCAATAGTGATGGAGATGATGTGGAATTAAACTTTGTGAGCACAGATTTTAAGTTCGTCTTAGTTTTTGTAAATACAAATATTATTTTTATGATTCTGTGATTAATAAGATAATGTTATAGTATTTTTATATAAAATAATTAAAATTTGATACCAATATTTTTTGCATGAAAATATAAATATTAATGTTTTTCTGATTTTCTATTAATTGTTTAAATGAATTTGACTTGGTCTAATCTTCTTTACTTGACATATGCTAAGCATTACAACAGAAAACTATCTCCCCAGATGATAATATTTCAAATCAAATTTTTTAACAAGTATTGTTTTAAGGTTCAAACAGCAAATAAATAAAGTTAAATGTCTGTCTGATATAAATTTATTGAATATAAATCTTAGACATCATTTAGTTTATGGATGACAAGTTAAATACAAAATTCAATAAAAAAAAAAATTTCGTAAAACATATCTGTTTATCCAAAGAAATTCATAGTCATCGTTATTAAATAAATAAATTTTATATTGTGAAGCAACAAAACATAAAATGTTCATAATGTAAATGTACATACACATTCATATTATGAATAAGTATTACGGTTGTAGATATACATAAATATTTTATAATGTTGCAACACTAACGCCTTGAGAGACAAGCTTAAGAAAAGTTTGTGCAAAAAAATATATGGGGATATTTTTTGAAAGAGCAATAATATAAATTGTACTACAATAAGGACTATTTCCACTATTAAGTGGTAGAGTCATTAAGGCAATTGGTAGGATAAAAGGAACATCATTATCACTTTTTATAAAGTGCTTTTTAAATATAATAAAATATATAAATACAACATATAAAATGCTGATAAAATGAAGGTGAAATTTGAGCAGAATCGTCGGAGATAAAATTTAAAAGTAAATAATTTTATAACGGAAGATTCTGCAACTGCAAAATAATATCAGTTTTAAGAACATATCAATTATCGGAAACATTGCGTTCTAAGAATGAGCAGTGGGGCCATTTGCAAAATAAATGGTAATAAATCTGAAACTTTTAAATTTCCGATCTTAATGAATGATCGATAGAAGAGGAGTTATTCTTTCAGGATTTTGTTGGCAGGAATATGTATGTTAAACACAGACGATGCTACAGTGGGCCAAAGTTGACTACCGCGGAGTGAAAAACAAATCGGAGATTGTCAGTTTTACAAATATGAATCGATTTTAAATATTTTTACATTTTTGAATTATACTTATGGTTTAAAAGTTATTTGACTACAAAATTTTAATTTCTCATTTTTGGCCTTGACTTTTTTCGTTTTTTCCCTATAACTTTTAATATAAAAATTCTGAAATTGAAAAAAAAAACCGTGAAATTCTAGATAATTTTCTGAAGAAAAAATTTTTCAATTATTTAGTTTATAGTTTTTTGTTGAACTTTTTTATAGATTTTTTTTTAAATTTTTGTACCTCGGCTTAATTTCATTGAATAATTGTAGAGGAATACATTGTAAAAGTTTTATTGGACACTCTACAGAATGGAATGCATTTTCTAGTCCGCCACGACCTTCGTCAGCACTCTTCAGTGTCCTACCGTGATGTTCTCTGCAAACATATAAAAAAGTTCAACAAAAAAAACTATAAACTAATTAACTCAAGCAGTGGTCGAAAAATATCAATTTTTTAACAAAATCTCAACTGTAAAAAATGTTGGTTGTTGATATCTTACTTCTGCGAAATAGATTAGATAGTTCGATATGTTTTTAAAGGTTTTACAAAAGATTGTTACAGCCCAGCGGTAAATTTAGGCAATTTTCCTAAAATACTCACATTTTCAATAATAATAAGAAAGATATAGTCGGTCAAGCCCGACCATATGATACCCCACACCATTGTGTATGTCCATCAAAATTCATGGAAGGTTCTTATATTAGACATGTGGGCAATTGTGGACCAATACTTTTATTAAGTGTAAAATAAAATATACGAATACAGAATATTATGTTAATACTATCATTTATATGAATTTATGCTCTTTCTTTAGGGTGATTGCGGAAAGTGGGCTTATATGAGAGCTATGGTGAATTATAGAGCGATCCTCATAAAATATGTCACTATGATTTCTATTTATATATAAAACTTATTTGTTTCGAATATAAACCTGATACTAACAAGTGTATGTGATTTATGCACGTTAAAGTGATTTTCGGAAGAGGGTTTTATATGTGAGCTATGGTTAATTATAGGCTTCGTCCTTGTATCATGAAAGAACTATGGTGGTGTGGGGTATAAAAATTTTGACCTCCTAAAATATCAAGTGAGCAATTGATACTTTTGGGCCCTACAAATCACCTGAAATAGATAGTATATATCTAATTATGTTACAGAATTCTATTTCATTTACTTATTATTTTTTTTTACTGGAGGGCTCTATAATATATGTTCATATTATACCTAAGTTCCGGTAAGATGACGTTAAAATAGCGGTAATTTTTCAGTCCAAAAACAGCTAAAATTCAATATACAGATACAAAAAGTAACGAAACCATAAGCTTGTCTTATTTTCTTCTGAATACTTTTATGAACAAATCAGCAGCCACACAGGTCGTAATCGAAAAATACCCAATATAATTAATATAATTTAGGCCATTTCAAAAATTTCAGATTTAACGTCTTGGATGCACCGTTTGTAGTCATGAGGGATATTTATATGAGATTATATTACATACATGATCCATGCAGCTTGTTTTATTCCATTTCAACATGGAACCACTCCTAATGAAAAATTTATTAAAAAGTGAAACTAAGTTTTCAACTCATCTGACCATAAACGTGTAGTCTTATTTGTCTTAATTGTAGAACGAATACGACGAGTAGGTTCTTAGTGATTCAGAACAACCGTTTTTTTTAATACTTCAAAAGACCACCTTTTTGTTTGTTTGTTCGATAAATAAAAATAAATAATTATTTCAAGAATTTAAAAGGAGCCTTTTTCGAATAACGAATAATTCCAATATTTGTATTTACTTGGAATTCATCTAATTTTTTTGTGTGAAATTTAAATAAATTTACCTTTCGCAATTTGGTTTACGTCAACGATTAGCGAAATAGCTTTTCCAAATCAAATTTTATGAAAGCAATAGAACGAAATCGACTAAAATCCATTCATTTAAATTTTTAAATTTTTCATTTTAATTTTTTTTATTTTTACGTATTTTGCATCTTTTTAATCATTAAAATTACCTTTTGAAGGCACATCGGTTACACTACTCGACTTCATTCTTGACTTTAGACTTCGTTATAACATAAACAATGATTTTATAAAAGCCTTTATTGTTTACATATAATTAAAAATCTAACCAAAACTTTGTAGCAAAATATGAACTTTATAACGTTTTGCCAGATGCTTCCACAAAACACTAATACTTTTTTTCCTTTCGACTAAAAAATGTTATTAAATTTGTTCAGAGTTTTAAAGTAAAAAAAGTAAAATAAATGCTTTTAAAGACATTTTAAATAAATTGTTATTTATTCAGTTATTATTTTTATTTTTTTTGCAAACAAGTTTTAAATAAAACTTACAGAATCCTAAATAATTCAGTCAATTTTTTTCACTTATTCGAATAATTCGTGATCGAATAATTCCAACGAACTGAAATGTCTTATTCGAATTATTCGTTTTATTCGAACAATGAAGAAACCGAATAATTTGAATACCCTACGAGATACTAAAGTTCATTGAAATAAGAAGAAAAATGGTCAGTTCAAAGCCTTCTGGACAAATGTTTGCTTTTTGGTAACGTTGGGAAAACCGTTACGATATTTTATCCACACAATGAGAATCCATATCAGAATTCGTAATAAGTAATCCTGAGGGAATTTAAAAGAAGAAATTTCTTTTTGCCATTTTGCCGTTAAATGTAACACCAGTGTACTTAAATAAACTTATTAATTCATAAAGTAAAAGAATGTATCAACGTATACATTGTATAATAGACTCAAACTACCAGTAGTCTGTTGTAAAATTATGAAGAGAAGTAGCAAAAGTATAAAATATCATCTACACTCTAATGACAACTTAATTAACACCAAACATCTAGTGTGGAAATAATGGAACATTAAATTGTTGCCAGGCCATTGTAATGAGTATTCATGCAGCGAACTAACCAAGTAACCGACAAATCAAACACTTTAGCATTAACTTCATTAGCAAACAAGACCACCAGATAGACAATAGGAGCAAACACTCTTTAATCACAGCATTGATATGTCAGCAATTGATGTAAGTTATACGAGTGCACACTCGTACACTTATGGTCACTCATAATTATGATTGTTGCTATTTAGTGTTGTCTGATCCATTAACCTAAATATTCAGCAATTACTTGCTTTCGTTCATTGTATGGCTATTGTGGGTTTATTGTTTAAGTAATAATAAAAAATAAATTAAATTAAAAGATTAGATTAGGCCAATTATATATGCGTATACGGGCCCATTTGTATGCTGCAGAAAGTGTTTTATTATTTATATTGAGTTATATCTTAGAGTAAGCTTTAATATATTGAAAATAATTTTAAATTATAATGTGAAGGTCGTTGATAGGTACAAAATAATGCATTGTTCATAAATATATTCTATAATGCCATAATAATAAAATGTTTGAATATTTTAGTGATTGATTTGCTTTTGAAAAAATAATGACAAATGCTCTAAATCTTTTCAAATACATTCTCTACGAAAAAAAAAAATATTTCCTGGTATTTTTCAATTAACACGGTTGTTTAATTTTACATGAAAATTTAAATGTCTTTAAGCAAAAATAAAATAAAAAAGCAAATTTTTTTTCCCATTTAAATTTTCAATTCTTTCAATCATCTACTTGATTGATTTAATAAAATTTTTAATTGGAACACATTTTCTCTTTTTAATATTTTACACTTATTAGCAGAGAAACCATAATTATACTCGAAAAAAAATATTTTATGCGAATTAAATATGCAGTAAAAGACGTAAACTATGCTCTCAAAAAAAAAAAAAAAAAAAAATTTTAAACAAAAATTATTTTTTTTTTATTAACACAAATTGCTTTATTTTTTTTTTAGACAAAAGTATATATATATATATATATATATATATATATATATACTGCTTTTACTGCTTATTTAATTCGCATAAAATATTTTTTTTCGAGTATAATTATGGTTTCTCTGCTAATAACTTTAAAAGATTGAAAAGAGAAAATGTGTTCCAATTAAAACTTTTATTAAATCAATCAAGTAGATGATTGAAAGAATTGAAAATTTAAATGAGGAAAAAAGTTTTACTCTTATATAATATAATATATAATATAATAAGTCCTTTATGGCTTTAAAAATATAAGTTTCTCGGCTTCAAAATCGTCATGACTTGTTGCTACAAGTTCAGCGCTTTAGCGATTTTTAACGAACGAATACTGAGTATTTTGTTTGTATCTCTTATTATTTTATATATTATAATTCAAACTTAAAAAACATCTCATGAGGTGTAATAAAAAATTATCTTCAGAATGTCAAAATATGCTACAAATATGATCTAAAAACACTATATGCTAAAATATGCCGTTAAGAGTAAAATATGCCAAAATATGCATATTCTGAAATGGATAAATATTTTATCGGTGCACAGAAAGAATTATTCGATTAAGTTTTTCAATTCAATTGTTCTTTAATTTTAAATTGAAGCTTAGATAAAATTCTTTATAAATGTAATTAATGTTCAAATTGAATTAAATTTTTTGACATAAATAAATCGTAAAAAAAGTAGAAAAATGTTGAAACAGAATATGTTTTTATTAGAATTATAGAAGATTTCCAACCGCCAGAGATAAAATGAATATAAAATTATTCGGTAAGCATAAGTTTTAAAGATTTGATAGGAATATATAAATCATATAATAAGATTGTTTCGTTTTATCGTATTTACATGTTCTCGTCGACACCCAAGTTTGTGCACAAGTTATATTAAGGTGCTTTTGGAATTATAATTATATATAAACTGTAAGTTTATAGCAACTACTTTAGCAATTTTTCTTCTTTATTTTTTATATCATCCCTAGGTTGTCAAATCTACTTAGTGATAATTCAGATCCACTTGTTGGAACGTTCCATCAAGTACAAGCATGTAAACAATATATTTAGAACACACTCCCACAGATACATGACATACTTTCAATATACTACATACATACATACATTACGCTCACTATATACAATACATTTACAGTGAAAATGACAACCGACAATGTTATCAATAATTTGGAATTATTCATATTATATGCCAGAAAAAAGTGTAACAAGTACCTTGTCTGATTTCAAACATAAATTTTTTATTTTTTAAAAGACATTCTGTACATAAGTTACTTTCGCGTATAAAATAAATAAATAAATAATTTGGATAAAATTCTTGCAGGGAAAAATTTCTGATCAATATTAGATATTTAATTAATTTTAGAATCACATTAATAAATCCTTTAGTTGATCTTAAACAAAATTTCGATTATAATTCTTTATAATTTATATTATAATTCTTTATAAATTTAGATGAAAATCAATTATGTTCAGTTAATTGATATTATCATTTTGGTGATTTGAGCATAATCAATAAAAAACTTAATTAACATAATCAATTTCATAATTGGAGTCCATTTTTTTCTGTGTGTTTTCATTCAACTCACAGGAAAAACATACAATTGCATATTTGTGGTTATTAGTAATTGATATAATTATTTTGGTGAGAGGTGCTAATTTAAACAATTTTTAATTGAAAGAATTATTTTGATGATTGGTGATTTTTTCTATGCATATATTCCCTGTCTGAATGGTACCAATTCCTTAAGTCTACATATTTAAAAATTTAATGACGAATATGAAAATTTTCCCATAAAGGGTTTCCCACCAAAAATTTCTTTGACAATATAAGGAATCTGAAAACTTTTTCAGATACCTTACGGGAAATTAAAACGTAAGAACTTTTGAAAAAGCATAAATTTTACAAAAAGACATTTTTTGATCTGATTTTGGTTCAAAATTTGTATAAATTTAGTTATGCGATCGAAAATAACTATCTGGGAGAAATTGGTAGAAATCTCAATAAAAAGCATATTTTTTATAATTTTTTTTTACTTAGTCTATTGAGGATCTCTAAATGTCTGCATGGAGTATATATTTGGATTTACAAGTAACATAAATGCAAGCAAAATTGCTTACCACTTGAATACAACAGGCAACTCCAGATATTCAGTTATGTGAATGCTTTATCTCTCAATCGATAATAAATTGACTTCAGTTGGCTGCCCGGTCATGGTGGAAAGCCCAATTGTCTATACAACAGAGGATATCGAAATGGCTTTATAGGCCTAGAATCTCAGTGCGAAAGAATTAGTTTGTTGGTAGTGTCTGAGAATCTACATCAGGATTTAAGCAAAAAAAAAAGTATTTGTTACGGATTATTCAACGAATAATAATCTGTGATTGAAATACCACCAATTTATTCTAGCTAATAATGTATTAAAACATTGCAGATTCTGGGAAGTTCATGATGAGACCTTTGAATATGAGCCTTGAATCGATATACCTATGTGTTGCCTTAAAAACTCCAAACTAATTCTGTGGTTTCTCACTAACCAGATTAATTATGTAGCTACATTCGATGCCAGGACTTAGTATAGCTGATAATATAAATACTCTATATAAATTTCAGGTCCAATGCGGCATGGGTTAATAATATCCGATTTCACTTATATTTCGTACAATATCTTTCTACAACCCAGTGAACGATTCTAGGGGGAGTTGCAGTCAAATTTCAATAATCGGTAAATTTTGGTGCAGTGTAATGTACATGCACTCTAGGTCATTAGGTTATTTGTTAAGTAGCAGAGGATAATGTAAGAGCATTTTCATATGGAAACACGTTAAAGAAATGGAAATTGAAATATATAATTTAATATCTTGTGGTCTGCGCGGTATGTGTTCAAATTCAATACTGCGTGTTCAATTCATTCAATTGATACCAATTGGCATCAAGTTGATACCACTTCAGTATTGAGTTATTAAATTACACTAAGTTATTTTGGGTCTAAATTTAATAAATATATTCAAGGAAATATAACATAGAAATGAAAATCTTATTTCTCATTTAAATTTTGAATTCATTCAATCATCTAATTGATTGGTTTTGTCAATTTTTTAATTGGACAAATTTTTCTGTTTTTCATTTTTTACAATTTTTAGTAATTGATATAATCATTTTGGTGAGAGGTGCAAATTAAAAAAAAGTTTTTAACTGAATGAATTATTTACTAATATATTTGATGATTGGTGACTTTTTTCTGTGTACCAAAAGCATATACCGTAAATTGTTAGTGAGACCACAGCTGTGCGATACTAATTCACTGTTAGTTCATATAAATTATTTATTATAGTCCAACTTAAACTTTTCTTCTTAAATACTGTTCTACTTCGTTTAGTGAACATTAGCATTTTGTTTCCGTAATCTTTTTTCACTCTCTCCTGTTCTGCTCTGTTCTAACTTGTTTGGTGTCATTTCCATGTATTTTCTCATAATTCAGTTTCATATTGTTATAAATGGAAGATTGTGGTTTTCTTTTATTCTTGTACTTTATGAAATAAAATAAATTTTATTTTTGCTGTTGTAAGGGCATCCTTTTCATGATGCTGTTACCATTGTCATGTTTAATTGCTGCGCTACAGTAGGCAACACAAATTGCTAAGTTCCTGGCTAAACAATATTTGATGGGTGAGTTCGATTTAGAAGGATTTTATTTATAGGTGTACTTTGTAAATTATTTGACCAACGTTTACAGGTTAAGGTGAAAGTTGTAATCTCTCCATTTAATATGACAATTTTGTATTTCACGCAAACATGTCGAGCTTTGGATATCGACCGGGATTACGAATGTATTTGGTGATTGTGATTGCAGAACTTCATAAATATATTATTAAAATTAGGTAGTAAGGTTGGAAAAAGGTGACTCTTAAGGTCTGATGACATAGCATCGTACATTCCAGAAAGCACATCGGCTTGCTGTACACTTCCTGATCAAAGAATAACCATCCATGTAAAACTTATAGTGTAATGTACAAATTTCCTTAGCTTTTTCCATTACACATCTCGTAGATTAAATATGTCTGGTAGCGTGTCATCCGTGAAGTAAGATGGTGAAGTTCTCCATCGATTCGATATCCTCATTACATGCTAAGCATTCCTTGCTGCTTGCCGCAACTATGAGATGTAAATGCGCCTGTAAGTGTCCCTCCCGTTAGGGTGCCCATCATTTTACTTACATTTATTTTACTCAGTTTTAATATAATTCTAGTTTCGTCCCCATCTATGTCTCCCTGGTATTTTAGTCATAGAAGTTTAGCCCACTCTTTTCAGCTCGGTTTGAAAAATAGAAGGTTAGTAGAGGCTTAAAACTTCGGATTATGACCACAATTAGAGTCTTCAGTTGTTCTACAATACCTGTGGGCATTTCGATCCTATTCTCTAAGTACTGTTTTTGAACTAATTTAAGGTCCAGGATGGTACCTAACAGGGTGATCGATTATTCGATTTTTTAGAGAAACCGTTAGAGAAACCGGTTTTCGAATAGTTCGAATCGATGGAATTTTGAAAAAATCGGATAACTAGTTTTTCTGTGGAAGTTAATGTTACCTACAAAAAAACTACTCACAACAACTCACGCGTCAACGTAATTATATCCTAAGTACAGCCAGGCGTGCTTTTATTGTTTGAATTTTTAATTGTAAAAGCTATGCGTTGTTTATATTGACCGCGTGCTTATATCTGAGTATTTCAGCTTAATTGTTTTGGATTCCTTTCCTCTTAGAAGTATTACGAAGACATTCACGTAGCAGACTGGTTCATGTCCCTCATCAGTTAGAATCCTCAAGAGACTTTGCATTGTGATAAGCCACAGAGATGATGTCATACCAACCGAAATTAATCCATCTATTTCTTCGCATTAAAACCCTGTAAAATAATTACGGATTCTAGCCCTTTTGCGGAAGCACAAGAAATAAAGTGTTAAGAATGCTGTAATAACTATTAATACCAATAGGATTTTAGCAAAAAACTTTGTTTAAATTTTTTAAATATTTCAGAATTACTTGACATAAGAAAGTTTCATATTCGTCTAGATTCAAAATTGCTACAGAAGCCCAATACAAAATTTCTCAAAATAATGAGTTCGAAGTCTTGAAAACAATTTCATAATTACTAGCAAAATATTTTTGTTGGATAAGTAAAAAATTATGGGTAATAGTACATATTTTAGAATATTTTGCGGAAAAGATAAAGTTAATATAAGCAATGGTTTTGAAAAATATAGTCGTTTAATTATATTCTTTACAAAAAACAGATTTAAGTTTTTTAAGTGAATTTTCGAAAATTTTAAACAACTTTAATGCAAAATAGATAGATAAGGAAGCTTTTTAAGATTATAAAATTATTATTATTATTATTATTATTATTACTGCCTATAAAATTATGAGACCTTAAAATATTTTGACGCCTATTAGATTTTAATATTAAGCAAACGAAAGGCTTTTAATTGACATAAAAGTTTACGTAATTTACACTTCGCGGTAGTTATCAGCAAGAGAAACGTGTTTGGAGACGAACGCCGTTACACATTGGAGCTAATCGCAAGCATTTCACTAATAAATTAGCATCTTCCAAACTACTGGTCCGGTCTAATTGAAATATATGAGAGAGTTTTAGAGAATTTTAGTTTCCAAAGCTTTAAGAAAAATCTATCAGTCACCCTGTATTAAAACAAGATTAGCTTTAGGATATCAAAGTTAACCAACTCGAACATGTAAAAGTTTCAAAAATCGAAGCTATATGAACGATTTTTGGAGGAGCGAATATGATACTTATATGTGTTTTTGTGCAATTTAAAAGAAGTTTTAAAATGTTGACTTTTTTCATAAAATCTGCACTCCTGCATTCGTTTATGGGCGGACGGAAAGCAGTTTAGCGCCAAATTGATCTAAATATATTTTATTATTTAAGAGCATCAAAAAATTTTAAAAACTGGGATGAACTTTTTTCATTAATCAATAAACATGAAATTTGTTTCTAAAATTCACCATTTTCGACCATGTTGGGTGTAGGATGTAAATTTAAATCAATTTAAAATTTCTTTACTAACAATTTGTGAAGCCTTGCATTGTGAAATTATAATTACTCTCGTTAAATTTAATTGCAGCCCAAAAGAATTTCGTATAAGTAAATAGCTTTTTTTTAATTGGTCTAGTTTTCCCGCACAAAAATATGTCAATCTGCTCATAATTACTTTCTAAGTCGCCTTAACGATGTTCGTCAGTCTAGCTAGTTAGCTGTCCTTACATGTAAGCCTTTTGAGAAAAGTACAGGTTGCAATTTTGAAGATATGGAATTTAGAAAGAATATTTATTTTGCTAAAGGACAAAATCTATTGAATCATTATTTCATCTTACCCTCATACAAATATCTACGCAGACAGTTTAACGCTCATCTTAAATATATCACTATTTTAGTAATAAATATGTAAGTTTATTTAAGTCTTATATAAATATAAATCTGACTACCAGACAAAGATCGTTCTATTATTGCCCACAAATCCAATGTAAAGCTGACTTACGAAAATCTCTTTAAAGTTGCTAGCAAAATAGTGCTTAGCATTAATAAGTTTATTAGATGTATAAATCTAATTTCACAAGAATTATTCAATAATTGTGCACAAATATTCTCAAAAAATGGCGAAAGATATTTTGAGGCAACTGCACGATATTATAGGGTATTATATGGCCGGTCTTTATATTGTTTTTTTTTTTTGCCTTATTTTTGCCTAAATATAGGTACATATATACATACTGTAATACGTAGAGATGCGGGGGGCAACTACCACAAAAAAAAACTTTACCTTTGAGAATTTTTGTTTAGGTGTTTTTGCAATTTTCTTATATGAAGACATCAAATTAGGGATATAAAATATCTACTCTTTTTAAAGAAACGCTTTTTTGAGATTTCGATGTAGGCAGTCCCCTCAAAACGATGCGTACTTATGAGCTAAATAAGGAAAAAAATATTAAAAAAAATTGTTTAAATTCACCTTCAGTTCATTACAAGCGATTGAAAATCTCATTTTGGTAAAAAAAAAGTTTAGAGTTTTTTCACGAAATAGCTCTCAAAGTATTCGTAATACTAAGGTTGTTTGCAAAATTTTTTCCCATTGAATTTTGTTTCGCTCGAGGACTTCTTAGTGCATTTTGGTAAAAAAATATTTTGATATCACAAGTTCTGGGAGCGGAATGTTTCCCATGTTATATGAAAGTACTAGGTGAGTATATGCAGACCCCCGAAGCATTTGTAGCTGATAGCAAAAACTTTTATAAAATCGCTAATTGAAAAATTGATTTCTTATCTCATAAAAATCGTTGCACTTTTGTCAGGCCTTCAAAGTGGCTGCGTAAAATCGATGTGTTTCATGTGCGATTGGGATTCAAGGTACACTGGAGATCAATATATATATATATATATATATATATGTATATATATATATATATATATCAATTATATATCGATTATATATATCAATTCTGCTTTATTTGTTACATTTGTTACTTTTCATTATTTGTAAAAAAAAAGAAATTGTAAGAAAAATAGATACGTCAAATGCGAAAAACTAAAAAAAGTTCCAAAATATCGTGACAATTCTGAGATATTTCGAAAAAAGAAACCGTTTTTATGATAATTAGTGCATCAAAGATCTCATAGCTACCTAAATTTTAAGTCAATATTGAATTTAATTAAATGATTAAAGCAAAAGAACTTAGCTTTTAATGTTTATTTGCATCTTTTATATTTACTACAAATAAGAAACAGTTTGTTAAATTTTTTAATTAAATTTGGTTTTCTATTTCAAAATAATAATAAAAAAAAAAATAATAAAATGAGACGTGAATCTTTCAAATCGTTTAAATACTCAAACAATTATTTAAAAATTTCAAAACCTTATCAAACTATTTTTAATATATTTTTAAGCAAATCACTTTATTCTTTATTTAAAACATACTTGGGGAAAAAATAAAAACGTATAAAAAGTTTAAGTAAATTATTCCATACAAAATCGAATAAGTTCCAAAATTTTTGTCCAATAAAACAAATAAATCTTTTTTTAAAATATTGCATCGTTGCAAAGCCATTTGTAAAAATGTATAATAAATTGGATTAGAACTTGAAAATTTTTCATTTTTTTAAATGTTGTTTAAATATTTTCTTTCAATATTTGGCCAAAATATGTACAAATATATATGGATAACAAACTTAATTCTTCTACTTTCCAAAAAAATCTTAAAAAGTAAAAATTAACAAAGCAATAACAGAATTTTCCAGGAACTTACCAAAAAGCTGTTTTGTTTTAGCATAATTCAAAATTTTTAATATAATAATTTTAATTTTAATAAATTATGCGTATTTTCAATTTACTTTTTGTTAAGATTTTATTAGAAAAATCACTGTTTTAAGACATTTATTTATATAATTTATGTGTAAATATTTTTATTTAGCTTTCAAAATAAAACTGTCTTAAAATACGCAAAATTTTCATTACGTATGATTTAATAATATCTAGGATGAATATTATATTTTGTATGAATAAATTTTTCTGTGTTTTTACTTAAGCGCTTTTTTTTAAAAAAGTTTTGGACAGATTTTGGTTTATAAAATAAAAAATATCTTTCATTACCTAATAAAACTAGTACTTACAAATTATTTTTTTATTAAAAGGCGCTCTTTAGTCGTATGTTCCGTAAAATTTCAGCTTAAATTTAATGCAATGTTGAATTCATCATTCCTTTTCTATTTATTACAAACTAATTTTTTCTAAAATAATTTTTATTTTTCCTTTTCCTTTTCTTCAAGTTATTTTTTATTTTTTTTTTAGATGAAAAATTCATTTTGAGGGAAATCCCCTCCTCGAATGTATTTGGAATAAGTATAACAGTATAATACTTGGATACCTTATGATAAAATTAAAATTTTCAAAAAAATCCATTTATAAATTTTGTTTAATTTCTAAAGAATCAATTTCAGAATGTGTTTTTATTATTTTCTTTAATATTCTTTTAGTTTTAGCAATGAAAATAATTAATATATCACTTTTTTACAAATTTAAACATTTTCTAGCACCTTTTTTATTTTAAGCGTTTTTTAGCATTTTTCTTTGTAAATTCTAGCACTTTTTCCCATTCAGGTTTTGGCAACACTGGTAGTGGCTGACACAGAATATTAGTATTTATTTATTTTTTTCATATTTGATTTAAATCTCCGTTAGTGTGTTTCTTTTTCCACTGTAAAAACACAAAACTTTTTCCTTGTGTCTTCTTTAACAAATATTATTTTCTTATTTTCTTGCTACAATTTTTTACACTTGAGATGACAATTGGGCACTACACAACTACAATTCATTCATACTTATTTTTAATTTTCTCATAGCATTTTAAACATTTGTTTTTTACAAACTTTAAAATTGTGTAATAAAAAATTTATATTTTTTTTTTATTTGGCCACTTAAAAATAAAGAAAAGATGTAAAAATAAAAATGTTTGTTTAAATTTTTATTCGGATTCTTCAAATAAAATAAGGTTTAAATTAAGTGATAATAAATATTTAAAAATAAAATATAACTTTTAATTAATTTTTAGGAGCACTTTAACAAAAATTTTAAACCATTGACATTTACAAATTTCAATTGAAAACTCTGATTTAAAACTTTATGGATGAGGTGATATAAACGAGATAAATAAAAATGAATTAAGTTTATTTCTTTATGGTAAATAAAAAAGGGAATCTGTTTTAACGAAATATTTTTAGTGATAAGCTGATAAGGAGACATAATATTGTATTTATTTTCTTAAAATTATGGATAAAGGAAAAACTTGTACGAGGGATTTAGGTAAAATATTTATCTGTGACAGAAGCAACAAGAGAGTAATTTATCAGCAATAAATTTACATTCATTTACATCATTGATAAAGGATAAACCTTTGTTATTTTGAAGCTGATTCAGTTCAATAAGCAAATTGTTTTATAATAAAATTCGTATGAAAACTACTCAAAAAATATAAAAATAAGTAATTTCCATACATATAATTTAAACAATTTTATTGTTGTGCTGAATCAGGCCCTGTATTTAAAGAGTAATAAGAAACACGTAGGGCGGAATAAAAATATCCTTAAACTTCTTTTTTTTAATATCGAATAAAATAGGTATTTCTCCTAAGGAAAAGAAAATTTGTTGCCGATAATTTTCAAACTACAAAAATAAAAATTCGTCTCAAAAAAGTTTGTAATTTCTAAAGTAAGCAACCAAAAACTTCGTCAAAAAAAAGGCTTTTTAGTACATTCTGATAATTTTTTCCCCATTCAGTCTATAAAAAATATTTCGCCTAAATCTGTGAATATAAATGTTTTAAAGAAGAATGTAATTAATTACAACCTTAATAGCATCTTCTCTGAGAAATAACTCAATTTACCCTATTTGAATTATATTCATAGAGTTTTCAATTGATGTATCACAATCTCATTCAGGTCCTTCCAAATATACTTACATTTTATGAGGTTTTATCAGAATTTTAGCTGGGTGTTTTGAATTACTTCGAAGAATTTATTTGATATATAACAACCTTGTTCAGTTCTAACCAAAATGGTCCACCAAAGGCTATGAATATGAATATTTAAAAAAAGTTGCAAATTTCCCCCAAAGAAACAATTGGATATAGGGTGACGCCATGTCAAAATGGACAGCAATCAGATTTGTAATATCCCATGTCAATTAAATTTGCTACAGGCATTGGCTATTGGAATTGTTTCACAAATCATGGAATTTTAGACTCATGTTCCTTTACGGTTCCAAAATATGACGGTTTGTAAAACGAAAAAAAAAATCTAAAAACTTTACAAATGTATACTTTGCTAAATGCTAATAACTTCTAAACCATACAAGACAGATCTTTGGTTTTAGCTTTATACTCGTATTAAAGGCAAAGATATTGCCTTTATAACGTTATTTATAAAGTTTTTTTTTACATCAAAAGTTCAAAGATTAAAGTTAGACATATAAAAATCAAAATATTATATCTTAAAAAACGATAGTTTTAAAATTCTTAAAAAGTTATATAATGTTCACATAACTCTTCTCCCTACGAAGGTAAAATTTCTCATTTAGTTTAGAAGTTATGGACCAAAATTAAATGTAATTACTAATAACTTTTGAACTATACACAATAAACTTTTCATTTTAGTACCATTTTAAACATAAAGATATTGCCTTAAAATGATATGTAGTAAGTTAAATTAATTCGAAAGTTCAAAGGTCAAAATTAGACTTATAAAAATTAAACCATTTTATCTCCAAAAGCGATATTTTTAATATTGTTAAAAAAAATTATAAATGTTAACACAACTCTTCTCCATACTCGTGCAAAATTTTATATTAGACATTCCTTTAATTTAGAAGTTATGTAAAACAATATATAAAATAAAGTAAAATTATGTATTTAAAATTTATTTATTTTTATTTTTTTTTATATGAGCTCATAGAAAACATACTATGGGCGTGTGTAAAACGTTAGAAAAATTCTATGATAAAAGTATTTTTCCTATGGTGAGAAAATTTTTCATTCCACTGTGTGAAATATTGACAAATTTAATTTTTATTATGAAAGAAATTTAAATAATTGTGTAAATGTAAACATAAAACATGAGATTAAAAGAATAAAAAATGTTTTATTTGAAATCATTTATGAAAGAAAAACTCCATTTTGGTCACGTTTTGTGTTCGAATGGACATTTAATAATCAATATTAAGCATCTTAAATAATGTATTGTGTTTGAAATCTTAAAACTAAATATAAATTTTCTAAGTATTATCAAAAAAAAAAAAAAAAAAAACAAAATTATATATATTTTTATATATTTGGTATGATAAGCAATGAAAAATTTACTAGCAAACATACTTTTCTATCGTTTCACACAGGCCCTTTGAAATTAATTTTTTTAAATATTTTAAATTTAACATACAAAAAATTTGCATTTTATCATATCTTGCTTCATAACCAAAAGTGTGTCGAACTTGAAATTCGAATGGACTGAGCAATAAAGTATGTACTCTATTGGAAAAAAATCAATAGTTTTTTCATTTCTAAAATATCATATTTTTGGACCGGAAAGGATCTTCTGTCTGAAAGCTTGTGATTTAAACAACACTTACAATAGGTATTTGTGTGGTGAATTTCAGTGTTTTTTATACGTTTTGATATTAAATCACTCTATACTCCAAGCAGATTTGAATTCAACTTCTTCAGAGCTTTATAACCAGTGAAACTACAAATAAGCTCTAATAAAATAATTTTATGAACATTAACTATAAAATAAAATATACTCTAAAAATGGGAAAATATGTTCTTAAAAGACAACATATATTTTTTCCTTTTTTAACAAAAAAAAAAAAAAATTTTTTTTCTTTAAAACAAAGTATTTTATTAATATTTAAATTTTATAAAATAAGGCAAAACTGAAAAAAGTAAGAAAGATATAGACAATCAAGCCCGACCTTATGATACCTTACACTATGTGTATGTGTACCAAAATTCGGAGAGGGTTCTTTTATTAGACTTGTGTCCAATTGTAGACCAATTCTTGTATTAAGTGTAAAATAAAATATACGAATACATAATATTACGTTGACGCTACATATATATGAATTTACGAATTTTTGGGTGATTACCGAAAGTGGGCCTTATATGGGAGCTATTTGTGTCGAATTTATAGTGAATTATAGACCGACGTTCATGAAATTTGGTACTGAGTTTTATACCTATATACAACATAGTTGTGATGAATTCCAATAAAAAAAAATGCAGTATTTAAAGGATTTATTATCGTTAACCACTATTCCGGGTAGATATTTGTATGATCGCTATATGAAACAATCGACCGATTATAACCAATTTCAATAGGGTTCGTCCTTGTGCCAAAATAATTGTTTGTTTTATAAAAATATCTTCAAAATTGCGTCGCAAAGTTTATATAGACAGGTAGCTAGCCAGACGGACATCGTTAAATCGACTCAGAAAGTGATTCTGAGTCTTTTAGTACAGATATTAGTATAGAGGATCGATAAAGCTATTACGTGATCTATATATATATATATATATATATATATATATATATATATATATATTACGTAAGAGATTTATCGATCCTCTGTATCATGTTTCAAAGATGACAACAAAAATATAAAATAACTTGTTTGTAAATCTTAACGATTTGTTGCTACAAGTCAAACTTCTCATCGATTTTTAACGAACTTAGGTGGTATTCATCAAAATTAATTTTAAGTACTAAACATTTTTGGATCACTTCTTCATACCTCATTCAAATCATATTTGAATGAGGTATAAAAAAATAGTCTAAGAATGTCAAAATATGCTCAAGAAATAACATAATATGCAATAAATATGTTTAAAGTTTATTAGAATACAAATATTTTAATTATGCATAAATTTTAAAGCTAATATAAATAAAATTTAATCTAAATAGCCATTTTTATAATGACTTTAAAATTCAAGGCAGAAAAAGGATTCGACATCATATTTTATGCTTTGAAAAATCACTAAAATTTAATTTTTTAATAACACATAGACTTTAATTTTCACTCTTTGGGTTAGGCTTTGGATTATTATCCTGGTAAACATAAATCGGTCGGAAATTCCTCATTTCTCAGCACTTTCATATAAATTTTATTTTAAAATGTCTATATAATACCGGTGATCCATTATTATTCAATCTATAAATACTAAAATACCTATTCCACACCCTGTCACATATCCCCTAACCATAACAATTCAGCCATTGTATTTTACTTTAGCTATCCAATTTCTCTCTTCTAGCTCGGTATATGGCTTTCAATAGACTAGGATAATCATGTTCCACACAAAATGATTTAGATTGATTCCAATTGAAAAAATTTCTACCTTCCATAACTAAAAATCATTATATGTGAAAATATATTGTTTAGAGTTTATTACTAAATAAAGTTCCATTTAAAATTTTTCAAAAATGGCCATTGTTATATTACAAACTTGCGTGATATTTTACCCCCAAATTCAAGACCATTTATCTGATGTATCACAGCTCTATCTAAGTCTGTCCCGTTATGAATTTTTTCCAAACTTTAGTCTCTCATAGAACTCTCCCAAACATATGTATTCTATATATGTAAATCTGGTATCTACTTCCCAAAACTTTCTCGTGAGTGTGTTTTCATTAAGATATCTACCCTCACAGTGACCAAAATATAAGTAGTTATATATAAAATTGATTTTATTATTTTAATATCCAGAATGTGTTACAAATATACAATATTTGTGTTGAAAATATTGTCTTACCATGTACACAAGTCACCAAAGGGAATTCACTTAATAATAAAACTTATGACTATTCTTATATAAAATATTGTCTAGTACTTTTATTTACTTCAGTTTAGTTGTATATTTGGGTTTATTGCTACCATTAATCTCATATGTGCATTACTTGTTGTACCCTACACCACCATAGGTGGTTGGGGTATTATGTGTTTGTGTTGATGTTTGTAACGCACAGCAAAAATCTTTAGACCCCACCTTAAAGTATACCGATCGACTCAGAATCATATTCGGAACCGAATTTAGCCATGTCCGTTCATCTGGCCGGCTGACTGGCGGGATGAACTTCTGGGAACACTTCTGGAATTCAAATAATACACTTCATAATAACGTCTATGAGTCAATAAATAAAAATGATCAAGGAATAAATTGCCAAATATGTAATTTTAGTGGAGAAAAGTAGAGTGACTCATTTTGACTCATTGCAAAGCGTACATTTTCTGCATTTTTGTCTATAAAAAAATTAAATGTCAAATAAATAATACCAAACAGTACCATCAAATATCCCTTGAACTTTTTAATACAGGGAGCAAATAAAAGTGACCTTATAGGTTTGCCGCACATCTTATATCTACCAAAATAAATAAAAAAATTAATTGAAAAAATATACAAATTATTTCCAATTTAATTCACAATAGTATTTTATAGTTTTATCGAATTCATTTTAAAATCAGTTATATGTACTATATTAATTCAGTAACCTTAATCGAATCAAGTATGATACTGGGAACCGACAAAAATTGATTGGCAAAAAATTCAGTTGCCACAATAAATCTGTTTTCTATGTCCATATAAATGTTAGTGTCAATGTAATATGTTCCTTTGTATGCCTTATTTTACACTTAATACAAGTATCGGTTCACAATTGGCTACAAGTCTAACATAAGACACATCTCCGAATTTTGGTGTACATACACATCGGTGTAGAGTATTATATGGTGTGGCTTGACTGACTATACCTTTCATACTTGTTTTATTTTGGCAACAAATAAGAGAAAGGATGTTACATCATTATTAGAAGAATACAAAAGGGTATAACAAATCTTCATTAAAAAAGACAAGTCATGAGTAAAGGTCATTGTTGTTGTCAGCACAATTGTATACATAAAGTAAAAAGAATGAATTTCATTATTTTATTAAAAAATAATCATTTAAAGGAAAATTAAAAAAATACTTGTTTAAATTGATTTGATCGAGACTTAAAAGTTAAATATTATTACATTCATACGACTAGAACAACCTTTACATACACATGTAAATAATTAAACTATAATTATTATTACAATAATATTTGTCTTAGTAAATAATATAATTAAGCTCTCAGTTTTTTTTTATCTTAAATCTAATCTAAATTTAATATAAGTAAAATTAATTCCTTCATAACACTGCTAACAAATAATACCTATTACCTACGACACAATATTGAACAGTGTCACATTTGACAGTTTTATAATGACAAACATCTAGTTTTGGAGATATTGGACCGAAATGTTATATACTGTTAGTAGACAATGCCGTAAACATTCACAATAATGTCTAAAATTCACGCAATAAATACATTCCAATATTAAAAGTATGTCTTCCATGATATATTCAATTACTTACCTTTTGTTTTTGCATTTTTGTCGTTCTAATTTGGTTAAATGTGACACTGTGCATTGTGGCAAAACCGAAATGCAATCAATACTCATATGAAGTCAACTTTATTTTTATGGTTCAATAGTTACTTATTCATATTCACAATTTGGCTTTTAAAATAAGCCAAACCAATAAGAAAGGATTATTGCAAAAATTTTTTTGATATTCTTTATCACAAAAAAAAGGTAAAGTATGTAATTTCTATAACAACAGTCAACTGGAAGTAGTACCGCATTAAATATAATGTGGCCAGGGCAGCAACTGTGAATAAATAGCGGAAAAAATTCAATTTGCAAATAAGATGATGAGGATATTTTGTTTCATAGCGTTATCATGTTATTAACACTTATAAGGGCTTAGAAAAGTTGACAAAATCACACAAGAGCCAATAATTCCCAGCAAAAAAAAAAATTAGCATTTAATAAAAAAATTAGTGCTTCCAAAAAAGAACTTTTTCACCACTTCAAATGGAAAAATTAGTGCATATTTTATATTAGTAAAAATTACTCCCAAAAAAAGTGAAAATAAATGTATTTTTAGTAGAAAAAAAAGTGAATAATTTCTAAGAAAATAAAAGCTTCACAAATTGAAAACTGTTTTTATTATCTATTAACAAAGCCAAATCCACATTTTTACTAAAAAATTTTATAAATATGGTTTTAAGAAAAGTACTTCAAAAGCAATGAAGAAGAAGCATAAAAGAAGTACATTATACCAACGACAATCATGGGATAAAAAAAAGAACCTCTGCAGCTCTTTTTCAGCACTATGTACTTCTTTCTAATTTCAACACCATGTTAAAATCATGACTTTTTCAACTCCTTTTAGGTTCTTTTTTTGCTGGGTTTGCTTAGCGAAGACAAACATTTTAATCAAATGAATTTGAATCTAAATCGCGATGAACACATTATCCCTGCTCCACGCATAGATCTGTTATATTTTTGAAAATTTTTTCTAGATGTCAGTTTCGGCAGTTGGGCCATTTTGAAGCTAAATTTAGCATTTTTAACTTCGAAATTTGCTTTTTATATTTTAGGCAATCCTGATTTTAAAAAATACATTAAAAGGCTAAATTGTTATTTTTTAATAAACTAGAAACTAATTTCTCGTTTACTTTTACTAATTTTATTTTACTTTTTAAAAACTAATGGCTCTTTCTTCATACATACATACATACATACACACATACATGTAAGTAGACAATAGATAGACAGCAAATTTAGTTGGGATATTATATCTCATATATTATGTCATAACGGCAATTTTACAAATGATTCTTGAAGTAAAAGTTATTGTATGATGACAAATTACAACGAACGACTAAATGACATTTCACAACTTTTCCAATAATTTACAACTTATCACTAGGATAAGTATTTGGGCCAAAATCGTAAGATATAATGACTCTGGTGGTACTGTGAAATGACAGGCTAATTACTGAGACTATAAATAATGATTATGACAGATTTTTTTTACCAAACAAATCAATATGATCTAAGAAATTTAGGAACATGTTGTGGAATAATTTTATCATTTTTTTGAACGCCCTTTGCAAATATGCCAAAAACTTTTATTTTTTCAATTCAACAATTATTTTTATGATTATTTTTGATTTTTACTTTCCGATTATAAAATAACGATTATTTTTTTTTTCTTTACTTTATAAATTATGAAAAAAAAATATTTTTTAGAAAAAAAAAATACCGTAATTTTATAATCGAAAAATAAAAATCAAAAAAAAAATCGTTATATTTTATTTCATTTAAAATAAAAATCACAAATAATTATTATTCTTTAGTCAAAAAGTAAAAATCGAAAAATAATAATTAAATTGCGATATCTATTATATTGCTCACAACCGTTACGTTCCCTGGAAAAAAGACATCAGGTTCACAAAGTTTTTGTTAAACAATTTTTTAAGCATTTAAAAAATATTAGTGACTAACAAGTAAAGGCTTGTTACCGAGATTTAATAAAACACATTACAAGATTGACGGAAATCATTCCATTCTTGTCTGAAATGCGTTTGTAGACATTTGAAAGATATGTCAGTATTACTGAAAACCTGTTTCGTTTGGCTTAAAAGGCTTTGGCAAAATATATAAAAATGTCATAAGGTATCATAATATTTTTTATATCGGAACATGACTACATTATGATAGCACGACTACGTTAGCATTTCTAAGAAATTATTCTTATTTTTCGAATCAAATTTATAAATCAAAATGAACGAATTCGTTGGTATTGTTCGAAACTAATTTTTAGTGAAATTGAGATAAAAGTTTGAATATTTCCCTCGATCTTTAATTTTTGAATTTCAGGTCCAAAAACTACTCTTCGATTTTTTCATATGAGAATTTGGAAATCAACTAGAAACTAATATTTTATATTCTTTAAACGATTACATTTACATTTCCCAAAATATTATTTACAAATTTATTACAGCATCTTTAGAAAACTTTACAGTTGTAATGAGAATTATTAAAAACAATTTTTTTAGTTAAAAATTTAAGCCTTTTTTACCCCATTTTGCCTTTTTTTACCTCTTTTAATATTTGAAGTAACTTTTTTCTATGAAGCTCCTGACAATACTGACTGAATATACGAAATAGTTGTTCCAAATTTAAATGTACTTCATTTGCTGCTTATCAACAAACGTAAGTATTCAAAATAAGATTTACAAATATAACTAGAAGTGCTATGATTCTCATTCAGGAACATATAAACAAAGTAAATAAATATTTTAATAAACGTAGAAAAACCTTAATTTCTTATGACTTTCCATGTAAAATTGTGAGTAAAATACATGTAGCAATTTTAAAGAAATTGATTATGATCAGTCCATTATTTCACCTAGCCTGCTTACAGATGTCCACTCGGAATAGGGGTTTAACGATTCTCTGCAAACAAATAGAAGATGTCTTTCAGGAATATAGAACGGAAATTTATCATCCAGATGGTAATAATTAAAGTAACATTTTGTAAGTTCATCCATTTATCACATTCGGGAAATTTGCGCAATACATAAATATTTAATAATTTAATAATAATTTTTAATAATTGTAATTTTTTCGAATATATTGCCAATGATCATCTAGAAGAATTGCTTTCGTATTGCTGAGGTGCATTGCCGAAGGAAGTTTATTTCGCAATACTAATTATGTTATTGCCGCAATAATATTTATAGCTATTTTTTCTTTATCTTGCCAAGAACTTCACAGAAATATAATAACCTTTGAAATCAGTCTTGATTTGTAGAAGATAAAATTTTTTGAAACTTTTACATACGCAAGGTAATCAATTTGACACCCTGTATCTTATCTCATCTTATCACAGGGTGATCACAAGATGATTTTTCTGAAAGGTTAGGTCTTCATCTACAACTCTTCCGTACATTTCAATTCGATCCGTCCAGTATTTTAAGATATACAGATATATTACCAAAATTTTTGCGTTTGGTCCCACTGTACAACGACACCGAAAAAACTAAGAAGCCATTTCTCTTAGGAAAACTTTTTATTAAGTAATTATTTTTGACATTTTTTAAAGCAACACGTATTTAATGTCTTTATTGGTTTGTCATCCTCTAGTTTATAACGATTACTACATAGAAATTATTTACCCCATATGAAATAACCGTTTTCTGATCCTCGAGGGTAATAACTATAAGTAAATTTGATTCTAGAACCACACACAAATTATGATGTTGGATGTATTGTATACGTCACATACACAAAACTAGTACATTTATAAATATTTTGTTATAAATGCAATTTTTAGATTTTTATTTGCAACAGCACGTTTTTTGAGAAGATATACATTTAATTATTATTTTATTTGTATCAATTAATATTTTAGTTAATTCTAAGCAAAATTTCAAACATAAATGTAATTTATTTAGTGAAAAGTTAATTGTATATTGTGAAAAAATTAATTAATTTCCCTTAATTAATTTAATCATTTTGATGATTGAAGCAAAATCAATAAGCAAATCCGTAATTAAAATACATTTTTATTTCTTTCTGTGTAACCACTTAGCTACAGATTATTATTGAGAGCAAGTTGCTAATTGCTTACTTAACAAGTATGCTTCTATTCGCTCAATAGCATTATAAATGTAAAATTATTTGAAAACGTATAAGAAACAAAAATTTGGCAAATTAAAACTGTACACTCTGCTACGCCTATGTGAAATTTGTTGTAAATCCAACCAGTCGATTAGAAGTTACAGATTTATTTTCCAAGAACTTCGATTCTGTCCCACTTTGCAATGAAAGGAAAATGTTCGAAAAATTAAAAAAATTTTATTATTACATTTAAATTTTATTAAAAGTACATTTAGAAACAGTAATTATATTTATAGCAAAAGGAAAAATTAAGTTTGTATTCACTAAAGTGCACATATTTCGATAAAAACTCTGTTGTTTATTTCTTTGCAACCAGCTGTCGTGGTTATTTTACCGAATTTTACATTTTTTGGTTTGCAAGTGTTTTTGAGAGCAAAATGTAAAAATTTACTCAGTAAATACTCAGTTAACTGGGTTATACTGGATAAATAAAAGTATTATCAATTCAGTAAATTTTAATGGATAAAATAACTTTTCATTAAAACTTCAGCTGGCATAGATTTCAAAGCTGATACAAAATTTTTTTAGCAAAAAAGAAAAAAAACCTAAAAAGAAAATAAAAATATGTAAATTAATGTAAACTATTATGAAAAATATGACGAAATATATATTTTCTAACAAAATTAGTTTTTAGATGTTCGAAAAAAAAAAAAATAAAACATGCATCTGCTTAAAAATCTGCCTCATACTCATAATTTTTAACGCGATTTTCGATATGGAACTGAATACGATTTTTTTTACTTTTTATTCTTTTTTTAAATGAATTAATTATTCAAGATTTTTAGGATTTTACATTTTTATGTTAAAGTAAAATTTTTGTTTTAGAGTAATTAAATTTTAAATTTAAAAAATTTTCACCCTTGGTTACCGACTTAGAAAAAATTTGTTGCATGTGTAGAAGAGGATACAGAGGCATGTAAAATGATTTTTTCTCATTTTTATTTTGAGAACTCTGGCAACTCTATGACTTTGTAGGTGATTAACATATTTATTTAAATGGCCATAAGTTTTGTTGTATAAAAGATATCAAAACATTTTTTTGGATTTATCAAAGCTTGTATTTTAAGATGCCATATAAAAAAGTTGAAAATATTTTTATTAACATATTTTTTTCTGTAAGAATTTTCTATAGTGACGTGTAACTAAAAAAAGTCCATCTTTAATTGTTTTTATATTTTTTTTGGTAGGAAGCCTATTCGGTATACTTGTTACGGAGGAAATTTCTGAGAGCTTAAAATTTTTTAATTTAAAATGGAATTGTTCATTATTAATATTAAAACTTATAAATATTAAAAAAAACACATATTTTTCAAAAATATTACAGATTGGGATTTTTGCAAATAATTTAAAATTCTTTGGTGATTATTATACAAATGACAATTATTATTTATTAACTCAATTCAAAAGCTTGTTGTAAACAAGTTTGCCCAAATTAGCCATGATTATGGGAATTACAAACTTGCGTTATTTTCAATACTGCCAACCTTCAAAAATATTCCAAATAATTTTATTTCAATTAAGTATATTTATAAAACTCATGTTTTATTAAACATTAGGGGTTTTTTTTCTGCCATTTGCGAAATCCAAATAAACCATGATTAGCCAAATGGTATTGAAGCTAATATTAAGTATCATAATAACAATTATATTACTGTGGCAGTAAATGATTAAATAAAAAAGCCCACGATGATCCCACAATATATGCACGTAATATAAGGAAATGCTAGGGTATTAAAATTATTCGGTTTTTTCATATTTCGAATAAAACGAATAATTCGAATTATTTGATCACGTATTTAAAATTATTCAAATAATTAAAAAATATAAAACAGGCTAAATTATTCGGGATTTTCCAAGTTTTATTAAAAACTTGTTAACTGAAAAGTTAAAAAAGTTCAGTTAACAATTAATTTTAAATGATTTTACTCTATTTACTTTGAGAATTCTGAAAAATTGTAATGATTTTCTTTAGTCAAAGGAAAAAAGTATAACTGTTTTGTGAATGCACCTGAAAAATGTTTTAAAATTCATATTACGTTATACTAGTTTTGGTTATATCAATAACACTGTGCTCGATAGTGAGATTTATTTTTTTACCCATTGGGTAATACTAAATTTTATGACCCTGAAGTTAATAGCTTTAACCATTTTTAAAAGTTAGCGTTTGTGCCAAAATAATTATTCCCACCAAATTTTATAAAAATATCTTTAAAATTGCGACTTTCACTTTGTTCACAAGGTTTATATGGACAGATAGCCAGCCAGCCTGTCGACCAGACGGACGGATGTACATCGTTAAATCGACTAAGAAAGTGATTTTGAGTTGAACGGTATATTTTAAGTTGGGGGTCCAAAGATTTTTTTCTAAGCGTTACAAACATCAGCACAAATGCCCCAACCACCTAAGGTGGTGTAGATAAATATTACTAAAATTCCGTATGTAGACTAACTGGTGTTACCAAAGAACAATTTTTTAAACAAAAATATAAAAAAATAAATAAATAAATGAAAATATAAAAGCATAGTTATTGAAGTATTTTCCTCGCATTTACTAGTACACTTAATTTATACAGTGCAAGATCGATTTTCGCGACTAATTAAAAAGCAGACCTATCGCTAAAACTGAATTTTCAACATAGCAGAACCCAAAATTTTAATGTAAGATTTTATGAAAATTTTTTAAATTAGATTTATTTTTATTGATATATTTACATTTTAAACATTTTTAAAGAAATTGGAGATTTTGAATTTCTCAAAGCCCATTGTATGCATATGTTTATCGATGTTATAAAATCGTCCACTTCAATTTTGTTTTCTTAACGACCACTATGGTATAAATTCTCCGATTCCGTATCTGATAATTCCATTTCCTCATCACTTTTCACAAATGACATGAATAAAGTGGCAAAATTGAAGATCAAAATCATCCAAAAAGATTATTATACCAAAAGACTTGGATTTTCCTTTTTTTGATTATAGACATTGTAATCAAATTTAAAATAACAACTAAAAGTCGCAAAAATAGAACCCCTTTTTCGTAAACTGTCGCGATTATAGAACCAGCAATTTTAAAAATTAAACCGTAGCGATAAATGGGCCGTAGCGATAACCGGGCCGTCGCGATAATGAGAAGTCGCGAATACCAAGCTGGCACTGTATTATGGAAAAAACACTTAGAACATTGGAAAATGTCTATAGGATATATACACGCAGAGAAAAAACATGGTTACAGAATGATCACAGCAACAATATTATGTTCTCATTGTTAATTTTATTGAATTTTAATAATTCTATGTTCATGATAACAATGATTTTGATTCAATTTTGTCATTTCATGTTTACACTCAATAAGAATTTTAATATGATTGACTGCAAAAATTAAATATTTTTAAATATTTTTGCCAGAAACACAATTTTGTTAATATGAAAAATATCATTACTTCTACAGCCATTAAATATTTGCAGTCTTTTTTATTTAATTGTTCTTAAACCATATTCTGTTTTTAAAACATATTAATATTATTATTCCCATAACAATAAAATGTTTTAAATAAATATAATATTTATCCTTTTCACAAACTTGGTGGAAAACTTAGTGGAAAACTTCAATACTTGTTTATTTTTAAATATATATATGTTTTTTTTTAATATTTGTTTTCTAACTTTAATCTAATTCTCATTTAGTTTGAATATAAGTAATAATATATATATATATATATATATATATATATATATATATATATATATATATCTATATATATCTATATATATATATATATATACATATATATATATATATATATATATATAACTATATATCTATATATATAAAAATATATAAATATATATATATACGTATGTATATATATATATATATATATATATATATATATATATATGTATATATATGATATGATAAGGTAAGATGGAATAATAATATGACAAAATGAAACAATAATATGGTAAGATTGGATAAATATATGATAACATGAGATAATAATATGATAAAATGAAATCAAAATATGACAATGTGGTATGATAATATAGTAAGATTGTTCAATTATATGTAAAACTATAATCATGACATGAAAAAACAAACCATAAAATCGGATACAATATGACAAAGTGGAATCATAATAATTATTATTTATAATCATTTCTATTTGTGATCATCATTTCTATGTGATCATATGTTTCAATCGTAATATGTTGCTATTAGATTATGGTTACTGCAACTATATTTTTTCTCTGTGTGTAGATAGACTATAGCTCAAATCATATATTTTCAAACTAGCTACTTTAAAACGAATATGTTATTATTTAAAATTTTTGTTAAGAAGTATGTTAATAATCAGTGAATTCTGCAGGTCTTGATTTTTTGTGCTACGTAATAAAAAATATATCCAAATTATTCTATTAAAAACTTCTTTTATTTGAAAGAAATCCTAATATTAAAAAATACGTATTTTTTAAAAATTATATTTTTGATGGACTAGAATTAAAATATTCTATCTAATTCTAATTTAAAGATACGATTATAAAGAACATCCATAAAATTAGTATTGGCTGCGACTTTTTGCCATCTTTTTAAATATTATGAAAAATGTGCGGTACCTCATATCAGAAATTTGTTAAGATTTAATTCAAAACTTTAAGATAATTGCTAAACATTTTATATACAAATAGTACATTAAGATAGGTGTAGTTAGATCCTACCACGCCTACTTTAAGCTATTAAAATATGTCCGGAATTCAAACGAATATTTTTAGTATGGGAGTGGCAGTGATTCTACCCGCCCATTTTTAGTGGCAATTTTTACGCCTAATACCAATATTACTATATCACCAAAAGTGGATTTTTGTCGTTGTAAAACTGTCAAATGTGACACTGTGCGGTCATAGAATGACTTCCTTTAAATACTAACAAACTTGCATAATACGCTGAAATTTCTTAACTTTAAAAAATAATAAAATTTAAATGAATGCATTTCAACCAATTTCGTTGTTTTGCTTTTATAAAATTCTATTTAGAAATAAACGAAATCGTAAAAGGCATATTTATTTAAATTTAATATAACGAAATATTTTTTTATAAAAATGCTAATAAAATTAGCTGATTTCCAAAGAAATAAAATTATTCGCCTTATTGGAATATTCGACCTGAAAATATTCGAATTATTCGTTATTCGAAAAAGGCCAATAAATTGTTTGAATAATTCGAACGAACATTATTCGAATGAATATCGTAGTAAATACCCTAATTGTGTAATGTATTTACTTAGTAACCTACATTTCTCCACCCAAATTGGGTGTATTGTATGTATGTTTATGTGTTTATGTTTTAATTTTCATCATTGTATGAACGAACATTAAAGATGTTAACCAACAAAAAAGATATGTATATTTTTTTATACCATTTTAATGATTTAAACTCATTAATGTGAGCAGTAAGGGGAAAGCGCGGGTGGAGCAGACCCCCACCGTTGGGCAGTTACCATGGTCATTTAGTCATTTATCCCCCATTTATTAAATTTTACACTGCTACTACACTTACTCACTGACTTACTAACATTTGTGTGTACTTATTATTTTTTTTTTTATAAAAGTACAATTTTAGTGTATAATGAACGTTCGTTCAACTTTAAAGAAATAAAAAAAGATATTTATGAATTAGTAAGTTTGATGATACCTTACATCTGTTATGGAAGTCAACAATCGTTAGGGAACTAATGATATAAAGTTAATAATATCGATATAAATATGCATTGATTTTTGAATTTAATTACAAAAGATTTTTTCTTATTAAGAATTAAGTTTATTTCTAATAATGCTATGGAAACTCTATATCTTTGGAGTTACTTATACCTAGACAAAACTAATTATGCCCAGCCGTACTAAAGAAGTGTGGCCGTATAAAACACACTATAAAATTGCTGCTCATTAAATGTTTTGTTCGGTCATTGTGCTCATTACGAGCATTAAAGTTTGGTGTATTTTTCAAACTAAATTTTAAACATTATATTTTTGTTTTATATATTTCAGCTACTATTATTTAGTTGTTGATTGTTTCCTTTCATCTGTTAAAAAATAAAAACGCTCTAATGTAAAGGTAAGGTATTAATTTCACATTTCGTCACCAGTCAGTCACCAAACACACAAAAATACTACACCATAATTATTTTAATTTTGTATTTTATGCCACAAAAGTGTCGGTTGATTTAAAATAAAAACTCATTGTTTAGATACAAAAAAAAAAAGAAAAAAAAATACTCATTCATTTATTAATTCATCAAAAAAGCACAAAAATTAAAATTACAATGATATAAATAAGTGTGTCTCACTTACTAACCATAAATGTTTTTTATTGAGGGAAGGGAGAAGGGTTTATAAAGTCAACAAATATTTCCTTTTAAATATTACTCCCATCATCATAATATTTTTAAAGGTGGATTTTATTTATTCTTTAACAAATGTGCAGAAAGGTGTAATAAATTACGATTCATAAAAAAGTAAGTATGAAATTAAAATATGACAATTGTTACAAGAAAGGGAAGTAAAATAAAATGGAAAAAATTAGGTTAAATAAATATTACAAAAAATAGTTGCCAAGTTACTTTATTTTGATAAATTCAATATAATTTAAAAATTATTATAATATGGGTAAAAATAGATTTTCAGCAAAGGAAACAAATTTTATTTAGGAAGATAGTGATGGTATTGACAACTAAAGCTCTAATTTACTAAATTTATAAATCACATAATTGACGGAAGAACTTACTGGGGCAAGAGTTAGGCATTTCAAAAGCTTGCGAGAACAGATTTAGAGAACTTAATAATATGTATCCGCCGACAACCGAAAGGTAGGACAGTATACATGGTCTGGAAAACTCTGGAATTTTTATCTAAATCTCTTAAGCTCCAAAAACTGTGTTGGACACCTAGAGTGAGGAAGCTTAGGGTAGAAAACTGTTTAATAAAGAAAATTATTATTAAATCAGGATAATCACAAGTTTAAACATTTGTCAATTTATGGACATAAGGAGATGATAGTTGAATTTTATAAAAATTAGGAAGTTGAATTGAAATTTTGTCAAAATGTTTGACATTTTAACAAAGGCCAATATCAACGGAATAAAAAATGAGACACTATTAACCTGATGGAAAAAGGAATTGTTAAAAATCGCCTGATTTGAGGCAAAAAATGGAGAGATTGTTGCAAAAGTACCACAAAATTTGTGCTTTTTTCTGCTTTCTTTTCACTCAAAACTTTAGCGGTTATTTTTTGCTTAATTTTTTCAGTATAAGACTGAAATAATTTTCTTTTTTTTAAATTTGCATGTATTGGTTTTTTTTACAAACAAAAGTAAATTTTTTTTATTGGTGAAATTTATATTTTTAATAAAGAAAAAAGTGTTGTATAGAAATATTTAGTTCATTTCAATTTATAAGAACATTAAAAACAAATGTCTTACAATTTATTCTTATTATTTTTCAATTTCAACAATCATTGTTTATAATTAGCACTTTTTTTTTCGTTTGACGTTTCAGTCCTATTTTTAGAAAAAATGGACCATAAATTTTCCATAAAAAGTAACAAATTTCATAAATTTTCGAAACTCCTTAAAACGACGGGAGATATGCTTCTAAACTAGAACAGCATCCTAACCCGCCTGCATATTGGTTATTAAGAATTCAATCTCAAACAACACTTCGTAGAAATAATTTGTAACTCCACTTTTTATTTTTAGATATATGATTTTAGTACATATTGATAAACCTAAGAAGTAAAGGCAGATACAATAATTTAACAAAAAATTATGTAAAAACGGATTTTTACACTTTTTGCTCTAGCGTCTCTTCTATGAAATAAATCGATTGTTGATGAGAATTGTAAGTGATCGCAAATTTTTACCCTTCTTGCTCCAGTTAAAAAAAAGGGGTTTGGTAGATTTTATAGTAGATAATTTATTTTTAAGGTGAGGTGAGGGTTATCTTTATGGGTAGTCTCGTAACGGGGGAACCTACATATATAGGGGTTGAGTAAGGAGGGAAAAATAAACCGCAATATCCCATAATCCATAGGTCTGTTATCATTTTACTTGAAAACTTTAGAAAGATTGGTTAACATCACAGAGTCACCGAGTAATTACATAATGTGGGCGGAACTATTGAGGATACGTTCCATAAAAAGGAATATTTATTGGATGCGTTTCTAAATATTGAAGGTACCTTCAATAACTTAAATTGCTTTTTTTAAATTTATAAGTACATTAACGATTAACAATTGATCTGAACATGCTTCATATTAGGATCATTAATTCCAATCTGGTTTTGGTTGGAACAAACAAAGATGTGACAAGAACTACATTATAGGGCAGCGTTATATTTTCACCTCTGCTGAACCTCATCGTAAATAAAATATTTGAACAGCCCAAGATATTCCGATATGTAGATGAAGTTGTGTTCCTTAACAGAAAAAAATTTCTTCCGACGTTAAGGGATCTGAATAAAATTAAACTAAAATGAATTAAATTAAATGGCACAAAGAAAATGATCTAGGGGAAAACCCACCAAAAAGTGATGTGGCACCATTCAATAAAAAATCTAAAATTCTATGTTTTAGATTACCCATACTGGTTGTTATATTTCTCAAAAAAGGTCAAATGCCTAGTCATAATTTTGAACTCGAAGCTCTAGTAGAAACACATTGTTAAGAGTTGGATAAATAAGATTTATATTTTAAGTGTGCAACAAGATTTTCGATAAAAGGTGAGATGTCAAGCCTCACATAGTACATTGCGCTGATTAGACCAGATCATAATAAGGATCAGCAAAGTATGTAGCAGAAGCACAGTACATCACACATCCATGATAACCACTTTAGTCTTTAGTTAATAGTATAAAAACTGTTTTGTGGTTTTTTATTTTTTTTAATAAAATGGAAATCACTATAGCCAGCATAATCTCATTTAACTAAATGTTTATATTAAAGGTAAGAGATATGACTTTTCTATATAAAAGAACTGATTCTCCCTTAACTCAAACACAATATTTAGATATAGGAAAATTGGGTGTTAGTTAACAGAAATACGTGAAGTAATTCTGAGTTAACACAACATTTATTCATAGAAAACGTATCAATTATCTGAGACTTAACTTTTATGTTTAATAAAAATTAGTCTCAAAAGGAAATTATTATATATTCTTCCTTCATTTTCCTTTAAAAAAATAAGGGAAGTTGTATAAATTTGTAAATTCTTTTAATTATTATCTGTTTATAACGTCAGATCACAAATCATAATAATCACCTGCTACTAATTTAAACTGTAATTAATTCCTTAACAATCTCCAAATTGTATGACGACAATTTTGCATAAATTATAAATGTCTGCAAAAATTTTAATTACAAACTTTTTACAGACATGTTGAAATTAAATAGTTATTTAAATTATGTAAACATTTAGCAAATGTTGTAGAATTAATTATAATATTCTTTATTTCTTTAAAAAATTGTCAAATGAAAATATGAAGAAATATTGCAATGAATTTTTAAAACAATTTCTATTTAATATCAACCTTGAACCAGAAGCAATAAGACTGCGACTTAGTTTATTTCATAGAAAATTTTCAAAAAATAGTCGTACTTAAATCACTTACGCATAGATGGTTCATAAATAAAAATGAGAAAAAAAATATGCAATAGCATCTATGAGTATTTGTTAAGTAGCTAGTTTGACTGCTAAGCAATGCAATTAAAATATTTAAAGGCCATTAAATAAATAATGACTATTTTTTGGAAGTACTCAAAACTATTAAGTATTTTAGTATGTGACAATAAACGTACAAGTGTAATAAAATTTTTTAACAATTTTGCCGTAACTGCATATTTATTTGAAATGAGTTTTTTAAAAGCCCATCTCATATATAAGCGTTGTTTTGTAAACTGTTAACAGCTTTTAAAGTTAAAAATTCCCATAATTTATGTAATTATTACGCTGGAGTCACGACCCATATCATAAGTGAAGCTTACGGTAATAAAATTTAAAATTTTATCGTATTTGTATGGGTCCCTAATACAAATTGATGAAATAATGTTTATAAACGAAATAGTTTTTATTGAGTAATTACACGGTGCTACAAAATAAAAGATAAAAAAAGTTGAATACACTTGGAACGTAACATAGTGCTATTTGTAAGTATGGGTAAGTAGATTATTGTACCACTTTTATAACTTTCGACATACCCCCAAAACCGAGAGTCATATCCAATAAACGCATCAACAAAATAAGCGTAAAATAACAGAATTTTATGAGTTGTACATATTTAAAAAAAAAAATTAATATCTTATACAACTCTCATCTGATTTTATAAAGCGATAACACATTTTATTTCCAAAAGTGTATGCTATTAGGAAAAAGTTAAAATTTTTTTAATGGCGCATCAACGCTATTTAGTATCAATATTAGTTGGCTTTAATGAAACACAAATCTGTTCGCATGAATGACTTTTAGCGAACGGCGTTAGTGTTATGGCGGCTTGAGATAAAATATTATAAAAAATTTCCATAATGCTGTTTTCAGCAACATTTAAAAAATTACCACACGTATATAATCCTCATCAAGATGTCTAAAATACAAATCGAAAGTGATACGATATTGTTGATACTCGAAATCGACACAGAATTTTAATAAACAAATTAATTATACATAGATTTTCTTGTTCTTTAATTTTATAAAATTTTTTGATATATTTTTAATATTTGATAATCAAAAATCTTTTTAAATTTATATTAATGGACAAAGAAATTACCATTTATAATATGGTAGTTAAAAATTGGAAATTTAAAAATAATTAAATTTTAAGCCCGATATCAAAAATAAATGCACATATGTAGCCTACACAAAAGTGTACAAAATACAAATTAATGAAGGTTCAATAAGTTTTATATTAGTGAATATAATTGCGATCACAAATCTATTTAAACTTCCCTTTAGAATGACCAGGGAAAATCAAAGTGTACATAGATTTTTGTATTTTTTTTTTTTTTTTAATTGCATTTAATTCACTTATGTATTTTTCACATTCATCTACCAAAATAAAAAAAAAAAAAATAATAAATAAAAGGTTGAATATAGTAATTATATAACTATAAAATACATTTTTTAATACACACCAAAAACTTTAATTGCTTTAATTTGAAACGCTTAATTATTTTTTAGTGCCACTTAATTCAGATATAAGCTGTCGTAAAAACTACAGATTGGCGAACATTTTTACTGATTTTAGTTAGTGCCTTAGGTGTGCCTTGACGATTTATGTGGCGATTTGGGGCATTTAGCCTTTTTAACCTTTTTAAAAATTCACTATCTATAACAGTTAGATGTACTCATAGGAATATAGTTTCACACAAAATTAAAAAAAAAAAATTCTAACAGAAATAAAGTACGCAAAAGTTTAGATCGATTTTAAAGAGTTATAACGTCTTTGCAATTTAATATTTTATTGCGCCATAACAATTTTAAAATGTAACTTGAAAACCTTTTCTGATCAAGCGATACTTTAGTTTCATTGAAATTACGCTGTGGGTGTGCCTCACGAAAAAGGCACTTCTTAGAGCCATTCACGTTTTTTCTCCCTAAGTTTGGGCACCCCCTATAACGCTGTTATTGAGGGCACATTAACGAGATGTATGTCAAATGATTCATAATTACAAAAGTAATAAACCTCCATTCTTTACTTTGTAGTACTCGAAAAATTAAAATTTTGAAAATGTTGGTTTCACCATTTATCCGAAATATAATACAACACTGGTCAACGACAAACTGATTGAACATAAGTTGGGCTATATCTACAAGTGTTAGTAGTTTACATTAGAGGAATTGAACACATATGCTGAAATCCACGATTACAGCAATCAAAGAAAAACTTGTTATTTTTAATTTGTCTTTTTTTAGATTTTTAATTTTCAGTGCTTGCCGTTACCACATGGAACTATTTCAGATCTTTGACTTTTGTTGTTCTTAACATAATTGCATCAAAAGTTAATTAAAAAATCTAAATTAAAAAAATATTTGAGGTTTAATATAGGTTTCTTAACTTAGCTGAACTTAGAAAGAGAATTTCCTATATACTTTTTGAAAGGGGCGAATTTTTTCTTTCTAATGTAAATGGAAAATTGCTTTTTTTTTATAAAATTCCCGATTTTGGGCGTATATCGAAAATTCTAAAAATAATCTGCTTACCCATATCTACAGACTTCACTTTTTTACATTCCAAGTGTTTTTTTTTTTCACTGTAGCACGTTGTTAGCGAGAAGTTTTTTATGTAAATCCATTATATTAAAAAAATATAGAAATATAGAAGTTCTTTCTTTGAATCTAAGATATTTTCTTTAACAAAAGAGAAGGCATTTCTTAGAAAAATTCTCTTAAGTTAAAACTAAGAGGCAAAGTTTTAAAAATTACAAGTTTTTTAGTAAAGTTCTTTAATTTCTATTCTTCTATTTTAAACATGCTTTCTTATTAAGATATAATTATCTTATAAAAAAAAATCCAATTTTAAATCAAATTTCTAAGTACACTTACTTTTAATTTTCTTTATTATAAAAATATATTTTATTTCTGCTCTTTTAGTTTTTATCTGTCTCTCTTGCAGAATACATCTGTTACATTTAAGAAATTGCCATTGTAATTTTTGAAATAAGGAAGTTACAAAAAATCACTGGCACTGATCTAACCTCTAAAGTCGTGGCCCAATAGCTAGCAGCTGAAAAACAACTATAGCCAAACTAACATTGCATAAATAATGTACAAAATACTTAAAAAATCTATATGTATAAATGAATCTGTATTCGTTACTTGGTTTTTTTTTTTTTTGGCATGCTTGTTTATACATTATAGACAGCTAAAACGCTGGATCTTAATTTTTAAAGGGCAGCAAGGGAAAATGTACCCATCATACAAAGAAAATATTAACTATCTCATATATTAAGAACTAATATAAAAAGAGCCTCAAAATTGTGTGGGAATAACTCACTTATCAAGTTCAATAATTTATTTGCAATTTGGACGGGCTGCTCTAAGGGGAATGCTAGCTCCCGTAGAAATAAAATACTTATTAACGGATAAGTTTAATACTGTTACAGCAAAACTTTTAAAATTTGATAGGAATATCTCTCTCATAAAACTCCAAACTTAGAATGAAAATGGAATGGATGGAACTAGGGGAAATGGTACCCCCTTGCAAAGAAAATATTCTTAATGACATATCTAGACTCTTATGGCGAGCCCTCAAATTTAGTCGGAACTACTTCCTTATCATATTGCATTGATGAAACAAATATATAAGGGATAGGGAAAAGGTGAAGGGTAGCCCTCATATAAAACAAATATTAATTTTCTCATATCTAAAGTAGTGATTTGGTGAAAGTATTAAAAATTTGCTGAAAAAAATATTCATATAAAATTTTGAAGCGGATGGATAGGTCAAGGGAGATTAGTAGCCCTTACATAAAGTAAATATTAATTATCGCATCAAAAGGGGTAGCGAAGAGCACCTGGGTAAGCTAGTATATATACAAAAAATAAAAAAAAGAAATAAAACAGTTGAAAAAAGACATGCAGTCTAAAGCGAATGATACAACCAAAAACATCTCACCAATTCGGGCAACCCAACCTACTTAGAAATGCACAAGACACAGCCGGAGACTAAAAACAAAAATAAAATCTTGAACATAAAAATTTTCCTTGTTTAACAAAAAACACTAGTTACATGATTTTGTTAATATTTTGCCGTTAGTAGTTGATTAAATTTTTTTTTTTAGTTAAAATTTTGTACTTTTAGTTTTGGCGTAACACTACGTCCACAACTAAAAGTTTAATGTTTTTTTTTTTGTACGTTATTAGGTATTTAATAAAATATTAAATGTAAAAATATTGCTACTCAGTTTTAATATTGAAAAATATAGTTTCTTTAAAATTGTTGGTATCATGGACTCCTACAACAATTCCCATTATGGTTAAGACAACGACCATGAGCTCACTGTTCAAGTTTTAAATTACAAAAGTTGTTTAACTCAAAAGTTCTTGTTTGGTGTTGAAAGAAAAGTATTCCCCAGTGGAAATCAAAGTGAAACAATTTAAATTATTACCCACTATTTCTTTCACATTGTTGTACAGAAATACTTAATCATAAAGAAAATATTCTCCTATATTTAAAGTTGTTAAAAAAATTAACGGAAATTAATAGAAAAATTGCTGGGTGATGTAAAATGTTATGATATATTAGACGTATGACTGCAAATAAAATGGCCGGAATATTTGAAAGAAATAAAAAATAAATAACACAGCGTGACAAATATATAAGCGGAAGTTGATCTATATATATATATATCACATAGTGTAATTAGTTTAAAATATAAGTTAATTTATCATAGCAATCTTACACAAACTGATATATAAAAGTGGTTTCAAGTAACAATATGTGAAAGTCAATCTTGTAATGCTAGTTATTAAAATTTCAAAAGTGCTTAGAACTAAGTGCATATTTTGTACTTTTTTGGAAATTATTAATAAGTAATTTAAAAATAGTGAAAATAAATGTATTTTTGGTAGGAGAAAAGGCTAATAATTGGTAACAAAATTACAATTTCAGCAATTTAAAAGTATTTTAAAAAAATATTATTCATAATAAAGTGTATAAACAGCTTTATAAAAAGAACTTCAAAAGCAATGAAAAAGAATCATAAAAAGTAACATCATTCTGCAGCTTTTTTTAGTACTAAGTACTTTCTTCCAATGAAAATACAATATTATGGAACCTATGCGACACACAGTGGAGCAAAATCGAAAACTTTTTGCAATAAATCTGTAACTTCCAATCGACTTCTTGGATTTAGATAATAAATATCTCATAAGCGTAGCAGAGGAGTATACAATTTTTAGTTTGGGAACCACAGACTCCATAAAAGCGGAGATATTAGGGCTCAAAATAGAGCCCAAGAGGTAAATTCGCCAAGTGATTGGGGGAATCATTTGTACATATCTCGTCTCCTAAAATGCAAAAGGATCATGCAACCAACAAATTCAAGATTGTTTTTTGATTGATAATGGAATATTGATTTAAAATACATACCATAAACTTTTAGAATTCTATTTTCAAAAAAAAAAAAAAAAACGTCTTTATCAAAGAAATTCAAAAGGGTATAACAACAAATTAGTTTTATTTTTCACAATTAAAAAGATGTATGTAAGTGTTATTTCACATCAAACTAAGTAAATTTACCAAAACTATCAAATGTTTTTTTTTTTTCTTTTTTTGAGAAGAAACAAAATCTTTTTTATAACAACGATAGTTTTAAGCCTTAAAAAGTTTTCTATTTCTCCTGTAAAATTTGAAAGTGTTGATTGGCCCTTTTGCATTTCAGATGGTGATATGAGTTTTTTTTTTATTATATTCGAATACTGTAATTGAAAAAACAAAAAAAAAAATAATAATAATAATAATAATAATAATAATAATAATAATAATAATAATAATGTATATGCTTAATTGAATTTTATGTAAAATAAATAAAAGTTCGATTAATAATGCAGATCCAAGATCAGTGCATTACGAAAATCATTAAATGATTTTTTGTTTAAATTCTGCAAACACTAGAAAGTTTATACGTAGAGTGAAAAATTTACAGCTAAAAAGTACCTCGTAGCTGTTAGCGACGTAAAAGGAGAATAAATTAGGTCCATCCTACCTAGAGTTTTACGAAAGCTCCCCTGATAGATAGCTGATAGAATTTGGCCATGCGTACTTTTTCGAATTGGTTCTCATAGTCTTGAAAAGCGCACAAAGTGTTTACTTCGCCTTAACATGAATGAAAAACGGAGTTGTTTTGTTGATTAACACTCTATATAAATAAGGAATTTTATACATTTTTATTTTAATATAATTTTGTATTCCTTTACACTTCGTTTTTAAGATTTTCCAATAAAAGCTAATGAATAAAATAATATTTCATTTCAAATGTGTATAGAATGCATACTGTACCATATATGGTACACATCAGAAAACGTTCTTTTACGGATTTTCTGAAAAATTGGTGTATTTCTGAAAAAAATTAATGCCAATTCGTGTCCAGCGAGCATTTTTTCGTTAGAGGAAATAGATTGGAATGCCGCCATTCGGAGTGGTGACCACATGTATTTAATGGTTAAATCCTAAAAACTAAGAGCCTAACGCTACGAAAAGAAAATTCTTTTGGAAATTTTATATTAAAAATAACAAATAAATTAAATTTCATTTGTTTTACCAAATAAGAAAGTTATCACAGAAAATAGCCATTGCAAAATATTTGGAAAAATAAATGTAAATTGAAAATATTATAAATTGATGAATGCCACAAAAATTATTACATCGTTTTCAAGACAATCATGTGCCGCTATGGCGAATTCTCCTTCTTCTAACCAATATTAAAGGAAAAAAGACATTGGGGCAAGCCCTTATTACACTAGCTTTTTTGTATTTTATTGATATTGGAATGAAAGAATGAGACAGCGAAAGATAGCAAGAAATTAATAGAAAAAAGCAATACAAAATAATGAATAATGTTGCCCGCTTCATTTCCATAAAACAAAGCACTGAAAACGAAATAAAAAATGAGTGGACATCACTTTTAAGAATGAATCTCGAAATGTCAATTTTAATTCCAATTTTTTTATATTTTGTTTGACAACATGAGATCATTTATCGATAGCAATGATAAATAAATTGTCATCTTTGGATTTCTAAATCCTACACCACCACAGGTAGTTGCGATATTATGTGTTTGTGTTGATATATATAATGCACAGAAAAAAATCTTTAGGTCCCCACCTTGAAGTATACCGTTCGACGTAGAATCACTTTCTGATTCGATTTAACGATGTCCGTCCATCCATCTGGCTGGCTTTCTGTCTTTCCATGTAAACCTTGTAAACAAAGTATATGCCGCAATTTTAAAGGTATAAAGGATGAAATTTAGCACGAATAATTATTTAGCACTTTTTGTGTAAATTTCATGAAGATCGGTACATAATTGACCATAGCTCCCATATAAACCTCTCTTCCAAAAATCACTTTAAAATGCATAAATCACATAAAATAAGTTTTATGTAAGCAGAAATCACAGTGACAAATTTTGTGGTGATCGGTCTATAATCTACCATAGCTCCCGTATAAAGCCCACTTTCGGCAATCACCATAAAGTGCATAAATGTAAATGTTAGTATTAATGTATTCGTATATTTTATTTTACACTTAGTAAAAGTATCGGTTCAAGATTGGCCACAAGTATAACATAAGATCCCTTCACGAATTTTGATTCAAATACACTTTCTTTATCTGTCTTACTTGTTTTTTCTTACTTATTTTTTTATGTAGTTGTATTCTTTACACTTCTACCAAATTTACACTTACACTTTAAATCTAGTTTGAACGAGATTTCGAAAAGATAAAATCTACCCTGTTTACATTACACAATGACGACAATTCTATAGATTTTATTTGACAAATTATTTTTATTCAAATTAAATACATCCTCTTACCATATTTAAATGAGCTGCATGCTTTGCACAACTTTTTTTTAATTTAATTTTAAGTTAATTTATAATAATTTTCAAATAAAATTTTGTTTATTTTTTAATTTCAAAAATATTTATTTATACTCGTATACAAAAGTCATTTTTATGTAGTGCATTGTTGTATTTTGCTTACACACTTTAAAAAAAACAATGTTGAATAACGGTATTTTTCAAAATCTATTTCAATTTTACTAGATTTTGGTAAAATCTCAGTAGAAACTAGATTTCGATTTGTATGAAAAATCTAAATAAAATCGAATAAAATTGTGTAGATTTTGCTTGAAATTTCATTTAAACTAGATTCACATTTTTTTAACTTTAATTAAGTATATCTCCTAAACTAAAGTTCAGAAAAAAAAATTTTTTTTGCGCAACCAAATTTCAAAGTGTTGGCTTTAGTTTCCTGAAGATATAAAAAAAATATACATATTTTGTTACACTAAAATTATGCATTTATTTAAAGCCATATATTTCTGTGGTACTAGTTCGTGTGTCTCTTGAATAAGGAATATTTTAAAACTATGCAAACTGTAATTTATTTTTAAATTTTAGGTTATAAAAATGAAAGTTATTCTTCTAGCATTCAATTAGTAATGAGTACTGCCACCATTTTTAGAAATAGCCTCAAAAATGCGATTTGGCATCGACTTGTATAATGACTCTAAGTAATTTAGCGAAATTGAACTCCATACTTCCGTTATTGCATCCTTTAAGGATTCTATCATCTCAAATTGTTTTCCTCCTTCATAAATTTTTCTTGCAAGCCAACCTCAGACATTTTCCATTGGATTCAGGTCTGGTGAATATGGGGGCCAATCCAAAAGTTGAACACCTTGTTGATTAATCCATTGTTTTACTGCTCTGGCGGTATGAATCGGAGCGTTGTCGTGTTGGTACGGCCAAGGTATGGGTATAAAGAAATCATTAAATTTTGGAAATTCGTTGCAGTAATTTTGTTGGTTACAAAAACCAATTCTATGGTACCATAATACGAAATGGCACCCCATACCATTACTCCGCCCTCTCGGCTGTGATTGCGGCTCAAAAATAATTCCTCCTTATTTAGGTCATGAAGTAATAGTTATACCCGTCGGGACCATCAATAAAACTTTTTTTATTGATCGGAAAATACAACTTTAAACAATTTCTCGGACCATGTCATTGTATTTTTGGCAAACTGTAGACGTTGTGATTTGCGTTTTTCATTAAGTGGTGGTTTTTTTTGCAGTTTTCGTCGGAGTATGTATGGGCACGACTTTAAAATACGGTGCACTGTTCTTAGATTGGCACTGACTTCACTTTTTTTAACGTATTTTTGATACCGACATGGCAGAATTTGGTGCAATTCTAAGAATTTTTCGTCTTTCTTTTGGAGTTGTTGCCATTTTCTTCCACCCTTTCATGTTTTTTCCATATCTTTCCACGTTATCTAAATAGTTGTATACAACTGTATTTACTTTAGGAGATAATATACTTACTTTAGTTTAGCAGATATACTTAATTAAAGTTAAAAAAAATGTGATTCCTTATTCAAGTGGCAGGCAGTGTATATAGTGTGTTACTAAGTTTTTCTATTACCATATACTTGCACTGTTCCATAAATAAAATAAAAAATTCTAAGAAAAGCTAGTGTTATAACGGCTTAAAATAATTATTTTTGATTCATTATTTAAATATGGAATTCTACCTCGCTTTATGTCCACAGTGAGCATGTTTGCAGCAATAGATTCTTTAGATACAATTTTCCATACTTTTTCATACATATAGACCAACCGAACCATTAATCAATCATTTTCCAATCATAATTGGAAAATTGATAACTAGCTTTGGTAATACTGATATCATAGATTAATAACTAGATATTTATGTGAGAGAAAAAAACCTGATTCAATTGTCAAAAACCTAGTTCATGCAACAGCAAAATACATGTGGTCACATATATTTTGTTTTTGTGTTTTGAAAAAAAATGAGTATTTTTTTTGAAAATTTAGTTCCAAGTGCCTCTCATATAAACTTCTACTTATATTCATGACTGATATTGCTTCTGATCAGTGATGTCAGATGGGGGGAATTTTCCCTTTTTGAGGGAATTTTTGTGGTAAATTTTAAGCAAATGGGAAAAGGAAGAGAATTTTAATTTTTTACGAAATGAAGGGAATTTTTGTAATGTTTAAAGTTTCCTCAAAAACATCAATATGTGATAAGTAATAGTGAAAAATATTTATATTCAATTTTATATTTTTTATATTTTTTTATATTCTTTACCATAAATAGTAACGGACTATACAAATTCTACAACATTTATCTGAAACAACGTGAAGTAAATATTCTGAGTAAATATATTTAATAGATTGAACATTTTGTCATAAATCTATATATTCTCTATATATATATATATATCTATGAAAGCAAAATTTCAGTTAATGTATTTTGAAACATTTATACAAGGAAACTCGCGTATTTAATGTATTTTTATTTAGGATTTGATCAAATCAAGGTACCATTTCAATATTTTTACAAATAGCGTTTAATTAATATTCGAAATTAATAATAACTTCGTGGTACCTGAGTCTGATTACATTTTATATAACTAAAATATTTCTTATTAAAAACGAAAATTTTATTGAAGAGGATATTTGGTTAGAGAAAAAGGTAAAAGAGGGATATTTTCAATGAGGTGAAGGGATTTTTAATTTTCATATCTGACATCACTGTTTCTGAGAGTAAACATTAAAAGCCTTCTTTTATAACATTTTTTATCAAGACAAATGTCAATATGTCAATGTCAATATCAGCTGTTTAACTTAGGTTATCTTGTATAGATTCGCACTGATTTTGACGTTTGTCTTGATAAAAATTTACTACGTTATATACCAGAGTTTAGGCATAGCTTCTTGTATAATTAATATTATGCACTTCCAACATATAAATATAAAATAATTGGACTAGAATGAAACTGAAATGAATAATGAAATAAATAATATATAAAAAAAATATCAAAAAGTTATTGTTATTATTAACCCTTTAACCTTTCTCCCTCCCACGAAGGTAACTCTTCAAAACGTAATGTGAGAAACTTTTAAAGTCACATCATGCAACATTATCACCTTCTAAACATAATTAAAGTAAATTTTATTTTACTTTTTTCAAACATAAGATACAATTTCCCTTAGGGAAATGTTATTCATGTACAATAAAAAATACGTGTTTTAATATTTCAGCAAACAATACAAAAAGTGTAATTTTTCATGTACCATGAAAGTTGTACTTTTGTATGCATCACCCTAGTGAAAAGATAAATAAGTAAATAAAAGTATATAATTAAAGATGTTCGTTTTGTACTTAATTTCAAGCACATGCTGCAAACGTTTTTTTTTCAGATCATTACAATAGTACCTAAAATCAAAAATAGTGTTACAATCACACCATTTACCTTCATTCGTTTACAAGAGTCATTTACAATAAATAGAGTTCATTACATAGACTGGATGAATGGATGATAAGACAACCTTGTATAATCGTGTTGGAACACTTTTATGTTTTTTTTTATACCCATCATCAAAAAGTTGTAAGGGTATATTGGGTTTATTATTCCCTGTGTAACATTTCTAAATAATCATCTAAGACCCCTTAAAGTACATATATATTCTGGATTCTCGTGACTATCTAAGACGATCTAACGACTTCCGTCTGTCTGCCTATTTAAAGCTGTATAGGGCTTGGGGCGTACATCCAAGGGGGGGTGAAATTTGGCTCAAATATTTGCCTTATACAAGGCTTGTTTGTTATTGAAAATGAGTAAAATCGGTTCATAAAAAAAAAAAAAAAAAATAAGTAGAAAAACCGGGTGTTCGTCGTCCGCCCTCTTTACCGACCACCACCCACATAATGTTAAACATTAACCACATTTTTTAAAAATAATTCAAGGAACAATGTAAACTCGAAAACGAAAAATGAGCATAGTCCGCCCATTTTGCTGCCCACCTCCCATATATGGTGAAATTTTAAAAAGTTTCAGATGGTGGGCATATAGATTCGGCCAAGCCGAATATAACATTCCCACTTGTTTTTTCTTTCTTTCTTTTTTTCTTTTTTAATTTTTCACAATTGTTTAAAAGAGGAAAATACTAAATTATAACTTGTATTTATTATTTTAACTAGCAAACAAGTAACATTTGTTAAAGGGAATTTTTTATGGCGAAAAAATCAAATAAAAAAGATTCACTTGGCTTTTAAAGTGGTTTTAAAGTAATTTAATTTAAGGAAGTATTTTCTTCAAAGCAATTTATTATAGAATGATGGCAGTAACCTTTTCTGTTTACAAAATACCTTAATATGTATTAAAAAGTTTGTAAATAAATCTAAAACTTATGAAACGAAATATTGAAGGTATATATTGAAGATATAATTTTCCATATTAACAAGTGTGGTTTTTAAGATGCTGAAATTTTTCTCTTTTTAACGTTATTAAAAATCTTTAATTTAAATTTAGATAAATGTACTCTTTACAACTTCGGTAACATCAATGACTAGCGAAATAGCTCTTTCCAAATTCAATTTAATAAGCAAAAGAACAAAATTGACTTCAATGCATTTATTTAGGTTTCATTATTTTTTTTAAACTTAGGGAATTTTTTTCATGAAAGGAAACTTTTGAGGACGGCATCATTCTACCATTACTTCCTAAAGTATTGGTTTTTTAAGATCTCCTTGAAAATTTTTTTAAATTAGACTTAAGTTGTTTTGTCAAAAGCCCACAAATTTTAATTCATCCGGCCAAAATCTGAAGTCGATTTACCATATTCTTTTGACAAAATAACTCAACTAAAATTTTGTCTTATCTCGACGTAAAATATTTTTTAAATATTCCACTAACATATTTTTTTGTGGAAACAGAAATTTATCTCTAATGAGTAATTCTATTTTTAATATAGGCACTTATGTTGCCATATTCTAGCAGTTATTATTGTTATTAATGTTTTTAATGAGACTTATAAACTCCTTATTAATTTATTTCATTTTATTTTGTTTTACTCATTCGTATAATTCAAATAAATTAAATAATTTTCAGTTTTTTCGAATAAATCGAACACACTGAAATGTCTTATTCGCAATATTCGTCCTATTCGAACAATAAAAATCCAAATAATTTCAAAAACTCTAAATTCTTCTCCAGCGCGCAGTGGTTCCAAAACCCTCTTTTTTGGAAATAATTCTGTAACTTGTGATCAGTAAATGATATTTGAATAAAATTTGATATGACTAAAGCTGAGATGTTTCTAGGAACACAGATCCTTAGCGGGTTAAGGTGGACCTCTAAATTTGGTCACCTCGGTTATGTCATTTTTTTAAATCGTAAAAAATTAGCTATCTCAAAAAATTGTAAAGAAATTTTAAACATAGATAACCCTTGCAAATCTTTACAAAAGATACGCTTACATATTTAGGTCGAAACAAGTTTTTCCCTCAATTTTAGCTTTGTTTTTTTTACGTCCTTTTAATCTTGACGGGCTTAATTTGGTTTCTAATTTTTTATTTTAATACACTATATTCCTTATAAAATTATAAATAATAATGCTGCAAGAACTATAAAAACATATGGATCCTATAAAAAGTTATATTAGTCTGAAATTTCAACTCTAAAAAAAATCACATTTTGTTTTTTTTTTTTTCAAAAAGGTAGTAATATATTTTCACTTCTAATTTTTTTTTCGTTCTGTCTTATATTATTTTTTAATGTTTTGTATAAAAAACTTAACAAAAATGCATGTGAAGTGAATTTGTAGGACTTTGGACTATGGTATACCCTATACAAGCCCTGTCCATAGTTTGTCAATTTTAAAAATGCTTTTTAAATTTGTTTGCAAAGTTCTCAAAAGTCAAAGCTAAGCCCAACCAACATGTAGAGATATATAACCAATATGTATATATCTCTACATGTTGGTTAAACACACAAAAAATATTTCCTGAGGGATGACTTTTGTAACGGCAGAGTGACGATTTTAATGATAGAAGTCAATTTTTGAAGCAAGTTTTTTCCCGCACTAAGATTTTGGATATATTGATATAAAAAGTGGGAGTTTCTTTAATTCTCTGATTTAAAGACAAGTTTAGCTATACCGTGTCAAAATTTCATAAGGTTATCTTCATTCATTAAAATTTTATTTCAATTCAAATATTAACATTATTTCTAAAAAAAATGCTTCAAATCTTAATTTTAAGTTTGTCGGGTCATGGTCTAAAGAAATTTAACCAAATTTAATTTCTTTTTAATTGCCATAATTCTTCATACTCCAGACCTTTTAATATCATAATAAAGTAAAAATGCACCTTAGATTTTTTATTTTTTCAATTTTTATTCATAAAATGATTTTATTAAAGACTATGAGACAACATATCTATTTTTTAATAAAAATGCATTATATGAAAAAATTTAAAAAAATCTTAAATTCAACACTTCAACGCTTTTGTTGCGGAAACTTTTTTAACTATTACGAAAATTTAATATAGAGTTTCTTAATATTGTTTCATGCCCTATTAATATTCGCAAAAAGTTGTACCCCTATTGCACATTCTTTGCGTAAATGTACAAAAACTTAAGTGTTAAAAAAAACAATATTTCGTGTAGGAGAATTTCTTACTAAAAATGTATTTTTGAACATTTCCTATAAACAAAAATTGTGAATAAAATCGTGAGTTTTTCGAAATTGCTCGAAATGTTTTTTATTCTAACCACAATAGCTTCTGCTAAGTACTGTCCTACTACTAGTCTTTTTTCAGATAACAAAAAGTGGAATGTAATCTATAAAATTTTATCTGTGTTACCTTATTATTAGCAAAGATAAAGAAGCACTGAATCTAAATTAAAACTTTTAATCATTTAAATCATGTTCTTACGTTCTTTTGTCGCAACAGTAACAAATTAATTCTTACCAAACAAAAAAAAAAAAAAAAAGAAACATAAAAAAAGTTTTCTTTTTTATTACCGTAATGAATAATTAAAAGATAAACATAAAACTATTCAGTTTTGTAATTAGTTATTAGGATATTCTGCAACATAAGAATCCCACTTAAATGCCATGACGACTTTTAAATATAGCCAACCAATTACTTACCATGTCATTGCATTCATCTTCTTTATTCTAATAATAACAACCATGTTCAACGGTAAGAGCATATCCTTTTATTCCTATATTTGTAGAAGCCACAGCTAAATTTAATCTTCCGCAATAGAAACCATCATCAACTAAATAAAACGCCACAACATGTGCCTTTAATGCTAAAGCAGACTGACACTTTTATGCCATTGCAAATGAGGATCATACTCATGCAAATGAGTACAAATGAAACCGAATTACATGCTTAATGGTTCTGGCCCTTTATTACGTATATCATGAATTCCAGGAGAAATCGATGAAAAAATGCTTACAGACATTTACTTTAGGAAATAAAATTGATATATTCACTTTTATACCCACCATCAAAAAGGTCTTTAAAAATCATTTAAGACCCCATAAAGTATATATATTACGGATTCTGGTGAGATTCTAAGTCTATCTAGCTATGTGCGTTCGTCTGTATGTTAAAAACAGTATAGAGCTCCGTGGGAGGGGATTACCTAGGGGGACAAAATTTTGCTCAAATATTTATATTATATAAGATTTATTTGGTATAAGAAATGGGCAAAATCGGTTAATAAACAAAAAAGTTGTGGGCCAAATACTAGTCCGTTGTAACTTCAGTTCATACTTTTCGTCTGATATAATTTAAACAAAAGCATGTATGACAGTAAAATTTTGTACAGATAGTTCGAGATAAATTCGGAAACAAAACATGGTCGTGATTCATAAGGTTAAACGTCAGCCAAATTTTGTGCAAATAGTTGAAGGACCAATGCAAACTCGGAAACAAAAAATTAAATTTAAATAACAGCAAATGGTGGATATATAGATTGAGCCACTTTCACTTGTTATTTTTTCTAAATTTTGAAAAACTCGCGATTTTTGTTTAGAGAAAATGGTCAAAAATATACAAAGTATCAAAATTTAAATAATCATAAATTTTTAAGATGTAATCCGATTTTACAAGAAATGTATTTTTTACTTGCATTTTTCACACTTTTTGAAAATTTTTATTGAAAAGTATCATAATTTTTTCCCAAACAAAATATTGAGTCATATAGAAAGTATAAGAGGTTCTTTTTGGAGTATTTCTCAACTAAAATTTTCTGTATTGTAAATTAATTTTAATAAAGTACATATTCGCCATTATTTTCTATGACCTTTTGTTATTTTTCGGATAGCTTTATTATTCCGTCCCTGTAGAACTTCTGTGATTTATCTAGAAAAACTTGACCAAGTTATTTCCAGCTATTCTTCGGTTGGTGTAAGATCTGGGCTATACGATGGGTGCATCAAAACTTCCCAGCGAAGGGCAGTCAATTTTTTTTCGGATCATAAAAGATGTGCGTGGCCTGGCACTGTCATGATGGAACACAACACCTTTTCTATTGGCCAATTCTGGTCACGCTTTCTTGATTGCTTTGTTAAAACGGTCGAGTTGTGGATAGTAGAATTAATAATTGATCGTTTCGTCAGGTTGTTGTAACTCATAATGGATAATACTCTTCCAATCCCACCATACACTCAACATAGCTTTGTTTGAAGTTAAACCAGACTTTGGAGTCGTTTGTGGAGAGTTGTCGGACTTTGAAATTTTTTTTTAGACTTAATCTTTTCATAATGAATTTCATTGCGTTTCAGCAGCGTTTCACTAATCGCAATTCGGTCAATCAAATTTCTTTGCTTTTTTAGCAAGCCTTTTTCAAATGATTTAAAACTTTTGGTTGATGTCTAGTGCCTCCGCTATATTCAGACAGCTTGCATGACGATCTTGCTCCATGAGTTTCAAAATTTCAAACACTTTTTCAATGACTGGCCGACCAGAGCGAGGTACATCTTAGATCTAGCGTTCACTCACGGCATTCTCACCGTACATTTTAAAAAATTTTAGGCATTTTTTTTTTTGCTCCGTTTTTCCCTTTCTATAGTAAAAGAGCATCTTCAGATATTTCACTAATTTTAAAATCAATATAACTTTACACAATTAATAAATTAAAGAACTGTCTTCACCAGTGTTTCAGGCCTTATTATTTTGCGTTTGGGCTCAAAATTTTTGTTTTATATCCTAGCTTTTTTAGCCTTTTTTGATTCTTGAAATTGCCTTAAAAAGTCTAAAATGTTAGTCTTTCAACAACGAAGAAAATAACTTCTAATTTAAAATCTCCAATTTTATCTCTACAAATCCATTCGTTTAAACATTTTTGTATATTTATTCGTAAAAAAATCCAGATTATTTAAATTCAATAAAAATTTTCGCCTACGGTGCTTCAAATCAAAAATAACTCAACTACTTTTTAATATACCTTATTATCCATAGAAATGGTGATGATATCATGATGTTTTCATTTCGGTAATAAAGAAAATCGAGAATGTTACCATTTATAACGGACATCGTTAGATCGACTCAAAATCACTTTATGAGTCGATCTAACGATGTCCATCCGTCCGTCTGGCTAGCTGGATGGCTTGATGGCTGTCCATGTAAGATAATTGAACGTAGGACTTCCATGACACAAGGACGAATCCTGTTGAAATTGGTTATAATCGGACCATTATTTCACCTGGCCCCCACACAAATGTCCTCCCAGAATAGGGATGTAACGATTATAAATGCCTTAAATATAGCAATATTTTAATGAAATTCGGCGCAAGGAAGTTTTGTAAAATTATAAATCCTTGTGCCAAATTTCATGAAGAGCGGTCCATATTTGACCATAGCTCCCATATAAAACTCTCTTCCGAAAATCACTTTAACATGCATAATCATCACATCAATCCCATCTAGTGACAAAAAAGCGAGTACTTCTTTTATCACACAATAGAGTAATTCCATCTTAAATTTAAAAATTTTGACCTCCCTGAAATTTTCTTTGTAGCAAGTATACCGATATAAAAAAAATTAAAGATGGTCTTTTTTAGACGCACATTAAAAAAAGATCTAACAAAAAATATTTTAATAAAAACCCAGCAAAAACTTTGCTTTCCTGGTAAGCTAGCAGGTATAATTGGAAACAAAAATAAACTACTTATTTTTTGCCTGAATAATTAGTTATTCTTTTCGGCTTGTCCACAAATTCATGTAGTTATTTTTTGACTCTAGGGGTACTCAAAAATATGTACCTAAACGAAAACAAAAATAAAAAAAAAACAAAAAAATTTTGCCGTCAGAGACTCGAACTTGGACACACACTAACCATTCGTTTTTACTGACTAACGTCTTACTCAGTACTCTATTTAGTTTAAAATATCTTTTTAGACATTTTATTATAAAAAACTAACAGCTTCAGAATGGGATTGAACCAACAACCTTCTGGTTGTTAATCCGGCGCTTTAGCCAACTCATCCCCGTGATTGCAATATTACTGCGCTATTATACTATTGAGTACTTATTAATGTAATACAGAGTAGGCAAATAATAATGACGCCTCATTAACAAGAAACTACTTTAATAAGTAGTTGTTATTACCGAAAACCAAAAATTGTTTGCTGGGAATATTTTCAAAATTTTTATACCGCATCTTAAAATACAAGTCTTGACAAATTCACTGTAAAAAAATTATTTTGATACCTATTACATAACAAAAGTTATGGCCATTTAAATAAATAAATATGTTAATCACTTTCAAAGCTATAGAGTTGCCACAGTTCTCAAAATAAAAATGAGGAAAATTAATTTTACATACCTCTATGTAATTTTACATACACATGCACCAAATTTTATCTAAATAGCTAACAAAAGGTCAAAATTTTTTAAATTTAAAATAGAATTACTCAATATTTTTATTTTTTTAACATTTAAGCTTTTTGGATTTTACACTAATAGTGTGCAAATATAAACGTGCGAAAATCAATACGTAGATATAAGATTTTATTGATATAGAAAAAACCATTTAAACTGTGTTTTTATGCAGTTTAATCGAAGTTGCAGAAATTGCATTAGATGTTTTTAATGCGTTTTCATAGTTTTAAGCTCATTTCTTGTAGAATTTCTTCGTTAACAAAATGTAAAAAAGATTAATTATTAAAATTTGACAATTTTTCTAGTTACTCATATATATTTTTATTTTGGCACATATTTTTTATTTTTAAGTAATAAAGTGTCATTCCATTTAAAACCAACACGAAAAATTGCAAATTTGAACCTTACCTCACCGAATTTAATGATATTAAATATAATCATTATACTCATCAAAAGTAAGACTAACATAAAATTTCTGATAATTTTATCAAGGGGTTAGGGAAATATAGTGATTTGAAAGTGTAAAATAGCTAAAAAATTAACAAAATTGTATGCACAATATTGCAAATATCTTTCAAAGTTTTTATGGTATAAGATTTATTGAAGTGCTGGGACTTCTAATAGCTTCTGAGTAATTACAAAAAATATAACGCAGTGTAAAACAAAAAAAGTAATTATTTTTAAGAAATATTAAGTACGAATTTGTTCACTTTATTCGATGTGACTTTCTTCAATATCTCAGAAACTCTTGAAAGTCTCAGTAAGATACTTACAGAGAATATACAGAAAAGCTTGATCGTAATATATATAATATATGTACTTTTCGTGAATCCAAAACTACCATTTTTTGAGATATGCGACCACCAAATTTCATTTGCGAAATATCGAGCACGCAAATTCAACATAACAGAATATTTCAGGTATCATTTCAAAGGTAATTTTATTACATTTAGCTATAATAAACGTTTAATTAATGTTGTGACCAGTGTTGCCAGGAGCCGGGAAAAAAGAGACTAAATTCAAGTTTAAAAAATATCAAAAAAGGCAAGAAAAAAGTTAAAATTTTTTCTTTAATTTAAGAACTCATTTTTTTCGTTCTCATTAATTCTTTTTTATAGTTTTTAAAGATATTGTAACAAATTTATAAATAAAACAGTAAAATTACCCAAATGAAAAATCTCCCAAAAAATTCCCATACAAATTTGGGTTATATTTCATATGAAAAATTACCTAATGTTATGAAGTGATTTCTCGACATCTTTAAACTATAATTCATTTTTGATTAAGCATTTTAATGTTTTTGGTTGATTTTTCGCTTTTATAAGAATTTTTTAAAATTATGTTCTTGATTTTGATAATGAAGCGCAGCAGGCGAAAATTTTTGTTAAATATAAATAATACAGACATTTTGTGCGAATAAATTATACACAAAACTGCTTAAACTTATTTACTTCGTTGTTGAAATACTAACATTTTAGCCTTTCTAAAGCAATTTTAAGAATCAGAAAAAAAGGCTAGAAGCTAAAACGAAAATTTTGAGGCTAAAAGCAAAATAAAAAGACTAGATTTAGCCTTAAAAAGGCTAAACACGCCAATACTGGTTGTAACATATAATTCAGAAGATATTATGTTCTTATAAATACAATTTTTCTTATTTTCGAAATATTCTAAATCGCAAACCAATACGGAAATCATACTAAAACTGCGTATTAGCATTACTAGTGTTAATTTTGTTATTCTTGCCAAATTCCATTAAATTTGAATGATTTTTGGAAGCAATTGGTTATTTTTCTCTAGATTATAAAGGAGTCAATATAAATCAAGATAGATATTTTGTATTCATATTTATTATGAATTATTATTATGTAATAATTCATAAACTCATGCGAATCCCAGTATGCCACTTACCAGGAGTATAGAAAATATTTTTACTATGTATATATATATATATATATATATATATATATATATATCTTGATTAAAATTACCTTTGATATGACGTACAACGTTTTACAACTTTTTCTTCAACATTATGGTCCATATCTCGCGATTTATAGTTCACAGGTAAATATCTCAAAAAATGGTATTTAATATATATATATATATAAAAGTATATATATATATATATATATATATATATATACTTTTATATATAGATATAGATATATATATATATATATTAATATGTATATATATATATATATATTTTAAATACCATTTTTTGAGATATTTATATATATATATATATATATATATATATATATACATAGTAAAAATATTTTCTATACTCCTGGTAAGTGGCATACTGGGATTCGATTGACACCTCAATGAATCTTGCACCATAAATATTTTGAAAGATATTTATAATTTTGTGTATACAACTTTCTACATTTTTTGCTCTAGCTATTTTACACTTTCGAATCGTTATAATTCGCCCACCACTTTATAAAATTATCTGAAATTTTGTTCCAGTGTTAGTTTTGATGAGTATAATGATCGCAACAAATATCATCAAATTCCGAAGAGATGAGGAAACCAGCTGGTTGGTTTTAAATGGAATGACTTTTAAAACAATCTTTTTAAAATAAGTCGGTTTTTTTATGGAAATATTTGTTGGTGTGTTTTATGGAAAATTATTAAAAATAGTAGAACTTTCCATCACATAAAATCATAAATTGAATTATGCAGTAAATTTATAAATTTTAAGTTTATTTGAAAAAATAAAAAATCGCAGGGGGTGAAGCTTTCAAAAGTACAACGAATGCATCTACATTGGAAATACATTTCTCTAAAAGATTAATTTTTCATTTATTATGATATTAAAAGGGACTACGTTTCCTTATTAATGCCGTCAAAATTAATTAAATCGGACTTCAGCTTCAAAAGATATGGATAATTAAAAGTATGACTTTGTAAAATATTTCGATATTTTTATTGAATTAGAATCATGAATAAAACCGGGAATTTTCTGTCATTTGAAAAAATTAAAAAAGTTATGTTTATTTGGTTGCATAAATTATATATATGCCAAATATGTACCAAATCGGAAGACCACAATATTTATTTCATATTAGATGTCTCGTGGAATTCACGATATACGTAATTGATTGTGTGCGGTCCAGTATAATGTGTTTTTAGTCCCAATTGTGTAATGTTTGCAAACAACATTCCGACGTATTACGAGTAAGAAATTTTTGTTGTTTCATTGCTATAAAGATTCATTCACAAATACAATTAATGGTGGTTTGGTGTTGGGTGGTTGTTGGCGGGGCACATACCAGCCTGTAACGACTATAGTCATATCATCATCAACAGACAAACACACGTAGAAATAAACTACCAATGACACAGCCATCGCCTTTTTAGCGTGAATTGAATTGTGTTGCAGAAAGGAAAAAAACAAAAACAAAAAAGAAAAGTTGTAAAAAAAAAAATGGTAATACCATTATGTAATGGTAATGTCGTTAACATTAACATATGTATGTATGTATATATGTATGTATGTAAGTACGTATGTATGCATGTATGTATGCATTTATGTATATATGTATTTATTTATGTATGTATGTATGTACGTCGGTATTTACGAATGCACTCATCACTGGTGGCTGACTGGCGTCATCATTAAAAGTAGCTGGTAGATGGTAATAAATGCATGCAACATGAAAAGTGAGAGGATTTCCAACAATACCGTTGTAATTGTTGCGTAGGCTATGTGCTGCCATAATACCAGCCCACTGCGCTAAGTATCACTTCTTAATGTACAACATTTTTTTTTTTCTTATAGCTTTGCATTTTTGTGTTTTTGCTATTTCTTCTCTTAATGGAATGTGGTCAGCATATGTTTGTTTTGAACACCATTTCCATGTTTAGACGGCAAAAAAAATATTTCTTAAAAACAATAAAATATTTAAGCATCGGTTTAAGTTTTAATACCTACAAGAACTTTTGAGCTATTTTAGGTTTTTTTCCACCATGGATTGACTACACTTTTATAGTAATGAAAATAATTAATGGGATATTGAAAAATGCACATATAATATCGTTATGGAAACAGTGTAATTGCTTTAATCACTATTGATGAACAGATACAGATGTTCGGACTTAACAATGACTAGTAGTAAAATTACAATAATAATTCCATGGTAACAAAGAACTAAAAATACCCAGTAAAATTTTTAAGATCTTTTATTGCCTGTAAATTTGTTTGTAAATACCAACATTACATGCAAAGTGCGTCGCAAAAAAAAGTTCGTTAAAATACAACGGCTTAAGTCTCAAATTAAAAGATTTCTATCGTTTAAAAGTAATTATAAAAGTTTTAGGGAAAAACTAAAAAAAGGCAATCGTTTATTGTTAAATTTAACTATTTAAAGAAAAATTATTTAAAGTTTTAAAGTAAATAGGGGTAATCACATCATCGCTTGAATTGTCTTTAACTTAACTTCTTATGTAATTTGTTATCTGAGTAAGGCTGTGTGGGATTTTCTTTCTTAGCATTTCAAACGACAGAAATAATATAGGAATGTAAGATGGCAATTGTTCGTTGATTTCGATTTGTTCGCATAAAATATTTATGCAAATGATTTTTCTTTTTTTTTTTATTCTAAAATTGCTGCTGAAGATAAGAAAATTTTACAATTTTATCGAAATTAAGAAAAAATTTTTTCCTTCCTTTTTAGTATGTAGTATGAAAGATGGAGATACGTACCTGAAAGTAAACCAAAACAAAAATATTTATTTTTAAAAGGAAACATTTCATATTGTCAAAAAAAAAAAAAAAAAATTAACGAATCCGGGGATTGAAATATGCCAGAGTCCGGTCGGTGTTAATCGAGACCAGAATTCTACCTAGGCCACAGTTAAAGCTATTTTTGTTCTGAATATGGCTGATTTTGTTTAGAAATAGTATGGATTAATTTTTATACCAGAAAGTGTCATAACGGACCTTTTTTTTATCAAAATTTCAATTTTTTATTTTTGGGTAATTTACCATTTCTTTTGGGTAATTTTTCAAAATTTGATTTTAGTGATTTTCCTATGGGTCATTTTGCTGGCAGCCCGAATTAATATACAAAAGCAAATAAAAAATTATTCTTTTCTTTGTTGAAATATTAAAGTTTTAGCCTTTTTACGGTAAATTAATTCTCAAAATCTAAAAGGTGAAAGTAAGTCTCTAAATAAAAAAAAAAAAAATCTTGATATTAAAAAGCAATTTCATATAAAAAATCATTAATTTTCAAAGCCTAGTGCCAAAGCTACCTATAATCCGTCAAAAATTCACACACATCACAAATCTGTCAAATATGGCTTTCGACCACTAAATTTTTTTATTTTCATATCGACGACTAGACATTAGAGATGTTGTTGAAAAAAATTAATATAGGAAAAATAACACAGCAGTGATTGAAAATCACGGGCTTAGTGCGCTTTGCAAAAAAAGGTTTTGTCACAAAATCTTTAATTTGAGCTCGTTATGAAAAAAATATCAAAGAAATTTTTTTTAGCAAAATTTTCTATCACATCATTGGAAAAAATATCGACATATTATTTTGCAAATTATATTTTTGATCGAAAATATTTGAATGTCATCTGTACAAAAATTTTAAGTATAGTTCTATTGATTTTGAAATTTATGAACTACAAATAAAATATACGCAAAGTTATACATTAAAAAATTGTATAAATTATATTCCATATACATAATTTAAGATGCGAAAATAATGCTTTTAAAAAAAGTCAGATTTTTACTCAAAAACTTTGTATATCAAATATACTAAACATATCGAATATTTTAGGAGAGTTATATTAGTTTCAATTTTGCAATATTTTCACACAATAGTCGATAATATGTTATCTAATGTAGAGTGCATATTCTTGTTAATTTGTAATTTTACTATAAATCATCTATGAAGTAAAAATAAATATAATTTTCCCAATAAAACTTTAAGAAAAAAAAAAACAAATTAAGCTATAAAGAATACACTTTTTCATACTAATTTAAAAATTATAACGAGGGCAATCAAAGATACATAAAATCATTTTTTCCAGGGTTTCAAATGAACCAAACTGTTAGTTATTTCACTGTTTCAAACAATCGATTTGCTACTACATTTTTTTTGCATATTTTTATCCTATCATCATAATTGTGCATATTTTGAACTTAACAGCATATTTTGTTATATTTTTATAGAGAATCATTACTTTAGAGCACATTTTAGCAATTTAAGAGACACACGCAGAGAAAAATATGATTACAGCATGCTTACGACAGCAATGTTATGTTCTTATCGTTATTTGTCATTGATTTTAATAATACTGTGTTCATGATAAAAACTTTTCTGTTTAAATTTAATAATTAATGGTTAACTTCAATCAAAATTTTAATATGGTTGACAACAAAAATATTTAATTACTTCTGTAATCATTAAATGTCGCTACTATTTTTATTTGATTTTAAGTCATTTTTTTTTTTTTTTTTTGTTTTGTACAACTATTAAATATTTGTTATTAGAAATGTTATGTTTTCCTCAAAGATAGAATCTTTGTTTTTAAACCATGTTTTGTTTTCCACAACTATTGAGTGTTTGCTTTTAAAATATATTTTTTCTCCATATTTATTGGATACACATTTTTGTGTATCAATGCAGACGTTTGTTAGGAAGCAATCAAATTACTAGTGAAGAATAACAGACATATTCGAAAAACTTAACGCAGCTTTACATATCTTTGTTAAGCAAAATTCACTAAAGTTGTATGCCAGAATGACTGTTAGCTGAACATATATTAAACCTACTTTAAGCGACATTATGATTTCTTTCCATTTTTTGTTTATGCTTTGAAAGGAATAGTCGCTTTAACACTCCTATTCCAGTCTTCTATATATTCATTCTTCTTTGGATTATCATTTTTAATCATTACATATGAACTTTTTATCCCAATTAAATATTTACGCAAAAAATCAAAAAGTATATATAAATGCACAAAAAAATAACGAAAATATAAAAAATGTTTTATTGATGTAAATTCAATTAAAACAAATAAAATAAACTTTTTATTCGAATATTTATGTTATTTATTACAGAAAATTAATAGTATTTATTATGTTAAGCTTCCTGTATTTCTCTTATTTTTATCTTTTTTACTAAGTAATAATATTAGAAACAATATTTTAAGAGGAATTAATTTTATGCTTAAACCATAAAAAATTGTTATAAATTTAAATAACTGAATGAATTAATAATCGGTAGTGTACAGCCTTAACTATAAAAAAAAGAAATGAAGTACAAGTGTTGCCGTCTTCTAAATTCAAAAACTTTGTATGTTAAAGCTGTGTTTTTGCATACGTTTTCTTAAAAAATGTTCGTTACCCTCAATGTGTTGGGTAAGTGTTTATGAATTTATTAAATGTTCGCGAATAAAATAGTGAATGTTTGTAAAAATAAGCTAAATAAGTACAAATATAAGAGGTAAAAATTTAAAAGTTTCAAGTGGCATTTTATACTATATTAAAAATTCGGATAATAAACGACATAAATCTATTAATTCCATTTGCATTCAAATATCCTTATATTCACTTTAAGGTTTTAAATAGAACATTAAGAAGACTACGAAGATGTTTATTTTTCGGTTACCCTTAAATCGTTAGAATCTAATTTTAATGTTACATTTCCAAACAAAAATAAAAATACGGAACTGAGTTCCCATGTACATATTTATATGTCAGTAATTAGTATGTAAGAAGTTAAGATGTAAAATAATACTACATATTAATAAATAATTTTCTTTATATTTTCTCTTTTATGAAATGTGTAATGGACTTAATAAAAAATTAATAAAAATAATAATTTATTTATGTGCTTTCTTTTAATAAATTTAACAGAGGAAACTTATAACTCTTGGTCATAATATGATAAAATTGTATTATAGTATGATAAAATGAAAAATATGATATGACTTAGGTGAATTATAATGTGACAAAACGGAATAAAAATATAAAAAACGCACCATAATATGATAAAAAGTAGGTTTATAATATGATTAATATGATGATACAATAAAAAATATAATATTATAAAAACAATTTAGCATATATTATGCATATTTAACAAAGAATAGAATTTTTTACATAATTTGCCATTAGTGAAGGTTCCTTTTTACTATCATATACGTTTTTCTACTCCGATTTCCTAAAAATTACATCTCAAAAATACTACACGCAGAGAAAAAATATGGTTACTGCATTATCACTACTACAATATTATGTTCTAATACTACAATATTATGTTCTCATTGTTAATTTTCTTGAATTAATATGGTTGGTTGCAAAAATTACATGTTTTTAAATATTTTTACCAGAAACACAATTTTTCTAACATGGAAAATATCATTACTTCTACAACCACTAAACATTTGTAATCCTTTTTCTTAAACCATAATCTGTTTTTAAACCATGACCATTATTATTCCCATAACAATAAAATGTTTCAAATAAATATAATACTTGTCCTATTCAAGACCCTGGTGATAACTTTAACAATTTATAACGACTTCAATAAATTATGTTATGTTATTTTATTATATATATATATATATATATATATATATACATATATTTGCTACACCATCGGCGACGCGATTCTGTGAAACAAACAAAAAAGTCGAGGCTTAAAACAAAAATTCAAAATTAAAGCAAAAATAACTTTTTAAAAATTACTTGTAAAGTACACAAAAAAGTTTAGATGATCGAAATCGGAATTTATTTGTAAAAGCTACGAAATCCTAATTTTTTTCAAGCTTTATTTGCTCATCTCTGACACAATTCAGCCATTCCATTTTACAACAGGTTGATTATTTGTCCATTTTTTTTTTAATTTAGTTCCTCGTTTAAAACTACATATTTATTACCATTTCTTTGCTATCAACCTCATTTCTAGGATATTGGGAAGTTATTTCCATCAGACGGAAGGACAGACAGATATATATTGCCGAATAAACTCTGAAACATAATCTTTAAAAACTGAAAGAGATTTATTTTTACGCCATCTTCACTACAACAATATTATGTTTTCATTGTTAATTTTCATTAATTTTAATAATACTCACGCAGAGAAAAGCATGGTTACAGTATTACCACTACAACAATATTATGTTCTCATTGTTAATTTTATTGAACTTTAATAACTATGTGCTCATGATAACAATAATTTTGATTCAATTTCGTCATTTAATATTTACACTCAATAAGAATTTTAATATGACTGACTTAAAAATTATATATTTTCAAATATTTTTACCATAAAGAAATTATTTTGTATATATTAAATAATATGAAACGTATATTTACTTCTACAACCATTAAATATTTGCAGTCTTTTTACTTGGTCTTAAACTACATTCTGTTTTTAAACCGTATTAACATTATTATTCCTATAACAATAAAATGTTACAAATAAATATAATACCTATCCTTTTCATAAACTTAATGAAAAACTTCAATACTTGTTTGTTTTTAAATACATTTTTTTTTAATATTTGTTTTCTAACTTCAATGTAATTCTCATTTAATTTATATATGGATAAATATAAATAGATAAGGTTTGGCTATACTCGGTGTGATTCAAGCAATATGAGATATCTTGCATTTGAACCACATATGGTGGTACAAATGAATATAACTAAATAATAATATGATAAGATTGGATAACTATATGATAACATGAGGTAAAAATACGATAAAATGGAATCATAACATGACAATGTGGTATAATGGTATAATAAGTTTGTTCAATTATATGTGAAATTATAATCAAAACATGAAAAAACAAACCATAAAATTGGATGCAATATGATAAAGTGGAATCGTAATAATTATTACTTATAATCATTTCAATCATAATGTGTTGCTCTTAGATTATGGTCACTACAACTATATTTTTTCTCAGCGTGCTGTGTTCATGATAATTTATTTTGTTTCAGTGTTATCATTAATTTATTTTTTTTTTTCAATTAAATTCAATAAAATTGTAATATAGTTGACTACAAAGATTTTATGTTTTTGAATATTTTTTACCAGAAAAAATATTTTATTAATATCGAAAATATTATTTTTTCCACAACCATTAAATATTACCAATCTTTTTCCTTGTTCTTAAACCTTATTCTGTTTTCAAATAATATTAATATTATTATTATCATAACAATAAAATGTTACAAACAAATATGCTTTTACATATATAGTTTAAAAATTCATAACTTGTTTGTTTTTGAATATATTCCGTTTTTAACGTTTGTTTTCTACCTTCCATATAACTACCATTTACTTTATACATGAATTAATATAAGTAGATAAGGTTTTGTTATATTTGATGTGATTCAAGCAATATAAGATATTGATTAGCTACTATTAAAGGATTCAGCTAATCAAAAATGTCTTGTATTATCGTGCACAACATATGATGGTAAAAATAAATAATATAAGTTAATTAATATTTAATATGTAAATAATTTGTTATGATTAGTAAATACTTTTATCTTTTTTTTTTTTTTTTTTTTTTGAAACAAATATAATGGGCTCATTAAACAATTTATAAAAATACATATTTTGTATTAATGTATTTTATTTTAATATGTAAAAGGATGGAATTATAATGTGATAAAATGGAAACACAATATAAGAAGATTGGATAATAAAATTATAAGACGGAATAATAATATGATAAAATGGGAACATAATATGGTAATATTATATAATAATATAATAAGATTAGATAATAATATGATGAAATGGAATAATAATATAATAAAATGAAATCTTAATCTGATAGAAGAGGAAAATAATGTAGTGACATGGAATAATAACATAATATGATAAAGTGGAATCATAACAATTATTATTTATAATAATATATATTTTTAACTGTGACCATATGTTCCAATAATAATATGTTGCTCTTACATTATGGTCTTTATATCTATATTTTTTCTCAGCGTGTAAATATGAAATCTATTACCCTTTCGTTCGGAACTGTACTCTTTGATGCGCCTGTATAATTTAATGAAATTTCAACAAATGAAGTATCCTTAAAGTCGAACTTAATCGAATATCTTCAATTTAATTTATTATAATTTCTAATTTTTGTATTACTTTAATATAGACTTACTTTGCCTGGTTAAACATTAATTTGATATGCAACACTTAGAGGTCTGAAAATGTTGTTGCTATTTTTAATTGTCTGCAATTTTAAATCTCATCAAATTCACACTCACAGACAAAGGTAAACAAATCCCAACAAAATATTTGTAATTTTAAAATTACTTTGTCTGATTTATTATTATTTATTTTTTTTAATGTTTGCCTTCTTCAGTACGTGATCTTAAAAGTTGTTTAGTACCTTTTCGCACAAAAAAAAGAGTATGCGGTTGTAACTACAAAGTGTCTATTTGAAATATTTATTTACATTTTTTCTGTATTTATTTCTTTCGCATTTATTTGTTTGTATTTTTGAAATTTATTTGTATCTGTGGTAAATTTATGCGAATTGTGTCAATCTTTTATGTTGATGGAGTTTATTATTTTTTTTACGTTTGTTTATGTTGGAATTTATTATCCATCATTTGAATGAATATTTATTTGCAAAATAAATAATTATATTTATATATTTTCTACTATAATTAATACTATTATCTTTTTTCTTCTTATTTACCAATGAATGAGTTTTAGATGAATGAGTAAATTGTATATCAAGTAATTTTTTTGTGATTGTCATGACTTTGAGCAATGAATTATTGTAAGACACACACTGTAACTGTGTAAATAACGAAAAAACGTGGAAATTCGAGTATTATAATTTAATATTAGTATATAATAATAGTAATTACTTATTTGTTAATTTTATGAATTATATCAACATGTTTATTATTATGTTGTCATTATTAGCAATAAATTTATTTATTTATTTTTTTCCTTAAGCAATCCCTATGAAAGGCATTTAATTGAATTAAAGCCTACTTTTTGAAAAAAGAAGAAAATAAAAAACTTGACATGTTCCAATTAATTTAATACGTCGTCAATATTCACATACAATAAGAAGTAATCGAAATTAATTGGGAAAGGAAATTTGAAGGTGAAAAACTAGGAAAATTTCAAAATAAATGATCCTAGAAAAATTTTTAGAATTTAAAACAATTAGTTCAAAATATTTAAGTCATTAGGTCTTTGTTAAAATCTTAACCACTACAGATTCTTTAATAATAAATCATCAACTTGATTCATTTGATTAAAATATTAATTTTTTTCCAATTAAAATGTTGATTAATTCAATTAACACATTATTTAAAATTTAATTTTTTTAATTATTGCTTTCATTACGATTTAAAATGTGTTTAATTGTTTTTTTTTTTCTTTTGCGTTTTTTTACAATTTTTCGTAATTGATATAATCATTTTGATGAGAGGTGCAAATTTAAAAATTTTTTGATCAAATGAATTATTTTGGTGATTAAAATAATTTTTTGATCTTTTCTGCGTAAGTTTTTATGAAAGTATTATAATCAAGTTCCACTGCTTCAATTATATTTGATACATTTTATTGAACTTTTTAACAACAAATTATAGGTTTCTAAATTCTTGATTATTATAACAGTAATAAGAATAGAGCATCAGTTGCTCAAATATTACGCTCTCAGCCAATCTGTACAATAATCATCTTATTGCAAAGGTTTGGATGAAAATCGAAACAATTTAATGAATTTAATTTGATTCATAAACTTTTAATTAATTTTTGCATTTTTTATGCGTCGTAAGTAAAGTTTTGCCGTTTTGGTTAAAAAAACATTCCAAAGGTAATTTGAATACATTTATAACTAAACCCAAAGGCCGGAATTTAATTTCTATATTTATATATTTTATGTTCGATTTGACTTTTGCAAAAGATAATAATTGCAAATGATAACTTATTTGGAAAAAATTAGATTTTTTCAAAAAATGCAAGAAATCGCAGAACGAGACAAAGTGGAAAATTTGACCCAGATATGAGTCCACTTGTTTCAATTGATTTTTACCAATTTTAACCGAAAATTTACAGGCCTATTAAAAATTTAAATTCTTACGAACCCAGTTTTTTCCTGGGTTGCATAAAACAAACATTTTTTTCATATGATTCTGACTAGTTCTTACTATTTTCATATTAAATTATAAAAGTACCTATCATCAGATCTATTTGCCATAATTAGCTTTTTTTAAAAAATTGTTGCAGTCAAAAATTAAAAATTAATGAAAAATTTTTAGAAGACCTGTTTTTATACATATTTTAAATTCGCTTAACAAACTCATCTTTGGTCTGTTATATTATGATGGCAAATGGTAATAAAATAGTAATAAAAACAAAATTGATTTTATGGAGTTTTAAAGTATATTATTAAATTACGATAACAAAAACCCAAAAGAAAAATATGACAAAAATTGTATTTTGGCCAAGAAAAGTGGTCGGTGAAACCATAGTCCACTGTTGTTGGATGTTGTTTTATAATTTTTCTTAAGTTAAAAAAAATATAAAAACAAAATAAATCCCCTAATTTGACGACGCTGATTAAGTAATTGAAATTAAATTACATACCAATAATTTATTAAATAAATGTATACACTGTGAAAATATTTTAAAAGCAAAAAAAAAAAAATCCTAAAAAATAGATTTGTGAAATCCACAACAAATATATTGAAATAAACATAAACATGCGATATTGTTATGTGAACAATATTATGTTTTCATATTTATTTTTCATTGATTTCAATAATAATGTAGTCGTGATAACAACGTCTTTATTTCAGCTCTAAAATTTAAAATTTACCCTCCATCAAAATTTTAGTATGGTTGACTACAATAATAATATGTTTTTAAATATTTTTATTAGGAACCCAATTTGATCAAAATGCAGAAGTAATATTATTTCTACAAATATTAAATATCACCAACACTTATATTTGTTTTTAAAATATATTTTGTTTTGAACAACTGTTGAATGTTTGTTTTGAAACTTGTTATGTTTTCCTCAAATATAGAGTATTTGTTTTTAGATTATGTTTTGTTTTCCAGAAATATTGAATGTTTGTTTTTAACCATATATTTTTTTCTGCACAACTACTGAATACATACTTTTGTGTATCAGGTTAGTACTTTGTCCGTAAGCAATCACTTAGCCTGTGAACAATAAGTTTTTATATATTTGTTCAAAATTCGTTGTGAATTAGAAAATATTTGTAAAAACCAATAAAAGTGAGTTAAATGCAATGAAAATGGTAAAAAATTTAAACCTTCAATTAGCAATACAACAACATTAATAACAAAGGTATATAACTTGCAAATGATGCAGAAGTGTTCGTTTTTGCTAACGAGTTTTTAATTACAAATCAGATATTTTCTAGTTATGTTTCCTAATAAATTTCAAGCCAGGACTTCCTATCATATATAAATTCAAGTAAGGACTGATAAAATATTTTCGAAAAAAAAATATATTATTTATTACATATTATTCAGACTCAAATTTCAACTCAATTGAGACATCAGTAAGTGTACACGTAATAGAAGAGCTACCACTACCCTCACAGCATTTCTAAATTTTCCACAGGAAAAATGCCTATATTATCAGAACAATTCTCTAAATGAAGCACTGCTAACCACAGAGGTATGTACATGAATCATACATACAAATCGTCACCTAAATTTTTTTTTTATTCATTTATTTATTTACAGTTATTGTTTACAATTCAATAGATTAACACTTTATATTAATATTTTTAAAAAATTTAAAAGAAAATACAATTTAAAATACGTATTGAGTTGTCCTCGGTATATGTTGAAGGTACTTCATGGCTGGAAAATTTAATTTATAGTACGTATTCATATACCCATCTCCAGTATTCGGATTTTCATATATTTTTATTTGCTTTTGTTTTCATTTATATGGTTTATTTTATTTTAATTTGATTTATTTATTTTTAGATTTATAATTTTATGTGTTTTAATCTTGTTTAGTTCAGTGAATTTTTATAATACTATCCCGCAAAGCTCGTAAGCTTGTCTACAGGAAATTTTAATAATAATTTACTATATATTAAATTCAACGTGTGTTCAGTGCAAATTTATTAGGTAGTTTTTAATGTCTTTGTATTTTTTGTATTTATTTTTGGTATTTAGGATATTTATGGGTATTTTGTTTAGAACAGTGGGCAGTACGACGGGCAGCGTGTTTCGGCCATACTCATTTGTAAAACGTTGAAATTTATATCTTCCTTGTGATTTTATTCTTGTGTTATGTGTCTGATCAATTGTTTGCAAAAATCGACTGTCATCATCAAATTCTTTGATAAGTGTTGTGTGGTATATGTTTTTGACATTCATTATGTTTAGGTGTTTTTCCAAGCTGTTTGATTTAGGAATATTGGTGGAATCGGTAGTGGTGTTGAGATTGTTCTGGTAGTAATGGTGATGTTTTTTCCATTAAGTTCTAAGCAGGCTGTCTTGGGTTTTTTGCAGTGTGCTGTTATATCTGACATTTCCCCATGCTATTATTCCGTATCAGATATATGATTCGGCTAGTGAGAAGTACGCTTGGCGGAGTACACTGTAAGGAGCGCAGTTGCTTAAGTGTTAAAGTATATATGACGCCTTTCTGAGTTTTTTTTTTTGCAAGTTTTGAATATGTGCTTTCCATTTAAACGTGCTATCTATGATTACTAACAAATATTTATAGGACTTGATTTTTTCTATAGTGGAACAAGAAGTGTTATTAGCGTGTGTATTATTGCAGATATTTCTGTGTGTACAGTCTGTGTTATAAAATTTGATTTATATATTTGAATCTGCGATGTGGGATTGTTTAATATGCATTATTTTGGTTTTATTTGCATTGATGATGAGGCCATTGTCATGGCTCCATCTGGTTGCTATATACAGTTGCTGTTGCATTATGTCTTTTGCGTTTGCTATATTGTTATCAGCTACAATTATGGCGGTATCATCGGCATATGCGAAGGTTGTTCTTTCTTTTAAACATTTGAGCATGTCATTTGCATATCTTATGAACAATAAGGGTCCAAGTTTTGAACAATCGTATGACATATTGTTGCTTAATTTATTATTTATTTTTACGCAGAAGTTTGTGCAATCTAAATAGCTTTTAAACCGTTGTAGTAAATTTCCTCTTATACCATTTTTCTCTAGTATTTATAATAATTTCTTATGCGAAAGAGTATCAAATACTTTACTGAAATCGATAAATAAAACTAGTATATGCATATGTTTACTTAGACATTTATTGATGTATGTTGAAAAATTTTCTAAAAGTTTGTTAATGTTTTTACCTTTCAAACTGATTTTTATTGATGATTTTATATTTTTGCAAAAAGTTTGTTAGTCTTCTGAATATTATTTCCTCAAGGATTTTGTCCACAACAGACAAAATAGCTATTGGCCTATAATTGCTAACGTCCAATTAATCGCTATTTTTATATATTGGCCTAACTATTAATCTTTTAAGCAGACTTGGCACAATTGCTTGTTCTAAAATAGAATTTATTAATGTTGTAAAAATTGGTGTTAAAAAAGTAGCGTTTATTTTAAGATCTTTCGGTCATATTCCGTCAGTTCCGGCACATTTTCTAATGTTTATATTTTTTAAAATATTGTAAATTTCCTCTTCGTTGGTACATTCAACATAAATAATGTTAGTCACTGGAATATTTATATAATTTTTTGACATTTGCATTGAAATTTAAAGAAAAGTTGTTTGTTATATTAGTTAGGTCATCATTTTAAAAATTTTTCATTATAAAATCATTAATATTTGCAGATTTTTTTTGCCAATTAATTCATTTATTAATTGCCACGTTATTCGCATATCGTGTCGATTTTCAATAAATTCATTTTTATAATATTTATTTTTTCCAAAAATAATTGTTTTATTTAATTGATTTCTAAAAGTTTTATATTCGTTTTCATATCTTTTGTTTTTTCGATTATTGTGCCATGTTTTTAAAAGTTTATCCCGAAAATCCCAAGCTTTCAAAATATCTTCACTTATCCAGGGATATAACGATCTTTTTTATATTTTTTTCTTTTCTAATTGATTTGTTATGTATTTCCTGTATATTATTAAACAAATTATTTTGATTGGATGTTGTATAAACGCATTCCAATTTGTATCGCGAATTTTTTTTATTTATTTTATAATTGTAAAATTGTGGCCTCTGATTGAAAAGGTTTTCCTGCTTTTTATTGTATTACTATGTACTGATCCAAAATACATCTACACAGAAAATTTCAAACTCATATCTCCAAAAATGACATCAATATTAACAAAAATCAAAAAGCCGTAATAATAAAATAATAACTTAGTTATTATAGCAAATAAAAAGTTTTTTCTATTATTTTGGAAAATATATAATATACTCAATAAACAAATACTGAAAATAATAATTTCATATTAATATGTGAAATATAGAATATGATAGAATATAATAACAATATTATAAATTATATCATATATTATGATAAAATGGGATTATAACATGATAAAATAGGATTATATTATGATAAAATGGAATTATAATATCATAACAAGGGATCAAAATATGATAAAATTGAAACACGGTATGATAGGATGGAATCAAAACATATTAGAATGCAATCACAATATGATATAATTGATTTATAATATGATGAAAGTACCCTAAAATATAATAAAATGAGTTAATAATATGATTAGATCTAATCATTCCATGATAAAAACATGATAAAATCGATAGCAATATTATAAGAGAAGTTCATAATAATATTAAATAGCAACATTACATAATAAAACCGTACTACACTATGATAAAATGGAAACATAATAATAATTATTTACAAACATACTAATTTTTAACTGTATGTTGTTCTTAGATTATGGTCACCAGAACCATATATTTTCTCTGCGTAATAATATATATGTTCGCGAAATGGCAAAAGTGCGCAACATACGTTAAATCTGACACCGGAATCATTAATTATGATGCTTTTAAGGTCTGAAGTTCGCAGAAACTTTTTTTACGAGGGCTATTTCTTAAAAAATCGTCTTGGTCAAAAAATTAAATTTTACGATTAAAAATTTTTATGAAATGATTTTCTATAATTTTGATGTGAATTAATTGAAAACTAATATATTTTTAAACTCTAATCAATCCTCAAAAATAAAGCGGAATCAAATCACGGACATTGCTCGCTCCAGAATGAATTTTGTGAAGGCCTTCTAAAAACGGTTGTATGATAAAAAGCGCTGATGCTGTGCGGGCACTGATTACGCCAACCAACACATGTCATATGGTGAGATTAAAAAACTCCTAAGTATTAATTCTATTAAAAAGTATTCAATATTACATAAATATCTGAAAATTTTTTCTCTTCCAACCCCATATAAGTTTACAATCGTTTTAATAAAGTGCACGTTGACTTTTTCAAGGAAACGAGGAAAAAAGAACGTTACAGATGGCGAAATCTGAATCTATATATATGATTCCTAAACAAAAGATAAGTCAGTAGTATTACTTCTTCAAAGTTTGCCCAACCCCATAAAAGTTGAACCCAGTCGAAGCATTTAAAGTCAAACGGTCGCTTGTTTCCGTATACTCCGCTAGTATATGTTTGGAGTATCAAAGTACTGTTATTTGTCAGTGATATGCGATCATTTGTTTGGCAAAAGTCTTCCAAGAAGTAAGGAAAATTAACTGCCGAAATAGGATCATTCTCCACTATAATAATTCTAACCGCCAATATTATCAGCGCAAACATCGAAGTGTAGGGTTATTTGCCATATAAGTTTAATATGTTATCAAATAACTTCATTTCGTTATATAAAATATAATAATAAAATAAATTGCTTGGCCAGCTTATTTCAACATTTTAAAATCGGTAATTGTAACAAAAATACATATTTTTGAGGTGCTCCAATCAAAGTGAAAAACTGCCTTACACAGAAAAAAGTCACCAATCACCAAATATATTAGAAAATAATACATTCAATTAAAAACTTTTTTAAATTTGAACCTCTCACCAAAATGATTATATCAATTACTAAAAGCTTTAAAAAATGAAAAACAGAACAATATTTTCAATTCAAAAATCGATCAAATCAATCAAGTAGATAATTGAATGAATTAAAAATTTAACTGAAGAATAGAATGTTACTTAAATTTTATTTTTATTTTATATTTACTTTAAAATATTCATTAAATTTAGATGCAAAATAAAACAACTGTGTTAATCTGTGTAGACTTGGTTTAAACCTATACGGCATTATCACTACATGTTCTCATTGTTAATTTTAAAATAAAGTGTTCATGACATCATGCTTTTGTTTCAGATTTGTCATTAAATGATTATATTGAATCAAAATTTTAATATAGTTGACTATAAAAATTTTATGTTTTTGAATATTTTTATTAGGGACAAAATTTTATTAATATAAAAAATGTTGCCATATTTTTTTTCAAACCATATTAATATTATTATTTCCATAGAAATAAAATGTTACAAATAAATACACTTTGTACAAATATGGTTGAAAAAATCATAACTTGTTTGTTATTGAATATATTTTGTTTTTAACGTTTGTTTTCATTATAATTCTGATTTAGTTTGTGCATGAATTAATATAAGTAGACAAGGTATTGATATGTTTGGTACAATTCAATCAATATAAGATATTGATTAACTACTTTTAAACTACTTTTGGCTTTATTTAATAAAAAGTATCTTGTATTATCTTGTACAAACGAAATTATAATCTGATAGAATGGAATACTAATGTGGTAAGATGGTATAACAGTATGAAAAACCCATAATGTGAAAAAACGAAAAATAAAATCGCACAAAATATGATAAAATAGAATCATGACCATACATATTTTTAGCTGTGACCATATTTTCCAATCATAATATTATGGTCACTACCAGCGCTACCGTTTGGCGACTTTAGTCGCTAGTTGCCCCTTTTTCAATCACCTGGACACTTTAAAATGGAACTAAATGGCGACTTTTTAATACTATGTGTTATCTGACGAGAAACCAAGTTGTTGGAAATATCTCGATCAATTATATATTAATTCCAACGAAGAAATTAATTATTTAATTTTTTTTTTCACAAGATAGAGATGTAGAAAAACACAGAAGAATTTATAAATGAACTAAAACTGTTAAGAACTAATGCTAATGATAAAGTTTATGAACAACTATTTAAAACATCAAATGCAGAATCTTTTTGAACTGGATTAGGAAAATTAAGAAAATAGACCTTATTTATATTTTTACTTTGGCACATAGTAGTGCCTCAGTGGAACGCTAATGAAAAATAAATTATCCAACATACTTAAGTTCAACACTTCTGAATTTATGCTTTCAGTGTCCTAAATTTGTTAGACGAGTAAAAACAGAAGGTTTAATTAATAAAAAGAGAATTTTATGTTAACTATTTTTATAAATAAATCTTTATTTTTGCAATAATACAAATTGGTATTAATAAGTTATTTTGTCTTTAATAACATTTAACTAGTAGCTTTCTTAAAATACAATATTTTTTGTTTTTGTTTTTATAAAATAAAAAAATTTTAAGGTATTAAAGCAGTTGGCCCCTTTTTTGGACACTTTTTAAAAATTCTCAACGGTAAAGCTGGTCAATACACCTATATTTTTTCTCTGAGAGGTTTAATTACATAATACACCAGAAACAGTATGTAAGTAGTTTAATTATGCATTTTAATATAAATTACACAGAATTTATAACATTGTTGACAACAGTATATTTGTATCAAATTGTGCCGTTTACATTTCATTACCAACATATAATGTTTACAACTACTGTTATATGATTTAAGATAAGATTTAAGACAATTTTCTCTGATCAAACAGATGTCACAAATGTCAAACACAATATAAAAAGAATTTCAACAAAATAATTTTTAGTAGTGTCATTATTTGTTAATATACGATTGTGCGTTGTTAATATACGATTATATATGTATACCAACATATACAATCGTAATATGGTTGCAGATCAACCATAATTTTGCTGTGTCTCAACTATATTATATACATGAAGTTAAATCCATATATAATCAAAATATAGTTGCAGCTCAACCATAATATTAAAAATATATCCCAACTTTCTGATATAACATTTAACATCAAAATTTGCTTGCACAAAAAGAATAAAGGATTCATTACATCATTTTCCTATTAATTCTCTGGACAAAAGACATCTAGGTTTTCTTTCTTTTCAGATTTTTTTTTAAATATGTCACTCAATAATTTGGTCGTTTGGTTTTTAAAGGATTTTAAGTAATTCATAGATTTTAGAAACACTCATTAACTTTATGACCTTCAGGTTACAAGAATTGGAATAATGTGTAAAATTTTATTTTTCTTTATCCAACTAGCTGCCATAGAATTTTATTTTATATAAAATTACTTCAATAAAACTAAATAAATTAACATACAATATAATGTTATTAATTACTTATCTAATACAATATATCATCCATTCGCTAAGTTTGTGAAAGTAAATTTGCAGGTTCAAAAAAATCTTTAAATGAACTTTAAAATAACTATAATTATAGCTTACACCTTGTCGCCACAAAATGATGTACCAAATGTTCCCATAATCATGTATCATGTTTAACAGATGTTCAAACAAGTATGCACTAACAATGTGTATAAATGACATTTTTCATTTATTTATTTATTTTTTTTTAAATGTTCATACTTGTATAGTTTATAACGACAAATTCTCCATTTCCATTAGACACCTTTCGGTGACTTTCAATTTAAATTTAACATATTTGGCGTCTGGGTATTTTCGTTTTATTCCTTGTACGAGTTTATATGACTTTTTCATAAATTTTCTTTTATTATAATCATTTGAAGATGCAGTCAAGTGTTGTGGCCCACGTCTGATGATGATGACTACCTTGCCACCATAACCACAGTAATGTTATGCCATTTAGCGGTTACAGGAAATTATCATTCCTTTTTTTAATACTGGCTATGTTTGACGCCGCTGCTGCTACTTCTATTTGTTTAATACAATGCACAAAGGGATCTCTCGTACAGTTTTCCGGCAGAAACTCTAATTTTAAAAGTTTGAATTTTGCAAAACAAAATATCGCATTCAATAGCTAACAATGTGCTGAACTTTACAACAAAATTATTTTTTGGTATGCCATTTGTTGAACAAGGTGAGCGCCTCCAAGAACAAAGTGTTTTCATGCATAATTTCTTTTTTTTTAAATTACTGGAATATTAATCAATTTTAAATACAGAATTTATATATACAGTAAATTATCGATATCCTAAAATGCAGAGTCATATATTTTTAATGCTCGTTTATTAATTAAACAATGACAAATGCTCATTTTAAAATTTATATTTTTTGTATAAATTATTATATAAATTTGAAGTTTCAAAGTTGTATAAGTCATAGGTTAGAGAACAAATATTCGTATGTATGTTATAGCCAGCATTCCAAAGAATAAAAATATAATAAAATTGTTCAACCCAGAACTGCCCTGTTAATTACCATTTTTAATTTTCTAACTTAGTTTCACAAAAAAATATAGTTTCATATTGTTACAAAATGGCACTTTTTATTTGCAATCCGAAAACGATATAATATGGTTGTAGACGTTCTTGAGAATATCACAAAACAATTGTAAAAAATTTCGGAACACCTCATAAATTTCGAGATATTGCAAAAACAAAAAAAAGTATTTGGGATAGTTCCTGCACATCAGATTTCATAGCTTCATAAATTTTTAGTCAATTTACGATTTTTCAATTGATTTGATTTTGAAAGCAGACGGACGTAGCTTTTTAACTATATTATCATCTTTTATATACGCTCCAATCAAATAATGAGTTGTTCACCACTTTTAGATTCACTTTCCTATTCCTTTTTCGAAATTTTGGCTTTGATGTAAATTTTTCAGACCTTTTTTAAAAGACACATATTTGGTTACAAAGTTTGAAATGCTATTTTGTTTAGATCATGTTTCTATATCCCTATATAAAATTCCTTAAAAACTCAAAAAGTTATTTAGCATTTTTTAATCTTTAATAAAAAAAAAAAAAATATAAAATTTATGCACGGGTGATTTTGCAATTTTTTTTTTTTTTTTTTGAATGGGAAGCTCTATGTGGAAGCAAACTTTTGGAGAATATTCGAAAATTATGGTTTCATAATTTTCACTGAAATAGAATCTGTGTAAGAAAAGGCATTTTGAGAAAACTTTTTCATGGCAATTTCAACCAAATTCACTTAAATCCTCTTTGGTAAGAAAGTTGTGTGTCAAATTTCATTAAGATATTTTTCAAATTGTGGCCTATAGTTTCATCAGAATGTTTACATTAATAACGGTTGGACTGACGGACACCGCTGAATCGGTTTAACAAATTCTTTGGTGACAAATTAAACACTGTAAGTTGAGTAAAGCCGGATAGCACTCGGGGCGGACATCTCAGGGGGACGAAATTTGTTTTACATAAGGATTGCCTGGTATTGAAAATGAGCAAAATCAGTTCATAAATAAAAAAAGTTAAAGACCAAATAGTAGAAAAACAGGGTGTCCGCCGTAACTTTTACTTAAAAGCATGTACATCAACGAAATTTTGCACAAATAGTTTAAGGATCAATATTAACTAGCAAACCAAAAATTACCATTGTCTGCCCTCTTTACCGCCCACCTCACTTATAAGGTTAAATATCAACGAAATTTTGTACAAATAGTCCAAAGACCAATGTAAACTCGGAATAAAAGGTAAAATTTTAAAAAGTTCCAGATGGTGGGTATATAGATTCGGCCAAGCCGAATATAACATTCTCACTTGTTACTTGTTACTTTTTATTTCGGTTTTTCGAATGTGGTATATAACTTTTTTAACACTTTGAAGATGCTGAAATATTACCCTTTTCAACGATACCAGTTTCTTGTTATAAAAACTTACGGCTTAGTTTATGCCGCAAAACCCATTTTTTGACCCAATGTGCAATGTTTAAATAAATTTTGTGAGATAATTTATAGAAATAAATGTATAAGGGGGTTATGATGTTTATTTTTTATTTTATTTATATTTTTAGGATAATCAAAGATTCACGTAACTGGCGTGTGAGAGCCTCCACTGATTCTGTCAACGCCGACAAAAAAAGGTGCTCAATACAATGAGTATCAAAAGTTGAAGATCAGGATAAAATGGTCGATTTTGAGATACACTGCTTTGCATATAAATAATAAATACACAGTAAAAACTTCCATTAACAAATAATGAGTTAAAATGCTATTATAATAACACGACACTACTTACACCTTGGCAACATAACTCATTATTTTAACACGGTGATGTCATAAGAAGTAACTAGTTACCGTATATGCTTCTGAATAGGGACTTAAATAATTAATTAATTAATCTAATATAAATGCATATTAATTTGCTCAATAGTTACATGACTAGTTGCTTGTAATGAACAAATTAACCGTTGACATTAAACAACTTCTAGGTAATGCAGATGAACAGGTATGTCGTTCGGTATCTATATACGAGTATAATTACCAAGTTTTAGCTGGGTAACAACAAAAAATAACAATAATATAATAATACTAATAATAAAAATAATAATAATAATAATAATAATAATAATAGTAATAATAATAATAATAATAATAATAATAATAAAGACTTCCAAGTGTTCATTTAAATCCAAAACAACATGTTTCTCCATCTGATCAAGTACTATGAGAAAGTCCTTTAGCACATTCTACTTTAAAAATTGTGTATAAAGTTTCAAACCTTTTAACCAACTTAATACGATAGTTGTGCACTAAAAGCTTTAAGATTATAATAGGAAAAAAATCGAAAAAGTGGTCTAACGAGTGTCTTATTTATTGTCAATTGAATTGTAATTGGTGGTTGGTTGAATGCCTTCTTGCTTATATGGTCTTTTGGCATCCAGGCTAAAAAGACTTTAATTTGGTGTCATCATTTGGTGGGTAGTAAGCAATTCAAATAAACGTTTGTATTTTATGATCAACTACATGTTCACACTTATCTAGGTATGTATATGCTTGTGTATATAAGTACACATGTGTGAACACATTTACATTGTAAGTGATTTTGGCCCGTATTGTATGGAATACTGAAGTAATAACAAAGAAAAAAAACGGTGGTTAGGTGAGATTCTTCATATATTACTTTTTAGTTTAATTTTGTTTTTGTAGCTTATTGTACTTAAAACGGGTGCCTCGAAAAGAGATATTTGGTATATTTTTCCATGCAATTATGTTGAAAAATCATGTTCACTGCATAATACAAGTTTTGGGATCAGCGGCAAATACCACGACACCTTAGGAGAAGTATTGCAGTACGGCATTGTCATGGACAGACTTCAAAGAACGGCAGTGTTGTATATTACGGAAGCTTTGAGGACCACTGCGACTAATAATCTGGAGGCGTTGTTCTAACTTATTCCCACTGACCTAGTATGTAGTAGAGGAATGGCTTTAAACACGGCTATCAGTCTAAAAACTATTGGACAGTTGATGGATTCTACGTCCGGACATTGCTCTTTGCTTTATAGCGGAAAATTAACATGAGAACACATGGATTATGTTGTCCCGAGCGTCTGTTGCATAAACGGAAGTCTCTGAACAAGATCTGCTTGCAGTACAATTTGCACCAAACTTGGGCACCAAGACGCAGTAACACGAGAGTAAGAGTTTAGCAGTCGAAACTACCACAATGATCCTTCCGGTTATATATAACAACACCTATAACCAAACTGTATGTAAGGGAATTGATTTTTCAGGAGGCAAATTATCGTTGGAGAAGCTCAGTTCAAGCCGATTTGGAATCTCATCTATTCTAGTTTTATTATACTCATAAAAAGAAAAAAAAAAGAAAAAAAGTAAAGAAAAGTAAATTATTTTTTTTTTTTGGTTGTCTCATTTAATCAAATAGATGATTAATTTAATTAAAATGTTATTTTTTTAATTAGTTTTTTGATTCATTCAATTAACACGTTGTTTAAAGTTAATTTTGTTCAAATAATCATAATTTGTCAGTTTTTATAATTTTTAGTAACTGATATAATCATTTTGGTTAGAAGTGCATAAAATATTTTTTGATTGAATGAATCATTTTGGTAATTAAAATCATTTTTTACTTTTTCCTGTATATAAAAATTAATTAAAATTAATGGATAAGAAATAAATTTAAATTTATTAAATATATAAAAAAGTGTAATACAAAAATATGATTTGCAAAACAAACGAACTAAAATCGCAAAATTTTTTCTGAAGCTTACTTCAGTATAAAACAATACAAACATTAATGATACACAAAAAAATTATTACCGTATATTTTTCAATTAACATAGTTATTTCATTTTGCGTCTAAATTTAATAAATATATTCAAGTAAATATAAAATAAAAATAACATTCAAGTAAAATTTTATTTCTCACTTAAATTTTAAATTCATCAATCATCTACTTGATAGATTTGATAAATTTTTTAATTGAAAAAATGTTTCTGTTTTTCATTTTTTACAGTTTTTAGTAATTGATATAAACATTTTGGTGAGAGGTGTAAATTTAAAAAAAGTTTTTAATTTAATGAATTATTTACTAATATATTTGATGACTGGTGACTTTTTTCTGTGTATGAATCGACACACCGTTCATTTTACTGATTCGTTCAACTGAATCGATTCATTCATGAACAACACAACTCTAGTCGTTACAAACTTACCTAACAGTGCACAGAGGGGTGGGCTTTAATAAAACTTGGCTTTAATATTGAAATATTTAACATGGCTTGAAAGCAAATACTTTTCTTCATATAACTGCACAATTAGTTGTTTAATTTATATTTTATCAGGCCGTTTTAGACGCACCAAAATTAAGATTCTTTTACATTTTGCTTATATTTTTTTAAATTCTTTTTTATTATTTTTAAAGTTAAAAAAATCATCATGGCGTGTCACTTTTTGAACATTTATTTTTTATTTTTTTTATTAAATTTACTAATATTTTTGATGAAATCTTATTATTTTAGGTCGCGATTTTTAAAACGTTTTGATAATTAGCGAAATTATATCATAGAGTTTTTTAATAAATTTGGAATAATTTATTCCACTTTTAAAGAGAAAAACTTTATTTTGGCCTCTAAGCGACCAAATGCATTTGATGTGCTGATATCTTTTTAGTCTAAGTGCATTTAATTGTTTCAGCCCACTTGGACCATGAAAGTATGCACTTTCTAAAGTTAATGTGATTTTTACAAGTGAGCTTATATGGGATTAAATTATAAACCGATCTTTGTAAAATTATAAACGCTTATTTACGCTTATAAAATACTAACTTTTGTTGATTTTTTTTTAAATCATAATTAATTTAAGGTATTTGTGATCTTAAAACCACTTTTAGGAAGGACATATGTATGTGGGATAATGCAAGTAATAAACCGATCCTAAAAGAATTTATGTCTACTTCGTCATTATACCAAAGTAAATCTTTGCGTCAAATTATGTTACGATATTTCAAAAATTTTGAACTGTACAAGTTTACATAGACAAACTACCAACCAGAAGAAAGGTTATATCGATTCAGAAAGTAATTTTAAGTATTTTAATGTGAGTGTTGGACCAATATATTTATGTCTTACAAACATCAGTACAAAAGTATATTTTATGGTGTGAATATAAATACGTCAGTTAAATACGTTCTACACAAATATTAAATACGCTCCGCATGTTGTTAATTGATTTTTTTAAATGAAAAAAAAAAAAAAATAATTTTTTATTAAAAAAAAACTATATCAAAATAAAATTTTAAATAAAAATCAAAATATATTTATAAAACATAAAATATAATTTGTCGAATATATCAGTCTATACATAAAATTTCTTTGTACAAAAATTGAATATCAAGTTCTTATGGGTGTTGGGAGCAGACATGAATCGGGTGAGCATAGGAGTGACAGTAGCCTAGGATTAGAAGATTTCAGAAATGTATGTTATATGCCTAGATTCCATCTAGGATCAGAGATATATAATTTTTGAAAGTGCATTTTTTCGCTATGAAAATATGGAAAAAGTTGGAATTTTCAAGAGCAGACATGAATCGGGTAAGCAGAAGAGCGGCAGTATCCTAGGACTAGTTGATTCCAGAAATGTATATTCTATATCCAGATTTCATCTGGGATCAGAGATATATAATTTTGGAAAATGTATTTTTTCGCTATGAAAATATGGAAAAATGTGGAATTTTCAAGTATCTCCAATGGACATACATAGTTCGAAGTTTCGAACTATTTCTGACATTTTCTTTCACAATTAAATTCTTACCGATCATTATTTGAACAATTATTAAAATATTTTTCTTTACACTTAATTCAATTTACATTTTTATTTTTTTTTCACATTATTTCCTTAATAATTTTAGTTGTTTGATATAAATTGTAAAAAAATATTAAAATTTTGTGTCATTCTTCGATAAAAAAAATCAGTTTAAATGGATAACAGGAAGATTTTTTGTTTTATCCTAGACACCTGGCAGTGTTACGTAATTGCATGTCGAAATTTCAAACGAAACCAAACTGTTCATACTGTCTAAATGACATTTGATATAATTTCGTGAACAGCTGATACTGTCAACTATTTTTGTTTACATTTCACTGTTGAAATATGTTGTAAAGAGTTGAGAAAAAAATTTAACCATGTTCAGAGTTCCACGGAGATGGGCATCGTAATTTCAATGTAATTTCGCGGAAATTACACAAAATTATGTAATTTCGCAACTCTCAAAATGTATGGGAAATTATGTAATTTTAACTTGATTATGAAAGTACGTAATTTCAAGCCGGTTTGAATTCCCCTTTTAGGCTTTCTTTGTGAAAAACATTTGGAAAAACAAAAACTTAAGAAATTTTCAAATGACATGTTTTGTTCTTTTTCTGAAAGAGTGAAAATTCACAATCAACTTTTATTCATTAAGGTATCTCCCAAATTTTTAATTACTTTAAAATCGTTGTTTGACAATTATTTAAATAAGTAATGAAAAAACTGCAACTCTTCAAAAACAACAGGCGATAATTCAACTGTACTCAATCAGATTCAGTTGCTATTAATCAGTTAAGATGCCTCCCGAAATTCATACTGTATGCTATCTCGAAGTTTGGTACTTGTAACCTAAAATATGCGTTCCACACATGCGTTGTTTATAGAGATCATTAGAAGATTAAGAACTGCTGGAAAAAGTTCTTTATAATGATATGTAAAATAAATTTAAAAATGATGTATAATACTTTTGTCCAAAATTCCAATTTTATTAACTAAACAAAAATGCAATTATTAGATAATTTTCCAAAAAAAATCCGCAAAATATTTTTAATATCCCTAATAAATTCACCAATCTCCAAACAAAAATCCTTTCTGCAACAAAAATTTCCCAAATTTGTGGTCAAAACCCTAAATCTGTCAACCTTGACCATAAATTACCTTGTGATCTCTCTTTGGCGGTACCAAAGCATATTTTATGGAATATAATTAGACACCAACAGAATGGAATACGTATTTTCTATACTTCATCAGCATTCCTGGTGTTATATCCATTAAGTTTTCGTGGGAACCTAAACAAGTAAAATTTCGAAAAAAAAAAATAAAAATAATTTTAAGAATATTTTTGAATCTAATTCAACCAAAGCAGATTTCCTTTTGACTTAATTCTCTAGTACTAATAACATATCTCATATTTGAAACATTATTATATGAAAGCGAATAGGGTATAATTATTAGTTTTAAAATATGAGAATTTTTAACCTTTTCAAATTAAAATTATTTTACATTTTTTCATTTAAAATGCAGATGTATTTTTTTTTTTAATAATTTGATTTTTAGTCTTCTAGTTTTTTTTATATTTAATATAAGGCAAAAATAATTTATTAGCAGTTTTACTTAAAATGAGACATACATTTTTTGTTTTTTTTTTTTTTTATCAAATAAACCCCTCTTTAAAAAGTCCCCTTTTTGCAACTTTATTTTTCTCAACGGCAACGTTGATTGCAACCACCTACGCTGTTGTAAGTTATAAAAATTGCCATTTATACAATACAAAATATTTTCTTTTTAAAATTTTCAATAAAAATTTGCTTTTTTCCTAATTTTCGTTTTATTTTTTCTTTTTCTTAATTTGATAGACATCTTTTTCAACGATCCCAAACACTCATGCTAAAATTTGCTAATTTAGTTAATGCCAAATTTTTTGTTTCATGGCTTCTCAACTGATCTCCCAACTAAATGAAATATATTTCTAAAGCCTCAGTTAGTACAATATGTAAAAATCTAAATGAAATACATTTTTACGTAAATATGTATCCAATTATAATTATTATAAATGTGACATTAATACATTAAATATGCTTATAAAAAATGGCAATTGGATTGATTTATTAGAAAGTAAAATTGTTAGTATATGTTATGATGTTTTTTTTTTATCAAATGTTCTTAATATTTTTCAAAATAATATTCCTTTAGCAAATCCTGGGGTACATAAGCTTCCATGGTTACCAAAGGACTCAAAAAATTAAAAAATCTTAGAAATAAATATTATAAAAATATAATTCCACAAATAATAATGCTTATAAACAAAAGTTTCTTCAATTCGAAAAAGAATTTAATTTTCTCAATAAATTTCTATACAATCAGTATATTATGAGTCTTAATAACGACTTAATGTACAATCCAAAACGATTTTGGACTTTTATAAATTCTAAAAGAAATTGTTCTTACATCCCTTTATGTATGAACTATAATAACTTAACTTCAAATAATCTAATTTTAATGATGAAAATTTACGGTATGATAATTTTGATTTAAATGAAATAAACACCATTATGGATTTCGGTAATTTGCAACTATCTGTAGAAGATGTTGCAGAAGGTATTGTAAGGCTTTCTAATTCATTTAAGGGCGATAATGATGGTTTGCCAGCTTTTTTAATAAAGAAATGTTCTACTTCATTAGGTCTACCATTAAAAATTATTTTTAATAAGTCTTTAAGCAATGGCTATTTTATTAAAAAGTGGAAATTTACTACAATTTTGCCTATTTATAAATCTGGTGATAAAAATAATGTCATTAATTATAGACCAATTTCCAAATTAACCAATATTTAAAAAATTCTTGAACATATTGTTTATCATAAGCTTTTCTTCAATGTAAAGAGGTATATTTCTTTATCTCAATATGGATTTATGACTGAAAGATCAACCTGTACTAATTTGGCTGTTTTTACCAAGTATTGTGTTGATAGTTTTGAAGATCGATTGCAGATTGATGCGATTTACACGGACTTTGCTAAGGCATTTGACCGAGTACCACATGAACTTTTATTATTAAAATTATATAAATTGGGCATTCATTCCCGAATGTTATCTTGGTTTCGTTATTACTTGTCGGATAGATAATCCATAGTTTCTCTTGACGGTGTTTGTTCCACATTATTTATTCCTACTTCTGGAATTCCCCAAGGTAGTGTTTTGGGTCCACTGTTATTTAATATATTTATTCATGACATTGACCTATGTTTCCGAAAGTTTTATTATTTATTGTATGCTGATGATACTACGGATAGACAATCCGTAGTTTATCCTGATGGTGTTTGTTCCATATCATTTATTCCTACTTCTGGTATTCCCCAAGGCAGTGTTTTGGTTCCACTGTTATTTAATATATTTATTAAAGACATTGACCTATGTTTCAGAAAGTCTCATTATTTATTGTATGCTTTTTAAAACAATTTCTAATGCCAATGACGTTTTTAATCTCTAGGAGGATTTAGATAGGGTGAGTTCTTGGTCAGTCCGTAATGGTTTACCCTTTAATTTAAACAAATATTTTTCTGACTTATCATAGATATTGTAACACTGTTATATCTCGATATAGAATACATCAACATTTACTTTCATCCGTGGATGAAATTTTAGATTTAGGGGTATTATTTGATTAAAAATTATCATTTAATAATTACTGAAATTATATTATACCTAAAGCTTATTCAATGTTAAGCTTTTTATGCCGTAATTCTTATAATTTTGATCATTACACAAAAAAAGTTCTATATACATCCGTTGTGAGATTTAGATTAGAATATGCTTCATTTATCTGGAGCCCTTGAACTCAATTACATACAAATAGAATTGAAAAAATTCAAGTAAAATTCATAAGGTTTGCTCTTTCATTTTTAAACTTTTCATTTGTAAACCCTCAAATTTTGATTCCTACATACCCTGATAAATTTGCCTTGATTTCTATGAAAACTTTAGAAGCAAGCCTCTAAGGCAAAATAATTATATCTTTTATATAGATATTCAATAATTCTATTTTTATTCTAATTTTATATACTATTCAATAAATATTCTAATGAATTAGACTTAAGTATATCAAATCTTGAATTAAAAAATTTGTTAAAAATTTGTTTAAATAATTAATTTAATTATGTATATTAAATTATCATTGATATCTGTAAGGATAATATTAATATCCTTAATAATATCCATAGACTGAAACTAATAAATAAATAAATAAATATGTATATAATTCATTCCATGAAAGAACGCCCAAAAATTTTCCTTACGTATTCGGATTTTTGTTAATATTCGGCATACGCCGAAAGCTGGCGAATTTATTCACGATTTTCTTTTCTGAGAAGTAGGAAAAAAATTTGATAAATTGTGTAATTAAAAATTAATATCTCTATAAGCTGTACACGGATATGAATTTATTTGAAAATAATACTATCACTTAAAAATGCATTCATAATTCAATTTTATGATGCATTTCTGAAAAAATTCTACCCTTTCAATTTTTGTCCATCTCTGATATTATAAAAATTATAACGTTTACTAAAAATGCTCCAGATTTTTTCATACAAAAATATATATATATATATATATATATATATATATATATATATATATATATATATATATATTTGTTTCCTTATTTTTTGTGAGCTTATTTTAAAATTAATTTTAGCCATAACATTTCATAAATTGTTATTTGTGGTATAATATCTTTTTGTCCCAGAAAAATTCCTAAAGCACCGTATAGTAAATATATTTGTCCTCAATATTAATCAAAAATATTTAAAAAAAAGGGTAAAATTTTCTTAAAAATGCGTCTGAAAATTTCACTTTTGTTTTAAGTACAGTTTTAGCAAAAACACTATCTAGGGATTGTATATTATGATTTACAATATCCATTGTAATAAACTTTATATTGTTTTTTAAATCAATAAAATGCGACGTATATTTAAAGAGTTATAAACACTTAAAGTTACATATTATTGAATGAGAATAACCAAAAAATAAAAAGTAGCAAATTATGAAAAAATTAATTTTTTTTTTTTTATAAAAAACTGGTGGTCGTTTTTCTAAAATAAAAACTATTAAAATAGTAGATCATCTTGTCCCAGAACAATTATTATTGCATTTTATAGTAAAAAAACAAATAAAAATCGAGGGGTAGAAATTTGCCAAAAATGCATTGTAAAACCGCAAATGCCTTACGAGTACAATATTAAATAAATAATTTACCTTTTCATTATGGACTTTAAAGAGGTTTTAGTTGGTTTTCATTAGAGCATTGAATCATTAAAATCCTTCTACATCGTAAAGAGATATTAACATTTAAAATTAAGTACCTTTTCGAATTTTTTAACTTTCATAAAAATTTAAATCGTGAATAAATTCGCGATTTTTTTTTTTTTTTTTTTTTTTTTTGAAACTGGTAAAAAATAATATCTATGTTATATGCATGACAAATATGAACAAAAACTGATGACACTTAAAAAAAAAAAAAAAAATAAATTCTTTATAAATCTCTAGCGGCATGAAGGTTTTAAATGTAACAGATTGAGTTAGCTGACACGCCAAAACACATTACGTATCTACTAATTGAGGCTAAATTGTCACAGCTAAACTCTCTCTAAGTAAAATTTCTCTCTCACATATACGGGTGCCGTGTGAGTTGTGAGAGAACTACTACAAAAGAAAAACAGAGAAATTTTAACTCTAAGTATTACAATTATAAAGCAGTTTTACATTTTTTGCACTAGCCTAATTTTATTTTAAAAATTGGTCCATTTTGCATAAAGCACAAATTTTGGTATTTGGTATTGAGAATTTAAAACATTTTTATAAAACTCTGTGTGTATGGAGAAAATAAAAAATACCAACACATTCAAATTTTTGTAACTAACACACACTAAGACTTAGGTACTTTTTCACTAACACACTCTTAAAGTTTGGTACTTATGTCAAAGAGTCGGGCTATTTGTATATATTTTGGTTGAAACTATTTTACTTTGTTCACCACCTTGGTTCTTTTCTTTTTCTTTTTTATGTGGTTTGCTGCTTTTTAATTTAAATCTTTGTGAACGCAAAGTATGTTTACCATTTTCTGCGATCTTCCAAGAGGACGGGACGGAAGTTTTCTTTATTTTTCGCTACAATTTTGTAAATGAAGGTTATTTGTTAGTTTGTTATTGCTACTCATTTTGAAAGTGAAACAAAAATTCTATACCAAGTGAACCTATTGTTCTGATCGTGACCCAGCAAAAACTTTGCTTTCCTGATAAGATAGCGGGTATAATTGGAAACAAAAATAAAATACTTATTTTTTGCCTGTATGACTAGTTATTTTGGTTCGAGTTGTCCACAAATTCATGTAGTTATTTTATACTCAAGGGTACTCAAATGTACACATTACATAAACAAAAATCAAAAAAATTTGCCGTCAGTGAGATTTTAACTTGGGCATAAATTAACCATTCATTTCTAATGAGTAATTTCATACTCAGTACAACATTTCGCACCTAAATTTGTAAGTGACAAAAAAATTTTTGTATAAAATATATTTTTAGATAATTTTTTAAAGAAAAACTAACAGCATCAGAACCTTCCGTTTGTTAATCCAGAGATTGCAATATTACTATGCTATTATACTCTTGAGTACTTATTTATGTAATATAGAGTAGGCTAATTATATTGACGTTTCATTACCAAGTAACTACTTTAATAAGTAGTTGCCATTACCGAGAACCAAAAAGTTTTTGCAGGGGAATAAGAAGTTTATTTTTATCTTCCGATAGCGACTATTACACGAGTTAATCATTAAAGCATCCAAAAATATTAACACCTATTTCCTCAACTCCCTTTCATATCAAATTAATTTTCCAAATCATGTTTTCAATGAACGGTTGTTTGTAGCAGTTTTTACCTATGGACCATAGACGATTGTATTTATTTATTATATAAAAAATAAATAAATTTGATTTATGTATTTTTCTATGTATGAATAAATGCAAGTTGTGACAACACAATAGAAAAGATGACCCATCTGAATGTTTTAGATTAGATAGCTGACGTATGGACATTTCCTATGTTGGCTTAATTTTAGTTTTTAAAGGCTACGATTTCATAAGTACTTAATCGACAACATTTCAATCGGCAACATTCACTTTTTTTACTGAATGTTGCCCCAAAGATAAATCATCCATTTTCGTCCACTATATGATATAACATGACACCAACGTTATTTAAAGAGGAAGATTTGAACATTGAAAGTCCACATTTTTGTATAGAAATATGTTTGTTTACCATTGCATCTGTCCGTTAATTTGATTGTCTGGCTGTAGTTATCAGACAGCAAATTCCATAGTGTAATTTTAAAATTCATCTTGATTAGTTAGTATAATAACAAAAACATAAAAAATCGAAAGGCAAAAAATATGTAAATTTTAAGGCAAAGAAAAAATATGGAAATCCTGATAGACCACCCTCAATTCAACTAAAAAAATAGCAAAAGAAAAACATCTTCAAATTATTAAATTTATTTTTTTTTTTTTGCTCATTTTAGTGATGACAGCTTAACAAATTGCAAAATTGTACGAAACTGAAAAATCAACATTCTCTAACCCGCTGAAGCTGATTACACTCATCCGCTTCATCATCATTATTATCATTATTGTTCAGCATCCATCAACGTCAATATTATCATGAGAAATTTATAAATATATATATATGTTTATATACATACATATATATATATATATATATATATATATATATATATATCTTTGTTTTAAATTTCGTACCAGCTTTACCAAACATTTTGATAATGACAATGTTAAATACTTTTATCTTTTAATAACTGGAATACAAAAGCATTATACCTTTGGAAAAAAAAAATCTCCTAAAGGGATTGTGTGATTTTTTAATATCTTAAAATGCAAGAGAAATAAGATTGATGAAAATTCTACGTGGTAGTATTTTTTGACAATTGACCTGTATTTTAACGTTACACATTTCAATTTTGTAGGCTAACGCTATGAATTATAAAACAAAGGACATAGCATGTAGTTTTTTTTTTTTTTTTTTTTTTTTTTTTTTTTTTGTAATTCAATACATAAATGTCGTCTCTTGGAAGATGATAAATGAATAAATAGATTATGTAAATGCACAAAAATATTTTAAGTGCTGCATGTAAATTATTGTAGTTTTTATTTCAACAATATCACCTAACTATTGGAAATACTATCATAAAAATAAATACATAAGTGTAACTTTAATTGCATAGATTTTTAGTAATTACGAAATATATTTATATTTCGTAATTTTTCATAAAAAAAATTTATAAAAAAAAGTGCAAATGTTACTTTCACCCCCTCAATCTTCAACTTTTTGTGCATTCTAATTTAAAATTTCACCTTATATGTGAGGTGAGTGGAAAAGTGGGCGTATTATGCCCATTTTTAGTTTTCGAATATGTATCGTTCCTCGAACTATTTACATAAAATTTATTAGTTGAACATACTTTTGTTTAAGAGATATCGCAGAAAAATATGAACTGAAGTTATAGCGGACACCCTATTTTTCTATTTTATGGCCCATTACTTTTTTGTTTATGAACCGATTTTCAATACCAAACAAACCTTAATACGACAAATTTCATCCTCCTAGGTGGTCCGCTCCGAGCCTATCCTTCTTTGAACAAACAGACGGACATAGCTAGATCGACTTATAATCATACCCAGTTTATATTTTTTTATTTGATTTAAAATATTCTAATATTTTCTTATGCTTGCATGTGCTATTTATCTCTTATAGTTTTCAAGTTATTTGCATATGAAATTTCAACTATATTAATTTTGCAAGATCTTGGTTCACTTTTTATATCCTACCCCCTCCCCTCCTTAGATAGTTGGGGTATTACGCCTTTGTACTGATGTTTGTAACACCCACTTTAAAGTATACCAATCGGCTCAGAATCGCTTTTTAAATCGATCTAATGTCCCCCTGGAATGGAGTTTAAACACTCAAAAATGCTTTATAAATAAGAATATTTTAATGAAATTCAGTTCAAAGAAGTTCTGTACAAATATCAATATTTGTACCAAATTTTATGAAGATCAATGCACAATTGATCATAGCTACAATGTAAACCCCTCTTCCGAAAATCACTTTAACGTGCATAAATCCCACACGAATATTAGCATCAAGTTAATAGTCAACATAAATAATATTTGTGTTAGTAGAAACAACATTGCTAAATTTTATGATAATCGGTCCACAATTTACCATAGTTCCCATATAAACTCACTCTCAGGAATCGCCCTAAAGTGCATAAAATCATCTAGATCAACATCAACGCATTAATCTGCATTTGTATATTTTATTTTACATTTACTAAATTGGCCACAGGTGTAAAATAAGTCCCCTTCCCGAATTTTTATGCTCGTACACAATGGTGTAGGGTATAATATAGTCTATCTTGACCGACTATATCTTTCTTTCTCCTTTATTATATAGAATAATATTTTCGTCCGATTTTGTATTTTTTTTTTTCAATTAATTAAATACAGAAATCGAATAAACAAAATTTGAAGTAAGATATTGAATCTTACCGAGTCCAAAAATAAATAAATTCGAAAATAGCAAAAATTAGGCTTTTTTGCCCAAAATTTTCTATAAAAATATATAATGATTTTATAATTTAAGGACATAATTTAAGAATTAAAAACATGTCGAACTAATCAATGGAGCTATTTACAGACCATCAGTCCCTGCTGAATTTAACCCATTTTATATCGAAATTTTTAATGTGGGAATACAGTTTTAGAAATTCTAATGTATTCCAAAGTGTTTGCCAATGGTTTCTTCCAGACTTGCAACAACTGCGAACTTTACGCGTAAAATTAAAAAAATCCCATTTTTTGGATTTTCGCAGATACTTTGGGAAGTTCAAAACTCCCTTTACAAAAAATTTTAATTTTTTTACACTTCATCATTTTAAATGATAAAATCAACAATCACTGAAAATTTCGTTAAGATATCTTAACTAACAAAGATATTATTGCAGATACAATATTTACAGTTTCTCCAAAAAGCAAAATTTTACAAAAATTTTAACTTAATTCCAAAAATCTGAAAAATTATGGGCTGCGAACTTTCTAAATAAATTCCCTTATTAATTGACCTAGTTCTTAACTATATACAAAAACTATTATAAGTACTACTACACTGGTGCATATTCCTATAAACGCATTTATGTTTTTCTTTGAGGTATATTCGTTTCTCTTAACCAAAATCAATGTTGTGTTATTACAATAACTCGATATAACGTAACTTTTTTATGTAAGAAATATTTGTTTCTTGCTTTTGTTGTTGTTTTTTTTTTTAATTTAGCAATCAGGACATATTGGTGATCCTTTCAGTGGAATAAAAAAAAAAATAAAAATTTTAACAGTTTTAATTGTTTGTTTCACTAATATATGGTTGTTTTAATTGGGAAAATTCATCAGCTTAAAGGATGAACAAAGTAATTTTTCTTACAGACCAAGAAAAAAATTCAAATTCAATTTTTTCGTGCTCAAGGCAGTTCTAACAGAGAAATTGGACAAAATAATAATAATAATAATAACAATAACAATAATGATAATAATAATAATAATAATAATAATAATAATAATAATAAAAATAATAATAAACTTGAAATTCCTGTCACTTCCAAACATGTTGCACACATTTTAGGAACAAATAGTAGCATAAAATGGAAGACACCAAAATGTAAGCCATCATAAGGAAGATCATTTAAAATTTGCGCGCAAAATACATGAAATGGACAAATGAGTAAAGTAATCTTTTTTGATGAAAAGAAATTCGATTTGGACGGTCCCGATTCATATTCTTGTTATTGGCAAGATTTGATGTCGAACGAAATTAGTATGACGAAACGAAATTTCGGTGGGTGTAGTGTTATGGTTTGGGCAGCCTTTTCTGCTGCAGGAAAATCAAACAAAAATGTGTTTTGTTCCAAATGTACAGTGCAATTTAAAATAAACTGTTGGAAGATGCTGTTCTCTCATTTATGGATGAAAAAATGGATGAAGATTACATATTCGAACAGGATAACGTATTCCTCTAAGTATTCCACTATTGTACTGGACGGCTTGCAGTTTGGATTTAAATTTAATGGAGAATCTGTGGGTGTACATGGGGTATATACAAGAAATACATAGAATTAAACCGTAATAACAATAACGGAACTAAAACTAAAAATGAAGCAAGCCTGGGAAGAAATTGGTAGTGATTTTTTCAAAAATTAGTCTAATCAATGCCAGACTGAATTTTTGGAGTTATCCAAAACAAAGGTTCAAGAACACATTATTAATAATGCTAAATTGGATCATAAATGCCATAAAAATGGCATTAAACTATTAAAATTACAATGAAAGAATTATAATGTACATTTTAAGTATTTTTTTTTATTAATTTTTTAAGTGAAGTCAATAAATAATTAACAAAAAATTTTTATCCCCATTTTTGGTAAGTTGATTAAAAAAACTGATGTGCGTTTATAAGATTCATTCATGTAGGATTCCAACAAAGCTTTCAAAGGCTTAAATTTTAAAATTTATGTGCCGATTGGGTTGTGGATTTTTAAAGTATTAACTAAATAAGTAATTTGTTCCGAAACTAATCTTAGCAGGTGTGTTTGTGCTCGGGTAAGTAAATTGTACAATCGTCTGCTAAGCCTATGTGAAATTTTATATAAATCCAACTAGCCGATAAAAAGTTACAGATTTATTTCCACTATGCACTGTTTTTGACTGCAGTGACTAACTATATGTCTGCATTTTCTTCAGTACTGTAATTCTTAATAAAATTTCTCTTTGTATTTTTAGCTAAAAACTAAACAAATATTATAAAATGTTTAAAAGCGTAAATACAAAACAATTTCCTCAAATTGTTTAACTATAAGTTGTTAGAAAGTTTTAGCTAAAACTCCCCCCACACACACTTAATTAAGCAATTTTCTTAAGAAATACTTTAATAGAATTAAAATATATTTATGTTGAAATTCACAGAATAACTACATAAGCATATTCTCGCAAATATTCGGTAGCAAAACAAAAAGGTTCTCTAAAATTAAGCAACTTAATTGTAAACAATTATTACGTTTATACGTGCCTCTCACTTGCAATTAAAAATATTGCAAAATAAAATTTTTGGCGCATAAACGCATTTTATTTACAAAAAAAGTAATTCACGAAAACATCGTCACTAATGGAACTAATTTTAAATAAAGCGTACGGCGTTGCAAATTCTTTTTCGTTCATAGAATTTTCATTGAAAACACAATTTTAGTTTCACTCAGAGAACGATCTAATATGGGTTGTAAACTTTCTAGAGGACATCACAAAACAATTTTAAAAAATTTCGAAACACCCCCTAAATTTCGAGATATTGCGAAAAAAAAAACATTTTTAGTGTAGTTCCTGCATTTTAGATCTCGTAGCTTCGTAAATTTTAAATCAATTTAAGATTTTGCAACTAATTTTGAAAGTAGAAGGACTTAGCTTTTTAGCTATATTACTTTATTTTATATAAAATTTCTGATTTTTTTTTCTAAAACATATCTGTATATTTATTTACAAAGTTTGAAAGACTATTTTGTTTAGTATAAAATCTCGAAAAGTTATTAAGCATTTTTTAAACTTTATTAAAAAATTTTTAGCATATTTTAAGATAATTTTTTTTTTTTTATTTTTTACTTGTTTTTTACGTTTTGAGGATAAAATTAAAAATGTAAGGAAAGTTTCATTAAATTATTACAGATATTATAAAATAAGTCCTAAAATTTTTGTCCAATTTAAAAATACTAAATTTGGTTATATTCATAATAAAAATGCCATTAAAAATTATTGCATCTTTACATAGGCCTTTATAGAAAAAAATTTGCAATAAATTGCAGTTAAACTTGAAAAATTGTGGAAAAATGTTGTTTTTTATAGAAGTTGTTTGAAAATTTGCTTTTAATGTTTGACCAAGACAAGCCAAGTGAACATGGTTGAAAAGCCTGTTTCTTCTACTTTCCAAAAAAAGTTTAAAAAGACAAAATAAACAAAAGAATATCAAAATTAGAAATACATATATACAAGAACCTACCCAATAGCAGTTTTTCGCGAATAGCTTGAAATTTTTAGGATATATTGCAAATTTTTAAAACTGATTTATGATGCCCTCAAGAAGGTCTGTAACCTACACTATGTCTATTCTCCAGTGATTTTTGACCGTAACGGCTTGTAATAGTTGTATTTTTCCCATCCGATACGCAAAATAAATAAATATATTTCTTTATGCAATTTGCCGTATAAACAATAAGTTGATTATTTATAAACTTATGTTAAATGAGAAAATATATTCCAAAAGTTGCTATTAAATAGAAACTAATATACAAATCTTAATTAAAAAGCTTTCGACACACACTAAATATTTGGAGAGAAACTTTATGCTATAAAGATTATATTTTTCTCGTCTATTGGGCAAAAATACACAAATTTTGAAATCAATGAAACGAAATTAATGATATAATAATTTCGAATACGGTCTTGTATTAGCAACACTATATACAATCAAATTTCAAAGCTTTGTGGCCTTTATGGTTAATATTCAACAGCTTCAGGTGGCTATACCGAACTAGTTACTTGACTGACTACATTAGGGCACCACTAGTTACCTTATTAACTACGTGACTAGTCATTTTAACATGGGCATGACCTAAGAGGAAGTCTATTGCCACCTCCACAACTACTTGGTGTTGCATTTTTGCACACATAATCAACTTCACGGTTACGAAGTGACACTTTCTTGCACATAATCATTTTACTAGTTACAATGAGTTAGTTATTGTTATCTTATTTTCGACTTGTTCTCGCTTACCATAGGATAAGCAAAGTGTCAATCGCCATCTCCACGTTTACAAGTGGTCGAAAATAGCATTACCGTTTGACGACTTTAGTCGCCATTTGCCCCTTTTTCAACTACCTGACCACTTTTATGGCCCCTTTTTTAAAGTGAAACTAAATGCCGGCTCTTTAGGACTATGTACTAAATGACAGGAAACTAGTTGTTTGAAATATCTCGACCCATTATGTATTAATTTCAACGAAGAAATTAATTATTTTTAGATTGTTTCGAAGTACAAAGTTTATGAAGAATCAAATAATGGATTTGGTGGACTTATATCCTAATTTATATTTTTACTTTGACTCATAACAGTGCCTCGACGGAATATAATTTTTCAAAATTACAGCTAGTGAAAAATAAATTGTCCAACAGACACTTTTGAATTCATCTTTTCAGTCTTAGATTTCTGTGGCGATAAGGAAAAACAATATAATTTTGTTTTTATCATTTTTCAGGATGCCGTTTTTTAGGTTTTAAATTGAAATTAAAGGTCGTACTAAAAATTATTTGGTATAGTTTTCAAAACCGACATATACAATTAATATCGAAAAATATAGCAAAAAGTAATGGCGTTGTTTTTCTCTTTATAGAATTTATAGTTTGTTTAAATATTATCTCAAGTTATACATTTTTCCCGAAATGGAATTTTAAAATATTTCTATAATATGTTGAATTTTATACTTATTCAATTTCCAAAATACTATTAAAATAAAATTTATGTCTTACAAAACTATACATTTCAAATAAGTATAAGAAATTCAATCATGAATTTTAATATGGAAAATAAGTATGTTAATTTGTAAAATTTTTACATTTGGAAAATGAAGTCAGACCACCATCTCCTAAAGTAATATAAAGATTTTCGTAAAAGATGTACATAATATATAATTAAATATAACAATTCTAAAAATTAAAAAAATGAAAAACGATATAACTTCTGTTATGTACTTTTCTCTTTTCACCATAGATTTGTTAGACGGAGATTTGAAAGACTGGAGTCAAAGTGAAAACCTCATAAAGTTTTAGTTTTCTTAACGATCGTTCACAAAATGTACGAAAGTGAGTAATAAAAAAATTTTTACATTTAACTGTGATGGATGAATAGACACGAATGAAATTTACTGTCTAAAAGGAGGTCAATTGATACCGAAAAGTTAAAAAATGTGATTTAAATGAAGTGTTTTTCATATTTTTTATTTTTAAACTTTTTGTTGATAGAGTTGTATAAGAGAACTGCTCTCCGGATATAGAGGAACAATAGCACTTTATATATTATGACCAATGAAACCACAACTGTGCTCTAAAAAAGTGTTTTATGCGCATTAAATATCAAGTAAAAAAAAAATAAAAGAAATGTTCAAGAAACACGAATTATTTTTTCAATAAATCGAAGTGTTTTATTAAAATTTTAGTGATATAAAAAATGCAAAACTTAAATTTATCTTTCAACAATAACATAATAATATAAAAACTTTATTGATCTTATATTTGCTTTCCCAATTAACTAGTTCAGATATTATCAAAAAGATCTATACGTAAATTTACATACATAGCTTTCATTACAAAAAATAAAAAAAATAAATAAATTGCTTTTACAATATTAAATGCAGTTATTAGAGCTAATGCATCTCCTATATTACATTTGAAAATTGGCTTTAATAAAGATCCATTAATCTGTTGTAAAACTTCATGGTTTCTTACCACAAATTAAACTCCTCACACACTTTTAACGAACTATAGCGGTATCCATTAAAATTAATTTTAAATACTAAATATTTTTGGATCTTTTATTTTTAAAAATTTTTAAAACTTCCCATGAAGTTTAAAAAAAAAAAATATCTTTAAAATGTCAAAATATGCTCTAAAAAGGAATAAATATTCACCAAAAATAACAAAATTTGATCTAAGTATGCTCAAAAAATTACTATATGCAAAAATATGCCGTTAAGGGTGAAATATGCAAATATATGCACTTACAAATCGATGCTAAAATACTTTATTTGTTCTGAAACGAATATTCGGTTAAAAGGTGTTACAAATTGAGACAAAAATTTTCGATATTTTAATATTTCTTTCACTTTTTGGCCACTGTATGTGCGCCCCTCCATGAATATGCAAGTTCTAGAATAATAGAGTTTGAGCTCTCCAAATCTTGCAAAAAATAAGCGCGAATTTTGAAAAAAAAGTACAGCTTTTCGCCAGGCACTATTTTCAGAAACTCAGTTTCCTGTGTGAATTAAATTTTTTTTACTTTAACATCACATGGTGGGAGGGGACCATTAAACTATTTAATTGCAAAAATTTTAAAGACTTTTTTATATTTTCAGATTTTACTTCATCATTTTTGGATGCCAAAAATATCTTGGAATAATATAAATTATATTGAGAAACTTGTAGTAGTTTATTTTAATGATAACTTTTTTAATCCGTCAAAATAAATCAGTTATGGCGAAAAACGAGATATTTTTATCTGAAGGCATTTTGCTTGGACACATTGAAGGCCGGTGTAAAGACTATGAAAATATGACTCAATAGCAAGGCTTTGTCGAGATTTATCCTAAAATCAGAGGGACTTTAAAAAATTAAGAAGTTTGTAAAATTTATACACAAAAATGCACTTTTGTAATCTCAAAAATTATGACGTTATAAAATCTTCTTTAAATCAGATTATTGAATGATCTACAAAGTTTCTGGTTAATATACCCTTCACCACATGTGTATAAGGTATATAATATAAGTATAAGTTTGTCATTCCTTTTACAGTTTCCACAATTTTAGTTAGTAATGATAATATTGTTAGTGGTTCTACATATAGTGATAATTTTTCGTAAAATTTATGAATTTGTGCAATTATAATATAAAAAATGAAAATTGAAATTTTGAGATTTTTTTTTTTTTAACTTTTGGCCCTCGCAAAAATGATTCACTCTAACGTATGTTTAACGTTGAGTTATTGCTTTCTATTCATACAAATTTTTTACTAAAATTTTTTTTTCGGACTTTCGAATAATCATAAAATTTGCAAAGAAATTCCCCACCAAGAGATTACTGGGAATTAGGAAAACCTTTATAATACACTTAAGTATCCACTACAATTAAAATCAATTATTAAATGTTATAGTACTATACAGATTGAAAAGCTTTACAAGTTGTGCGGTTTCAAACAAGAATGTAAGTTCTACATATGACTTATCGAAGCTGGTTAAAAATACATCGAATTGAATCTAAAAAATAGTTTGAAAGAAATGAATAAAATATTAATCAACATGTTACTTAGAAGAAAGATTTAAATCAAGTTCCTTTCAATTTCGCAATATTAAGCCACTAATTTACACGCTTGTTTTAACTAGAATTCGAATAAAACTTTCAAATATTTGTCGTATACCAAACAGACAGTATTTAAACAACAGTGTTGCCAGAAGATGGAAAAAAGAGACTAAATTGAATTATAAAAAAGGTAAGAAAAATAAAAAATAAATGCCTCAAAAAATATATTTTTTGAGGCATTTATTTTTTGAGATTTTTCTAAACAAATAATAAATAATAAAAAAAAGATAATAAGTAATAAATAACAGCACCCAGCAAAATGACTCAATGAAAAATCGCCCAAAAAATTACAAATTAAGGTTATATTTCATATGAAAAATTAACCAATGTTTTGAAATGATTTTTCTTCATATTTAAACTACTATTCTTTTATGATAAATAGTTGTTATTGTTGATGTAGTATATTAAAAAACAATTTTAATTATCGACTTAGTACTCCACAAAATTAGTTAAAATTAGATAATTCGGAGAAGGCAGCGCAGCAGGCGAAATTTTTTATTAAATATAAATAATCACGTTTTTTCTGTGCGAATAAATACAAAATAAAAAAAGTAATAGTAAATAAATAAATTGATTTCTTCGTTATTGAAATACTAACATTCTAGCCTTTTTGAGACAATTTTAAAAATCAAAAAAAAAAAGCAAAATAAAAAGGTTAGATTTAGCCTTAAAAAGTCTAAATTGGCAACACTGCTAAATAATATCTATTTTGTATGTTAACAGATAGCTTATGCACAATAAAATGAAGTTTTAACTTCAAGTCATCTTTTGGAAAAAATGTTTCTTGCTGAACTGAATTGAAAGTTTAAGTTTTTTAAACAAATTTAGATTTTGTATGTTCCTTTCGACGCTTCCAAAATATTAGAATACTTTATCCGATTTCTTCACGATTTTTATTAGTTGTAAAATATTTGGAATTTTACCCATTTTTACATAAAATGTTCTCACAAAAATGATTGCAATTTAATTAGGATGCACTAGTAAATTGTAGTTTATATTAAAAATGCACTTTTTTTAAAATCAAATTAAATTCTCTGTAATAATTTTGGGAATAGACTAAATTTCTATTTCTTAAATAATTTTTCAACGAAGAATGTTTTTGTGCAAATTTTAGATTTTAAATAATTTTCTAAAAAATAATATTTTTGTGTAAATTTTAAGTTTAATATTACGATTATTGAATGTAATTTCTATTAGAAAAATTAAAATTAAGGCCAAATAAATTTAAAGTAAAGTAGGCTAAAATCGTGAGAACCACTGTATATACGAGTATATTTTTTTAATTTTTTTTTTTTATTTTTTAATTTTGAATATTAATAAATATTATATATATGTACATGTACATGTATATATATATATATATATATATAATTTACCCTCTTGTTTTCACTAAACAAACAAGTGGAAGACTTTTGAGGTTTCCCTCATATATTTACATTATCATGTGAACATGTTCTTCTGAATTTTTTTTTACAAAAATTTCTCTTTTAATACAATTTTGGTATACACAGGTAATGTAAAGACATGTGTTTTTCACATGCTAATGTAAACATATTTGTTCCTAAAAACAACAAATTACTTCATGGTAAATTCTCATGCAAATTTCAACAGATTTACAGCACTTAAATATTCTAGAAAGGATTTTCAGGTAATAATATATATATCAGGATATTCATTGAAGTAATGTTTTTTTTTTCGAATAAATCGAGCAATTTGATGCGAATAATTGTTCGAAGAATTTAAAAGTGCGACTTTTCTAATAACGAATAATTCGAATATTTTGATGTCTAATATTGAAAAAAATAAATAGTTTTTAATATCATACTTCTTCTTTTATTTTTCTTTTTAACAAGTAACAACAATATTTTGGAACCATTTTATTTCTAATTTTTGAAAATAAAATTCACCATTCAATAGATAAGTGGTCAGATAACTTTTTTTATAACAAACATTACAGCAAGAAGTTAGAACTCTAAAATAAAATCATTTAAACATTTTAATTTTGGACTTGAATAATTGAAAATAAGAGAACTGCTGCTAACACTTGTGATTTAGTAAAAAAAAAAAAAAAATAATAAAAAAATAGAAAAAGAATAAAGACTTGGAATCAACATAGAAATTTTTCTATAAGTGATGTTATTGATTGCGTAAGGAAATGTTGCAAAATGTTCAATAAATCTAATAATAAACAGATAAGATTGCAGTCTTATGTTTTGCATCAAGAAAGACTAACACATGACGTTATATATCGATGTTCATCTTTATCTAATATAATGTCAAAGTTTCTGAAAATTTATAAATACATCAACCATGTATTATTCGATTACAAATTGTCCACACTCTAGAATAGTGATAAACAAATTTTAAGCGACTTACGTGGTCATTAAAGAATTGTGTAAGGATTCGGTAACATTAATTGAATTTGAAGGTATTATAGTATATTTAATAAAAAATTTGAAAAGGTAATCAATTGTTTTTCTAAAGAAGAAGTCACGCATTTAAAACATCGTGTTGATAAAATAGGTTTAAAAGTTTTAAACACTCTTATATTATATTCAAAGTCTGGAACATGCTTAACTGGCTCCAAATTTTTAGGATGTTGCTACAAAACAGAAACTAAACAGTTTGGAGATATTTAGAAGATTATTCGGAAGAGAAACTGTGAGAAATGAATAGCATTGATCTATATAGATGGAGGAATCTTTAGAAGCATCTATTGGTGATTTTCTATCGGAACTGAATGGAATAATTAAGAGTGTACAAAATTTAAAAAGTTCAAGAAAAAACTATGATACAATTATGGAGGATTTTTGATATATAAGCAGAATGAAAAAGAGAACTGATAAGTTGGAAATGCTCTTCAGTGCAATTTTAATAATTTCGCCAACTTCAGCAATCAGCGAAAGAGCCTTTTCAAAATCAAAATTTGTAAAAACTAAGGAGTGAAATGGGCTTAAATCAAATTATTTAAATGTTATTCTTTTTTAATATTATTTTAAGTGATTTCCGTAAATATATATATTTTTTGTTTGAACACATGTCGATCTATATTTATTGTATTAAAAGAATTGTTAATTTAATTTCATTATGCCCTACACCACCATAGGTGGTTGGAGTATTATGCGTTTGTGCTGATGTTTGTAACGCACAGAAAAAATCATCCAACACCCACTTTAAAGTATACCAATGTTCTCAAAATCAGTTTTTGAATCGATCTAATGATGTCCGCCCGTCCGTCTGGCTGTCCATGTAAACCTTGTGCACAAAGTACAGGTCGCAATTTTGAAGATAATTCAATGAAATTTGACACATAGGATTTTCAGGACGAAGCCTATTGAAATTGGTGATGATTGGTCTATTATTTCACCTAGCCCCCATACAAATGTCCTCCGGGAATAGGGGTTTAACGATCATAAATGCATTAAATATAGCAATATTTTAATGAAATTCGGTAGTCTTCGGAAGTCTTGCATAAGTTTCAATTTTTGTGCCAAATTTCTTGAAGATCGGTCAGTAATTGACCATAGCTCCCATATAAAACCCTCTTCCAAAAATCACTTTAACGTGCATAAATCACATACAAATGTTAGTATCTGGTTTATATTCGACACAAATAAGTTTTATATAAGAGGAAATCATAGTGACAAATTTTATGAGGATCGCTCCATAATATACCATAGCTCTCATATAAGCCCACTTTCGGGAATCACCCTAAAGTGCATAAATTCATATAAATATTAGTATTAACGTATTATTCGTTATTCATATATTTTATTTTACACTTAGTAAAAGTATCGGCCCACAATTGTCCAACACCACAATGGTGTGGGGTATCATATGGTCGAGCTTGACCGACTATATCTTTCTTACTTGTTTTTTGTTTTTGTGTTTTAGCACACACAAAATATATTTACAAAGAATTATTAACTTTTAAGTTCTCTTTGTTTTCCTTCTACAATAGAATTTTTGAAAACTTACCAAAATTTAACAATTTTATTTTATATTCTGAATTATTCGAACATTACGAATAATCTTTAATGCGTGATAGAGTAATTCGAATAAACCAAAATGTTTTATTCGAATTATTCACTTTATTTGAAAAGTGAAAAAATCGAACAATTTGGATACCCTAATATGTACATATAGAAAAATATTAACCTTCTTCTATAGCCTACATATGCTTTTTAACAAAACAGCACTCAAAAATGGATCAACTGAAAAACAGACAGATAGATAGACAGACAGACAAACAAATAAACAAAAACTTTCTAATGAATTTGAGGTAAAATATGTTTAACAGAGTTTTAAAAGGAATATGTTAAGTTTAGCAAAAGTTAAAAATAAATACCAACAGGTAAAATTATGTTTAAGTATTTTTCAGAAGTACCTGTATTTTATTATGTAAGGAAATATGTTGCAGAAGTATTTTATTTCCTGCACCCACTTTTTTGACATTCAATATGTATATTGGAACACTTTAACTCCCAAGGGTGGTAACACAACAAGAGAGATAGGAAAATCTTACTGTGAACAAAATAAATTAAAAGGAAGAAAATCAAAGAAGCATGAACAAGATAACTGATATTTTATTTTTACTAAAAAAGATGTATTATTTAATTTTCTTACTTACGCAAATGAGAAAATGAAAATAAGTAAATAAAAATATTTTCTTGTACATATGTAAATGTTTAAAAGAAAACGAAATACTATTTAATTAAAGACTATTTCACTTTGGTTTTATTACAGAGTCTCTTTACATTATCGCTCTCTTGACTAAATAAAATTATTAGTATTTTCAATCTGAGTTCTGGACAAACCAAAATTTAAAAATTTACTATGATTATGAAGAATTATTTGTGGTAAATTCATTAGTACCTACTCTGTTATTACTTATATAATGTTGTTCAATTCGGGTAAAGTTTCTAAGAATTTTGCTTTAAACAAAATTAAATTTCTCATAAATATGAAAACAATTCAAATTTTTTATAAACAAAAAGTTCATAATAAAAGAATTAGTAAGTATTATTATTAGTATTTTTGTCTTTCTATCATAAGGATAAAAAATACTAATAATATTAAAGAAAAAGAGAAATATATCAATATTTTGGTTTAAATAAAACCACTTTTGTTAGTAACACTTAATATTTATTTCTTTTTAAAAAAGTTATGAAAGTAACAATTCATATAATATTTACAAAAAAAATTTAATTATTTTTTACTTGTACTTAAGAAGTTATATAAACATCATCCAGAGATGTTATTGAAATGCGATTTAGATAATTTTTTTGATATAAAACGTAGAGAATTTACAAATACTAAATATTTACAAATGAAAAATATTGTTATGTATATTTTCTTTTAATAAAAAATGTTTGGTTTATTTAAAATTAAAAGTAATTTCCTTGAATTGATAAAAAAAAACGTACATAAAAAGTCAATTTTATATGACATCGTGAACATGACTTCCTACTCAATGAATGGCTATCAAAAAAGAGAACATCTTCTAATGACAAGCCTATGTTAAATTCACTGGAAATAATGCAAATTTGCACTAATTCTGGATCACTAGTTTAGGATCTTATTGATTTCATTGGATGTTGTTGTTTTGCTGGGTATTTCATAAAGATTTTTTTATTTATTTAATAACTTACCTTACGCTTTGATCTTGCCATACGTTGATCTCTTAAATTTTCTGCTTCACCCGGTGGTCTTTTACCCCAAACGGCAAGTGCAATACGTGTATATGTAAATATTAATACCGATAAAGGTACTAGAAACTGCAGGGTCAATAAGGCCCAGGTGTAATAGTAGTTTTGTTCCTTTGATACCCATTCCTCTTGGCAAACGTATCTAGAAAAAACAAATGAAAAAAATAAATATATATAATCTACATAATAAAAACTATATCGATAATTCCATGAAAGAAAGCCCAAAAACTTACAGAATTTCTTTCAATTTTCATAAAATTTTGCACACGAATAGTCTACGGATATTTATATCGATTTCAATTTTGTAGTTTCGTGAAATTTCGCTTTTTCATTTTAATTTTCTAAAAACCTAAAAAAATCTGAAAAGTATATAACTTTAAATAACAATATTTGTGAGAAGGTTTTGTAGAACTCAATGATCTAAACGGTATTTGAATTCTGATTAAAAAAAAGATTTCAAAATAATGCATTTTAATGCAATTGCATTCTATACATGCATTTTTGATTAAATATGCTATCAAAAAAAGTTTTGATTTGAAAAGTATGAAATCTTTACATTAAAATAAAATCTCAAATTTTTGGGAAGCACACATCTACTATGCACAATTTCATTTTTTCAAATACCTATACACATTTTTATACCATTCACATAACATGAACTGTATTTATAACTTTGTCATTTTATACAGAAGTCTTTAAATATATCCAGGGTCTCAAATTGAAAAACATTCGTGATTGTTATGAATAAAAATTACTTTTGAAAATATATGCCTGTCTGTCTGAATGTTGAAATGGATTTCTTAAAGACCATAGTCAAATAAATGAATTTTTCTTTCAACACATATGTGTCCCGAAAATCTTGGTATTAAAATTTATCGAAATCACTTTAGGAGTGCGGATTTTCTAGAACAGCCTCAAAATTTTTTTATAATTTTCTTTGCCCAAATTTAACAATATTTCTTTAGTTATTTGTAATCACATACAATAATATATAAATGTTTTTCTATAGGAAAAGTGTTAGATTCAATAGTCTAGATGAAGTGTTCTAGGCTACAAGCCGTTAAGCCTGAGTTCGTAGCCCCGGGACTCCTTGTAAATTTCTGTTTTTCCTAAAAAATATATAAAAATTTTCATTATTAAAAAAATAATTTGACAAGAATTTCGAGGCACATTTTTATACATATACATACATACATATATATATATATATATATATATATATATATATATATATATATATATATATATATATAAAGTAACATTGATATTTGAGTTGCGTTATAAGCCTTTCATATAAGCTTGAAATTATGACTGAAAGACTTTAAGTCCTAAGTTCGATACTTGGACAAGACTTAAATTAAAACTTTGAAATGTCAGATTAAGGAACTGTCAAAATATATTTGCAGTTAATTAAAGATGTTTCTTTGAAATTTATTAAATAAAAATTACAACTTTTATTCGACAGGATTTCATTCCATACGAACACTTTAAAATTCCTAGCTATTAATTGTTACCCCCTAGGACACATGGCATTTTAAAACTCTGAACTCAAAAAATTGTTTTTGTTTAGTTTGTGTAAAAAAATAATTTTTCAATATTGTTGAATTTTAAATATGTTCAAAATAGAGTGTTTTAAATTGATTTTTACACTGTTTCCATATATGATGAGTACATATAGTTGTTTTTCAACAAAATTTCTATGAGTATAGATAATCTAGTGGAACTGTTCTAGATTACAAATCTTGAAGCCACGGCTCGTATCCTCGTAGAATCCATTTGAATTTTGTTTTAATATAGGCATATCATTTATGAAAAAATAAGGTTGACAAGTAAATCAGAGTACGCTAGATATTTTTTTATTAAAATATTATCACATAACTGTAATTGTATTAGGTTTTTAAATATAGATAAAATGACATGTCATGCTTGGTGGAATTGTGTCTGAGAGCCAGAAAGTTTAAAATTCTGAAAACTTTAAAATATCTAATTCTAAGTTATCCTTTTTGAAAAAAAATTGTTGGTAGAAAACTAAAATGAAATTTACAATTTTGCATATATCTTCTTTATTCAGCTCTACAACACAGCTGGTCTGAGCGATCTAAGTTATATGTCCAAGGAGTTTTCGATGAGTTACAAATTTCTAAATAAGAAATAATAAATATATTTCTAGATTAAAGTAAAGTTCTTAAAAAAGATAATTCCAATATGAATGTTTATATATTTATGAAATATAGATTTTGTGAAGGGTATAAAAAATTCGGCCTAGCCGAATACTTTCACATGTTTTTTATAAAAATTATGCTTTTCTGGTATTGTTTTTAAAATATGAGTAGGTTTATATATTTGATCTAAAAATGTATTTGGATACTTTTTAAAAATTTATTAAAAATAGTAAACCTTTGTGTAATGGTCTAATTAATATTGAAATTATAGTAAGCAATTTAAAATACACCTTAATAAAAGCCAACAACATACTGTCTGCATTACAGAAAAATAGTTTAATAACTACTTGTTTATAACACAGTGTGTATTTATTTATTTATGATCAGATTTTTGAAAAGACTACCTTTTCTTGATATTTTAATTTTATTAACCAATTCATATATTCAAAGCAGGAATGTATGAAAAGTCCTCTATAAATTAATTTTAAATCTAAAATAGCTTTTGCAATAATATATTTTTGGTTATTATTAAGTTATTGAAATTAAAATTAAAAGAAAAAGTAAATTTATATTCTTTCTGATGTTTCTTTAGTTATTTGTAATCGAAAATGTGACTAGTTTCTTTTGTTTTTACTAATAATGTTACTGAAGTCATTATTTTTAAAAACAGTAAGTTATGAGAATTAGTTATTGTAATGGCATTTAAGTAATGAGTTTATAAAATCCCTACTTGTAATAATATGAAGTAAGTAGTTGCCTTTAATGTCATCATCGTATTAAAGTAATGGGTTATTTAGCTTATTTGTAAATCGTGAAGAACCATTATATTAGCTTCTTAACTCATTACATGGTAACCAAAGTTTTGCTGGGAAAACAAAATTTAATGAATGCACAATTATCAAAAATGTATCTTCAAATTGCATTTGTATTTTGCAAATATTTTTGAACGAAAAGAATATTTTGAAGATGCTGATTAAACTACTCAAAAAGAAAATAATAGCTTTTTGTATGCTTTTTAGATTACACGAACCCGTCACTAGCTTCCACAGATACTAACATTTAAAGTTACATACTTTCTATATTTTGTTAACTTTTATACAATCTTAAATAATTTTTTCTAAAAAAGTAGGAAAAATTTTAGTTTTATATAAAAAATTTGGAACAATTTTTTTTTTAATTTTTAAATTTGTATTATGCATAATGGACTTTTGCTTCCCAAAAATTCGAAATTTTTGAAAAATCTTTCCTATTTCTGAAATATTTGTGTTAAAACAAAAATCCAAAATCCAGTAAAAAAAGTGAAATTAAATCGGAATTTTTCGCAATTTCACGAAACTGTAAACTGAAATAGTTAAACTGTTTCATTGATTCTGCATATATACATTTTTATGAAAATTAAAATACACCGGGTAAAAGAAATTCAGGCGTTCTTTCATGTATTGTATTTTTATAAAAAAAATCTTTTAGATCGTTATAAGAAAATGTATAATTTATTTAAAAATTTTACAACATATTAAAATCTTGACAAATCCAATACAGAAAAAATATTTTGATATCTTTTATACAGCAAAAGTTATGGCCATTTTAACATAAATTTTAACTATATTTAAAGCTGTAGAGTCGCCACAATTTTCAAAATTAAATGAAATAAAATTCATTTATACCCTACTTTCATTCACTAATTTTTATCCAAATCTATATATATATTTATATATATATATATATATATATATAGATCTCCGTTCCCTGATAAAAATTTCAAAATATGGCTCCGTTAGGGCTTATAGCTTTATAAGTAAGCCGAATTTTAACTTTCTATGTCATCTGGGAGCCTTAGAAAGCTCAGAAAAGAGAAAACATGCTTAGGAAATTTTATATAAATCCGATTATTTCCACTGCCCGATAGAAAAAAACTTTCTGTGTTGTCTACGAGCTTCGGAAAACAGCATTAGAAAATTTTATATATATATAAATATATACATATATATAAATATATATATATATATATATATATATAAATAGAAATTTCAAAACCTGCCTTCTTTAGGAATATATATATAATATATATATATAAGTAAGTCGAATTGTAATTTTCTACGTCGTTTGGGGCTCTGGAAAGAAAAAACAGACTTAGGAAAATATAAGTATAATTTATATAAATTGTCTTTTCTTTTCAAATGAAATGGTTTTGACCCCTTCATCATTTAAACTAAATACTTTTTTTTATAAATGTATGTATTACATACTTTTTGGCCTACCAGTGTGTCTCCATTTAATTGTAGGTATACATGGGTATTTTCACTAAATTGTAAATAAAATCAAGATTTGTGTATCAATTAGGATGTGACATGTCTTATTTTATTCATAGTAATACCACATTTATGATAAGGCATTAAAAACTGAAAACTTTTAGCTTTAAGAAAAAAAAAAAAAAAAAAATGAAAGCAGATTCGTGTTTATCGCTTAAAATTTTTGTGCCGACCAGTGAAAATCGGCGTAGGTCTTGGAGTATATTTGGACAAAACTCATATCATGTACTCTTGTACTATTACTGCAGTATAATAGTAAATTCTTAGTGGGACCAAAAATTGCAGTTTATTTTTTGAAAAAATAATTAGTCATTAGTCAGGGAATAAATGTAAACAAGTTTTCTTGATTTGAAAAAGAACTTATAATAGAAAATGTGTTAAGTTTTTTAAACAATTTTTTTTTTTTAATAAGAGAAAAGATAATAAAATATTTATTAAGTAAATTAAAGTTGATGTGTATTTAATTTGTCAAAATGAAAAATTTTTTTAAAATTAGAATTTTTGTATTTCGACTTAAGTTCATTGAATAAATGTAGAGGAATACATTGTGAAAATTTTATTGGACAGAATGTTGTAAGTTAAATAGATGATGTTTACAGAGAACACTACGGTGGGGCGCTGGAGAGTGCTGATGATCGTCGTGGCTGACTAGAAAATGCATTCCATTCTGCCGTATGTTTAATGAAAAACATTGCTGTTAGTAATTTGCTTGAACAATTTTTAATTGTTAGAAATTAAAACTTGACATTAACTAAATTAGAACATTTCTGATCTTGTATAAAGTATCATTAAATAGAGGAAGTCTTCTAGATATTACTCGTAAATGAACAATTATGCTTAGAGATTTTTTTATTTGCAAATATGTAAATGCATTTTTTTAATTATACACCTCAGTTCCATTAAAGTTTTCGACACTAAATTGTGGTATTTAAATGTTAATAAAATATATTCGCAAAAAAGATTTATCCCGCTTTCAGATATAGCTAGATCACCTTAGAATCTTATCAGGGCCCAGCATATATTAGCCCATGTCCTTAAAGTACAGTTTTTTCCGCAAATACTTCCTTTACATATAAAAAGGATTATTGGAACTAAGTATATACATTTCAGCGAGATATCGCCCATCAAAAACTAAAAGTTAACAATAAAGACTGTTCTTTTAGGACATGGGCTAATTTTATCATAGAATTGAGCTATTCCGAGAATATGTGGAGAGTCATATGCCAAATAGTTTTTTTTTCTAAAAGGAGTTATTTCAGCACAACAAAGGACCTGAAAAGATGCACCGACAATAATGATATGAAAAAATATGGTTGCGGGAACCATAATTGATGAGCAACATATTATATATGGTCATAATATAATAATAAATAAATACATTATTATCATAAAATAATCTAATTTTTCATGTTATGACCCGAGTTTTTGCAATTTGTGTTTAAATATTTTATATTCTTATAACCCAGTTTTATAAAATTATGCTCTGATTTTCACATATTATGATTCAGCTTCATCATATTATTTACCATAAAGAAATTTATAACATATTCAGAATTACTCATAACTTGTTTCATATTAATATTATTTTTTTACTTTAATTTATTTTAGTTTTTTTTTTTATTTATTAATTAATTAATTTTGTTTACATATGTTGTGTAAGATAATACAAGATACTTCTTTATTAACTAATATTAGTTAATCAATATTTTATACCGCTTGAATTACACCAAATATAACAAAACCTTGTTTATTTTTATTTACTCATATATAAACTAAATGAAAATTATAATTATAAAGATGGAAAACAAACGTTAAGAACAAAATATATTCAAAACTAAACAAGTTATGTATTTTTCAACCATATTCGTGAAAAATCAAACGTAGTATAATTATCTGTAATATTATATTGTTATGGGAATAATAATATTAATATGATTTAAAAACAAGATATGGTTTAAAAACAAGGAAAAAGATCGATAATATTTAATGGTTTTAGATATAATGATATTTTCATATGAATAAAATTGTGTTTCTGGTAAAAATATTCAAAAACATAAAAATTTTAAAGGCAAAAATATTAAAATTTTTTGAATAAACATTGAATGTTGAATGATAAAAATAAAACAAAAAGATTCTTATCATGAATATAGCATTATTAAAATTAATGCAAAATAGCAATGAGAATATAATATTGTTGTAGTAACAATGCCGTAACCAAGTTTTTTCTCTGCAGGCACTATAATATTGTGTATAATTTAATGAAACATACTAATATAATTTTTTACAATTGCATCTTATTTTTCCACAATCATCTTAAGTTTTGTAATTTAAATATAAAAATGTTTAAACGTAAATAGCTTCAAATAGAATGTGAAAGACTCCTTTTGGATATAAAATAACTACGGTGGTTTCTTTTATCTTTATTGTGTATGCTTATGTTTTTTTTTTTTTTTGGTAACAAAAAATATACTTGTTACTAAATTGTTAAATGAAAACTATTGTCTATTTTGGCGTACAAAAATTTATATATATAGAAAAAGGCGTTCATACGTCAACAGATGAGAGAGAGTATTCTTCTGAGGAGAGTATTCTTCTGAACATCATCTGAATGTGGAATAATTGAGTTTAATTCTTTTTTAGATTTTTTTTGTATTTCGGCTTAAGTTCATTGAATAATTGTAGAAGAATACACTCGGACAGAATGGAATGCATTTCCTATTTAGCCACGATCATCATCAGCACTCTTCAGCGTTCCACCGTGGTGTTCTCTGTAAACATCATCTATTTAACTTATAACTTTTCGGGAAATGGAATCTCTAACTTATTTTCCCTATATGCTATTAAGTAAGACGAATTGTTTACGATAAAGCTTTTTTTAAAATTATTTTGTATTCTCTTTTTTCAATTATTATTGTTTATATGCTTAAAGCTACCAGTTATGTAGTGAATCAAGCAGTGTATAATTGTTATTGTTTAGACACTTATTAAGTAGCAATGATCAATGTTGTTGTTATTTGATTTGTTCCTTCTGTTTGTTTTCTGGAGTCGTAACTCTAGTTCATATTTTTTTTTTTTTTTTTATTAAAATAAATATCTTTCATAAAAAGGAACTCGATATAAAAGTATTTACTTTACGAAAATGGAAATACTTCTTTATATTATTTATTATTTTTTGTACTAATTAAAATTTATTTCAAACTCAAACGCATTGTTGTGTATGTATATATAAGTTTACTTTCATTGTATTTATGATGTGTTTATACTATTTACACTGTCGGACATAATAAAGTGCGATTTCTTACTCTTGCTATTTACTTCATAACAATTGTCTTCTAGGTGCACTATAGGCTATTTTTTTGTAATCCAGGTATTTGTAGTCATATATTGTTTGATTTAATAAACAAAAGAATTTTTTGAATTTATTTGCGTGGATTTTGTGTTGCGTGTTGCTCGTGGATTTTGTGCGTCAAAATAAAGAGACACTTAAATTTTTTTAACTTGACTTCGATTTTCCAATTTTTTGTTGCAGAATGGAATATGGATGCTTCAAAAATGCTGAATTTTACTATTGTATTCGTGAAATTATATTCAAATTATAATTATATTAAAAAAAAGTATAGATCCGCCCATTTTATTGTGAAGCTTTCGTCCCCAATCCAGAAAGTTTTTTTGATTCCAGATCGGGAAAAGGAAGTGAAATTAATATGTTTTTCTTTAGAATGCAAAATTTTAAAATATGAGGTCAAAAGAATTACTTTGTTATATAAAATAATAATTTAGAATGAAAATTAGTAGAAGGGGTAGAAACCTCACTAAGAGAAGCATGTTTACGTAAGCAAAGAGATAAAAAAGAAGGAATTTTAGTTATCACTACCCTAACTGCTCAGACAAGGATAAAACAAATGAATTTCAAAATTGCCAATTTACAGTGGGGCAGAATCGAAATTTTTTAGTAATAAATCTGTAACATCTAATAGGCTGATTTATATAAAATATACTCCTATACGCAAAGGAGTGTACCATCCTAAAATTTGAAAGAGGGTCCTATAGAACCCTCAGGAATGGAGTTATTGGGGCTCAAAATAGGGACCTCCGACATAGAAAATTTTTAACAGCTTGCTAAATTTATAAGATTTCAAATATTTTTACATCCTCTTAAAGCTTTTGGTAAGGCCTATGAAATGCTATTTATCTCTCATAATCTTCAACTTATTTGCCTTTGAAATTTCAACTATTTAAACTTTGCTGAATCTTGGTTCAGTCTTTTCAATATATGACACAATAGTTTGATACGATTTTGTTAAATTTTATTTAAAGAGCAAATCTATCTATCGACTGAAGAAAATTTGAAGTCGATATCTTTTTCTAGTTGAAAAATAAACGATTTTAAAATTAAAAATTGCAAAAATTATGATTTTTTATGTTTGTTTGTCCGAATATACACCCTTTTATCTATAAAATAAAATTTTCTTTTAAAAACATGTAACAATCTTATACCTTTAAAGGTAAAAGTTATCTTAACGGATATGATTTTGGAATTGAAAACGAGTCCAATCACTCATTAGGGCTAACCACAGATCATACTAAATTTAACCTAGTTTGTATAGAACATATTAAGCCTATATGTTATAAAATCCAATTCTATTTACATAATGCAGTTTCGGAAACTCCAATGTTTTTCCAGACCTGCAACAAATGTGGAATTTTTAATCATGATTTTAGAAACTTGATATTGGAAATTTCCGGATCTATTATTCGGTTATTATATCCTAAATTACTTTCGAAATTTGTTGAAAGAATTATCTGTTTAAATTGAACCAAAACTTATTAATCCATTTTAATTTAGAAATATTTCAATATTTTATTTAGAATTTGATGTAATTTAGAGATTTTACCCATTTCTCGAGATCACAATGTCGTTATATCCGAATATTAAAGTATTTTTAAAGATACATCTTTATTGTATAATATACCTCGATGTTTCTTTTTTGTAATGTCAGTCATCTTTGCTTTATACAGCTTAATATATTAACCAATAATTGCAGTCAAATCAGAATTTTGAAAAGTTAAAAATTCGCCAGAAATTTACTTTGATCCTAAATTTTTTTCTTTGAAAAACTTTTGACCTTAACTTTTGTACTTTTTCTATCAATCGATTTTGCAATTTAAGTTTAATTTAAGTTAATATAAAACTCATATTATATGAGGTAAATATAAAAATAATCCAAAAAAATTTAAAAATTTTTAGTCAAGGTAGTTCTTATTTTGTTAATACTTTGAAGAAACTTTAATTTCGATGTTCATGCAAATTTTCACATAATAATAGGTACAGTGTTATTAACAAATTAGATTTTAGAATTCTGCAAAACAAGAAAATGTTCGCCACAAATTGACTTTAACCCATACACAGCATTTCCTTCGAAAAACGTTTGACCATAATTTTTATATTTTTTCTATCATTGGGTTTATACACAGAAAAACATTGGCTTTAATTAATAATATAAGCAATTTCATTTAAATTAAATTTTTGTTTGATTTTGCTTCAATCACCAAAATAGAAATGTCATTTAACTTAAATAATTGATTTTAATTTCAATTAATTTTTTGGATCATTATTAATTAGAGTTTTAGTTTGCCTAAAACCAACTAAGATTTGCATTAATTGAATTCTACAATAAATTCAATAAAAATAATTTTTATTTCATTTCGGAAATAAATTCATATTTTAAAATACCAGGATTAGGAATAAAATATTAAAAAAAGATAAATAAAATAAACAAAAAATGCAGCAAAAAATAAAAAAGTTCTAATTTCTTCAAAAATTAATATGAATCTTGTATTATTCTTTCAGAAAATAGTTTATTATGTTTTTTATATATGTCCAATATTTTTATCATTTTGTGCACTTTTGGAGCAATTCTGAAGGACTTCTTTATCATGAGTTTAAAACTCGATGTTGGAACTTTCTTAACTTGTTAATCGGTTATTATATCCCAGTTTACCTCGATATTTTTTTTTAGGAAATTTATCATATTTGCGTTACATAGCAAAAAATAAAAAAAAAACAGTCAAATCAGAATTTTGAAAAGATACAAATTCGTCAGAAATTGACTTTGATCCATATCGTTTTTTTAACGTTTGGCCTTAAGTTTTGTACTTTTCCCTTCAATGGATTTATATCTATCGAAAAAAATAAAATTTTCTTTTTTTTTTTCTTTGAAAAACTTTTAGTCATAGTTTTCCAATTTTTTTTTTATCAATGGCTTTATATCGAAAAATTTTTTCTTTGACTCTCGTTAGTGCCTGAGTTAAAATATAAACAATTTTGTGGTGGTATATATATATATATATATACAAATAACCCAAACAATTACAATTGTTTTTTCAAGGTAGTTCGTCTTTTATCAAAACCTTAAAGAAAAAACCTTTCGCAATTATATGAATGAATTTGTGGTCATCCAAAACTTATTAGCAAAAGTATTTATTATAAGCACCGAATACAAAATACATAATTATACAAAAAGATTGAAGTCAGTATCTTTCACAGAAATAAAAATATCGTATTTCAAAATTTATTTTATTTTAGTACTCGGAAAAGATATCGACTTAAAATTCTCTTTAGTCGATAGGCAATTTTGCTCTTTAACTAATTGAGACAAAATTTTACAAAATCGGACTAAAATATTGAGTCTTATATTGAAAAAAAAACAAGTCCAAGATTAAGAAAAATTTAATTAGTTAAAATTTCAAAGGCAAATAACTTGAAAACTATAAGAGATTAATAGCACATGTAGGTATGTTTTTCATAGGCCTTATCGAAGTCTTTAAGAAGATGTAAAAATATTTAAATAAAATATTAATCGGATCAGAAAAAAAGGTACCCCATTTTTAGAATGAATAGCCCTGCTCATAACAGGTATATGAGGTCCTCCTTCCAAACTTAAAATTGTATACTCCTCTGCTACGCCGATTAGATTACAAATTTATTAGAAGAAGTTCAGAAATTTCAAATTTATATCCAAAAAATTTTGATTTTTCCCCATACTAAGAAAATGCTACTTATACGAGCTGCTGTTATAAAAAGTTAACATTTCAGCCTTATCAATGGCTCTTTCCAAACTCTTTTCGGTTTTTGGAATTTTTTAATAAAAATTTGACATATTCATCCAAATAACTTTATTTTAGAACTATTCTGTGACTTTAATGATAATTTTTCCATTATGAGTCGCTTTACTGTATTAGCAGCATGTAGAAGTAACTTTTGCTTAGAAAAGGTACTTCTAAAACTCATATGTTTGAGCATTTTATTGTCAGAAACAGCAGTAGTAGTTATAACTATTTCTTTCTTTATTTCTTTGGATGATATTTCTTTTAGCGAGAACCGCGATATCGTTACCATTTTACTATGTAGTATTACGGTTTCTGGCACTCATTTTCTTCTAAACTGCATTCTTCTTTTAGCCTCAAATTCAAAATGGAATCAAGAAAAAATATTTCTGGATTGTGGTCGAAGGCTTCACAAGATTATTGATAGAACTATCCTAATTTGTTAAATGTAACTAATAATCTGGATAGAATTTAAGAATAGAATATTAATTATTATTTTATTATTATTGCTTTGAAGCCAAATTAAAAAAAAAATAGTAAAGTGAAACTTTATTTTGTTGTATATAAAATCCATTACCAACTTAATACTTTTACTTTACTGGAAATAGATTAAAACCTTCTTTTGTTACTAAATTAAACAATATAAGACAGCAAATACCTGGATAACAAAAAATTAACCCATAATGCACCTATAAGACAATTATTATGAACTATATAGCAAAAGTTGGAAACCGCACTTTATTTTGTCCAACAGTGTAGTTGTATTGTGCATTTGTTCAGTGCACGCAGATGTCGTCTTTTCTGTATATTATTACCAATATAAAGGATAACAAGATGAAAGCATTTTTCAAATGATACAAAGTACTTCCTACACTTTCGTATGAGTAATTTTTACTAAAATTTCTTACAACACTCATACGTAGCTGCGCATGTGTTCGTAACAAGGTTTGTTATATGAAAATGAAGAAAGACATAAATGAGATTATATTCAACGACATAAATTATTTCTAAGAAAATTTTGTTTCAAGACATCAACAAGAGTACTCGATTGCAATCAACCTTTTGCATGTTGGAATTAATGAGATATGATGAACATGTACTTATGTTTTGCACAAAACCTACAAATTGTTAGTTTTACAAGAGAGGGATTGTTTAGGAAGCGAAAAAAAAAACAGCCTGAGAAAAAGTACACTTTGGTTTCTTTATAAATCATAAGAAACCATAGCAATACTGAAAAATTATTCTAACCTCGCCAACTTTTAAGATTTAAAATTTCTTAAACCGCCATGATTATAATATTACATATATTCACTTACTTATAGCTTACTTCACTTCATCTATGCCTTTCTCTATATTTTACGTAGATACTCTGTGTTTAAAGCACAAATAATAAAATAAAAATTCTTAACATTTTCACTGCACTCGACTACAGATATTTACTGAAGTATTAAAGGAATCTGTTGACAACATTTTCTAACAACTCTTAAGGATGTCACATATTTTGAAATGCCAACAATACTAGTAAAACCATTCTCCACAAAAATATATTGTAAAATCCATTGTTTAATATAAACAAAATTTAAAAGACTTTAATAAGTTCTAAAAAATCATAATCAAAAAAATTAAAAAGAAATGGCATATCAGTTGGTCGACATAAAACAACTGCACTTCATATACTTACTGAGGAACGATGTCCGTCAATCTGTCCTTCCGTCTACGTAAACCTTGTAATAAAACTAGAATATTACTTAATGAAAAAGAAGTTCTTTCGCCCTAGAGGGAGTTTTGGTTGATATCGTTCTACTGAATTAAAGTTTTATTGTTAAGAATAATTTAAATATGTAGATATTCATAGAAAGCGAGACACAGAAATATAGTGTTACAAATCATACCAACAAATTTCGTTAAGCGCACCCCAATAATGTAATAATCAATACAATAGAAACTGGAGTAAGATATTGTGTAGTAATTTTTTATTAACTATAACTTTCTTATTTGTTTTTCTTTTCTACTTAATTTAAAAATTGTTTGTTATGTTCTATTATTTTAATTTTCTGTGCCAATGCAAACTTACCTTTCGCAGTAGACATGCCATTCCGCTGGCTGCACCAGCTTTGAAACTATTAATATGGGAAATGCCGTTGCCAGGGCTATAATCCAAATGCCAGCTATAATGAATTTTGCATATCTGAAAGGAAAGAAAAATAGAAAATGAAATAAATAATTTATGAAATATTCCAACTAAAAACAAAAAGTTATTAAACAAGAAAGACTATTTCATTATAAACGAGAACTTTTATAGTTTCCTTATTAGAAGAAATATTTAAAATTTTTTTAAATTCTAAAAAAAAAAAATCTGAAAAGAAATAACAACGAAATATTAGTTTAAGTCGTAGTCCATAAGCAAATGATAATAAATAAACTAAATGATAATAAATAAACTATTTATTGTAATTACAAAAAGGTTTTTCAAAGTTTATTTTAATAAGTTATATTTCGAGGAAATAATATTTATGATTTTTGACAAAACAAAAAATTTTCCCCAGTTAAATAATCAGCGGATTTGTACGATTGCACAGTTGACCATAATCGAAAATTTTTAAAAATAAATCTGTAAACTTCTGATTGAATTTACAAAAATTTCACACAGCCGCACAGTGGGGTAGAATCGTCAAAAATGGCGCTAATTATTGCAATAATAATTAGCACATTGAAAAAATACTTTCTGAATTTTTATTTTTTTGCATAAACATCTGACCGTCCGGCTGTCCGTGCACAAAAACCATAATTTCTGCTAATCTGTAGCTCGCAGTTTTAAGAATAACTTTATGAAATTTCGTACTTGAGCCTGTTTTGGGCCAATAACGTAACACAAAAAATTGGTTAAAATATAATCATTATTTCACTCATGTTTCACCTCATCTTAAAATTTTCCAGGAAAAAGATAAAATGCTCGTAAATATCTTAAATATATCTTAAATATATTTAAATAAAATTCATCGTCGATTAATCCTGTCTAAGCAAATATCATACTACAAAATTTCATGAGAATCGGTACAAAATTTACCATATCTTCCGTACAGGAAGATAGATATTAAGTAAAAATAAAAAATTTTATTTTCTTCCAAAAGCTTTTTGAATTTCTATATAAAAGTAAAAATTGCTCGTTTTTATATCAATTAAAAAAATATTTCTTCAGCATTAACTTTAATATGCTTTAATATGTTTCTAAGTATCCATGTCTAATAACTCCATTGAAAAAAACTACTTTTCATAAAATCAAGTACAAAAATATTAACCTGAATTTCACCCCGCTGTGAGCCGTAGTAGAGGTGTGTACAATTTTCAGTCTGGAAGTGGCAGCCCAACATACCTCACAGGAACGGAACTATGGGTACTCAAATAAAGTACCTTTGACATAGAAAATGTTTAACCTCTTGCGAAATTTTTGTTTCTTATCAAATTTCGAAGATTTTCATATCTTCCTAAAGCTACCCACAAGGCATACAAGTTTACATACATAAAGTTTAATATGTCATGAAAATTACCAAAAATATTATTATATTGTCGATGTTAAAAAGTTAAAAGTAAAAGCATAATTATGCTAAAATACGCAAAAAGTGCAATTTTTCATGAAATATCAATTTTTAAATTATCGTAGTTTTGGTTCTATAAAATATATTGACTTATATTTTTTTGTACATAGTTAAAAATTACATTAGCTAGACAAAAGAATTTATGTTACAAAATAGAACTCCTATATACACAGAGAAAAAAATCATATATTTAAAATTTTTTTTTTCATAAATATTGTGAATCGAACGTGACTTTTTTCCCCAAACTTTTTTCATAAAAAATAAAATTTTGTTCAAAAATATAATTAAATTGTACTTAATGATTAAAACGAATTTTGCAAAAACGCTGAAATGCTAAATAAAAATACATATGCATGAAAATATTAACAATGAATCACTTTAAATGGCAATTTTTCAATAAAAATCTGTTAAAAGGTAATGTTTAGAAATTTGCTACCATTCTAAAGGAAATTTCAAACATGAATTTACGAATTAAAATTATAAATGAAAATTTAAACAATTTTTTTGTCTTCTTGACATCTGATTCATTTCAAAAAATGTAAAAATGTGTCAATATTTTAGACATTATTCTTAAGTATTATGAACTAAAATCAATGAAAGTAAATTCTTATATTTATGCACAAACTTTTTTTTTGTATATAGGCTAATTAAAATTTCGATACAAAATAGGTAAAATTTGGAACGATGTGTACCCTAATATGTAATTGGGCTCGTTTGCTATTTTAAAATCATATCCGTGAAGATAATTTTCTGAAAAATATAATGTTCTTTAGGAATATTTGATTTTAGGTAAAAAAAAGTGTAGGCACTTTTTTGGACAAAAAAAATATAATTTTTGCAAATCCAACAGACCTATTGGAAGTTACAGAGATATTTCGAAACATGTTCGATTCTGCTTCACCACGCAATGGCAAATTCCGGCAAAAATTCCTAAAATTTAAATCAAATTTTTTTTATAAAATAAAAAAATAAAGCCAGCACCTCGGATAACATGATTCATAAAAAAATAAATAATTCAAAATTTCTAAACTATTTCATTTATATTATTACAATAGCATTTTCCTACATTTTATATTGGGACTGCGTACTATGTTTAATATTTCAAGTTTGTTCATCTCTTTAAAAGAACTTTTATATCAAAAATGTCATTGATGGAATATGATTTAGAGATTCCAGTAAAATTTTTTGTTTTAACTTTTCGATGCTTTATAATATCAAACATATCCCCTAAATATTTTTTCCTTAAATATCTTTGAGATTTTCCTACAAAATATTCTAAAACTATATTAGCTTTAAAATCATTATAATGATATTTTTGAATCCCAAATTTTGTACTTTCAGATTCAACAGTTCAAGTTTTATAAAATTTTAAAAATATTCTGTCCGCATTTATTTAAATTTTGTTTTCGAAATATACCTTTGGCAGATAATTATATGTGCATAATTATAAAGCTATTTATTTTCTGCAAAAATATTAAAATATTTTTTGTAGTTTTTATTTATTTTAGAGATTTAAAATTCAGATAAAAAAATTATTTCTTTTGTATATTTTATGAGAGAAATTAACTGATTTTTAAAATTTTCATAGAAAATAATAAAATTTCAATAGAAAATAATTATAATTTGTAACAATTATTAATTTTGTATAATGTTAATTTTCAATATTCGTGATTGTTATTAAGAAAGTGTGTTGTCCTAATATAACGTTACCATGTGCTTCATTGCACAGATTTATCCGATTTCTTTAAAATGTATAAGTCTAAATTGTACTATACTTGCACAAAATCATACTAAGTTGCATAGTATGTCGCATTGTTCAGAATTTATATATTTCTTAGCAGTCAATATTCTCCTGAAATCCTTTATGACACGAAGGTTTGAATCTCAATACTGGTTACTAAAACGGTAGAAAATTTTGCGCTTTTGGGGCCCGAACTAGTAACATCGACACATTATTTTGCTGTTGAATCCAATTTTTGCATCAAGTTCATCAGCAAAGCTTATCAACTCATTGCCTAGTAAATTCATGCAGTTCAGTGAATTCATTTTCATAGGTTTAATAAATACTTCCAATTTCTCTTTGTAGCTGAAATCAGCTTGAAAAATATCATTTGTGCACATCGAATATCCAGGCAATATTTGTGATGAACACCTGGAATATTTCAATATAACATTTTTAATCTCTCATACTCGTGAAATCATGGCTTTTTTGAAGTTTTTAACCAAAAATATGTATTAATAGTAATATATTGTGTATGTATTTCTTACCGCGGTATAAGTTATATCCTTGCCATCCTTGGGTCATAATTTTGATATAAAATCTATTTCATTATTTGTTACACGCGTTATGTCATTAAAAGATCATAACTCTATCATTATTTCTTTGTAACTCACTTTGTTTAAGGTCGAAAAATTTTAAACATATCATTAGGACCCGCAAATCCGCAGTTGATTATGGGTTACTGCTCTTTGAAAAATAACTACTTTTCAAAATTCTTTTGAATAATTTCACCAGTAATATTATATTCCTTATACGCAGATACTATTTTATATAGTTTTATATTAATATTGAATCATAATTTAATTATTTTAGCAATTCTTCCTAAAGTTCAATATATTCATTCATAATGTAATAAAATGGGATTATAATATGATAAAGTCGAATCATAATACTATAAAAACATACTGTTATATTATAAAATCGGACACAATATGCTAAAATGGGTACAAAAAAATTATAAAATCCAATCAATAAATGATCAAAAATGAGTCAAAAATATAATATATTGAAATCATAACAATTATTATTTATAATCATTCTAATTTTTAACTGTAATTATATATTCTAAACATAATATGTTGCTCATAGATTATAGTTATCATAACCATATTTTTCCTATGCGTGTAGGATCGGCCTATAATTTACCATATCATATACATTAATTAAGAGCGCTAAATTATCAAAGTGAACGTGTGTATGGAACCCTAAATAACACAGTGCAACGAGAAAAACTTGCCTCAATATTTCACAAGCAAAATGTAAGTATAACAGTAGTCTAGCAAAACCCGCAAAGGGTTTTTCAAAGATAGTTCGGTTTTATTGTCTCTTAAATTTTGAATTTTGTGAAGCCTTTTTTTTCAATATGATTGAAAATAAAAAAACATTTAAGTAATTTAATGCGAATGTTATTATGTGTAATAGATTTTTACTGGATGTCACTTCCCTTTCACGCCCATTTTTGTCATGATATTGTTTATTTTGTTTGAATTGACATTATGTTTAAATTACTGAACCTATTAAATAGAAGGAAGTAGTGACCGAATGTCACGCCCACTTTTTGTAAAAAACGTTTTTTTTAAAAAGGGTTATGTTGCTTCAAATTTTAAAATTCACTAAAATTGTGATGACATTGGTAAAAATATATCACAGTATAATAAAAGTGGGCAAAAAAGAGACATGTTACATATTAAATTTTGGAGTAATATTAATATTAATATTATAATATAATATATTAATATTAATATTAATATTAATATTAATATTAATATTAATTATTAATATTAATATTATAATATAATATATTAATATTAATATTAATATTATTATTATTATTATTATTATTATTATTATTATTCTTATTATTATTACTATTTTATGTTTGATAATTTTCCTTGACTCTAATTTACCATTTTATATAAAACTATTATGAACATTCGGATACTTGATCCGAAGGGCTTGAAAATTAAAAAAATATAAACAAATAAATATTTAAAAATTCCCACAAATAATAAAAGTACAAAATAAAGCTTTACTTTGTAATTTAATATTATTTATACTAAATGCTATATCCTTATCACATCGCACACATATACCACTTATATAGACACATGCTTCATACTCATACATTCCCTTCAAACATTTTGAATATAAATTTGTTGCCAATCTTCCACATCATTTCTTAGTGACTTTCAGATGATCGCCGAATGACTGTTCGAAGTTTAAAAAAGCAAATTACATTGATATTGCACAGTAATCTTCCATACGTCAATTCTTAGTGACTTCTATATGATAGTCAGTATGAAATTTACACAAACAAATTACATTAATATCGTCCTTTCATCATCCAAAAGTATACTTTTTAGTCACTTTTGGAAGATAACATGAATGCAATTCGAATTTAACAAAAAGCATCAATCTTCAAAGCGTGTGTTAGAAATATTGTCAGTTTTTTATAAAAAGAATACAACGCAATAGAGAAGCAAGTTAAATCATGTAACTACTTCAGTAATTATGTAACTTAGGAACACTTTGGCTGTAATATTAAATATAAGCAAAAAAATATTTCTGCACAAGAATAGGTGAACCAGATAAAATTTGACGAATTCTGCCTTCAGTTTTTCTATCAGGTCCTGATATTTTTATGATGTCGTTATCTTAACATTATTTTTTCATACGCTCTATATTTTCGGAGTTATTCGGTAATTAGTCGCGAATAAAATAAATAAACTTCTCTTTTACTCCCTTACTCCGAAAAAGTGTAGCGGATAAACAAAATAATAGCATTTGATGAGTGTAATAAATTCTCCCAAGGATTTTTCGGTGGTAGGCAAAATTTTTTTATTTATTACCTTCTTCACACAGAGAAAAAATATAATTATAGTGACCATAATCTAAGAGCAATATACATATTATGATTTTAACATATGATATCATATAGTTATCCAAATTTGTCATATTATTGTTTCATTTTCTCATATTATTATTCCATCTTATCACATATTAAAACAAAAAATAATAAAAAATTATTTTTATAAATGTTTTATTGAAAATAATAGAGAAAAAAGCCAGAAAAAAGAAAGTATTTATTTATTATTTGTTAATTAATTAAATTCATTTGTACCACCATATGTGTTAATCGATATCATATGTTAAATCACACCGAGTATTATTAAACCTCGTCTATTTATATCTATTCATATATGAACTAAATGAGGATTACAATGAAGTTGGAAAACGAACATTAAAAACAAAATTTTTTTCACTAAGTTTGTGAAAAGGATTAGTGTTATATTCATTTGAACCATTTTATTGTCATGAGAATAATAATATTAATATGTTTAAAAACAAAATATAGTTTAAGAACAAGGAAAAAGACTGCAAATCTTTAATGGTTGTGGGAGTAATGATAATTTTTATATTAATAAAATTTTGCTTCTATTCCAAATATTTAAAAATATATAACTTTTGCAGTCAACCATATTAAAATTTATATTATTAAATGAAAAAATTTAAACAAAAATATTGTTATTATGAACACAGAGTTATTAAAAATTGAGAAAATGTGAACATAAAATTGTTGTAGTGATAATGCTGTAACCGTGATTCTTTTCCATGTGTAAACTTTCCTTTTTAAAACCAAAGTAGTCGCAGATAAATCGAAAGAAATAATATAAATATGGTACGAAGGTTAATTATTTTCGTATAAATAGTTAATGAGGAATTATTTGTTAGCACTTTCAGTTCATTTACCTCTCATTATATGATCTCTTATAACTTTATTCTAACCTGTTTTTAAGAAAAGATATAAAAGTCAACTAAAAATTAGGTTTAATGGTTAAAATGTTCTACAGAAATTTTGTACATCGAATTTCACTAGAAGCACCCCAGTTCTAAAGTGCATCTGTTGTAGCATTTATCCAAAAAATGAAATTAAAAAATTATTAACAATTTTGTTAACAATTTCAACAAAACTTTTGATTTTATGTTATATTTCATTGCCTAGTTTAAGACGTGTGTATAAGAAATGAAGGAAAGAATTAAAATTTTCATTTTAAGTACACATGATAAGTCGGGTGAATTTTTTATCTTTCGAGACCCCTAGTAAAATTCGATTAGGAAAATGTCAGCAGAATATTTTAAATCATTAATTCCAAGTTTGAATCGATTTTCATATCATTTATTAAAAACAGACCAGAAATAACCCCTTATTAGGAGAGATAAATGAATTAAACGCTTTAGTGAAATATCCCGTTAAATGCTCTAAGTATTTACATTATTTTTCTATTTATCTGAGACTATTTTGATTTAAAAGGAAAAGTTTAGAAGGTCATAAATCAAAAATTTTGCCTACCACCGAAAAATCCTTTGGAAAGTTTATTACACTCATCAATTGCTATCTATTGTAGATGGAATGATTCCGTCCCCAAATACTGTTAATGTTAAAATATCTTGAAGACAATTTTCGTCAGCACCTTTTTTTATTTATCTAAATTGTACTAACGGTTTTTGAGATATAGAGAAATATACTCGTGTAATTGCCTTATTAATAAGTAAATATTAGACATGCCCATAAAAAAAAATCAGGACCTGATAGAAAATAACTGAAAGCAGATACGTATTCATCACATCAAATTCCATCTATAAATTTTGTTTAAAGAAGCAACAAAAAATGTTTTTTGCCGACTGTGTAATCAAGTGTTTTATAATCAACAAAGGATATTTAAAAAAAATAAGTAAATCTTATTAAACTTTTCTTTAAATTTAATTTTTTTAAAAAAAAACTGATTCAAACAGACAAATATTTGTACATTTAAAAATGTTTTTTTTTTTGCATTCTTTACAAAAAAGGTAATCTAAATATAATATAATTATAAAATCTTCTATTAATCTTTTTTCTTCTTTTAAAGGTACCAGAATTCACCAGTTTCTCATGATGATTTTATTTGGAATTCACTACATAGACACAAAATTAGTTTTTGGTGAATTGTTTGTTTTGTAATATTGATATTAGTGAAATAGAAATAATTATGAAATATTAAGAAACGTTAATTTTAATTATAAATAATAAGGAAATAATAGAAATGCAAAATCTTCTTCTGGAAGAGACAATTATGACACCTCTGCGGACGGGTGTCGGACAGAAGATCCTTTTTTGACAGTTCCAGACGTGTTTTCCTCGAGCCGTCTGGAAGACACTTCTACCACGGTGAACAGTTCTTCCCAACAGATGAAGAATTTTTTTTTTTTTTTTTGATGAATTAGAAATAGTTTTGACGATGAATTTTAAGAAAATGTTTGCAGGGTTACTTCCAAAACAAACACTAACATATACCTAAAGTAATCCGAATAAATAAAATATGTGTGCAAATACACATATAGACTTTCTCAATTGACTAAAGTTAAATGAAATTTTTTATGGTTGGATAACAAATAAATAAGTCTAATAAATTGAAGGCAAAAAAATCCCACATTAACGTATTTAGTTATTTAGAGACAATACTAGTTAGTGGGAACAACAAAAGGACAACAATTCAACAATGACAACACAAATTATTTATTAAATATTTACTCTACACTCCAATGATTCCTTTGTCCATCATTATTATATTTAGGCTCAGCAACTGAATCCATGAGCTAATGAGAGAGTGAAGGAGAATATTTCAGTATGATTTGAAAGGTGAATGTTGTCATTGTTTGTTGGTGTCATGAAATGCGTCTTGATTATTTCATCAAGTTGTCAATATTTGCTGTTTATAAATGTTTGTCCAATATAACAAATAACACCAAAAAAATTTAATTTGTTACTTAAAAAAATTAAAAATTTAAAAATATTTTCCAATCGTGCACTTAAAACAAAAATAGGTAAAGCAAAAAACATCCTTCGAACCAAATTTTCTTCTGTTTCTTTTATGAAGTTGATGTTATCGTCTTTTTACTTTCATTAAAATTGATGCCATTTTTGAAGATATGAACAAATTTTTTGCATTTTAGATGACGTGTCATGACGACATGTATGTACACAAGAGTGGGAAGATTTGTAGAAAATGTATCTTCAGTTCCCTACAAGCGATTGATAATCACGGTTCTAGTACATTTTGTCTAAAAAAGAGTTTTTAATTTTGTCTCGAAATGGTTAACAACAAATTCGTAATTTCGAGCTTGTTATGAAAAAAATATGTTATGAAAATATATTTTTTTACAAAATGGATTCAAATTTTATACTTTTGTTCGTTATATGAGTAATATATTAAAAATTAGTTGGTAGCAAAATGATTTAATTAAAAATCGCCCAACATTTTGCTATGATTTTTCGTCACATTTGGGCTATAATTCATTTTCGGTAGATCATTTCTGATGTTTTGGGTGATTTTTCGCTTTTATATTTTTACAACATGCTTGATAAAGTAAAGCAAACTATTCAGAAAAAGTCTGATTTTGTGACGCCGGTGTTTGAAATATGTCAAAGTTGAAAACCCCAGCGTCTAGGAAACCATCTTAATCCTGAGCAGAATCATAACCAGTCCAATTTTGTTCAGAAATTTTACCATATAATGTGTTAATTTTCTTGCCAGGAAGTATCATAAAGTTAATGAACATTGGATGGACGTGAATGAATTTTCGTGAAGATTTGGGTATTTTTTCACTTTATCGGGAAAAATTTCCATTTTTTATTTTTGGGCAATTTTTCATCTCTTTTGGGTGATTTCTCGTTTAACCGATTTCTCTATATTTTTTTTTTTTTTTTTTGGCGATTTTGCGTTGGGACAATTCGCTGGTAGCCACTTCAAATAACACTAGTCAGCAAAAAAAAAATTGCCTTTGTTAAACAAAAATAGATGGACCAGATGAAAATTTACTTGCTGAACAAGAACCTTTTCTTATTATTATCTTTTTTTTCTATGACGTACGCATGATAACAATCTCTTTTCATATGCTTAATCGTTTCGGAGTTATTTTTTAATTTCTGAATGACTTCGGAAAACATAACTTTTTCATGCAGTATTGAAGAATTTCTTTCCTCAAAAGTTCTTTTCAAGAATGAAAATGAAAAGTTTTTCATTATAATTTTTGAAGACGCGAAGTCTGAAAAATCGGTTTTTTGGATATAACCCCCGATTTTGAATGTATATCGAAAGTTTTAAAAATGGTACAATAATTTACTTACATATATTTACAAACTACACTATGTTACATTTCAAGAGTTTCTTCGCTATAGCGACGTGTTATTTGTATCTTTTGAAGCTAATGTCCTATTTCATTGGTTTCAGAGTAGGGTTTGAGATTCTGTAAAACTCTTTTAACCGGGAAAAGAGAACGAAGAATTCAAAATTTAAAATTATAAATGAATGATTTTTTTTATTAAACAAGCTATAACAAAACATTATAAATCATAATGAATTAATAAAATATAAAATATAGCCGATCATATGATGCCCCATTGTATATGTGCATTTAAAATTTGGGGAGGGGTCTTATATGGGAAATATGTCTAATTATGCACCGATATTTGTATTATATAAGTAGAAAGCACTGAGCCAAATTTTATGTGGATTGGCTCATAATTGATACAAGCTCTATACAAGCCTACTTTAGGAGAATTACCCTAAGAAAGTCATATGCACCAAATTTAATCAAATGATCATCAAAATTGCGACCTGTACTTTATACACAAGGTTTACATGTATAACCAGCTAGATGGACAGCGTTAAATTGATGCAGGAGATGATTATGAGTCGTACGACAAACTTTAAGGAGGGTTTGAAAATTTTTTCTATGCGTTACAACATCAACACAAACAGATAACACCCTAATCACCTGTAGTGGTGTGGGTATAAAAATCGGTTAAAAAAAGTTAAAATTTTTTAATGCAACAGGCTCGATAACTATGAATGATAAAGTTATGATAATGATAAATGCTTAAAGAAATATTAAAATTTGGAAGAGGTGCCAACTTTCCAAAATATTTTGATACTACCAACTATGTGCTCTATACATATATTTTGACCATATAGACTGTGTTGCCAGATGAGGGGATTTGTCCCTTAATAGTGGATTTCATGAAGAGGGATTTGGGAATTGCCGTGATATATATATATATATATATATATATATATATATTAAAACGACTCACTCCCTACGGAAGGAAAAAAGTGTTTATGTTACTCTCGTATATAAACCTGGGTATTTTTTATAATATTCAGGTTCTACTGATGATCTTTCGTGTGCTCGACTGTTTTTAAAAAAGGCCGTTTTTATTTTATTTTATTTTCTTCCAAAGCAAGGCATAGAAAATATAATATCATTTAAAAAGTATTTGGAAGCCGCATCAATAAATAAATAAATATTTTTATATTTCATAAAATATCGTACTTTTCAAAGTTTTTTTTTTTTTTTTTTTTTGTTATTTTTAACGAAATTTCAAATTTTAAAATTTTTTCTTACTTATAAATATAAATTGTGGTATCCGATTATTTTTCATTTTAATATTCTTGCAATTTCGGTTTATGAAACAGTGACTCTGATATAAAATTATTCATAAAAATAGTCAATATGGATATCAAAATTTGTCTATCAACAAGATCGTTTGAAATAAATTATTGAAATAAAATATGATTGCACATTATCTATAAGTTGTTTTGAAAGGAAATACAATAATTTTCAGAAAATTTAAAAAAAGTTTTTTTTTTCTTTTTAACAGTCCAGCTGACGAACGGTCTTCAGTAATCTGCTTATTGGAAATGTATATAAAATTAATTTTTATAGGAATAGTTTTAATAATACTTATATTCTTTTTATACGAAAATTTTGATTAGCTTTCTTCTTACATGAAATGTTGGAGTAAATTTTATTTTATAGAAAACTTTCAATAAATTAATTTTTATAGGATATTTTCGATAAATGTCCTTTTTGTAGAAAATTTTGGAGACATAGAAATTTAGTTGGACAATTTCACATGTACTGCATTTGAAAATTGTAAAACTTTATATAACGGAAAACTCGGTTTAAAAAAATACGAGTCATAGATTAACATAGATATGAACCTTTGCTTTCAAAAACTTAAGTCGGTTGTAAAAAACTAAAGTCTAAAAATGTTAGTAAAAAATTTAATTGAAACAATATCATTTCCAGTACCTGTGCTTTTTTAAGTATTTTTTAAATTGATTTTTTTTTTCTTTAAGTTTCATATCTAAATGTATTAATCTATAATTTAAACTATAATGAATTTTCAATAACTGAAGAAATTTTTTGGTATAATTATGTAAGTATTACAATGTATGATTTAAGACTTGCTGCTTTAAATATTTTTGTGGAAAAACAAATTTGATAAAATAAATAATTCTGTATCAATTCTAAAAATATAATACAACTTTAACTCTTAATACAAAATTGTTGAACACAAAAATAACCTTTTTCTGAATGTGCAACTGCCCGTCTTATTATCTTTTATACTCGTATCATCCGGTTTCATTTATTTTGCACTTTATATAGATTTTTGTGTGGTATTTGGTTTAATACTCAAACTAAAAATAAACTATGAAACTATTTTCATTTACACTTTATTGTATTTTTATGTTTAACTTTTTCATTGTCTCTTAAGTATCTTTTGTATTGTCTAGAATAGCATAGAAAGTGGAAAATTGTCGTTCCATAAGATTGAAAGCTATTGACTATAGAAACTGCAATGAAATGAAATTAAAAACACCGATTTCAATTTTTGTGAAATAGTGTGCAAATTTACTTACTCAAAATTGGTTGCTCTCCTGATTATTTAGGGGCAGTTAATTGACAAACTGACATTACCTGTATTACAAAAGGACAAAAAAGGGAAAACTTATCTAAAGTTGACATAACTAGGAAAATGAAGGGAGGTCCGAAATAATTTTTGTCATATTTGAAACGCTATTAAATGACCAGTTTTTGCACTATAAAAAACCCAATTCAAGGTGATTATCTATAATGTTAAGTTTTTATCCACTTTGGAATAATTTACGATTTTGTCTCATAACGTCACTTTTTAATTTGGACACATACTAACGTAGTTAAATTCAAAATGTTTGCACAAAGTTTTTACAACTATAATTAATTTAGAGCATAAAATTGAGTTTAGTTTAGTTACAGCGAAAACATATTTCAACCTCTTTAGTATCAAAATTATATTAATTGAAATTTGGGAACCTATAACAATAACTGATCGCAAAAAATAGCCAAATAAATTAAGTACTTGTTAATCTATACTATCATACAATTTTAGTTAGTCCTGGCTATATTAATTGGCACAAATTGACGGTGATATATCTAAAATGGGTTACTTAGAAATTATTCGTTATATATCACTAAATAACCAACTGGAAGAATACTAGCTTTTTAAGTAATTCAAAAAAATTATGTCCAAATATATCTTGAGACTTCAATTGCTATAAATAACACAAAAAATTGGGCTATCATGCTCAGAATAATTTCTGTGCATCAGGTTTTACAATACTTTATAATTTATTGGACAATTGTGTTCAATATTTAAAAGGCATTCAGATATTAATACTGGTCAACACAATTCGTGATCCCTTTATATATTTATTATTATCTTTTTCTGCTGTTGAGTATTTTAATGGCCTTGACTATGAAAAAAATACTGGTAGATTGCTAACAGTTTTACTTTTTGAAGTGAGTAACTCCATTTTAAATTTAAAAAAGGTTGGCCTTGATTACCGATTTAGATAAAATTTGGAGCATGTGGCAACTCTATATCTTTGAAAGTGATTAACATATTTATCTAAATGGCCATATTTCTTGTTATATAAAAGATATCAAAATATTTTTTTAAGAATTTGCTTTAGTGACGTGTATCTAAAAAAGTCCATCTCTAAGTTTTTTTATATTTTTTGGTAGGAAGACTTATACTTGCTGAAAAGAAAATTTCAGAGAGGTCAAATTTTTTAATTTAAAATGGAATTACTCAAATATACAATTTTATTATTTTGACAAAATTTAATACATATGCTAAAAAAATTTCTATCGAACATTATCAAATGATCAATTATAAGAATGTTTCATTATAACGTATTTCGTTCACGTTCACAGAGATTTCGATTATCAGAAAATTTAGATGTGCTAGGTTGTACCACTCGTGTTTTTATTCAATTTCTATGGTTAATTTCGTTTATTTTCACAACGCATAAGTAGCAGTCGTCATGATGGTATTGGATCTCTTTTTATAATGGAAAATAACCGTAGGCTTACCACACATTTCTGGCATACAATATGAGAAACCCATGGCTTGTCCTGATTACACAATTCTATTTTAATGTATTGATGATATGCCGTTTTCACAAAGTTCGATATAATTTTTCGATATTTTTCAAATATATATTCACCATGAATATAGCAAAAATAATTTGCTTTAAGCACACAATATCGTCTTAACGAAGCCATATCGAAAACAAGAACAAAATATATTTTAGTGTGCAATAAAAAATGAAAATCTTAGTAAAAATAGTAAATGAGGGTAGGTAGCTATAACTCAAAAACAAAAGCTGTTAAGGAAAAATTGTTGCCGTATTTCAAAAATATGCGTCAATTTAAGATAGTAATAAAAATCACAGGAAACACATAATTTTTTTTCGTTATGTTGACCAGTGTAATTTATTATTATACAAATATATACAGTTTTTAAGATAATTTACTCTTATTTGTATTACAGTGATTTCGTGATTATGTTTTAGTTCAATTTTGCAAAAAAAAAAATATATATATCATAACTCTTAATTTCTAAATTCTACATAAATTCTATAAATTTCTATAATCAATTAGTCAAATAAACAATTAGTTAGAATGAACTACTTACTATCTTTAAAATAATAATAAAATTTATTGAAAATTTAAAATATGTTATTCTTTCTCCTAAATGTACACGTAAGAGTTATAATTGGCTCCATTTTAAATTAAACCATAATTTGTATCTAAAATGTCCAAAATCATTTCTCCCTTCTTCCTATTTTTATTATAAATTCATAAATACGACTCCGACCAGTATTTAAAATTTGTTGTGAAAGAATTATGAAAATATATTTATTAGTTTCTGAGTTATTGCATTTTGAATATGACAAAAAGCACTTCGGACCACCCTTTATAAAATAAACGAATGACTGGTGGAAACAAAGATTGGAAACAAAAATAATCCAGCATCCTTTTTGCAGCATAATTATTTTGTATTGAAAATCGAGAAAGTATTCATACAGTTGTTTAAAGAATAATTAGCTCATCAAACAATCTGTACTTGACCATAATACTAAACCAATAAGATTTCACACTTCATGTAAACACTTTACTTAACACCCTTTTTGTTGTTTGAATTAATTAAAGTCGTAACAAATTCTTGAGATATTTTCTGCAAATTTCCTGAAATATCCTGTTTTCCAGCTGTGGGTTCAATCTGTACAAGTGTAATAATTACTACACGCAGAGAAAAAAACATGGTTGCATGGTCATGGTCACCACAATAATGTAATTTTCTCATAGTTATGTTTTATTGATGTTAATAATACTGTATTCATGATAAAAATGTTTCTCTCTATTGTTGACTACGAAAATATTATATTTGGAGAATATTTTTAGCAGAAACCATTAAGTCTTACCAAAATTTTATTACTGTTAAATGTTTGTTTTTAGAAATGTTATATTTTCTTCAAAGATAGAATGTTTTTTTTTTCACAACTATTAAGTATTTGCTTCTAAAACATATTATTTTCTCCACAATTATTAGATACACATTTTTGTATAGTCTGTCAGAAAGCACTCAGTTTTTTTTTTTTTTTTTACTAAAATTTCGTGATAATATAGTGAATATTTGTGAAAAAATTAAATAAAACCAAATAAAAAACAAATAAAAATGGTAAAAACCAGTATAATATTTTACACGACTATTATTTGGACTTATATCACTGAGTTTGTAAAAGAATTATGAAAATATATTTATAAAAGAACGAGCGACTTCTATACTACATTAGAAAATAATTATAATATAATTTATAACATACTTCAGAAGATGTTTATTTTATTTTATTTTATTTTATTTTATTTTCAAAATAAAATTACCGAACTAAGTTTAAATATAAATATTTTTATGTAAATAATTTCTAAGTAATGTGTAAATTATAAAAACACAATTTAATTTTAATTTCTATTATTTTGTAAAATATGTAATAGACTCAATAAAAAAGTAATAATTTCGAATTAATGTGATTTATTTTAACAAATTTAGTATATAAAGCATATAATTTCTGGTCATATTATATTAAATGGAATTATAATATAATACAATCTAATTATAATATGAAAAATTGAGATAATAATATCATAAAGTAAGAACATATATATATAATATAGTTTAAGAGAATTATAGTACGATAAAAGGTATTAATAATATGATAAAATGAGATCAAGATATGGAAAATGCATTATAATGTGATAAAATGTGATAAAGTCGACTCATAATACGATAAAAACACACTTTTATATTATAAAATCGGACATAATATAATAAAATAAGTTCATAATATTATAAAGTCAAATCATAAAATTATAAAACCGTACAAACGTATGATAAAGAGGAATCATAATAATTATTATTAATAATCATTATAATTTTTAACTGTAATCGTATATCCCAATCATAATATTTTGGTCTTAGATTATAGTCACCACAACCATTTTTTTTCTACGTGTATATTGTTGTGTATATATTGTTTCCACTTCAGTGAAACGTAAAAAAGTTCTTGATCTTTGTTTAACAACTTTACTAAAGGGATGAATGAAAAAAATAGTTATTGTTAATTTTCTAATACTCGTAAAACGGTATTGTTGACGTTCTTGTTCTATTGTTACTTATTAAAGGGGATAATAATTGTAAGATATTTAAACAAGCTATTGTGTATATATGTATATATATTTCCCTTCTTTCTTCTTTTTTTTAAGAAATGTTATTTATATTTTCAATTTACTAAATTCCAACCAAAAACGTAATATTTATAATCTTTAGCAAAACACTGAAACATTAAAGAAACTATTGCGTAGATTAGATAACAAAAAAATTATTTAAAAGCTTTATTAATATGTTTATAATATGAATATTACAAGGACGTTTTTGTAAATTTTTATTCCAATGGATGTTCTGCTTGAAGTTGTTTTAGAACTTGCAAATTTTAAAAAGAACAAAAAAGCAATTCATTACCTTTGTATGGCTATGTCCAAGAAGTCATGGGTCCCTATTACTAAGGTACTTATTGTAAACAGTCAAATATGTAGTTAATCAAATACTATCAAAATAATATAAAATATTACAAAAGTTACCAAATTACATAATTACAATTAAAATATAAGTAGTTATTACTATTCTCCCATTCATAATACCCATTACAAGCATGTACTTCTTTAACTCTCTTAAATATTGATAAAAAACACTATTTAAGTCATTACCAGCAGGTAATTATTTTGTACTATAAAATAATATGATAAATAAGTACCACTCATTACCTTGTAACGTATGAACTAACAACTACCTATTACCAAAATTTCCAAAAATGTTGCTGCGTTGAAACTAAAGTTAATTTTAATATGTTTTTGAGCACTTACAAAGTATTTTAACAATACTGTATTACAAAATAGAAAAAGTTTTATATACTTTAACTTGTTGGATATTTTACAAATATAGTAAAATTACACGGTGTGACAGTGGAAATATATTTTTTAAATTACCTAGTGTAGATCGTAGGCCTAATTTAGTAGATTATTCTGTAACTTTCAGAAAATTTGATACACCCTCAAAATCTAAAGTTATCGACAGAAAACATTTTTTTAAGACTGCGCGACTTTAAAAAAATTCTTAAAAATGATGGGGGCGGAATCGCTTGACTTTATATGATCATTTTTTACTTTATTTTTATACTGCAATTGTATAAACAAACAGAAATTAATATATTTAACTAATTTTTATGTTAAATAAGTAAAAAATCACTTAATAATAATAATATAAATTCAAAATCAGTAAATTCGAAAATCTCAAAACTGATCTCAAAATTATGGAAAGTTTTAATAGGACAATGCATAGTGAAACTTCTAAGCTTCGAAATAGAATGTGGAACACTAAGATTAAAAATTTAGATAAGGCTTCTAAACCATTTTGGATTATAGCAAAATGCTTAAGGAAAAGGAAAATGTTTATACCACCACTTAGAGAAAACTCGACAATATTTTATACCGATAAAGAAAAATCCAACTAGAGAAAACTCGACAATATTTTATACCGATAAAGAAAAAGCCAACTGGCTACAACCTTTTCGGAAAATCATTTAGGTTCTTCAAGCAACTTAAGCAATAATTCATATATCTCATTGGTAGATACAATAAACCAACGTTTCTCCGCACTTCATGTAAGCATTAATCCAAATGACTATGCGAACGTTAATGAAATTTTAACAATTATAAAAGAATTAAAACCTAGAAAAGCCTCCGGGTTAGATGGGATCAAAAATATAATGCTAAGGCAATTACCAGTTTCAGATATTGTCTATATCTGTTTTATTATAAACTGTTATTTAAAACTACAATATTTCCCAAAAGCCTGGAAAAAAGCTAAGATAGTGCCAATTTTAAAACCAAACAAACTCCTGAATTCTCTGAAAAACTATCTTCCAATTAGTTTACTAAGTAGCCTAAAAAAAAGTCTTTAAAGCAAGACTTTTTGAGTTTATTGAACAAAATAATATTTTACCACTTACACAGTTTGGATTCATAGCATTTCACAGATTAAACGTATATACAAACATATAAATACAGGGTTTGAAAATGGGCTATCTAGAGTTGTAGTCGCACTTGATATCGAAAAAGCTTTCGATACCGTTTGTCATAATGGTCTATTATACAAAATGATCCAATACAATATTCCACTTTATCTTATAAGAACCATTAAATTAAAAAAAAAATAGATTTTTCTGTGTAAATCTAAATGATAAATATTCTGATATTACTAAAATACCGCCAGAAGTTCACCAAGGCTCAGTTTTGGCACCATTATTCTATAACTAATACTGCTTTAATATGCCACAATTCAATGTTGAATGTGCAGCCTATGCTGACGACACATGTCTATTTTCATCACTTAAGCTTGGCCAAAATATTGTAGATAATTTACAATTTTCGTTTGGAAAATAAAAATTAACGAAAGTAAAACTCAAGCAGTTTACTTTTGTCGTAGAAGGAATTCTTATTTTTATCCCACAAACCAATTGAGGTGGCTCTGCAGTGCAGTGATGTAGCAAATATTTAAGAGTTACCTTTGATAGAAAATTAATTTTTGACAAAAACAAAAAATATTAGCGGATATATGCTAATAGGGCGAAAATCTTTTTTAAGTCGCGAGAATAAAATAATTTTAGCTAAAATAGTTTTCCTATCCATTATTTACCACTCTTGTCCTATTTGGGGGTGTTTGGAAGTTTGTGCAAAGTCCTACATTAGTAAATTGCAAAATTTTCAAATCAAATTACTTAAGATGATGCTAAATTTACCCTGGCATTTCTCCACTAACAATCCCCATAACAAAAACAATATAAATATGATCCGCGACAGAATACGCATCATGACAGAACGTTTTACACTGTTATGTGAGCAATCTAATAACCCACTAATTTCTAGTTTATTCAATTAAGTTTTGTGCTTGATTTAGTAAGCGCTACACATATATATATATTTTATAAAATATACTCATGTATGTAAAGAATAACATATATTATATTATAGTATTTAGTTATAGTATATAGTTATACTAATAATGAATTATATCAGAGGTTTTTCTTATAAAATTTTCCTCTGAAAAATTATATTTGAAATTAAAATCTAAACTTAAAAATATAATTTATATATAATAATTTTTAGATGAAAAGTTATTAAATAACTATAGTGTAAGAAAATAAAATTCAATTGAAAAAAAATATTTTGTTATAAACAAATATTTTTTTTTTTTTGTTTTTTGTTATAAACAAATATTTTTTTGTTATAAATAAATATTTTTTTTAGGTATTGAAGCAATTAACTTTATTTCTAAATATGAAATGTGTATAAACTAAATAATAGTCTCAATTTTTTTAATATTGTTTTGTTCTATGTTAATGAATTGTTATTTTTAGGTTTGTTTTATGTTAATAAAACCAAAAATTGATTTAAAAAATACTAGTTTTTGCATTTTTTAACTGACAATTAATTATTCGAAGAATATATTTTATTCTTTTTTTTATTTTTATTTTATTAAACTTCAATGACGAATAATTGACAACCATAGTAAACACTAAAAAGTCTATAAAAAATTTACAGCTACTAAGTACATCGTACTTAATTGCCACATTCCTTAAGGATAATTTGGGTTGGCATACAATTAGTCTGGCGAATACTCCCCAGAAGGAAGGAACCAAAAATAATTAATTTCTTGTCCACTAACGAAATCTTTATTAAATTCCAAAAACTAAAAAAAGTTATCACAGAAAATACCCACAACGAAATATATGGAGAGTATTAAAGAAAAGTAATCATGTATACCTCCGATCAAATGTAAATTGAAAATATCAAAATATGATGCATTATATATCAGCGATAAAGGAAAAGAAAGTAATTTAGTGCCACAAAAATAAATACTTGGGTTTTAAGATAATTGGCAATGGCAGATGTGCCCCTATGGCGAATGCTCCCTCTTCAGCATTACCATTTGGCAACTTTAATTACCCCTTTTTCAACCACCTGGCCACTTTTTTGACCCTTTTTCAAATGGAATTAAATGGCTACTTTTTAAGAGTATGTGCCAAATGGCGAGAAACTAAAGCTAGATTTACATAATTGAAGGTATTTTGAGGTCTTATCAAAATTTTGAAAATTTATTTTGATGTTCTATTTACACGTTTCAAAAATTTGATCAAAATATTCTTTCAATATATTTCAAAATCTTTTGATAAAAATTTGATCAAAATTTGTTGAAGCTAATTTACACTAATGGTAAACTTTTTATATTGAAAATATTGACTTTGATCAGCTGTTTTGCTTCTTTTGTGAAATAATTTATTATTATAAAAAATAATTTATTATTATAAAAAAAAAACAATTAATAAGTATGGACGACGACACAATCATCATAGCAACAATATTTTTAATATTGGAGGAAGAAGTAGCTGATGATAATGCAAAAAAAGAAGAAAACAAAAGGAATATTGGGTTCGACCTTTTCTTTTGGAAGGTAATGGTATGTATGTCTCTTTTAGGGAGCGATAGAAAATGAATTTGCTTAATCTCGTCACCCCATCAATAAAAAAGGCCAATACTAATATGCGGGAATCTATATGCCCCGGAGAACGCCTGGCAATTACATTGAGATTTTTAGCGACTGGGGACAGTTACGTAAGTCTGATGTTCTTGTTTAAAAGATCAAGATCATTGATATGCAGTATTGTGCCTGAAGTCTGCGCTGCATTATATAAAGTATTAAAAGATGAATTATTAAAGGTAAAATCTAATTTATTAAATAAAAAAACATATCAAAAATAATATCTATTGGTACAGATGCCAGCAACAGAGGAGGAATGGGAAAGTATTTCCCAAAGTATAAATAAAACGTGAAATTTTCCCAAGTCAATCGGGGCATTAGATGAAAACACATCGATATTATAGCACCAGCACACTGTGGAAGTGCATATTTCAATTATAAAAAGAAAAACAGCATTGTTTTGATGGCGCTTGTCGACGTGAACTACAATTTTGTTTACATCGACGTTGGTGAAAAGGGTAGAGAGTCCGATGGCGGAGTATTCAGTATATGTTCGCTATCAAATGAATTGAATTTGTTGCAACCGAAACCACTGCCCCATAGACAAAAACCTATTCCATATGTGATTGTTGCAGATGATGCGTTTCCCTTAAATTATAATATTATGAAACCATATAGTTTTCGGAATCAAAACACGAAGGAAAGAATTTTCAATTGCAGGTTATCCAGATTTAGGCGTGATTCGGAAAACGTGTTTGGATTAATATCAGCCCGATTTCGCGTTGTCAGAAAAACAATGGAACTTTCCCCACCAAATGTTGTCAAAGTTGTTCTCACAGTATGTGCATTACAAAATTTTTTGAACAAACACAAGTGTGGTACCTATGCAAAAAACAAAAGACTACGACCAAGTGAATGCGGAATGATCTATAATGGATGGACGATGGCATGAAGAAGTGCGGATAGAGAATATTTTGTCTTCGATAGAACCATTGTACAATCAAGGTCGTCAAAGCGAAACGTCCAAGCTCATTCGACAAGAATTCACGGAATATTTTTTAAATGAAGGAGAATTTCCATGGCAGTACAAGCATATTTATTAAAAATTAATTATGTATTGTATAATTATATATTGAATCAAAAGAATAAACATGCTATCAAATTATTTATAGTTATCAATATTGCCAGATGCGATTTTGATGCTTATATACACGGCATCAATAAAATCTTCAAAAGTTTTTTTCAATAAATTTTGATCAATAAATTTTGAAGAAATTTTGCTGTTTACACGAGTTTAAAGCATTTTGAAGAGCAATTTTGAAGAAAATTTCAATATTTTTTGTTTTTATCAAATAAACAAATTTTAATGAGGTTTTTAGGTATTGGAGGAATTGGCCCCTTTTTTGTTTGGCGACTTTATTTTTTAAATCCCCATTTTTGACACTTTTTAAAAATTCCCAATGGTAACGCTGTCCCTCTTCTATTTTTATAATTTGAAAAATATCGCTCAACTTTTTCTTGACATTGCGGTTAAAATTTCGTCATTTTCAGCCAATATCTTTCGTAACCATTTTTGAAGTCTTATATTATCCAATCCGACCTGTAGTTTGGGAACTGAACTAGAACTTAACTACAAATGAGCTAGAACTGAGTTAGAACTAGTTCAGTTCTAGCTGAAACTGATCTAAAACTGAATTAGAACTAATCTAAAAATGAACTGGAACTGAATTGAATTTGAACTAGAACTGAACTAAAAATATTACACCTGAATGTTTTCATTTCCGTGAGCTGGATCATTTTAAAAGACACCTCTAAAAATATCGATTTTTTCAGTATTTAGCTTTATAAACTTTTTCATTAAAAAAAAATTAAGCTCAAAATATAATAGAGATATGCTAATACCTAAAATATCCATTCAAATAATTGTTACATCTTCTTTCATTCGCGGAATATTAAGAAAATTTTCAACATATGTTGGGGTTTAAGGTGCCATTGGAGAGGTGTATTCTGATACTACTGAATGTTACAGGTAAATAACCCTTTAGAAAAGGGTCACTTTTATACATTAGATTCCCATATAACCTTTTGGGAATTTTTGCAAATGAGTTGTATGGAAGTATTTATGAGTATTTATTATACTGAAAAATATAATAAATTATTTTAAAATTGTGCAATTAATAGAATAAATATTTTACCCATATATATATATATATATATATATATATATATATATATATATATATATATATATATATTATTTTAGTTTTGACGAGTATAGTGATTGTACCAAATATCATAAAATTCGCAGAGGTAAGGTCCAAATTTGTAATTGTCTTAAATGGAATGACTTATATCCATTTTGCTATTGATATTAAGTAAATTGATATTATAGTAATTGATAGTAAAGTAATTGTAAAATCTCTTACATTTTATAGTTCTTAAAACAAACAAAAAAATCCATTTAGAAAATAGATACACAAAAAACAAATACCACATTCACTTACCTTTTTGTAATGCGCGGTCTCAGCGGCCACATTATCGCAATGTAACGATCTATTGATATAGCTACCAACGTGTAAGCGCTTACCAGCACTGACACCGCTTGTGAATAGTTGACAAAATGACACAGCGCATTGCCAAATGGCCAAAAGCCCAAAATGAATATCGATATAAACGAGGAGGGAACACAAAATAAAGACATCAATATATCACCCACAGCTAAATTGGCAATAAAATAATTTGTAACTGTGCGCATGCGTGGTGTTGACTGGACGATGTAGCAGACGGTGCCATTACCCAAAAGAGCAAACACAAAAATGGGAATGTACAGCAAATAGACAGCGGTCTTAAAGTAAACACTTGATAAAGCTTCGTCTTCCCCGCCACTCGCATCACCACTAAAATTTCCAGCAGCCAGAGAAGCATTTAAAGCACTTAAAGTTTGTGATTCACCATCGCAAGAAAATGACGCATATGCTGTGTCGTTGTAAAGGAAATGTGAGTTGATGTGGTCATGAAATGATTCTTCTGTATTCTGTTTTATTTGATGGGTTATCGATGATATTGTGGTGGTGGTAACACTAGCCAGAGAAGCCAGCAAATGTAGGACAGGCGATGGTGAGGACGATGTGCTGGATATTAATGCTGACACTGGTGAGGAAGTGTCATTGTTCAAATATTCGGTATAATCTTCATATTGCTGCGCAACACCCACATTATGTTGGTCATCAATGATAATGTTGTCACTGCTGCTGCTAAAAACGTCTACGAACAATTGTTGTTGAGGTTGTATAAAATATAAATTATCACTGTTGCTACTGCCATCACTACTAAAACTGCCATCGAAGCCTCCACCGTCATCACCAGTAGTATCCCCTGGGTTTATAACGAAACTGTTGTTGTAATTGTTGCTAACATTTTCAATTAATGTTGTAGCAGTTTTGTTCAGAACATCATTGTAATAGTTGCTGAAGTTGTTGTTGCTATTACTATTCATATTATTTATACTTTTAGCCACGGTATTCAAATGAGGCAATATACTGCGTGCCGCATATTCACGCAAGAAATATTCCATTTTAATATTCTCGCATGTATTCCAATACAACACAGCTGTGTTAAATTCTTACTAACAACACCCACAACAATTGCCTGGTATTCAACTGCTATACGAGTCTGGTATTAATTAAGTCAAGTGCACTTACTTAGTTGCTGTTGGTATTGCATACGGTTTTTATTGTACATTTATAATAATTTTGTTTTTGTTACCATTTATTTTCTTTTTATGTTCAAATTAAATTCATGTAAAATTTTTTAATTACGAGTTTTAAGTCTACTTCACTTTGAGTACTTGTTTTATATTAAATTGTTCGCTATTACATTCATTTCGCGTTATTATATCAGTGTTAAATTTGTTTTCAAGTAGTTTTTACTTTGAATTTTCATAAAATTTATCCATAAAAGATCCTGTAACATTCCTAAATTAATATTACACCATTTCCGATGATATACACATGTACATATGTTTATAAATTTGTTGGAAATTCTCATCACAATCAGTTAAAACAAGAACGAGTTTAAGTCCCTTAGTGTGAATTTCTATTTGGCGAAAAAAGTTTATATATATATATATATATATATATATATATATATTCAAACTCCATTACACCATTTATCAATTTCAGTTTTATGTTTCACGGAATTGCTAAAACTCGCTATTTTATTTCGCTTTTTCACTTCAAAAGTATATAACCTTAAACAACAATATCTCTGGGAAGGCTTCGTAAATTTAAAAATAGTATTTTTTCGAATAACGAATAATTCAAGTATTTTTATATCGAATATTCCAATAAAATGAGTAATTTAATTTTTACAATTTAGCTAATTTTATTAGAATATTTATGTATAAAAAATATAAACATAAACTAAAAAAAAAATTAATTTCGAATTTAAATAAATGCATCCTTTACAACCTCAGCAAGTATAGAAATTTTTTCAATTCAAATTTTATAAAAACAAAAGAACGAAGTCGACTTAAATCCACTAATTTAAATTTATTCTCTTTTTAAGATTTGGACAGAAAGGACCCTTATGAAAGCGAATCGCTAACACTAGTCGGCGTCAGCTATAGAGATATAGCTCACTGAAAATTATCTTTCCTATAGTATTAAAATTGCGCAGGAATTATTTATAACAATTAAGAATTTTATAGCAAATGTTTCCACAAAACTCTCACACTTTTTCTCGTTCGGCTAAAGAAAATTATTAAAATTAATAAAAATTCTCAAATTAAAAGTTTTTAATGAAACTTGCTCTTAAAATTCCTATTCATAAACAAAAATTCAATAACTTTTACTTCTCAAAATTAGGGCCTGGTATGTAGACAGTCATAAGCCTTGTGACCATAGATTAACATAGATATGAAACTCAAAAAAAAAAAAAAAAAAAATCTCAATTGAAAAGAAATTATTCAAAAAGGCACGCGTACTAGAATTATTTTTATTTTCAATGAAATTTTTTACTAACACATTCTTAGACTTAGGTTTTTTTGATAACAAATTTAGGTTTTTGACAACGGAGTTTCATATCTATGTTAATATATAGTTGTGGCAATCATAAAAAGTCATTTTAATTGAAAATAAAAAATACAAAAATTTAAAAAATTTGATTGCGGAAAAAGCAATGCATGCATACATGTTTTGAAATCTTTGAGGACCAAGGAGCGAAAATGCAGTTATAGAAAAAATTCTTAACCGCATTTCCTGCTGATCTTCTTTGCATATTTCTATCTTTATTGTGAATTAGCCATTATTTTGTATATTTCAAATTTGTATAAATTTGTTTTTATGTTTTAAAATTAACTGATAAGAATAAGTTACAAGTTTTACTTTTCATACCATGTTAAGCATGTTATGTGACCATGTTAACAGAATACGGAGTTTTGATCGAGTTACATGAATAACTTTTTGTCATAATAAAATTGTGACTTTTTCCAGACTTTCTAAACAGACTACACAGACGACAAACAGGATAACACGAAAAAAAAAAATTATATAAAATTAGGGTAATTACCAAAGAGAGATAGATAAATATATAAAAAAAATATGTCTATCCTTTTTATATCTATCCTTTTTATCACCATTTAATTTGTAAAAAAATATTTGTAAGCAAATTTATTTGCAAACAGATTTATTTTTTGGGATTTTATGAACAAGTTGAAGTTAAGACTATATAAAAAAGTTTTTTAATCTAAGTAAATAAACGAACAAATTAACAAAAGAATGTTCGGCAAATTCTTTTCTTTTATTTTTGAATTTGTGTTCATTTATTATTTTATAGAAATTATAAAATTTGTACAGTTTACAATTATTTTTTTTTTTTATTTTTATTTATTTAACAAAAGATATCTACAGCTAGGTTTTTTTTATTTCCGAAAATTTGGATTTCCCGGGAAAACATTTAGGAAATTCTTTGAGGTGGAAGATATTTATGTTTAATTTTTTTTTTTTTTTTTAATAATGTATATGGTTGCTTTTACCTTACGAATTGTATAGTTTTAAAGTTATATACTCCCAAATATCCTCATTATTCATGATCCAATCCGCTTAATATATTTGATACATTACAATAAGAACATACAAATTAATTCTACGAGCAATTTTCCACTGAATTCAAAACAAACAGATTTCAGTAAAATACTCGAAAGTGTTTTCACTGAGCCGACTTGTTTTATATTGTCGGATTTTTGAACAAATTCTGGCATTTCCCTTTGACCATACTATTTTTATAATTGTTATTTGCCCAAGAATTCAGCTTTTTTCAACAACTTTTAATTTTATTCACATTTTTTGAACTTGTCCTTGTTTTTTTATGAAAATTGCTTTGGATTATAATAAAAATAATTAAAACTTAAAAAAACAATTGTCATTTTTTCAATAAAAATATAAATTGAATATTGATAAAAATAATTAAAAATTAAAAAAAAAATAATTATCTTTTTCGATAAAAATTTTCAGTTTAATTGATGATTGATAACTCAGAGGTGTTTTGCTTTATCAAAGCCACATCGCAGAGCTGCTAAAAAAGAACTTGTAGATAAAGCAATATTTTCGACATGATTTAAAATAAATCCAGTAAAACTAGTTATTTTAGTTTATGGGAAAGCATGTTAGAAACAACCAGTTTTGCTTAAAATGACATGCTTTCCCCAAAACTTACCAGCAGTGCTACCAGTTTAGCCATTTTGAGACTGTTTACTTTGCTTTATGGATTTTTAAAATTACCTCAAAAAGGCTATAATATTAGTATTTCGACAGCGAAGAAAATAATTCTTATCTACTATTACTAATTTTATTTTTACAAAATTATTCATTAAAAAATTTGGCGCTTAAAACTAATCTTTAGAGTTACTAAATCGATAATTAAAATTATTTTTTAATACATTTCATCAACAATATAAGCTATTTACGAAAATAATTTTAAAAAATCTTATTAATAAGAAAAATCATCCAAAAACTTGTAAATGCTTATTCAGAAAAGAATTACAGTTCAAAAAGATGAGAAATCACTTCAAACCATTGGATAATTTTTCATATTAAATATAACCCTAATTTGTATGGGAATTTTTTGTGCGACTTTTTATTGACTAATTTTTCTGGGTGTTATTTATAAATTTATTGGAATTTCTTTAGAAAAATTTCAAAAATTAACGAAAACGAGAAAAATAAGTTTTTAAATTAAAGAAAGGAAAACAAATAACTTTTTTGGCCTTTTTTAAATGTTCAATTTAGCCTCTTTTTTTCTCATCTACTGGCAACACTGCTTGCCAGTGGAAACAGTATAAAACATTAAGAGTAACTTTTAGTTGGTATAACATATAATACTAGTATTATATTGTATAGAAAATGCTTTTATTTTGCTGAATAGAAACTAGCAAAAAAAGAATTAAATTCATATTATATTTAAAAGCTTATCAAAATTATCAAAATTAAAAACTCTAAAATTCGGTTGAATCAATAGAATTTTATTTTAAACCATAGATTTTAATGATTTAGAAGTTTTGTTAATTTGTAAATATACAATACTTTTTCACAATTGACAAATATGGTAATTTACAGTACGAAAAGGATAAAAAACGCATTCAAATAACAACGAGTATGTGAAACGAACTTAGGCGCGGATCCAGCCAAATTGTGTACAAGATTTTAATGGCTAAAAATTTAAGTTGATAAGTGGCGATCAAATTTTATACAATATTTTTATTAATAACTTTTGAATTATATATATATATTGTGTCACCAAAAAAATTTGATATTTCACTTCATTATTCCTTTTTAGTTTTATAAATGCAAACAAAAATGTACATTTTAGCGAATATTGAATAAATTTTAATAATTTAAGGTTTGTTTTTATTTAATTGTTATCCTGTAAAGCATTCAAAAAATTAATTAAAAGTTAATTAAAATGCATGACCTGAAAAAAGGTTGAGCTATGTAGGTTTTGATACTTAGAATATCAATTTTACTTAAATGGATCTAATTATATTCTTTAATATCAAAAAACTACTGATGCAAAAATTTAGAACTCATCTGATAAAGGAAACCGTAGCGAAATTCGATATTCTTATTTACAAAGATAAAATAAATACTTTATTTTTATTTGATTTTAGTTAATAATAGCTTTCTCCATTACTTTTCATTATGTGTAAAAAGTAAGAAATTGTAAGAAAAAGAACAAAGTTGTCAAACACAAAAAACTAACAAGTTTTCAAAAATTCGTATTACCTTGTAAATTTTGAGATATTTCGAAAAGAAAACATTTTGATAATAGTTGGTGCACAAAGATTTCGTAGCTACCTGCACTTAAAATCAATTTTACATTAAATTAAATGGAGAAAACAAAGGAACGTAGCTTTTAAACTTTGTTTTAATCTTTTATAAAACTTTATTTATTAAATTGTTTAATTAAATTTGCTTTTCTATTTCATTTACAATAAAATGAGACGTCAAACTATCAAATCGTTTAAATACTCAAACAATTAGTTAAAAATCTCAAAACTTTATCAAATTACTTGTAAGCAAATCACTTTATGCTTTATTTGGAATATACTTGGGGCAAAAATAAAAACATATAAAGAGTTTCATTTAAATCGAATAAGTTCTAAAATTTTTGTCCAATTAAAAAATAAATAAATAATAATAATAAATCTAGCTAAGAAAAAAGATATCTTTAAAAAATGTTATATCGTTGTATAGCCTTTTGTAGAAAAATTTATAATAAATTCCATTAGAATTTGACAAATTTAATTATTTTAAATGTTGTTAAAAAATTTTCTTTAAATATTTGACCAAAACATATACAAATGTATATGGATAACAAGCTTGATTCTTCTACTTTCCAAAAAATCTTAAAAAGAAGAATTTAACAAAACAATAACAGAATTTATCCAGGAAATTATCAAAAAAACTGTTTGAGCATAATTCAAAATTTTTAATCATTTTTACTTACAAAATTATGTATGTTTTCAAATAACCTTTTTCTTAAGATTTTATTTGAAAAATTACATAATTTATGTGTAAATATTATTATTTAGATTCTAAAATAAAATTGTTTCAAAATAAGTAAAATTTTATTTTTGTATAATTTAATAATCTCTGGGATAAATATTAAGGATACATTAAGGATCGCTTTAGTTTCCCATTTGTGCAATTATGGATATTTGCGCGACATGTTTCATGAACTCCCTTTTCAAATGTTGTGTAACATTAAGGATAAGAAAATATCAATTCATTGTAAATAATTCAAAAATTTTTTGAAATCAAAGATACACGTAATAATTTTATTTTTATTAAGGTAATTATCATTTTTGCATCGCAGTTATTTATTTATTATTATTATTTTTTTTAGCAGCACAATTAAACAACACAAGTCTGCGAGACTAAATAAATAGTCGCACAAACTTATAAGTATTGTGCAAATAAATTTCCATACAATTTTTCACAGTTCATTTGCGAGTGTGCAAATTGCACAGTTTGCGATGGTTTTGTACGTTTTCATGAAGACCCTTATTATAATTTGTATGAAAAAATTGGGGAAAACTTTTTCCGTGTTGTTATTTAAGCACATTTTTGTAAAAAGTATTGGATAGATTTTGATTTATAAAATAAAAAGTATTTTTCATTAACTAACAAGTTATTTTTTATCAAAAGATATATTTTTAATCGTATGATACGTAAAGTTTAAGCTTAAATTTAACGAAATTTGGCAATGTAGAATTTCGGAAACCCAGGAAAATAAATGAAATTCAAAATTATTTAGTATTAGAATAATTTAACATTTTATAAAAATTTATAAATGTTTTATATACTTATTTAAAAAAATTGAAATAAAAATACTTAAAAATGTGCATTTCTTACATTATTTATTAAACTAGTGACAATTTTTATAATTTTCGAAGGAAGATGTAAATTTTTGGATAGACAATGTTGAAGGTAAATTCATAATTTCTTTTTCTATTTACGGCAAATAAAATTTTTCCGAAATAATTTTTATTTTTTTTTTTTCCTTTTCCTATTATAAATTTTTCTTCGTGTTGGTCCGCGTCTGAACCAACAACATTGAATTTTTCTAACATGTTTAGTTGATAGAGTTTCTTTTTGAAATTTGTATACTAGGATTATTTTAGGAAATTATTTATTTCAATTTCCTCTTATAGAATATTTATGCATAATTTTTGGTTGCATATATGAAATTGGGAATGGATTTTTCGTTTCACTTATAAGGAAATGTGTAATTATAAGGTCATTCCAAAACAAGTGTTATTTATATACAAATTAATAAAACTTATAAAGCATTAAAGTGGGTTAAAATAAAATTATATAGATGAGACCCAATTTTAGGCTTTCTTACTGTTGATATAAAATTATATGTTATACCGCTCAAAAGTTTACTCTTGCTATGCTAATTTGTATGTTCTTGTTGTTTCAAAGTTTTATCCAATATTTTCGTTTGTCAAATATATTATGCGGATCGGATCATTAATAATGAAGATATTAGAGATTATATATCTTATCTTTAAATCTATACATTTATACAAAATTTTAAAAACGAACGAATTCCAAAAATGTTTTTTCCGGGAACTAAAAATGTTTGGAAATAAAAAACCCTAGCTGTGGAATTTTTTTTTTTTATAAAAAAAACAAGTTAGAGAGCTTTATTTGGCTATGCCGAATATTCTATACCCATCACCACCTTACCGACTAAATAGAACTTAAAAAAAGTTATAAAAGGCTACATGCTCCAAAACATAAGGCCAAAAAAAATTTTACTTAAATTAAAAAAAAAAGTATTATTTCGTTCTCTTCCGTTTTTCATATTTTCTTTAAAGATATTGTAATAAATTATAAATAAATCATAAAACGGCTGCCAGAAATATAACCCAATAAAAATAAAAAAAAATCCATAAAAATTTTGGTTATATTTCATATGAAAAATAATTCAATATTTTGAATTATAATTCATAATTTTTGGATTATAATTCAATTAAGCATTTCCAAATTTCTGTGTAATTTTTACATTTATAAGAATTTTTAAAATTATATTTGTAAATAGTTCCTATGACTAATGAAGTATATTAGAAAATAATTATAATAATCGATATAGTAAGTCCACAAAATTAATTAAGTTATTTTGATTTGATTTTGATTTTTTGTCAAATGTAAATAATCTAGATTTTCTGTATGAATAAATACACAAAAATGCTTATATGGGTGATTCTGAAAAAATAAAATTAGTATTAGCAAATTAGAGATTATTTTCTTCGTTGCTGAAATACTAACATTTTAGCATTTTTAAGGCAATTTTAAGAATCAAAAAAGGCTTAAAAAATAAAGGCAAAATAAAAAGTTGGTAGTCCTAAAAAGGTTTCACACTATTACCGACAAATAATAAAAATTACGCCTTAAAGTATGCTTTAGTATTTTAACATTTATATTTATAAAAATAATCTATATTTTTATCCAAACTACAAAAATGGAAACACAAAATTAAACTATTATAGCAGGTGTTGTTTCCTTAACAAAAATAGCATCACTGATAGATTCTGATGATTTGTATGTAGATACATGCTTATAAAAAAACAACAACACTAAGTAATTGCAATTCTTCTCTTTCCAACTAAAATCCCTTCAACCATACATAAAATGATATTGATGTATATACAACAGTGTTGAGCAACACACACTACTTTACATTTGCACTTGTGTGTGGAGCAGCAAGAAATGAAATTGAATGAATGAACGCTGCTCATTTTTACACTGAAAAACATATATCAAAGTTAATTTTTGTAATTGACGGACTTTATTCTAAACTATAAATAATTGATTATTTATTCAGATCATTGGAAAATAAATATGTAATAAATTGAAATTTAAAAAAAGAAGGAAACAATAAGAAACAGAAGGCAACAGTTTTGCATAATAGACAAACATTTATGACTCAACATATATTTATTGTGCTTAACCATATATATTCTCTAAAAAAAATAGTTTTCCATTTTTCATCAAACATTTAGCTTAGAGTATTTAAGCTGCGACTTAAAAGTATATATATATATATATATATATATATATATATATATATAAATATTGCAAAATTTTAAATCCCTTCAACATTATTATATGGAGGGCATTTTTTAAAATAATAATATTTCAAATACAATTTCGAATGATTTACTCTTCGAATCAAAATATATAATATTTAATTTTTTGCAGTATGAAAAATTATAAAGGTGATTTTTTTTCCTGCAAATACTTAAAGTTGAGTATAGTGCAATTTATACAAAAAATAGATTACAATTTGAGCTATTGGATACGTCTACATAGCAAAGCAAAAATCCAATTTGGTTGTAATATGTTTGCAACCTAAAAACTGACAATTTATTCGATTCTTTTATAGGAAATATTTTAGCGGTAAAAATCAGCGATTTTATTTAAAGGCAACACTGTATGTGATACAACGTTGCGTAAGCAGCATTTTGTAGTCTAACAACAACACTGAAAGTCATTGCAATGCTTATTATCAGGAACAGTTCAAGCAGTCAAAAAGTGTGTTTTAGACGCTTAAAAAATGCACTAAAATGTTAAAATATGCCACAAAAGCAAATAAAATATGCACTCCTTTTTTAACTTTTATTATAAAAAAAAAAAAAATATATAAAATTTTAATGCACTATCATATTCAATTAAAAATAAATATATAATAAAGACTTTACACAGCTTTTGTACATAGAAAATTAATCTTCGACATCAACAGATGTGATGGATGCATTTTTAAATGATGTGGAAAAAATTTATTATTTCTTCGTTTGAATCTAAAATTGCAACAACTGTATTGGCAACACTTTTTTCGATGATAGGTCGATTTTTATAAAATGATATTAAGAGTAACTCTATTTAGCTTATTGTGCTCTCAGACAGAATAATCTCATTAGTAGCTTCTTTAAAAATAATTAATCAGTTCTCGATGTTTTACAAAAACGTATGACAAGCAAAACAAAAATTTCATATACATAACTCGATATTAAAAGAACTTGTTCTGCCTTCAGATAAATTACTGAAATTTTGACCTTAAAAGTCTGTATCTATCTCTATGTTTTAGGCTATCCAAGGGTTAATATACCAAAAACTTTTTTTCAGTGTTATTGTTTTATCGAATATTTTTGGACAATACTTATCCGAAACGAAATTATTTATTCTATGTAATTTCGCATCTTAATAGGAGATAAATAAGGAATCTTCTGATGACAAACCTTTTACAATAATCAACGTCCTTCTGTGATTGTTAGCTTTGGAGAAATGTCTTAACACATTAATTTGTCCATGGTATTTTTAAAACTTTTTTAGCTCTTCTGAAAGTTTTGAAATATAGACTTGTCGTTTTATCAAAAGTCCACAGAATTATTTTTTTCTACACAAAAAATAATTCTACATTGGAATATTGCAATAAATATGAAAAAATTGCGTTTATGGCAAAATATGCAAAAAACATGCATTTTAAATAAAATATGCATAAATATGCACTAACAAATCGATACCATTTTAAATCAAATTCTCTAATTCTCAAAGATATTTAGTTTACTCTGTTTTAGGAGTAGAGGCAAAAAATATGCATATATTTTTTTCAGATTTTATCCTATAGCTCGATTATTTTTGGACCGATATAGTTAATTCAAAAAGCCGAAATTTTATAAAAATATTTACAAGATATTTACACAAAAACGAATTCCGAAGCTTTTATAGAAGCTCCACAAAGTCCAGAAATGCGTTTGACAGATATCAAAGTTAGTAATGAACCGATTTTGTTAGTTTCTTCCGCAAAACATTCCACAAAAGATTCCGAATTTTCTGTGCAAAAAAGGAGTCGGTAGCGTATAGAGGGGTTTAGAAAATTCAAAAACAAATACATTTTTAGAGACCTTTTCGTTTTTTTGGCGATGTCTCGGCCATTAATGGACCGACTTTGGTGAGTCAGTGTCATTTTAAAGAATATTCCCTATAATTTGATATATAAAACACATATATCCGACAACTGAGGCTTTCTAGTAAGTGATTTCAACAGACACACGGACAGACGAACATCGTTATATCGACTTCCCTATCAATAAGAATCAAGAAAATATTTACTTTTTGAGGTCTTAGATGAATATTGTAGAAATTACGAACGGAATGACAGACTTATATATACTTTTTACTCCTGTGGTGAAGGGTATAATAAATAAATGTAAACAATGAAGAAATTTTGTAATTTCTATAAATAATGAACACAAATTTAAAACCAAAAGAAAAGAATTTACCGATCGTTCTTTTGTTATTTTGTTCAAGTATCTAAGTATATGCATGTTTTTATATCTTTTTTAACTACAACTTTTTCATAAATTGCCAAACAAAGAAATTTGTTTGCAAATAAAATGGTGGTAAAAAGGATAGACATATATTTTTATGTCTTTATCTCTCTTTGATAATAACCCTAATTTGATAGTAATTTTTTTAATTTTCGTGTCATCCTGCTATAAGAAGCAGTTGATTCCTATCTGTGTAGTCTGTGGTTTAAAAGTACTTTTTGAAATATGCCATTGATCTCTTCTCTGCGTAGTTTGTCGGTTTTTCTATGAATAGGCATGTTATAAAATCGTATATAATTTACTTTATTTTATTTGCTTTTAATTACTATAATATTATGGGTTTGTGCTGATGTTTGAAACTCATAATAATATTGGTTATAGACCCCACCTTTAAGTAAACCAATGGACACAGAATCATTTTTTGATGTCCGTCTGGCTGTCCATGTAAACCTTGTGAACATGTCACAATTTTAAAGATAACTTAATAAAATTTAGCACGAACAATTAATTTGGTGCAAGGACAAAACTTATTGAAATTCATGATCGGTCCATAGTTTCAGCTACCCTCTAAACAAAGATTCTCACGGAATAGCAGTTTAACGCTCAAAAGACCTTAAATTTACTAGTTGCAAATTTTAACAAACTGGGAACCCTACTGGTAAAGCTAATTTGAGTGCACTGAATTCAATGGTGGCAGCAGTTTTTCAAAGTTAGCCCTCGTATTTGCGATATTTAGGTTTAAAATTAATTATGGAAGTAGTAAATTAATTGTAAATTAGAAATATAAAAGTTACATTATTTATATATATTAAACAATAAATTGATTGAATACATAGTCCAATTATAAATTCAATCAGTTTTAGCCCGACTTTAAGTGTTTTTATATTTTTACTTGAAAATTTGCTCATTGCTAACACTAGTAAGATTGCTTACAGAATTATAGTAATATTTTTTACCAGTTTAAAGTTTTGTTTATTAACGTCTAAAATATATTTGATAATAAGAATTCATTATCATACACTTCAATGAGTTCTTAATTGTTTATATTGTTTAAATTCACTAAACAATTTAAAATACATTTTAGTGATAAAATTTGTATTAAAAATTCATTTAAAATGCATTTTAAATTTAAAAGTTGTTTGTGAATACGGGAGTAAAATATTAGATTTAAGCAGGAAAGTTCAATTTTCCTAAAAACTAGCGCTTTTAAAAATGGTTAACACTACTAAATTTAGCATCGTCGATTTAGTTAAACCCAATAGGTGGCCACATTGTTAAAAAAAAATAGTCTCATTTTTAACACAGTGTAATTGAATTAAAAGAAAAAACTTAAAATATATTTTTCTATATAACCACTTTTTAAGTCATCAACTTTTAAAATTTATTGGACTTTATTATATTTTTTAAAAGAATAATTCTAACATTATATAACAACATTGGTCCTATTAAACTTATAAATTGTTTCAAAGAATTAATTTATTTATAAACGTTTATTTCATTGTGACCGAAATCATTAATATGCTTAATATATTTGAAAGATGTTGAAAAATAAATAAAATATATTTTTTGGGGGATAAAAATTTTTAAACTAAGGTGAAGCTATTAATTACTAAAAATAGTAGATTTCTAGTAAGAAAATTTAATAGTTTTTCTTCACAATTGCCTATTTATTAATATTTTAAAAATTATGCTATATGTCACCAAACGGAAAATTCAGTCGCCGAAAGCAATTAAAAATCGCCACGTTTGGCGAAAAATCGCCACATCTAACAGCCCTGAACAAATTATGTTGATAAAATTATCAATCGAAATAGAATTTTACGGGAACTGAAATATGTTACTCATTGATTTTAAATAAATTGATACATAAATATTATTATAATAAAAGTTATTTTCAGGTTTATTTGCACTGTTTTTTTTTTTTTTTTTTTTTTTTTTTGATTAAATGATGATAATGATTTTTACTTTAAAACATAATACATTTTTAATTTTATATAAGCAATAAAGGCAAAAAATTGGATAACAAAAATTTTAGCCCAATGAGGTTTTTTTTTTTTAATTTAACGGCAGAAATAAAAAAAATAACTCTCTCTAGAAAAACGGTATTAGTTTTAAAACTAGTTCCAGAACGCATGAAAATAGCCTGTTGTTGTTCTAATTTGGCGTTACGACCAATGATTTTTTATCAAATCCAGAACTAGTTCTGTGGAAGAGTATCCATTGTATGGAATGGTTCTACAACTAGTTCTTTAATCAATGATTTTTGTTTCAATATTTTATATTTTATTTATCATTCTAACGAGTCATTTCCTTACTTTTTCAAATCATATTTTTTTTAATTTGTTGGATTTTGTTAAAGCTTTTTAGAGAGTTCAAAAAGGTAATTTTTTCTGGAAAAAAAAGAAAATTTATAGATAATAAACTTTTTTCTCCCTTCTTAAACAATTTTTTAATTTTATAAATAAAAAAATAAAAAGAAAATAAATTCTGAGTTTATATTTAATTTATATACTTTAGCCCAGAAAAAAAGACTTTTTTGAACTCCTTAGAAAGCTTTAAAGAAATATAATATATATATATATATATATATATATTACTGCACTTTCGCATGTCTATTCCGATCTTATCTAAAATTCCTGCCTATAACCTGTTTCTATAGTATCCATTTTTCCTTCAAAATCAAATACCTATAATACAAATAAATAAAACAAGTAAGAAAGATATAATCGGTCAAGCCCGACCATATGATACCCACGCCATTGTGTATGTCCATCAAAATTCGTGGAGGAGTCTTATATTACATATGTGGGCAATTGTGGACCTATACTTTAACAAATGTAAAATAAAATATACGAATATTAATATTCTATATTCGTATATTTTATTTTACATTTGTTAAAGTATAATAATTAATACTAGCATTTATATGAATTTATGCACTTTAGGCTGGCTCCCGAAAGTGGGCTTATATGGGAGCTATGTTAAATTATAGAGTGATCCTCATAAAATTTGTCACAATGATTTCTACTGATATAAAACTTATTATTTATTACTATAGTCAATTATGGGCCGATCTTCATGAAATTTGGTATAAAAATTGATACTTATACAAAACTTCCTTATACCGAATTTCATTAAAATATTTCTATATTTAAGATGGATGGACAATGTTAGATCTGAGTCGATTGGTATACTTTAATATGGATGGATGTTGGATGATTTTTTCTGTGCGTTACAAACATCAGCACAAACGCATAACAGTTATTTGTTTTTGCCTACCAAACTGAACGTTGTACATGTGGTACTACGTTCAGTTTTACTTTCGCATCATACTCGACATGATCTCTATTGCTATGTTCAAATAAAATAGAACATGTCGGCAATGTTCATTATTAGCGAACACAGGCAAATAACAACAAGTAATTATTCGAAAATTTTGTTGTTCACAAAAATGTATGTTTAAATTTTTTGTTTGAAACGCTTCGAGTAAGTGTACATATTTATATGGATCTTTAATATTTATTCATTTCAGAACAAATAAAGCATTTTGGTTTGTAAGTGCATATTTCACCTTTAACGGCATATTTTTGCATATAGTAATTTATAAAGCATATTTATAGTATATCTTGTTATTTTTAAAGCATATTTAAGAGCATATTTTGATATTTTATAGATTTTAAAATTCATTTTAATGGATATCGCTTTACTTGTAGCAACAAATTATGAAGATTTAGAAAACTAATTAATTAATTAAAGCTATTTTTAAGGTGTCAGCATTAGTTAATGTTATAAAAATAATTTTTTGTCGAGGTTCACACACAGCAATTCGTAGGAGAGATAGAGAGAGAAGTGAATAATAAGTTTTTACATTCTCTTTACTTCTCACGCCTACGACGTCAGAATTGCTGTGTGCGAATCCCGAAATTTTTTTGAATGAGAGCTATATATTGTGTTAACACGAAAAAGAAGCTTTTTGTAATTTCTAAACTAATACTAATGTTTAGAAATGGATGGAAGATCAGTAATGTTTTTATCTAAAATAATAAAAAAATTGAGTTTCAAAAATTAGACTTTTCGGCACAGTTTACGGATATATTTTAGTTTCGCCTTATTTTATCACATTAAAATATTAAAAAAATTGTTTTAATAAAATAATTAATTTTTATTTGAAAATAACGAAAATGATCTGTTTTTTAAGAGCATATTTTCTAGTTTTTAGGGCATATTTTTGGTTTTTTACTGCATATTTAATGCGCGTTTACTGCATATTTAATGCGCATAAAACACTTTTTTAAAGCATATTTGTGTTTTCCGCGTTTATGAGTATTGATCCGTAAATAACCATATCTTCCATAACAAAAACTATAACTTGCTTACATGTTTTCTTTTTTAACAAAAGGATTTTGTTTTTTAATGTCCAGTTTTTTTCTATCGCCAAAGGCTAGCTCTAGAAGTTGAACTTTTTAAAAATTATTAATTATTATTAAAGTATTAAAAACTAATTGGTAAATGGTGTAATACTTATACTCTCAAACAATTTAATAGGATATATAGTTTACATATTCAAACATGGTTAAGTGTTTTATCTGGTATGTATTTGAAAAAAATATTACATTTGCACTGAATGTAAATAGAAAATATTTCAATCATTATTTTATTTATTTTTTTTCCATTTTTTTGTGTTTCACTATTCTTCATTCGTATTCTCTATCCGACAATGAACGTTACACTTTTCGTGGTTCGTTTAACGAGAAGGTATCTGTAGTGTGTTTTGAAATCAACTTTTATTTAAATAGTAGTTTTTTTTAATCCTCTTACAGTTTTATAATTGAATTTTGATTCTTTCTTTTTTTATTTTGGTATCTTTTATGAGTAGGTATGTTTGTACATATATATAGTGTTTGAAATAGATTTTACTTTAATTTTATTTTTATAATAAGTTGTTTTGGTTCTGAGTGGTGTGTTATATAACCAAGAATTTGATATTTTTTCTGCTGCTGTTGTTGTCAGGAGTTTTTGAGGATTCTTTGCATTGACTTGTAATATTTATGTTGAAAATTTCTGAAAATAAAAGAACATAAAGGAAAAAATCAATTATCATTAAAATAATGTGAATCATAAAAGTTTATTGGATGTATGAATACTTTATAATAATTTGTAAAATTTTTAATTAATTCTTGTAATGAACTTAGAAGTGTTTAGAGGAATTTTTAATAAAATTAGTATTGAAAAAAATCAACAAATTAATATTGAAAATTAATTACAAATAAATTAATACTGAACTTTTTCTTTTTACATAAATTTTCTACTTTGTTTGCTAATGTTTATTTTTATCCCAATAAATAAATAAACAACCAATTAATTACATTTTTCGGCAAAAAAAATTCGCCCACCCTCAGAAAAAAGAAAAATGTGGACTAGATAGAATTTGACCTGCTAAACACGAATCTGCTTTCAGTTATTTTACATCAGGTCGCGATGATATGTATGTCTACATTTCTCCCCCTTAATAAGATGAATATATATTTTACCATAACTCGAGAACAATTAGAACACTAAAAGATGCTGACAAATTTTACATTTAAGTCATCTTAACATTATATTTTTATCTGCCCACCAGTTTTGGAGTTATTCAGAAATTTGTGTTAGAAAAAACAATTTTTCATGTAAAATTTAAGAGTTTTTCTTGAAATTATTAAACTGTGTAATTTTTAATCCATTATCACTATGTATTATTGTGAATAAAATAAGTCAGTTATCATTAAAATTGATACATAAATCTTGATTTTACTCACAATTAAGTAAAAAAACTCATATATACCTACAATTAAGTAGAGACACAGGGTGATAAAAAATATCTTTTTCTACTTTAAACAAAAGTAAGTGGAATTTGACGTGCTTAACACAAATCTTTTTTTTTTTCTACCAGTTCTTGATTTTTTATGAGCTAATATTTATTATATTTCCGATTAATAAAACAATTATAGGAGTATATTTTACTATAACTCGAGAACGAAAATTGAAACATCAAAAGATATAGACGAAAATTGTATTCCAGTCATCTTAAAATTATTTTTTAATCACTCAATATTTTCGGAGTTATTAAAAAATTAGTGACGAAAAAAATATATAAACTTTTCATGAAAAATTGGAAAAATTGCTCCTTAACTCCGAAAATGTTGGCCGTCTTATTTTAATCGGCATCTGAATAAGGTGGTCATATTAGTGATGCCATTATAAAAGAATTGGAACGTGATAGCTCTTCAAATTCCATCTAGTCTACTTATTTTTTTTTAACGAAGAAAAATTTCTTTTTAATTTTTTTGACACCAGTCTATCGCTACTTGATTGTAGGCAAACATGGGTATTTTCACATAACTGTGAATAAAATCGAGATTTCTTACTACGTTTATACTCACCTCTTAATCGCAATTAAAAATATTGCGAAAAGAAAATTTTGGCGTGTAAACGGAGAGTTAATATGTTATTCGCAAGTTAGTAACTTCCGAAAACTAGTCGTAGTAACAATAAAGAATACGGCGTTGCCACTTCCTTTTGCGTTCATAGAATTTTCGATGATAATAGTTTTTTTTTCCATCCCGCACGAAAAATAAGGAAATGTATTTCTTTATGCAAATAAACGGTGAGTTATATATTTGCAAGTTACTTTTATTTGAAATAATCGTGCGTATAAACGTAATATGTGTATCAATTTTGATGACACGTGGCTTATTTCATTCTTCCTATGTTTAAGATAAAAAACAGAAAAACTTTTAGAGTTTTTACTTTTTAGAAGAACTTTAAGAAAAAAATCTTCAATTTTGCAAAAAAAAAATTCGGACACTTATTTCTAAATAACTTTCAAAATATTGGCCATATACAAATATCATGTCTAGTTGTCTTGAAGTAAGACTGTCTTCCGCATCTTTTGGTTTATCATTGAAATATACTCGTATAATGGTCTTATTGTGGGCGAAATATTAGACACTCCAATAAAAAAATCCAAACCTTATAGAAAAAAGAATTGAAAGCAAATTCGTGTATAGCACATTAAGATCCATATTGTCCAAATATTCGTATTTAGGAGAAGATTTTTTGCCGACCAGTGTTACACACACCAAACAGAAAGATTTGGCCCATAGTTTTAAATTTAATTTAATTTTTTAAATGGAGGTGCCCGACCCACTAGAAGTTCGCAAGGACATTCGTGGGGGTCGCGAAGAAGTCCTGAAAAACATTCTTAAACACAAAAATTTGTAATGTAAATATTATTTAGAAGTTTAAATAAAAATTCCAATGAATGCATAAAACTATTCAAAAATGGAAAGTCATCTTTGTACAAAATATACTTAAGTTAAAGACAAAAATAAAGATATGCATATTTATAAAAATGTTAAATTAAGAAGCAAGTAGCACCAGCTGACAGATAAACCAATGAACCCGTACTTTGCTTTTAATTGAAGATATTATGCTTTAAAAAGGCTACAATGATCAAATCCAATCCAATGACACAATATGAAGTAAACTTTACGATGTGTCAGGAAAACTATTAATTAAAAAGATAAATAGTTCACTTTAGTTTGATGAAACCATGGATTTTTCACATGAAATCCTATTTTTAGTTTTTGTAAATATATTATGAAAACAACTTTTAATTTCGATTTTAAGCATAGAATTACATTCTATGGAATAAGATTGTTTTAAAATTCACTCGAATGGTGCGACTTCTCAATGCTGAGTATACAAAACTTTTATTTCATAGAGAAGTGTGCGGGTTATAAAAAGAAAACTTGCTTAAACGAAATTTGCTTAAAGACGGAAAAATCTCGACATATAAATATCGATAAAATACCTGAATTATTTCTAAAAGAGTTATAATAAGAATGATATAAGATAGATAATGTTGCAATTATTAATATTATTTTTATCTTATTTTATCTTTACATTTGATGTTTTATTTTATTTTTAAACTAGTCAAGATTGTAGTCGGACTTACTTCCATTGCCAAAAAGGGGTCGTGATCAACATCTTGTGAGAACCCCTGTTTTAAAGTGTTTCAACAATAAACCAACAAAGAAAATCTTTAAAACTTAGAGCATACAATTAGGCTACTTTCATTTCAAACACATACATTTGCACATCTTTATTTAACATGGTCACTTTATGTGAGTTTTACCACTTTTTTTTGTGGAATTTTTTCACGCTCAACAAACTTTGATATACCCATATAATAACCAAAACTAGAAATTTTGAAATTTATTTATGTAAAAGTTGATATATATATATATATATAATGTGTTTTTTTTAATATCGGTTGTACAGTAAAACTAATTTTAACTCTATTTTAAATGTGTCGAAAATGCTGAAAGCAAGTACTTAGTGCTAAAAAAGAGCTGCAGTTTTTTTTTTTATCCCATGATTGTCATAGTTGTAGGATATTCTGTTTTTATGATTCATGTTCACTGCTTTTGAAATTCTTATCTTAAAAGCAATTTTAATAGGAGAATTTTCTAGTAAAAATATTGGTTTAGCTTTGTTAAAAGATAATATAAAACTCTTTTAAATTTGTGAAAACCTAATGTCCTTAGAAATTGTTAACCTTTTTTCGTGATAAAAATACATTTCACTCATTTAATTCAAGAACTTCAAAACTCAAAAAAAAGAAAAAAGTAGTTTTGTAGAAATCGCATTCAAAGTTTTCAAACGCCATTTACCTTAATAGAAAAATCAATGACTATTACAAATATGTACATGAACTATTACAGAAGATAAAGCTCTACATCATTAGCTCAAAAATCCAGTTTTTTGAGTTCGTTCCTATATCAGAATCACAAAAAGTTTATAACTATAATCCACATATGTTTACTATAATCCACATACATTTCCAGTGGTGGTCAAAATATTTGCAATTCAAAACCAATTTTTATCAATAATTTGTTGTTAAAAAATTTATATTTTAAGAATTTAGTTTCTTTTATTTTAATCAATTATCAAAGTCAACACTAAAAACATATCGTGAAAAATGTGTTTCGAAATACTCATTAAAATCGGCAAAAATCCGGACAGAATAAAGCACGATTCCTCCATTGCATCGCGGTTATTGAGAGATGATTGAGAGAACACACAAAACTGAATTTTACTTTTCACATTAATTTTATAATTTCGAAAATTTCGTTTATTTTAAAGAAATTATATTGCCTTGGTATACATATATCTACCAATAAATATTAAAAAGAGGGTTGCATTGTCATTATGTCCTCCTGTATTTCTTTACGAACTTGAGGTATTTTCAGGTACGTCTCAACAAAAGATATTCAAGTTAAGTCTATGTCTAAATTGTATTGTTAGGTACATTTGTAATGTAAAATTAGGAGCACACATTTCTGGTCATGTATTAAGCATATTGGGTTCTGACTTCCAAACGTTGATGAATATACGATTGCTGCTTCAATTTTATAAAGTTGTTATATATGGCAAACCTCAACATCTGTTAGAAAAATTTGGAAAATCTATAAAGCAATTTAGGAACATTTTAAAGTATTACTTATAAATTTAAATTTGCTGTTACAAACTGAAGGTACTTTAATGAAAGATTTTATTCAACTTCAACGTTTTGTGCAGTTTTGAATAAAAAATATTTTTTAATATAATATTTTTTATACGAATTATAAATTTAAGATTTATTTGTATTGAATTAAATATTGACCTGATGTATACATAGTCATATTTTTCACTGGATTAGTTGAGATTTATAGGCTTATAATCTACAGAATTTTTCAATAAATAAATAAATAAATAAATATCCAGATACAAAAAGATGTGTTTTGTTTTTTATTTTAAACATGAAAAGATTTTATAAGTTTTAATTTCAGAAACTTAACAACAACCAAAAAATGCGATATTTGATTTTTTTTTAATTCATACGCAAATTATGCCGTTTCATAAATTAATTCCTTCTTTAAATGTTTGAATTGGTGAACTGAACTAAGAAATCAATAAAAAGTAGAATTTTCAAAAATCTGATCATAAGTAAGTAACTACATAACGGGTTATAAATAAGTAATGCGAACTACATGCTGTTGTTGTTGCTGAAAAGTAACTACATCCGTAGCTGCATGCAGTTACTAAGTTTTTGCTGGGATTTTACACAATAAAGTAAACTATCCGAATTCTGAAAATTTCTTGTACTTATCATCTGGACTGTTAACATGACAAAAATAGCTGTTTAAAACATACATATATTTTTAATATCTTGTCAAGTAAAGAAGATTTCTTCTTCTAATTAATTATATTGCACACAGGTCAAAAATCCCATTTTTTTTTTTTTTTTTTTTTTTTTTTTTTGAGAAATTCCAAAGTAATAATTTCAGAAATTATAAAAAGTGAATGTATTTTATAAATGGTAACCAGTGTTGCCAAAACCTAAGTGGGAAAAACTGTTAGAATTTACAAAGAAAAATACCAAAAAATTAAAAAAAGTTGCTAGAAAAAAGTGCTAAGAAAATTGTTTTTTATGTTTGTAACTAAAGAGAACACATTCTGAAATTGATTCTTTAGATATTAAAAAGTTTTTAAAATTCTGTTCTTATCATAGTTAAAAAAAAGTAAACTGAAAATAAAGGAATTCAACTATAATCAACTATCACGTCATAGTTATTCATTCTTATTGTATTTTCCCAGTTATGCTAAAATTTTAATAAAAAGGACTCATTATTATTATTATTATTATTATTATTATTATTATTATTATTATTATTATTATTTATTATTATTTATTATTATTATTATTTATTATTATTTATTATTATTATTTTTATTATTATTATTATTATTGTTATTATTATTATTATTATTATTATTTATTATTATTTTTATTATTATTATTATTATTATTATTATTATTATTATTATTTATTATTATTATTTATTATTATTATTTTTATTATTATTATTATTATTATTATTATTATTATTGTTATTATTATTATTATTATTATTTATTATTATTTATTATTATTATTATTATTTTTATTATTATTATTTATTATTATTATTATTTTTATTGTTATTATTATTATTATCATTATTTAATCTAGAATATAGAACATAGAATGGGAAATACCCTCCGGATTACCGAATAATCCAGGTTATCATGTTTATACTAAATTCATGAATTTGCTAAATTTCCAATAAAATATTCTTTAAATGAACAAAGTAAAATTTTTATATAAATTTTAAATTTTAACTAAGTAAACAATATTCAAGCGAGACCTTTATTTTAAATTGCATATAAGTCGTATATTTGCTATTATTTTTGAGTTTTGTGGTCACATGAGTTATTTATCAAGGTAACCTATAACTTTGAAAAACAAAATGTTATATTTGGACATGAACTTGTGCGAATGTAAAAATTTGAAAGTGCTCGCGAAATAGTCTATTTTATGTAGCAATTTAGATGTCGCCAGCATTTTGCGGCAAAAAAAAATTTTTTTTCTTTAAGTTAAATTTTGGTAAACCAAAGTCGAAATATCTTGGTTTTCACAAACAATGTGAAGAAAATATAATGTTCTAAACCTTTGTGTAGTTTCATTAATCAATCAAGTCTTAAAACTTTAAAAATAATTAAAATAAAATCAAAAGCGAGCTAGTAAATATCATATTTAAAAATATATCTGTTGAAGTAAAATTATGAATTATAGAGGTTTAAGCAAAAATATTTAAAACCGGTTTAAATAAATATTATTGTTAATTTTGGATAAAATGGCTTAGGTACAACTACAAAAAGGCACTAACAAAGCTTTTTGAATTTATCCCAGAAAAAGTGGATACTCATCGCCAGTGTGCATTGGGAGTAAAATTCATTGTTTATTCGCTACATAAGGTATTTAATGCAAACATTTGCTTATTCGTTATATCGGTATTTGTTATACAGAACTCTGAATTAAAAAATATATATATATATATATAATATATATATATATATATATATATATATATATATATATATTGCGCTTTGAGCGATATCTTTACACATTTTCAGTATACATTCTGTATCACCGGTAATAAGTGTGAGTAATATTGGGTGATACAAAAAGTATCCGCGGTTTTTTGTCACTAGATGGTCTTGATGTCCATATATCGAGTAAAACTAATTCGATTGTTTCAACACGTGTTTGAAATGCGACACTTCAGTTTACATCTTTGGTGAATACGGTTCGCTTGCGTAAAAAGTTATATCGATTGAAAATGAATGAAAAATCTGTCAAATACGCTATGTGATGCTTTTTTTATCAGAAAAATTGAAAAAAACGCTGCAAAACCATGCCGAAAAATTTGTATAGTGTACAGTAAGAATACTGTTAGTGAACGCTCGACGCAAGAGTAGATTCCTTGATTCTGTTCCGGAAATTTCGATTTCAATGATGCACATCGCAATTGGTGGAGCAAAACAGGCACGCAAGCTGCCAGAATATAGCTGAGGCACTAAACATCATCCACATAACTGTTTGGAATCATTTGTAAAAGATTTGCTACTCAATGTTTGGGTGTCACATAAATTATCGAAAAGAAATTTGACTAATCGAATTACCATCAGTGAAACGCTGCTAAAACGAAATCGAAACATTTTTGAAGCGTGTCATTAGGGAGGTTGAAAAATAGGTTAATTACAAGAATATAAAGCGAAAAAAGTCATACTCAAAGGCCGGCGATCTTCCACAAACGACTTCAAAGCATTTTTTAACGGCAAACAAGGTTATGTTGAGTGTTTGGTGCGATTGGAAGGGAATTATCCATTGTGACCTGCTGCATCTTGGCGAAATGATCAATTCTGAATTCTAATGTACACAACTCGACCGTTTGAACGAAGCGATCGAAAAAGAGCGATCAGAATTGGCTAACAGAAAATGTGTTGTGTTCCATCATGACAATGCCAGGCTACACACATCTTTGATGACCTGCCAAAAATTTACTGAACTTGGCTGGAAAGTTTCAATGCACTGATTCCAAAACGTGATTCCAAAACGCTTTTATTTGAAATAATTCTGTAACTTGTGAACCGTAGGAGATATCTTAATAAAATTTCACACTGCCAGAGATGAGGTGTCTTAGAGTTGATTTGGAGGAGTACAGATTCCTAGCGGGTCAGGGGGTAGTGGGTAGCCCTCCAAATTTGGTCATCAGGGATATGTCATTTTCTTAAAAAATTATCAAAAATTCAATTATGATATGACGGAAAGGAAATTTTACATGTAGGTAGTCCTTGCAAAATTTCTACATAAAATATGCTGACATGTGTAGGTTACCTCTTTTGGTTAAAGAGATATTCAGATGTAAATAAATTTTTGTCTCATTTTTATTTTTATTTGTTTTTTTTTATCTTGGCGGGCTTACTATTGACCCTAAAATTTTTTAAGATATTCACAAGATTATTTACAAAATTCTAAATAATATTGCTGTAAGAGTCATATAAATATATGTATGCGATAAAAATTTATATTAATATAAATTTGGAATTAAAAAAAAAACTTCATATTTATGGGATTTTTTTCAAAAAGTTGGCAATATTTATTCGCTTATAAAATTTGTGTTTTGTTCTGCGCTATATCATTATTTTAACATTTTCAAAAGAAATCTTAAAGCAAATGCGTGCAAAGTAAGGAGGAGCTTGGGGCAAAGTTCTCCCCACAAGTCCTATCCAAACTTTGTTAATTTTGAATTTATTTTTTAATTTTTTTATTAAATTCTCAAATCACAAAGCTGGGATCAACATAAATTTATTTTAATTAAATACCTCCAAACGTAAGGTAAACTCTGTCGACGACTTCAATGAAAGATGTAAATTTTTGAAAGATGTTTTTCCCGTATTGAGATTTTTGATATTTTGGTACGAAAAAGTGGGAGCTTTTATAATTCCTTGATTTTAGGACAAGTCTATCTATCTATATTGTGTCAAAATTTCAATAGGATATCTTTGTTTCTTTAAATTTTATGTCAACTTAAATATTAACATTATTTTTCCAAAAAAGCGTTTCAAGTCTTAATTTTCCGTTTTCATCTCCAAATCAATTAAAAATACCTCATCTCTAGTTGAGTTATCTTTGACGGTTCACAGGTTACAGAATTATTAAAACAAATCATTTTGGAGCTATTGTGCACCGTCTGTCTACCATTTGCTTAGGTTTTGGCAAAACTCTATTGATGGTAAAAAATTGACCAACCGACAAGTCCTTAAAAATCACCTCGCCAAGTTTTTCGTCGATAAATCACAGAAGTTCTACAAAGATGGAATTATTAAGCTACCCTAAAAATGTAAGATGTAACAGATAATAATGGCAAATATGTATTTGATTAAAATTGATTTTCAATAAAGAATATTCCAGTTCAAAAATTTTCCAAAAAACCCCAGATACATTTTATATCACGTATTATAATGAAGGTAACTATTAAAAAAAAATATTTCTTTATATTACTTCAATGTTACTTAAAAGAATTAGTAAATTTCAGTTTTCTATAAGATTTTACACATTAGCTAGACTTTGATAAAGTAGAGCTACTGCATCTAAATTAAAAGACCAATTGAAACACAATACAATTTTAATAAAACTGCAATCAAAACAATATACAATAGTAGCCACCCAAAAGAATTCATTACAAACATAAAAATCCTCAAAGAACTTACTAGCATCACAATAAAATCCAATAAAATAACCAATTAAGTTTAAGACTTTCTACCGCATTTGCTAATCCCATGTTTTGCAAGATATGAAACAAAATAAATTAAACTATTTTCATTAGCATTTTTGCTTCACGTCATATATTTATGATGATCCCTATAAAAGTTTTAGGAATTTCTTTTATCTTTTGGTCCTGAAGTAATGTTAAATAGACATAAAGTAAATCACTTAGTATGGGAGTATGGTGAAATTGAAGTTTTATTTTAGTTAGCCGAAAGTACAATAATAATTTAATAATAAATCCTTTGTATTAAGCATTAAGACTCATCTTTTCATTATTTGGGATTTTTTCTTTTCTTCTATAAATTGTGAACTTGACCAAGCATCGAACCAAACGCTAATTTCATTATTAGTCAATACACATGCGGTTTGTGTATGTTTAAATCGCTGCTAGTAGATTGGTAACAGAGAAATAGAAACATGTATATGGGTGTTAAAAAAATTTTTTATGGTACATCAAAATTCATTTGTATAAATATAAAGTGACTCGAATGCATGCAGAATCAGTTCACGTTAATCATTTCGTGCAGGGAACGCGAATGCCTTAGCGGTTTTAAGTTGAAAGTTTAAAATTTTAACAAACTAAAAGTTTATGTATAATTCTGATAAAAATTACGCGCAATATCAAAACCTACTGAGTTATTAAAATAAAATTTATGATATTTTCAATGTTTGATAACATTAGTGTCGCATATTTTAGAGTTTTGTAGAAAAATTTAAAAAAAATTTCTTTATAATAAAAATCGCGTTTTTTTAAATTTTTCGAAAAATTGGGTTTGAATCTAAGTAGTTTTTCTCCATAAGTTATACGAAAACATAATTTGTTAGAGTTTATTACAAAGAAATGCTATTTCATATTGTGATCCTTTTTTAACCCAAGTAAATACTTTTTGGTCCATCAAATTTTTATCTTTCTAAATTTTATGGTGCGCCTCTACATTTCCATTAAGTATTACAAACACGAACTAATTCTGACAATTATGCTCAATTTCGCGCTGTGCATGCGATGTACCTTAGCAAAATGTGTTTTGACAAAAATGACCCGTCTTCAATTATCATTGAGATGTGAATTAAATTTAGGGTTCCGATCAATTATATTTATTGCCATTCTTATATCAATATATCCAAAATTTATAAAAAATTATTAAAAAATTTTTAAAAAAAACAAAATAAGGGAAAGTGCAATTTTTCCTTAATTTTCAAAAAGTTCATAATTTTTTTATCAAATTTATTTTTAGTGCTCCTCCAATTTTATTGTGTAAAATAACAAAAAACTAACTCACGCAGTAATCCGTGCTATTCTTTATGAAACTGTGAATGTACCTTGTGAAAAACTTACCTTTTTTTAAATTTTCACTCTTGATTTTCAAACTTTGAGACTATCTTCTATGTTGACTATTTTGGGCACATCAACGAAATATAGCGCAAAATATGCACAATTATAACAAGTATCAATCCCTATTTTTAAATTTGTATTACATTGAGGGGCGCACAGACACCGTCCAAAAAAAAAAACCAAAAAATTTAAAAAATCAAATAATTTTGTCATCAAAATGTGACTATGTTATTGTTGAAAATCTGCATAACAACAAAGAAGGTATAACATTTATTCACAAAGTCCGATTAGTTTATGTAAGATCGCATGAGATCAAAAAGAATAAAAGCGCGAACAGAAAGTGTAGAAGAATGGCAAAAAGTTAAGTAATTTTTTAGCAATATTTCTAAATTTTTGAACTTTGAACAACAATCATGATAATAATATAAAACCTATGATGTTAAAATTTTGCACTCTATTGGCTGCATGTCTTGTGAATTCAGATCTGTAACTCTTTTGTTTAAAATTGTATTAACACAAGACTTATTAAGTATTTAAGTAAGTTTCAGCTAGGTTAAAAATTTTTGATAATGGCCCATATATGTTCTATATGTAACAGATTTAGTCAGCTGATACGTTAAAGCACGTTGCAAATCTACTAGATGCGGCTTTACACTGTGCACAGAAACGTTTTTATTTACACATGCTACATACCATAGGAAATATTCACATTCATGTATGTATTTTTATATGTTTTATAAGCTTTATTTTTATTGAAATGGTTTCTTTTATTTTTTCGTTTTTTTTTTTTTTTTTTTTTTTTTGATTTGTTGTATTAAGTAAATGCTCTATACTACGAGTATGTATAATATGAACGTGCTCAAGACTAGGATGTTTTATAAAGGAAATACTTATATTTCAATCCACAGGTTTTTTATTTTTATACAATAGACTTTTAGGATCTATTTTATTTTGTTTGTCCTCAGTAGTAGTTAAGCAAGTCTCTTTAAAAATTATTTCCTTAGACGCTCTTAATAAGTCAATTATTGCAATAGTCTGCTATTAGAAAAGCTATATATACTCGTATTAAACTATCACAGACGTATGAAAATGTATCTTAAATAAATATTTCAGATATCAATGGCTTAATATAGAAAAGACGTATCTCGACTTTTCGTTACTTTACAGGAGAAGAAAAAACTAAATAAAAACTAAGAAAATTTAGATACGAAGGAAATTAGTGTGCAGCTTTAATTCAAAACAAGGAGTGAAATTAATGCTGACTTTTTTTACTTATTTACTCCATAAATAGGACTTTTTGTTACTGAATTTTTTTGAAAATAAATGTAAAATTAGGGCTTTTTTCAGAAATTCTAAATTGGAATAAGCTAATGCTGATAATGATGTTTTAATTGCCAAAAATTAATAAACAATAAACAACCGCAAAAAAACTGCAAAAATTATATTTTATAAGGTAAATTTTCATGAAACTGATTACAATCTTGTGGCAGGATTCAATTAGAGAAAAAATATTCATATACATATGTAAAATTATACCATTCAGTGTTAATAGTATATCAGACACGTATGTGTTCAAGTTGAAAATAACTTTTTGAATTTCACAGAGAAAAATTGATACCACCATGATATCAAATTGAAATAGAATATGTGATATCTTAGCAGTATGGATTTGAGATGCTGTGGTATTGTTATTATTTAAAACCAATAAATAAAGAAAAAAAAAACAATTAACTTTTGTTGATCATTATTTATATTAATTATATTATTAGAAAATCACACAAGAATACTTAAATACTTAATTACCCATTATTCATGTGGTAGATATTATCTTTTGATACAAATCTCCTATTTAAGGGCTGGGTTATGTCTGTCTCTTTGGGTAGTTTGGCCGGCACTGTTTCATCTTCTATTTCTAACTAAAAATTATTAATAAATATAAACTAATAAATAAATTATAATGTTACCTATTTCCTTTTGCAATTAAAAAGTTTACTTCTAAATTCGGCACGCAGGCTTAGTGGTGGCACATTTTCCCTTATATCATTTGAATTTAAGTATTGTAAACTATTGAAAGTGATTATTACACTGATGTTGGGTATAAATATATATTCGAAAATAGATTTCATGTCTAGGAAAAGTCGTGCGTTATCACTTGATTCTGGTAAAGAAACACAAATTCTTTCTTTTTGAGAATTCTCAATATTATATATATGTTTTAATTATTTATAACGACTTCATTGCAATTTTCAATGAAAATTTTGTTAGAAGAATGATTTTTGTCCATGTTTTTGTGCACAAATTAATTAACGCAAAGTTAACTAAACTGCACTTTAATGAAAGCAAAGCCGAGCAAAACTTTTAGCATAATAATTCGACACACCACCGTTATTTTTAATTACGGCGGTGGATGGAATAACCGCTAACAATGTAATTTTAATTTTGTTATTTTGAAATTTTATCATGTAATAACTTCTGCAATGATTTTAGAAATTACATTCAGAAAATTAATGTAAATGTTAGAAATCTTAAAACCTTTTCATAAATACTTTTTATTATTAATAAATCAGGTATGTTTTATTGTTTTTAAGAAATTTTAACTAAACAATTTACAGCAAAATCGGTTAAAAATTAAAAAAATAAATAAAAAATTAGTATGACAATTTTATACAGTTAAAAGGTAAATTAGAACATGTTGGTCTTTTTATATTGATGTTACCATATGTGCCTATATAATATTATATTGATGTTACCATATGTGTCTATATTACTATATGTCTACATTAAAAAAAAAAAAAATAATAATAATAATAATAATAATAATAATAATAATAATAATAATAATAACAATAATAATAATAATAATACATATATGCCGGCGGAAGATAAAACATGCTCACCAGAGACATTTGCATTGTGAAAATTTTGTGTCTTTTGTTTTGTATCCTCAGGGACTCACAGTACCACATTTGGCAGTGTTAGAACGATAAAAATTCAAGTTTGGAGGTATTCTGTTAGTTGACAAGCCTGTGAAAATTCCTACTAAAAATGGGCGGGTAGTATCACTGCCACTCTCATACTGAAAAATATTATTTATTTATTTATTTATTACTTTTTTGTCTGAATTTGGACATATTTTTATGAATTTCATTAAAAAAAAAGGTAAAAGGTAATCGATGTGGATTATCCCGCGTGTATCCCAAAAAACTGTTGCCATCACCTTATTGGCCGACAAACTTACCTTGGCCTTTTTCGGAGCAGGTTCACCCGAAGAAAGCCATTGTTTAGACTGCTGCTTGGTCTTCGGAGTACAGTAATGGATCAATTGAGAGCAAACGCGGCACCCATCATGCAGACAACTTTCTTAAATCCAGCTGATCTTTACGGTCGGCCAACACCATATCGTGGATTTTTTCGACATTTTCGGGTGTATTTGATAATAGCAATTCATTATTATACATTTCAATGGAATCTTAATTGTTTATATTGTTTAAATTTAAAAATTAACCTCCGTATTCACAAATTAATTTTAAATTTCAAAAACATTTTAGAGACAAAATTTGTATGAAGAATTTGATTTTTTTAAATACATTTTAAATTTAAAAGATGAAATTTAAGCTAAAAAAATTAATTTTTCTAAACTCTTTTTTAGCTTTTAGAGCTAACGAGCGCTTTTAAAAAGGGTTAACACCACTAAATTAAGTGTCGTCGACTTAGTTTAACCCAATGGGTGCCTACATTGTTAAAATCGTTAGTCTCATTTTCGAGCATAGCGCAATTGAAAAAACAAATACAACTTAAGACACACTTTTCTGATATATAACCCCTTTTTAGGTCAACTTTTAAAATTTATTTTACTTTATTATATTAAAAAAAAATAATAATAATAAAAATAATCCTAACATTATATAACAAACTTATAAACTTATAAATTGATTCAAAGAATTAATTTATTCATGAATGTTTATTCCATTGTGATCGAAATCATTAATATCTTCGATATATTTGAAAGATGATGGAAAACAAATTATTAAACATTTAATACATACATAAGTATTGTAAAACATATTATTTTGGGATAAAATTTCGTAAACTAAGTTGAAGCTATCTACAAATTAATTTAATAATTTTCTCCACAATAGCCTATTTAATACAATTTTTAAATTCAAAATTAACCAAACAAATCGTCACCATGTCATATATAGCCAAAAAATTCGCCATAGCGACAAACGAAAAATTCAGTAGCCAAGATCAATTAAGAATCGTTTGGCGAAAAATCGACACATCTCATAGCACTGTCAGTCGCTTGTTAGCTTTTAGCAATGCAAGCATTAACGCTGCTTTTCCACTAAGAAGATTTGACCAAAAAAAAAAAAAAAAATGTGTATTTGTATACATTTATTTGCTCCAGTTCATAAAAAAAAAAATATTACACAAATAAGCTTTATATTTGTGTTTTGTAAATTTTTTCATCTATGAAAAGATTTTATTTTCAATAACAATCGTTTTTTTTTTATTTTATTTATTTTTTTATGTTTACATAGTACAAACGTATTCGTTTATTACTTTATCCGATTACTAATTATACCCTACACCACCATAGGTGGTTAGGGTATTATGCGTTTTGTGCTGCAACACCTTAAAGTATACCACTTTAAAGTATACCAATCGACTCAGAATCACTATTTGAGTCGATGTCCATCTGACTGGACATCTGGCTGTCTGTCCATGTAAACTTTGTGGGTTTATCGATCACAAATGCCTTAAATATAGTAATATTTTAATGAAATCCGATGTAAGGAAGTTTTGTATAAGTATCAATTCTTTTTCAAAATTTCATGAAGATCGGTTCATAATTGACTATAGTTCAAATATGAAACTCTCTTCCGAAAATCACTTCAACGTTCGTAAATCAGATACACATGTTAGTACAAATTTATATTCGACACAAATAAGTTTTATATAAATAGAAATCACTGTGACAAATTTTATGAGGATCGCTCCATAACATATATTCATAGTAATGTTAGTATTAACGTAATATTCTGTATTTGTATATTCGTATATATGACAATTGTCATATCACATGTCTAATATAAGACCCCTCCAAAAATTTTGATGGACATACAAAATGGTGTGGAGTATCATATGGTCGGATTCGACCGACCATATCTTTCATACTTATTTTTCAACTGCATGCACATTTTCAATTGTAATAAAATATCAAGAGTTTCTTACAGTATTAAATTTAAATTTACGTAACGTAATTAACGTAACCGTAAAGACGAATAAGTTTTAGATTTCCATAAGATTTGAAAAAAAAGTAATTACTTTAGATACAATGCAATCTATATACTTGGGAATCACACACTGGTGCACATTCCTATTAAAGCACACCAACTTTCTTAACCAACTTACCAAAAATTTGGCTAGAAAGTAATTAAGGTACTACAAATTAAATTTTTAAATTATTTATTGACCACTTATAAACTAATGCACCAATTTAGCATTATTAATAATGTTTTGATGAAACTTTGTTTTGGATATTTTCAAAAATTTAGTTTGGCATGAATTCGACTAATTTTTGAAGAAATTCACTGTCAATTTCTTCCAAGGGTTGCTCAATTTTTAGTTTTACTGGCCATGTACCCCCACAGATTCTCCATTGGATTTAAATCCGTCCAGTCCAATAGTGGAATACTATGTTTATTAAACTATGATTTGAATTGCCTCGAGACATGGATGCAGCGTTATCCTGTTGAAATATGCAATCTTCATCCATTTTTTATCCATAAATGAGAGAAGAGCATATTAATTGGAACAAAACATATTTTTGATTTTTCTGCAGCAGAAAAGACTGCCCGAACCACAACTCAGCCTCAATCGAAATTGCGTTTCGATATAAAAATTTCGTTTGACCTCAGATCATCTCAATAGCAAGAATATGAATCGGAAATGTCCAAATTTAATTTCTTTTCATCAGAAAAGATTACTTTATTACACTCATCTGTTCATTTCATTTAAACGATTTTCCTTATGATGCTGTTTTAGCATTAGCTTACATTCTTTTATTTTATTAATTTTCCTTTTTGTTAATTTTTGATTACATTTTGTTCGTTTCCGCACTGTGTATTTCTGCCCTTTCTTAAGAAAGCTTCAAATAACTCCTTCCGAAGGGTTAATTTTTCGTACAATTTCTCTATTAGAACAGTCTTGATCGGAAAAAATTTAATTTTAATTTTTTTCTGGTATATAAGAAAAGTTAAAGGGCATCCTTTAAGCTGATGAAAATTTCCAATTAAAACAAAAATATTTTCAGTGAACAGAGATGTTGTCATCAGAAACTTACCTTAAGGGAAACAAACAACTAAAACTGTAAAAAAATTTTAATATTTCTTTTGCAGTAACTTTTTAGACAAATTTTTCTCGACTACGTTTATAGAAATATTCCACTGAAATGATTACCAATATGTTCTGATTGCAAAATTAAAGAAACCAACAAAAGTAAGAATCAAATATTTCTTATATGAAAAAGTATCGTTATATCGCGAGTTATTTTAACAATAAAATATTTTTTTTGGTTAAGAGAAACGAATATGCATAAAAAAAACAAAAATTTTAAATGCGTTTATAAGAATATGCACCAGTGTATAGGCTGCAAGATGCTTAGAAATTAATAATTACCGAGAAAACAACAAAGTTAAAATGTGTCTTCACAAAAAATTATTTTTAATTTGAACAAAATTTTGCAAATTTTAAACTGTTTCTTTTTTATAAATCTAAAAAGAGCTAAAGGTTAAGTTTAATGTCTAAGAAAAATCAAATTCCTTTTATTTATAAAGGTATTGTTCAATCTTAGTTTAACATATTTTTATGAATTTTTTAAGAAATTCGGTTCCTGGGGCTAAGTTAGCTATCATTGATTTAAAAACAAGGCTCGTCTTTCACACATGTGTGTGTGATATTAATGTTCGAAGGGATCTTATTTAAAAACACGATGAGGATATACATTTACGACACAGGTGTACTAGTTGAATTTCAGAGTTTAGCTTTTAGTTATTAAAAGTTTTTGATTTAAAAAAATTTTTTAGTGCATTACAAAACACTCAGCATTGAAGTCACTTAAACAGGTATACTTAATACAATGTTTTTCCATCTCTTCAACGCAAAAATATAATAATACTAAAATATTATAAAAGATCATGTCAAAGTGCAATCGGATTTGATATCACCGATTTCAATAAAAATCACTACATATAATGGCCACTGGAAGTGCTTTTCAAATGAGGAAACACTTCCTGCGGCTAATGTCTGTAGTAAATTTCATTGAAAATTGAAATGTCAAATCCGAAAATGACTGTTTTCTGTCCGTTTTAATACGGAATCATCCAAAAATAACACCTAGTCATTGTCACAAATGAAAAAATAGTTATAAGCTTGAAATTAGGGGTCACACGCACATGGTTAGAGCATTATCAGTACAACAATTTTAATAACACTGTGTTCATAATAACAATGTTTTTGTTTAAATTTTGTCGTTTAATGTTTAAACTCAATAAAACTTTTAATATGGTTGACTGCAAAAAATATATGTTTTTAAATATTTTTACCAAGAAACAAAAATTTTTTTTTTAATTCTACAGCCATTAAATATTTGCAGTATTTTCCTTGTTATTAAATCATATTCTGTTTTTAAACCATATGAAAATTATTATTCTCATGACAATAAAATATTTCAAATAAATATAATACTTATACTTATGACAAACTTAGTGGAAAAATTCATAACTTTGTTTGTTTTTAAATATACTTTAATTTTATTGTTTGTTTTCCAACTTTATTCTAATTTTCATTTAGTTTATATATGAATAACTATAAATATATAAGGTTCAAAAAAATATATCCTGCATTAGAAACACATATATTGGTACAAATGAATATAATTAATGAACGAATAATATGTAATTTTTTTTTTTTTTTTTTTTTGTCAATCGAAAACTTTTTAAAAAATAATAATTTTTTATTAAATGTATGAACACAGCAAGCTATGCAAATTTGTTTAAAAAACAAATTATAAATATATTTTATTTTAAATTCTCCCCGGATTTATTTTTGTTTTCATTTCCTCACAACAAATATTATCATACTTTTACAAAATTATATGAATTTCGTAAACAAAATTGAAAAAGTTTTGTTTATTTTTCATTGCTGTCTAAGTTTTTGTTTAATTTAACAATGCGGGCTATATAAAAGAATCCGATTTGTTATGCTTATACGTTAGTATGCACCATTTTAATATATAATAAGATGGAATAATAATAATAACATTAATAATAATAGTATGACAATGTGGTATAATAATACAATAAGATAGAATAATAATATAAAACCATATTCTGATAGAATTTGATAATGATGTAGTACGATTGTTCAGTTATATGTAAAACTAGTGTCATAACATGAAAAAACAAACCATAAAATCGGACAAAATATGACAAAATGGAATCATAATAATAATTACTTAAAATCATTTATATTTTTCGCTGTGATTAAATGTTCCGATCATAATATGTTATTCTTAGATTATGGTCATTACAACTATATTTTTTCTCTGCGTGTATGTATATTAAAATTGCGTATTTAGTTTTCTCCAGGATATTAAATTTCCTCTCAAAAGTACTTCAAACTTTCGAAGAATACGAAATTTTTAAGAATACTGTAACAAAAATGTAAAATATGTAACAAAATTATATCAACCCAATGTGCTATCATATGATACCCTTAGAAGCCATGCAATATACTGATATAATTTATTTAAATATTGCAGCACAAAAAGTTAAGAAAATATAAAATGTGAAATTTTACGCCTTAATATTTATTTTCAAGTAAATATCAAATGTGTTTAATACTTTATATATTGTTTTTTCTTTTACATTCAACATTTAACATTTTGTGCTACAACATTTAAATAAAAAATTGATTGTATATCAGTAGGATTTGGGACTTATCGGACCTTTCAACTTCCCGTTAAATAGAAATGAAAAAAACCGTGTTGACAGATATTCCCGGAAAATTTTTAAATTAACTTTTGCCACTTTTTTTCGTTTAAAGAATATACACATGTTTATTGTGTTGCATAAAATGAATATTACTAATGAAAACAAAATTAAAATTTCGTTATAAAAGCAATTCGATTGAATTATACTTAACATAATTGTTTCAGCATAAAAAGCTATTTATAAATAAATATCGTTAGTACAATGATAAAAAGTCGTTTGTAAAAGATTTTAGAAAATTTTACGGAAGAGTAAAAAATGTTTTTTTATGGATAAAATATATATACTTAAAATTTTATATAAACTATATAGATAACACTCACAAATAAATAAAAAATTTGAAAACGGATTTGTAAATCAATGGACGAATAACAAATAATTTAGATATTTTAGCAAAAAATTTAAAAGTTATTATTTGCTTAAAAACTGGTTTCTAAAAACGTTTTGCATTTATCATAAAAATTTTTTAGAGAAATATTTATTTAATAAAGGTTTGATCTTGCTTTGCTTATTATATAATTTATCTTTAAAATTTTATTTTTGTTCTTCCATGGAATTGAACAATTATTCTGGATATATTTTTTTCTAAATATTTGAAACTTTGCGATGTTATGTGTAGATTTTCTTCAGAAAAAAACACTTGTTGTTTTTTACCTCACATAGAATAAAAAATAGAAATATTAAAAAAAAATTAAAATTTCCCATACAAAAAATTCTATGTGTAGATTCTTTTTTCTTTAATTTCTTTTGCCATTCGTCGACGTCAAAAGATATAGACATTTTTCAAAACATAAAATTATAAATGCCCTATTTAAAAACAGAAAAAATCCAAAATTAAAAATATGTTGAGAACTGACAGAATAAAACGATTTTTTTTTTTTTTTTTTTTTTTTTTTGTTATCGTGAAAAATATCTAAAAAAGGGATTTTCGTCAGAGCACCGACGAAATATTTATTATTTGATTGTTAAGTAATTTTTATTTGGATATTCATATAATTTTCAAATGGACATATTCCATATACATAATTTCTGAAAATAATCGGATTAAGAAAAATTCTGTGTGTTTCATTTCAATATTTTCTGTGCTATTTTTGTCTTGGCCAAAAATATAAATATTAGGCTTTATAAAAATTTTCAATGAACTAGTCTTTTAATAATAGCAAAATAAAATTTCAAACTAAAATGCAATAAAAAGTGTATAAATTTATTTTCCCGATTGTTGATAACTTCCCAGGAATTTTCTGAAGCTTTAATTTGACATGCATATTTGTTTGCTACAATTTTAGTAAATATTTTAAAATTTTTTCTGAAGTTGGGTTTCGACATTTTAAAGTCCTCTTGAGAAGAAACTAGATGTCCTGGAGAAAAACTGAGAATGCCGTTTTACTATGAATGATCTCTAGTTTCATGCATATATCGATTTTTTGTGTGAAAAAAAAATGAAAATTGTCACTCAGTGTAATCTTATTAAAAATCAATGTATAACTTTATTTTTTATTTTATAAGTAAATGAAATTAAATTCAAAGAAACCTACAAAATACCTTTTGCTTCAAACGTCTGCCAAAGAGAATTCAAACAAAATGTATGAATGTTTTTGAGCAATAAGTTTATTTGATTTTATTTTTACTTATTTTTTCTTTAAGTAAAATGTCATGCTTTTCTAAAGTCGTAAATAAGGTATAATAAAGAGCATATCAATACATAAATACACACGAAGACTCGTTTAAACTTCATCAAAGTATTTAAAATACTTTTCCTTTGTCAAATTACTTTATTCCTTCAATATTTTAAGACCTAAAATTAATGAAGAATTATATTTGCTAACAAGATGTGTGAATAATAAATATTTGAAATTAGTTATACTGCTATGATAACTTACCTAGTGTCTACATTAAGCAAATTTTTATCAAAATAAACGTCAAAATCAGTGCGAATATATACCAAGGTTACTTTGTTAAACAGCTGATTATTATTTTGGTTGTTACAGTTTTCAAACTCTATATATAAAAAACAATAATGAATACGCCATATTGTTGTTTTTGTGTAACTGTTGCCACCTTCCACAAATTCGTGTTAAGTTTGACGTTTGTCTTGATAAAAAATTGTCTAATGTAGACACTATGTTATACCCAATAACAGTGATAGGCAGAAAGTGAGGACGTAATAATTTGAATGTGTTAGTGTAATTGGTTTGTTTACGCTCTTTGTTGCCAAGGAGTTTGTTATATCTATCACAAAAAAATAAAATAATAATAATAACAATAATTTTCTTACGCGCTTTGTTATGAGTTTTGTTTTTGGTCTTGCTTAACGATGTGACAGAACTAAATGATTTTTTTTTTTTATTCACTCTCAATTGTTTAGCTTAATTAACCATCGTGTTGTGTCGTGTCCGGAGTGCAATGATCTCCGTTGTTTTCTTAATAGATCATGAAGTAATTAAAACATTTATTTAATTTTTGAGCTGTTATTTTAATTGAAGGGAGAAAACAAACATTTTCGAACCTCCGATTTTGATAAAATTTGGTATAAACACTCATTACTTTCTTCAAAATTATAAAATTCGTAGCAGTTTAGTTTTTATCGCCGTTCAAAATTCACTTTTTTTAGAGATTTTTTTATTTGTCCGATTTAAATAAATTTTGGTTCAAAGTTTTTAATTATTTTTGTAAAAACTCAATTTTCTTAAGAAAAGAACAATGAAATCAATATTCATCCTTGTATCATGAATATTTAAAAATTCATAACTTCCATTTTTACAATTTTTCTTTAAAATGTTTCCTAAAGTGTTAGCAACAACATATAACAAATTTAGAGTGAGACTCTGAGGGGATGTTGAGAAAAGTCATTTATTCAATAATAGTTTGAAAATTTATAATGTTTTTCAATTAAACAATTTTTATAAGTATAAAAGAACTTTTAAAACTTCGGCTCATTTTTAGCGATTCTATATTATTAATTTGAAAAGTTGTAGAAAATTAACATACGAGTATATTTGGGAATTAACACAAATAACTTTAAAAAATAATCCTTGGATCCATAATTCTAAATGATGCTAAAAGTAAATATTTTTTGACAATAAATAGGTGATTTCTTACTGACTGTTTTGTTTGCTGAAGAATATCTGAGCTATTCCAAGGAATCTGTATATGAGCTTCAGTTTTATTTACGCGAATTTTCTTTACCTACAGATGTTAGAAAAAATTATAAATCATAAGAGTATGTCACTTCAAACAAAAATATCTAAGAGACCACATAACAAATTCAGACAATTCGCGTTTAAATTGTATTGTAGTCATCTTCAACGAAAATATTTTGAAAAGTTTTCAAATTTAAAAAAAAAACTGCATTTTAACGCATTGCATTTTTAGATGCAATTTTCGTTGAATTCATCAACTTAGATTTATGTTCTTTTTGCCTTTTTAAAAAATATAAAATTTTTTCATTACAATGAAATTCCAAACATTTTGGGACACACTTATTATGTAAGATATTGATTTTAGAAAAATCTACTCACTACTTTCATATAAATTATAAAAATATATTAAAAAATATAAACTGATTACTGAAATAAATGAGCTTTTTTTACTAAATGTTAATTTTCTAAGCATCCCCTCGTGGTCCCACTCTACATTTTTTATATGTTGTTGCCAACAACTTAAGTAACATTTTAAGGAAAAATTATAAAAATAGAAGATATGATTTATTAAATATCCTAGATACAAGGACGAATATTGACTTCATTATCCAAAGTTTGTTTAAATCACACAAATAGGTCCGAAGATATGTGATTTTAAATTTCATGTATTTTAAAAAAATTTCTGACAAAGTATATTTTGATCCGCGAAAAATCTAAACTACAACGAATTTTAAAATTTTGAAAAACTTCAAATTTTATATTAAGGTAATGAGTCTGTGTGTTTCGTAGAAACCGGAGATGGTGAGTTTCTTTGTGCGTATGTAAATTTTTGTTTTCTCCCTGAAATCTTATTAAATTTTAAAACAATTTCATATTTATACAGTGACCAAAATAAGTATTCGACAAACCATTTCATTTCTTATAATTTCATTATAATTTATATACTTATTGAATTATTTCGAATAGAATGACAAATATCTATTCAAAATATATGTTTCCTTCTAGTTTGAGTAATATATTCCTCCAAATGCATAAATCTTTAATGAGCGCTGCCATTTTTTCAACAGTACACGAATTCAAATGTAAAAAAGTATTCGGAAATGTTATTTATTTGTCCATTTCCGATAACTATATTTATTTTCTTATATTTTTTTTTATTTTACAATTAGGATAACAATTACATATGTTATAAATAATTTTACATCATTTATTGTGATTTTGTGTTTAAAAAGGACGCAAAAAAAAGAAAGCCAAAAACTTCATAATTAATAATTTTTAGCAAGAAAATCGCTATTTAAAAAAAAAAATGAAAATTCACTGGAAAATAAATCTGAATCAGCAGACCGTTAAGGTTTACAAAAGCTGGTTGAACGTAATTACGTAAAGTTTCACTTTAAAATCACAAACTAAATTATTCGAACAATGGCTAAAGATAATGAAAAATACTTGGGAATATGCGCTGCATTCTAGAAATTTAGAGATGTTAAAAAATACATAATTTTAGAACCAAGTCTGGTATAAAGAAGCTCTCACATCTAAAAAAGTATATAAAATTCAGATTAGAGTTTGTAAGAGGATATGCCAAAAAATCGAAAAAATTCTGGGATCAAGCTAAATCATTTTACATGCAATATAAATGTCTTACGAAAGCCAGCTACTTTAAATTAAAGCGATTGAAGTGTTATAGTTAGGGGGTATGTGACGATCTGAAGTAGGTATTTTAGTATTTATAGATCGAATATTGGATCATCGGTATTATATAGACATTTCGAAATAAAATTTACATGCAAGTGCTGAGAAATTAAGAATTTCCAACCGATCTATGCTTACCAAGATAATAATCCAAAGCATTCCGCCACAAATATAAAGCTTACTCTATAACTGCACGAAGATAATAAAAAATCTGTTATAATTATCAGATAACTATCTAAATGAACATTTGTGGAGTTTTTATTAAAAAAAAATAGAAATTTCTGAATTTCACGAATAAAAATAGTATTAAATTGATATTGTAAGCGCAATGAAATAAAATTGATCCTGAATATAACAAAATCTTTGTCAAAGCTATATAAAAACGCTTAAAAAATAGTTATAAAGTGAAAATAAAAGCTTCGTGTTATTAAAAATTTAATTTTTGTGGTTTTTCGAAGAAAAAGTTATGATATCGAATATTTTTTTTTTTTTTTAATTTTAATGCCATTATATAAATGGCTTTTTAAATTAACTTTTATTTGAATTAACTTTAAAATTTATACAGAATTTAAATCTTTACTTCAAACGATTTCTTTTATATAAAAATTCTGAGAAAAGTGTGTTATTATTATTATTATTATTTTTTTTTTTATTAAACTAGCATTTCACATGTCAAATAGTTTTTTTTTTTTTTTTTTTGGCCAATGTACTTATATGTATTTAAAAGTCTTTTGCGAAAATTGTACAATATTAAAAAATTCTAACCAATTATTTACTCGTAAATTTTTTTCGTTTTTTGTAACTAGTACAAGGTAAAAGATTACACTAAAAAATTGTGCAAAATAGATTTTATTTTTCTTATTTAACTTTTTAATATTTATTTTTGTTTCATTACTTTTGCCGCTTTTATTCCCTTTATTATTCTACATTCTGAATTACATTCACAAGAAGTGTTAAATTTTTATACGAAAATAATTTACCATTATAAAAAAAATATTTTATAATGAAGACATAAAAGTACAAAAACTGTCTGCTTATGAAAGATAAATAAAACGAAAAAAAAAAAATCTCATTAATTTTTCTTTTTATTCAATAATTTAATTACCGAATTCAAAGTAATCATACCCACATACATACAAAATGTAGTCTCTTATTTATAAAGGAGAAAAGAAAAGAATACAATTTTAATTATAGAAGTATGTATGTCTGTATGTATGTATGTATGTATGTATGTATGAATGTATGTATGTATTTATTTTATTTCTTTTTTGTTTACATATCAGTAAAAAAATGAGAATTTTAATATGGTGTGATCTTTTGTTTTCCATTATTATATAATAAAACTGTATTAACAAGATCCTAATAGACAAAACATTCAAGGAATTACTGTTGAGTTGGATGACAGCATATAAAAAGAAGTAAGCTTACTCTTAAAAATGCATAGTGCGAACAATCATAAAATAAATGATAATAAGTCTATAATTAGGTTTCTTTATAATATATCCTTATAATAACATGTATGGACTATTATCAAAAATTTTTGATTTTATTCCTTCCAAATATATATATATATATACATATATATATATATATATATATATATATAATTTTTTTGATGGCACATTAAAATCCATTTCTATAAAAAATATAAAGTGACTCGAATTGTGAGGCTGTAGTTTGATTTAGGCCACTTTCAAAAATTTTACCTTATGAACTATAATTTTTTTATCAGACTTGTTTAAATTTTTTTTTTTTTTTTTTAAATTCTAAAATTTTAAAATTATTTTCTTGATAATTGAAATCTTTTGAACTGAATTGTTAAAAAAAAAAAATAAATTTGTGTCTTTTTTTTTATTTTTTATTTTTTGTCATTGTGAATAAAAAAAAAAAATATAAGTTATAACCACAAGCTTTTCCCATGAATTTTGTGTTGCAATTTTGTCAATTTTAACTGTTTAAAGTTTCGAAATTTTGGGTTGTCTTGGCCATAAGGGAGCTAGTTGTGAAAAGGAAAATCTCATTGCTAATTGTGTCTAACGATTTTTCCGTGTTGACCCAATTATTTCGAAACCTATATTTCGAAAGACGAATTTTAATAGGAAGAAACTTTTCTAACTTTCAATCAGCTTCCGTAGGTATGGGTGCTATTTTGTGTATGGGAAATCTTAGAATTCCTTTTATAATTTTAAGGTCTAGCACACTGACCTTTCCATCTTGACCTGGAATAACTTTGCTCACCCGAGCTAGGAACCACTGCTCAGGCGGAATAAACATATTCAATTCATCAATGTATTTTCATTTTTGTTGTAGATTTAGTATATAATCACGGACTCAATGTTGCCAAAACTGTTGCTTAATTAGCGATTTAGGTAGGTTAAATGTTTGTAGTTCTTCAAATTTTAATTTGGTAGGGCCATTAAGGAGCAACCACTTAGCATGTGAGCAGGAATTGGGGCTTCACCATCATTTGGATCATCTGATCTGGGTGCCAGTGGACGAGTATTTAAAATAGCTGCGACTTCGATGAGAATTGTTTGGAACTCTTCATATGTTACGTTGGCTCTAGACATGTTTTTAACGAGAAGTGTTTTTATTGACTTGACAGCAGATTCCCTCAGACCACCAAAGTGGGGAGAAAGAGGCGGGATGAACAAAAATCTGTACTATAGTACATTAGCGTCATTAAAAAAATATTGCTTGGTCTCTTGTAGCTTCTTTTGTTGGCGCCACAACGACTTATAAATCTGTTAAGACATAAGAAAAAGGAATTAGTCGAAAGATCTGATATTACTTCAATATGGTTAGCTTTAGATGCAAAGCAAACAAAAATAGCTATATGTGTTTTATAAGGTTGTTTTCTTCTAATGCGATAAGGGATATAGAAAGGTCTACAAAAGTCTACGCCTGAGACAAGAAATGGACGATGAGCATTTAAGCGATCCGCAGAAAAATTACCTATGAGTTGTTGCACAAGCTCTATTGAATTCCAATAAGCACTTTAGTACCAGCAAGCATATTTTTTTTGTGGAGATACTCGATAAAAATTTTGATAAAACGATGATTCTTTCGTAGAAGGACAAGAAATTTTGTGTCGTACGATAGCGGTGTATTTTGAAAACTGAGTAGAAAAATTTTTCCTTTCTTGAGCAGTTCAATCTGTTCCTTGAATATTGATTGTTGTATATTATACAAGATTCTCCAAAATGATGATTGTTGCTCTTCAGCGGTGACAAAGAAATTCCGCTGTATTTTGTCAAAAACACGATGAATATAGGCAATTATATGAAGAATCTGAAGATACGAAGAATGACGAGATATTAATTGATCGATGATTGATTAGGCGATGATAGTAATTTTAAATGAAGTTAAATCATAACAAAACAGCCTCGCGAAGGCACATATAGCCAGGGAATTTTGTGAGTTAAATTTTGAATTTCAGATACTCTATTAGCAACAAAGCAAATATTTGACGACGAGTGATTAATAAGCCAGTTTAGAACTATTTTTGTATCATATCAGAAGAAATTGTGATAAGTAAAGGAATCAAACTCATGTTGGACTAAGCAATAAAGTAGCGCAGGTTCTAAGCGAGGTAAGGATTGGTGGACCACTAGAGCTATCTTCCATTTTGCTATGAGCAAATTTGATTTAAATTCAGGTTTGTTAGTTACATAGATACAGCATCCATATACCAATTGAGAGGCGTCCACAAAGCTATGGATGTCAAATTGAGTTTTCAGAGATGTATAAAATCTAGGGATTTCAATTTTGTTGATATGTGGAAAATCTTTTTCAATTAATCGCCATCGACTTGACAATCGTTCTTTAAGTGGTTTGTCCCAATCTAACTTTTGCTTCCACATCTCCTGGGCAAGTGCATTAGTCGTTTGTTTTTAATTGAAGCTCGCCGTCGCTCGAAGCTAATTTGGGCAGAATGAGTTCCATTTTGGCAGTTGTGAGCAAAACATCAACGTAAAGATTTTGGTAAAAAACTCCTTACAGCAAGAAAAGGGGTAGCTGAAGTTCCATAAGTTACAGTGTACAGTGATATAAAGTTATTGGCTCATTTACGTATATTCTTCTTCATAAAATTAGTTGAAAATTGCGGTCTCTTTTCGTTTGAAAACCGTTGGTTTAGAATTTATTATACTAACGACTTAAAATAAAGGTATGCACATTGTACATGTATATATATTTTTAATTTTATTTTTAAGTTATTTGGCCATTTCGTAGGTGTTGGTATGAAGAATCCTAGGAATAAATTTGGTGCCTGATGGAAGTTATCGAATTGCGAAACTTTGGTAGAATATAAACTTTTGTAAATCAATGAATTTGTAAATCAAAGGAAATGAAAGATTTTGAATGTATGTAGTGTTCCCAGGAAGTACACGCAGAAAAAAAAATATAGTTGCGGTGACCATAATTTAAGGGTAACATATTATAATTCACAGATTTTATCATTTTATGATCTGATTTTATTATATTATGATCTCATTTTCTATATTATGATTAGTTTTTATTATTATATTTTATATTATATTTCGAATCGTTTTCAATAGGTTCATATAAAAATTTATCAAAATTTCTGTATTTTAAATTTTTCTTATTATGATTAAATATTATTTTCTTTATTAATTTTTATTATTTTTTGATTCATTACATATTGTACAAGAAAATATAAAGAATATTAACTAAATTATTTGATATTTAATCAATATCTGATATTTTTTGAATTATAAATGAGAATAATGATGACAAGTTAAGGATTTTTTAAACCATAATTGTAAAAAGCATATTAACTTGTAACATTTTATTACTATGGGAATAGTAATATTAATATGGTTTGAAAACAAAATATGATAATATTTAATGGTTCTAGAAATAACGATATTTTATATATTAATAAAATTTTCTGGTAAAAATATTCAAAAACATAAAATTTTTGTGGTCAACTATATTAAAATTTTGATTTAGTGTAAATATTGAATGATAAAACAGAAACAAAAACATTGTTATCATGAATACAGTATTATTAAAATTAAGAATAAGAACATAATATTGCTGTAGTGACAATGCCGTAAGCATGGTTTTCCTCTGCGTGCACAATTTTTAAAATCACTATTTATACTCAGCGTCAACCTTTACTGTTCTATTTTTACTTTTTTTAACATGGTTAAACATCCTAATACTCCCAAAATTACTGAGGAAATGTTTGATGATAAGAATTTTATATTTTTTCGCGATGAAAAGGGAATGGATCTGTAAAAGCCAAGATATGAAAATTTTTGCAACCTCCAGATGTAAAACGCCATCTGTTCTAATGTACCTCTTTTTCTTTATTCAAAAATAAAAGGTTTATTGCATCAGTATTATGAGATTCATATATTCAAATACCAGTAACATCAAAAGTCATCTACGATCATTAATTCTATGAAAAACGAGAATGTTAGAAGGTCAGAGAAAACTAAATTTAAATTTAAATTCAAAAATTAAAGAATATAAGAAATATTGCAAATAATGACATATACTTTATACACTTGTATTTCAAGAAATAAAAAAGATAAATAAACTTAAAAGAATAAAATAAAACAATATTAAAGAAAAAATAAAATACTTTTTTAATTAACAAATTGATTCATTCTATCATGTATTTGCTTGATTTAATAATAATATTTACTTAACTTTTTGATTCATTCAATCAATACATTTTTTAAAGTTTTCAATTTTTTTAAGTATTTTTTTAATAAAGTTTTGAAATGTATTTAATTGGAAAAAGTTCTACAACTTTTACAACTTCAAGTAATTTATATAATCATTTTGGTGAGATGTGCGAGTAAATAAATCATTTTAGCAATTTAAATTATTTTTTATTTTTTCCTGTGTATATATATGGAAAACGTCACTTGAGATAAAATCTCTTTCGCTATAAATTCTAAGCGGTACTAGGTACGTCAACAAAATTTTTACATATGATATAGATGATTCCGAATAATATATTTTCATCAAAAAACAAATTTCGAAAATATTGTCGGTTACGACATTTTGGCGATTAGGGCTCGATATACATTCAGTTATTTCAATTCAAATAAGCTCAATAAACTTTTACAATTTTTTTTCTAAATGCGTACAAAACCTTTAGCAGCAACTCCTCATAGAGTGGGACCATAATAGGATGTTAACAAAATTGATGTTTTGAAAAAAAAAAAAACATTTCTTTTAAAAGTTTAAATGGCATGGATATCTGCTAACATAAATAAGCCTTCTTCGAAAATCATCCACTCGAGCTATTCCTTCGTATAAAAAGCTATAGTTTCCGACATCAATCCTTTAAGTTTTATATGGTACTCCACCAATAATTCAATGTAAAAGTAAGGCTAAAATTGATTGTGTGTGACAAATGTAAAAGCCTTCAAAAACTGTAACGCGGTACACACATAGCCTATGTGAGAATTATACTAAAAATTCTCGTGAGCCAAAGGACACATATCCGCCTGGCTGTACTTAAGATATAATTACAACGACGCGGAAATTGCTCAACATGATGATATTATGATGTATGATCGTAGATCATGAAAATTACAAAACAATATGAATTACAGTGGATAAGAATTGTCTAGAATGTGTATCCAATTTCAAATGTAATTAAAATTTTGAAATCGCTTTTGTAGAAAATTTATGATGGTCAAATTAATTTTTAAGGCTATAAATCAAGCGCATTTATGTTTGAGGTGATCGCAGTTTTTTGAAAATTTTTTTCTTAAATTTTTGAGACCCCCTGGACATGGGTCTCATGTCTTACAAAAATTAACGTCAACAGTTAGAGGATATATAATTGCATTTTGGATCTAATTAAAGATGGCCCTAACTTTAACTTTTTGAACAAAATGTTTTATTTTTTTTTTTTTTTTTTTTCAGAGAATACTAAGTAATGAACTAAATATAAATATTGTCGCTTAAGTTTTAAAGTTCTTAAATCAAAATTAAAGGTTAATGTCTCATAAAACGGTGACATCATATACAATTTTTATTTAACTTTCCATAGTCTCTGAGTTTGACTAACTCCTGAGAAAGTTCGGAAAACTGAGAGCATTTATAAATTGGAAATTAAAAAATGGAGTCCGATCCTTTTCTTCAAAGCATAAAAATTATCATTTTTTAGTTTAAATATAAAATATTAATGTGTAAAAATTGTTGAAGGTAAAAGGTAAAAAAAGTCTTACAAGAATGTGTCGTGCATTGATCTAACGAGTTTTCTTTAATATTTAAGTAGTTTTGTCATTTCAGTATTTCTTAGTTCGGAAACTATTATTTTTTTTTTTGGTATTTTAATAAACACTTAACAGTTATTTACATCGAACTCAAATCAAAGTTTTTCATAGAATTTTTTATCTTTAAAAATGCATATTTTTGGTAATTACTTTCCAAGATTCCCGACGAAAAATCCCGGGAAATTCGTTCCGGTAATTCTCGGGATAAAAACCCTAAATACAATTTTCTCTACGACTTTGTTGACTTGTGTTAAGAATTTTTAGAAACCCATTTACAACAAAAAGCTAAACGAAATACACTAAGCACTTGATTTTTAATCGCTGGTAGAGAACTGAAAATAAATTTATATTTTTTAATGACAGGTTAATACTGATCAATGAAATTCGTTTTAGTAAATCTATTAGAACAAAGACACAAACAATAAAAGTTCTATAAAAACAGGATTCAATGAAATTAAAAATAATTCCATCTTTCTTAAAGCAATTTAATTATATGAGAAATTATTTTTACAAAACATATTACATAGTAAAAACACCGAAATTAAAATACCGGTATTTACCGGTATTAAGGGAAATGGTATTTGAATATCGGTATTTTTGAAAAAAAATATCGGCAACGGTATCGGCTACAGTAACCTATTTTAAAAGATATTTAATAGGTATCGGTACTTATAACGGTATCGGTTTTCAACTGATGCAATAGAATGCAAAAGCAAAAAGCTAGTTATGAAATATTTGCGGAACAAAAGATAAATGCGAGTTGAAATATCATTCCAGTTCCGAATGTTTTAACCACTAATGTATAGAATCTCGCAAATAACTCTTTGACGTTAACATAATCTAAAAAATCGCAGCAAAAATAAATTAGAATTCATTTTCAAGAAAGCACTTTTTTATTACTTCAAAAGTTTCAGTAAGTGTACGGGTGCTTGTGCTTAAGAAGTTATATAAACATCATTCAAAGATGTTATTAAAAAGCGATTCAGATACATTTTTCTGATATAAAACGTTAAGAATTTACAAATACTTGTTACTTAATTATAAATTTTTTAATCAAATGAAAAATATTCTTATTCATATTTTTTTAATAAAAAATATTTGGTTTATATAAAAATTAAAAGTAATTTCCTTGAATATTTAAAAAAGTACATAAAAAATTCAATTTTACATGACATCGTGAACCTGACTTCTTACTCAGTGAATAGGTATCAAAAAAGAAAACATATTCCAATGACAAGCCTATGTTAAATTCATTGGAAATGATCCGTATTTGCACTATTTCTGGATCACAAGTTAAAGATCTTTTTAACTTTTTTTAATTTTTTTTTTTTTTTTTTTTTTGCAAATTGTTAAATTTAAAATACAATTGAATACAAATTGTATTTTAAATTTACCACATGAAAAATATTTTAATATTTTTAAAAATTTAGAAGATTATATGTATTTCAATTTTAAAATTGTATTATTTAATACAAACTAAATTAAAAAAATTTATTTTAACATATTTACAGAGTTACCAGACTTTTAGACTTTTAAGGCTAAATTTAGCCTTTTTATTTTGCTTTTAGCCTCAAAATTTTTGTTTTAATTTCTAGATTTTTTTTCTACCCTTTTTTGATTCTTAAAATTGCCTTAAAATGCCAAAGTTTTAATAATTCAGCAGAGAAGAAAATAATTTCTTATTTGCGTTTACTAGTTTAATTTTTACAGAATTATATATTTACATTTTATATATATTAGATAATTTTTTATAAAGATAAGCGTCAAGATTTATGGAAGGTGGTAAAAGTTGCACGAAAACAACAATATGACGAATTCATTAATGTTTTTTATATATTTGGTTTGACAGTTATAACAACCAAAAATGGTAATCAGCTATTTGACTGAGGTTACCTCGCACATATTCGCACTGATTTTGACGTTTGTCTTGATAAAAATTTGTCTAGTATAGGCACTATGTTAAGAATTTTTGTGTATTAATCCGCACAAAGAACGGAGATTATTTATATTTTACAAAATATTTCGCTGTGGCTCTTCATTCTTCAAATCAAATAAATATAACTTAACTCATTACATAGTCTTACCTAATCAGTTATTATTTTTTAATAAGCTTCATTAACCATAGAAACGATTTATAAATATAATTTAAAAAATTCTTATAAAGGCGAAAACGGAATTATAATTCAAAAATGACAAATCACTTCAAAACATTGGGTAATTTTTCGTATCAAATATAACCCAAATTTGTATGGGAATTTTGTGGTCAATTTTATATTGGGTAATTTTGTTAACAGCTGTTCTATGTTTTATTTATAAATTTATTACAATATATCTTAAAAAAATATAAGAAAAAAATAAATTAAAATAAAATAAATATTGGCGTTTTTCTGGTATTTAGCCTTTTCTAATTTTTTTAAATTACTCTTTTTTCTCACCTCCTGGCAACACTTTTTTGTTACATAAATCAATAATAGTGACGTCAGAAATTCGCTAAGTATAAACAATTTATTTCAACTTTATTACATAAGTTAGTATTAGTGACATGAATTTCATTATCTAAGCAAGTAAAATGTATTTGTTGCACAATTTCTCTTTAAATTTTAATAAGAACCAATAAGAAATTAATTAATGACTAGGGCAGGTTTTTCAAGCTTATTGTCTGAAAAGTTAACGTTTCATAAGTATTTCACAAAAATGCATATTTTTCAATGGATACAAAAATTAATTTTCAATCGACTGACTTTTAAATATTTTTTTCTTTTTTTTTTTGAGTTTTTTGAATACATCATAAAAATTGTGTCAAATATGACCGTCAAAATCTGTTAGGTAAATTTGTCATAGTTTCAAAGTTAAAAAATGTATATTTATGCATATTTGTATACATTTATATAAAAAATACATTAATATTTTGTTTTTTTATGCATATTCATATTATTTTTGCATATTTATGTTTATATTGTACCATTTTTTTGGCGGTTTTTCAAGCACAAATTTTAATTTTTTTCGTGCATATTTAAACTTGCCCTGTTAATGACAAACGTAGAAACAAATCTAAATTCTATACAATACAAAAAATACCACCACCTGCTATTACTTTTCTAAACCTGCCAGCAAATTCATTTAAAATTTTACAAATTGTATCATATTTACAAGAATATTTCTGAAGGCTTTTAATACCTCGCACTAATTCTCAACGCTTGCCAATAATCTTTTCCATGTTGGAATATTAAACGGCCTTAAGCTTAAAATTTTAAAATAAACAGCTTCAATTCTTGTGGAAAATATTTTTGTCATTTTGTTTAAGGGGTTTTGTTGCGTAACGATTATGATTGAAGGTTGTAGATTACGTGGCTTTTGTCAGAAACACTGCTGTTATGAAGTTTGATTTTTTTTTTTTTTTTTTTTTTTTGTTAATGTCATCTTATAACTTTCATTGTTATGTTGTGTATTCTATTAAAAATAATAAATAAATAGCAAATGAAAATTTTGTATTCGGCTTGGCCGAATCTATATGTGAGGAGAGCGGTAAAGTTGGCGGATACTACCCACTTTTTGTTTCCAACAAAATTTCGTGGGTGCAACATCAATTCACCCTATATGGGAGGTGAGTGGTAAAGTGGGCAAAACACTCTAATTTTTCCTTTTCGAGTTGTTATTGAACTATTTGTGTAAAATCTCGTTGATATACATGTGTTTTTATAAAAGATATCGGACGAAAAGTATAAACTTGAGGTACGAAGAACACACTGTTTTCGTAGTGTTTGGTCCATAATTTTTTTTGTTTACTAACTGATTTTGCTAGTTTCCAATATCAAACAAACCTTTCAACAGACAGACGGACGGACGGACATCGCTAGATCGTCTTAGATTTTCACAAGGACCCAGAATATATATACTTTATGGTGTTTTAGATGACTGTCATGTTACACACGGACTGAATAACCCAAGATACCACCTCCCCATCATTTTTTGATGGATGGTATAAAAATGTACATTGAAAATGATGTGGTGGCAGACATTAAAATATTTTCTAGTCATAATTAGATTTATTGTACTTTTATGATGAATTGATGAATATTATGTTCTACAATATATACATATGTATGTAGCAATAATGATTTATTGTTCTTTATATTGATATGCCGATATAATGATTTGACAAATATAAAACATTTATTTTTACATATTTTATTTTCCAAAAAATCAAAAAATTAAAAAAAAAATAAAGTAAAATGTGTAAACTCTTGTAGTCTGCTTGTTAACAAATGTGGAAATAATTTTAAATACTGATTGGTCTATCCCAACAAATAATTTAAACAACTTTTCCAAGGGTTTAAGATAACTTTTCTTTGTAACCCAAGAACGACTGAGACCATAGTTTTAAAATATAATCAGTATCATGAATTTTAATTAAATCCAAACTGAACATAACATTTGATACATATACATTCTACAAACAAACTGTAGTCCTCTGTATAAAATAGAGAAGAATTTTTCTCATTGTTATTACTACCTCGTGACAAAGCGTTCTCAACGACATTTCAATGAGTGAAGAAAAAAAAAACTATTTACTTAAAATCAGTACCTAGAATAAAAATTTGTATAAATTCTCCAGTGAAATCAATAATGTGTAACTATTTGAAAAAATGAGAAAGCATAAAAATAATGTTACACTGTATATTGATATATACATACACACATACCTACCTACAAACGTACACACAGAGAAAAAACATGATTACGGCATTGTCACTTCAACAATATTATGCTATAATTGTTAATTTGCATTCATATTAACAATAATGTGTTCATGATGATAATATTTTTGTTTTAGTTTCATCACTCAATGTTTACATTCAATCAAAATTTTAATATAGTTGACTACAAAAATTTTATGTTTTTGAATATTTTAATCAGAAAAAAAACTTCATTAATGTCAAAAATATCATTATTTCTACAAAAATTAAATATTATCAATGTTTTTCTTTGTTCTTAAATCATATTTTTATTTCAAACTATATTAATATTACTATTCCCATAACAAAAAAAATGTTACAAATAAATATGCTTTTTACAAATATAGTTGAAAAATTCATAACTTATTTGTTTTTGAATATACATATTTTGTTTTTATCTTCATTATAATTCTCTTTGGTTAATATACATACGAATTAATATTAGTAGACAAGATTTTGTTATATTTGCTGTGATTGAAGCAATATAATATATTGATTAACTACTACTAAAGGGTTTAGTTAACAAAAAATATCTTGTATTATCTTGCACTACATATGATGTTACAAATAATTAAAATTAATTAATGAACAAATAATATGTAAATAAATGTTTATGATTAAATAACCCTTTTATTTATTACTTCGAAACAAATGTAATGAACTCAATAAGCAATTTATAAAAATAATATTTTTTAATTAATGTTATTTATTTTAATATATTATAAAATCAAATCACAACATATATGTATGTGTAAGATGGGATAATAATATGATAAAATGAAATAATATTATTAAAAAATGAAATCATAATCTAGAATGGGATAATAATGTAGTAAGATGATATAATAATATGAGATACTAGAACCTTAAAATTGGACACAATATGATAAAATGGAATCATAACAATTATTATTTATAATCATATATATTTTAACATATGTTCCAATCATAATAGGTTGCTCCTAGATTATGGCCACTAAAACTATGTTTTTTCTCTGCGTGTAGCTACAAAATACATAAAATACATTTGTTTTTCTGCGAATGGAATTGTACATTTTCCATCAGTTTCAAATTTACCATATCATTTGGTGTACGAGTACATTTATTAATGAGTACAAAAACGTGATTATAATTTCATAAAATACTTTTACATTCCATTATTTTTTCACCAGAATAACAGGAAGCCTGCGACATACCGTGGAGGCGTGAAAGTGTAAATAAAACAAATTGTTTTATGAGGAATATTAATTTTTAAGTTAAAGGCTGAAAATATAGAAATTTCAAAAAAGTTCGTGCAACAATTGTTTTTATAAGGAAGTAATAAGAAACAGATTTTAAATTTACATGCCCATTCATAGAAATAGTCTTAAAAAAGTCACGATTTTATTATGACTAAAAGTTGTGATTCTTCATGTGACTCGGTCATAACTCCTTATTCTGCTAACATGGTCACAAAAAAAAAAAAAACAAAAATATTAAAAATTGTGTAGAAAAAGTTAAAATGTTTATATAACAATGGCTAATTCGCAAAAAAACAGCAAGATGCGATAAAAATCAACAGAAAAATCCGGTAAGAATTTTACATGTAACTGCATTTTCATTCTTTGGCCCTTAAAGATTTCAAGCACAAAATTTTTTATATTTTCATATTTGTTATTTTTAATTTAAATGTCTTTTTATGATAGTCACAATTCTTACGACTGTCTACATAGACGCACAGAAAAAATATAGTTGTAGTGATCATAATCTAAGAGCAACATATTATGATTGGAATGTATGGTCACAGTTTAAAAATAGATATAATTATATATAATTATTATCAAGATTCAATTTTTTAATGTTATGATTATGATTTAAAGTTATGAATTTTCAACCACACTTATGAAGCATATTTATTTGTAACATTTTATTTTTATGGGAATAATAATATTAATATGGTTTGGAAACAAAATATGGTTTAAGAGCAAGTAAAAGGATTTAATTGTTGTAAAAATAATGTAAAAAAGTTTGTTTCAGGTAAAAATATTAAAAAACATACAATTTTTGTAGTCAACTATAATAAATTTTTTATTGAATGTAGACATTGAATGATAAAACTGAAATAAAAACATTGTTATCGTAAACACAAAATTATTAAAATTAATGAAAATTAAAAATGAGTACAAAATATTGTTGTAGTGAAAATGGCGGAATCATGTTTTTTTATCTGCGTGTGTCAGAATATACTTTTATATTTAATTGTATTTTTAAATAGTTGATGTTTCATATTCATTTACAAAATATTTCTTCTAAAAAAATCAGCAATATTTCTATCTATGAAGGAACGCCCAAAATCGTTCCTTAATCTAATTAATCTACTAATTAATCTAACTAATTAATCAAGACTTTTTTAGATGAAATATAGTTTAACGGTAATACATAGTGTATAGTATGTAGATAATGTGTAATTATGCTGGTGAAAAATAATGGTGCCATAACTAATAGTTTATGTATTCATGTATAGTAGTATATAAAATATACATATATGAATAAAAAAATATATATGAAATAAAAGAAGACATGACACTATTTGCAAATTTCATTAGTGGCCAAAACCATCTAAGACAGAAACGCAATCGTTATCAATTGAATCATTTTCTAAATGAATTCAACTTACATACCTTTTAACGAAGTGAAATATCTAAGTTTCAAAATAGATAGGATATTACAACAAAACCGTACAACAGGGTAATTTACGATTGCAAAGATGTGTTATTTTGTTAAGGACCACTTGCGCTAAAGACCATTTCCGCAAAATACTTTTAAATACAAAAATTAAAACACATTCAATTATCTTCAAGAAGTCCAGTTACTTTCGCATAATTATATCACGAGAGGGAGCTACATGTTCAGGCACACAATTGAAAGGACATAGTTTAATCGACTTGGGGATTATACAGCAACATACAATAGACCCCATCATTTATGCGATATATTGCTACATACATGAATATTTCATATGCTTTTGATTCATCTAGAAGATGCACAAAAATAAATCGCTATACATATTTGGTAATGAAATATATACGAAAATGAAGGTAACTTACCTCTGGAATCCTGTAAATGATGGATTTTATAGTTTTTTGTGTTAACATTTTTATCATTTTATTTATTTTTATATTTTTAATTGTCATAAAACAGGAAATTGTTATTGTTTTTCATATTAGTTTAGAGTGAATTAACAAGCAAAAAAATAATATATTAAAATCAAATAATTTTTCTTTTAAATTTTATTTAAATCCAAATAATGATTTATTTAAAAAATTCTAGTCATAATTTTTTCTGAGTAGCATTTTTAAATAATATTTTGTACTTTAAGTTATTGCCTTTAAAGAGGTCTGGAATGAACGATATATTTATTTTACGAAATTCATTATTTGATGCCTAAAAGACCTAAAACATGGTAAAAAGCCTTAATTATGGCCATCCGAAGAACTAGTGCGAACTATGATATTGGCTTCGTAATATGCATAACCAAACCAAAACTGGTTTGTATCCAACTACTGCAATCGAGTTTGAACAGTCAATACAACGGGTTCAATAAGATGTATTCCAGAATAAATAATTAGACACAACGAAAACTTTATTAACCATATCGAAGAGGCTTAAAACCGTTCGAAAACGTGTTATTTTGAAACGATAATGGTTATGGTAAGCTTCAAGTTGCACAGAGAAAGGAAAGGTGGAATTTTTAAACAACTGGTCCAATGGCACAGCCATATTATTCAAGTTTAACTTTAGAAGGCAGATTCACATATACTACATCAGCAGCCATATACGTCGCTTAAATATAGGACGACTGTGACAAACGTTTGCAGATTTTTAGATATTTTTAGATTTAGATAGAAAAAAAAATACGAAAAATTCTACTTTTTATTTTTAAAAATTCCGAAACACACTAAATTTTGAGACATTTCGAAAAAACATTTTGGTAATAGTTCCTGTACTTCAGATCTCGTATCTCCCTCAATATTTAGTAAGTTTTAGATTTATGAATCGATTTAAAATCCAGAGGAAGGTGGCTTTTTAACTTGTATATTGAAATCATGATCATTTCTTTAGAGGTTTAAAAAAATTTGAACATTGTTTTAATGACGCATGAACGATATTTTGCAGCAATATGAACTGGTTTTATTGAAACACAAATCTGTTGGCGTGAATAAATTTTGCGAACGGCATCAGTGTTATGCAGAATTAAGATAAAATATTATAAAACATTGCCAAAATTTTACTTTCAACAATATTTAAAAAATTACAACACATATAACCTATATACATCAATATGTCTACATTACAAAACATTTTAACATTTCATTAAAATTTGTTTAATCAACTCGTTATTAAATTTTACACAGTTTTTTGATGTTCTCGTATGTTTAATATTTGAAAATCAGAAATGTGTGTATTTTTAAAATGATATTAACGGACAAAGAACATACATGGGAATTTTTCATTGAGCATTAAATTTTCATTACCATTATTTGAAAATAATGATATTGTGAAAAATTTAATAATAATTTAATGATAGTTATTTTTTTTTAATTAAAATTTTTTAAACTAATGTAAATGAAATTGCAAAAAAAATGCTCAAATACTAATTATAATTAGTAAAACGAGCATTGATTGTATAAAAAACAATTTTATTTCAGTTATGTTTCTAAATATTAAGTCATTCAAATACAAAATATCCATCACAGCTAGTTTTTAGGAAGATAAAATGTCATATTTTTAAAAATTAGGCACAAATATATGTACCAAATAAAAGTGTAAATGAATATAAATTACTCGTACATATAAATAAAAAGAAATAGTTTAAAATGTACGAAAAATTACATTAAATACTGATAGCGAATTTATAAAATTTAATCATTATTTAATGATAATGATTTTAATTTTTTAAAAAATTATTAATGAAAAGTTATCATTAAAAAGCATTATCATATTAAGAATAATGATAATGCTTGAGCAAGTACCGTTGCTCAATTTAATGGTAATGAAATCAGCAATTTATTAGTAGATTACTCTCATGTATGTCAAAAAAATTACCATAAATATGGTAGTTCAACAACAAAAATTTAAAATAAAATGGTAAAAATTCGATTTTAGGTCCGATATCAAAAATAAATGCACATATATACCGTTGGCTTTGTATAGAAATGACCTATTTCGATTTATTTATTTATTTTTTTAATTCAGTTTCCTGGTAGTTTTCTTCATATCACACTTATATGAGTTATGATGGTAATTATCAAATCTATAATACTTTTAGAACAGCACTACATAATATAGAATTTATTTTAATGTGTTTTGTAGATCTTATATTTGTATTTGTGTAAACAACTAATTCATTTAAAAATTCGAGATAAGCCTTTTCTATATTAAGCCATCAATATGTACATTGGGGTTATAAATTTTATAAATATCCAAAATATAATAGCATAGTCTTATAGAGCATGGAAAGGTATAAAGAAATATAATATAAATTATCGTTCAAAAAGTTCACGCACCATTTTTTGTAGATAATATTGATTTGGTATTAAATCAATTTTTGTGAAATCGCGATAATAATATAAAACTTATAAACAAAATAGTTTATTAACTTTTTTATTAAGTAATCCCATTTTAAATTTTTTAAAATTTTACCACTCTGAAATTTTCTCTGTAGTAAGATATAAGATATATGTATAAGATATCCTACCAAAAAAAAATTAAAGATGGAGTTTTTTAATTATACGTCTCTAAAGATAATTTTAAGAAAAAGATATGTTAAATATTTTTCTTTAATTTACTTTAGTTTTAATTTAATTTTTTTTCTTTAATTTGTATATTAATTTATATATGACACAAAAAATATTTTGATATCTTTTATACAACAAATATTATGGCCATCTAAAAAATATATCCATCACTTTCAAATCTATAGAGTTGCCACAGTTTTCAAAATAAAAACGAATAAAATTCATTTTACATGCTTGTGTGTCCTCATTTACACATGCATAAAATTTCATCTATATCGGTAATTATGAGTCAAAATTTTTTAAATTTAAAATGGAAATATACTCAATTTCTTTATATATGGGCCATTATCAAAAATTTTTCATTTTAGGTCTTCAAAAAAAATCCTGAATAACTTTGAATTATTTAAATAAAATGTATGATATTCTAATTGTTTGATGGTATTAGTGATTCATATTTTAGGGTTTCCTAGTAAAATTTAAAAAATTTCTTTACATTTTTTTTTTTTAATTTTTCAAAAAATGCGAATCGAATCTATATTATTCGAAAAAATATTTTATTAGAGTTTATTACAAAGAAGTGGTATGATATTTTAATCCTTTTTTAACCGGTGATTTTTTTTTTTTATTTTTTTATACATTTCCGTTGAACAATACAAACTCCACCTAAATATGCCAATTATGGTCAATTTCGTGCTGTACCTGCGATGTACCTTAGCAAAATTTATTTTGACAAAGGTTTCCCGTTTTCAACTACCAATGACATTTAACTTAAATTTATGGCTCCGATCAATTATATTTATCGCCGTTCTTATATCTATATATTCAAATTTGTACAAATTGTAATTTGCTGTATAAAAAAAAACAAAACCAAAAACAAAAAGTGCAATTTTTGCGTAATTTTCAAAAAGTTCGTAAAATTTACTGTTAAACTTATTTTTAATGCTTCTTTGATTTTATTGTGTAAAATAAAAAATTCACACAATAATCCATACTATTCCATTAGAAAGTGTGAATGTGCCTCGAAAAAACTGACTTTTTAAAAAATTTTCCCTCTTGTTTTACAAACTTTGAGACTATCTACTACGTTGACTATTTCGGGCACATCAACGATATATAGCGCAAAATACGTACAACTACAACAAATATCAATCCCTATTTAAAAATTTCTATTTCGTTAAGGGGCGCACAGATCCCGCCCAAAAAAACCAAAAAATTTAAAAGATAGATTTAGTCATCAAAATTCGAATGCCTTTATATAACTGTTGAAAATCTGCACAACAACAGACTACAAAAGGAGGTGTAGAATTTATCCACAAAGTCCGATTAGCTTATGTAAGATCGCATGGGATTAAAAAGTATTAACGCGTGAGCAATAAGTGTAAAAGAATTTGAAAAAGTTGAGTAATTTTTAGCTTTTTTACTAAGTTTTTGAACTTTGAACAGCAATCATGAATATAAAATGAAACTTATGATGCTAAAATTTTGCACTCTATTAGTTTCAAGTTATGTGAGTTCAGATCTGTGACTTGTTTGTAACAAAATTTATTAAAGATTAAATTCAGTTTCAGCCAAGTTATTTTGAAATGAATTTTTGAAATTTCAAGACATTTTTTGATGCAAATTTAAATCCAAAATCATTTCCCATGAACAGTATCCAAAATATGTGCAAAATTATGCTATGTTAATAATAATAATAAAATTAATAATAATAATAATAATTTCTAGTCAGATTTTTTTTATAAACAATAAGTCCTAAGTACACAGAAAAATTTTTTTTTCATATTCAAAAGCAAAATTTGTAAAATCAAACATATTTCTATCTCAAATCGGACTTATCACAAAACTTGTAAAAGCCATATATTCAAATTCGTAAATATTTTATTTAAAAAAAATATATATTTTTCTTATTAATTTTTTTTTACTATTTACAAATTTAAATATTTGAAAATACTTACAAATTTCAATAATTATCAGTTAAAATAACATTTGGTTGTAAATAGATCTTCCAACAATATTTATTTTAGACTCAATAAAATTATTAATAAATATTATTATTTATTAAAAGTCACATTATACACAACATTAAATGGTGTAAAATATTTTGATGATGTTAACGTCACGTAGATAACATTTTTATTTTTTATTTTTATTTACTTATTTAATAGCCAATGAAATTACAATTTCTTACAGGCTAGCATATATATTATTCTTAAAGCTATTAACAATAAAATATTTTCATAATTATTCAATAACAAAAACTTATTATTTAACTAAGTTAAAAATATTCCTCTTAATGCGGATTGGATTTAATGAGAAATCAATATATGGATAGTAACTGTTGAATTGATTGCATATACGTCTCATGGGATCAAAGTTGGCATAATTGGTTCGAAAATATTTTATTTTTAAAGGAGTATAATTTCTAGTTGGACGATTTGGGATTACGAATTCGAACTTACAAAGCAGGAACTCAGAATTAATTGAACCGTTTACTAAATTAATTACAAATGAAATATTCATATATTTTCTCCTACTTTCAAGAGTAGGGAGATCAATAAGCTGTAATCGACTTTCATATGATGGTAAATTAATATTAGGATTCCATGGAAGATTACGAAGACAAAATAAGAGAAATTGTTTCTGGACCGATTCAATTTTCTTTATATGAACTTCGTATTGAGGATCCCAGACCACGGAAGCATATTCCAGGATTGGTCTTACAAGAGATATGAATAATTGCTTGGAAACATAAGGATCATTAAACTCTCTTCCCCAGCGCTTGAGGAAACCTAGAACTCCTTTTGCCTTATTAACGATTTGTGAAACGTGGGAGTTAAAGGATAGTTTACAATCAAGCAACACACCCAGATCAAGAAATTCTTCGACTAGATCAAGTTGATATTCATTTATTGTGTATCTACAGAGTACTGGACTTCTTCTATAGAACATCATGTGTTTACACTTTTTTTAAATTCAGATCCATTAGATTCATCATACACCAATCATAAAGATTGTCAAGATCTGATTGGAGTAAGGAACATTGATAGGAATAGTTAAAGCTATGGAACAGCTTTACATCATCAGCATACATTAATATTTTAGAATTCCTAATGCAAGCTGGTAGATCATTTATAAATATTAGGAATAGTAAGGGGCCGAGATGACTACCTTGTGGAACACCAGATAAAACAGGAATGGTTTTTGATGTACATTCTCTGAATAATACACATTGGCATCTATTTTTAAGATATGTGGAGATCCATTTAAGGAAAACAGGAGAAAATCCGAGCTTATCCAATTTGAACAGTAGGAGATCATGATTTACTTTATCGAAGGCTTTACTGAAATCTGTGTATATTACGTCTGTCTGTAAACCGGAATCAAATGCGGTTATAACTGAGGTTGTGAACTCCAAAAGGTTAGTAGTAATGGAACATCCTTTTTTAAATCCATGCTGAAATGGCGAAAGATAACATACAACTTGATGCGAAAGGATTTCAGTAACTATCTTTTCGAAAAGTTTTGGAATAACACTTAATTTAGCAATACCTCTATAATTGGAAATGTTGGATCTGCTACCGGATTTAAACAAAGGTATAATATAAGATTTCCTCCAAACTTCAGGAAAGTAACCACTAAATATTGATATGTTGAATAAGTATGTTATTGGAGATATAAGAGAATGTAAACATTTTATAAGAACACAGCTTGGAACACCATCAGGTCCACATTTATCAGAATATTTTAGATTCTGTACAGCTCTCAGTACCATCGATTTATCTAATGTTGGACAATTTATAAGGGTTGCAGCTGGAATTGGATATGGATAATTGGAAAGTTCATGTGAATCTTTATCAGAATAGGCGGATGAGAAGAAAGCAGCAAACATATCGCAAATATCTGCATCATTTGAGGATTCTTTATCTCCAAATTTCATCATGGATGGATATTCAGAAACTCGACGCTTAGAATTTACGAACTGGTAAAAATATTTTGGATTATTTTTAAAGTTTCTTTTCACCCTAAAAAGATAATTATTGTAACATTTGATATTTTCCGAATTGTAAACTGATCTTGATATGGAGTACCTCATGTAATCAATAGGTAAACCGGATTTTTTGTATTTTCTATAATGTTTGTTTTTCAAATTTTTTAAGCCATTGAGCTGTTTTGTAGTCCAAGGCGGTCCATGTGCAATTTTTTTTCTCGTCATTGGTATTGATTTCTTAAAACATTTAAATAAGCCATCATAGAATTTATTCAAAATGATGTCAATATTACGAGGGCATACTTTATTGTAAGGAATATATTCAAACCAGTTTTCAGTATAAAGTAGGTGATTTAATTTAGAATAATCAGCTTTACTAAAATCAAAAACCATCTCATTATTTACATTGGATTGTAATGATATTTTTGTTTCAACGTTTACGCTTATTTCAAGAGTGGGGTGATACGCATCTTCGGGTGTTAATAATGGATTAATGCGAAGAATATTAATTTCTTCAGGTTGATCAACAAATACAAGATCAAGTATTTCGCTAAGCTTGTTTACTATGTTGTTTATTTGGAATAGTCCCAAATCAGCAATAGCATCCAGTAATTCAATAGATGTTTCCGATCTTATTGATGGGCTTAAAAAGCATGAATCAGGAGTTTCGCACCATTTAATATTTGGAATATTAAAGTCACCAAGAACAATTATGGAGTCTCCAGGTTTGGATTGATTAGCTACAAATTTTATCGCGTTTGCATGTTGTTCATAAATTTGAATGTTTGACGCAGGAGGAATATAAGAGCAAGTTATAAAAATTGTTCTAAATTTAGCTTTAACACATACGGCGATAAATTCAATATTTTGATCATTGTTAAAAAATATTTCTTCTGAAGGAAAAAGAGTTGAGACAGAAATCAAAACTCCCCCACCTTCTTTGCCCACTCTATCACGTCTATAGATTTGAAATTTACTGCACATTATTTCAGAATTATGAATTTCTTTATCAGATTTATTTCGGAGCCACGTTTCAGTGAGTACAATGATATTATGCTCAATATCAAAGCTCTCTAAATAAAGGGATTTTAACTTTGTGTTCATACCTCTAACATTTTGGTATGCGATGGAGATAGCTGAGAAGTTGTAATCATTTTCTGGACAAATATTAATATTTAACGGATTATTTAATTCAATTAGTTTTTTGGATTTAGATCAGAAGCCCTGGGAAGAATTACGTTGTTATCATCACGATAAATAAATTGTCGAACAATTGTATTTTTTGGCCAAAATTGTGGATTAACGAGACGATCAAAAATACTTTCTGGGACAATTATTTTAAATGAAGCTCTATTGCGCGCATTTATCTTGTAAATTTGGACATTATTATAATCTTCGATGCCAAGGTTCGTTTTAATATAGAATTCAACATCATTTATTGTTGTATCTACTGAAAAACGGCTAGCAAATATGGTTTTCCTTGGAGCAATAATTTTTAGAGGCTTTGGAGTTACTGTTGTAAGAGGATTGTTGACCACATTTAAATTAGTTGGGATGTTTGACGATGAGGGAGTTAATAAAATAAGCTCTGGAGGCTTACTGGTAGCAAGATTTGGAATCATGGGCAAGATCGACGAATTAGATACCGTAGGAGTAACTGAAGTCGACTCTGACGGAATTATATTATAATTGGAAGCATTTGAAGTATGATGAGGCGGAATAAAATTATTTGTATTAGGAGTTACAACAGCAGCAGGACAACTACTTGTATTTGCGGTTGGTAACGGAATAGAATCATTATTAGTAGTAATAACCCCTGTATTTTTAGGAATATAAGGAGGTGTTGATGATGACTTAGCAGTTCTTTTACGTTTTGGTCTCGGGGAAGCAGCAAAACTATCTAAATTTGTAAATTTAGAAAAAAGTTCACCATATTTAGTTAGTTTTCCTTGTAGAGATGAAAAGTCTTTTTTAATTCCATCGAACTCTGCTTTATGGCTTTTGAAAAAATTGTAAAATTCAATGCCAATTACTCTGCAATTTGGACAAGTCCACTGTAAGTTTTTGGCATTGTCAGATAATGCATCAGCATCACGAGCTTTGAGGCCACTACATTTTAAGTGGTAATTTCCCAAACACAACCAACAGGAAACCATACGTTCTTCTCCGGAAATACTGCAGTTTTTATTCATACAGTCCATTTCAAAACTTTATTAAGGACACACACCAATACAAATATTATCTTCAAAATTTGATCAGACAGACAGCTTTAACAATTGCTTAGCAAAATCGTGCCCAGAACAAATTAAATTTTAAAATTAACTTCAGTTACTTTAAAAACCAATCAATTTATAGGAATTACTAAAGTAAACTTAATTTAAATATTTTTTTTTTTTGTAAGACCAAAGACAAGAAATAATAAATTAAATTCTATTTTTTCACTTTAACTTGAATTTATTAACTTTTTTGAAAGTTAAAATTAGTTCAAGAATTGTGTAAATAGGACTTATAATATATATTCATATTATGAAATGTTAATACTGCTGCCAGATTTGCCGATATATCTGCATTTTGACGATTTCTTATTGTAAAAATTCCAAAGTGCTCAAATCGCACATTTTTATTTAAAAAGTGAAGATTTTACGAAATGTTCACACACGCCAATTTTTCTTGTTTAAATCTGATTTTTTTATTGTAGTAGATAGAGAGGAAAGGACTATAAGAAGTTTAATCTTTTACTTCGAAGTTCGCTTGCAATTTAACCAATGTTGGTGAAACAAAATTTTTGTGTGAAAAGAAAAATATATAATAATAGTGAAATAGTTTTTATCATAGATAAAAAGTTTAAGAATGTATTAAGTAGAAAAAAGTTTAATCAAAAATAAAATCAATACATATGATTTTTTGCGTATTTTTTTTTTATTGAGTTTATTTTGCCGTAAATTAGGATCAAAGAACCACTTGATTTTCAAACAATTTCATAAAGATTCAGTAGTGCTTTTAATTGTTATTAAAGAAATGTAAAAAAATATTGGAGGCTCCATCTTAATATACGGGTTATTTATCTCTAAAGTTTTGATATATTTTTCTGAATATCTTTATACTCAATAAACCAAACGATGTTATAACGATATCGAAACGATATCATATAGATAATAAAAATTATCACTAGTGAATCATAAACAATAGTTTTTATAGACTAAAGTGTACGTTTCCTTATTATATCGTTTTTCCATGAAATTGTGATATCGTTTTCGATATCGTAATTTCCATATATAACTATAGAGAAATCGTTGAATATCATTCAATACCAAAAAATTGCAAAAATGAAACATACTATAGCTAATTATAAAGAAACATAGTCTGCTGAAATAAGAAAAAATGGTAAATAAATATAGACCATGAAAAAATCTACATACATTTTTAAACGAAAATAAATACGGCTCCTTTAATTATAAATCCTAGATCCAGTGCACTTAGAAGAAGTAATCATAAAGCTACCTACACAGGCGGACATAGTTAAATTTACTTTCAAGTTTATTATTATTTATTTATTTATTTTTTTTTTTTTTTTTTTTTTGACAAATGAAAGTTTTTGAAAATTTTTATAAAGTTCGCTCTGCACCATACGAATTTCGATTTCGAATTATCTAAATAAATTAACAAAATTGTAATTGGAAAGTCTAAAGTTAAGACAGCTTACCTCTGAAAGTCCTGATACATTACTTTTTATCTTTTTTCAGCAATTTTGTAATTTAATTTTATTTCATAATTGTCAAAATACAGATGCGGACAAAATTATTGACACAAATCATTGTTACAAGTTTGTGAGTTTATATCTTCTAATCGAATAATTTAGAGATATGATTTATGATTTATATTTAAAACAATTAAAAGATTTATCGTAACTGTTAAAATTACAAGATAATTACAAATTTAAAAATTTAAACTAATTTAGCACGCACAAAAATTATTCATACAGTGGAAAGACTCTCTCCTAAACTTAAAGTTTTGATTAATATGATAACATTTATTTATTTTATTTATTTATTTATTTGTTTTTTTTAACGACAGTTATGAATTTCCGTTATTTAATTTTATCAATTCTGTCGATATTAATTCGTGAAAACTAAAAAAAAATCAAAATGCAAAGTAGACAAAAGGAAACGTTTCAAAACTGCTGAGAGTTTAAAAAGTCTCCCTGATACTAGAAAAGTAAAGAAAAGTTTTAAAAAAAGTCAAGCTAAACTCAAAAAGCACTTCAGCCCAGGTAGCAGCAGAAGTTATAGAAGAGATGGCATAAGAAATTCATCCAAAAACTGTTTGCAGAACATATTAGCAAAGTGAATCAAAGAAAAGAAAGTTGAATTTACTTTGAATGTATGTGAGTCATCCTGTGGATTTTTGAATCTGATTAGTAAATACCAGTATGAAGAAAGCACAACTGTGAACTAGACGCAAATAACTGAGTTAAAACTGTAAAACATGGTGGTGCAGGAGTTATGGTGTGGAAGTGTATGCGTGCAGTAGGTATTGGCTTTCATTGATGGAATGATGGACAAGTCACTATACCTCCATATTTTGAAGGAAAATCTTCATTAAAGCATTGAAAAGCTGGGCTTTTCATGACATCAATTTTGGGATGAACACGAAACGAAAGAAATCCTTCAAAGGAGTTTTTAGTTTTTTTTTTTTTGATTTTTATGTTATTTTTTTATTATTTTTAATTTACCTATAAATAAACCAACAAATCATGTGAACAAAATATAGCTTTCAATTCATTCGTTTGGAAGATGTGTGTGAATAATTTTGTCCGTCTCTGCATGTATTGATTTTTTTCTGTTTTGTTTTTTTTTTTTATTTATTTGAAACACTTACAACCAATAAAGCAAAATTGGAAAATTAAATAATTTTTTTTTTATAAAATTTTATTTAAAGACAAATAATGATTTATTCAAAAATAGTTTATATATAATTTTTCTGTATAATTTTCTTCTGAATACTTGACCATATCATAAAATTTTTCTTATTTAGGTGAAAGAGGAATACAACATAAAGGAATTTTGATCCAAATAAATTCTATCATTTAAATATCTATAACGTTATACGAGCATTAAAATATATTAAAAAAAAGGTAAAAAGTATTTCAGAAATCACGTTCGGTGCGTGAAGTGTTATTTCCAAATCGATCAAAAAGTTTGGTTTTTATTATCAGGACAATATTGGCTATAAGGTAGTGCTATGGTATTTGGAAGTCCAATAAAAGTTATTAATGTACATTAAAGGGCCTTACGAAAAAAATTTGCAAATGTACCCCTCCAAAAATGAAGATTGGTCTGTTCTTATATGATTCCCAAAATATTACTATTGAATGTAACACCTCTAAAAATACATATTTCTTTCAATATCATTATCAAAATTTTCATTAAAATAAAATTAACTTCACATTGTAATAGAGGCACTCTAAGGCCTGAAATATTAATTTTAATAATTGTTGTTGTGTCTCTTTTCAGCCACAGAATATTAAGATTTTACTAACGTTTTTTGTCATATTTTCTTTATTCAAACTTATAATTTCATATATTTCGGAGATTTTTCAATATATATTGGGTTTTAATGTACCATTGAAATGGTCTATCCTGATACTATTGACGATTTTACGTAAATAACCCTTTATGCATTTAGTTGCCAAAAGGTTAAATTAGCAATTTTTGCAAATAAGTAAAATGGAAGTATTTATTTATTATACTTAAATATAGATGAAATACATAATAAGTTCCTTTAAAACCACGATAATAATCGAATTAAAAAGATTTTTAAAATTTAGTCACTATTTTACATAAATTTATAGTTTTTAAGACAAATGTATGCTTTTGGTGACATTTATTTTCTTAACTAACCATTTATTTGATATAAAAATGAACTTAACCGTTATGGAACTTGTGTAACTAAAGGGTTAAATGTCAATAATATTGAATGAGACTTTTAAAATAATGTCCTATAATATAAATTGCGATAAAAAATGTCCAAAATATTCAAACTTTAAAAAAATAATATTTAAAATAAAATCATGGAAAATTTTACTTAAATTATAATTTCGCGAGAATGAAAACTAATTTTAAAAATTAGTTTACTCATTATGTATTAAACGTCATTTATCTGTCATATGTTGTAATTATTTGATAAAAATCTAAAAATTATGTATATTGTTGATCAAAACCATATTTTCGGAGATATTTTAAAAATGGTCCAGCTCACGTGAACGAAATAATTAAACCAATATATTTTGGGGATTAGTTTAAAACTTATCTGTCTTTAATTTTATATGGGTACATTTGCGAAATTTTTTGTCTGCATACAAATCAAAGCACTTTAGTGCACATATTTGTGGCAAAAACTACATAGTTTATTTTTATTTCTTTTCAGGAGACCGAATTTTAGATTTTAAATTGAAATTAAAGGTCGTATGCATACAATTTTGAATTATTTACCGCATAGAAAAAAGTAGAAAATGATTTTAATTACCAAAATGATTCATTTAATCAAAAAAATTTTTGAATTTGCATCTCTCACCAAAATGATTGTATCAATTACTAATAATTGTAACCACTGACAAACAACGAGTTTTTCTACCAATTAAACACTTTTAAAATTTATATTAAAAAAATAATTTGAAAAAAATATAAACTTTAAATTCAATGAATAAAAATGTTAGATGAAAAAAATCGTATTTTAATTATATCAAACAAATGGTTGATTGACTAAAGAAACAAAAATATTATAATTTTTTACTGTTTATTTCTTATTCTTTATTTTTACATTTTTTGATTTTGTGTCATACAAAAATAATATTTTTTGAAACTTCATGTTTATGTTTTCGATTTTTGTTCCTTTTTAGATGTTATTTCTTGATTGTTGTTTTTTGTTTTCCTCAATTCCAGCCGTTCTTTGTTGGCTTCATGTTATTGTTGATTAAAAATCGTGGATTCCTGCCCTATCAGTGAAAGCCACGCAAGAAAGTTTTTCCGCAAAAGTACGTTAAAAGGGTTCTTTTGATTAAGATGGTGAAAGGAAGAAATATTACATTTAGATATAATCGTTTCTTTGTTTAGGCTAAAAATAAATACACAATTGGAATAGTTGATAATATATATTTTTTAATAGTTTATACTTACAATAAGCTTGAACATACCTACATACATACATACATATATACATACATACATAGATACATACATACATACATACATACATATATACATACTTACATACAATCATTCGGCCCAGAAATGAATAGGATCAAATTAATGGATAGTATAATTGCCATTTTCCAGATTCTTGAATCTTTTTGTGTGAGCGTTTTCATGATTCATTCAACTAACGAGAATATCTAAAAAGTCACCCAAATACATATAACATAAAATTATATATTTGAATAAATACGAACCTGAGTACGATGTAAATACTACGCAAATCTACGGAAATACATAAATTTGTTGCCCGTTGACAAAAAAGCACATATTTAAAATCATTATTATTTTAGCACATTTACATTGCAAGGGAAAGTGATCTAATCTTAATATAGAATTATATATTGTTGTTAAATTAAAACACATTTGGGAGACAAAGATTTTACAACTTTTGCATCTATGAGATTTATTTGAAGATAAGTTCTTAATTTCCAACTTTACTCCATTAGATGTTATATATTTCAGTGGTAGGTCCATTTGGTATGGAGAATCTAAGAAACAAATAACTTCATTGTTTTCATCAACACTATTAAGATTAAATGTTATGCAAAAGCATCTGATTGATTGGCTTTTGTCGGATCTACACCATGAGCCATCATCATTTTTTATAATTAATTTAGTCGGCCTTTTTAGATACTTTGTCGATTTCCATAAAAGGTATTCGTCATATTTTGAGTTATTTATTTGTTCAATAAAGTTTGCAGTTCTTTTGTTTTTGTACTCATAAAGAAGATATTTCAGATCTTTACAAGCTTTATTAAATAACGTTTTGTCATTGGGGTTTCTAGTTTGTTGCCAGTTTCTTCTTAACCTTCTTTTTTTCATTAATAAATTGTCTAATTTCTTGAACCCCACCAAGGATGTTTGGCGTTGAAATCGCCTCCAACTATAAACTTTTTCCCTAAAGTATGGAAAAATTCTTCGTAATCTGAACACAAAAATACTGTAACATCGCCATTATTGAACTTTATTTTTATTGTTGTCGCTAGAATAAAAGTTTTTTTTTTATCTCAGTCATTACTTCGTATTTGATAGACCTTCTGATAAGGATTCCAGAACCGGCATGTGCACGATTATCTAGGTGATTGGTGTAAATTAGATCATATCCGTTTATGAAAAAATATGATCTATTTGTAATATATGTTTCTGATATCAAAAAGATATTAATAAAATTATTATTAAGAAAAATTTCGGTTTCGCGGGTGTAATTTGAAAGGCCATTTGCATTCCATATTGCTATACGTAAATAGGGCGGACATCAAGTTTATTAGAGTATTTGTATTCTTTATTTGTTTTTCGAGCATTACCTCTATCTTTCTTAGAAAACTAGATGTCTCCACTTGATGGGAATTATTTTTGCCGTCTTCAGAATATAAAAATTTACTACTGGGGCCATTAGTTTCATTATTATTATTAGTATTTTTATTTAAACTTGGAAAATTATTAGAATTAAAATGTGTTTCTTGGTTGTTATTTTAGTTTTTTTTTTTCTCAAAAGCTCTTTATATATCGCACAACATTTATAATTAGCAGTGTGAGATTGTAAGCAGTTAGTACATTGCGGAGGTATATTTGCCGGCTTTGATGATTTAACCCATATTTTACGCATTTATAAACTTTTCGACAGTATGTGTTGGTGTGACCGAATTGTTGACACCTGTAGCATTGTAAAATATCATTATTTTTATGTGGCGGTTCTATTTTGACAACAGCGTTAAATAATTCTTTAATGTTAATGTTATCGACAAAGAAGATGGACAATGGATTTTTTGTAACTACTTTTTACGTTTAATACGTTTCTTATTATATGACCATTCTTTTCAATTTCTTGTTTTATTAAATCAACGGGTGTAGAGAAATGTAAATTTTTGACTACTATTCGATAAGCTCTTTCCTGTTTTATTTGGAATGTGTGAAAGTTTATTTACTTTTCATCAAGATATTTAACTAAAGCTCTATAAGAATTTTTTTTTTTTTTTTACCATAAGTTTTACTTGCCCATCTTTTAGTGACTTGTTTGAAAAATCTTCTAATTTTATTACCTTTATAAACTTATTTACCATAGATTTCATTTCGGCAACATTAGGTATGAATATGGGTGGTAGTTTTGGTGTTACGCTTTCATCGCTGCTATTTTGTTGGTCATCAGTGCATATGTTTCGTAATATTTCATATTGGTTCTTGCTGGTACATGCCTGATTGTCTGTTGCTAATTTTTTTCGTTGATGATTATGCGGAGATCCAGTTGAATGTCGCTGTCACTGATCATGCTTGTGTTTTATGCAGTGTTTTAATTTTAGAGTTGTTAGTTGTTGTTTTTTTATTTTATTTTTTTTTATTTTTTTTTTTGCTTATAAAAGAGATGAATTTATTTTGTTGTTAATTATAACATACAAGTATGTTAAAGCAAAAATAATTTTATTTTGATTTTTGTGGTTTTAATAAATAATATATATTTGTATTTTTAAATTTTTAATACATTTTATGTCTGAAAAATTTGAAAAAATAAATCTCAAAAAACTTAATTGAATCGATTTTATAGACAAATTTTATTAGAATTGATTTTGAAAAATTGTGGAAAAATTTAATTTTTATTTTAAATGTTTTTTAAATTAATTTTTAATTATACCCTCCACCACAGATAAAAGGGTATATATAAGTTTGTCATTCCGTTTATAATTTCCACAATTTTCATCGAAAAGCAATAATTTTTATTATTGAAAAAATAAAGATTTATTCATAAAAATATTCAACATAAAATTCTATTTTTATTAAATCCAAAAACATTCGGCATTTGATGTTTTAAATAGTTGTTTATAAACTTTATCTAAACTAAGGTTAGTTTGTAACAGTTTCAGCTCATTTATACCACTTAATTCAATAAAAAAGCAAAATTCACAAAACATACACAATCAAAACTCCTTTATTTTATGAGTTTGTTCGAAAAATGTTCATTGGGTTTTATTTTGTATTTATATTTCAAATCAATTTAAAGCAATTTTTTTCTTTGTATGATTGTGCTATTTGAAATATATTTTAAATATCACAGTTCATTTTACTTTTTTGTTTGTTTTTGATTTTATTTATTTCAATTTACATTTTAAAATATTTTGCATTTAATTGTTTCCTTCTTCTATCTCTTTATGTATTTTTTCTTTTATTTAATTTTCATGCAAAAATCTTGCTTAAAGTTCATAAATTGTTCTTGCTTCATACTAAAAACATAATATTAATTTTATTGTAATTCACTATTAGTTTTCTGTTTTATTTCCTCTTATGCTGTCTATAAACATTTTTCTTATAATTTTGCTATATCCTTATTTTATATCTTTTAAATTTGACCGTATAATATTCAAAATTATACTTGTATTTTAAAATTTAGTTTACTTTTTACACACAAAATATTCAACCACAAAGTTCAAAAAAAAAAACTTTTTCATTCTCAAGTTTTTTCAAAAACTTAAAAAAAGATATATATATATATGAAAACTAATATTATAATAAAATGTGCCAACATGATTATAAAAAAATTTTGTAACTAGTTTTTACATAAAAATTTTAAATTTCAAAAACAAAACTAACAAAATGCTTTAATTGCTCTGATTTGTTTCAAAGAACAGACACACAATTAGTTTTTTATAGCATATTTATATTTGATGCAATAATCTCAAAATAATTAATTTAATATATAATGGGTCGAGATATTTCAAACAACTAAGTTTCTTGTCATTTAGCACATAATCTTAAAAAGTAGCCATTTAGTTCAATTACAAAAAAAGGCCAATAAAGTGGCCAGGTAGTTGGAAAAGGGCCACAGGTTTAAGCAAGTGTTGCTCGTAGAATAGATATATGCATTATTCTTTTTCTTAACTATAGATATGAAAATATTAAGGCAAACTAGTTCTTTTTATTAGTTGGTAAAGTATAAATAAATTCAATAAAACAATAACAGAGTTAAAGTTACATTAATAGAGGAACCTAACAGAAAATAATTTTATAGTATGACTCAACATTTTTAGAGTGTATAGTTTTATGATGTACTTAGACACACTATGTAGTTTTTTTAGTTCTCAGAGTTGATCTAATTTGAAATCGTGCGATCTGAATTGACAAATTAAACTCATATACTGCTATGCTACAGTAGTGTTACAGATTTTCCAAAAATATTTGATACTGTTTCACTGTATTTAATTAAGAATATATATATATATATATATATATATATATATATATATATATATATATATATATATATATATATTTATTTATTTATATATATATATATATATATATTTATTTATATATATATATATAAATAAAAAATTGGTTTAACTGTATTTAATTAAGAATATATATAAAATACTTCATTTTTTTTATTTAATTTAATACTTAATTAAATTTAATGGCTGTGGAAATAACTAAAATTTTAAATGTTTATACATTTTTGTTTCTGGTAAAAATATTCTCCAAATTAATATTTTTGTAGTCAACGATATAAAAAATGTCATTGAGAATAACTATTTAATTATTAAACATAAACGGATACGTTGTTATCACGAACACAGTACTATTAAGATCAATAAAATATAACTACGAGAACATTATATTATTGTGGTTACCATGCTGCAACCATATTTTTTCTCAGCGTGTTGGTGTCAAATGAAAGAAGAGAATTTTGGCATTATATGGTATTACTTTTTGTTACAACAATCCAAATAAATATTGAAAAAATGTTCTTCAAATATTTAGGATATTAAAGCCTTGATAATTTCGAACAAAAAATTTCCAAAATAATATATGCTAAAGATATCAATATCTATTTTGAAGTACCAAAATTTAATGGTTTTAACAATTGAAAATTATTCTTAAAAACAAAAGTTCAAATGTAATCTTCAATTTATTGAAGATTTTTATTGACTGCGAAATGTTCTTTCTTTATTTTGTTTGAATTTGCTTTTGAAATAATAAAAGATGAAATTGCTAACATCGCAGTATTCAGGAAAAATTGTCAAAAAAAAAACCTTGTACTTACTTAAACGTTATAAGAAATTTTAAAAACAACCATCAATTATTACTCTTTGTATTTAATTAATTAGTCTAACTGAAAATTTAAAAATATCTTTCTGAAAAATAATTGACAAATGTCAGACATCTAAAATTGTATGAGATTTTATTGTAGAAGTATTTATAGAGTAAACATTTTGCATAAACCCTACCCTTAAGTTTTATAGTTATACTCGTAAAAACACAATTATTTCTTATGTCAGACATTTATTCTATTTCTCCCGTCCTTGCGTAAATGAAAATAATCATAAGAATTTATGGATGCTGTATGAATGTATGTATGTGTGTGTGCGTGTGTATGTTTGTATATATATGTATATATGTATGTATGTATGTATGTTTGTATGTCTTTATGTCTTGCTTTCAGAGAAAACACCCTACAAACATTTCGATGATATCTTCCTAGAAGAAATTTACGCAATATCTTCTTTTTATTATTTCATCAAAGCAATATTTTTCAAATATTGTATTTTTATCAATTTAAAGAAAATTAGGCAATAAACAAAAAAAATATATATAAAATTTTATTTTATTTTATTTTTTTATTATTTTTATCCTCAAAATATCGCTCTTTTATCATCTGGAAGAAAATAATGCAATACTTTTATATTTCAGTCACAATTTTTTCAGTTGTCGAAAAGTTGTTCAAAAATTAAAAAATATTGAATATTTGTTTGTCTTTTAGCAGCAAAATGAATATTTTATATGAGCGTTTTAGGTTTCGTAATTTATGAAGTTAAGATTTATGTGCATTCCTGCTTTACAAGATGTTAATATTTTTATAAAAAATTTTATATTATTTCAAGATTTATTTAGTGATAATTTTTCTATATATTTGTTACATCTTTCAGAAGATTAACTGGCGGTATCTTCCTTTTTTCATCTTGATGATTATCTAGCAATATTGCCTATTTTTCTTCCAGGCGTATTGATTCCTTATTGCTTAGATTTATCACCTGTGACGCACAATCTCTCCCGATGGGGGAAACTGCCGCAATACCAATATGATTATTGTGGCAATAAAATATTTCTTCTAAGCAAGATGAATTCGAATCACCTTCGTATTATTTTGCTTGTTGGTCATTAATAAAATATAAAAATATTTAATTGTATGTTTGGGTACGTTTCTAAATTTGTTTATATGTAATGCTAGGAACACAATTGATTCGTAAAAATGTACTACGACCGTATTTTTGTTGTATTTACGTTCATTTTACCCACAATTGCGATGTATACGTACCTTTTTGTTTGAAATAAATGTTGGAAAAATTAAACAAACTGTGAAAAGTTCTTTATTTATTTTGTTTGAATTTGCTTTTCAAATAATAAAAGATTTTATTTAAAAAAAAATATCTTAATTTTGTTCCTTATTTTTGTTTTTCAATTGACAAACACGGTCGTACTTTTCATAAAAAATAGAATTAGTAGAAAAATTTCTACGCTCATACGACGTAATTGTGTTCCTAGCGTAATAATAAAATTTAATACCATCAAAAGGCTGAAATACGTATTATTTTTATTATTTCTGTTAGGAAAAAAGTATGAAAATTTCAATAAGAAGCTTGTGTTGTTTTGCTACTCATTTATTATGTCCACAATGAAAGAATTAAGTTAATTTTAAAATATGGGGCAAAGGGAAAAACACTTAACCTTGAGTTGTGAATGTGAATGTAAATGTCGGAATGAATATTTGAGTGATACCATATTGAAACGGACAAAAAACGACCATTTTCGAATTTCACATCTCCGATTTCAATGAAATTCACTCCAAACATTGGATATTGGAAGAATTTTTTTAAATCATAAGCTTTTAGACTCGTGGCTCTTTCTGATCCAAAAATATAATGTTATATATATAACGAATATAACGAAAAAAGGTGTACTTTTCAAATTGCTAATAACTTCTAGTTGTATATTATATTATCTTTATATCAAAAGTTCAAAGGTCAAAGTTGGGCATATAATCAAACCGTTATATCTCAAAAAAAAGTACTTTTAATATTAAAAAATATATACATATACATATATATATATATATATATATATATATATATAGATATATATATATATATATATATATATATAGATATATATATATATATATATATATATATATATATTATGTTGATATATCTCCTTTCCTTACTTGTGTAAAATTTTAAGTTGGGCACTAATTTAGTTTAGAAGTTATGGACCAAAATAATAACTTCTGAATTATATATAATAACATTTTAATTTTTATATTATTTAAAAGATAAAGATATTAACTTTAAAATGATATATAGAAAGTTAATTTACTTCGAAACTTCAAGGGTCAAAATTGGATTTATAAAAATTAAACCATTATATCTTCAAAAATGATGTTTTGAAAATTCTTAAAAAATTATATAATATTAACATAACTTTTCTCCATACTCGTGCAAAATTTCATGTTGGACACTCTTTTAGTTTACAAGTTATGTAGCAAAATATAACGAACAAGGGCTATTTTAATATTATGTATCTTTTTAAGAATTTTAAAAATGCGGCTTTTTTTATATGTCCAACTTTTATTTTTGAAATTTTGATATAAATAAACTTTAAACATATCGTTATAAAGATAGTGCCTTTAATATGAAACTAAAACCATGGATCTAACATGTATAGTTTAGAAGTTATTAGCAAGTGAACAAGTAAACCTTTGTGAGGTTTTTAACATTTTATCGTTTTTCAAAATGTCATATTTTTAACCGAATTCCCGCCAAAAATAATTAAAAATTTTAAAATATTTATAAAGTAATTCAAGTAATGAAGGATAAAAAATGTTAAAATAAACCAGTTAATCATAAAACGATAAACTAATTCAGTTCTTTTTGAAACAACTCATCCGAAAGTAGAATCATTACTTTGGTTTTTATATTGCCCTGTGGGTAATACTTCCCTCTGAACTTGTTGTTAAGAAAGAGACAAAAAATTTTACAATTTTCAGAATTTTTATTTTTTCCAGGCTTATAACCCATTTCAATGAATAATGGTTTTTCTCATACAAAAATAGAATTAAGTTCTTTCCATTTTTGTGTTATACTAATAATCTATAGCTAAGGAAAACCTGTGCCCAAAATTAATTTACATCATATCCAGTTCTTGGATGATTGGTCTTATAAGTGAACTTTTTGCAATTTATCTGATTAAATATCATATACATTTAAGTGTTTGGATACTTTTAGGCCCAAGTATTCACTGATGCTTAAAAAACTTAAGTAGTTGTTTGAAGATTCCAAACATTTTAAGGAGATTCCTCTTACAATTTTCACTTGCGAGTAAATTACATCATTAAATCATTTAATAAACACACTTTTGAAATGTCCAATTTTGCAAAATATTATTTTTGACCACAATAAAAAAAAAATTGGCAGATCTAATTTTTACTATTTAAAATATTCCCATAAATATAATTATTTTATTTTCTATCAATTATAAAAAATGCATAAAGGACTCAGAAACTATGTATAATGTAAAACACATTATATACTAAACTAACTAACTAACCATATACGGGACTAAAAATTTTGCGAAATTCCCGTTCCGGGATTTTCCGTCAAAAACTCTAGCCGTTAGTCTAAAAGTTTGCAATTTGAGAAACACTTCCAGTAGACAATATCTACAGTGAGTTTCATTGAAATCGGAGATGTCAAATCCGTTTTGACATGGAATCATTCATTTGTTGTATATAAAAAAATAATAATGCCTACATGCCAAGAAGTGTTACTGTGTTCTCTTTTTATATTTTTATTAATTTATGAATTTTATGATAATTCTTTACACGCACCACAAGACCATAGATAAGATGCGTAGGTTTTCGTTGTTTTTTCTACACTTTCTTTTACAAATTTTCTTATATTTTTCTTATAAATATCATCCCTCCCGATTAGAGAAACACGTTTGTTATGAAAGATGAAAAAGTGACATTAAATTCTTACAAATATTTTTTGTTATTAGAAAAAACATACACTTGAATAATTCTGTGGCTCAAAGCAAAAATTACATAACTTCAGTTATGTCATTTTCAATTTCCTTAACTTTTAGAATTTTTATATTTCATTACATATTGCGAAAATTTTTCACAAAAATCTGTTTATTACTTTAGGAGATAGTGGTTTTACTTTTATTACCTGTATGAAAATTCATGATTGAATTTAATATACTTATTTGAAATATATAGTTTTTTTTAACGTAAATAAATATATTTTATTTTCGCAGTATTTTGGAAATGGAATAAATGCATAATTTGACATACGCAGAGAAATAAAAAATTATATATTTGAAAATGTGTGCATCATTGTAATACAAAACGCTTCTGTGATGTTCTTCTGCTCCCAACATGTGCCTAAAAGTCATTAAAAACCAAAAATTCTCTAAAGAAAATTTGAAACATGCATTTACAAATTTAAAATATAAATGAAAATTTAAACAATTTTTTAAAGTCTTCTTGACTTTCGAATCATTTGACAAAATGTAAAAACGTGTTAATATTTAAGACATTATTGTTAAATATTATGAACTAAAATTAATGCAAGTAAATTATTATATTTATGTACAAACTTTTTTTCTGTGTATTCAAGATATATATTAAAATTCCATTTTGGAAAAAGTGTATAGCTTAAGATATTATTCAAACAAAATATTAATTTTATAAAGGGAGAAACAAGATCATCTCTCTTTTTCTATATATATATATATATATATATATATATAATTTTAATACGAAGTGCGGATATATATACATGGTAAATAATTCAAAATTGTATACTAAGGTGGTTCAAAAAAAAGTTATAACAGTCACCCCCTAAAATTAAAGAATAGTTCATGAGGTTAACAAAAATGCATTGTACCGATAGTTAACCCGCGATTAAGTCTCTTTCGGGTGTTTATTCGACATCCATGTTGCTACATGAATGCCGGACATCTTTATATAAGATGGCGAGACATTCAAACCTAGAGTTGATCTGGGTAAGAGGTCACTCAAGTACCCCAGGAAATATTATTGCAGATGAATTAGCCAGAACTGGGTCCCTTCTTCAAATCGAAGAAACGGACCAACTAGTTGGTATACCTCTGTCATCTTGCAGATCATTTGTACTTCAGTACTTGTCGAGAATAGCTCAACAAAGATGGACGAACGAGTCAGCATATTCTACAAATATAGCCCCAGTACGATCGGAAAAGGTCGAGTTTCATTCTGTGATTGCCAAGGCATCATCTCCGAACACTTGCATCCATTATTACAAAGCACTGGATTGCTGGTGCATACGCTAAGAGACTAGGAATTTCTTTTAAAAACTATTGTAGAAGGAAGTAGAAGAGACAGCAGAACATTTTCTTTGTCACTGTCCTGTTCTTGCGCATATAAGGACTGCTGATTTTGGTAATCCATATATGCACGGATTATTTGATCTCTCTGCAATTGATGTCAGACGGATCAGATCTTTTATTCGTGCATCAGATTGGTTCGATTCGAACCTACTCTCGGACATGTGAAAACAGATTCACATGATCGATTAGGGTAACAGATTCACATGATCGATTAGGGTAACACAACGGGACCAATAGGACCCAAGTGAGCTGTATAGTTTACATTTACAGCTGCGCATCTAACCTAAACTAACAAAAATGAAAAAAATATTTTTTTCCACGCCCCAAAATACCGCTCTTTTTGTTATATGTGTATAGTGTCGCCATTTTAAGTCCGATTGTAGAATATTATATGTCGTTGTTAATAGTTTGACAAACGCTTAAATTTTCTCTTTGGTGATTTTTGAGTCCTACATCAAATTCTCCATGTCGCTTCTGGTTTCTCGGATATATCCTCCCTAATGTTCAATTATTTTCATATGTAATTAAAGCCCTTTGTTAAACTATTATATCAGATTTTTAAAGTATTTAATTTTTTACATACACAATAAAATTGCCAAGGTTTAGAAAACTGTTTAAGTTTAAAGCAATTTCATTTAACAAAATTTAAAACATACTGAAGTTAAAATAGTTTAAAAAATATTTTTTGTGCGACAAATGTTTATTTTTACTTCATTCCATAACTTCTACAATTATTAGCCAAATTTAAAGGCATAACCAAAAATAAATAATATTTTTCATATAAAAGAAATTAGAAAACTATTTTGTTAAGTGAAATAGACTTAAACTTACACACTTTTTTTAACCTTTGCAATTTTATTGTGTACGCACGTAAAATGAAATGCTTTAAAATCTGAAAATAGTGGGTTTGCAAAGGACTTTCATTATATATAAGAATAATTGGAAATTATGTATACGAGATACCAGAAGTGACATTTAGAATTTGATGTTGGATTTAAAAATCATCAAAGAGAAAATTTAACAAGTTGTCAAACCAATAACAACGACATACCACATTCTACAATCGGACTTAAAAATGCTACGCTATACTCATAAAACAAAAAGAGCGATATTTTGGGGTGTTGAAAAAAAATATTTTTTTCTGTATGGAGACCGATCTGCTCTATTGTATAACTACAACTTTTAATTTAATTTTAAATCCTAAGAAATGTTGTCCTTAAATGTATTAAAAATCAATTATGTAGTTTTTCCTTTTTGCCACAGAATTTATAATATTTTTGAAAAACAATTTTAATGGCAAAACAAATGGAAGAGTTATATTCGGCTGGGCCGAATCTTTTATACCCTTCACAAAATCTATATTTCATAAATATATAAATATTCAATATGTGTAAACTGGTGTTATCCATGACATTGGAAATTTGTAACATAAATAGTCCAAGAAAACTCCTTGAGCATATGACTTAGGAAGATTGCTCAGATCATCTGTGTTAAAGAGCTGAATAAAGAAGAGATATGTAAAAGTTTTGTTTTAAGTGGATTTCATTTTTCTACCAATATAAAATTTCTTGAAAAGTATACCTTTTAATTTTTTACTTTAAACTAGAATCTTGAAAAATATTTAACTTTGGGGCTCTAAGACACAATTCCGCCAAATACGATATGCCATCTTATTATGTACATTTAAAAACCTAAGTGATAATATTTTAGAAAAACGTCTCACATACTCAGATTTACTTGTCAAATTTATTTTTTAACAAAAAAAATATGACCATATTAAAACAAAATTCAAATGGATTTTACGAGTTATGTAATCTGGAAAACGAGATTTGTAATCTGGAACACTTCCACTTGACTTGTCCATAGAAATTTTTTTCAAAATTTAAATTTTTGCTTGAAGATAAATTATAAAACAATTTTTCGAAGTCTTGGCCAAGAATCGAACTCAGGACCTAAGGTTTTTCAGTCACAAATTCAAGTGGTATACCACAAAAAAAAAAAAAAAAAAAAAAAAAACGCAACTAAAATCTAAATAATACATTTTTATAAAAAACACATAGAAACGTACCTAGAAATTCTTGTCTAGAACACTCCCTCTAGACTATTTATTTCACAAACTTTCTAATAGAAAAACATTTATATGTTATTGGATGTGAAATAGAATAAATTACTAAATTTGGGCAAACAAAAAAAATCGCTTATAACTCTGCCATTCCTAAACGGATTTCGCTGAACTTCAATTTTCTAGACAGTATGTCATATATGTGTTGAAAGAGAAATGTATTTATTGGACTGTGGGCTTCAAAAAATTCATTTCTACATACAGATGGACAGATGTTCAGACGGAGGTAAACATATGTTCTCAAAATTTATTTTTAATCACAACAATCAGTAATATTTTTCAATTTACGGACCAGGATATATATTTAAAGACTTTCGTATAAAATGACAAACTTATGTATACCCTTCTTGTTATGTGAAGGGTATAATAATATCCTTGAAAATAATAAACATGATGGATTTCATCCTTTCTTTTATCTTAAATGCTTTATAAATTAAATAAATATTTAAGAGTCTTTAAGGTAACTAAAGACTTTTTGTTGGTGATTGACAATTTTTTTTTTATATTTTAAGTTAACAAATTTTAAAAGGTTTAGGAAAAGAAAATTAAAAATGAAATCTAAATATCCTTATTTTTATAACCACCATCAAAAAAGAATGGCGGTATATTGGGTTTGTCATTTCGTATGTAACATTTCGAAAAATCATTTAAGACCTCATAATGTATATATTTTCTGGGTCCTGGTAAGATTCTGTGTCGATCTAGCTATATCCGTCCGTCTGTCTGTCTGTTGAAAGCAGGATAGGGCTCATTAAAGTTGAATCTTTTTCTGTAAAAACTTTACATTTTCTTATTTTCTTCATTACTTATTTAAAATTATATATTATGTCCGTATCTGTTTATATAATTTTAACAATTTGTTGAAATAGGAAAATTAACTGAACTGTACACTTTTAATCTTCTTTTACAAGTAAACTATAAAAAAGTTGCACAATAAAAGTCATCAAGAAAAAAAAAATCTTGAGCAAAAATGATGAAAGGCTTTGAAAACAATATTAAATTACTAATAGCAGTAAAGGGAAAGAAAATACAATAGCAATAAAAGAAAATCTTTTAAGTAAAAAAGGCTTTGAAAGAAAACATTAATACTATCCTTAAATCTTAAACTTTAAACCTTTTTTAAAAAGGACAAATAATAAACAAAAAAAATAATAATAAGTAAAAGGAATATATTTTTTTTTTTAATTATCAAAGGAAATTTATGTAAATTATAAAATCCTTCATGCATCATCACTTTTTACATTATATCGATTACCGGATTATCTATAACATGATGTTAATAATTAAAAAAAACTGGTCAGTTGTGTCTACCAGGATTTTATTAAATTATAATAAAATAGTATTTACTAAAACTAAGTATTATACAATGAAAAATAAACATTTGTATGTATTAAATGTAACGCAGTCTTTTTTATTTTTATGATTTGACACTTAGAAATTAAAAGTGTATCATTAAACATATCTTCTTGTTTTTGTTTAAGATATATCGGCAGAAATATATTAATGGAGTTACAACGGACACCCTGTGTTTTTTTGGCCCATAAATTTTTTGTTTATAAACAGATTTTGTCCATTTTTAATACCAAACAATCAAAAATTTGAGTCAAATTTCGTTCCCCTAGGTGGTCCGCCGCGAGCATGCTTTCTACAGAGAGACGGGCAGACGGACGGACACAGCGAGATCGACTCAGAATCTTATCAGGACCCAGAATATATACTTTATGGGATCTTAGATCATTTTTTCTACATGTTATACACGGAATGACAAATCCAATATACGAATACTCCCCCCAAATTTTTAATGGTAGATATTTATGCATGTAAAATTTGTTCTCCGCAAAAGTTGTGGAGATTTAAAGTATAAACTTTAAAAAACCTTAAAAAAGTGCTATCAGCACATATCAAAACTATTACTGTGACTTTGATATTTTTTTGACAAAAATTGACAGTTTAAAAAAATATGTACAGAAAAAAGAAAAACTTGTCAATAAAAAAATATAAAAATAAATTAACTTTAAATGAATTTTCAAAAAGTTTCAACTATTATTATAACATTCTATCGTTAAAAAAAACTGAAATATAAGCATGTTGTAAGGATTTGTTCAGTTTTTTGAGACGAGTTTAATATATAATTACTCGATAAATTCGAATTTTAAATACTAATAATGATGAAATTTTTAAACATTTCGATGCTTTTGTATATGTTTCCGTCGTTGGTAGCGGGAGTTATATTTAATTTAAAAATTCAAGTTTGTGTAAAAGCTGTCCTATGGAAGATTATATGCATACAAAAGGTTTGTTCATATTAACTGTTTTTGACATCTATCACATACTTTAATGTTTTCATTGGTATGTCATCCTAGATCGTAAAGGCACTCTGATAGAATTGTATGAAAATCTTTATTTGAACGTGCTTCAAAAAAAGGGCTTCAAAAATCTTACTTATACGTAATTATCGGTAATTTTAACAAAATATTTAAGACGCTAAGATGAAACTATGTACCAAGTTTAATTTTCCACAATCAAATTTGGTGTTTTATTATTTCTTTCATTTAATTTTGCTTGCATTGCGCTATTTAAGTATTTTTAACAATTTAATAAATAACTATAATAAAATAAATACATTTTTATTGATAGAAGGATTTAATCAACCGTAGAATTAAATTAATAAAATTTTTGTTTGATTTTAGACAAACATTCAATCATAATTCTAATTAATTTGATTAAAACATTAATTGAAATTTAAGCCAAAATCAATTATTAGCAGTTAATTAATATTAGTCATTTGTTCAAAATCAATTAAAAATATAATTAATATAAAAAATTTCGTAATTGAATTCCATTTATATTTTTTCTATGCATAGACACTTTTTATGAATACAATTATAAAAAAAAAAGATTCTTATAAAAGCAACGACCGTTCCAAAATTACGAAAAATCACTTCAAAACATTGCATTGGGACAATGCCTTTATAACATCATGTTGGTATCGTTGAAAAGAAAAAGATTTCAGCATTTTAAAAAATTTAAAATAGTCATATTTCACATTTGAAAACCAGAAATAAAAAGTAAAAATATACAAAGATTTTTTTTCAAATTATAACTTTCGTCATTGTAAGTTGCGAACTTTTTTGACGTTTGACATAAAAACAATGCTATTTAGCAACAGTCAAGTATTTACGGTGTCCGTCAGTCTGTCCGTCAAACAGTTATTAATATAAACATTCTGCTCAGACTGTTTACGCGCATAGTGTAAACCGCTCAAAATACCCTACTTATTCAGTACATCTGAACCAAAACCCCCATTCTACAGTCCTCTTAGGCTCGACTATATCTATAGTCCATATTAAAGATATCAGATGTGCTGCTCGAGCGATGGTTGACCCCGGCTCGCAAGGTACCTTTATTTCAAGGAGGTTACAAAGGAAACTTGCAATTCCTACATTTTCTGTGCCAACTACTAACGTTACTGGCATGATGGATTGTTATGCTGGAAAAGCTTCAACCATGTGTGTTGTAACTGTTGGATCTCCGATCGACCCCAATTTTAAACTGAAAATTTGCGCATATGTTATTGATAAAATTACCGGTCGGTTGCCCTCGTGTTCTCTTACTGATATTGTAACCTCAAATTTCCCCGATATTACAATGACCGATGTTATGTGTACCTATATGGATATGCTTTTCGGAGGATATGTTTATCCAAAAATTTTAACTAATTATGTTAAAATACATCCAAATGGCAACCTGATCGCCCAGAGAACAGTTTTCGGTTGGATAGTAACTGGTGAAGTTCTTCAATCTGAACCCCTACACTCTGTTGCAAACTTTTGCTCCCAAATTGATTTAAATAATCAACTTTCTCGGTTTTGGGAACTAGTTCCACTAGCCACCCGTTTTTCAGAAGCCGACGAATATTGTGAAGAACTTTATCGGTCCACAACATATCGAAACCCCGATGGTCGCTATGTAGTTTCACCCCCCTTTGGTCCAGAATTTCTTAATGAGTTAACTTTAGGAGATTCTCGATATAGCGCCCTGTCTCAATTCAAAAGAAATGAAACCCGTCTTTTAAAGAACCCTGAATTAAAAGCACATTATGATAGCGTGATTAATGAATATTTTGAATTGGGACATATTAGAGCTGTTGAACTCCCGAGTGTAAATGCGACCATATATTATTTACCCCATCACGCCGTATTTAAACCCGATAGCATCACTACTAAACTGAGAGTAGTATTTAATGCTTCAAACCCCTCTTCTAATGGCGTGAGCTTGAATAATATTTTATACCCCGGGCCTGTTTTGCAGGCAGACCTTACGGTACTAATTTTAAAATGGCGACTTTTCAAATATGTCTTTAACGCGGACATTGAAAAGATGTATCGCCAAATATTGATTCATCCCAAACAAACCCAATTCCGAATATTGTACCGGGAAAACCCCGAAGTTGACGTAAAGGACTATGAGTTAAACACGGTCACGTTCGTAGTGAACTGTGCACCTTATTTAGCGATTCGAACTCTTATACAATTGGCAAACGATTGTGAACCCCGAAGTCCTGCGGCATCTGAAATTTTGAAAACCCAAATTTATGTCGATGATGTACTTGCTGGCTCTCATGAGCAAGAAGAGGCTTTTAGGAGACTTAGAACTTACTCATGTTCTAAATTCGGCTGGTTTCATTTTGAGAAAATGGACAGCTAATCATATTCGTCTCTTAGAAGATTTACCCCGTGAGAATCTGCTTAATGCAGACTTCTTAAAAATTTCAGATGCTAGCAATACGAAAACTTTAGGCTTGCGATGGAATGCAAATAATGATTGCTTTTATTTTAGACTAGTTTCGCAGCCTTGTAGAAATACAATTACAAAACGTGCTGTCTTGTCAGAAATTGCTAAGCTTTTTGATCCAGCAGGTTGGCTATCCCCAAAGATAATTGTAGCAAAAATTATCATGCAGCAAATTTGGAATGACAAGACTGATTGGGATGATAATTTAGAAAATTAATATTCCAAGATGGGTTAATTTTCACCCCGATTCCGATATTGAACTTCACGCATTTTGTGATGCATCAGAAAAAGCTTATGGTACAGTGCTTTATCTACGAAATGCATCAACAAATAATATCTCGGCGCACTTACTCGCGTCCAAAACGAAAGTAGCTCCCGTTAAGTGTGAAACATTACCCCGTTTAGAACTTTGTGGAGCGGCTTTGATGGCAAAAATGGTAGAATCCTTGAGTAGTCAATTAAATCTAGACAAGAGAAAGATTTTTCTGTGGACTGATTCTACCATAGTTTTATCTTGGATCAAAAAACCCCCATGCCATTGGCCCGCTTTCGTCAAAAATAGAGTTGCGTTAATTTTGAAGAAGGTTGGTAACGAAAATTGGTTTCATGTTGACTCCAAAGATAACCCCGCCGATCTCGCAAGTCGCGGAGCCCTAGCTCGTGACTTAATTGAAAATTCCTTGTGGTGGCATGGTCCTTCGTGGCTAACGAAACCTCAAGAATATTGGCCCCAGTATTCTGTTACCGATCATCAACATTTAGAAGATCAATCATTTTTGGTTCAGACAAAACCCTCTTATGACATACTTGAGCGCTTTTCAGATTTACCCCGAGCAATGCGAATTATTTCGTATTGGTTCAAGTGTTTAACATATTGGAAAACTCGAAAATGTTTGTACAACACCTTAGATTTAACCCAAAAAGAAATGAAATTTAGTCGTGATCGATTAGTGCTCGTATGTCAACAGAATTTTATTTCGGAATATAATATTCTTTCAAAAGGTACCCCTTTACCGCAAAAAAGTAATTTGCTCACACTGAACCCCTTTATCGACTCAAATGGTTTCGTAAGAATCAATGGTCGATTAGTCAGATCATCTGGCTTGACATATGATGAGCGATACCCAAGGATTTTGCCTTATTCGGCACGTTTTACCCGTTTGTATGTGGAACATGTCCACAAATGTTCAGCCCATGGCGGACATTCTCTAATGCTCCGATTAATTAGAAGTGAGTTTTGGGTCCCGAAATTAAAGAACTTAATTCGTACTGTGATTCATAATTGCAAGGAATGTACAATTTACAGAAAAAAAATCCTGTCAGCAGATAATGGCTGCATTACCCCCTGAACGAGCGTCTTTTTCGAGACCGTTTACCCACACCGGCTTAGATTTCGCTGGTCCATTCGATATTAAGTCTTACATTGGTAGGGCTTGTCGAATTACCAAGGGCTATGTCCTTGTGTTTGTTTGTTTTGCAACAAAGGCAATTCATTTAGAGGCGACCGGTGATATATCGACGGAAACATTTCTTTCTGCATTCTCCCGATTTTTCTCCCGAAGAGGCTGTCCTTCACATTTGTACTCGGATAATGGTACTGCCTTTGTAGGTGCGACTAATATCCTAGAAACAGACCGCAAACATTTTTTACCCGATTTAAGAAGGAAAGTCTTAGTACGAAATAGTTTTCAACCCATTGAATGGCATTTTATATCCCCTGGAGCACCTCGTATGGGAAGCTGACGTAAAGAGTGTTAAAACTCATTTACGAAAAATTTCTGGAGTTCAGAAATTTACCTTTGAGGTATTTACGACAATGTTGACTCGAATAGAAGCATGCCTGAATTCAAGACCCCTAACTGCTATAAGTGAAGATCCCAATGATTTAGTTCCTTTAACCCCAGGCCATTTCCTTATTGGAGCACCTCTTCTTTCACCCCCTGAACCCGATCATTCTGATCTTTCTTTGAGTGTAGCCAACAGGTGGCAAAAACTCAAGGTGCTTCATCATCAGTTTGCTCAGCGATGGAAAGGGGAATACCTCAAAGATCTCCATCGTCGTGTAAAATGGAAATATCCAGAAAGGGACTTCCACGTAGGAGATTTAGTTGTTGTTCGTCAGGATAATTTACCCCCCAATGAGTGGCGTTTAGGTCGAATAATTAAGACCCATGTCGGACAGGACTCTAAATTCCGCTCAGCGGACGTGAGAACAGCTTCTGGCATTTTCACCCGCCCAATAGTGAAGCTTGTTCTCTTACCCAAAGATACAAACTAATTCTCCCCTTTTTTTCTTTCTTTTTTATTTTTTCAACAATAAACGCCGGAGAAATAAAAAGATGCGCATCACCAAAAACAACACCGATGTTGGCCCCACCAGCATCAACGGCAGTTCTATAAGCCACAACAGCAGCTTCATCATCAGCAGCAGCAGTACCCGCAACTATAGCAGCAGCTCTACCCACAACATGAGTACCCCCAATTATAGAATCCGGCCACCATAGTAATTGATGTAATGTCTAAAGGAATAAAATTTTATTTTTATTATTGTAAAAAATAGGGTACATATTTCTATTTTTATTTTAGCCTTTCTTGTTGCAATACTGCAAGGGGGGCGGGATGTTTACGCGCATAGTGTAAACAGCTACTAATTATTGTTCAGTGGCTGTTTTCTATGTTTTTTATTTGACATTTTCCCATTTTGTTGTTATACATAATTTTTTGTAATACTTACTTACTTTTGTAAACCCCGAACGTACGGTACGTACAAATTAAGAAAAAAAAAACCCGAGCTAAATAAAAACCCCAAGAAAAAATTCTAATACCCGTTTTTTTTTTTCTATATATATATTTTCTATAAAAACATTTCAAGCAAAACATTTTTTGTTTTTTTTTTCACTTGTATTTCTTTTGTTTTAAAATATTTTTTACCCGAAATTTTTACGAAAATTGTAATTAAACCCTTAGAATTTGAATATTTGTTCCGAATTAGTGAACAAAGTATAAAATCGCTTTCGCTATTATTATTTTACCCTTATTTTTTTTAAATTAAACTCTACTTTTTTATATCCACCCTTTTTTGATATTTACCCTTTATTTTTTTGAAACATTTACTCTATTTTTTTTTTTAAATTTTATACAACTTTGTTGAACATTTATTGACCTTTTTCGAATTTTTCCCCGTTTTTTGCAAAATTTATTTTTTGTTTTTATTATTTTTACCCCTCTTATATAAATTCTCAGTTTTAACGTGATAATTTTCAAGCTTTTTTTCAATTAATTTTGAAATAATACTTTTTATTATATACGTTCGGGGTTTACAAAAGTAAGTAAGTATTACAAAAAATTATGTATAACAACAAAATGGGAAAATGTCAAATAAAAAACATAGAAAACAGCCACTGAACAATAATTAGTAGCTGTTTACTATGTTTTTTATTTGACATTTTCCCATTTATGTAATTTTCAATAATTTTCCTGGAAAGCTAAAAAACTGTTAAATTTCGCTTTTTTTCGCTACTTTGCAAAATTTTTACAAAATTTTTCCATATATTAGTAGGCTTAGTAACGCAATTAATATGTGCAAAATAATCATATTAATTGCAATTAATTTGGAGAAAATCAACGAAAACTTTACATAATTAATTTTCTGAAACAAATTTTATTAACATATGTTTGTCCATTACTTTTTCTAAGTTCTTAAGTTTAATTAAATACAAGTTTGAACTATAAAAGAAGGTTTCATATGTAATATTGTGTCAAATTTCAACCCCCTAAGATGATTGGAACATACTACTAAACGGTAATTTTTTAATGATCCCACAAAAAATATGAAAAAAAAAGAAACAAAAAATAAATAAATAAATAGATAAAATAAAAATATCCACAATATTAATTAATTAACCAGTAATTCACAATTTTCAGTAAAAAGATTTTCAGGAAGAAAAAATTACCGTTTGTGAAAATTCGTTAACTCGATAAAGTGCATCAATTTCTGGGAAATCAAAAAATATTACAAATGTACCCCACTAAAATTAAGGATTTATATGTCATAAACATATTAAAAATAACGCTGGGATGTCATTGATAGTATGATCTCCCGTCTTTTGGCCTGGTCTGATTTAATTTAAAATAATTAAAATGCAAGTAATTTATTACGTATGATTGTGATGTCCTATCTCGGCTAATACGACTTATATAATCGTTTGGAGAATATATTGGTGGCTGAAATATTTTTATGGAATGGACACTATCCACTTCCATCACTGTATACCCCTTTTCCAAAATTAGTTGTTTAATTTCAGTTATTTTTGTTAGTGTTTTTTTAATTTTGTAGAAAATTATAAATAAAAAAATTAATACATATTTTGTCTAATTGCATTATAGATCTCGTAGCTTTATAAATTTTAAGTCAATTTAAGATTTTTAAATTGATTTTGATATATAACTGTATTACCATCTTCTATATAAACTCAAATTAAATAATGAATTATTCACCATTTCTAAATTTATTTCACTTTTTTCGAAATTTTGATTTTGATGTAAATTTTTCTGATTTTTTTTTTTTTTTTTTTAAAGACTATACGTATTTGTTTAAAAACTTTGAAGTATTATTTTGTTTAGAAAATGAGATATCCCTATATAAAATCGCTTAAAAACTCAAAAAGTTATTAAGCATTTTCTAAACTTTATAAGTTTTTACAGATAAAATCGAATAAGTGCTATAGTTTTTGTCCAATTTAAAAATATTAAATTTGGTTATATTCATTACAAAAATGACCCTAAAAATTTTTGCACCATTTCATAGGCTTTTATAGAAAATATTATAATAAATCGCAGTGAAACTCGAAAAGTTGTGGAAAAATTTTATTTTTTCTAGAAGTTGTTTGAAAATTTGCTTTCAATGTTTGACCTAAACATACCAAATTCAAAAGGTTGAAAAGCCAAAGAAGTTTAAAAAGGAAAAATAAACAAAAGAATAATAGAATTAGGAATACATTTATACAAGAACCTATAAAACTACAGTTGAAATTTTGGTGATGTATTGCAAGTTTTAAAACTGATTTATGATGTCCTTAAGAAGCTACAACCTACGCTATGTCATTTCTCGAGTGATTTTTCACTATAACAGTGTGTTATTAATAAAAGAAAAATATAAGTTTTCTGCTTAACCCAATTTTAAGTCCAAATCCCTTCTATGTTACAATTGTCATCCAAGTCATTATTATCATATTTTCTGTACCAGGCTGAGACTCTATTGGTATATCAATACGTATATCATACGTAAACATATCACCTGCACTGTCATTCGTAGAATTAACAATATGCTTTTTGCAAATCAAGTCCAAAATCTTTCCCTTTGTTTTTCTCGAAATTATTGATTTTAATACAACAAACATTATTCGACTGAATACCCTAGTAGGTATATGTACATTGATTTGTATGGAAACAAACATATTTTCCAAATGTACCCACTTAAAATTAAAGATTCATATGTTTCAACCAATCTTTAAAATATTTCGAGTTAATTATTTCGTTCAGATTAGCTGAACCATTTTTAAAATATCTCCAAAAATATAGTTTTTGATCAACTGTGTACACAATTTTTAACTTTTTGTCAATAATTTACCACATATGATATATAACAAATGACGTTATATATTATATGTATTATGTTGTATTATAATGAGAAAAAAATTTTAAATTAGCTTTTTTTCTCGCGAATTTAAAATTTTAATAAAATTTTCCATTATTTTACTCTAAATACTTTATTAAAGTTTGAATATTTTAGACATTTTCCATCGTAATTTATATTTTAGGGCATCATTGGAAAGGTATCATTCGGTAGATATATGTATTCAATTGGCCTTAGTATGCCTCTTTTACAATTTGAAGTTAATTTTCTTTTAAAGAAAATGTTGATAATGATACTGAAAGAAATACGTATATTTAGAGATATTTTGAAAATGACCCAGATAACGTACGTTTAAACATTCAGATGTAATATCTTGGAAATCACATAAGAACAGACCAATCTTCATTTCTAGAGAGGTACATTTGCAACTTTTTTTTGTGAGGCACTTTATTTTCACTTACTTGTTTGTGAATAAAATCAGGATTTGTGTATTAATTTTGATGATATATAGTTTATTTTATTCACAGTATTACCAACTATATACAACTGAACATTTTGGTCGTTTTCATTTTTTAAAAGAACTTTTTTTTTCTTCAATTTTGTATGAAAAATAGTTTTTTCCGACACTAATTTCTGAAAATGGGCAAAAAATACTTGTAGCTTTTCGTGTTTCATTTATCTAAATCGTGGTAAAATATACTCGTGTAATTAATTGCCTTATTAATGGGGAAATATTAGTCATGCCCATAAAAAAAATTGTGGAAAAATAATGGATTGAAAGGACTGAAAGCAGATTCCTATTCAGTACGGAAAATTTCATGTAGTTTTATTTAAAGGAGGACAAAAAAATGTTTTTTTTTGCCGACCAGTGTTATTAAAATAAAAGAAAGTAATTACTTAAAGTATTCTTTTTTATATAAATGTAAAGCTGCTCTTTATAAATATGTTCTGAAATTATTGTCAAAATAAAATTTAAAAAAACACGATAAAAAAATCTGCATTTAATCAAATGTATTTCATATTCCACAGATGTAATCACTGATATTTTCACACTACCATCATTTTTCAATTAAATTATATTCAGTTTATTTTTATTACCAATACCACGTGTACTTATGATTGTTTAATGTGCTGCGAAAACCACAGGATGTGCTCTTTGACACCAACAATTCAATCACTTTTTTAATTACAATATATTTTTTATTATATGTATGTATATTTATTACATTAAGAAAAAAAAGTAATTTAATACAAAAAGTGCTCAAATGATTACGGCCATGGTTGGCAGTAATATAAACTCACTCAAAATAAATAGTGAGATATGGTTCGAACTTTTTCACACTCTTTGTAATTAGACAAATTATTCAAATTTTCATGAACATATTTACATGCTGTTATTAACATATGATTTTTTCACATTTAAAATATTTAAATAACTCAAGAACGTCGAAATATAAAATTTTCTTTGGGTGTAAATTTATAATACATATACTTATTTTAAACATGGATAAATTAATGCAATAACATACATTAACTTATACATATGTACATATCTGCATGTGTATATAATGTCACAATTAGCCATGTCTTCCAGATTTGTAAAGACTTTGTCGTTTCTCTTGTCAATAGAAGAGATAAACATAAGACAATAGTTTACATTTTTAATCAGCAATTTTGGAAAATATCTTTATCTAAAGTAACGATTCTCAATTGTGGATCCGCGACCAAAAGGGATCCGTACGAATATTTTAGGAGGTAGCGAAGTCATTTATTTAAATACAAAATGTTAAGCATTTTTATTTTAGGTCCAATAATTCAAAACTGCTTCTAAATGTCTTGAAATTTAATAAATATTTCTTCGGATTAATCACTTCATATAGGGGACGAAAGTAACGAAATTATAATTATATTCTCTCATAAAAAAGTCACCAATTACAAAAATAATTCATTCAATTAAAAATTGTTTAAATTTGCACCTCTCACCAAAATGATTATATCAATTACTAATAATATATATTGGAAATCGATACTGTTATAAACACCGACACCAATTAAATACCGTTTAAAATTTTTTACCGTAATGGATACCGAAATTGTTTTTCCAAAATACCGGTATTCAAATACCGTTTTCTTCAATATTGTTATATACCGATATTTTAGTTTGGGTATTTTAAAATATACTACTTTCTATGTATTTTACTTAAGGAAATAAGAAAGATGAACTTATTTTTATTTAATGTAATATTAATGGAATTATATTTTATAAAGTTCTTTTATTTTTTTGTGTCATCGTTCTATCATATTTTTGTTAAATTTGATATGTGATGGAATGAAACTACATTTTTCTGGCTATTGTAGTATTCCTACGAAATTCACTAAGCATTTTCTATTATATTTTTTTAGTTTTGACTTGTGTTATTACACTTTTATGGTATTTTGTTTTGTTTTTGATTCTTAACTGATTTTGTAATAAAATTAGTTCTTTTTTCCAAATTTAACATTTATTTATTTGATTTTTGTCTGAATAAAAAATCTGAGATAAAAACAAAAAAAAAAGATTTTATAAATTTTAATTACAAATTTCAAAACCAATTTTTTGATGTACCAATTAATATTCTTAATTAAAAAATCAATAAAAATAGTATTTTGAAAAATCTGACCATAAATTAGTAATTATAAGTATAATTAATAATTAATAAGTAGTTACAAACTACTTCTATGTAATGCAGACGGTATGTTGTTGTTATTGAAAAGTAATTACATCCATAACTACATGACATTACCAAGTTTTTTCTGGGTCGTTTTGAAATCAAACTCGCAGAAAAAAATTTTTACTAATAAAAAAAATTTCAAGAAAATTTTTAAAATTGTGCTATTAGGTAATGATTATTTCATACCTTACAAAGTAAAGGTACTAAATACTAAAATATAAAAGAACTACTTGTTTCTAATGACCTAAATTAGTAGTGTTTTATGTCATTACCAGAGAAGACAAAAAAATGCAAAATTAAAGTACAAAAAAGCCTAAGATTGGTACCAAAAAGTATCAACAAGAAAAAAACACATTTTTTTAAGGATTTATTGCAATAAATATGATCATCCTTACGCATAATGGCGATAAATATTCATTTTCTTTGACGGAACGGTTTTACATATTAAAATCGTGTTTAAATATTAAATATTAATAAGTTCATCGCCAGAAATTACTCTAGTAACTCAAATAGTGTTTATATGTAGAAAAATTACAGTCTCCATATTGAATTTTTAACAGAGATTATCTTACGATAGGCACAACGTTAAAGCATTTACGAAGTTGAAGTTTTTACAAATTGCGAATTTGCGCATTGTGTTTTAAAAATGAGTATATCATAAGCGAATTTCTAAAAACAAATTATACCAATTAATTACTTAATTGAACGTATGGGCAACATTTCATTTGCCTCAAAGAAATTGTTTCAATAAATGTTGAAAATCTGATAAATTTGCCAAAATTAAAAAATCTAATTTTGAAACAGAAATGTAGAAAAAAAAGCATTTTTAAAAAAAGCAAAAAAGGCATTTTTGTCCTCTCTGTTCATTACATAAAAGAATCAAATAATGGCTCTTGTAATGAGTATAATGAATAGAACTATTTTAACTGTAAGTAATCGAGTAACCAGTTATTTGACTGTATGTTAGTAATTCTTGGACATTAAGCATATAAAAGCTAGTAACTAATTACAATTTGTTGAAAAACTCATTACCTTTGTATGACTAAAGTAAGTTCTGATTATGAGTTAACAGTTTATATTTAATATGTAAATCCGAATCATCAATATCCGTTGACGTGATATGAAATTTTTCAAATGAAAAGAAATCATACTTAACTTCATGATGTGTCAGGAAGCTCTCGTTTATTCCAATAAATCATTGAAAAAATATGCTTTTTAGTTGATATTTTTTTTTTTTTTTTTTTTTTTGCTACAATATTTTGCTTTTTATTGATATTTTTTGCTATAAACACTTCCTATCTCGTACTTTTTATCTAATCTAGTTATTACTTAATTTAATGCGTTTATTTTATTAAAAGTAAATTTTCTTAATATCTCCTCATGCTCCCACTTCAGATTTTTTTATATGTTATTGCTAACACTTTAGTGAATTTCATATATTTAAAGAAATCAGAAAAGAGTGAACTTTGAGCAGCAATAAAAACTAAACTACAAACAAATTTCAAGTTTTAAACTGATATAGAATTTATTAAACAAAATATACAAATATGTTTATAATTCCGTGTTTTTTTTTTTTGCGAAACTTTTTTAAAAATTAATAAAGAAAGAAAAAACTGTAACTTTTCAAGGTTTCTCCCAGGCTTTTAATAATAACAGTTATACCTGGTATTTTAGTTTTGGTACCGGTGTACCGATATGATTTAAAGTACCGTTAACGATACCGTTAACGAAATAAAATTAAATTGAATACCAATACCGTTATTAATTTCTGCTTCCAACCTTGCTAATAACTGTAAAAAATGAAAAACAGTAAAAATTTTCAAATTGAAAAATTTATTAAATCAATCAAGTAGATGATTGAATGAATTATAAATTTTAATGAAAAAAATCTTACTTGAATTTTATTTTTACTTTTTCTTTCTATTTTATTTTTGTTTGAATATTCTAATTAAATTTTCATGTAAAAAGAAACAACTGTGTTAGTTGAAAAATATAAGGTAATAATTTTTTCTGTGCGTGTGTTTGATTAAATTAATTATGTCCAATTAAATCAATATATTCTTAGGTCCAAGAGGAATACAGGACAGCCAGACCGACATTACTTTAATCGCAGTTATTGTTTTCTATATATTTTTTAATACGAAAATATGATCTCAAATTGAGGATGATACCTAATTAAACACCTTCTCAAATTTCTAATAAATAATAACTTCCTTAACAAAAAGAAGAATTCACAAATTGGGAATTGTATTAGTTATCAAATTGATTCAAACTTAATTATTAAATATATGTAATTTAAATGTAGCTGTAAAAGTAAAAAAAAGATAATTTATAGTTCTATTCCACTAATAGTTAGATTTACAGATTTTTGTCACAATTAATCAAAAATTGTGAGAAAACCCAAAAACAATAATAATGTAATATCAATAACAAATTGTTTCTTTCATTTTAAATATTACTCCGAATCTCTTACATTCTTTAAATTATTTATTAAAAAGTCCCCAAAAAATTATAAGTCTAATAAAAAATTCTGACTTGTATAAGAATAATATAGATTCAAGTACCAAATATTTGCTCTTGATTTTTTTTATTTTTAGGTTTAATAATTATTTGAAATTTTTGGAAACAAATTAGTAATAGAACTTAAAATTGAAGTCTTTGGTCTATGTGTGAGCAAAACTTGTTTAATATCATATTGCAAACCTTTGACTTGGTATTTACTTATTACACAAAAATTTGGGTGGGGCATTCTCGAGTTGCAATGTCTCAAGGGTGTCGTGAAACTGTTGCTAGTGGAAACCCCAGAGTAAGATGAAATACAACTTTCAAGAGTTTGTATTTCATTTTGTTATGAACAAGATATATTTGCCCAAATTTTCGTTAATGTCGTATGGCCAATTAGGATATTTTACTATATATCGTCACCTAAAAAGCAAAAGGCCGTAACTACTCAAAAATTTAATGTTGGTTTTTTTTTATTGGATTATGATATATTGACCCAAGTACATCCTCAGAAAAAAATTCATATTCATATCTTCAAAAATGACATCAATATTAACTAAAGTCAAAAGAGCGTAACATCAACTTCATTAACGAAACAGCCATCAAATTAGTTTCATTTAAGAAAAATATTAATTGAAGATTATTTTATGCTTTATCTATTTTATTTTAAGTGAACGATTCCAAATTTTATCTTAATTGCTTAAAAAAAATATAAATAAAATTATGGTTGCGGCCTTTTGTATTTTCATAATGTTTTACACTTCTGCTGTAAAAAATTAAAAATAGTGGTTACGACCTTTTGCATTTTACGTAACGATATTCTTCTTCATACATCATTATATACTTACTTGTAATACATACATATGTATGTATATGTCAACTTTAGCACATTTTTATTTATCTTTAATTTTTTATGCACATTTCTCGGATTTTCACATATTGTAAACGATACAATGTAATAAATAGAAAAAAATATACGTGTACATATACACATATACACATATAGTGGCTCATAGCTTATTTCGTGTTTTGAATATGAATTTATAACGTTCTTATTTAATGCAATAAATAGAACGAAATATACATATGTATATCTTTTGTAGTAGTATTGTCATTTTTTATAATTACAACATCATAACGATTCAATAAGTAACAAAATTAGGAATGTTATAATAATATAAAGAAAAAATAGCATCACACCTTTTCCCGTGTTGAAATTTTTAACGTTATTGGAAGTAAACTTTTATTACAAAAATAAAAATTTCCATAGAATTGAGTAATAGGGAAATTATTAATGATGTTTAGAAGTTGTAAAGTGTTTATCATTCGCATTTTTAACATGGTCGTCAACATCTATAGAAAATAGTAAATATTAAAACGTAAAACACAAAAAAAAAGAAAATGCCGAGAATGTTAAGTTGAGCTTCTATACAGTTAGAGAACTGCATCCACAAAATCCATGAGGTACATTAATATAAGCATACGAAATAAGCTGTGAGTCACTGTATGTAGGGTAATTCCAATAAATTTCGACCCAAAATTTCAGTTTTAAAAATTTCAAAACTTCAATTTTTTTTAACTTTTGTACATTAAACTAGTCATCGTACATTTTACGGCATACAAATCAGTTCCATAAACTATACGGTTCATATTTTATGGACCTCTAAAGTGGGACACCTCGGTTGTTTTTGTCAAAAATGAACAAAGTTTAAAGTCCAATAACTTTTAATTTTATTATCCGTTTTTAACAAAAATGATGTCAATGAAAGGACTGATATTTCTCTTTATCGTAAAATCATAGTTATAGATCTTTCTGGCATAAGGACCTCTAAAATGAAATAATATCCTTTATCCTATGATATCCTGAAAAAGGGTCTTTTAATTTACATTTTATTTTGATATGATTATATTTTATATTTTGACGTTTGTCGTTATAGTGTAAAAATTTCAAAATGCGATCTCAATGGCATCAGAGGTTATAATAGTTTGTTTACAGCAGTTAGTACAACTTTAATAACAAGTTAATATCTTTTTAAGGGTCTGATACTTTTGATTTAAATTTAGTATAAAAACAAATAGGAAAGGATAAAAAAAACACGTTTATGTTTTTAGTGCCCATTCATAAACGTGTTTTTGAACAATTGTGGAACGATCCTTATGAAATTTAGTTTATGCGTACATCAGCATAATTTATGTATAAGTTTATTTCGATATTGGTATTTATGTGAGATTTATGCACTTATATATAAGTATCTTTCGGGAATGTGAATTATATGGGAGCCATAGTCAATTAGGGACCGTTCATTATGAAATTTAGTGCAACGATCTATACTTTTAGAAAACTTAGTTGTGTTAAATTTTATCCCGATATTGATATTTATATGAGATTTATACAAATTTGATTGATTTTCGGAAATGGGAACTGTACGGGAATCGTGTTCAATTATGGACCAATTATTGTGAAATTATGTACGACGATTTATATCCATATACAACTCATATGTATAAAATTTTATATGGCATTTATGCACGTTTAAGTAATTTTAGGTAATGGAACCTATACGAAAAATATAATCAATTATGGATAGATCTTTATAAAATTTGGCATAATGATATATACTTATACAAAACTTATGTGTGCTGAAATTTACATAAATATGACATATTTCAGATATTTATATGTGTTAAACAACTATTCCAGGGAAGAAAGTTGTATAAATTATAGGTGAAATAATATACCGATCATGATGATTTGCCCTTGTTATCCCATGTACTAAATTTTAATAAATTGTCATTAAAATTGCCAAAAAAAAAAAAATTGACCGATTTTGTAAAGTGGGTTACAGAAGGTTATAGTGGGTTTCAGGTCAGTTAATGTATTCTTGAAACTTCTAAAATAATATCAAATTATTTTCCCGGAATGAGGAATGTGCTACATATACGACTTATTTTAATAAGTAATCTATTACATTAAAATGTTAATAAGTATATCAATATGCCTAAAATCAATTTTATATCTAATAGAAAATGTGTAAGTTAAGAAAAATTTTTGAAATTCTTGAAATTTATGAACTATAATGAAAACATGATTGTAAACATCATGTAAAAAAAGTAATGAATTTATCCTGGAATAAAGGATTTTTTTGTTTTAGAGCTCCCTGCGCTATGAAGATGTGTAACTTTTATAATTTTATGATAAAGAGGGATATCAGTGATTTCCATCGACACCATTTTTGTTAAAATCGGTTAAAGTATTTTATAATTAAAAATTATTGAAAAACGAGTTTTAATAAAACAAGTAAAAATTCTAGTGTTTAAAACATTTGCAACTAATGAAAGCTTTATTTAAAAAATACATTGAATGTTCAGTATTTGATTACAATTCTTAGGCATTTATGTTAAAAAATTTTCAGTAAAGTCGATGGTAATAGCATTCCACAGCTGTCCTGAAGGAAACATCTACACCATTATATTTTCACCACCTTATTATTACGTTTATAACGTATTAAAGTTGTTGGTCTCTTCAAGTTCGCTATAACCTTATTCTACTGTTATTTCTAATCATTTGAAAATGTATATATATATATATATATATATATATATATATATGTATATGTATACATATATATATATATATATATATATATATATATATATATATATATATATACGGAGCAAAAATAAATAAAAAAGTGAGTTCTGAATATTTCGACCACTTCTGTATATCATACAATTCGGTAGAGTCAGTAGTTATTTGTGTATATATGACCATGAAATGTGTTAAATAATAGATCTTGTTTATATTTCACTATTTTGCATAATCGTCCTTATTTATATTAATTTTCATTTTTCATTAAGCACCATAACCATAAGGAGCAGTACTTGTAACTGGCACATAGAAATAACCACTCGTACCGTAATTCGAAGCTGAACCCATATGTATTGTGACGACAAGTTCTGTAGCATACACTCGGCCATAATCTGGTAGGTTCTACCTTGTATGAAGCACCCTATAAAATTATGTCTACTTGTATTTTATTGCCCTTGTCCGTTTACCTTTATCACTCACTGTACTGTATATTCTAGTTCTACTTTTTATTTCATTAAACAATATAAGTTCTACCCGAACGATAATTACATCACCCACTGTATCATTTATATTTCACTGTACCCAACTGCCAGTATTTTAAGTTGTAAACAACAACCAACAACAATACACATAGTCTACAAAACAAGTAAACAAGCTACAATAACAATACACATAAGGGATCAAATAAGTAAACAACATAAAATAACAATGCACAAAAGCATTATTTTGTTGGTCATGGATTGAAATAATGATACAATAACAACCCAACTAACCAGAAATTTCGATAATAATATCGCCTTCGAACATTTGACAGACATTTCTATGACAAAACATTCGAGAACAACTATCATTAGCGATCCGAATATGAGCTCCTTGAGCTCACGCGTCGTTTACCTTGTGGCAGCAAATCTTTTTGTTCTCGAAGGTGCGGTTATTGTATTAATAGTGAATCTTTAGCGATATCAATAAAGCGAAACTTAAGAATATTAGTTAATGATTCAATTTCAGTATCAAAAAATGTTAAAAATTGTTCGAAATCGATATTGCCGACGACTTGTGATTATTATCATTTGCTATAGTTCCAAAACAATAGTTTTCTATTTTGTTTCATTTCCATTTTGTTCCAAATTTAAAATTAACAGCTGTTTTAATTTTTAAAGATATATTTTATTTCAAACTTAACACAATATATAAAATAATAAAAAATATACATATTTCAAAGATAATAATTCAGGCGTGGTAAATAATTGAAGCATTTTGTCCAAATTTCAATTTCGAACAGAGGACTCTTCAATGTTTTTTTTACAATAATATTATATTTTCTGCTGCTCAAAACAGAATATTTTAGAACAGAATTTCCTGAATTAATTAAATAAATTACATATTTATTTCCCATACATTTTGACACTTGCGAAATTACATAATTTTTGTGTAATTTCGGCGAAATTACATTGAAATTACGATGTCCATTTCCGTGCAACTCTGTACATGGTTGGAAAAAATACTTTTTTTTCAACTAAGTACTGCATGTTTCAACGGTGAGAAGAAAAAAAAACAATTTACAGCTGATCTTAAATTTAAACTCAAATCTTAAAATTAATTATTAAAGTGATTTTGCAAAATGAAACCTATCCTTTTTACATTTTTAATTGTTGCAAATTAATAATTTCCAATTTAGTAAGTAATTGTTTCTTATTTGTTTAAATTTCGAAATACTTTATTTACCCCTATAACAATTTAAAATGTAAACAATAAGTATCAGCTGTTCACGAAATTACATCAAATGTTATCTAGCCAGTATGAACACTCTAGATTTCATTCGTAATTTCGGCATAAAATTTCGTAATTTCGCGCCGGTCTGAACAAGGCTTTATATTGTTTTTTTCAAATTAAGGTTCCATTAGTGATTAACGAACACGAAGTGGATTTTACACAGATTAGTATAAAGCCTACACAGTTTCAACTAGCGGTTGTCGAATACGAAATTGGAATATGTAAATCAATTGTAGTTAGTTATCGTATTGAAGTAGTGGTTAAGGCATGGAATACTTGTTGACTTCCTGCTAGTGGTACTCTAACACGACTCAGGGTGGTAACAAGGAAGCAACGAGCTATAACGGAGCTGAAGGAGCGGGTGCAACTGCAGAAGTAACATTTATTTAACAACTAAACTTTGTTTACATTTTAGTTTAAAGAAATAAAGGAAAATTTTTATATTTAGCAGCTATGATCTAAGTGTTCATATTTTCTTATAACGGACCCAGGACAAGGCTGAGCATACCGCAAATTTAAATCGTTACAGTATAGAACTGTTAGTATAATTTCGTTTTATAAAAGGAAAATTAGTTTTACGTATAGCTTCAGCATAATAAATACAAAATATAGTAAATTAACTGGAAGCAACTGCCAGTTAAATTAACACCACAGCGTGGTAAGATCCAAGAAGCCCAATGTACCACCATTTTTTTTTTAATCGATTCTAAATAGTTGGCATCTGTACTACAGAAACGATTTTTGCAATCAAAATAACTAAATAAGGGAAGAACGGGATCTAAACCGTATATGGAGTGAATTTTAACACGTTATACTAATTTACGAGCATTACCAGAAACTTGAGCACCCAGACTATGACCAATAAGACCGAGAGAAGTAAAAGGCATGCCAACTTTTTCATTTAAGTTTATATAATTAGCCACAAATTGACCTACAGTGGGTACATCATAATGAGCACTGGCATAGTTAATGATGACTGTACTAGAACTCTAGTCTATACAAAAGACATTATAAGAACCAGTGGACTAGATAGCCGTACGTATTTGAACATTAACTTCCGACCTATAGTTGTTGTTCTAGCCATAAATAACAAAACGTCTAGGATTATTCTTTTTGAAATAAGAAGAGGCATCATTTACAAGAATTTGCTTGGGAGTTGTGGGATCAGAATTGGTATACAAATAGAATTTTACTTGTACAGCATATGGTTCAATATTAATTCTTTGCTGGTCATATTTTTAATGAGACATCTACTGCATTGAATTGTGGTATAAACCAACCTTTTTATTTATCCAAATTAATACTGGCACTCGAAGCTAACAGAAAAGAACAAGACAATTGTTTAAGAAATATTATCACATTTCATAGGAAAAAATAAAACTACCCCAGCTAGCTAGAGTAATAAGTAGCAAGCGAACTAATAACTATTTTGAAATAAGTTCAATCAAATATTGCCTAACATGTTTAAAAACTATCTTTTATTTATAACAATTTATAATAAAATTATCTTTATCAAAATTCAAAATTTATCTACATATTAGTTAGCTGCTAGAAAATTATTTTATGCGTTATCAAACATTAACTCATCAGAAGAAGAAAACTGCACAAAACTGCTTCAAACAAAAATTCAAAAAAATAAAAAAAATTATTAATAAATAATAAATTACAAACACCTGTAGTAGCTATTTTAAATTAATAATCTAATAAAATTTATAATTATCTTTAAGTATTTCAAAAATCACGATGGTACAAAAAAATCTATAATTTCTAAGTTCTTATCTTCTTTTAAAAACAATTTGTAACACGCCCACACTTCTCTACTTACCTTTCATTAATCTTATCTTATTGAAAATATTTAGTTAGCGCAACTATAGCAGTTGTTTCTGATAAGATTTTAAAATCTACAACTTTTTGTTTTGTTTGCAAGTTCGTGTTGATTTGGTGACTTTTAAATTGTATTTATTTTAAAATTACTATAATCGTTGTTTTTTAGATTTATTTCTTCCTTTAACAGTCAATTTATGATGGCAATTGTATTCTAAAGGTTTTTGAAGTTCAAAAACTTTTACGATTTTATTGACTGCTATTTCTGCAAATGATAAGAATTGATTTATAAATCAAAATGTGTTAGATACGTAAATTTTTTTAAAAGTTATGAGTACAAAAATGTTTTTGAGATTCTCATGAGAATTTAATACACAGAAAAAAATATTTCATAAATTTTTCAATTAACACTGCTGTTTGGTTTTATACTAAAATTTAATTAGAGGATTTATTTATTCAATCATTTCTGTAATAAATATTACAATTTTTAAAAATTTGTTCCGTTCGATGTTTTCTTTCACAGACAGATAGGGACATCAGTGGAATAAGTTATTTAAGGCATCATCTTAGGTAGGTTGGTATAAATACGTATAATTTTTTGTAATATTTCCTGTTTGTAGTTCAATATTTTTATACTTGTTCCGTCAATTTTGTGACGACCAAAAGCCAGGTTTTCGTTTTTGCTTACATGAATATATTCTGTATTAATAAGTACAGAATTAATTTGAATATCATTATTTTTTTTATTTAATTATTGTTATAATTATTATAAAATAAGTTCTGTTTTATTATTCAAATTTAAATCACAATTTAAAGTATAGTTGCATTAAAGTAATTTAATACCGTCATGACATCTGTCGCTCAGTAGAGAAATATATGTAAAATAGTACGATAGATTACAACACTGATCACCTAATAAAAGCAGCTGATATGTAGCTTGTGAAGATACAACGTTAATATTTGACGACTTTTACAAATATTTGCTTTGTATAATGTGAACACGAAATATTTTTACAATTGAAGCAAAATAACAGCTGATTTTGGACAAACAAAGCTATTTGCCCCTATTCTCAAAGTAGCTCTGGGTTGGGGAACAACTCTCGCGTCACCGTAATTATTTCTTAAGTACAGTCAGGCGTGTTTTTGTTGTATGGCCTATGAGAAATATATTACGTCTCACCCCCGCATTGACTAAGTGTTTGTTTTCATCTAACTGTATTGTATTACGGTTTTTCGTGGCTTACATTTGTCACATGCAATCGATTTTGTTAATTTTACTTTTGTAAGATTGGATTTGGTGCAGTACCACACAAAACTATTAAACTCAGGGAACTGAATTCGGAAACTACACGAACGTGTAGATCGAGTGGATAATTTGCGAAGAAGGCTTCTTTTGGATGTAGACCCTAGTTTAGTAAACTTTTAAAATTCAAAAAAAAAAAACTATTTGCCCTTAGTGTGAACACAAGTTGTAAAACATTTGCCACTATTTTAAGCAAATTTTTGTTTGATCTTACATTTATTGTGTAAAATATATATATCTATATATATATATATATATATATATATATATATATATATATATATATATTATGTACACAATCTTTAAATTTAAAGCAAAATCGTCATCAATTTATGTTTTATCTATTCAAATATAGTATTTTAAATAAAACATTAATATCAATATTTTTTTATTATTCAAACCATAATAATACTTGTTATTTCTTATACAGCTGAAAGTGGCTTGCAAAGAAAACAGTGTTGTTTTGTGAAGACAGGGAGGACTTTTTTGTACATAACAAGAAAAGGAAACAGGGTTGTTCTTGTGTATAAACGTAAATTATTTATAAAAAAATTAAATATATATTTCTTAAAGTAATTTTTATTAATGTTCTTATTAAATCTTGCAATTAATCGAACGTTATTAGTTTGTATTACCTTTATTATCTAAATACTTTACTTTGTAAATTTTATAAATATTTGTATTTAAAATAAATAGCAATGCATTAAATAAAAACGTTATAAATATTACATTGACATGCAAACATTCAGAAAATCCCTCAGAAGTTTATTCTAAATTGATTAAAACATAATAAAAAATAAAATTTTCCTATAAATTAATTTAAGAATTGATGTCAAATAAATTTATGGTTGTTGTCTATTTAAATAATTAATTTTGAGTAAATAATTTGCATCTAATCTGAACTTTCTCATATATTGCAATATTTAATAGCTGTTTCATAAAAAAAAATTAAATAAATAAGCGTAATATGAACAAATAACCAACTCTGGTGTTTAGTCTCAAAAATGGCGTGAAAATATGATGAAATATTTCGTGTCAAATATTTACGTAATCTGAACTTAGCTGAAGCATATGAGCAATATAAACAGATTGTTCGACGGCGTCGAAGAATTATGATCAGGGTTGCTAGATATTTTTTTCGCCAACCCCAAAAATTTTCCGAAAAAAATCCCCACTCGATAAAAAGCAAGACGCTTTTAACAAGTACTTGTGCTTTGTCTTTATACAAGTACATGATATAGGTATTATACTTCATATTCACCATCATATAAAGCAAAAGAATTAGTACTATATATAACTAGAATTAAAATTATTCAACATGTCTGATAAAATTCTTGCCAACATATTATATTAATATTAACATTTTAATGACCAAGGTAGTATTTGTGCAAAACCTTTGTTTTATTATTGTTTATTCTTGATGTATAAAAGTGAAAAATTGTTGAAAAAATATATTAAAATACACCAAAGAGAATATATTTAATTGGAAGCAGTATTATGAAATTTTCCAAAACGATTTTTGTCCACAAAAATATGTAAACAAACGCATCATATTACTAAAAAGAAATTAAATTTGAAACGAACATTAAGAAAAACAAAACCTTAAGAAAATGACAAATGACATGTTTTGCTCTTTTCCTGAAAAAGTGAAAATTCACAATCAACTTTATAATATTTATCATTAATAGTCATTAATATTAATATCATAATATCCCCCAAATTTTTTATTACTTTTAAATAGCTTTTTAAAATTTATTTAAATAAGACAGGAAAAAAACTGCAACTTTAATCAGATTAAATGCTATCTTGAAGATTGGCTTTTGTTAAACTTGTAACTGAAAATATCCATTCGACACATGCGTTGTTTGTAGGAATCATTAGTATATTAAGGACGGCTTATGTAAGTTCCTTATAATGACATATACATGTACCATCATTAAAATTATATACTTTTATCCAAAATTCCAATTTTATTAACTAAACAAAAGACACAATTATTACATAATTTCAACGAAAAAAAATCCCTAAAATATTTTATATATCCTCCAACAAATTCCCTAATCTTCAAACCAAAATGCTCATCGTTTTCTGCAACAAAACTTCTCCAAATTTAGTTTTAAACCCCCAAATCTGGCAGCTATGAGTATAATTTTGAAAATAAAGTCCAAGTTCACACTAGGCGACAAGGCGCAGCGACACTCATTGTTCTTGTTGTTGTTACAACAAAACAATGGCTCCAAAACATAGATTACGATGAAAAATTACCGAAATATTTAAACTTGAATAAAATAGTATTTAAAAAATCATAGAACATTTTACTAAAATCTTCATTTCACGAGAATGAAAACTAATTTTAATAAACTTTTTACTGAATCCATATTAGTCAAGATGTGCCCAAATCGCAAATTGTATTTTTGGATATATTTTAAAAATGATCCACCTGACGTGCACGAAATAGTTGAACCGAAATACATTGCGGATTAGTTTCGCAACATACACTAACTGCCACTTGAATAAGAAATCACATTTTTTTAACTTTAATTAAGTATATCTCTAAAACTAAAGTTCAGAAAAAAATTATTTTTTACGCAACCAAATTTCAAAGTATTAGCTTTAGTTTTCTGAAAAAATTAAAAATATACATATTCCGTTATAGTAAAATTATGCATTTATTTAAAGACATGTATTTCTGTGGTCACTTGAATAAGGAATTCTTTTAATATTAATCATTAAGGCAATGATTTGAATTTCTTTCAATATAAACGGCTAGAGAATTTTTAATTTGAAAATTAAATTTATTCAAAATAATAACTCTGAAAAGAAAAAATTCTGATTTTGAAATCACAGGGCCAGAATTCGGTCCCAATAGCCAAAAACATTAATAGAGGAAAGACAGTTGTGTACAATTATTTAAATAACGTGGAAAGAAATGGGAAAAACATGAAAGGGCGGAAGAAAATGTCAAAAACTCGAAAAGAAAGACGAAAAATTCTTAGAATTGCATCAAATTCTGCCAAGTCGGTATCAAAAATACGTGAAAAAAGTGGAGTCAGTACCAGTCTAAGAACAGTGCACCGTATTTTAAAGTCGTGCCCATATATAATCCGACGAAAACTGCAAAAAAACACCACTTAATAAAAAAGGCAAATCACAACGTCTACAGTTTGCCAAAAATACAATCACATGGTCCGACAACTGGTTTAAAGTTGTATTTTCTTTTGAAAAAAAGTTTATTATTGATGGTCCCAACGGGTATAAATATTACTTCCATGACCTAAATAAGGAGGAATTATGTTTGAGCCGCAGATACTGCCGAGAGGGCGGAATAATGGTATAGGGTGCCATTTCGTACTATTGTACCATAGAATTGGTTTTTGTATCCAACAAAATGACTGTAAAGACTTACAAAAACATTCTGGAGGAAACATTTAATGATTTCTTTGGACCTATACCTTGGATGTACCAATACGACAACGCTCCGATTCATACCGCCAGAGCAGTAAAACAATGGATTAATCAACAAGGTGTTCAACTTTTGGATTGGCCCCCATATTCACCAGACCTAAATCCAATGGAAAATGTCTGGAATTGGCTTGCAAGAAAAGTCTATAAAGGAGGAAAACAATTTGAGACGATAGAATCCTTAAAGGATGCAATAACGGAAGCTTGGAGTTCAATTTCGCTAAATTACTTAGACTCATTATACAAATCGAAGCCAAATCGCATTTTTGAGGTCATTTCTAAAAATGGTGGCAGTACTCATTACTAATTGAATGCTAGAAGATAATAAAACAATGAGTATAGCAAATTTAAACTTTTAAAACCAAAACTGACTTTAAAAAAATATTACATAAAAAAATAAATCAGCGCATCTCCGCCTCCTAACAGAAATTATAAAATATGGCTCCGTTAAAATTTGTAGGACAAATAGTTTTATAAGTAAGCCGAGTTTTAATTTTTTACGCCGTCTGGAAACTTCAGAAATTTGTGGAAAGAGAATACATGCTGAGCAAATAAATAAATTCGCGTATCTCCGCTACCTGATAGAAATTTAAAAATCTGGCTCCGTTAGAATCTGTAGGAGGATGATTAGCTTACATATATATATATCACATAATTCATGTAATTACAATCAACGTATGGAGTTGGAGGTTATGGTTACCAAGAAATGTAATTTCTCTTGGTTTAGTTTGCATATATTTTAAAATTAACAGTGTTCCAATTTCGGCTACAAACAGCATAATTATGGCGCAATAAGGTTGTAGCAGGGAACAAAAAATAATAATATACAAAAAATATTTTAGAAAGGTTGATCATAAATTTAATAATTTCGCCAACAGGATACAACTAAATAATTTAAATTTTAGTAGCAGAAGGATGTAAATATTTCTTAAATACTCAGAAAACCAAAAAAAGTGCTTAAAGCTTAACATGTACAGTAAAGTGCATCAATTTTTATGAAGATAACAAATGTTGTAAATGTACCACCCTAAAATTAAAGATTGATACACTTCCTGTCACTTGAATAAGGAATCACATTTTTCTAATTTTAATTAAGTTATAAATCAGTTATCCCTTCTTGACAAAAAATTACCTTTCTCGTGACACTTTTTTTTTAAATCACCTTTTTCTTCCATTTTTTGAAAATTTTAAACGGTAACCCTGCTTGTGACACTCATAAGCAAGGAAGTAGACAAACACTGGCATCCATTTTTTTAAATTAAAAAGAAAAAAGAAAAAAGTGAAAATGAAAAAATACAATTAATATAATATGTTTTTTAATTAATATTTTGCTTCATTCAATCATCTACTTCATTGATTTTATTAAAATATAATTTTTTATTTCAATTATTTTTTTAATTCATTCAATTAATACATTGCACATAAGAACAACCAAATTGAAACCTTTAGCAAGAAATCAAAAATCAAAAATGTGTTTTGTGAGGACACTTTTCTATACAAGGTTTGTTCACAATATTTGCCATCAACGCTTATGTCTGGTCGTGACTGAAGTCCAAAGTGAAAGAAAAATTTAATACTTTTAAATTAATAGTATTTTTGTTTTACTATGGCATACATTAGAGTGAGAAAATATCATTTAACATTATAATAAAATAAAGAGTTTTTACTATTTATGATAGCAAATATTTTTCAGAACTAGAGTAAAAATTTTTGTACAAAAACGCATTCGCCACGTGGTTAAATTGACAATTTATCAATATATTATAATTCCTAATATTTTTTCAAGTTTTCAAATTTTTAAAAGCAAAAAATTAACATAAATATCCTGAATAATCTATAACTTTTACATGTCCAGTTATATATTCTATTTTAAAATTTTGCGAATTTTAGCGAATTTCGATTTTAGGCTATTTTGAAATGTTTGATGTAACTTTGAATTTTTTAGACCTGCAGCTCACTATTTAAAAAATAATTAAATGAAATTCTATAGTTTTTTTATAAGAAAAATGACTACTGAAATCGGCCTATTATTTCCTATATCCTATACAAAGATTTCCCGAAAAATATATTTAACCGTTTTAAATGACATATATGTATCAGATGTCAGATTTTGATAAAGTTTAGCAACACCACATTTTTGGTAACTATAAATTACTCTGCCTAATTTCATAGGAATTATTCCACATTCGACCACAGTGTCCATATATAACATATCCTGCAATTCACTTAAAGTGCATAAATCATATAATAATTTTGATATCGGGTTCAAATTTGGCACAACTAACTTCTATTTATTAGATTTTATTTATAAGGGGTATCGGAAATGATAACGACACAGTGGGTATGCCTGGAAAAAATTATATTTTCACAAATTTACAATTTCCTAATATGTTAAATAAACTTCAAAATAGTATAATTTTTTGCACGTATTTATATCTATTTTCAATTATTATTTACTTATTTATAAATTTCATATTCACCAAAGAAAAAAATTAAGAAAATAAAAAAAACTATATGAATACTTTCATTGCTTTTCCATTCATTTTGTTCGGTGGGTTACAATATTAAACCATTTTTAAAATCTTTTCAATGATACGTTAAAATACCAATCACCTACGTTTAATGCCACTTTTGGTATACCTTTGCCACTATGTGCCTTATAGGTATGAATTTATTAATTTATTGATTTATTTTTTATTTCTTTTTTTTTAATTATTTTTTTAATCAAAGTCATAAAAGTATTTAATTAGAACAAACACTTTATTATCCAGTTTTTATAATTTAAGGTTATTCATATAATCGGTAAGAAGTGAAAATATATTTTTTTACAATTATTTTATTTCATTTATTTATTTATTTATTTATTTTTTTATTTTTTTTTTTTTTTTTTTTGTAGTTTGTAGGAAACGTGTTTCTGTTATTCTAATTTCTAATTTTTCCAAATAAATTTTCTAAATTTAAAATTTTTATTTAGAATAGTCCGAAGTCGATGGAATCTATACTGGCTCCTGTAAAAAAAAATCCTTTAAAATTATCCCCATGAAGATATCTTTCAGAAAATCTTGGTTTTTCTCATTCGCTGCAACAACGTCCTAAATCAAAAAACGCAAATTTCAAGTTAACATCACTAATGTATAGTAAGTAATGTTTTTTATTAACCGACAAAGTCTTGTGTACGAGTTTTTTATATTGCACGAATGATCGCGACAAAAGCTTTTTGTCCTAATTATATAATTCATTATGCATTACCTGCAACAATGTATTATTTTATTTGTGCGTCGGTTATTATATAGTCAACATTGTAGAAAAATGATTAAATGCATAGAATTTATGTTATTTCTCCATATATTATAAGAAAATATATTTTATTAGAGTTTAATTTAAAGATATATTATTTAATATTGTGATCCTTTTTAACCCGTAATTTTTTATATATATTCTTCTTGTTTTTTGTGTGGTCTGTTTTATCTTTCATGTTTTTTTTTTTTTTTAAATCATTCTGTAACTTTAGAACTACTGGATGTATTTGAATGAAATTTCATATGGTCAATCCTGAGGTGTATTTCAATTAATTTGGATGAGTATAGATTCGGGTCTGGGGGACAAGAGGTGGACTTCCAAACTTGGTCACTTAGAGTATGAAAATTTTTTAAAAGATCGCTAAAATTTTATTTATGATTTGATTGATTATAATTCTTTACAAAAATATCCCTTTTAATTTAAGTGATATTTATACCAAAGTAAGATTTGAACCCATTTTTGGACATGTTTTTTATTTTTTTAACTTATCGGGCTTGACGTTTTTTGATAAATTTAATTAAGAAGTTTAGCACTTTACTATTAATATATTATTATTTTTCAAGTTATAATGATGCCAAATACTTGCATAAATATTTTACTCATTCGTTTAAAAACTAACTAAAACTTGACACCCTTCAGAAAAATTTTCACATTTCTACGGTAAACGTGTGCTGCAGAATTCTATATATATAAGTGCACAGCTGTTTCAAAATGCGTTTTTTTTTATTTAATAAATTTTGAACCGTTAAATGTATTACAATAAAATTTCACATAGTTATTACTGAAGTATGCTTCTATATTTGAGATTATACGCAATATGAAGCATTTATTCCAAAAAGCATGTAGGGGAGATATATCAAAGTTTATTGCATATTTATTAATATTTGTAGAGCTGTCTGCAGGAGTTTGTGAAAATTGTGACTTTTTTCTATCCACATAAAGGGCATGTCCACCCTGAATCAATATTCATAATGGCATTTCATACCTTTCCATCAATCATTGCTAATTGAATTTCAAAGTGTACGTTGATATAATAAACATATATTTCAATGCAAACGGGATTTAAATTTTTAATTGATTGTTTGATTGTATCAACCCAGTTTTGTGTGTATTGTTTACTTTCTTTTATATCTTGAAACCTTATTGGTGGTCAATATACCTTTGATCCTGAAGTTGGAACTTCATAAGAATATGAATGAACTGGAAACATATTTTTATTGTATATGGTCTTGATTTATTGTACTGATTTATTGTACGGATTTATTGTACTGTTATTATATTGATTATTGATTTTTATTGTATATAATAATGTGCTTGAAAGCCAATACAAAATTGTGGAGCAGGAACCAATTTTTTATTGTATATGAACTTAGAAATTAACTGTAAACGGTGCAATTAGAGACAAACATATTGTTGTCAGCGATGTTAATTATTATGTATATTTATTATTAAAATACATAAAAATTAATACACTTACTAACAGTTTCTGGTTTATTATGTAATTAAACCTCATTTTTATTAATATTTATGAGTACGTTTATATTTAAGTATTAATAATATGAATTTTTAAAAACCTTTTCTCTATTGTATTGTTTTCTTTTACTCATTATACATTTAAAATATTTTCATAATATAAAACGCTTATGTAAAATATTTCTATCTAATTTAATTTTAATAAAAATAATCAATTTTAATTAATTCAGTATATTTTGGATATATTTTTAATACGATGCACAGTGCACGGTGGTAAATTCCGGCCAAAAATTAATAACTCCGTTATTTCTCTTCGTAAATTATTTAAATTTGGCATACGGAAGAAAACCACAAACCAAATTTTTTTCGGATACAAAAACGGTATGGCCTCATAAATGGTGACAAAGAAGATTTATGATAAATTCATAATTGATAAATAACAAAATAATTTAACTAGTTTAAGCGTAAGATATAGTAATAAGCTTTCAATGATACATGCTTCGTAAAAATCGGTTAAGTAGAAGAAGACACATAAGCGATTAACCTTACATATAACACATCCAATGGAAATAATTTGTATTGTTGAGAAATTTTCAAAAATATAATAATATTTATCAACATAGTTCCTAAAAATTTAAGGATATAGTTAATTTGGTGGTATATTGACAATCTTGTGTTGTCCACTGTTCTTAGAAATGCTGTATAAGAAGAGTAGTAGGTAGCAAAATTTTGTTGGCACTAACTCATGATACTTAGGAGTATATTATCCTGTTTAGACTCAATCTCTGAAACCTATTGAGAGAATTCTCAGGTCCATTAAAGTTTGAGTTCAAAATGTTTGTGATAATAAATGTAATCAACTTTTCTACAGTTACCAAAACCATAATTTTATGAGCAGTATTTTACACAAGGAGATTGACAGTAAACCAACATATAAGTGGCAGAAATGCATAGCATACTTTGTATATCAAAATTTATACAGTCTTTTTTTTTGACAATGATTAATAAAAAATATTCAAGTTTGAGTCATTATAACTACCAAAAATATATACCACTAAAGAAGTTATAAATCATGTTATCTGAAATGTTGGATTTTAAACGTAATAAAAAGTTTATAAAAAATCTTTTTTCATTTTGGCACTTTCGGCCATAATTTACCACCGTACAGTGGTCCCAAAACAATTTTTTTTTTTTTGGAAATAATTCTGTAACTTTAGAACAAATGGATATATTTTAATGAAATTTAACACTTTTATGTTCTTTGAGTAATAAATTACTAATATTCCAGGTGACCAATTTCGAAGGTTCTCCTCCTGCCCCAAGAACAGCTAGAAACTTGTGCTCCTCCAAATATAGTTTTAGAATACCTCAGCAATAACTATGTGCGCTTTCATTGAAATACATATATTTAACGGTTCAAAAGTTACATAAATTTATAAAAAAAAAAAACACGTTGAAACACGTTCTGTATATAGAATGCTGCAGCACACATTTACCATGGAAAAGAAGGTTAGTTTTTTAAACGAATGTGTAAGCTATTTACACAAGTATTTGTTATCATTGTTAAGGCTATAACTTGAAAAATAATATACTAATAGTAAAGTATTAAAACTAAATTTCTTCATTAAAATTTATCAAAAAAGGTAAAATTTTGATGTTTAGCGTTAATTTGCAAAAAAAAAAAAAAAAATTTAACTTAAATAAAATCTATATAAACAAAGCTATCTTTATGAAATTTTAATATAATATAAAAAACAAAAACATAAATAGATTCCCACTCTTTTCTTCAGAAATACCCAAAATCATAGTTCGGGGAAACTTGTTTTAAAAACTGACTTTTTCAGTAAAATGATAATCTTGTCGTTTTCAGAGGCATGTTTTATTAAATATTTTTTGTGTGTTTAGCTAACATATGTAGGTATGTAACCAAGGTGTTTTTTTTAACTTCGGCTTTCATATATAAATAAATAAAAAATAAAATAAACATTAACGAAATTCCGATAGCGCTACCGGGGAGACTGTTACCCCAAATTCATTCGGATTTGCTTTACAATCATTTACGTTAAGCGTTCTTTTAGAAACATAAAAAAATGTGTGGTCCAGAGAAAAATAATGCATTTAAAGTTAAAAATTGTCATCACCTTTTGAAGAAAAATCACAAAAAATCACAATTTTTTTATATTTTCTATTTCATGAAAATTATTTAGAATTTTGTACAGATGCCAGAGAATAGTTTAGAAAAATTTTACGGCCCATCAAGTAAAAAAGAAACTAAAGAAACATGTCCAAAAATGAGCCAAAATTTTACTTCTCTTAAAGTAAAAAAGATATCTCACTCATGTAAGAGCATTTTTGTAGAGAATTATGAGGACTATCGATCTGTGAATTTTTTTTCGATCAAATCATAACCACTGTGCGACGACAAATAACAATCTCTATGCAATAAGCACACTGAACTGAATAAAAAATCAACAAAACATAGTTATTTTTAAACACAAATTATGTATATTGTTGTTCATACAAAGCAAGTGTTTTGTTGTTAAGTCAAAATAACAATAATATTTTTATGTATTGAATATTTATATATATATATATATATATATATATATATATATATATATATATATATATATATATATATATATATGTATATACATAAATATATATATATATATAATTGTAGAATTGAGTACAAAAATATAATTGCTACAGCCGAATTGTTTTAAAATAAAATATATTCCAAAAAAACAATGTTTGCGATGACAATATATTTTTGCAATGAAAACAATTTGTTGTGGCAACCATATTGCGAAATGTGTTTTTTTTTCTGTGTTCTCTCATAGAACAAACTAAAACAATTTAAAGCCATTTCATTACGACTAATCGTAATGTGTTAGCTTAATATGGATCCTAAACTGTTCAATGAATAAATTCATCATCGTACCCCTATCTAAATCACTATTACTGTATTGCTTCCAAGAAATCGCAATTAACTACGCATATCAAGTACATACAATACATATATAACTTTTCTACTGAAATACAAACACACCTGATACCTTCCATGATCCACTGCATATACTATAGATTAAATTTTTAATTTGCTTTTAATCTAAAAAGACCCCTTTGGTTTTCAAATAAATATTATCAGGAAATATTAATTGGCCAGCAAAATAAGCTCTTTGTGTTAAAGTAAAAATGATAAAAATTAAAATAATAAATTTCTGAAAAGAAGCTTCGGCGTATCGGTATAAAAAGAACTGCGTAAACAAAGAAAATCAGTAAGTAGTATTCGCCAAAATGAAAGTGTTGTTGATTTTAGTTGTTGGCTGTTTAGCGGGTAAAAAAAGCAAAAAGAGATAAAGAAACTAGACAAACAATAAATATAAAATTAATACAAATTTTTCACTTTTAGTATCCGCTTCTATTTTTGACGAAGATGAAAGTCGCATTAATGGCGAGAATGGTTGGTATGTACCACAAGAAGATGGTTCATTCAATTGGGTAGATAAAGAAGTAGCTGAGGAGTATCTAAAGTCTATGGAAAATATTGAAACCTTTGGCTTGTCTACCGCTCCAGTCAAATACTATTTGTATACGAAAGAAAATCCCACCAAGGGTAAAAAGATTACTGCCTCCACTAAATCCATTGATGCCTCCAACTTTAATCCTGCAAATCCCACCAGATTTGTTATACATGGCTGGACTCAAAGTCACCTCTCGGGCATGAACAAGCATATACGTAATGCCTGGTTAAGTGTGGGTGATTATAATGTCATCATTGTTGATTGGGCTCGTGCTCGTTCTGTTGACTATGCCACCTCCGTTTTGGCTGTATCCAAAGTTGGGAAAAAGGTTGCCAGCATGGTTGATTTCTTGGTGGAAAACTATAACATGTCTTTGGATACATTGTATGTGATTGGACACAGTTTGGGAGCTCATGTTGCTGGTTATTGTGGCAAGAATGTTAAAACCGGTCAAATTCATACCATCATTGGTTTGGATCCTGCTTTACCATTGTTCAGCTATGATAAGCCCAAGAAACGTTTGTCCTCCACTGATGCTTTCTATGTCGAAACCATTCAAACTAATGGTGGTGAATTGGGATTCTTGAAACCCATTGGCAAAGGTGCTTTCTACCCCAATGGAGGTAAATCTCAACCTGGTTGTCCCTTAGATATTGCTGGTATTTGTGCTCATGGTCGTTCGATAACTTATTATGCCGAAGCTGTTGTTGAGGATAATTTTGCCAGTATTAAGTGTGGAAATTACAAAGATGCTGTTGCTAAAGACTGTGGTTCCACTTATAGCTCTATACGCATGGGTGCTGACAACAATTCCTTTATGGTAGCTGGTGAATTTTATGTACCTGTAAATAAAAAGGCTCCTTTTGGTGTTTTGGCTTAGTTTAGTAAATCGACATTGTTTAATGATGTCCCAGATTCAACGCAGCATCCTTTTTTTGCTAACGGACCTTTTTTATATTTTTCATATTTACTTTTATTCAGTGTTTGATAAAGTCCAACTGCTACCAAGTTTTTTTGGATTAGTTAAAACTACAGCTACTGAAAATTGTCAGTAGTGGTAGTAAAAGCATTTATAATTATTGTAGTCCAACACTTTCAATAACTACTGCTACTCGACAAAAAAAAATAAAATTTGAAATGGAGCAGAAGCTATAAAACATGTAGCTCATATGCAGCAGTAGTTTTAAAAATAAAATATTTGGCAACCACTCCATTTGTAGTTCAATTTTCATAACTACTTCCCTTAAAATATTTTTTATTTTTTCTGCTACCTTCACAGTGTAGTTGATATTAACAGAAGAGGTAGCATCAAACTGGTAGCCATAAGTAGCAGAAAAATTGGTTTTTGAAGCAGCACTAAACATAGAACAATGAGAAAACAGTTAAGGTGTACCGTGTTTTTATAAAATTGTGTGAATATTGCCATATTATTTCATTATGTTATATATTAATTGGACTAATGAATTTATTTATCTTTTTTATAATATAAAGGAATAATATTTTAGTTTGTATTACATTTAAACACGTTACGTTAAATCTTATATAACATATATTTATAAAATTTTTAATAAAATTTGAGTTTAAAATTAAGAAATAAATCTTTAAAATGATTTGTCATAAAAATAATTAGTGTTACCATATGTATGAGAGTTTAAGGGATTAAATTTTATATGAAATTTATTTTAGCTGAATATTTTTATTTTTTCATTCATATTTAAAGTTTAAAATATTTAAGTCGTACTTTTACATATTTAGGAAATTTTTATAAAATAAACAATATGCTAAAATAGCTTTTCTCAATATATGAAAATGTCAACATTAATATATTTGTAAAATGAAGGGCAATGTCCAAGTGTTTACACAAACAAGGAGAAGAAATAAAACCAATATCGTAGTGTAATGAGAAAGTGACCTCGTAAAACCAGCTGATTTACAATTTTTTTATGTGCGTACCGCGCGAAGCTGTCAAATTGTTTTTGTATTTCTTTGTAAAATTTTTACCACTTTCAATTACTCTTCTTTATTTATCATTATTTTGTATTTTATAATTTGCATTAATATTTTTAAGCACCTTCATTTTTTATTTAAATTACTTCAACTGCTAACTTTACTGCTAACTCTGATGCTCCCTCTGCTTTCTATTGCTACTTTATTTACTACTGTTAAAACTAAGCAAAAAAGGTAGCAGTTTTCTTTTATGAATATAGTTAAAACTATAATTACTTGCATGTGAAGATAGCAATAGTAATAAAATTATAAAAACTACACTACTTTCAAAATTGTAGTTTTTTACTACAAAAGAGTTTAATTAAATGAACGACTACTAGTTTAAACATTTTTAAACCACAATTTTAGTTATTTTTTGCTGCTACGACTATTTGGAATGTAGTTTTCCAAATTCTGCTTTTATTTCATTTTTCATGTACTAAATATAACTTTGTCTAGCTCAAAACAGGCATGTAACTAGCACTCTAGTGTTGTCTATCAAACAGAAGAGAACAAAAAACATTTACATTTGAACAAAATTAAGAACAAAATAATTACAAATAGAAACATCGAATTTAACAAAACATACATTGAATTAAAATTAAACAGAACAAAATAAAAAATAAAAATAACAAATTAAAAGTATTTTATTTAAAAACGAACAATAGATAAAAACCAACAAGCATTTTTGATGCAGCAAAAAACATCAACAAAAGAAGAAAAGTTTATGAAATAAAAAATACTAGAGTTGGATTGTTCATGAACGAACATATTCAATTAAACAATTCAATTGAACAATTCAATTATATGAACAGTTTGAAGTTGTTCCGTATTCTTGTTCCATTTTGTTTACTTTATTCATTTTAATCATTTAATACGTTTAAGTCATTTACTAATATTTAAATGACTAATATATTATATTGGTCTATTTGGGACCAAATTTTTTATTCAAAATATATAATTAGTTACAAAATATATCAAAAATTATTTTAGTTTGTAATAAAGTTAAAAAGTCAATTGCAATTTTTAAAATTTCATCGCTCTAGGCCGTCTGCCTCGACCCTATCCTGCTTTATGTATATATATATATGATTATTTCTACATGCTACACAAGGAATGACAAACGCAATATACCCCGCATAATTTTTTGATGACGGATATAAAAACATTTTTCGAAAATAAATAAAAATAACGGATCTACATTTTTTGAAAGCAACAGCAAACCCATCGGCAAAAGATCAAACCTGCAGATATTTGGACACAAGTCAAAATGACATGTATATATGAAGAGTGTAAGAAAAAAACAAAAAGGTAACGGAAAACCTCTTGACAAAGAAAAACTTCGTGATCGTTGCAAGAAAATTCTGTACATTTATAAAACTTGTTTAGCATCACTTAATGCTGAAATTGAAGCTTTATCAACCCCTAACAATGACGCGAACAAACAAGAGCGAATTTCTTCTGTTGAAACACCACCGCTGGAAAATAATAATTATATTTCTTTAGTGCGGCAACCACCTTGTGATACGGGCACACTTTTTAGATATTTTGAAATCTGACTAACATTTCGCTATCTTTTCACAGTGCGTCTCGGTAAAATTGAAAAATTATTTCATTTAATAAAAAAGACTGGAGGAGATGCTAGGAAAACAGATTCAAATTCCCCATTGACCAACGAAGGGTTCGAGATAGCCCGGAAAATCTAGTTGCCCAATATGAAAATAATCGGATTCAAGTTAATGAGCAGCTGAAAATTTTATTTGATCTTCCGGCAGTAACCGAAGACTCAAGGCCTTAAAAAACTGATAATGGCTGTATTTAAGCACTAAATGCCTTAGGTATAGAAACAGGTACTTGGGACCCCCTTTTGGTATATCTATGTTCAACTAATCTCCCTCGGATTCTTTTGAAAGAATTTGAAAGTTCTCTTCACAAAATTAAAAAAGTTTCAAATTCCGAAAAATTTAATACTTTTTAAACTCATAACCCGTGACCATTACACAATCAACCACAAACTCCGTTCAACATGGACAAAAATCAAAATCTTTCTCAAGGAAAAAAGATATTCATGCATTGCAGACAAAAACGAGTCAGACAAATATGAGTCTAAAAATAAAAAACATTTTGCTTCAAATGGAGTACAGAAAAGAAACTCAAATGTCAAATACTAACATTGTAAAAAATCTCATCACTTGCAATCTCGCCCAAAGTTTTTAGAACAAAATGTTATTGATATATGTCATATAGTACGGGTCACAAATTCTTATTATAATTGCCTCTCAGAAGACCGCAGTGTCAATGACTGCAATAGTAAATACAGTTGTAGGTTATGTAATCAAAGACACAATACTCTATTACATAAGAGATCAAAAACACAGTTCAGAATTGTGATGCGACACATTCTAGTACAAGCTCAACAACACAAAATCATAATATAGTACATATCGAAACTAGAGGTGAAAGATACCAGGCAAGAGCAATCATCACATTTAAGAACTAATCAAATCCACCAACTAAACGAAATTTAATACACGTTATGGGTTTAAGTTAAACGGTTTCAGAAACCTTAAGAAAAGTCTGTTCATTTAACTTTTTCACTAGGATGGACTCCAGATTTAAATTAGAATTATGAACACCAGTCTTAAAGTCTCTTTCCCTAAAGAGACTCCTAAAGTAGAATTTGAAAATTCTCATTTTAATCAAATCTGGCCCAACGACTTTCTAATAGGCCTCAACTTAGGCCACTCCATATAGACTGCATCGGAGAGTCTAGTAGATCGCTTTCGACACAAATAACAGTATTTGACTGGATTGTGGAGGCACCAATATCTACAAACACGCATCGAAAAACTACAGTTTCGCTACTCAACACATCGTCCCTTGATCAAATCCTCACACGATTCTGGAAGGTGAAGGAAACTCCAAAAGAGATTTTGAGGTTAGATGAGGGCAATTTTTGTGAAAATCATTTCAAAGCAACCACGTATAGAAATGACTCAGCAAGGTATATTGTTATCATACCGTTTAAAAATTACAAAGAAATAGGCACTTCCAGAAACATTTATCTGGCCCAATATTTAGGAATGGAGCGTATGTTTAACAAAAAAACTAAAAAAAAAATACAACATGTGGTCACACTTCAGGAAAATATCTCCCTTGGAAATCAACAAAACCCCAAATTATTACATTCCGCATCACACATTAATAAAACCTGAAAGGGTAACTACAAAAATTAGAGTAGTTTTCAATGCTCCAAGTCCGTCTTAAAATAAGAAAAGTTTGAACGACATTTAATATCCAGGATTTTGTGCTTGTAATACTGAAGTGGATATTCTTCCGATTTGTGTATAACACCGATGTCACAAAAATGTATCGACAATATCAAAGGATATTATTTCGAAAATCTGGCCATAGGAACCATTCTTCAACTAGCGGAAGATGTCAAATCAACTCACCCTCTGGCAGGCGGCTACACTTTGAATGACGTACAGTGGCTCAGAATCGTTTTTCATAGGCCAAATTCTATAACTTTTGAATCGATAGAGATGTTTTAGATTTTTTTTTAATGGGATGTTTTCTTGATTTGTTTCTCCAGTTTTAATTTCATTAAAATCGGTTCAGCAGTTGTTAAGAAATTTAAGGCTAAATACAAATTTTTTTATTTTCATAGCATTTAGTATAAAAATGCAGATTTTTTTCATCAAATTTACTTATGAAAAGAGTTATAAGCAGATAAAAAACATTTTAATAATACCCAGGATAATTGTGTGAACAGGTTCCCAGTTTATCAATTCCCGATCAGATTCCACTAGAATCGGTTGTTTTTGGACAAAAAATTACAGTTTTTTAGTGTTTATTTTGTTTTTTTTTTTTTTTTATTTGAATAATATTAAGGAAATTTTTTTTTATTTTTTATAATAACTAAAAGTTTTTTATGTTTATTTTATTTTTTACTTAAATAACAATAAAAGAAAATTATAATTATGATTCATGCGGTTGTAAAATAGCCTGCAAATATTCCATATTTAGTTATGTATTATATCTGTCCTCTAGCAGCTGTTCTACTTCTTCATTTAAGTCCCGATGTTCTACTTTCCATTGACTTCGAATGCTACAGATGAGTAGATCTGAAGTTTCAAATAATATAATAAATAGATTTTCATTTGTATTTTGTGATATTTTTGTGGCATTGTGTTCTCTATAGAATATGTAATCCTTATTCTTTTATTCCTGGGCTTCCTCTGATAGATCTCTAAGTGGTACTAAATGATGCTTAATGACATTTTCTCCATGGTAAAGGATTTTGTGACTTGTTGCAGACATATTTCTCCATGGATATTTGGTTGAATATAGTCGTTCAGTTTCCTTCGCATAATCACCAAGTTTTCAATTCGGTGATCATGCAAATTGTTCATTGCACACAAGTACATCGATAATCGTTTCAAATCTTAAAATAAAATTTACTTCAACACCTGTTATTTCAGATGTTCTTTCGGGATCTGAAAATAACCTTCTTGCTGTGTTCTCATCATTCGTCTTGCTTGATCCCTTATTTGAGAAATTCATCCTGAAGATGTTTCGTTTTTAAACTTCTTAACTCATTATTGGTGTTGCTGTTTTTTATTGATTCTGTAGGTTTAAAATCAAAATCATTACTCATTTTTAATATGAGTTCCATGAAAAAATTTTGTAAGTAATTTCATTCAAATGGAAAAAGTGTTTTACAGACGGATCCAGACAGGTAAAAAAGTATATATGTTGTTAAAGAGAACACTTTCACCTTTCTTCTGGTAGTAAAATTTGTTTAACCCCTTTTGACACTCAAAAGTTCTATTCCACTAAAATTCAAATTTGACTAAAATATAATAAGTGAGAAAACATTTAATATTACAGTAGATATAAACGTTATAGTGACACATCATACCATTTCTTAAAGACTATTATACGACTAACATAACAGTTTGGGAGTAATGATTAAATTTACAAAAACACATTTTTTATAAAATAACATAAAATATTTGTCTTTAACAGCATGCCAAGCCCAGAATTACCAATGTTTTAATCTAATTTTTTGGCCGTCTTAGTTTCTATGTGTTTACTATTGAATGGCATTAAAATTTTGGAAATCGGTGTTAACAGAAGATTGGACTTTTGGCCAATGAAATTAATTTCTGAGCCACCGTGCGACGCCGTAAAATCCCGAAATGAACTATTTTAAAATCTGCTGGTTTGGAGCTGATGAAATGGACTTCAAATGATCCACTAAAGATCTAGGATTTACCAAAAGAGACCCTACTACCTATCGATTGGTACATTTTGTCCGAAAAAGCTGGAACAAAGCCACTGGGAATAAAATGGAGTATAACTTCGGATTCATTTATATTGACCGCTCGAGTTATTGAATTAAAAGAAACATACACAAAAAGAGAAGTTTATTTACAATTGCCAAATTCTTTGGCACTACTGGATGGATAGCTCCGGTATTATGCAAAAGATTTGGTTGAACAAAGTGGACAGGATATATTGAAACCCTTGTTGTTTTAGATAGCAGAAATTTATAAAAAAAATATCTGAAAATTCCGAAATGGATTCAATATAGCCCAAATTCTAATAACGAAATTCACGGTTTTAGTGATGCCTGAGAAAAAGCGCTCAACAAAATCACTTTCCAGACGAATATAAGCATTTGAAGCACAAACAAAAAATATCTTCAAACAGTAGCTTTTTAACGTTAAATCCCTTTATGGATTGATTGAGAATTATTCGAGCTAATGGACGACGCGTTCAATCACCAGCGTTAATGTATAATGAACGCTACCCAATACTGTTACCTCACAAAGTTACACCACATGGAGACAATCAACTTATGATTAGAGTAATACGCTCACAATATTGGATCTTCAGATTTAAACTCTTAGTTAAAAGCATGACTCATAATTGAAAAAATTGCGTGTTGTACAAAAAACACACACAAAATCAAATTATGGCTTATTTACCACCCAAGCAGACAATCCTATACAGACCATTTGCTACAACAGGAATAGACTATGCAAGACCCTTTGACGTTAGAAACTTCACCGGAAGAGCATTTCTAATTACTAAACGGTATGTCTGCATATTTGTATGCTTTGACACTAAAGCTGTATATTTAGAAGCGGCAAGTGACTTGTCAACTCAACCATTTCTATCCGCTTTTTCCCGATGCATCGGAAGACGAACATGTCTCGCAAAATTTTTCCGATAATAGTAAAAATTTCTTCGAAGCATAATGACTCATTAGAAAAGATAGTCTAGAGTTTATAAAAACTCTTCAAAATCAATTACACGAAATTCAAATTTAAAGAGCTGTCTATAATTCTTTGTCATATAGAACCGTGCCTAACAAGCACAACGACCCGAGCATTGACAACATTCCTGCGGCATATGTTTAAAAGACCACCCAATATGCACCTATAAGGAGTTGTTAAGCTACACACCTATAGAGTGTTATGAGCTAATAACAGTCAAAAAAGATTGCGTTAATTGCCTTGCACGATCTCACAAAGTAGAAGAATGCAAAAGTTCTAATAGATGCCATACCTGACAAGAACGTCACAACACATTGTTACATGATGCCTTACATAGTGTCTACATTAGAGATTTTTTTATCAAGACAAACGTCAAACTTAACGCGAATTTGTGGAAGGTGGCAACAGTTGCACAAACACAATAATATGGCGTATTTTATATATGCAGTTTGACAACTGTAACAACCAAAATAATAATCAACTGTTTAACTAACGTTACCTTGTATATATACGTACTGATTTTGACGTTTTTTTTTTGATAAAAATTTGCCTAATGTAGACACTAGGTAAACGTAACAAGAAGAGCACATCCGTAGACTCAGAGCCCAAACACAAGCGGGCGGCGGTAGTTGTTTTCAGTTCACAGAGAGAAGTCCAAATTAAATGATGGCGGAGACAAACACGGCTTTTTACATACATTTTGTTTTTGTTTATTCAACCGCAAAGCTCATGATAACAGCAAAACTACATGCATAATAAATTATTTTCTCCCTCTCTTAAACTCCAATATAAAGCAAAGTTTCCTTTCTCTTTCCATCTTATATAAATTTAACGTACAGAGAGCTTTTGAGAAACAGTTGTGAAAATAAAATAAATTTTAATTTTGCGCGGTTTCGCTGTTCGCTAGCTTGTGTTTCAGTACTCAAGCACAAAAGGTAAAAACATTCATATCTTATTACAAGCAAACATTTACTTCATGCAAATAGGAGAGAAAAATTGTTCTGTATTGAAAAACAAAAACAATGTTTGACTTAACATTTCCATATAAATTTCAGTAATATTAGACTTAAATATATACAATGAATTACATTTATTTTTCTAGTAAACATTTTCTAAAGTTACTTAATGCAAATTTAGTTTTTACGCATTACCTATCATTTACCCTTTATATTTGCAATTTCTTTTTCATATCTGTCGATCTTAACCGAATACATTTTAGCTCTTAAACCAATGAATTTCTTTATTATTTTACCATTGTATTCATCTTTTATCATTCCTAGTACTTTTTAATTCAGAAGAGGAAATTGAAAGCATTCTCTTCTAAATATGCATTCGTGTCGAAATATCAGATTATATCGATTTTTATAGCCTTGAATATAAATTCTAAGATATATTCTCAAATATTGAGGATATTTAAATTTTATCATCGTTATACTGAACAAAATAGCAACAATAGGCCATTAAAAATGTAGAAGTTAATATTTAAAGACTTCTTAAAACTTAATTTTTTCTTAATCTTATATATTACAAATTCCTTAAAGAAATTAAGAAATCGTTTAAGGATTTATAGCAAGTTCAGTAATATATACAATATTTCTTTATTAAATTGTCAGTATTAGTTGTATGTTCATTATTTTAAAAAAATCTTTAACCAATGTTTTATGTTCACGAAACATAGTTGCTAATAAATTTGTTTAAAAATTGTAAAATTTTGAGAAATAACATTCAAAATCGTCAACAGGTAATTTTTTGAACTAAAAATTTTTAAAATAACCATAAAACTCATTCTGGTGAGTTACGAAAAATATTTTATTAATATTTCTGTTATTATATTATTAAAATAATAATAATATAGTTATATTTTATTACCTAAAAATATTCATGAACATTTTTTAATCAATATTATTATTAACCTATTATTTTCCGATTAAAATTAAGTTGGGAAATTAATGAATGAAATGAATGAATGAAAAAGTTATTATCAACATCTTAAGCTGTTTTGCTGCTAGGTATAGTATTTTCAAATTGTATAAGTATCTACCCGTTCAAACTGGGTGTTAGTTTTAATATAAAAATCAATTTATTTATATTTATTAAAGTAATTATTTAAAAATAAAACATAAATAAATATGTAGAAATATTTATTACTATTGTAAACATAATTCAAGTTAACAACACCGTTCACAATGCCAACCAAATTAATTTGTCATAATCAGCACTTAAAAATTTAACAATTTCTGTCGCGTATCGGGCCTGATTCCAAATTGCCTACTTGCACTTGTTTCTTGGGAAAATGATTTTTCTGGATCAGCGTCTGCATGTTGCACCAAAATGCCAACAATAATGACGGAAAAACAGTTAGTCTTGGTTGCGAGCTGCTTTAATCCGGTACATCTAATTTCCAATTATAGTAAATAATTTAATTTGATGTTAAATTGTGTAATTGTTAAATTGTGAAAACTAATATTGTAATAAAGAAGCTATTGTTTAATTAAATATTTTATTATTAAAAAGTCAGTTTAATTCATACCAGGCGCTGTGGTATCGCCTTACTAATTTTTTTAATTAACCTAAGTGGAGATCCTTTAACTTACATATTCTATTACAACAAAAGTATTTTTAATTCATGAAAATGTAAACAAGAATTTAAATTTCAACTTAATTATAATTAGCGACATAATTAACATTAAATTAAAAACAAACAAAAAAATGTTCACTAAAATAATAAAATGCTATACCTCAGTTTTCTTATATAGCATTCAGAAAATTTTAATTCAATATTTTCTTAAAATAAATCATAGTCATACCTAATAAACTCAAACAATATATCATAATTTATCAGTAAAGTATAAAATTATAATTTTCATTTTCCTTCTTAATACTTCAACAATATAAGAAAAAATAAAATATAAATATTTCTATCTATACAAACAAACAGAAAATTGTAAATAAATTTAAGTTTTGAATTATACATTAAAAAGGTATACAAACACAAATATATATTTTATTTTAAATATGAGGCATTGAAAAATGTTCTTATGAAAATATTAAATATAGGTAAATATAAGTTCATAAACATTACAAAAGTTTATTTTATCCATATGAAGAAAAACAATTGTGAAGTTCATTTATAAAACTTCTCAATTCTATCTTCATGCCTCATAATATGAAATCATAGGAATAATTATTAAAAGTTTACTACAAATTATTCAGAATAAATTCATTGGTTTTGAATTTCATAAAAATATCACTCAACCAATATTCAGTTTAATATTCATACTAAAAAAAAGACGGTATATTATTACAATATTTAATAAATCAACATTAATACTTTTCATGTCTATCAGAATCAAAGGTTTTTTTTATTATTAAAGTTAAAGCAAAACAGAATTTTCATTAACAGTGTTGCCAGTAGATGTAATAGGAAAAATGCTAAATCTTCGAAAATATTACACTAAATTGTTCTACAGCAGCAAATAAAAAATTTTTTGTGTAGAAAATTCATATTTTCGTTGACCTATTTTCTTCTAAAATTGAGTTCAAATGACAATTTATACAGTTCAGAATTAAAGTAAAAAAAGTTATACTACGAAATTTTTATATATTTATTAAATTTTAAAAATACTGTGAAAATGTTTAGCATATCTTTAGGAAATTTCAATCTATTTTAACCTTTTCAAATGTTAAACCTATCACAGAAATTTCTGAAATGGCAACACTATCCATATACAAATATTGACAAAAAGTTCAAGTTAAGTAGAGGGAAAATTTATATAGATTTGTAATCTAGAGGCTATGGATTTTATATCTACAAATTTTTTTATTAATAGTAAGAAGTCAAAATCAAAATGTCATATTTTTGATGAAATGTTTTATTTACTATTAATAATTTTTTGTACAAAAATAAAACATCTCCAAAACTTGAATTTTCAAAGCCTAGTGATAAGGGATATTTTCATAGCATTGATATCTGAGTTCTTTTCTACATATGTTTTTGTGAGCATTCATAAATTCGAAGCTTATAAACCTTTAACAAAAAAAAAAAAAAAGCCCTTCAAACCTCATTCATTTATATTGTATAAATTTTGAAAAAAATTTTTTGATAAAAATTAGGAAAAAAACACTTTTTTTTTATTGATATGAGGATGAAACATATTTTCTATAAAATATTAAACAAATATGTAAGTCAACATATTAAATATAAAAGTACAACTGCAATAAAATTATAAACAAAAATATCTCCCTCAACTCGTGGAATGTGATTTATAATGTTTGGCTCCTAACTTGAATCAATGTTTATTTCATTACGTTGTTCTGAGGAGTTTTTTTTTATGTTATTATATATCCATAGGTATATAAAATAAATTTAACAAGAAAAAAGCTTTTCTATTCAAGTATTAACAAATTTACTTCAATAATTTTTAATTAACTATGTCAAAAATCTATATATATATATATATATATATATATATATATATATATATATATATATATATATATATATATATATATATATATATATATATTCCACTGTAAACATAAAAATAAAACATAAAAATAAACATTTCACATGAATAAACCAAAACTACATATCAGAGACATCATGTTTTAATTTCATCACAGTCAGAAATGCAAAAAAAAAAAATAAATAAATCAAATTAAAATTTATTCTCCCTATAAATTCATTAATTTTCAATTTCACAAATTTCTCTTCAAAATTAATTAATTTTTGGTTTGCGACTTGGCTAACTTCGGTTCATGTGTTGGAAATAGATATGTTTAGTAAAGTCTACAATAATTTAGGTGAAATTTTAATTTTTGGTTTGCGACTAGGCTGGGGAAGTAAGCGCACATAAAAGTGGGCCAGAATACAATTCTCAAGTCTATTTTTCCACTTTACAAAAGTAAAAATAACCATATATTTATATGGTTATTATACGGATTATATTGATATTATCCAACTCATCAGTTTTTAATTTCATTACAATTAAAAGTGTAAAAAAAAAAAAAAATTTAAATAATTTTTTTTTCTCGCTATTAAATACTTTGTATGCACTTTAATATAATTACATACATATTATTATACAACACTAAATATATTGGCTTCAGTTCCAAAAAAATGCAAATAAATAATACATTACAAAAATAAAATCATTGATTTTTAATTTTATAAAAACAAATTCATCTTCAAATTCCTATTCAAAATTCCTCTTCAATGAAAACAAGAACTACATTTTAGTTTTATAAAAAAAAATCCTCTTCAGAATTCCTCTTTATGGGAATTCCACAGGAAGGAAAAAAGCGCTAGAACCTGCACAAATATACTACTTTAGAAATGTAGATCAAATTCTTTCACAAAGGGTTCATCTTATCGGTTCTTTCGACTATTTGTATGAAAAAATTGCATTTTTTACCTAACACTACAAAATATTCTCCTAATTCAACTTTAATAAATCGGTATTTTCAATGAAACTCCCTTTATTTTTTGTTTAAGAATGATGAAATTTAAAACTAATATTGATAAGTATTTTTACATAAATTTTGTTCATGAAAATTAAGATTTGTATGACTTATATAACTTTAATTTACTCAAAAATATGTTTCCAGAATTTCTATTTTCACATGTTTAAGTAATAATATTATAATCTAATCACATTCTATTCCAACAAAAAAGAACACCGAAAGAAGTCAATAGGATCTTGAACTTGTGATTCAAAATAGCACAAATTTCGATAATTTTCTAATGAATTTAAGGCTTGTCATTGCAAGATGTTCTCTTTTTTAATAACTATTCAATGAGAAGAAAGTCATATTCACGATTTCATTTAAAAATGCAATGAATATCTAAATTCTTTCTTATCGACGCAAAGAAGTTAGTTTTAATTTTTTAATGAATCAATATATTTTTAATAATTTAAAAATTTGCATAAATTTCTCGTTCATTTGTTTAAAACAGTTCTTTTTAGTAACAAGTATTTGCAAAAATAAATAACAGCCGAATCATAACTTTGTATAGCAGAATAACTCATTTTAATCTCTTTTTAGTAATATCTTTGGAAGCAATTTATGATTGCTTCTTAAGCACAAGAAAATGTACACTTATTGATACTTTGGAAGTAATGAAAAAGTACTTCACTAAAAATCACTTTTATTTATTTTTGCCGAGTTATGATAGACATCAAAAAAGAAAAAAAAGATATAGTTGACATAAGTTAATCTTAAAAATAAAAAGTGTTCTAAATTTATAATTCCAGAAGACTAATCGGTTAATCAGTTAATCGACAGAAATTATTCGGTTTATTCCTTATTCGAAAATGGACAATTATAAATTATTCGAATAGTTAATCGACAAAAATTAATGGGATAACATATATTTTTTGATATTTTACTGAAAAAATCAATTGAATGTCCATACTGATTTCAAAAATATAGTCGTTTAAACCTCCACTATTCATGATAATATTCCTTACAAAAATCGCGATTTCAGTTGTTTTAAGAAGTAATTTTTCTCAAAATTTCATAAATGTATCTTATTTAGTGATAAGTTTTATATCAAATAGTTTTTAGTGTTTTATAATTCGAATTATAAAGCGAAATATGTGGGACTGATTTTTAAGGTTAAGAACATCTTTTTTGATTCATACAATTATTAGTCCTTAAAATGCTTTGATGCAAATAAAATGATTTCAATTGACATTAATATTAACGTAATGTGTTTGAAGAAAAATGGCGCTGTAACCGGTGTAAATGATGTTTCTTAAATTTGTTTTCACTCAATTTCAGGCAGTAAGATGATTCTTTGCAGATACTTTTCGTTGTGCTAAAGTCATATCTGGTCTTAAAAATATGCGTAACAAAATTTCAAATTTTGCTGTAAAATTTAAAAAGCGCATCAAATTTGTGCATTTGAAATTTTTTAATGCCCTTTTTACTAGGAAGTGTCATTTATTAAAAAAAATCTGTTTACGCGACGTTTTAGGGAATTTCTATAAAAGCGGAATTAGTCAGTAGCGAATAACATACATACATTTTACTTACATTCACGCCAATTATATGGAGGTTTGTCATTGTGGTATTTGATGTCTGGTTTCTTGACATCAACGAGATATACCTCATATTGTAGAGAATTACTTCGTCTTTAAAATCTGTTCTCCAAATTTAATTTTATTTATGCACGAAAATTTTCTATAAAAAAAACTGCACAATTTAAAAAATCTTAAATTTTTGAATTTCCTAAGTGTTTTTATTAAGATACCTTATGAAGTTTGTACGGCAAGCTATCTCGAAGTTTGGTTTTTTCTGAAGTCTTAAGCGTTGCTTGTAGGGATAGTTACCATATAAGGGAGTGATTGAACAAGTTCTTTATAATGACGTATATCTGCAGCATCTTTACAATTTCCAATTTTATTAACTAAACAAAAGGTGTAATTATTACATAATTTCCACGAAAAAATCCCCAAAATATGTTTAATATCTCCAACAAATTCTCCAATCCGCAGGTCAAAATTTTCATCCTTTTCTGGAACAAAAATTCCCCAAATTTGGGATCAAAACTCCAACTCTGGCGGCACTGCCAATATGTGTTTCCTTTGTTGTGCTTGATGTTCTTCTCTATTTGTAAATTTGCGCTATGATTGTGCTACTATAGTAGCGGCAAGGCTTTGGACTATAGGTGCATAGAATGCATAGAATGGATTCAGCCATGCGACCATTCTGGGATTCCTTAATAACATTCTTAAATGGACAGATGATCCATATGTTCAACCTCGACGCAAATAGGGCCCCATTATGATGAATCTCGATCTAACTTGCACACGCTAGGAGACTAGGGCTCCCTTTTAAGAACTTTTGTGGAAGTTGTTGGGATGAGGGAGAGGAGGAATGGTGGGGCATCTTTTATGCCACTGTCCCACTCTTTTCGATATCAGAACTGTTAATTTTGGAAATCCGTTTGTGGATGTATTATCACATCTCTCTCATATTGGCATCAGATGGATACATACATGCGTCGGGTTGGTTCGTTCCGAACTTTGTTATGGACATGTGAGTTAGCAACACGTGATGCCTCAGGGTTTCACAACGGGACCAAATTGGACACAAGTGAACTGTCTCTTACTGACTATACAGCTGCTCTAAGAACCTAACCACCTAACCTACTTAGAAAGACACTAGTAAATATCAATTAAATAGGTCCATTAATGGCCGACATATCGCCAAAAAACCGAAAATACTTCTAAAAACGTATTTGTTAGTTGACTTTTCTATTATTAAACATATACACACACAAACATATATAAATACATTGCAATGCTTTTAAGTGTTATTGCTTTTTGTATAAGCAATCAGTAGTTTTTGATTATTTATACATATATATACACAATAATTTTTTTATGCATGTTTGGACGTTTTTTAGTTGGAAATAGAAGCATTGTAATGATTCAGTGTTGTTGTTTTTTGTATAAGCATGTATCTACATACAAACTTAAATACATATATAAATCTAGCAGTCATCAGAAGCTACAGAAGCAACAGTGTTGTTTTTTTTTTTTAAAGAAACAACGTTTGCTGTGATAGCTTAATTGAATGTGAAAATGTGAAAGCATACTTTAAGACTTAAATTTTATTATTTATCGATAAGGTGGTGAAATGTATAAAAGATTCGGCACAGCTGAATATAGCTCTCTAATTTGTTTTTTTATTTTGATTTTTCTTCTATCATTCTTATTCGGTAATAAAGCTAAGTTCACATTACGCTAATATTTGATGATTTTTGTAAAAATTTTATTTGACTAAACTGAACACCAAATATTTTTACGAATCAAACAAGAAAACAGCTGATTTTGGTCAAACGAAAAGTTTGCCTTAAGTAGAAAATGTGAAGATTGTGTGACACAAGATGTAAAATCTTTTTCAATTATTTTGGGTGAATTTTTGTGAGAATAAACAGGAGCAGGATGACGCGGCTGACAGCTTGAGTTGAAAAAGTTGTTGTTTTTATGTACTTAAACTTTACGTCGGCAAATATATGAACAATTTATATTTTAACTATTAAAATACAGTCTTAAAAATAAAACTTTCAATATACATATTAATATTTTTTATCAGAAACTATAATATTGCTCGTTATTTTGCAAGTGGTGTGCAAAAAACAGGCCGAAGTAGATCTAAAATTGTTGGCGGTAGCATAGCAAAACTAGTTCGGCGGCAACTAATAGTCGGCTTAAAGCTTACGTTTCTTGAAAGTATACATTTTATTTTATATTTTCCATTATTATTATTTTTTTATTTTCAATAAAATTAACAAAAACCAACATAAATTTAATTCAGTTTTTAACTTAAAAAATAATTCAGACCTTAATTGCTTTATAGCTTTAATAAAATTAAAATCAGTCTTCATTTTTGTAGCGATTATTATTATTATTATTATTTTTATTATTATTATTATTATTATTATTATTTAGGAATAACAATTAATTTGAATTCCGTTTTTAACTTAAAATTTAGTCATTTAATATTTTAGATTAACTTAAAATTTTTATTCAGGAGTTTATTTTTATATTCAATCTAAGTTTATTGGTCTAGAAAGGCTTTTGCATTACTTGCTTTGGAATAAAATTAATTAATAAAGAAAAAATATATATAAATAAAATAGTAGTTAATTACACTCCAAATAATAACTTCAAATACTACAAATACTAGACAAATTTTTATCAATTCAAACGTCAAAAACAGTGCGAATCTATACAAGGCAACCTTAATTAAACGGCTGATTAACCATTTTTGGTTGTTACAGCTGTCAAATTGCATATATAAAAAACATTAATGAATTCGCCGTATTGTTGTTCTTGTGTAACTGTTACCACCTTCCATAAATTCGCGTTAATTTTGACGCTTGTCTTGATAAAAAAAATTTTCTAATATGGACACTATGTAAAAATCAACACTTATCGCATATGACTTGCTTACTATTTTAATAATTACGCGTAAGCTTTATTAAATAAAATTAAATAATTAAAACTTAACCGTTTTAAATATAAATATCAGCTGATAAAAGTCGCATAAATTGGCGTCGGGCTTGCAATCAAATTAAATTCGGCGGTAGCCAAACGCGGACTTGAAACCCGGTCGACCTCGCACTCTGGCAAAAAAAGGTGTTGTTTTCCGGAGAAAGGACTGTTTTGTAAATGAAATGAAGTGGAAACAATGGAAAAATATATTTATTTTAAAGTAAGTTTAATTAATGTACATTATGATAGTTAACATTTTTCATTTATTACCCAAATATTTTATTTTATTGTAAATTTATAAAACAAAAACTCTATATAAATGACCTTGACATCCACATATTCCGAATTAAAAAAAATAAGTTTTTGTTATAAATTAATTTAATAATTGAAGTCAAATTAATTTATTGTATGTTTAATCAAATAATTTTGAATAAATAATTTGCATCTAATCTGAACAGGTTAAAAATATTTTTCCACTTCTTGCATTTTACGATATTAGATAGCTGTTTTATCAAACAAAAAACGTCAAATAAATGCACGTAATATGAATAGAAAATCAACCGTGTATTTAATTGCAAATAATGCAGGAAAACACGATCAAATAATTCGTGTGAAATTTTTGGCTAATCTGACTTAGCTTAACAGATGCTAAATAAACAATAACAAAATTAATAACTTAAATTTGGACAGATGTTTTTTTTTTTTTTTTTTTTTTTTTTTTGTTTAGTTGTTTTAATAATTTTATTCACAATAATAAAGATATTTTGTTGTTTGTATTAAACAAAAAACAACTTAACAACAGAAATATAATAAACAGATGAGAAGAGCAATCATATGAATTTAAACTAAATAAAAGCGTGAAGTCTACAATTAAAAAAAGAACAATAGTTGGTCGAGCCCACCTATAGTATACCCTAAACAATTAAGTTATTAAAATCAGTAAAATGATCATAATCATATATGTATGTGATTCTCAGCAAAAAAAGAACTAAAAAACAGCAGAAAAAAATCATGATTTTAACAATGTGTTGTCATTGATAAAAAAGTAAGTAGGTGCTTGCCGCTGAAAGAGATCCTTAAGATTTATTAAGCATCTAACTTTATGCAAAGTATCAGTAAAAAATTGGGATCAGAATATGCCAAATTTTGTTGCTGAAATATTATAAACACATATTGCTTTTATATTGACCATGATTTCATTCAAATTCGGCCGAATTGAGCTGTATATAATAATAAATCAGTGTGCTAAATTTCATCAATATCGCTACAGAACTGACCATGGCTCCCATATAAGTCCCTTTCCTGAAGTAAAAAAACCTAGTGTAAAGTTTTATTATATTCGGTCCATAATTGACCACAGATCCCATACAAGGCCTACTTTTGGGAATCAAGCACATAATAAATGGTAATATCACAATAATATTATATATACATATGTTTTACAAAATTATAAATTACACCATCAAATCTTATAAAATTCGTTTGACAATTGACCATAAGTCTTATGAAAGCTCGCCTCGGAAAATATTGAAATATATGGTGTAGGATGTCAAGTGATCGGACTTGATCGACTATATGTTGTTTACTTGATTTTTAAAATTAGTTCGCATTAAAATATCCTTATTATATTATTTAAATGATGGAAAATATGTATGCAATTTTACTTGTTCTTAATTTGTTGCATTAAGACTCACAAGATAATACATTTTTTTCAATATGAAACAATTTTACATAAATTTGAAATGCCTTCTTCCTATTCTGAAGTTTGTGCGTCATTCTAATAATATATTGTACTCCATTTATTTAAAAATATCTAAAATCGAAATAAAAATTAGTACGAAAAAAATAAAAATTCAAAAAAATCATGTTTTTAAAGTATTTTTTTTTTACTTGAATAGATGTAAATTGGTTGTTAAAGATATATGTAAAAAAACGTGTTTTGAAAAACTAAGTTATTTTTTTTATTTCACTTATAAGGCAACACTGATATATGAGACTGCTGTTAGTTATTTTAAATGTCTTTCACTAAACACAAATTTTAGAAAATATTAATTAACTCGCTTATGTGGAGTACTACAAACAATCAATCAGATCATATCTGTTAGATTCCAGTGTTGCATTTTTTTGCTATTTGTATATTTATAGCAAAGCTCTTTGTAAAATTATAGCAAAAACGCTTTAAGCTAAACTAGAAATATATCGTCATAAATTGTAATCTTGTCCTGGGTCCGTTACAAGAAATATGAACACTTAGATTTTAGCTTTTAAATATACAAAATTTCCTTTATTTTTGTAATTTTATAATTTAAACGAAGTTTAGTTGTTAAATAAATTTTACTTCTACAGGATGTGTCCTGGTCGCTCCAAACCTCCTGGTGTTTTCATGAATAAGCCCAACGATATCCGCTACCTTATTACCCCCCTGTATCATATTAGAGAACCACTAGCAGGAAGTTAACAAGTATTCCACACCCTAATCAATACTTCGTGTTCTATAGCCACTAATAGAGTCTTTGGCGTTATGGAATTATTGGTTAGTAACACACACTAGCTACAACAAAAAAATCGTAAGTAGTATTCGCAAAATACTAATGGGATTACTTTAACACACACGCATACACTATTTCCACTTTGTGTTCGATAACCACAATAGAAAGTATATAAATTTAATTTTCAAGTTCCAATTTTGTGTTCAGTAACCAAAATATGAAACTGTATAGGCGTTATGCTAATCTGTGTAAGATTCACTTCGTAATCACTTCGGTAATCACTAATGGAATCTCACCCTCTTCGTTTACCCAATAGCTTCACTCCGTGTTCGGTAAACACTCGGTGAAGTCTTTACTTCGTTATACAAAAATAAAATCCAATGTCATGTTCCATAACCACTAGTTGGATTTAGATTCTAAGTTAATTTGTCTTTTATGTAGCGATCTCAACAGATTAGCTGGAATTCAGCATTAAGCTGTCCTTTTATACAAAATTTGAATAAATTATTCCACTAACAACAACCCTTATTTCGCCGGTTAATATTACCTGAATTCTATTGCTAGTGTATACGAGGGTGGATCAATAAGTCCGTGACTTTTCGAACTTCCCTCGTAGTTATATGAAATGTAACACTATTCACATCAAGTACCACCTGTTAATAGACTACTGCCAAATTTTGAGGAAATGTCGTCATTTACTTTGCGTAAAAAAGGATTTTCGAGGTCCTTAAAATAGGCATTTGTTTGGTCAATAATTTCATCGTTGGAGCTGAATCTCTTTCCACCGAGCCATTTTTTTAGGTTTGGAAATAGGAAGTAATCACTAGGGGCGAAATCCGGAGAATATGGCGGATGAGGTACCAATTCGTAGCCCAATTCATGGAGTTTTACCATTGAGACTGCACATGTGTGTACCCGTGAATTATCTTGATGAAAAAGAACTTTTTTTCTTGGCCATATGGGGTCGTTTTCTTTTTAAATCCTCATTAAATCGGTCTAATAAGTTGGCATAATATTCGCTGTTTATTGTTTTTCCCTTTTGAAGGTAATCGATGTGGATTATCCCGCGTGCATCCCAAAAAACTGTTGCCATCACCGAAAAACTCACCTTGGCCTTCTTCGGAGCAGGTTCACCCGGAGAAACCCATTGTTTGGTCTCCGGAGTACAGTAATAGATCCATGTTTCATCCACAGTTACAAAACGATGCAAAAACAATCCTTTGAAGTTGTCACACCTTTACGTTTATGGTCATTTGAGAGCAAACGCAGCACCCATCTTGCAGACAACTTTCTTAAACCCAGCTGATCATTTAAACTCGAAACCACACTGCCATGTGAAATGCCTATGGCATCAACAATCTCACGCACTTTTACTCCATATCGTGGATTTTTTCGGCATTTTCGGGTGTACTGACCTCAATTGGCCGTCCAGAACGTTCATTTGTACTTGTGCGACCACAACGAAAGTTAGTAAACCACTTTTTTACTATTGAAATCGATGGTTCAGAGTCCCCATAGTATTTATCGAGCTTTTCCTTGGTTTGATTGACGGTTTTTTTTCGCAAAAAATAATGTTTAATGAGCACTCGAAATTCACTTTTTTCCATTTTTAGAAAAATACACGAGGTTGTATGTACACTTGCTCAAAATTTGACAGTAGTCTATTAACAGGCGGTACTTGATGGGAATAGTGTTGCATTTCATATAACTACGAGGGAAGTTCGAAAAGTCACGGACTTATTGATTCGCCCACGTATTTTTTTGCTACTTGTTTAGAAACTTTAGAATGTTTAATGAAATAAAAAGTAGAATTATAATCTACAGTTCGTAACAAAATTAAATGTACGATTGTAGAACGAACAGTGAGTGATAAAAGTAAGCCTACAAGATCAATAAAATACTAGTGATCAAGTTTGCGTTACAGAACTTGTCGTCACAATACATATAAAAAAATTAATGAAAATTCCAAACGAATTCACTAGTAATATTATTTTAGTTACGTAGGGTGTACCACAGTCGAAAGAGTTTAATTAAATTTTTATTTTAGTAAATAAACATTATCAACGCGATTTTAAATTTCTAACCAAAAAGAAAAAAAGAAACTGCTTAACGATAAACAAACTTTACAAAAATCTATTGAATATTTTTAAAGAACCCAGGGGGTTAGTAACTTGTATTCCAAGCATAAAAAGCATTCAGTGGTGTAACAAAGTATTATTAGCAAATATGAAAGTGTTGCGGTTCTTAGCAATTATTTGCTTAGCGGGTAAGCATTTCAAAATCCTTAATAGTAATTAAACACATTTTTTTAACATATTTTTTTATAGTTTCCGCTTCTATCTTCGATGAGGATGATACTCGCATCCATGGTGAAAATGGTTGGTATGTACCACGTTTAAATGGCTCTTTCGATTGGGTAGGTATGGAAGAAGCTGAATCGTATCTGGAATCCATGAGAGATACTGAAAACCTTGGCTTGACTGCCACACCTGTTGAATATTACTTGTATACTAAAGAAAATCCCACAAAGGGTAAACAGATTACTGGCACTACTAAATCCATTGATGCCTCCAACTTTAATCCTGCCAATCCCACCAGATTTGTTATACATGGATGGACTCAAAGTCATTTCTCGGGCATGAACAAGAAAATACGCGATGCCTGGTTAAGTGTGGGTGATTACAATATCATCATTGTTGATTGGGCTCGTGCTCGTTCTGTTGATTATGTCACCTCCGTTTTGGCTGTACCCACGATTGGCAAGAAAGTAGCCAGCATGGTTGATTTTTTGGTGAAAAACTATAGCATGTCTTTGGATACTTTGTATGTGATTGGTCATAGTTTGGGTGCTCATATTGCTGGTTATTGTGGAAAGAATGTTAAAACCGGTCAAATTCATACCATCATTGGTTTGGATCCTGCTTTACCTTTGTTCAGCTATGATAAGCCTAAGAAACGTTTATCCTCCACTGATGCTTTCTACGTTGAATCCATTCAAACTAATGGTGGTGGATTGGGTTTCTTGAAACCTATTGGCAAAGGTGCTTTCTATCCTAATGGTGGTAAATCTCAGCCCGGTTGTCCTTTAGATATTACTGGTGCTTGTGCTCATGCTAGTTCGATAACTTATTATACACAAGCTATTAGTCAGAATAATTTTGCCAGTATTAAGTGTGCAAATTACAAAGATGCTGTTGCTAAGAACTGCGGTGCTACTTATAGCTCTGTACGCATGGGTGCTGACAAAAATTCCTTTATGGTGGCTGGTGAATTTTATGTACCAGTCAAGAAGATGTTTCCTTATAGTATATTGGCTTAGTTTTATTATTGTTATGAAATATATTGATTTAAAGTTCCTAAAATTTAATTGTTTTTAATTGCAATATTTTTGTGTTTAAGACAAAAAAAAAAATAGTTTAAATGTGACAACCGAAATTTTTCAATAGCATAGAGAGTAATTCTTTTGGAACAATAATTTTTGTCTTTGTAAAATGAATTTTGTCGTTGCTCCACAAAAATTACATTATGCAAACGATCAGTTGGCCATTAATTCATTTGTTACAACGAAATTTTTCTACAATCATTTTGAATTTTCTCGCTTGGTTTTATGTTTTAGAATGTTGTTAGAATGTTGAACCTTGTAGTTTTAAAGTTTGTTTCAAAAACAGGAAAACTGTTTATGTTGATTATTCGTCTAAAATCTCAAGGAAATACAGCCATTTAAGCCTAAAAAAAATATAAAAAATTGGGTTAAAACTTTCGAACATTTTTTGATTTATTTCAGTTTTGCACCGACAATTTACATCTTTACACTACACTTAGGAAATTCATATATTGTATAAAAACCTTTAAAATATCTGATGAAAAGTTATGCGGTGATAAAAAATTAAACCAAAAATTTACGATTTTAAAATTATCAGTTTTTTTCTTTTTTTTTATAGAAATTTTGCACGCATAATAAAATTAAATTTAGAGAACAGAATTTACATATAATTGGTGTAAATATTTATAAAATGTATATTTTTCGCTACTGACAAATACCACTTTTACAGAAATTGTCCAAAATAGCGCTTAAACAGAATTTTTTAATAAATGATACTTTCATGACAAAAGAGCCTTAAAAATATTTAAAATGCAAACATTTGGTGCACTTTTTAAAATTTTCACCAAATTTTAAAATTTTGTTTCGAATTTTTTAAGTCCAGATATGACTTTAGATCATGGAAAAGTAACTGTAAATAATCATCTTAATGGTTAAAACTGATAATGTGAAAAAAAATTAAGAAACATTATTAACAACAGCTATAACGGCATTCGTCTTCAAAAACAAAACAAACGCACTACCACGAAATATAAATTAGGTTAATATTGATATCAAATGAAAATATTTTATTTATTTAATACTAAAATTTGCTTAATGCTAATTCTATGAACCAAAAAATTATGATCTTAACCTTAAAAATCGGCCCCACAAATTTCATATTAGACAGTGCAACAATTTCCCAGAAAGTTTCTCACACATAAAAAAATCAATATGTGCATCAAACTATAAAAAAAAAAATATATATATAAAAAATATATATATAAATTATATCAACCTAATATGGATATCAAATCAAAGTTAACAAAAATATTTATTTAAATTTTTTGGCACAAAATATTAAGAAAATATCCTGTATATGAAGAATATATTTAGCTAATAAATATAATGTAAAAAAAATTAAATTTTCGAAAATATATTTTCTTTTTGTACTACAACATTTAAATAAAATATATTATTGCTATATTGCGAAGACTCATAGCTTTCATTTGACATCCATATTGGGTCGATAGAATCTTCGTAAATATTTTATAATAATCTTAAAATTTGCAAATTATTCGAAACTTTAATGTCCTTTGAGAGGATATTTAACATCCTGGAGAAAAGCTGGGTATACAGTTCTACAATAGATGGTCTGTAGTTCTATTTATATAACGATTTTTTTATGAGTTAGAGTGATTGTTGCAAGCTGATATATATTTGAAAATGAATGGTAAAAGTTATCATTTTTGAAAAGATATTTTCTTAAGTTTTTGTGCTGCGACATTTAAATAAAAAATACTGTTAATTTGCAGGGATTTTTAGCTTTCATTTGACACTCATACTTAGTCCAGATAATATTAGTAAATATTTAATTATTTTTTTAAAGTTTATCCTTCGAAACTCTTAAATTCTATTAAGAGGAAATTTGACGTGCTATAGAAAAACTGAGCATGCCATTTTACTACCTATGGTCTCTAGTTTTATTCATATATCGAATTTTCCTTATGTGAAAATAACTGTCACATGGTTCGAGTTTTAAAACAATAAAAATAATTTTCATTGTAAAACTTATCACCAAATAATATAAATGTTTTAAATTTTGCGAAAATTTACTTAAAAAATAAATAAAGAAACTAGTAAGGTTTAAAAGAATATATTTGTCAAACCATTACGGATATTCATTTGATTTTTTTCAGCAAATTATGTCTATTATTACGTACTATTTAGAGATTTTTAACCACTAAATATTTTTTGCTATTTACGAAATTTTGCAAAAAATAAGATTAATAATTTTTCTTTTCAGTGTATTTCGATAAATATTGAACATTTTGCAGTAGTTTTGACATGACCCTAAAAGTTCTATAAAACTGCGTTGTTTTGATTTTATAAAATGAAAACTCTATTTCGTTTGAAACTTTCAACTTTAAATCTCTACAACTTTTGCGCGCATTGATAAAAATGCGTAAACGCGAACAGACTTTGCATGCATAAATATTCGTTCATTAAACCACAAATCGAAATCAGTGTCAGAAAAAAAAATAAAATATTTTTAATCAAAATTTTTTAAATTTCTCATATAACTACTCATTTATTTTTGACAGATATTTATGGAATTCAGTTTTTAATGCTGCTATAAAGAAAATTAGAAATCGTAAGTTTTTTGGTGTATTGGATTATTTAATTTTGTCAGGTATGTTCGCAAACAGTACATTTGTTATAAATAATACTAATTCTACTTGAACTTTAATTGTGCGCATTTGGCAATTAAATTTGTTGTCATATTAAAGTATTTAGTACACACTTTCCCTGAATTACTGCATATTTGAAATAAAGTAATAAGTATATTGAATTTTTTTTTTTTTTTTTTAAATATAGTGCTTTTTTAATTGCTAATTTTAAAAGTTTTCATTGACTAAAAGTGTTAAATATCATCTTTAGAATGTCAAAATAGTAGCTAAAGTATAAAGCAGTGCAATATTTTTTTTGAAAGAATTTCAGGACACTAGATCATGCAAAATTAAGAGTCGTGCTTTATGATTAGTTACCACGTGCTTAAATAAATTTAAGAGAAGTTAAAAAAAACTATCGTTGAGTTGATATATGTTAAAGTTTGTAATTCTAGTGTCACTTCCAATAAAATGCATTGATGAAATAAGACTTCCCTTCGAATAATATCCACTTTAATAATTTCTTGTAAAAAAATAACATTGCCCGAAAAAAAACGAGCAATTGCTTCAAAAAGGTAAACGTTTTCACCACTCCAAAAGTAGAATTTGATACATATTTTGCATTTATTTTTAAATGTGAATTATTAAAAAAAAGAAAATTAAAAAAAGTACGCATTTTTAGCATGAAAAAATTTTATAAATATAGTTATATCCACTGTAAGTTTTTCAAGCTTGGAAAAATGCTTTTGCATATTTCACAAATATTCTACTAAAAATGAATACCAAAAATTAATTTTCTTAAGAAAAATGCTACATTTTATTGATTTTTTTGGAACTTGATTAATTCTATGTTCACATATAGAAGTTTTTAGAAAAACGAGTCGTTTTCCCAAAAAACTCAAACAAATTGATTTGTTTTTTCATGCATTTTAAAGCCAAAATAATATATCGATTCGAGTCGTTTAATTATTTAACACACAAAAAATATACTAAATTCCCATACAAGGAGAAATTTTTAGTATTTCTAGTGCGTAGAAATTTGTTGGAAAAAGAATTCGTAAAAATTGTCAAACAGTTTAAAAACAAAAAATTAAAAATTATGAATGAAATTTATATTTGTTCATAAGTTTTATATGTTTAAAAATTGTATATTTTTAATTGAAAAGTGTTTGTGTTTTAAATTTCCATTTAAATCAAAAAATTTTGAAAATATTTTGGCAAACGAAAAACAGGCTAAAAGAAAAAAGCACAATAAAATGATATGCCAACACTCATTGTGTTAAAAAAAAAAACAAGTCAAAAACTAATGTGTGTGAACATAATATAACTTATCTGTATAAATAATTTTATACTTTTTTTAATATTTCGTACATAATTGTAAAGAAAAAAATTCATACGTATTAAATATGACTATCAAATTATATTTGCGAATATTTAAATTTTTTTTTATAAAAAATTGAAAACTATCAGAATTTTAAAGTTAAAAATGCATATTTATGCATACACATTCATTTGTCTGTTTTTCTATGCATATTTCCCTGCATATTACTCCATTTTTTCGTGCTTTTTCAAACTAATGTTTTCTTTTTTTTCGTGCATATTTAAACTTGTCCTGTTTATAAACAAGATATATTAATCTGGTAGCGACAATTAAATAGCTGAGAATATTTTTCTTTTTTGGCAGCAATATGGAGGCTAGTATTCTAGATGGTCATGGTCATAGCAGAGACATTTTTGAGTTGACTTGGAGGAGCACAAGCGTCTAGCGGGTGAGTGTGGTAGATCCAAAGTTGGTAATCTCAGGTATGTAGTTTTTTTTTTAATTAGCCAAAAATTCAGTTAAGATTTGATTGTACAAAAATTAAGCATACATCTCTACAAAAAATATGCTTAAAAAATTGAAACATAGGCAGTCCTTGTAAATCTTTACAAAAACATGCTTAGTTTAAGAGATATTTCGGTCGAAGCTAATTTTACCACCATTTTTGGCCTCGTTTTCTTTTTAAATTTTTTAAACTTGGTCGCCTTAATTTAGGCCCTTAAATTCTTTGAAATATCCACTAGATTTTCAACAAAATTCTTAATAATATTGCTGCAACAATCAAATAAATATATCTATCCTATAAAAAGTTATATCAACCTAAAGGTAAAACTTTAAATAAATTCACTTTTTGGAATTATTTTTCAAAAAGGATGTAATATTCTTTCACTTCTAAAACATTTTTTTTTCTCGGACCATAAAATTTTTGAAATGGTTTCAAAAGAAATTTTAACGTAAGTGCGTGTAAATTTTGTCGATTTTGAAAAAGTTATTTATTTATTATTATTTTTTTTAATTCTCGAATCTCAAAGCCGAACTTAAAATATATTGGCATTTACCCCAATATGTTGCCTTAATACACAAAAAAAAATTTTTGAGACATTTTTTGAAACAAGTTTTCCCCAGGCTGCAATTTCTGGTATTTTGATATAAAAAAGTGGGAGTATTTTCAATTCTCTGATTTTAACAAGTTTTTCTTTATTGTGCAAAAATTTCATTGGAATACCTCTACAGGTTTAAATTTTATTTAGATCCAAAGATAAACATTATTTCTCGAAAATATGTTTAGAATCCAAATTTTAAGTTTTTAGTGTCATGGTCTGGAGAAATTTCACCACATTTAATTAATTACTATTAGCTGGAATTGAATTTTTATGATTTTTATTTTTTTAATAGGTTTAACATCTCCACAGCTGTTGAGCATATTATAATATAATGTGAATATAATTTGAAGTCAATTTTAATTCGAATTTTTTGATATTTAACTGAACCAAATCGGACAAGTCGTTGTCTAACATTTTGAAAAGTTCACTCACCTTAATATTTTTAAAAATTTCAATTAAAATTTTATATGGTATTTTGATATTTACCTAAAAAGAAAAAGATGACAAAAAGTTAGTTAAAAAATTAATAGAGAATTTTTTATTTATAGGGTATAGTGTATAAAATATAAATATAAAAACCGGTTAACCGGTTTTTACTTTTAAGAAATCGACTAGTTTCGAATAATTTTTATTTTCGAATAATCCGATAGGCCGGTTTTTTTTATGAAATGTTCCCTATTTTATTTTTGAAATAAATTAACCTGTACTTGGTGAATTATAAAAAAATTACATACCCGATCTGACTAACTTTGGATTTCTACCCTTTACTCATGATCTGCTAGGGGTCTGTGCTCAGCTTGAAAATAACTCTGATATAACCATGCCAAAGTTCACAAGTTACGGAATTATTTTCAAAAAAACAAAAACTTTTTGGGACCACTGTGTGAAATGTCAAAATTAAAGTTCACATAAGAGATTTCAATACAAAAGCAAAATACATCTATTTTTTTGGTGCTGTCGTTGTTGAAGAATTGTCGTTACCTTACTAATTGTATCATGGTTATAATATAGTATGAACAGTCAACAAGAATCGTAAAAAAGAATATCCTACCAATGGCAACCATGAGTTAAAAAAAAGAACTTCTTCAGCTCTTTTCAGTACTAAATACTTCCTTCCAATTAAAGTCATTACTTGCAATGTTAAAGTCATTACTTTTTCAGCTCTTTTTAAGTTCTTTTCCCACCAAAATGAATTTTTTAACTAAAAGAATTACAGTGGGAAATGGAATAACATATTTAATAATTTTTATAAGGTGTTAAATTTTCCCAATACGGAATAATTTTATTAAATATTTAATTATATTTAAGTTTATATTTTACACACGATTATTCAATAAAAAATTATTTTGTCTAAATTCTGGTTTTATCAGTTATATTAAAATTGTATTTGAAATAACAAATGTTTTGATATTACTTAAAAATTTCGCTTTCGTCTAATTTTTTTTATAAATTCTAATTCATCCATATTTTTTTTTAACATGAAAATAAACAAAAACATTTGGTAACAAAACAGAACATATTTCATAAATGTTAAAAATGATTTTATAATTAACATAATAATTTTGCGTATCTGGCGAAAATTTTTGTCTTGGTTTATTATTCAGGTTTTAGTTTGGAAGCTAAATAAAAAAGACTGATTGAAAATAAACATGCGTTAAGACAAAGAAAAAGTTGCCACTAAAAATTTCAATTACAATTTACTTTCACAAGCAAAATGGTTGACAAAAATAAGAGTTTTCGTGTAATTTTCCGAAAATATTTTATTATACTATATGAAAGGCTTATTGAAGGCCCACTTTCCATTTTAATCCTGTTTCCAATATCTATAGTTCCTTTTATAACATGTAGTTTTATATGGATTTCATAAAAAAAAAAAAAAAAAAATAAATTGTTTTCTCGCACTCCTAAAAAGTTGTTGAAAAATAAAAGACTCATGGCTGCCAGATTTAAAGATTATATTCATTTGACGTTTTTTTTTTTTGCTTCTCAAAAATATAAAAGTGATTTTTAGTGATTTTTTGTAACTTTTAAAATATGCCAATTTAAGAATTAAAATCAATTAAAAACAAAATTAATTCAATAAATTAACTCTAATTTTTGAATAATCCTCATTCATCTGTTCAAGTACTAGTCAGATTTATGGGTTTTAGTCAAACAACAATAAAATATAAAGAAACTTTAATTACATGAACACTTTCTGAACAAAAACTGTAATTCTTACTAGTACTGGAATAGAGCTATTAAAAAGTCTATTTTATTATAATTATTTTTTTATTAGTTTGTAACTTTCAATACAGAGAAAAAGGCGAATAAATATAGGAAAAAGTACCTGAGTCCTGCCAAAGGTCGGCTACATGGAAAAACCTTTATTAACGTTAAAGAGAAAATATTTTCATTTTAACTCGGCCGGTAATCTCAATTTGTTCCTACTGGTATTTTTCAAGTTTTGTATAATATAAAACAAAGCTGAAAGTTTATTTAATAAACGAAGAGTTTCAAAACCTAATATTATTTTTTAATATAAACATAAATAGTTCAAAAGATATGTATTTAAATTTGTCCGATTTTTTCAATGATTTCAAAAATATTATGCCGATTTTGATAAATTTTGGTCAAATTTTTATGATTTTATATTATAATTATCTGTCAACAGTGACCATGATCATGGTATATAAGAAATGAGAATATCGAAAAAGACATAGGTAAAAGACGAGTTTAAAAAGCATTATTGAAAATGCATACATTATAAACCTGAACCCTCATGCAAGACTTTTTACTGAAGTTCAGTCAAATTCAAGGCTTCATAGGGCCGATTTTTCACCCCTAATACCAATTATTCACCTAACTATGCTTTTGTTATAGATCAATTAGGCTTTAGTGTTTATTTTTAAGATTTAAATTCAGATTGTGAGGCCTTAAAAAGGCAAATTCAATATATAAGTATAGCGTTAAAAAAAAGACATTGGAATTTTTACTTTTGTTTTGTTCTCAATGTTCGTACAGCTGAAACCGGTCAAAAATAGCATATGTTGCAGTAAGCAAATTAAAAGAATATTGCGAATATTTATTCAGCGTGTGTTTTTGGTAATTTTTAACTAAAAACTAAAATTTTTTTTGGAAAATGTAAGGTATGAATTAATTAAAGAATGAATGTTTGTGACCCATGTTTATCTAGTTTAGTAAAAGTATATTGCAGGAGTTAACATGTGTGACAGCATATTTAACATTAGTACATTAGCATATTTAAATTAGTTTCGTGGACTGCAACTTCTAGAATTCGATTGGAGTCGGTCTAATTCATGTTTCGTTTATTAACTTGGTTTATTGTTATTGTGAAATGTTTAAAACGATCTTCCCGTTTATTTACTTTATATAAATTCAATATAAATATTAGTATTGTTATTACATTTGACACTATCAACTTATATATAAGAAGAAAGCAAAGTGAGAAATTTTATAAGTATAGGTCCATAATTAGCTACAGCTCTCATATAAGGCCCACTTTTCACTCTATAGTGCATAAATGATAATATCAATATAATATTGTGATTCATATATATATATATATATATATATATATATTAAAAGGGGAGTGGTATATCTTATAATATATCCAATTACGTGAATATATGGCCAAAATTTCATATTTATAAGTTATTAAATTAAAAGGTAACTTTGTCACAAATATAGCAACGTAATTGTATCAAAATTGGTGTAATGGTGTAAAGAAACTGTTTTAACATATTCGCTTCGTTAACTACGTGAAAAATAACTGTTTTAGAAATGTAACATGCAAAGCATAATTTGTGTAGAAATTAGTACTTTAAGCAATATGGCACAAAAATTAACTGTAGACTTCGTTATTATCCAATTGCAAATTAAGTGTCGCTAGAATTCGACCAAATCCATATATCTTAGAACAACGATGTATATATTTAAATTTCATGTATTTAAAAATAAAAAAACTGAAAAAATTAAACTTTAAAAACTTAACTACAAAGAGTTTTAAAATTTTGAAGAATTTAAAATTTTGTATTATCACCCAGCCATTGTAAAAGTCATGGCTCATAAAATATTTTTTTCGTGTTTAACCAACCTTTGACATTTGAGACTTTTTTTCTCGCATTTCTTTTAAAACCATTACTCCGGGACAAAAAAAATATTTGAAATGGGAAAGAGTATTGCTACTACTTTTTTGGAAAATAACCCAAAAAATTTTATTTTTTTTTTTTTTGAGTTTCAGATTCAGATTGACATAACTTTTTATCGGATAGATATATTTATATGATTCTTGAAGCACTATTATTTATAATTTTGTGAGAAATATGGTGGATATTTTCAAATCTAAAATTAAGGCGCCCAAGTTTAAAAAAATTTAGAAAACGAGGCCCAAAGTGGGGGGTAAATTAGCTTCGACCTAAATATCTCTTGAACTAAAAGAGATAACTTACATACGTAAGCATGTTTTTTTTGCAGAGATTTACAGGTGCGGCTTGTCTTCTTGGAAAAATATTTCCTTGATGTATAGCTCATACGTGGTAGAGAAAATCCTGTCATGTTACACTCTAGGATAGCTTCGGTCCTAGAGAGCGTAACAGTTTGGCAGATATATATAGGCGCACCATTGCCTGGACTTGTCTGGGGTCTATAATGAAAGAAAAGGACCTTCGGGGCCTGACCAGAGACTTAACACAATCTGGTACCACGAGAGCCAGTAGCCCCTGGCACGGCAGCACTGACTCGTCGGTATTGTCGTGCTGGAATGGCTGTTGGAGAGGCCCTTCGGGGAGTTACGTGGTGGTTGTGGTTTAGACCTAAACCGCAGGAAGGGGTTTATAGTCCCCACGTGGTGTTGCATAGCAACACAAGTCCCCAATAGTGCGGCAGGAGGTTAGATAGCTCCAACTCCTAAGCAAGGGGGAGTGGACGTATCCAGACAATGAGTCTCTCAAATTGCCACCTGTGTGTTCTTAACAGGCACATGGGGGCGTTGGTTGGCGCATTGTACCTCACCCGGTGGTAAGACCACCGTGGGATTAGGCAGTCATGGCAGGTGCCCAAGTTAATCTTGACCACATCTCCTCTAATTCAACTTGAAAATACCTCAGATCTGACCATGTGAAATTTTATTTGAATGTCACTAACTGTTCACAAATTACAGAATTATTAAAAAAATTTTTCTGGGACTGCTGTGCGGTGTAATTTATGATTTGTATATAATTAATTTGGTTAATTAAAGTCATAATTTACGATTTTAATTTGCTAGCTGAAGTTCCCACCTTAAATAGAAGTATATCGGGTTGGATCAAAATAGATAAAGATCATCTTCTACTTTCCTGATTTTTTTTTTGTTTTACATTTTTTTATACGAAAAAGGTTACATTGATCCAACTCGTGAAGCCATATACTTTCATTTAAGGTGGGAATCATTCAATCTAGCTCGCGAAAGGAAAAGCCATAAAACATATCTATAGAAAAGATATCTTAAAATGAAATAAACTCTTTTTTAAGTTGGGAACATCAAGACCTAATTTTTCCTACATAAACGGAGCTACCCTAATATAGATATCTATCAAAGCTATTTCAATAAAAACAATTAATTTTATAAGCATATTTTTTCTATTTGAAGGTGTTTTTAAATTGCTGTACCTTGCATTTTAGGTGACAGTATGCAAATTATGAAAATTACTTATTGCAATCTGTATTAATTATACCTTTATCAATATATTTATTTAAACAATAACAAATCCTTCATATCTAACAACAAATTTATTAAAAAGCGGGATCTCGTGATATGGATTTTAAAAACAATTACTGAATTGTACAATGTGTTTTTTCTTGTATCATGAGTTAGTCAGTTGTTCTATTAAAAGCGAAATATTCAATATTTTTATTAATTAAATGTGAAATTGTTCTAGATAATTCGAATTAATTTATACATATATTTTGGAATAACAAAATAAATAAATTGTTAATATATATTATTAAAAATCAAATAAGCATTTCTGATACGTCAACAGAAAACATTTAGAGATAATTGATTTGAAAACCAACGACAATAGAATTAATGACGATAGGTAGTTGATATAGTTGTGGGGCAGATAGGAAATCTAAATAATTGAAATATACTGTACGTGGTGCGGTAATATTCAAACAAATAACAGCCAAATGTCACAGTTTGTTTACACTTTTTTGCTTATATTTTTTTCTGGTTGTTTTCTTGTTCCAAAAATAATTTAAAAAATTCGCTGTTTCTTGTGGTTTTTCCGGTGCAATTATCCGATGTTTTACTTTATATATATCCAGTTGAGAATTTTAAATATGGTCCAAAAAAGGGGATTTCAAAAGACAAACTCGCCGAAAAAAAGGGATTTTTTTAAAGGGTTCAACTGCTTCAATACCTGAAAAAAAAAACTCAAAATTTGTTTATTTGATAAAAACAAAATCAAAAGTTTGGTATTTTAAGAAAAACTACTAAATTCAATTTCATTAATTACAAAATAATTTATTTTCAATAAATTTCGTTATTTTTTCTTTAATTAATTAAACTTCTGTACTTTTGTATGAGGTCTTCATTCGGACTCCAGTCTTACAAATCCTAGTCTAAAAAATTTAAGAAGAATTACAAGTGTTGATCTTAAGTCTGTTGGATAATATATTTTTCATAGTAATAATTTAGATAAAAGACATTCCGCGAGGCACTGCTTTGAGTCAAAGTAAAAATATAAATTAGGATATAAGTATTCATCAGAACAATTTTTTAATTTTTCTAATCCGGTCCGAAAAGTTTCGACATTTGATGTTTTAAATAGTTGTTCATAAACTTGAACAATATTTTTAGTTTTTAACAGTTTCAGTTTATTTATAAATTTTTCGGATCTCAAGATAATTAATTTCTTTGTTGAAATTTATATGTAATGGGTCGAGATATTTCAAACAACTTAGAAACTAAGTCATTTAGCACATAGTCTTAAGAAGTCACCATTTAGTTCAATTCTGAAAAAGGGACCAAGAAATTGAAAAAGAGGCATTGAAAAGGGGCTTTAGTTGCCTAACGGTAACGCTGTATGTAAACCCACACAATTTGAATCAATAAGAAAATTATAATTGCAACCGAAAAAATTAATGTTTTTGGTCAAAGTTTTTCTTTGTGTTAATTATTAGGAACCCTATAAGTTAACAAGCCAATGATGTCTTTCTTAAAAACAAAGCTTGTTGTTTGTCCCATTTTGTATTTGTTGTAGAGTTGCCCGCATCTTCTATTAATTCGCCTTGGGAAATAACTAAGAAAAGAAATCAACGAAAACAAAAAAAAAAAAAAAAAGAAAAATATAAAAAATAAGTGAGAATGTTATATTCGGCTTGGCCGAATCTGAAACTTTTTAAAATTTCACCTTATATGGGAGGTGGTCGGTAAAGTGGACGGAGCACGCCCAGTTTTTGTTTGGTGGTTATAAAAAGCTTAAGGTCCCCAGTATGACTGAAAATCCCTCTAAGTTGAAAAAAATCTTATCTTTCCCTACTTTCCCTACTTTATAAAAACACGGGAGTAACATGTCCAGCAATTATGGGATTTGTAACAACAGTTTATAAATATTTGAAAATATTGTTAAGAATACTTGAGATTATGGCAAATCAATACTTTCAATTACCGAAATTTAATCATTTACAAGGAGTTAAAAAAGGTATTTTCTATTGACGATGAAATACTACTTGTTGTTAGCTCTAGAAGATCCATTGAAGCTTCACATTTCAATGCAAAATATTCTACCATTCATGCCTGAACTAATAGCAAGGAAGATTATGCCAATAAAACAGTACAGCAAAGCCTGGTTTACCATGACGATTACAATATGATAGTTGTTGATTGGAGACGTGCTCATTCTGTAGATTATGCTTCTTCGGTTTTTAGCTATTCCTAGTGTGGGTTAAAAGGTGTCTGAAATGGTTGACTACTTGGTTAAGGAATTTCTTTTAAAATTAGTCATTTTGGAAATTACATAGGTCAACACTAAAAAAAGTATCTTGAAAACTATGTTGCTGATATTGTAGGTATAGTCATTCTAATCACCGGGAACATTTCGTTTTATGTCCAGCACCTTACATTTTTAACTCATGGACGACCAAAGAAAATATGTTACGCTGGGGAGTTTTTAGGTTATATACGTTTTTAGGTCATGGATGCAGCAAATTATATACTCATGCTTTACTGACAAAAATGTAGTTTAAGTCAAGTCTCCAACTTGACATACGTAGACCCTTGAAGTGTTTAAATTTATAAAAATTAAATAAAATGGTTCCCTACTTTTTTAAAGAAAAAAAAAAAAAAAAAAACACAGAAAATTCAAAAAAGGCTATTGAAAAAGTATCTCTACTTGAATCACCCATTATATATATATATATATATATATATATAAACGTACTTATTTTAGTTCTCATTAGTTTTTGATAATTTTTAAAGAAATCGGAAACGACTCAATGAAAAATTGTGCCATACAAACTTCGGTTATGTTTTATATGAAAAATGACAATATGTTATGAAGTGATTTTTCGTAATTTTTGAACTATAATTCTTTTTTGATTAAGCATTTGGAAATTTTGAATGATCTTTTCGCGTTAATAAGATTCTTTCTAAATTATTTTTATAAATAGTTTTTATATTTGATGAAGTATATTAAAAAATAATTATAATAATCGACTTAGTAACTCTACAAATATAGTTAATACACTTTTAATTTAGAGAATGTAGCGCCACAAGTGAAATTTTTGCAAAATTAAAATTAGTAATAATAAATAAGCAATTAGTTTCTTTTTAGCCTTATTTAGCCTGTTACTTTTTTAAGAATGAAAAAAGGCAGAAGCTAAAATGAAAATTTTGAGAGCAAAAGCAAAATAAGAAGGCTAGATTTAGTCTTAAAGAGGCAAAACTGGCAAAGCTTTGACCAAATGAGATATGTACCTCTAAAAATTTCTAGGTTATATAATTTTCTGGGTAATAGGTATAGCAAATTGGGCATCTGTGTTTTATAGAGAAAGAATAGTGTAACAAAAGGGTAGAATATGCTATGTCTCCAACTTGCCCTGCATAGCTCCTAGAACTCTTTAAAATTGTGAAAATTCCCGCAAATATGATGAACAAGGGTATTTTCACCAAAACGTTGTTTCTGAGAGATTTTAATAAGGCATATGGAATCCTACTATGCTGACAGACTATTGTTAAAAAAAAATTTGCAATGAAGTTGAAAATAAAAACATTATAATGTTTCATTTAACTCTTTACGCTTTATTTAGTCTAAAGAGTAAGAATTAGGCGAAATTATACATGAGATGTAATTTCTTTATAATTATTTATTAACCTTGTTATTAAATTTGGATTTTTACTTATTTTTCAAACTCTTGATGTCTACGCATTTTCTGTCAGTGCGATTTAAAAAGATTTACCATTTTTGTGATCTACCAAATACAAATTTCCCCTTTCATCCTCTTTTTACACCTCATTTTCTATGGTTTTATAAGGGTTAGTTGAGAAATTTTTGATTTTTATAAATTTAAAGACTCCTAGATTCAACATTGGGAACACTGATGCTCACTATGTTGAATTTGTTGAAGCAAATGGTGGTAAATTAGGCTTCTTGAAATCCATTGGCAAAGGGATATTTCTACCCCAATGGTGGTAAACCTCAGCCTGGATGTGGTGCTGATATTAATGTCGTGCTGATATTTATTGAGGCTGTAGAGAGAGACGATTTGCCTCTGTTAAATGTGGTGAAGAAGCTGTTGCTAAGAAATGTGGGTCCTCTTATAGTCACGCGCGCATGGAAACTACAACTAATGCTTATATGGTAGCTGTTTTTATGTCGGTAGGTGTTTTTATGTAGCAGTAAATAGAAAGGCTTCTTATGGTAAATTAGCTCAAGTTTAGTTGTATAATAGACATAATTATTTTATATTTATTTAATTAAGCTTTGAAGGCATATAATATATATATATATATATATATATATATATAAATTAAATAAAATTAATAAAAATAAAAATGACAATTTTGACGAACAACCTAATGTGGGCTGTAGATCTTTTTGAGAACATCACATTGGAATTTTCTAAAAATTTCGAAACACTCCCTAAATTGCCTAAAACCCTTATTAGAGTACTTCTTGCACTAAATATTTTATCATTATTTTTTTTATTTTGACTAATGTAATATTTTTCTTTAAGACTAAACACTTTTTTATACAAAATTTTAAATGGCATTATATTTAGACTAAAACGAAATATCTATATAAATCCAAAAAGTCATTAAACATTTTCTAAACTTTACCAAAAAGTTTTTCACAAATATATTTTAAGGCAAAGTAATTATTTCTTTTATATTTTTTATTTGTTGCTTACTTTTTGAGAAAAAATGAAATGTATTGAAATGTATTTTTGTAAGTTACCCTAGATAAAATCGAATAAGTTTTACAGTTTTTGTTTGATGTGAAAGTAATAAACCTTATTATATTTACAACAAAAATGCCTTTGAAAAATATATAGACTTTTTTAGAAAAAATTATAATATATCACAATTAAACTCGAAAAATGTTGGAAAAATTTTATTTTTTTCTATAAGTTGTTAAAAAATTGGCTTTAGTGTTTGACGAAAACGTAATAAATGTATACTGCGGAAAAGCCTGATTCTTCTATTTCAAAGTTTCCTAAATGGGAGTTTGCAGACACCTAGGGGTCCGTAGGAACATATCTGAGGGTTCACAAGAGAAACCGAAAATTTTTTGAAATTATTCTACGTGATATATTTTTTTGTATTTTTTGGCATACAGATATAATTATGTATTATTAGATTGAATTCTACAGGTGCCTTTCATTTGAATGGGGAAGAATCTATTGAAGCTTCGTACAATATATAAATTCTAATAGCAAAAGGAAAGAAACCACACACAATTTAAGAACTTTTAATTAAGCCTTGTTTTGTTGTTGTTGGGGATATATATATTGTTACACCCAGAGAAAAAAAACATGGTTACAGCATTATCACTACAACAATATTATGGTCTCATTGTCAATTTTCTTGAATTTTAATAACACTATATTCACCATAACAATGTTTTTGTTTAAATTTTGTCATTTAATGTTTCCACTCAATAAAATTTTAATATGGTTGACTACAAAAATTATATGCTTTTAAATATTTTTACCAGAAACAAAATTTTATTAATATAAAAAATATCATTACTTCTACAACCATTAAATGTTTGTAGTCTTTTTTCTTATTCAAATAAATATAATACTTATTGTTTTCATAAACTTAGTGGAAAGATTCATAAATTGTTTGCTTCTAAATATATTTTGTTTTTAATGTTTGTTTCCCAAATTCAGTTCAATTCTCATTTAGGTTATGTATGAATAAATATAAATAGAAAATGATCTGGTTGTGGTCACCGTGATTCAAATAATAAAAGATATTGATGAATTACCATTAAAAGGTTTAGTTAAAAAAACATATTTTGCATTTGAACTACATATGGTGGTACAATTGAATATAATTAATGGACGAATAATATATAAATATATAATTTTTTTCACCAATGAAAATTTTCTCTATTAGTTTTAATAAAAAAAATTATAAAAATTATTTTTTATTAATACGTTTTATTATACCCTACACAGCAATAGGTGGTTGGGGTACTTTACATTTGTGCTGGTGTTTGTAACGCATAGAAAAAGTTACACCCACTTTCAAGTATACCAATTGACACAGAATCACTTTTTAAATCGATCTAACGATGTCCGCTAGTCCGTCCGTCTGGCTGGACGGCTGGCTGTCCATGTAAACCTTGTGCACAAAATACGGGTCGCAATTTTAAAGATAATTCAATGAAATTTGGCACATCAGACTTTTATGATACAAGAATAAATTGAAATTCGTTGCAATTGGTCCGTAAAAATAACAACATTTTAATGAAATTAGGTACGAAGAAGTTATGTACAAGTATTAATCTTTGTGATAAATTTTATGAATATTGGTCCAAAATTAATCATAGCTCCCATAATTTACCATGGCTCCCATATAGTCCCACTTCCAGGAATCTGTATATATATACTAACATCTAATTGTATTAACACATTATTCTATATATTTTATTTTACATTTAGTAAAATTGGTCACAGGTGTAATATAAGTCCACTTTCCGAATTTTTATGCTAGTACACAATGGTGTAGGGTATCATATAATCGATCATGACCGACTATATCTTTCTATCTAGTTTTAATGCATGGTAAGATGAAAAAAGTAATATGACAAAATTAAATAACAATATGATAAGATTAAATCACATGCACATTTTAATATCAGGCTAATATTCGACACAAATAAGTTTTATATAAGTAGAAATCATTGTGACAAATTTTATGAGAATCGCTCCATAATTTATCATAAGCCCATTTTCGGGAATCACCCTAAAATGCATAAATTCATATAACTGTTAGTATTTACGTAATATGCTGCATTCGTCTATTTTATTACATATACACTGCCTGCCACTTGAATAAGGAATCACATTTTAATTAAGTATATCTCCTAATCTAAAGTTCAGAAAAATGTAATTTTTTGCGCGACCAAATTTCAAAGTGTTGGCTTTAGTTTCCTGAAGAAATAAAAAAATATACATATTTTGTTATACTAAAATTATGCATTTATTTAAAGACATGTGTTTCTGTGGTACTTTTTCGCGTGTCACATGAATAAGGAATATTTTAAAAGTAAGCAAACTGTAATTTATTTTTAAATTTTAGGTTATAAAAATGAAAGTTATTATCTTCTAGCATTCAATTAGTAATGAGTACAGCCACCATTTTTAGAAATAACCTCATAAATACGATTTGGCATCGACTTGTATAATGGCTCTAAGTAATTTAGCGAAATTGAACTCCATGCTTCCGTTATTGCATCCTTTAAGGATTCTATCGTCTCAAACTGTTTTCCTCCTTCATAAACTTTTCTTGCAAGCCAACCCCAAACATTGTCCATTGGATTCAGGTCTGGTGAATATGGGGGCCAATACAAAAGTTGAACACCTTGTTGATTAATACATTGTTTTACTGCTCTGGCGGTATGAGTCGGAGCGTTGTCATGCTGGTACGTCCAAGGTATGGGTCCAAAGAAATCATTAAATTTTGGAAATGCTTCCTCCAGAATGTTTTTGTAAGTCGTTGCAGTCATTTCGTTGGATAAAAAAACCAATTCTATGGTACCATAATAGGAAATGGCACCTCGTACTATTATTCCCTCTCGGCTGTGTCTGCGGCTCAAAAATAATTCCTCCTTATTTAGGTTATGAAAATAATAGTTATACCCGTCGGGAGAATCAACATTAAACTTTTTTTCATCGGAAAATACAACTTTAAACCATTTGGCGGACCATGTCATTGTATTTTTGGCAAACTGTAAACGTTGTGATTTGCGTTTTGCATTAAGTGGTGGTTTTTTTTGCAGGTTTCATCAGACTATGTATGGGCACGACTTTAAAATACGGTGCACTGTTCTTAGATTGGCACTGGCTCCACTTTTTTTATGTATTTTTGATACCTACATGGCAGAATTTGATGCAATTCTAAGAATTTTTCGTCTTTCTTTTAGAGTTGTTGCCATTTGCTTCCGCCATTTCATATTTATTCCATATCTTTCCACTTTATTTAAATACACAACTGTATTTCCTCTATTACTTTTTTGGCTATTTGGACTGGATTCTGACCCTGAGATTTCAAAATTATATTTTTTTCTTTTTCAGAGTTATTAAGAGCCTTACCACGTCCCATTTTGAATAAAAACTATTTAAAAACTATCAAATCAAAAATTCTCTAGCCGTTTATATTGAAAGAAATTCAAATCATTGCCTTCCTGATTAATATTAAAAGAATTCCTTATTCAAGTGACCACAGAAATACATGTCTTTAAATAAATATATAATTTTAGTATAACAAAAAAGCTAACACTTTGAAATTTGGTTGCGCAAAAAATTATATTTTTCTGAACTTTAGTTTAGGAGATATACTTAATTAAATTTAATATATATATATATATATATATATATATATATATATATTTATATATATAATTATATATATAAAATTTTGTTCCCATTTTTTATTAAATCTTGTTAAGCTACAGAATTGCGTCGTATTTTATTTGAACAAATGAAAATATTTTTGAATTTAAATTTATTATTTGAAAAGAAAATTTAAAGAAAATAAATAAGAAAAATTACAACAATTTTTTAGTTTTCCCAATAACGCATTTCAAACAATTGTGGGTAAAACAAACGCAAATATATCTCAAATATGGTCGTAGTAGGTTTCTACGACGCAATTATGTTCCTAACATTATATTTTCTAAATACTTCCCTGCAAACATTTGAAGATATCTTGCTAAAATAAATTTGCGCAATATTTTCTTCTTATTATTTGGACGAAAGTTATCAGAAATATTTTTCGAATATTGTAGTTTTATCAGTTTGAAGAAAATTAGGTAATACAAAATATATAAAATTTTAATTTTTTTTTATTATTTTTGTCCTTAAAGTATCTTCCTTTTTCATCTCCGCAATAAATTGTTGTTATGCCGTGGAGACTATCTGGAAGAAATTAATGCAAAACTTTTATTTTTCAGTCACAATTTTTTCAGTTATCGAAATTTTCTTTCAAAAATTAAAAAAAAAATATTGAAGAAATTTGCTTGTCTTTTAGTAAAAAAAGGATATTTTAAGTAAACATTTTAGTTTTCGTGCTTTATGATGTTAAGATTTATGAGCATGCATGCTCTAAAAAGAGTAAAAGTTTTCTATATTTTATTATTTCAAAATTTATTTAGTGATAATTTTTTCATTTATTTTTTACATCTTTTAAAAGGTTTATCTGGCGGTATCTCCTTTTTTCCACCTAAATGATTATCTAGTAATATTGTCTATTTTTTTCCAGGCGTTTTGATATCTTATTGCTTAGATTTATTGCCTGTGATGCACAATCTCCGACAATGGTGAAAACTGTCGAAATACTAATATGATTATTGCGGCAATAAAATTTTTCTTTTAAGAAATTCGAATCACTTTCGTATTAGTTTGCTTGCAGGGTTATAATACATTTTCATTAATAAAATTATAATTGTTTTTTATTGAATAACTTAAGAGGGAGTTTCCATGTTATCATAGAGATATGATAGTTAAGTACTACATACTTATTTACTGTGCAAGTTATCTTTAACACTTTAAACACATTATGTTTAGGAGTTTATCTGTGATGAAAATAATTATTTGGTATAAATTGGTGAACAGAGTTCTCCAAGACATAAAAACCTATTAAATTCTCAAAGTAAGAGAACTCTATAGCATTTGGATCTTGCTCTGTGCCATACAAAAGATATTGTGAGAAGTTTAGTCACATTCATGGAAAATAAAACTTAAATTTAGATTTAAATTTTAAATTTCCAAATTACAATTCCAACATCAATAGTTAACTATTTAAGTGTGTTCCCCAACTGAGGAATCTACCAAATGACTTATTATTTCTTTTTTTTTTTTTTTATTTGTCTATGAAATTTTAAAAACCACTTCAAAACTGCGGAATAAAGTCTCATCGATCAAATTCTTTTATATAAAACTTTAAAGCAACTAATTTAAAACATTTACATATTTGACTAATAGGAATAATATTCCAATCAATTTTCATTTATCAAGATAACAAATTATGTACCTAAATATATAAAAATTGCAGTAATGCCACACGACAATGCATTCATTTTGCAAAATTTATCAAACTATTAAACATGGTACTTAGTGTAGATTATTTAAAATATAATAAATTGATAACTTGCCTTAATAATAGATATATGTGAATGAAAATATTCTAAAAACAAAGATAAAAAATTGTATATAAACACTAACAATTTTGGGCACTAAATTATATTTGTTTTTGGACAATGAGAGATTGCTTTCTTTTAGCTTTTTATGTTGTAGCAGGTAAGAATATATATAAATATATATGAATATATAAATATGAATCTGAATATATATATATATATATATATATATATATATATATATATATATATATATATTAATATATTAATATATTCTTAATTTAAAATACATCAAATATATTTACAATATAAACAGCTACTGCTACTGGTATCCCTGGGGAAGACCATGACAATGGTGAAAATGGCTGGTTTATACCACGTGTAGATGGCAGTTTCGATTGGATTAACAAGGAAGAAGCTGAATATTATCTCGAGTCTATGGCCCAAATGGAAGGTCGTTTAACTACCAATCCTGTTAATTTTTATTTGTACACCAAATCGAATCCTACTGAAGGAAAAGAAATTACTGCCTCCAAAAAATCCATAGATGCTTCCTATTTTAATGCTAAAAATCCCACCAAAATTACCATACACGGTTGGACTTCTAACAAGGATGATTACGTTAATTATGGTATACGTGATGCCTGGTTGTCTCATGGTGACTGCAATATGATTGCTATTGATTGGGGCCGTGCTCGTTCTGTAGATTATGCTACCTCTGTTTTGGCTGTTCCTGGTGTTGGTCAAAAAATCGCTGCCTTGATCGACTTTTTGGTGAAAAATTATGGTTTGAAATTGGATACTTTGGAAATTATTGGCCATAGTTTGGGAGCTCATGTGGCCGGTTTTACCGGTAAGAATATTGCCAGTGGTCAGGCTCATGCTATTATTGGTTTGGATCCTGCCTTACCTTTATACAGTTATGATAAACCCGACAAGCGTTTGTCCAGCACTGATGCTTACTATGTCGAATGTATTCAAACAAATGGTGGTAAATTGGGTTTCTTGAAACCCATTGGCAAAGGTACTTTCTATCCCAATGGTGGTAAATCCCAACCAGGTTGTGGCGCTGATTTAACTGGTTCCTGTGCTCATAGCCGTTCTGTTATTTATTATGTCGAAGCTGTACAACAGGATAACTTTGCTACTGTTAAGTGCAATAACTATGAAGATGCTGTGGCTAAGAGTTGTGGATCTACTTATAGTTCTATACGCATGGGAGCTGTAACCAATGCTTATATGGTAGCCGGTGATTATTATGTACCTGTTAACAGTAAGGCTCCTTTTGGTGCTTTGGTTTAAGTTTGTTATGGATTTGTAATGATTGTTTAAGATATTTCATTTTTTATTTTTGAATATACATAGATATATTTATACAATTTTATACTCTCATAGTATTTGGAAATTTACTTACTATAAACTAGACTAGAGATTAGACTATAAAAAAGGTAATAAATTAGACTATAGAATAGAAAAAAGCTAGACTATAAACGATATTTTATATTGGACTGTAGATTAATTTAGACTAGAATTGACTACAGACTAAACTATAGACTAAACTTTAGACTAGACTATAGACTAAACGATAAACAAGAATATAAACTAAACTATAGACTAGACTAAAAAATTAACTATAGGCTAGACTATAAACTAAAGTTTAACAAGGCTACAATCTAAACTGTAGATAATATGCTAAGCAAAATACTAAAATTCCTAAGGAGAAATTTTACTGGAAATAAAAACTTCCAGTGAAGAGGAGACATGATTCAATGAGTTAGATAGAAAAAATAATAAGGGAAAAGCTAAAATTCTAACTAAAATTCTAAAGACCTTGACAAGGCAACAACAGCAGCGGACATCTGCACTATATTGGTGGAGCAATTAAATATATCTGGCTTGGGGAGAAAATTCCTAAGATATTCGCAAATGCAAAAGTTCGGAATTGGAACATAGAGTGTGCGAATAACTGATACACAAGCTTTGTTTTAGATAGTTATAGTTTACACACTTTGTCGGCGTGTTCCAGATCAGTTTCGACATATCTAATTTATGACATAAAAGTGGGAAAGCTAATCCCATCGTAAGGCATTGCACTATCAATCGAATGGGACAATATAATGAACTGTAGTACTTTTGAAATCCCAGGAAATAAGAGAAATATTAAATATTTTTATATCAATAATTATTATGAGAATAGCATTTTATGAACTTTATATGCCTTAACTGTATATAATATAAAGAAGTTACCAGAGGATTATTACCCCCAATAACGCTAACTATAGAGGAAAATTGGCAATTAGTTGAAAATTCCATTACGCTAAATTTTAGACTTTCATTTTTTATTCAACAGCCCATAAAGCGACAAGAACTTTTATGTGATTATACGATACTAGACGTTTATCAGTGAGCATTTAATAGAAACGTCCACATTTATATTAATTTTATATTATAAGTAATTAAAACTTTTTAATTATTTTCTCTATTGATAAAATAAAATTAATTACCTAATTCATAACTTCGTTATTATGTTATTTATTGAAATATTATGTGAAGAAAAATAACATTTTTAAAAAAGTAATACACTTTGAGAATAAGTGTGTTACTTTCAAATAAATTAAAATATTTTAAATGTAAGATTTTTTTATTATTATATTTTTTTTTCTAAATACTAAAGGCCTCAGTAGCCTAGTGTGTAAGGTAACATAGATATATCGTAAAGTTCCCTGTACATTTATGAAAGTTATTCAAAACGTAAAAACGTATCCATTTATCCTCTTACCTTTTCTGACCGCACAGGAGATTTTTGTTTCTTGAATTTTCTTTGTCCCCTTTTCGTTGAACCTTTTAATTTTTTAATAGAATTTTTATTAACTTAAAATTAAAATTTTTGAATTGTGATATAAAAATGCAATAAATTCTATTTTCTACAGAAACTATTCAACGGAACGATAGAAATAAATCAATTTTATTATTTTTCATAAATTAAAAAATTACAATGGACACAAACTTTGAGATACTTCGAAACTAATTCTACCTTTAGGTTTTTAATGAAAAATGTTGATGAAAATCTTATTTTCTGAAAATTCTGATTTTTATACATTGCCCATCTTAAAGTATACTAATAGACTCAGAATCCCTTTCTCATTCGATTGAGCGATGTCTGTTCATATAGCAGGTTGCCTGGCTGTACGGCTGGCTGGTAGTCAGTCCATATATAACTTATGCACAAAGTACTAATCGTAATTTTAAAGATAATTTGATAAAATTTAATACTATTTTGGTGTAAAATACAGCCCATTGAAATTTATTACTATTGGTTTATTTCACGTACCCCCCATGCAAATGCTCCCCCGTAATAGGGTTAATAAAATTTGGTATAAATTATTTTTATATAAGAGTAAATAAGAATATCAAATTTCATTAATAATAGCTCCGAAGATCCGAAAATCAAAAATAATAGTACCAAGGATTCATAAGAATCAACTCATGATTGGTAATAGATCTCATATACGCTATTTCTGAATATCTCGAAAACAATTTCGAAACTCAAACGCAATGGTGATGGTAAGTTTTCAGTTCTTATTATCGATTTTTTTGTTTAACTTTTGGTGAAAAATTTGATTTTTAGTGAAAAATCAGAAATGGAATTAAATTTCTAGTAAAAAATCGAATTTGTAATGAAAATTTGGATTTTTTTTAATATAAAACATATTCTGTCCTGTTATGATAAGAAATAATAGCAAAAAAAAATGCTAATAAGAAAACAGAAATAGATTATTTTGAAATAAAAAAAACAATTATTAAGTTATCATTAAGTATACCTAATAAAATAATTAAAAAATTAATTTTGGAGACAAAATGGTATAAAAGTGAAAAACTTAAAAAAAATTTGGCAATTGAATTTAGTTCATTTAACATGAAATATATCTTCTTGATTTCTTTGTACGCTGTGGCAGGTGAGTTAAATATTTTTGTAATAAGAAATTATTTTTTTTTTTCTTTCTGGGATTAAATTCAATGTCGATGTAAACAGCATACAAATTGCCGAGTAATCACACACACGCATCCCAAATGCGCGAAATTAACAATCAACAACACCAATATACCTTCTTATAGGAAGAGGAGGGAATGAATTTTAGTTAAAATTTTTCTTTATTATATTTCTAGCTATTGCTTCCATTATCCCTGAGGAGGAACATGTTAATGGTGAAAATGGCTGGTATGTTCCCCGTATTGATGGCTCCTTTGAATGGGTGGATATGGATGAAGCTGAAGCCTATTTAAAAAATATGCAAGTAATGGAAGGCCGCTTCTTCACCAATTCTATTAACTTCTACTTGTACACCAAATCTAATCCTAATGAAGGTCAAGAAATTACTGCTTCTGAGAAATCCATTTCAGCCTCTCACTTCGATGCAAAATACCCTACACGAATTATCATTCATGGTTGGAACTCTGGCAAGGATGAGTTCATTAACACTGGTGTCTGTGAGGCTTGGTTGTCCAAAGGTGAATACAACATGATTGTTGTTGATTGGGGCCGTGCTCGTTCTATAGATTATGCTTCTTCTGTTTTGGCTGTTCCCGGTGTGGGCAAAAAGGTTGCCGCTTTGGTTGATTTCTTGGTTGAGAATCATGGTTTGGAATTAAATACTCTGGAAATTATTGGTCACAGTTTAGGTGCTCATGTTGCTGGCTACACTGGCAAGAATATTGCTTCTGGCAAAGCCCACACCATTGTAGGTTTGGATCCTGCCCTTCCCTTGTTCAGTTATGACAAGCCCGACAAGCGCTTATCCAGCTCTGATGCCAACTATGTTGAATCTATTCAAACTAATGGTGGTAAATTGGGTTTCTTGAAACCCATTGGTAAAGGAGCTTTCTATCCCAATGGTGGCAAATATCAACCTGGTTGTGGTCTTGATATTACCGGCTCCTGCTCTCACAGCCGTGCTATTGAGTACTACACCGAAGCTGTGGAAAAGGATAATTTCTCCACTATTAAGTGTCCTAACTACGAAGATGCTGTTGCCATGAAATGTGGCACTACTTATAGTTCTGTTCGCATGGGTGCCACCATAAATGCCTACATGGTAGATGGTGATTTCTATGTACCTGTCAACAGAGAAGCTCCCTATGGCATATTAACTTAAATCTTTTTTCTTAGTTAATGATATTAAAATTACAATAAAAATGATTAAGTTTACATGTAAATACCTTTAAATTGTCTTCTTCATTCAACTCTTTGTAATAAAACAAAGGACTTATTTTCACTATCTTAAGTCAAAAACCCTGACCTATCTCATGCACAAAAGTATTATATTTTAAAGTATCTCTCACTCACATGTCTCACTAAATAGACAAAAACATCATCTTAAACTGTCCACGCTTGATAAAATAAATCCCTTTGGAAACCTTCTATTACAATGAATAATTTAAAACAAATGAAATTATTTATATGAAACTATAGAAGTTTCTTGTCTGAAATCAAAGTAACATTTTGAAAGAATTAAATTAAAATGAAATTGCTTTTGTTTAAGAAGTTGTTACTGTAAATATTATTTGTTGTGTTTGTAGCTTTTGTTCTTGAAGGCATATTTGGGTAAACAATAAAAACACTCTAATACTTGAAACAAAATAGAAAGGACTTGTTGAGATATTTTGTTAGATTTATATTACAAAGAAGCGTGAAGTAACAACAACAAATGAAAATTTACATTCATTATGACTTGATATTTATTAATAAATTTTAAAGCGTTTTATTTTGAAAATGATATGGAATGGCGAAAGAAAAACATTCAATTTTTAAATATTATATATAACAAAATTCACTTTATATAGAAATATTTTTAAATATTTGTTTAAGGAATTTTTATAACTAATTGATGTAAACCCTACGAAAACGAGTTTACTGTAACTTTCATAAATTCCACTTAAAAATTTAATTACTATTACCTATATATAGACTAAAAAACTTAAAAATTAAAAAAAAAAAAATCCTTAACAGTTTTAGTATTTGCTTATGTTGAGGAAGATTTTTTATCAAAAATTTCTTTAATAAAAATGGTTATGCTCTTAATAAAAATAATTTTGTAAATTATTTGAAAATGTTTACTATAATAAATAGCTAGTATTCCAAAAAGAAAAACATTTTTACTAGTTTGACTTATTTCAAATGCTTCTCTACGGCCATATAAAGCACATATGTTACACATTTATTATTAACATTTATACGCATTACTAAATATAGTATGCATGTGGGTGTAAAAGGCTTATTTAGAATATATTATAGCATTATAATATTTAGTCATAAGTAGGCAAATAGTAATAAGCAAAAGTTTAGTACAACAAAATTTAACTTCCTATAAAATAAAAGTTCTAAAGAAATGTGGAAATTCTTTCTAAGTATTCGCTACTTATAAAGAATTTAAGTGTGTTCTTAATAGAGCAGTTCAGCATTTACGATCCCTGAAGGCCTTTACCAAATGGCTTAGTATTTTTTTTTTCTTATTTGAGTATAAAATTTTAAAAAACACTCCGAACACTATATAATTAAATTTCATTAATCAATTACTTTTATATAAAACTTTAAAGCAACTAAATTAAAATACTTGAATATTTGAATAATACGAGTAGCTTTAATATTCCAATCAATTTTCATTTATGAAAATAAAAAATTATGTACGTAAATACATAATAATTGTAGTAATGTCACACAATAATGCATTCATTTTGCAAAATTTATAAAATTATTAAGCATGGTACTTAGTGAAGATTATTTAAAATATAATAAATTGATAACTTGCCTTAATAATAGATATATATGTGAACGAAAATATTGTTATGACCACTTTCTAAAAACAAAATAAAAAAGTTTGTACATAAAATCTAAAAATTTTGGACACTAAATTATATTTGTTTTTAGACAATGAAAGGTTACTGCGTTTTAGCTTTTTGTCCTGTAGCAAGTAAGAATTAAAAAAAAAATATATATATATATATTAATATATTCTTAATTCAAAAAATATTGAACATATTTAAAATATTAAGAGCTACTGCTACCCCTGGGATGATCGTGACAATGGTCAAAATAACTGATTTATACCAAGTGTAGATGGCAGTTTCTATTGGATTAACAAGGAAGAAGCTGAATATTATCTCGAGTCTATAGCTCAAATGGAAGGTCGTTTAACTACCAATCCTGTTAATTTTTATTTGTACACCAAATCGAATCCTACTGAAGGAAAAGAAATTACTGCCTCCAAAAAATCCATAGATGCTTCCCATTTTGATGCTAAAAATCCCACCAAAATTACCATACACGGTTGGACTTCTAGCAAGGATGATTACGTTAATTATGGTATACTTGATGCCTGCTTGTCTCATGGTGGCTGTAATATGATTGCTATTGATTGGGACCGTGCTCGTTCTATGAATTATGTTACCTCTGTTTTGGCTGTTCATGGTGTTGGTCAAAAAATCGCTGCCTTGATTGACTTTTTGGTGAAAAATTATGGTTTTAAATTGGATACTTTGGAAATTATTGGCCATAGTTTGGGTGCTCATGTGGCCGGTTTTACTGGTAAGAATATTGCAAGTGGTCAGGCTCATTCTATTATTGGTTTGGATCCTGTCTTACCTTTATACAGTTATGATAAACCCGACAAGCGTTTGTCCGGCACTGATGCTTACTATGTCGAATGTATTCAAACAAATGGTGGTAAAATGGGTTTCTTGAAACCCATTGTCAAGGGTACTTTCTGTCCCAATGGTGGTAAATCCCAACTAGATTGTGGCGCTGATTTAACTGGTTCCTGTGCCCATAGCCGATAACTGTTAAGCCACTGTTAAGAGCAATACCTATGAAGATGAAGTTCTGCGCACATGGGTGTTGTAACCAATGCTTACATGGTATCTGTGATTATTATGTGCCTATTAGCAGTAAAGCTCCTTTTGGTGTTTTTTTTTAATATTATTTTTCTTTTAAGCGAAGTTTTGTTTAAAGCATTCTTCAAAAATAATTCAAAAAAAACACAACGCAGTATTAATATGTATTTGGTTTTAGCTGGCTTAGCTTCAATTAAATTATTCTACTAAAATTTTCGGCAATTCCCGGCAGCCACGAAATTTATAGTTTTTTCCGTGAACAGAAAAAGTTCAGGAAATTAGGAACCCTAACCTAAACTTAAGAAGCTACAAATTTAAGCTTGGCCCTGAAAAATAATGAATTTGAATATGGATGTTGAAGAACAGATATTCTTTAAAATGCCCTAAAATGAAAGATATAAAGAACGTACCAGAGGATTATTACCCCAATAACGCTAACTATAGAGGAAAATTGGCAATTAGTTGAAAATTCCATTACGCTAAATTTTAGACTTTCATTTTTTATTCAACAGCCCATAAAGCGACAAGAACTTTTATGTGATTATACGATACTAGACGTTTATCAGTGAGCATTTAATAGAAACGTCCACATTTATATTAATTTTATATTATAAGTAATTAAAACTTTTTAATTATTTTCTCTATTGATAAAATAAAATTAATTACCTAATTCATAACTTCGTTATTATGTTATTTATTGAAATATTATGTGAAGAAAAATAACATTTTTAAAAAATTAATACACTTTGAGAATAAGTGTGTTATTTTCAAATAAATTAAAATGTTTTAAATATAACATTTTTTATTACTTTATTTTTTTGCTTTTTGTAAATTCTAGAGGCATCAGTAGTCTAGTGTGTAAGGTAACATAGATATATCGTAAAGTTCCCTGTAAATTTATGAAAGTTATTCAAAACGTAAAAACGTTTCCATTTATCCTCTTGCGTCTTACGACCGCATAGAAAATTTTTGTTTCTTGAATTCTCTTTGCCCCTTTTTTTATTTTTTTAATTTTTCAATAGAATTTTTATTAATTTATTTGCCTTTAAAGCTATAATTTCTTAATTGTCATATAAAAACGTATCAAATCACTAAACGATACTTCGAAACTAATTCTACCTTTAAGTTTTAAATGAAAAATGTTGATGAAAATCTTATTTTCTGAAAATTCTGATTTTTATATATTGCCCATCTTAAAGTATACCAATAGACTCAGAATCCTTTTCTCAGTCGATTAAACTATGTCTGTTCATCTGGGAGGTTGCCTGGCCATACGGCTGGCTGGTAGTCAGTCCATATATAACTTACACACAAAGAACAAGTCGTAAAGATAATTTGATAAAATTTATTTGATTGGTGTACAATACAGACTATTGAAATTTGTTATTATCAGTCCATTATTTTACCTAGCCCTCATGCAAATATTACCCCACAGGTCCCATAGGACTATTTATAAAAATCTCGAAAACTATTTTGAAACTCAAACGCAAGAGTGAAGGAAACTTTTTAATTTTTATTATTGATAAATCGATTTTTTTTCTTTTCTAATTTTTTCGGAATTTAGATTTTTATTGAAAAATCAGATTTTAAGTGAAGAATGAAATTTTTATTAAAGAATAAAATTTCTATCGAAAAATTTAATTTTTAGTGAAAATTTGGATTTTTGGGGGAATAATCGGGTTTTTCTTATTTAAAACTTGTTCTGCTCTATCATGATAAGAAATAATAGCAAAAAAAAAAAAAAAAAATGCTAATAACAGACGGAACATAATTATTGAATTGATTTAATCATTTCACTAAGAAAACAAAAATAGATTATTTTGAAATAAAAAAACAATTATTAAGTTATCATTAAGTATACCTAATAAAATATTTAAAAAATTAATTTTGGAGACAAAATGGTATAAAAGTGAAGAACTTAAAAAAAATTTGGCAATTGAATTTAGTTCATTTAACATGAAATATATCTTCTTGATTTTTTTGTGCGCGGTGGCAGGTGAGTTAAATATTTTTGTAATAAAGAATAATTTTTTTTTGGTATTAAGTTCAATAGCGATGCAAACAGCATATAAATTGCCAGGGTAACAATCAACAAAACCAATTTTCGTTGTTGTGTACTACGCAGAAGAGTCAGGTAGTTTCCAAAAACGATCTATAACTTTGTAAAGGAAATGAAGGAAACGAATTTTATTTAAAATTTTTCTCTATTATATTTCTAGCTATTGCTTCCATTATCCCTGAGGAGGAACATGTTAATGGTGAAAATGGCTGGTATGTTCCCCGTATTGATGGCTCCTTTGAATGGGTGGATATGGATGAAGCTGAAGTCTATTTGAAAAATATGCAAAAGATGGAAGGTCGCTTCTTCACCAATCCTGTTAAATTCTACTTGTACACCAAATCTAATCCTAATGAAGGTCAACAAATTACTGCTTCTGAGAAATCCATTTCAGCCTCTCATTTCAATGCAAAATACCCTACACGAATTACCATTCACGGCTGGAGATCTGGCAAGGATGATTTCATTAACACTGGTGTCCGTAAGGCTTGGTTGTCTAAAGGTGAATACAACATGATTGTTGTCGATTGGGGCCGTGCTCGTTCTATTGATTATGCCACCTCTGTAATGGCTGTTCCCAGAGTGGGTGAAAGGGTTGCCGCTTTGGTTGATTTCTTGGTTAGGAATCATGGTTTGGAATTAGATACTCTGGAAATTATTGGTCACAGTTTAGGTGCACATATTGCTGGTTACACGGGTAAGAATATTGCTTCTGGCAAAGCTCACACCATTATAGGTTTGGATCCTGCCCTTCCATTGTTCAATTATTACTTGCCCGACCAGCGTTTGTCCAGCTCTGATGCCAAATATGTTGAATCTATTCAAACCAATGGTGGTAAATTGGGTTTCTTGAAACCCATTGGTAAAGGAGCTTTCTATCCCAATGGTGGTAAATATCAACCTGGTTGTGGTGCTGATATTACTGGCTCCTGCTCTCACAGCCGTTCCATTGAATATTACATCGAAGCTGTCGAAAATGATAGTTTCTCCAGCATTAAGTGTCCTAAATACAAAGATGCCATTGACAATAAATGTGGCACCACTTATAGTTCTGTTCGAATGGGTGCCGCCAACAATGCCTACATGGTAGATGGTATTTTCTATGTACCTGTCAATAAAGAAGCTCCCTATGGCATATTAACTTAAGTCTTTTTTCTTAGTTAATGATATTAAATTTACAATAAAAAAACGATTAAGTTTACATATAAACACCTTTAAATTGTCTTCTTCATTCAACTCTATATAATAAAACAAAGGAATTATTTTCATTCTCTTAAATCAAAACCCTGACCTGTCTCATGCACAAAAGTATTATATTTTAAAGTATCACTCAGTCACATGTCTTGCCAAAAAGACAAAAACATCACCTTAAATTGTCAACGCTTGATAAAATAAATCCCTTTGTTACAATGAAGAATGTTAAAACAAATGAACTTATTTATATGAAACTGAATGTTAGAAGTTTTTTATTCGAAAGCAAAGTAACATTTGGCAAGAATTAAATAAAAATGAGATTGCTTTTATTTAAGCAGTTGTTACTGTAAATACTACTTGATGTGTTTGTAGGTCCTTTTGTTTTTGAAGACATATTTGGAAAAGCAATAAAAGCACTCTAATACTTTCAAACAAAATAAAAAGGACTTCTTGAAATATTTTGTTGGATTTATATTACAAAGGAGCGTGAAGTAATAACAACAAATGAAAATTTACATTCATTATGACTAGATATTTATTAGCAAATTTTAAAACGTTTTATTTTGAAAATGATATGGAATGGCAAAATAAAAACTTTTAATTTTGAAATATTAAATATAACAAAACCTATTTTACACGGAAATATTTTTATATATTTCTTTAAGGAATTTTTATAACTAATTGATGTGAACCCTATGACAACGAGTTTACATTTTTAATTACTTTTATCTATATATAGATTAAAAAACTAAAAAATTAAAAAAAAATTCTAAATCCAAGAGAGTTTTCGTATATTGTAATAAAATAATTTTTGTTCACAAATTTATTGCCAAAAAAAGTTATGCCCTTAATAAAAATACTTTTGTAAATTGTCTGTAAATCTTTACTGTAATAATTACATAGCTAGTATTAAAAAAAGAAAAAATATTTTTATTAATTTGGCTCCTCGTAGTTAAAGCTAATTCTAAGTTCACCTTCTCTTGGAAATCTTGTAGGTGCACTACCCACCGTTGGGTGATAGAGCACAAAAGAATTAATTTCTGTAAAAATAATATTACTTGCTAGTAGTAAGTCTAATATTTTTTGTAATAAAACTATAGTTTGAAAGAAATATTATATTTAAATGATATATATTTCATTTAAATATTCTGCTCTAGAAGCTTAAGCAGCTGATAATACTTATTTCAAATTTATACCTATTACAAAATATAGTACGTATATTGGTGTAAAATGGTTATTTAGAATATATTACAACATCATAATATTTAGTCATAAGTAGGCAAATAGTAATAGACAAAAGTTTAGTACAACAAAATTTAATTTCCTATAAAATAAAAGTTCTAAAGAAATGCGGAAATTCTTTAAAAACTATACCTACTATATATATAGCATTAAGAAGAAATTGAAAATTATGAATTAGTTTCAAAAATCAATAACTTTATTATGCCTTAATGTTAATACAGGACAACACTAAAAAAAATGCCGTAAGCAAGTGGGAAATATATAGTCGGTCAAAACCGATCATATGAGTATGTGCCATGCTTGCATTATGTGTATAAGACACACAAACAAAAAATAAATAAATAAAGCAAAATAAAAAATACGAAAAAAATAATTATGAAAAATATAGGTCACTTCTAAGGATATACTTTTTATCACTTCAGAGATATCAATATATAAATATATATATATATATATATATATATAGATATCAATATATACATATATATATATATATATATATATATATATCCGTTTCATGAGGACACTTAAATCAAAAGAAATAGTCGAAGTTAAATTGAAAATCTTGATTTTGCTTTAAATCTGCTTACATTGATGTTTACACTACTTTTTAAGCACAAGAAATGTACATTAATTGATATCTTGTAAGTGATAAAAAGTATATCCTTAGAAGTTGCCTATATTTTTTTATTATTACTTTTTTATTTTTATTTTTTTTTTTTGCTGGGTATGTTTTATACACTTAATGCGAGCACGACACACGACCATGTATGTCCCACTTGCTTACTTGCATTTAAACCGACGATCAGACAGACGACAACAATTCTTATAAGGATCCACAAAATATAAACTATTTTTTCTCAGACGAAAATTGTGGAAATTAAAAACGAAATGACAAACTTATATATACCATGCACACCTGTAATGAACATCTCATAACAAACAAGTAATATTTCCTTGAAATATTACAATAGTAATATTTCCTTGTCGGTTGTATTGTTGCCAATATAAACAATGAGCGAATAAATGTAGATATAGGTATTAGGGTATTCTCTTTACTCGATTTTTTAGAACAAAACTTTTAAATTACTCGAGTTATTTGAGTAAATTTTACCTTAAAATTTTGTTCCTTTTTTAATGTTTATTAAAAATAAAACAAGTATTCTGTGTAATAAAAATTGCTTAAAATACCAAAAAATATAACTCCATTAACAAAGACCACTTAATTTACCAAGATGGCTTAAATTGTCCTTCTGAAATAGTCTTTGAAAAATAATAAGGGTATTTATTTAAATGCTTAAGTTTTCCATTTGTACAATTGTGTAGATTTGCTGGACGTGTTTCAAGAACCCCTTTCTCAAATGTTGTACAATATTAAGGATAAGAAAATAAGAAATCATGGTAGATAATTGAAGAAATTTTTTGTTATTAATCATCATTATATCGTATTTGTTTTTAAATATAAACAAAGACAGCTGGTTTATAAATGCACAATTAAGCAGCGCAAGTTTAAGAGACAAAATAGTCGCGCAAACTTGTAAGTTTTGTGCAAATGATTTTTCATAGTATTTTTACAGTTCATTTGCGAGTGTGCAAACTTGCACACATTCCGTAGTTTACGAAGTTTTTCGCGTTTTCATGAGGACCCTTAATATGTAATTAAAATTTGAATCGATTTTTCTCTTTTTTACTTTTATAAAGTCATAGCTTCCTTATATTCACTTACTTCTTTGGCTGTTAAATCAATAGGCTAAAAAGTATCTACATAAACTTTTTAATGTCGGATATCATATATATATATATATATATTTTTTTTTCTTTGCCTACCCGTCTATCTCCACTTGATTGTTTGTATAAATCGTATGTACCTTTTGGTCGTTTCGAAGAAATCATTTAAGACTCCATAACTTTCCTCTAGTGATACTACAAATGGAATGGCAAATTCAATATACACCATATCCTTTTGGAAACGTAAGTCAGTTTGCTAAAACCTAATTTATGGAATCCAGTATATTCTGCTGTAGCTAAAAAAAATTTAAATAAATTAACATCTGTAAAAAATTTATGCTTACATATCAAAGTGCATCCATTTGTGTGCAGATAAAAAATGTTGCAAATATACCCCGCTAAAATTAAAGATTGATATGTCAAAAAACTTATCACCAAAATATTATATTTCGTTCTCGTGAGCTGGACCATTTTTGAAATACCTTCAAAAGTATGGTTTTCGATGAACAGTATACACTATTTTTAAATTTTTGTCATAAATAAAAATTATAATACGTAACAGACATATATCGAGTAATACGTAATTAGCAAAGGTGTTTTTTTAAATTAGTTTTCGTTCTATTGAAATGAATATTTTAGTAAATTTTCTTTTAAAATACAATTTTATTAAAGTTTTAATACTTCAGACATTTTTCGTCGTAATTTAGACTTAAGAGCTTTATTGGAGTGATCTTATTCAGTACTATTGATATGTGTATTCCTTTAACCCTTTAGTAAGAAAAGTAATATTTTGGTATAAATGGTTAAGTTAATTTTTATGGCAAATAAATTATTAGTTGAGAAAATAAAAGCATAAGTTTGTCAAAAACTATAAATTAGTGTTAAATAGCGACTAAATTCATTATATTTTTCTTAAATTCATTGATACTTAAGAATAATAAATACTTCCATACAACTTATTTGAAATAATTTCTGATTCAAACATTTAGGAACCAAATGTATAAAATTGAACCGTTTGCTTTTGAATAGTTAATTATGTATAATTTCGAATCATATCAGAATAGTCTTCTCCAATTGGCAAAATCCAATATATGTTGATAATAATAAAAATATTTATAACAAATGTTGATATTTTGCGAATGAAAAGAATATGTACATTCATATTTAAGGTGTTAATATCGCTCTATAATATTTTGAAATTAGTTTTCTTATAATGAAAATTTTTATAATGCTATCGAAAGAATTCCGTATATTTAGAGGTGTTTTAAAAATGATCCAGCTCATTTAAATGAAAATATTTAGATGTAGCTTTTTGAGAATCATAAAACAGCATACTAATCTTCACTTTTAGGGGAATATATTTGCAACTTTTTTTCTGTAAGGCACTTTACTCTATATATATAGGATAAATTAAAATCCTATAGTACACGTGAATTTGAAAAAGTAATTATTTTACATAAATAAGTTAAGTGATTATTAATCAAATGTAAAAATTTACTGCTTAAATAATTTTAAGCATAATCCCAGTCATAATTTTCATCTCATCCAAGTCATAATTATCATATTCTCTATATTCTATGGTATATCAACTCCATACTTACACATTCATTCTTACGCAGTCATTCGTAGAACCAACAATAAAATATGTTTTTCCAAATTATATTCAAAATCCTCCAATATATTTCTTACGGAAGATTTAAGATATATAAGAAGGTTAATACATTTTCTTAAACTTATCGTTGGTTTAAATGGCGCTTATCTTAAATTCTACATATATAAGTTTGTTCCCTTTTACTGAATAATATTGATTTTTTTATTTAAATATTTTTTTATTTATTTATTTCTTTGTTTATGTATTTAATTATTTTTTTTATTGATTTCTTTGTTTATTTAATTATATATATATATATATATATATATATATATATATATTATTTATTTTTTATTTCTCTGACGAAAATTGTAGAAATTAAAAAGGGTTGTATTACTGTGGATGTTAAAAAGTCATCGCTGGAAATAAACTAGAGTCCTCCTAGGTGATTCTCCCTGACCCCTATCGTTTTCTCAACAGACACACAGACGGATCGACTCAGAATCTTAAGGGAACCAAAAATATATATACTATAAAGGGTCTTAGAAGATTATTTCGACGTGCTGCATTTTAAATGATGTTTATAAAAATAAAAAAATGAATAAGTGTCCTTAATATCTTACAAACATTTATATATAGTTTTTTTAAACAGGTGAAATTTTTCTTTCTAATATCTTAAAAAAACTTTAATTAGTAACAAGTATTCGAGATACAAAATTTTAAAGCCGCGTAGACTAAAAAATTCTTTTTTTTATTTTTTTGGAAATAACTCTCTTTTTGGGGGTATATTGAAAATTCTTTATATAATAATCCACTCATCCATTCCTATAAATTACACTATGTTAAATTCCAAGTATATTATTTTTCATATTTTGTAGCACCGTGTAATTACCCATTATTTACACAAATAAAAAACAAAGCAAAAATGCATTCGCTATTTAAAATATACAAATTTTTGTCTAGTGATGAACTGATCATCTTATAAATGTGTATATTTTCTTTGATTTCAATGATACCAAAGTTCATTCTGTAGAATTCAACATGACCGTTCCTTGATCTTAAAAAAATATAGTAGAGCTTTTTATAAATTATTTTGCACAAAAAAATTCTTTAGAAATTGCAATTTTTTTGTCAAAAATATAATTTAAATTCCGAAAAATTCCCGAAATGAATTTTCCGGTATTTTTTAAAGAATGTTTCCCAGGAATTTTTTTCCTAATAGGAACCGTAATTGGCACGTATAACTATTTTGGTTCAAAAACGTGGTGATTAAGTAAAATAAATAAACAAATTCAGGAAAAAGGAACTAATATGTATGTATATATCGGAAATGTAGAATTTAAGATAAGTTTAAGAAAATGTATTAACCTTCTTATATATATTAAATCTTCCGTAAGAAATAAAATGGAGGATTTTGAATATAATTTGGAAAAACATATTTTATTGTTGGTTCTACGAATAACTCTGTAAGAATGAATGAGTAAGTATGGAGTTGATATACCATAGAGTATAGAGAATATGATAATTATGACTTGGATGAGATGAAAATTATGACTGGGATTTGAGCTTAAAATTATTTAAGCAGTAAACTTTTACATTTGATTAATAATCACTTAACTTATTTATCTAAAATAATTACTTTTTCAAATTCACATGTACTATAGGGTTTTAATTTATTGTTTTTACGGACAATGATATCCGAACATCAAAAAGTTTATGTAGATACTTTTTAGCCTATTGAGTTAACAGCCAAAGAAGTAAGTGAATATAAATAAGGAAGCTATGACTTTATAAAAGTAAAAAAGAGAAAAATCGATTCAGATTTTAATTACATATTAAGGGTCCTCATGAAAACGTGCAAAACATCGTAAACTGCGGAATGTGTGCAAGTTTGCACACTCGCAAATGAACTGTACAAAATAGTATGAAAAATCATTTGCACAACACTTACAAGTTTGCGCGACTATTTTGTCTCGTTAACTTGCGCTGCTTAATTATGCATTTATAAACCAGCTGTCTTTGTTTATATTTAAAAACAAATACCATATAATGATGATTAATTTAAAAAAAAATTTTTTCAATTATCTGCCATGATTTCTTATTTTCTTATCCTTAATATTGCACAACATTTGAATAGGGGGTTCATGAAACACGTCATGCAAATCAGCACAATTGTACAAATGGGAAACTTAGGCATTTAAATAAATACCCTTATTATTTTTCAAAGACTATTTCAGAAGGACAATTTATGCCACTTTTGTAAATTAAGTGGTCAGAGTTAATGGAGATATATTTTTGGTGTTTTAAACAATTTTTATTACACAGAATACTTGTTTTATTTTTGATAAACATTAAAAAAGGAACAAAATTTTAAGTTAAAATTTACTCAAATAAATCGAGTAATTTAAAATCTTTGTTCTATTGTTCGCTTAATTTAAAAACAACATTTCCGAAAAAATCAAATATAAAGAATAACCCTAATACCTGTATCAACATTTATTCGCTCATTGTTTATATTGACAACAATACAACCGACAAGGAAATGTTACTATTAAAAACCACAATGTCTAGTTGTCATGTTTATCATAATATTTGCTTGTTTATTATGATAAAGCTTAAATAAAAAAAATAAAAGCAAAAATTTTTCTTATTCGAACTTCGTCATCATCTGTTGGAACAATATTACTTCACACAAAATAATTTAAGTAACTCAGCAAGATAAATAAATGTATAATGTAAATAATATTTATGTACATACATTCACTGATGTTTATATTTACGTTATATAAACATGTATATATGTATAAGTATGTCATAGTGATTATGCTAAATACAGTAGTAAATAAAATAAAAGCACAATTAAAATTAATTGCTGAGAAAAGGATTTAAGTATTTTTATGGGAAATTTCCACAGTTTACTTTAGATGATATCTTTAATAGAAACAAATAGGAATATTTAGGAAAGTATATGTAGACATGAAAAGAATCAACATAATAAGAAATTTTTAGAAGAAAATATTAATGATATTTTTTTTATATTAAAGATATTTGTTAGTTAAAATAAATCTGAGCTCAATAAAGTTGAAGAAAAACAAAATTAAAATAAATAATATAAAAAAGATAAAATAAATATTTATTTAATATTACATTTAATTTAAAACGAAGTACTTTGGAAACAATCATGAAAAAAGGAGAGTGCTCATTTAAATACTAATTACTTATTTATTTACTTATTTTTTTAATTGATTTTTTATGTAAACATTCAAAGCGTATCAGTTATGTAGATTGCATAAAATCACGCATACCGCAGTGTGATCGTTCCCAATATATATATAGAGGTAGACAGCTATATAAGGTTCTAGTTGGTCGCAATAATGACTTAGATTTCGTATCCCCTAGACAACCAACTTACTGGAAAGAAAGATTCCTGATCTCATTGACTTTGTCATAACTTAAAATATTAATCGAAATTCAATAAGTAAGTAAAACTACAAATGAATTATCTTTTTATCATTTTTCAATAATAATAACTATGAATACTTTATATATATACAAATCGGTTGAAATATAAAAAATATATCAAACGTCATATCCACACTGATTCTCCTTTTAAGAAAGATATAGACAAATGTGTCAATATCCTTTCATCATTAATTTCTTCAGCTCTAGAACTTTTTAAGAGCAGAATTTTTAACATATGTAATACTCATATATCAAAGACTGATATCGAAAAACTTCTTCTTGAAAAAAAAAAAAAAAAAAATACGAAAGATAATGACAAAAAACTAGATCACCAGCTGCAAAACTGCAGCTATCCATAGTTAGTAGAAAAAATTAAAAAAATGCCTTCAAGTAGAAAATGATCACCAAAATAAAAATTACATTGAAAATTTAACAAAGCGAAAGATATTGAGTCACTAATTCTTTAAGGATAAGGCTAATTTATTTGTTGCAAACTCAGTCTTTTAAGCATATCCCCAAATAAGTGATTTTGTATTGGGAGAGACACCTGGCACTGCATTAAATTACAATGAAATAATTGTTGTTAGCTCAGAGATCATATCACCTAGATATGGTTCAATAACATTTTCAATAATTAAAAGCCTACCCAACGTTGCAATAATTGTGCTGTCTATAATATTTAATGCGATCTTGATACGAAGAGTATTTCCAAAAATTTGGAAAACAACTCTGGTTAAAATGATACCAAAGCCGGGAAAAGTATTGACTATACCATTCTACTATATATCTATTACCATACTTTCTTGTTTTTCAAAGCTATTCGGTAAAGTATTTCAAAAACACAAAATTGTTTAACTGGAGAGATAAGGAAATCCTTTGAATTAATAAAATATTGTTCATCTATTTTTTTAGACGCTGCGCAAGCTTTCGATAAAATATGTTATAAAAGTCGAAAATATAAAATGAAATGTTTACTGCCATCATATAACCATAAATTGCTGAAGTAATATCTTTCTGACCGTATAATGAATTTGTGACGGAAGAAGGGTTGGACCAACCCAGTACTTAATTTACACTTTTGTCTTGCCTATATGCGATGAACTGACTATATGTATTTGAAGATGACATAACAATATTAGTTCCCATAAAAACCCACACATAGGATTTAGTCAAATAGATATTTACTTCTAACTTGTGGAGACATGATTAAAAAACGAATTCGAGTAAATGAATTAAAAGTAATCATATTATCTTCACCTTAAGAAGAGAAAGCTGTCCGCCTGTCACACTTAATGGTTTAAGTATACCCCAGTCATACAATGTCACATACCTTGGTATTCATTTCGATAGGCAACTTACTTGGCGGCGTCATATAGAAACCAAGAGACTTAGTATGGAGTTGAATGCTTCTAGCCTTCACTGCTTAATTCGCAGTCAATCAAAGCTTTACAAAAAAAGTCGTCCTGTATAAAATCGTTTTAAAACCAATTTCATTTTATGACATCCAATTACGGGCTACAGATAGTAATACCAGTATTAATATTATATTGAGGACCCAATCGAAAATTTCTATGACCATGACTATGATGCACCACAGTACATAAGAAATATAAATATCTATTGAAATCCTAGAGATACCATTGCTAAATAAAGAATTTAGGAAAGCACCTTGCTTAAGTTCAAAGTAGCTCAAGGCTCTTTTTACATCTAAGCTCTCCTTAGAGAGTAAATAGCTTTCATTTTAGTTTTTGAGATTTAAATATTTACTGTGAGTATATAAATGAAATACAAAAAAAAACTACTCTTCGGCTGGTCCAAATCTTTTATATGCTTCACGAAATCCATATTTCATAAATATATGAACATATTGGAATTATCTTTTATTAAAATGTTTGCTTTAGTATGGAAATATACTTAATATTTGTAAACTGGTGTTAATTACGATATCCAAAATTTGTAGCATACAGAGTTCTCGAAAACTCCTTGGGCATATGGCTTAGGGAGATCACTCAGACTATATGTGTTCAAGAACTGAAAGAAGTGATGCAAAATTGTAAATTTCTGTTTAATTTTCTACGAAAAATTTTTTTTCGAAAAAATATCTTGGATTACGATTATTTAAACTTGATTTAGAAATTTTTACATTTTCAGAATTTTTAAAGATTTTTAACTTTCTACTAAAAAAGTCATTCCATCTTATTTTCTACATTTAAAACCTAACACAGTTACAGTTAAGTGATAATATTTTAAGAATAAACATTTCACATACTCAGATCTACTTGTCAAACTTATTTTTTCATAAAAATATGTCCGTGTTTTTTTACACAAATTAAAGTAAAACTATTTTTTGAATTCAGAAATTCAAAATGCTATTTAGCCTATGGGGTAAGAATTCAAATCTAGGAGTTTTAAAGTGTTCATATGGGCTCGAATCATGGGGAATAGAAATTTAATTTTTATTTAATAAATTTTAAAGACACAATTTTAATTAATTAAAAATATGTTTTGACTGTTCCTTAATCTGACATTACAAAATTTAAATTTTTATTTGAAGATAAATTACAAAACAATTTCTTGAAGTTTTGGCCAAGAATCGAAAGAAGCTTAAAACGCAACTCAAATCCAAATAATATAAAAAGACACATCAGAACGTACCTAGAAATTCTTGTCAAATTATTATCTTTTTTTTATTAATGATTTTTTTTTTTACATATTATTGTATGTGATATACAAATGTTATTAAATTTGGGCAAAGAAAATTGGAAAAATTTTTGATTCTGTTCTAGAAAATCATGCCGAGATTTTCGATACTATATGCCACGTATGTGTCGAAAAAAAATTTATTTATTGGCGTATGGGCTTCAAAAAATCCATTTCAACATACATACGGACGGACATCTAGAGGGAAAGACATACTTATATATATACCCTTCATTTTATGTGAAATGGGTATAATAAAAAAATATTTAATAACTGGCTGTGATTCCTTTCCTAATCTTGAAAATTTCTACAATGCTAAAACTCCCTGCAAATATAACATAACATAGATTAATAACTAGATATTTATGTGAGAGAAAAAAAAACCTGATTGATTTGTCGAAAACCTAATTCATGCAACAACAAAATACATGTAGTCACATACATTTTGTTTTTGTGTTTTGAAAGAAGTGAGTAATTTCTTGAAAATTTAGTCTCACATAAACGTCTCACATAAACTTCTAGGTGTATTCTATGTTGGTTGGTTGGTTGGTTTACGTGGTAGCCCGTAACCTTACGAGCAAACAATTAGACTCGTTAGAATCCGTTTTGATGGAATCACACTACTCGCCAGGTGAATGAGTTGTATTGAGTCTGTAATGAGATAGAAGTGTAGGGAAGAACAATGAGAACATAAATTAATTAGATCCAGCCTGTAGCATTGAGATATTTCATGATGTCACTGAGTCTAGTGTTGGATATCTCACAGAGGTTGTCTAATTGGTACCCTCCCAGAAATTTATGTCTGCTTGCGTTCAAGGCTGGGCATTCACATAGAAGATGAATTACTGTCCCCTCCTTCTATGTAACAACATAAATGTAAAATTCATTTTAAAAATTTACAACAATTAGTCATTTCTAATCTTCAGTATTAGTTAATCATTTTATTTAATTCTTGACAACATATTGTACTTATAGCACGTATTCTTATAATAGATTAATATGTGTTTAATAAAACTAAGAAAAAATAGTAGTCAGTATTAAGAATTTCTTTAATATTTAATCTCTAAATTCATTGTGATTTAATCTATTTTTCCGAGTCTGTCTTAAGGGAACAGCAATTTTTTTTTTTGATATATTACATCAATAATACTTCCTTCAATCGCGTATCAAACCATATATACTATTTCAGTTTCTCATTTTCTACGAATTTATCTAAGTGTACTCCATTTTTTTCTTTTTTGATAATTTTGTTATACAACTGCTTTATCGTTAAATAAAAGCATTATGATATAATTGAGTTTAATTTCCTTTTAGCAAATGGATGGCATGTTATGTTATTTAAATTCCACTTTACTCCATTTTGCACATTAATTTTTATTTTTTTAAGAGCCAAATAAATGAGTTTATCCACAATTTTAACAAAAATATAAACAAACTAAAGTTTATTCCTTTACTAAGAACTCTAATACTTAATCTAATTTACGAAATATGATTTAGCTATTTGAACATATTTAATATTGATCAAGTGGAGATTTTATGTTTGATATGGTTTTAATCATTTTTTAATATAATTTAATTTTTTTGTTCTAGCATAAAATATTTTCATCATTTTTTATATTTTATTTATTCCTTCTAAAAGCCTCAAGGTGACTCCCAAATGCTTTTTTTTAATAGTTTTGTATAGTTCTGTTGTGATCTGTTAAAGACGTGTGAATAAAATTTTACATGGCCAGAGCTGAGGTGTTTTCGAGTTGATTTGAAGGAGCACAGTATTCTATCAGATCAGGGGGTGATGGGTGGAGCTCCAAAGTTAGTTATCTCGGGTTTGTAATTTTTTAAAAAAATCGTCATTTATGATTTTTTCTAAAGAAATTTTAAATATAGTTAGTTCTTCTAAATCTCAAAAATATGATTATATATGCAGATTATCTCTTTTCGTTTAAGAGATATTTCTTCTCTCATTTCTGATCTTGAAAGAATATAAAAAAGTTATTTTAAACTTGACGGGCTTAATTGGGTCTTGAAAGTTTTTTAAAATGTCCACTACATTTCTTACAAAATTCTTAGTAATATTACTGCCAGAATTATATCGATATATGATCCAATAAAAAGTTATATTAGTTTGAAGTTGAAAATTTAAAAAGGAAATCCACACTTTTGGGTTTTCGTTTCCAAAAAGGTGGTAATATTTTTTCACTTATAAAATTTGTTTTTTGTTCTGTCCTATATAATTTTTTTTAATGCTTTCAATAGAAATTTTAGGGAAAATAATTGTAAAGTAAAACCGAAGGCGATTGGGGCATCGGTCTCCTCATAAGCTCTATCCAAAATTTGCCAATTTTCCAAAATTTTTTTAAGCGTGTTTGTAAAATTCTCAAATCCAAAAGCTGGGATAAAAAAATTATATCAATTAAGTAGCTCCATATGTTGGAAAAACATACAAAAAGTATTTTCTGATGGACGCCTTTTATAACGACATGATGAGGATTTCAATGAGAGAAGCCAATTTTCGGTTAAGATTGAAACTCTTTTTTTTTTTGTAAAATAATATTAATAATTAAATTGAAATAAAATAAAAAGACGAACAAAGATATCCTATTGGAATTTTAACATAATGTGGTTTAACTTGTCCTAAAAAAAATTAAAGCATTAAAAAAGCTCCTACCTTTTGCACCAAAATGGCCAACATCTCAATCCCGGAAAAATATCTTTTAAAAATTAACTTCTTTCATTGAAATGGTCACGGTGTCGTTATAAAGGTCGTCCGTCAAAAATATCTTTTTGTATTTTCCCAACATATAGAGGTATTTAATTAGCATTTTTTTTTATCTCAGCTTTGTGCTTTGGGAATTTTACAAACATGTTTAAAAAAAATTGTGGAAAATTGACTAACCACCTTTGGTGGTGTGGGGTATAAAAATGTGCTAATATCATAGAATCTTTTTTTTTTTAATTTTACAGCCATACTTGTCAGGATTTCTCTGAAAAATTATTAATTGATCAAATATAGTATTTTTAATAAAAACCATTTTGATTTAAAAAAGATATTAATTTGGAATATGCTGTATTTTATTCGCGCATTGTAGTTTCTGAGAATAATAGAAAATATTTGTATATAAAAGTAAATAGTGATGAAATTTTTAAATTTATATTTAGTTTTTTAGATCGAAAAAGTGCTAAAAAGAGTTCAAAAGTGCAAATATGGTTTTAAGACAATTGAACCAAATTAGGAGCAAAAGAAATTATAAAATCTCTTTTGTAATGGAACAAAAAAAGGAAACAAGGTATTTTAGGACATTAAAAGTAGGCAAACAAGAAAACATTATTCCTCGAAATAAACAGCAGTAAAATGACATTAACAATTATTTAGTATAATTTCGTCTTTTAAGATTTTAAAAGCAATTGAAAATCTTTTGTTACAAAAATTGGGTTTTTTAAAATTTACTTCTAGCTTATTACTTCGTGTAAGTTTGTAAAACTTGATCTTATATAAAATCATTTGCACTTTAGAATTTTTCTCTTGCTGTTGTAGTAGGTATTATGACATATAATTGACATATTTCATCGGAATAATTGTCACAGAATTACTTAGAGGTACTTACTGTCATTAAGAAATTTTATTTTAGTTAATATAAAAAAGTGTCAAAGTAGTTTCCAAAGTGCAGTAGTGCCATTGGTAAAGCAATAGTGCCACATTTTGCCACAAATCTCATTATATATTGATATATTGAATTAAATAAGTCATGTATCATCTAAATTGATACACAAATCCTGATTTTATTCACAATTAAGTGAAAATGCCCATTTACTATATACCTACATCTAAAGGCAGAAACACGACACAGTACAGTGTGGTAAATTCCAGCCAACAATCAATAACTCCATCATTTCTCAGCGTAAATAATTTAAATTTGGTGTGCGGATAAAAAAATATAACGCTTTATTTACAAACCAAATTTTTTTATGGATATCGAAAGGGGATGGCCGGGTAAATGAGGGCAAAGAGGATTTATGATAAATTCATATTTGATAAATATCAAAACAATTTAAATAGTTTAGGAGTAACATATAGTTATAAGCTTTCCAATAATATATGCTTCGTAAAAATCGGTGGAGAAGAAGGAGAGATATAGGCGAATCGAAATAATTTGTACACAGAAAAAATTATTCCAAATAATTTTTTAATAAAAGTATAAATTCATTTTATATTGAAATTTAATTATATTATTAATTAATGTAATTAACTTTCTAATTGGTTTAAAGATTTTTGACAAAAATTGACAGCTTTTAAAAAATATACAGGAAATTTAATGCGAAATATCAACACGTTGTGAAGATTTTCTCAGTTTTCGGAAACGCCTTTAATATATAATAATTTGGTAAGTATGAATTCTAAATTATTTATGATAAGAATTTTAATCGTTTCGATTCTTTTAAATATGTTTCAATCGTTATTACCGGGAGTTATATTTGATTTCATGATCCCAAGTTTGTGTTAAGGCTGTTCTACAAAAAATTATTTATATGTAAAAGGTCAGCTCATATTAATTGATTAACGATTAATGATTTGTTTAAATATCTGTCATATTCTTTAATGTTTTATTGGTATATAATCCTATGTCGTAAAGGCGTTCTGATAGGACTATATGAAAATCTTTATTGCAACAAGTTCAAAGGTTTTAAAAATTCTAATTATACATAATCATCGGTGATATCGACAAGATGTCTTAAACATCCAATATGAAAGTTTCATTTCCTCTCATCGAATTTGGAGTTTTATTATTTCTTTTATTTAATTTTCTTGCACTATTAAATATTTTTAATAACTTAATTAATTTGCATTAATAATTGAATTATTAAAATTTTTAGTTGATTTTAGTCAAATATTCAATCATATTTTTAATTAATTTGATTAAAAGGTTAATTGAAATTTAAACCAGAATAAATTATTTTCAGTTAATTAATATTATCATTTTAGTGATTGGAGTAAAATTAATTAAAAATTTAATTAATATAAACAATTTCGTAATAGAACTCAATTTTTATTTTTTTTTTCTGTGTATTGTTGAGAAATTTTCGATAATATAATAATATTTAATACTTTAATCAAAATAAACCTTAAATATAAAGATATAGTTAGTTTGGTAGTAAATTTACAGTTTTGTGTTTTCCGCTGTTATCCTTTTTAATGTAACATGATTAATTACGTGAAATAGATGAATGAGTTATCCAACTTAGTTAGGACAACCAAAATTTGAGGAAACATTAACTGCACGTATTAAAATTTTATTTTACGAAATTTATATTAAAAAGTATTTCCAAGAATCCAATCCAAAATTAATATTCCATGCACTAAAATATTTAATATATTTTTTGGCCGATCCTGTACTAATTATATCATCATTAATATGACACAATTAATATTTTAAAAATGTTGAGCTTTAAAAATATGACAAAAAACTACTTATTCTATGTAGTTAGTAGAAATGATTTGGTAAGAAGGGTAGCAGGTAGTAGCAGCTGAATTTTATTGATACTAACTCACGACACTTAGGAGTATACTATCTTGTTCAGACTTAACGTCCAAAACTTACTGAAAGAAATGTCTAGTCCATTAAAATTTGGGTTTAAAATTTTTGTGATGATAAAAGTAACCAAAATTTATACAGTCCGTAAATGTTCCAAAAAGATAATTTTATGATTAGTATTTTGTACCAAAAGATTGACAATAAACCAATATTCTCAAAAAAAATTTGCAAATTTTTAAAAACATATCATGCATAGCATACTTTGTTTATAGGAACTTTAATAGTATTTTTTATAAAACAATGATTAATGCAAAATATACAAGTTTTTGTCATTATAACTACCAAATAAAAATTTTATGAAAGTCAGATTTTCATTTTGACACTTTTGGCCGAAATTTACCTGCGTGCAGTGGGGCCAATCGCAAAATTTTTGGTAATAAATCTGTAGCTTCTAAGCTACTTGTTTGATGGAATTGAAATGTATGGGAGAGTTGTAGAGGAGGACACATGCTTTCAGAAAAAATTTCTCATAGTTACCCAGTAATAATACGAGATAAGCTGCAGGGTGCAAAAATGTTGTAAAAGTTTCAAAAAATCGTAACTTCTACAAATCGAGTTGGATTTAAAAGATTTTTGTATTTCTATAAAGTGCATGGCAAAATAAAGAGAAGGTAAGCTCACCCACTTAAGTTATATCTTACAGTTAAGAAGATATTAAACTTTGAATTTTTGATTTTTTTATTTAAATATTTTTTATTTATATATTTTGATTTTTTTTATTTCGTTTTTCGGGATTAAATTTTGAGATATTATTTATTTATTTTTTATTTAAATAATAAAATAACATACACGCAGAGAAAAAATATAGTGGTAGTGACCATAATATAAGAGCAACATACTATGATAAGTAATAATTATTATGATTCCACTTTGTCATATTGTATCCGATTTCATGGTTCCACTATTCCATTTTATCATATTATTACCTCATGTTATCATATATTTATCGAATTTAATCATATTATTTCATTATTATTTCATTTTGTCATAATATATGAGGGAAAATTTTTTTTAAATATTCTGTAATAAGTTCTGAGATATATAAGGATTTTTTTTATATTCTGTAATAAGTTCTGAGATATATGAGCGAAATTTTTTTAATATTCTGTAATTTTTAATATATTCCAAAATAATATGCTGAAAAAATTTTTTGATTATCTCAATCCGTAAAGCTGTGAAAAATATTCAAATTCATTACACTGAAATTAGTATAAGAAATTGCTTTTTTTACTTTGTTCTCAAACTTTTCTTAATAAGAAAAATATTCTTTACATATTTCAAAAGGTAAAACTTTATAAATGTTTAATAAAAAAATTTTAAATTGATTTCGTACATTGCTCGAAAATGGCAAATTTTAGAATAAAATTAAATTTTTATCGCTTATTAAAAAATATCACGCGATTTTTTTGTTATAAAGAAGATTTAGATCGGTTTTCCGCTAAAGCGCTTCCGGCCTGGCCAAAAATTAATGTAGGAAAAAATTAATGTTATGAAAAAAGTCAACTTTTTTCAAGATTTTTTTCGTATTGCACAAAAAAGCTTATTAGTATTATATAAAATAAATATCAGTCTTTTATTCCTCCAAAAATCGTTTATATACCTTTAACAAACAATTTATGGTAATTTTTAAAAAATAAATAATATTTAAGAAAAAAGTTAAAAACCAAAAAATAATAATTTTTTTTTAGCAGAACTTTGCCTACTTTCCATAAATTTATAAAACATTACAAGAGTATAAAAAATAGAGCTATTTGCCAACTCACTGATACATAACATATCTATATAGTCGTTTTAATAAACATAATATAATGACCTGAAAACTGTCAACTAGTGTCAAAAGTCTCTATAATATTTTCTTATGTATTTCCATAGGTGCGTATACGTAACGTACAATTATACTGGCATGTGTTGTTTGTATAACGAGACAAGATTCGTAAGAATTTTATCTCGTTTTTATTAAAAATTGTTTAGTTTTTGAAAATTTACAAAAAATTTGTTGTATGTCCAATTTAGGTAAATGAAACTCTTATAGATGCCGATTGAAATTATCTTCAAGTTATCTTAACATTATTTTTTATCCGCTCAATATTTTCGGTCCCATCAAAAAAAAAAAAAAAAAAAACGTACAAGTGCTTCCAAAAAATAACTTTTTCACTACTTCAAAAGTATAACTAATTTTGCACTATTTTTGGAAGTTAATAAAAATTACTTTAAAAATATTAAAATAAATGTATTCTTAATGAGATTAGTTTCTAAGAAAATTAAAATTTCATAAATTGAGAATTGTTTTTATTATCTGTTAATAAAACTAAAACTATATTTTCATTACAAAATTTTATAAATATAGTTTTAAGAGTAGTGCTTCAAAAGTAGTGAACAAGAAGCATAAAAGGAAAACATCCAATCAATGACAACCACGGGTTTAAAAAAAGAATTTCTGCGGCACTTTTTCAACACTAAGTACTTCCTTCCAATGATAACATAAAGTTGAAATCATGACTTTTAAGCTCTTTTTAAGCTCTTTTTTTTTTTTTTTTGTTGGGGTGTTAAAAAGTAAAGAGTAGATACATGCGTATACAGAAAACAACAACATTAAAAGTCATTGCAATGTTTTTTATATATGTTTGTGTGTGCATATTTTTAATAATTTTTAAAGGTTTAATTCAAAAAATCCGAAATTTTATAAAAGATTTGTACAAAACGAATCCGCAAGCTTATATAGAAGCTCTACAAAGTTCAAAAGTACATCTTGACGGATATCTCAGTTACTAATAAACCAATTCTGTTCATTTCTTCTGCAAAAACATTAAAAAAAAAATCCAAATATTCTGTGCAAAAACGAATTCGCTAACTTGTATAGGAGCTTAAAAAAGTCGCAAACAAATACGTTTTTAGAGGCTTTTTCGGTTTTTTGTCAAAGTTCAAAAATCCATCTTGACGGATATCTCAGTTACTAATGAACCAATTTTGTTCATTTCTTCTGCAAAAACATTAAAAAAATCCAAATATTCTGTGCAAAAGCGGGGTTTAAAAAAGCCGAAAACAAATACATTTTTAGAGGCTTTTTCTGTTTTTTGTCGATATTTCGGCCATTAATAAACCGAATTTGTTGACTATAGTCATTTTAAGGAATATTCCCTATAATTTGACGTATAAAAAATATATATCCTATAGTTTGGGCTTTCTAAAAAGTGATTTCAACAGACAGACGGACATCGTTATATTGACTTCCCTATTAATAAGGATCCAGAAAATATGTACTTTTTGGGGTCGCAGCTGATTATTGTAGAAATTACAAATGGAATGATATATACCCTTTACACCTATGGTGAAGGATATAAAAAGTGAATGCAGATTCGTGTTCAGTACGTCAAATTCCATCTAGTTCACATAGTTTTGTTTGAAAAAAAAAAACTTAATTTGGGTATCAATTTTGATGATCCATGGCATTTTTTTTATTCATGGTATTACCAATCTTATGTTAAAGGATAAAAAACTGAACATTTTTTGTCATTTTCATTTCTTAAAAGAAAAGAAAAATTAATTTGAATGATAAATATTTTTTCCAACAATAATTCCTAAATAACTCCAAAACAATTTAGCAGATAAACCACAATAATGTAAAGACGCTTTGATGTTTTTTTGGTCTATCTAAATTGGCCAAACCGTTTTCGAGTTGTGGTAAAATATACGCGTGTAATCGACTTATTAAGGGGAAATATTAGACATTCCCATAAAAAAATAGGACCTGATAAAAAAAATACTGAAAGCAGATTCGTGTTTAGCACATCAAATTCCATCTAGTCCATATATTCTTGTTTAAGGAAGGATTTTTTCTAACCGCCAATATAATTGATTAATTAAACTTTTCAGTATAAATATTTTTAACATTTTTATTTTCTGAGACGAATTTTATTAAATTTTACGAATTTTTAAAAATATCTAATAACAATAAACATAAAATTTAATGAATGATTATTTAACATTCTGGGAATGGATTTAACTTTTATTGAAGAATATTATGGAAAATACTAGATATATTCTCAAGATGGTTGGTGAAGAATTATATTAATTTATTTGTTTTTAAATTCAAACATAATTTGATACCAACATTTTGCTTTGGTAAGTAATAACATTGAAAATGGGGTAAATCGATTCAAGCACAAAAAAGTTATGAACCAAACTAAATTTCGTATAATACCATAAAAATCCTAAAAACTAAATAATTAAATTAATTCAAATGACTGTTAGTATTTCCTCTTGACATTACTAAATAAGTAGCTAATATCTATGTTAATGGGTTGTCATCCATAAAAAAATCAAAATTTTGACTGCATCATGTCATAAAACCCTACTTAATAAGTAAATAGTTACCTAAAAATGGAAATTTATAATTTTGCCATTATGTTTTCGAAAACATACAATGACCATCATAAAAAGATTAAGACGTCATATGTATTTGACTAAGTAAATTGAATAATAAGCTTTGAAAAAATACTTTTAATAAAAAATATACTCGTATGTTAGGTATTTCAGCACCATGTTCTAATGAAAGGTCGTTCCCTTATGCCATTTATCCTATATATTAAAGGTCAATAAATATGTATTTGAATCCATAAGCCTTAAGGGTCAATAGCTTTTTAATAAACACTACTAGCTAGTTGACTGGAAGACTTATTGTAATTTTTATTTCCTCTTCACGTAGATTTTTGCGTGTGAAAGAAATACGAACATATTTTTTCGACAGCAAGTAAACGTGCTTTGCCCCAAAAACATTTTTTTTCTTGACTAACATTTTTGTTTTGTAAATATTATTTTTGAAGAAAAAGTCGAAGAATAAAAACGTATTAATGTTTATGACTCACGTACATACATATGTACATATGTGTGTACATTTTTAAAGGAAAAGAAAATATTCTTAAAATGGGAATTAATACATATTGTAAGAGAGCTTTTTTTTTTTGGTCAATAATAAAAACGGAATGTAGGAATGAATGTGTGATAAGTGATAAGTGAGTCGTCAAGACATATCTAACTCATGGCACTTAATTCCCGGAAAATGTACAGCGCTTTGTTGATAATTTTGTTGCAATAATTAGCTTATCGAAAAAATATTTTTTGAATTTAAAAAAAAAAAATGTTTAGCGTAATTTTTGCTAATCTGTAGGTCCTAGTTTTAGAGATAACTTTATGAAATTTAGTACTTGAGCCTATTTTGAGTCAATGACACAATAACATTAGTTAAATGTAATTCATATTTAAATTTTCCCGAAAATATGTCAAATGCTCATAAATAACTTAAAAATATCCGTATTTAAATAAAATTCATCTTAGATGAGTGTTGTCTAAACAAAAATGATACTACCAAATTTCATGAGGATCGGTCCAAAATTGACCGTACCTTCCATAAAGGAATACTTCGTGGAATTCCGTTCATAATTCCTAGACCAAGAGAAATAATAATCACAAATAATGTTCAAAATGCTACTATTCAGTGTCAATAGCGTATCAAACACGTATGGGTTAAATTTGAAACAGCGTATTCAAATTTGCCACGGATATTTATTAACGCAATGTTATCATATTGAAACTAAATTTTATTCGAAATGAAAGTGACCGTGATTGAGCTTGATACCGTATCGGTGTAGATTTCAAAAGAAATTGATATCCCACCCTTATTTTGAATAAAGTTAAACCAATTAAATTTGTTGTCATATTCATTATAAGTATTATTATATAAAATGTACAAATATTATTAAATAAAATATAATTATATTTTTTTCTCTTTTTTCAATAGAAATATTTCGTTCTAAACTCCGGCTTCTTAAATCATTCATACTTAAATAGGGAAAACTCTTAAATTTAACTTGTTCGGCTAAACAATACAAGAAATAATTATATTTTATTTTGATATTAGGTATAATTTTTAAATTCACCTATCAAATAAACAAGAATAGATGGCATATTTATTTCTTACTGGAACTGATGGAGTTGTTCGTCGTCACTGGATTTTGCTGCTTCTTTTTTTTGTATTAAGTTTCATCACAATCATTATTTATACCATTTTTTTTTTATAAATAATAAATTTATAAACTTCACGCAATTACAAACACCATTACCGTTTGGCAACTTTAGTCGCCAATTGTCTCTTTTTCAACCACCTAGCCGCCTTTTTGGCGACTTTTTAAGACTATGTGCTAAATGATGAAAAACTAAGTTATTTGAAATATTTCGGCCCATTATATATTAATTCCAACAAAGAAATTAATTATTTTTGAGATTGTTTCATAATATAGTTATGTAAAAAAGACCAAGAAAAATTTACAAATGAAACTGTTAAAAACTAAAGCTGATAATAAAGTTTATGAACAACTATCTAAAACATCAAATGCCGAATCATTTTGGATCGGATTGAGAAAATTCAAAAAATAGATTTGATGTATGCTTATATCCTAATATATATTTTTATTTTGGATCATAGCAGTGCCTCGGCGGAACGTCTTTTTACTAAATTATCACTAATGAAAAATAAATTGTTCAACAGACTTCAGATCAACACTTGTGAATCCATGCTTTCAGTCCTAAGTTTGTTAGATGGGGTTTTGTAAAACTAGAGTCCAAGTGAAGTTCTATGCAAAAGTAGAGAAGTTTAATTAATAAAAAGATAATTTTATGTTAACTGTTTTTATGAATAAGTTCTTTTTTTTTAATAATAAAATTATTATAAATAAATTATTTTGTTACTAATAAAATTAAATTTAGTAGTTTTTTTTAAATACAACCTTTTTTGTTTTTGTTTTTAACAAATAAACAAAATTTGAGGAGTATTTCAGGTATTGAAGCAGCTGGCCCCATTTTTTCAAATAAATCCCCTTCTTTGGCGATTTTTTTTGAAATCCCCTTTTTGGACACTTTTTACAAATTATCAACGGTAACGCTATTTACAACCGAAATTTAATAACAACACTGCAAGAAAACCAAGCCGAGTAAAACTTCCAGCGTAGTATGCTGGCATTATAAATAACGGCGGCGACTTTTTGAATTACGGAAAATATACGATTCGAAAACTGAAATGGAAATAAATATGTAGTTTCAAAACGAATAGTTCGGTTTGAACAAAACTTCACATAATGATACGAGTTTAAGTTTTGTGTTTGGATTATATAGGCATAATAGGAGCGGGTCTACAGGGTTCCAAACTTGTGCACTTCAAGTTTGAAAATAAATGATCACGATTATTTATATCTGAACCGAGAACTACAAAAAACATCGCCGTTTATGTAGGTTATCCCTTTTAGTTTTAAAATTCAAGCCCAATAGGCTTTTAATTTTAAAATTTTTCATTTTGACATACCTTGGCTAAGTTTTTCGCTATATGTCCAAATTTTCACAGATTTTTTTTCTTATTTAGATAAAAGAAATGATAGAGATATTTTTACGAAATCATAAGCATTTCAATTTTGAATTTAAAAAACAACAATTTTTTGAAACCCGAAAATCAAAGTATACGTTAAAAAATTTGAATTTTTATTTTTTTACATTTAACATCGGGAAGCTAAACTTTATATTACAAATAATTGAAAACATGCTGCTCATGCATCAAAAGCTGTGCGAAGGACATCTCATGCATTTTTAGGCGGCGTAAAAACTTTTTCACAAGCAGCTTTCGATGTGTGAAAATTTAATGGTTTGTGTTTTGTGTTTTTTTTTTCGAAAACATCATATAGTCATTTCAAATATATAATAATAAAGTGTAATAAGGAAGTGACATCGTAAGCCCAGCTGATTTACAATTTTTTGTATGTAAATACTTTATGGGAACTGATATCAGACGATCCTACAAATTGTCTGACAGTTGTAGTGTCTTTCAAGCGGAGATTCTTGGCATTTATAAGGCTCTAGGCTTGATTGGGGGGAATGTTGAACGAGTGTCTGAAGTTACTATCTATGTTGATAGTCGGGCAGCGTTATTGGCTCTGACTAGTCATTTTGTTAGGTCCAGATTGGTACTTGAGTGCAGAAGGGAATTGAGAAGGTTAATGGATTCCTATATGATGAGACTCTGTTGGGTTCCTGGTCATTGTGACATTCTTGGCAACGAAATAGCCGATGAGCTAGCTCGCAGTGGCTCGGAGCTAGATAGGTCTTTCATAGAGTCATCTGTTAAGATTCCAATTCGGTCCTTCTTTAGGGCCATAAGGGAGTGGACTCTAGACAAAACGAATCGATCCTGGAGTGACAGATCGGACTGCAGAGTTTCTAGGGCATTATGGCCTAGCTTAAAACTGGCGGATTCCAAGCATCTTCTAGGTATGAGTCGTGGTAGTCTTAGAGTCATAGTAGGTATGGTTACGGGTCACTTCTCAATAGGGAATATGATGAGTAAGTGGGACATTGGCACATCAGACTTTTGTAGAACGTGCGATGATGTTGAGGAGCTAGAGACAGTGGAGCACATACTCTGTCACTGTTTAGGGCTTCAGCGTAATAGGTTGAAGTGGTTTGGAAGCCATACACTACATGAACTAGGTGAGGTTAATGGCAAAGGACTTGTCAACCTCATAGGGTTTGTAATGGGAATAAAATGGCTTAGGAACAATCATAACTGATTAATTGGGTATAGGTTCCACTTTTCTCTCTCTTTCTTTCATAAAGAGATCGGGTGTAGGCGTGAATACGCCACCCTTTCTAACCTAACCTAACCTAATACTTCGCGAAACTGTCAAATTGTTTCTGTATTCGAGAGGAAAATTTTTTCACTTTTTTTTACTCTTCTTCTCCTTTATTCACTAATTTTCTGTTCTGTTGTTTTTATAGATGTGCCATTCTATGATTACATTATGACACATATGTTAACAAGTTAAAAACAAAAGTTTTCCAAAAATATATACCGCGTAAGGTGACAATGGAAACACAACCCTTGCCGGTTTTTCAACATCATTTTTTTATACCCTCAGTGTATATAAGTGATAGCAAAAATATAAATTTTTGTAAAAATAAAACTTATTCAAGTATTAATTTTACAGACAAATTTTAAAATGATTGGTCCACAAAGTCCCTTTCACGTTAACACAAATTCACAATTATGTTTGCGCACTAAAGTGACTTTATATGGCAAAACTTGCTCTATTGTTAATTTTCTACTTGTGCTCTTCTTAAAGAATGCAAATAATTAAGTTAATAAAATTTTAATTTTAAATGCTTATTATGTTTGATTTACATTTGCAAAAAATCTAGTTTAAATGAGATTTCAAGTTAAATTTACATAATTATATTAGATTTTAATTAGATTTTTCATACACATCAAAGTGCAGTTTCCCAGATCTGCAATTGAGATTAACGCTGATATAATATATGTATTAGATAACGTCGGCTGAAGAGAGTAAACATTTTGTTCATTTTATTTTAATTCTTAAATATGAGGTACACGTATTCTAATAAATCCTATAAGATATTATTTGTAGTCACTGTCACAGAGTAAACATGTACTTTTTATTAAAGAAATTCGAACTTTTCTAGCACAATATTTAGAAATATATATATATATATATATATATATTTTTTTTACTATAATAAAATCATTAAAAGGAAGCAATTTTCCAAAGAAAAAAACATTGTTTTTTTTAGTAATTTCCAAAATACAAACAAACAAACTTTCGTATATGTGTATTTTTTCTTGGCAGTTTATCTTATAAGATAGTTACTACACAGAAAAAATTACGGCTTAAATTTTTCTAAATAAATCATTATTTGGATATAAATTTGGTTTTAATATTCTATTTTATTGCACAGAAAAAATTATGACTAGAATTTTTTAAATAAATCATTATTTGAATTTAAATAAAATTTTATAAAAAAATTTCTTTAATTTTAATATATTATTTTATTGCTTGTAAATTCATTATAAACTATTGCAAAAAACAATAACAATTATAAAATTGCAGAATTCCAGAGGAAAGTTACCTTAATTTTCGTATATATTTCTTCTAGATGAATCATAAGCATATGAAATATGCATATATGTAGCAATATATCGCATAAATGATGTGGTCTATTGTTTGTTGCTGTATAATCCCCAAGTCGATTAAACTATGTCCTTTCAATTGTGTGCCTGAACATGTAGCTCCCTCTCGTGATATAATTATGTGAAAGTAACTGGACTTCTTGAACATAATTTAATGTGTTTTAATTTTTTTATTTCAAATTATTTAAACGTATTTAATGCAATCGTAAATTGCCCTGTTGTACGGTTTTGGCGGTACCAAAGCAGAGTTTGTTTGCACATTTGTTATATCCTATCTGTTTTGGTTTCATTGAAACTTAGATATTTAGATAAACGTTAAAATTCATTTAGAAAATGCTTCAATTCATAACGATTGCGTTTCTGTTTTAGAAGGTTTTGACCGCTAATGAAATTTGGAAATAGTGTCGTGTCTTCTTTTATTTCATATATATCTTTTTATTCATATTCATATTTATTCATATTTTATATACTAGTATACATGAATACATGAACTATTAGTTATGATACCATTATATTTCACCAGCATAATCACACATTATCTAAATACTATATACTATGTATTACCGTTAAACTATATTTCATCTATAAAAGCCTCCATTAATTAGTTAGTATTATATAAAAGTTTCGCTTCTCTACACCAAATTTTCATACATGCATTTACATGATAAAATACAATACTAACATTCGATCCGAATTATTGTATATATTATAGAAAATGTAAAAAAAGAAACATTAAATATTATTGAATTTCTTAAGAATTTATAAATTTATTTCAACACTATTTTTCTCTTAGTGTGTTAGTAAAACACAACAATGTTCTAAATAAAAATGGTATTTGTGTTTAAACAAATATTTTTTAAAAATAATTAATTAATCAAATTGTATTTGAAAATTGTATTTGAATAGAAATATTTATAAAGTTTTGTGAATCATGAATATTACGTAAATGTTTTTAGTGCTTGTTTTAATAAAAAGCAGTTGTCAAACGTAATCTACAAAACTGAAATAATCATGTAACGTAAACAGGGTAGATTTTATTTTTTCGAAATCTCAATGTCAAAATCTCAAATGGTCAAAGTAAGTCCCAAACTAAATATAAATAATTTAACAATTTTCCTTATCAGTAACAACATTTGTATCTCAAATTTACTAATAAATATGTGTAGCATATTTTAGAGGATTAAATTTTGTGCGTTTTATAATTTTATACAGCGGGTGTAGTTTCACTTTTAAATTAAAATTTGCCAACAACCTGTCAAGAATCCAAATCCAAATGCATATGTATAAACTAACCCACACATATGTTATCGATTCTTATGTACGTGTGCTACTGTTACACATACATATAATTCTTCATTATAACCTGGTCAAAAATAATAGTTAATATAACTGTATTTACCCACTTATTTATATAACCAAACAACCGTTAACCTGATAATAAAAACCATTTTCTCTAACAATAAACAAATTTCTCATGTTGCTGTTGTAAATACAACTCAACCAAACAATAAATTTTCTATTACACCAAAGGGAACATTTCCTTTGAGTGGCATTTTTAAGAATGTTGTCTTGAAAATATCAAAAGTTTCTTATTTCTTTAACATATGTCGTATAACAATTTATTATAAGTTTCTTTTTAGGTTTTTGGGTTTATAAAATAATTTTTCTTATGACATTTTACGACAAATAGAATATTTATAAAGGTTTATTTAACAGAGCAAGGCTTTTATTGATTTTTGTTTCATTTTACATACTTGTGTATGTTTTATGTAAAAATTTTGTAACCTTTTCTTTATGAATTAGAACCAATTTATAGTTTCACTTTTAAGTACAGAGAGAGATAAAGAAAATGAAAAGAGAGTGTTAAAAAAAAGATATATATTTTTTTGTCAGAGATGAATGGACATCATTTCAATTTTCCATAGGCCTAAATGTATGCTAATGATTCATGATATTTTCTGTTTTTAAGTGTTAAGGGCTTTTATGCAGCGATGTCAATTTAGCGCTTTTTAATAAACTAAAAGTCGCAATTTTTTCATTAGCTCTTTTTTCAAAAAAATGCTTTAAATTGGCTCGTTTTACTTTCATTAATATATCGATTAGCTGCACATTTTTACATTCCTATTAGCTAATAAAAAAGTGCCTTCTTAAAGTCCTCCGAAAACTAAAACAAGTGTTTCATTATATTTTGAAATTATAAAATATAGATCCAGAATTCAATTTTTTAAAGTATGTAGTCATATAAATTCTTAAATTCTTCGAAAAAGTTTTGTCTGTTATGAGTCGATGATACAACAAATAACAAGGTTTCTCAGATATATTTTCCCCGAAAAGTCAATCAAAAAAAAAAAAAAAAAAAGAAAAGAAAAAAAAACAAAAAGTGAAAAAGATAATGCAAACTTAAAAAAAAAAAATAAAAATACAAAAATAAAAAAAAAAATGTATTTTCAAATTAAAGTTATATAAAGTTATGAATAAATGAATATAACTTGATTATAGCTTGATTTTTTGTTAATAAACTAATATGTGTGTAATAATGTATGTGTAAAGAATATGGAAAAAACGTGTTAAATTTTGCAAAATATTTAGAGTTCAAGAAATATTCTACATTTTGAATGTAAATGAAATATTTTTAGATTTTTTGATTTTTTGTTTTCAACGTTATTTGGCTTTAAAAGACTTTAAAATTACAACTCTCCCTAATAATTTTACCCGGTTTAGTTGCATCATTTTATGAATCTAGAATTTTTAAATTTACATACAATTTGATGCTTACTTCTTTAATAAGAACACAAATTTTAAATTTTATATATGTTCATATAGAAATTCACTGTTTGTGCTAAACAAAGTTGCTGTTAGCCTTTTCAAAGCTAAATCTAGACTTTTTATTTTGCTTTTAACCTCACAATTTTCATTTTCAATTCTACCTTTTTTTCAGCTTTTTTATTTTTAAAATTTGCCTTAAAAAAAGGCTAAAATGTTAATATATCACAACAAGGAAAATAATTTTTTATTTGCTATTACTAATTTTATTCCTATTTAATCATCCATTAATCATTTTTGTGTATTTATTTGCACAATAAAAAATTATTTATATTTAAATTCTTACAAAAGCAAAATAATCATATCAAAAAGGAATTACAGTTTAAAAATTATAAAAAATCTCTTCAAAACATTGGTTCGTCTTTCATATAAAATACAGCTCGTATGGTAATTTTTTAGCGATTTTCATTGAGCATTTTGATGGCCAGCTTTTCTATGTTTAATTTATTAATTTATTACAATATCTGCAGAAAATATAAAAAACTAATGAGAACGATAAAGAATTGTAAATTAAAAAAACAAATTAGTTTAATTTTTTCTGGCCTTATTTTCTGGGACATTTAGCCTTTTCAGTTTAGCGCTTTTTAGCGTGTTTTAATCACAAATAGTTGACAACGCTCCTTTTATATATAAATTAAGGTGACCAGAGGTATTGGTTACAGGTTGAAAAAGTGTTAACGCAATGAAAGTTTAAATAGAAAATATATCGGATTTTTAGGAGCTTTAGCTCAATATCTGACACCAATATCTGGTATAAAAAATACTAATCACTCTAAAACTATTTTATATATAAACAAAATTTTGTTTGCATTTAATCTCGCACAATAAATAAATGTCCGAATTCTTGAGAATAAGCCTGAGATAAACTTCTTTTCTAACTGCTCTAAAATTGGTTAGATTTACTGTTGGGAACTTAATTGCCGTCTGTCGTTCCGCTAAACGACCATTACAGTATCCTTCAGGCGGAAAAGATGACTATACTTAAGATCGCTCAATTCCTGGTAAGTAGGGATAAGGGTTATCAGGGGTAGCTTGCAAAAAGTTATAGTTTTTTGTCGCAAAATTTAAAATTTTTCCTAAAAAGTTAAGTTTATGAAATAATGCTAGGAACACAATTGCGTCATATGAACTGTACTACGCAGGTACGTTGTCAAATTAGAACTAATATATTTTTAATGAAAAGCACACAACAACCGGCGTATACGTTGAACCGCATATACGTCAATTATTTTTTCTTACGAAATATACGATCGTAATTGTTGATTGAAAAACAATAATACAGAAAAACAATTAAGATATATTTTTTATTATTTGAAAAAAAAAATCGAACAAAATAAAATTTCACAGTTTGTTCAGTTTTTCCAACATTTATTTCAAACAAAAATTTACGTTTATGTCGCAGTTGTGGGTAAAAGGAACGCAAATACAATTCAAATACTACAAAAATATGGTCGTAAAATGTTTCTACTACTCAATTGTCTTTCTAACATAAATTGTTAGTACTTATTTTTTCGATTCAAAATTGTGAAGAATAAAGTAATTCCAAAATATGCTTTGGACGATATGCAAATCATATGCTCCGAATGAACCAAACTATTAGTTATTTATCGGAAATTTCATGAATTTGTCATCGATTTGTTAGACCATATTTTTGCATATTTAGATCCTAACAACATATTTAGGTCTTAATAGCACATCTTGTCATATTTTCATACAAAGTCCTTATTTAGAGCTTTTTTCAGATCCGATTTCATAATATTTTCATTTTGTAAATTAATAGAAATTTAGCTTTGAATAAATTGCTAACAAAAATCATGTCATTTTTAGCACAAGTATTGAATAATTTAGAATTTAGACAGAAATAAATAACATTTTTAATTTTAAGGTTGTATTTTCCGATTTTAAGATCATTTTTAATGAGAATAATATAATGATAATAATGAGAAATAAATAATAATAATGAGAATAAAACTATAATTAGTATTTTTAGTTGCCCTACTCAAATGATTACGATAATTTGATTTTATAAGTTTAGTTGGCTAAATATTTTCTCAACATATGCATTTTAAATATATTTTTAGCATTCTTCAGAACAAAAACATTTTACAATAGTCGTCGCCACTTAAATTAGGATTTAGTCTTATTGTCTCATTGTCGAGGATTTAATGCTGTGTAAATAAGAATAGAAAAAATATTGGGTGTCTTTATGATATGAAAATATTATCGTTAAAAATTAATTTATTAAATCTATAAACAATTATTTTTATAAAACTCCGACGATATTTTTTAAAGTGTGACAATTAATCTGGATATTCTTTTTATATGACGAAAATCCCACGATGCCATGAATTTAGTTTTTAACCATTTCAATAGCACATTACTTATATATTAAACATTTCTATAGTCTGCCTCAAAAAGATGAACAATACTTTTATCCTATTTTATTTTCTTGATTGTAACATTGTCTATTAAGGAAAATATCGCTAATGTTACACTTTGAAAACTGAAAGTATATTGTTAGAAAACAGAATAACTTCATCCGCCACGGAGATCAGAATATTGCTACTTATATTAAAAGAGCATATTTAAAATTTATTTTTCTTTAAAAGAGCGTTATTCTGGGACCTAAAAAATTTCCTTCTAGATATAATTTTTACACATATTACTTAATTTTATTGAATCAAAATTTACGAAACTATGGCCAAAAATAAAAAAAATATATATATATATATATATACATGCTTCGTGGAGCTTTAAAAAGTTACGACATACTTACCATAGAAAGTAGTACCACATAGTAGTGTTGGCAAATTTTACTACTTTTTAATACTCTACAATACTCAATACTTTTTATTTTGGGTACTCGATATTTAACGGATTTTTTAATTTGAAATATATTTTTTTAATTAAGGTTCTTTTATCTGAAAATAAAACAAATATATTTAACCGATTAGTATGTAATTTTATAAATTTATTTATATAAAACATAAGATAAATAAAAATGTTAAAATTAAATTCAAGGCTTTTAAAAATCAATAATAATAATTTTTTTATACATTTAAAAATTAATTTTTATCTTTATACAGAGACGTATTTTAGCTGTTATATTTTTAATACGATATCATTAAAAAATTAAACTATCAAAGTATTGAATAACTACTTTACAGTATTGAGTACCCAAAAAAAGGAGCCAATACTCCTTACTCTATACTTAATACTCCTTACTCTATACTTAATCGCAAAAGAAGAATGTGCAAGCTGCATGTAAGGGAATTAATTCTTCGAGAGGCAAATTATCGTTGAAGAAGTTTGAACACAAAAGTATACAAAAAGACAAAAGTCTTTAATAAGATCTCAATTCTAGCCGATCTAGAATCGAATTCTCTCTCTATTGGTGGTCATTCTCTTGGGTCGTTGATTTATTGATAGGTATGCTCTCAGACTCGGGGTCATACATTACGTTTTTTGCAAGAGCCGCTGCGACTTGAAGGAGTTTGTCATTTACTTTATTTGCTCATGTCCTGTTCTGTCGGACTAAAGGAGACGTTTCATAGATGTACCTTTCATTGATAGTCTTTAGTAAGTATTTTAGGTAAAACTAGCAACAACAACTTTTAGTCATCTTAATTGATACGTTAACCAAAATAAGTCGGCAAATCAAATTATTTTGAGACTTAAATAAACTTCAACAAATGAAAATGTCCTACAGTAATTATTATAAGCGAAATTCAATCTCTAAAAGTTTCAAGGACGTAGTGGGCAATCACAAGTTAGATTGTATGGAACGCATGTTAAAAAGTCTGGCTCGTATTCGTAGAATAGTGTCATGCGCATAATATTAACACCTTTTATGTAGATACTAAGTAAATCCAGACATACTAGTGGCTTCCGGAGTGGATTTCATGGCATCAGCAGTGTCAGCAGCGATACATTTAAAAATTTTCAAAAGTTATTAAAATCTTTAATAAATTAGTCCAGCTTTTTATATGTATTTAAGACAAACACCGGCTCCCAAGCATTCCGGGGCACAAACGAATGTTAACGAACGTAAACAATTGAGAACAAATAAAAAACAAAAAATATTTAGTTTTGTTCTAGCTTTCAACAAAGCAGTTTCATGTTGCATGGTTAAGCAAAAACGAAACATATAACAAAGAGCGTAAGTAAAATTTATTATTTTTTTGTATGTTAGATATAATAAACATAGAGCTTAAACAAACCAAATATACTAACACGTTCAAATTTTACATCCTCTCTTTGTGCCTATCGCTGATTTAAGGGGTTCGTTTGTTTGAATTTAAAAAATAAAACATGAATTTAAGTAAATTTGTGTTTTTACTGATTATTCAATGACATTACAAAGTTAAGATTTTCGTAAATTTTCAAAGAAGACGTTTCTAAAATTTAGTTTGAGAAGATGAAGCAGAAATAAGTCCAAAATTTCTTAATAAAATCATGCTGTTTTAAAAAAAATGTTCAAATGTGTATTTTTATGTCTCTCAGAGGGGGTTACATTTTGATTTTAGACACATAGTTTCTTGGGGAAGTCTTCTTAGAATTATTCGTGGAACCCACCCTAATATACATACACAATTTTGTGTGCACGCCAATGTAATTTTTGATAGTGGTCGTTATGAAATGTAATAATGTAATTCAATAATTTTTTATAACTATAATTCGCAAAATAGTCGACCGTATTTAAAAGATTTTAAACTTTAATTTATAAGGTATATTTTTTTCACTTATACAACGGACAAATTTAATAACTTAATAAATAATTTAAATATGTGGCTTTATATTAAATTATAATTTCCTTAAAACTGGTAACTCTAATTAAATTGGCAAGGCATTGTTTGCCTTATATTGGTAAATGCTAAAACACACACTCTCCAAACAAACACTCACATATTCAATCAAATACAAAATACGAAACGAAAACAGAAAGACCCAAAAGGAAATAGAGAATGAACGATAATAAAAAAAAGAAGAGGCTTTTTAAGTTTGGAAACAAATTTTATAAATCAATTTTAACACATACATAGTTAAGTTATACATACATACTAGCTTTTCCCAGTACGCTTCGCTACCCCTTCTGATGCGATAACTAATATTTATATGGGGGCTACTACTACCCCTGGATCTAACCATTCTATTCTATTCGAAACTTGATATGAAAATTATTTCTATATAGGAGTGAAGTCCTAAAAGGTTATAGAAATAATTTTCATATCAAGTTTCGAATAGAATAGAATGGTTAGATCCAGGGGTAGTAGTAGCCCCCATATAAATATTAGTTATCGCATCAGAAAGGGTAGCGAAGCGTACTGGGAAAAGCTAGTATGTATGTATATATGGAACGTAACTGACGGTTACGTTCGCACCGGCATCATTTTTAAATAAATATGAACCGATGATTCCACCGGTCCACAAACCACACCAAACCGTTGTTTTTTCTGGATGAAGTGGCAGTTCTTAAATCTCTTCAGGATGCTCTTCGTCCCAAATGCGGCAATTTTGTTTGTTTACATACCCATTGAGCAAGAAATGGGCCTCATTGCTGAACAAAATTTGCCACGAAAACTTCGGATCTTCTTGGAACTTTTCAAGAGCCCATAGAGCGAAGCGATGTCGCTTGGGAAGGTCGAGCGGCTTCAGTTGTTGCACAAGCTGTATTTTGTACGTTTTCAGTTTAAGATCTCGACGTAAAATGCGCCAAGTCGTTCCATATGTCAGTCCGAGTTGCTGCGAACGGCGCCGAATCGACTCTCCACGGTCTTTGTGTACACTCTCAGCTACGGCCGCTATATTTTGTTCACAGCGTGCTGGACGTGGTCTATTCGGTCCAATAATGAATGCTGCTTCTCAAAATGGGTGATGGTGCTGCAAATAGTACGCTTAGTAGGCCGATTATGTTGAACATAAGTTGAGAGAAGTGCACGAAACACATTCTTCACAGAACGTGAATTTTCGTAATAAAGTTGAACGATTTGTAAACGCTGTTCAGGCGTAAGTCTTTCCATTATGCCAAACAATACTAAACAAAAATAACATGACAGCATGACACGACTCACACGCGATCTCTCAAAAAAAGGCTATTGAAAAAAGTACTTCTACTTGAATCACCCTTTAGTCATTTAAATTTTTTTTCAAAACTGGCGCAAAATGTTTAAAATAGTTTATGGTTTTAGTAAACTATTTGTACCACTTATGTGCTTAATTTTGTATTAATCGCTTCAGAAGTTTAAATTAAAAAACGTTACAAATATAGCCTAATATTTAGCATAGAAAGTGGGTCTAAGGGGCGTGGCAAAAAAAGAACACATAGCCCTTTATATATATGTGCCAAATATCCTGTAAATTGCTGAAGTAGTAATGTGAAAAATTTAGAAAATTACTATTTTTATAAAAAATAGGCTTAAAATGTGAGTGTGGCATCTTATAAGAATTGTATATAGATTATATTTCTTACAGTAGCATACACTGTTTCCTTTTTACTTTCAGAGGTTTGTTAATTTGGGTGAAATAACTTCACAAAGATAGACTAATATTATTGTCGAAAGTGGACTTGGTGAAAAATGAGGACACTGTTTTACATAGCTTCAGTAGTAACTTAAACATTGAGAATTTACTTTTCTTAAAAGTGGGCGTAAAATACACCCATTGTAACGTAAACATTGAGAACATTACTAGGTGTAATATGTGCGAGTGACATCCAATAGAGATATAGCATAGCCTATAACCTCCTCCGGCACTGGCACGTTATTACACACAAATTTAGCAAAAATCGTTTCAGCCGTTTAAGCGTGTTTGATACACAAACAAAGAAATAAACAACATTCACCTTATTTTTATATGTATACAAGGATAAGTATGTATAAATATTAGATACAGACAGAGAAGCCTTATTCATTAAAAATTCAAACAAGTGCATTTTACTGTATTTTTTTTTTTTCAAAGAATTTAAAAGTCACTGAACTAAAAACGTCTTTTAGATATTTTAAAATTTTTCTAAATAATTTCTTATTGAAAATAGACTCAGACACGTTGATTAAATTCCCCAAGAAATTGGTTATTGTTTTAAAATAATAAACTTTTATTTGCTTTATTTATATTTGTTTCCTTTCTTATTTATTTAGCTTTACAAAAGACATGTGTAAATTCAGTATTTATTTATTTCAAAGAAATTCTGTTTAAGAAATTGGTAAAAGGAAAAACTTTTAACCCTTTTGAAGCACAAGTCAATTGTCAAGTATTTTGACAACGAAACAAAAGCATGTGTTGAAGTGCAGTCACTTAGAACCAAAACTCCATTAAGTTCAATCAAATGTTTACATTTGACTGACTTTTTCCCACTTTAAAATACGTGGTGCCAAAAAAATAAAAAAAAATCCAGAGAAAAAACAAGTGGAACAAGTGAATGATGTTAAATTCAAACCAATACACAAAAAAAAAAAAAAAATACATTGTTGACATTTTCTTTCCAAATGTTGTTATTCAGTTCCTTTAAAATCTATAAATTTTTAAATGATATTTCCGATATCTATGTGTGTATGTACGTATGTATGTATGTATATAATATGAGATGGAATAAAATGAAAAAGGTCCTTTTTTCGGGGTTTTTGTATTTTTTTCCATATTTCTGTAAAAAGAACAATACAAAAATGGGGTATCATAAAAATGAACCTCGGTAGCAGAATTTAATGGCATAACTAAAATTTCGTTCCAAATTCAAATGTGTCTGAAATTTTACATTTTTTCACTAAAATTGTATATAATTCTCTAGCAGTAATCCTGAAACGCTGTTTTTGAAACATACTTTCCTTCATATATAAATTTTTCTATATGAAGAAAACTATAATAAGCGGATTTTGATAAGTTTTTAACGATATATGTGTAACATTTCATAGTTCTATTAATTAACCAAGATCTAGAATATATAAAATCTAACCAGTGGAGTCGAAGGCCATAGTAGCTGGTACTCCCTTCCTATATTATATAGCACCATATATTGTATTATATAATATTAATAAAAATAAAAAAAATAATTAACCATGAAATTATGTTTAAATAATTTACATACAAAATTTATGCTAAGAGGTTTACAATTTGTTACAAACGTACTACGCTTATACGCCAGATTTTTACAAATAAAAATATGCAAATAATCAACTCACTGTTTATGCGGCAGATTGCATAAGAAATATATTTACTTAGTAGTCCCAAGCAAGTGTTTCCAAAAAAGAACTTTTTCGCTACTTTAAAAATAGAACTCTGTGTATATTTTGCAATGTAAAATAAATATATATTTTTTGAAAAAAAACTTTGAATAATTTCTAAGAAAATAAAAATTTCACATATTCAAAAGTATTTTTATTATCTATTAACAATATTTTTATAATTTATAAATATAGTTTTAAAAGAAGAAATTCTGCAGCTCTTTTTCAGCACTAAGTACTTCCCTCCAATGAAAACACAATGTTAAAATCATGACTTTTTCAGCTCTTTTACAATTCTTTTTTAGCTGAGTTCTTTTACTTCCGCATTTAAATAAATATAAAACGAAATATTGACATCTCGTTTATTGAATTTTTAATATTTTAATTGCGGATATCTGCGGATGCAGCCAGGATATAACTAAACATTGCCTCTGTGCCGAACATACGGACGTACGTAATTTAACCGATAAAATGATATAAACTAATATGGCAAACATATTAGTGACTCACTATTATAATCATAATAGTTATGTAAGTTTTCGCCATGTTTACTCAATTGAGTTATTTAGTTATTAATAAAAATGACCAAATACACTGTGCGACAAATGGTAGGGGTCAATGATCGGGAAGGGTTCAAACTACCGGGGAAAGTTATATCGGTAAAAAAGAAGTTATACATGTCCCGGCGTTTCGCTGGGTCACGTCTAGGAATCGAGATATATCGATTTGAAGTTAGTAACTATTATATAGGGGAAATTGTGACCTTTGGTGGTCTTTTTCTTGACATAACTCGAGAACCATCAGTCCGATTTTGCTAAAACAAATTTAAAAAAATTAGGAATTATAATTCCTTTAATTATTCATACAACGTTTCGCTACAAAGGAACAGTTTCGCAGTTATAAATAAATGTATGAAGAAAAAAACTATTTTTTGCCTAAAAAATTGAATTTTTTTATTTTTAATTCATAAAAAATCCAAAACGGTAAAAAAAAGTGTCAAGTCCTATTACTTTCACGTAAAGTCACATAACCTTTAAACAAAATGAGACATAGATCATGAAAATCGATGGACGAGTTTCGTTTTTATTCACAATTAAGTGAAGGTATGAATATCAAAAATTTGCTCGAGATATGCTCAAAATTCCTTGGAAAAAACATTGATGACTTTTTTTATGATTGTCAGAATTAAAAAAAAAAGTAATAAACAAAAGGTTATTTGATTTTTATGGTAGCGGTAACAAACTAAAAAATGGTCATAAATGTGCTTGGACAATTAAAAGGAAAAAAGGAAAGTGCACTTTTTTAATTATTTAAGTTTTTTCCGTTGGCTACCTGCATGATTTTTTGTTACCTGGAGGAGTAAATGTTGCTGACGTTAATGTTAAAGTATTGCTTTACGCCGACGACATAGTTATTTTATCATATAGACCAACGGAATTGCAAAAAATGATTGATTGCTTATATAAATATAATTTGAAGGCTAATCTAGATAAAACTAACATAATGGTATTTCGTGTCGGTATACGAATTTCGTCAAATTTAAAGTGGGCTTCTGGTAGAGATAACATTTAAATTGTAAATAGCTATAAATATCTCGGATTTGACATCACATACAATCTTTCCTTTAAGAAACACTTAAACAACAAACTAACTGCATCAAAATTGGTGATAAACTCTACTTGGTCTAAATATATTAGCAACCCACAGATATCACAGAAGAATAAACTTAAAATATTCCAAGCAGCGTCCAGGTCAATTATGTTATATGCAGCGCAAGTATGGGGCTATGAAAAATGTGATGAGGTTGAAAACCTATTTAGATTTTTTTATAAGAAAAATGCTATACCTATTAAACATCTGCTATATCAATTTTAGCATTAAATATTATAGAACAGAATATATACTGGGCTAATGAGTGATAAAACCTTTGTCATCATGTACAATTTACTCCAAATTACTCAATATTACCACTAGGCAGACAGTGGAAACCTATAGTAGACAAAATAAAAAATAAAGAACGTAATGATTATACTACTAGTTCACAATTTCACGACCTATATCCAAATCTGGGTTACAATGTTTCATCGTTATATACTTCATACTTTTCTCCACATTCAGTCAGTTTAATAATAAGGGCTAGAGGTGGATTATTACACTTGAATGCTAGATCCTTTAGAAATAACTCTGTTGGTATTTGTACAATTTGCAAATTTAGATGCTACGGAAAACAAATTTCATTTCATCGGTGTTTGCCACATTATACAATGAATTTGGAATAAAATATTTTGTTAAAACCATACTAAGTTTAAATGATGTTATATCCATACTAAAAGGTATAAACTATTACTCCCTGTATAAATACATAGAAGTTTTTTTAAAATATAGAAGATTAATTTTAAATGAATTTGCTTTTTAATTTTCCATGAAAATGTAAACTTAAAAAATAGCTTGTAGCTTCATTAAAAATTATATAAAATCAAAACAATGTGAATATAATTTACTTGTCTAGAATAGTGCCAGATTACAACAAATATGTTATGCCATATATAGATTTAGATATCAATCATATTGTAAATGAATTAAATATGTACATAAAAAATATATTAAATAATAATAATAATAATAATAATAATAATAATAATAATAATAATAATAATAACAATATTACTTATCATAATGTTTTTATTAATATTTCAAAATTAAATTAATCCATTACAGTGAAAATTTATATCACTGTCTGCCTTTTCATTCATTTGTCTTTCTGAAAAATTAAACTTTAATCCCAAATAGTATTATCATGGCATAAATTAATTAAAGTATTTAAACTAATTATTTAATTCAAGGGCTTTAATGTTCTTACCGAATACTACTAGAAGTTTATGTGAGAGGCAATTCGAACTAAATTTTTAAAAAATAAACATTTCTTCAAAACACAAAAACAAAATATGTAAATGTGACTACATGTATTTTGTTGTTGCATGAATTAGATTTTTTTCTCTCACGTAAATATCGACTTATTAATCTCTGGTTCTTGCTCTCATTCCTCTAAATGCCAAAAACTTTGAATATGATTTAAATTTATGTAATCAAAAAACAATAAATTTCAAATTCAAAAAAAGTTTGCCAAATAATTTGCTAATGGACTTAGCTCATCTTTACTAAAATTGGGTAATTCCAAAAATTTCGACCCACAATTAAACTTTTAAAAATTGTATATTTTCAATTTTATTTAATTTGGCATGTTCATTAAACTAGTCATCGTGCATTTAATCGCATATGAATCAGTTCCATATCATTTATGTTTCATATTTCATGGGCCACTAAAGTGGAACATCTTGGGAATTTTTATCAAAAATAAACAAAGCCTCTTTTATCCTAAAATATCCTGAAAAAGGGTATTTTAATTTCCATTACTTTTTGACATGATGTTTACAATCAATTTGACGTTATAGTGTAAAAATTTTAGAATGGGATATCAATGGGATCAATACCGCAATTCCGTAAGCTTTTAATGAAAAAAAATTGGCGTTAAGTATCGAAAATTTTCTGTAGTAAAATTTTACCGATAGTTCTCTTAAAACCATAACGATAATAATAAAATTGTCAAGTTTTTGAAAATACATTTGATTTTGAATCTGAAATACCGTATTTAAATTTTGATAATAATCTTTTTCAAAACATTAAATTAAAAAATTATAAGTGCGTTCGTTTACATAAAACCTTTTACTGAGTTTTCGTTTACCAACATACTTTATTGAATTTTGGCAAAAATTGAAAGAGCAAAATAAGAGCTTATAGCTGAATATAAATAATTTTGAATCATATCTATTATTATTATTATTATTATTATTATTATTATTATTATTATTTTATTATTTTTTGTCAATAAATTTCAGTTCTTAATGAAAAGTTTGCTTTTTTCATATGTAAAATTGTATTTTAGAAAAAATACTGAATTGAAAAATTGAATTTTAATCAAAAATTTTAGAAATTTTTTGAAAATTTAGATTTTTTGTAAAAGTTAGCATACACATATTCGTGAAAAATCGTTTTTTTTTAATTTAGATTTTTAGTAAAAACTTCAATATTTAGTCAAAATTAGAATTTTTTGGGAAAATTTGTATTTTTGTGGAAAATTTTGTACTTTAGTGAATTTTTGCTCAAAAAAAGAATATTTGATGAAAAATCCTTTTTTTTTTTTTTGGGTGAAAAATGTTCTTTAGGAATTTTTAAAAACAATTTTCACATTCTTATGTTATTTGTAATTTTAAAATTTTCAATGAACGGATCTATTATAATAAACATTTAACACCAAATTAATTTTACAAATATTTCCAACAACATATCATGTTTATACTCATATTGGCATGTTTATGGTATTTCCTTTTCTCATACTTGTATTTCTGCTTTTTTTCATATTTTTTCTATTTATTTTTAAATATTTTAATTTAAAATTTTTGTTTTTCAAACAATGATGTTCTATCATTTCTATCAAAATTCATCGCTAAAATATACTAACGAAAAAAATCGTTAACTTATAGTAGAGAATAGCAAAATCGCTAAAACAACCGAAATTTTTAATGAAAAAAGTTACGGAATTGCGATACAGTTATAACAGTTTGTCTATAGCAATTATTACAATTTTACTAACAAATTAATATCTATTTCAGTGTTTTGATACTTTTATTTTAAATTTAGTATCAAAAGAAAAACAAGCAATGTTGGTTAATATCGACCATATAATACCTTAAATGCTTATGTATAAGCACTAAAATGATTACCGGAAGAGGTCCGTATATGAGACCTATGGTCAATTGTGGAACGATACTTATGAAATTAATTTATGCGTATGTGGAAATTATTTACGATTAACGACAATTTTTACTTATATGCAACTCATAGATATAATTTTTTTTTTTATTAATGTTAACATTAATGTGAGATTTATACGCTTTTAAGTCATTTTTAGACAGCGGAACCCACATGAAAGATATGATCAATTATGGACCAATTTTAACAAAAATTTGTTACTATATATATATATATATATATATATATATATATATATATATAACTTAAATACGATATATTTCAAAATATTTATTTCCTTTAAACCACTATTGCGAGGAAAAAAGTTGTATGGGGTATAGGTGAAATAATAAACCGGTCATGATCAATTACAGTAGATTTTTCTTTGTAATCCCAGGTAGAAAATTTAAGTAAATAATTTTTAAAATCATCACAAAATAATTCGTCAAAATAATCCGATTTTATAAAGTGGGTTACAGTGGGTTAAAGATCTGTTAATATGCTCCTGATACTTCTAAAATAATATCGAATTATTTTTTTTTTTTTTGCTATATATGCGACTTATTTCAATAAGTAGTGATCTGTTATATTAAAATTTCAATAAGTATATCAATATACCTAAAAACCACTTAATATCTAATAGAAAATGTCTTAGATAGTAAAGAAAAATTGTTGTAACTTCTGATCCCATTGGGATCCCATTTTGAAATTTTTACACTATAACGACAAATAGATTGTAAACATAGTGTGAAAATAATGAAAATTAAAGGAATCTTTTTCAGGATATCCGAGGATAAAGGATATTTTTTCATTTTAGATGTCCTTGCGTCAGGAAGATGTTTAGTTGTTATGACTTTATGATAGAGAATAATCTCAGTCCCTTGCAATGTTTGTTGAAATCTTATAATGTACACAAAAGTTACTCGAATTTAAATTTTGCTTATTTTTGACAAAAAAGCTCGAGATTTCCAAATTTAGAGGTTCATAGAATAATCGGTTCTGGTCAAAATCCGAGCTGGATCGAAATTGTTTGGAATTACCCTATTGTTATCGATTTATGTAACTTAAACACAACTTGGAGAATACTTAGAAACATTTTCTATATACTACTAAAATACTTATATATTTAGCATGACCGTAAGTTATCTGAGGCCTTAAATAAGTTGCCTTTAAGAGCACTGATATGTATAATATATGGGATCAAGAAACATTATTAAAAAAATAAATTTTAATTTTTTTATAGAAAATATATTTTTATTTTTTTATTTGTTTAATTTTTTACTCTTCAATTAAATTTACAATGTAAATATTAAATAAATATTTCAACATAAAGTAAAATGAAAATAAATACCTACAATATTATTAAATGTAGCATTTTAATTGATGTTATTGTTTCGCTGACGATTTTCAAAGAAATATTCTGCTTGTCATGTTATTAAAGAATGACAAATGATTCGTATATATGTGTATTACAAACTGATTTAAATCATCTCATTATAAAGAGACTTTTCAACAAACTATTAAATCATATCCGGAGAAAAAATAACATAAATTTTTTATAAATGAAAATAAAATTTTTGTAAATAAAAACATATTTAATATCTGGAGTGAATAGCAATGCCCAGATCACACTTGCTGATTAAGTAAATATTTCTCAATCATCGCTGCATATTACATGTAATATACGTAGATTTTAATAAAATAATCTAATTGATGTTTCTCAATAGCTCTGGAAAATCCATATCGAGCAAAATAAATTAATTAACTTATTATATACATTAGGCTGCACCTAAATGTAAATGTAACAAAATGTTCAAAAGTCATAATCTATACATAATGTTCAATCAGACCAGATATAAAAAGAAAAAATCGGTTGAAAAGTTTTTAAGTTATTACGAATTCCCCAGACCATTAATGTGTTTTAGATCAATCGTGTAAGGAGTGCACAAACAAATTTTTAATTTTTTAAGAAATGTTTAAGTGAAAAGCTATTTTCAATTAAATTTGAATCATATTTACTGAAATATATGTTTTAATAATAATTCGAACCACTGCCATTCTTGGTTAAAAAAAAATTTGGTTGATTCTTTTTTAAGACTGTTTCAAAACTCCAATTTCACTTTTAAAAATTTTGTTCAACAATTTTCAAAAAAGTTAGAATAGAACTTCGATATATATATATATGTATATATATATATATATATATATATATATATATATACTACACTACAAGAAATGAAATTAGTAAAGAATTAGATCAATATTTTGTATGAATAAGAAGAACCTACGAATTGAATTTTGCGGATTTCGGCAAAAAGGTTTTATTTTTGCGGTTTTTTAGTTATAAAGTCAATTTTTTTTAGAAGTAATATTCAGACTAGACAGAATTATAACTGAATAAGATAAAATATGTCTAAAAAATATATTCTAAAGTTTTTAGGATAATTGAACAAGGATAATTAAAACTAAAAGATCAAAGGACAAAATTAGGAATGTTTGAAAATTTTAAGGTATAAATTATTAATAAATCTAGATTTCGATTAAAATTTTATGGAAATATAACTGAAAGACCTTTGTTAATATGAGTAGTAAAAAAGTGCAAATTTAAGCCTCAAGTGAGCTTGGGGTTAGCATTTTTTAAACGCACCTATTCTTAAATATTTGTAAAGTAAATTTTATCACTAATTACCACATTCAGATAAGTAAAGGCATGTTAGGCCATAAAATTCCTAAAAAAAATCATTGTATCCAAATTCAGATAAATAAATATTTTTTCATGATGTTTTCCTGAAAAATTTTAAATATTTAAAATTTTGATTTTGTCCAATTTCCTTAAAAACTAAAACTTCAGAATACATTTTCTAACATTTGCTTTATCTTGTTGTATAATAAGCTTGTTTAGTCTGAATATCAGTTCAAAATATGACTTTATAGCTAAAAAATGCCTTTTTGCTAAAATTCGCAAAATTCAAATCCCATGTACGGCTGGGTCATATAAGGTATTAATTTAATTATTTTTTAATTTTATTTTCTGTAGTGTTGTGTGTAAAACTGCATAGTTTTATGCTAACTTTTTTGAAATTTGTTTAACAAAATTTTTAAAAGTTTTGAAATAGTCTTAAAAAGATCAATATTTTTTAACCAAGCATGGCAAGGGTTTGGGTTATCCTAGAGAAACATATTTTTCAGTAATCACCCAGCAAACACTTTTTGGTTTTCGGTAATGGCAACAACTCAGTAATGAGGCATCATTATTATTTGCCTACTCTGTATTACATAAATAAGTACTCAATAGTATAATAGCACAGTAATATTGCAATCACGTGAATAAGTTGGCTATAGCGCTGGATTAACAACCAGAAGGTTGTTGGATGCTGTTAATTTTTTATAACAAAATATCTAAAAAGATATTTTATACTAAAAAAAGAAATGTTTGTCAATTAGAAAATTAAATGCGAGATTTTGTACTGAGTAAGTTGTTAGTTATTAAAAACGAATGGTTAATTTGTGTCCAAGTACAAATCTCACTGACGGCAAAATTTTATCTTGGTTAGGTACGCATTTTTGAGTCTAAAAATAACTACATGAATTTGTGGACAAATCGAACAAAAATAACTAGTTATTAAGGCAAAAAATAAGTAGTTTATTTTTGTTTCCAATTATACCTGCTAGCTTGCCAGGAAAGCAAAGTTTTTGATGGGTATGGTTCAAATTTAATTAAAAAGAGTGTTTGATTTGTTAAGCATTTATTAAAAAATTAAAAATTTGTTTGTACACTTTTTACACAAGTGATCTGGAGAATTTGTAATAACTTAAAAATTTGTTAACCGATTTTTTCTCTTCATGTCTTGTTTGATAGAAAATTTTTTAACCGATTTTTTCTCTTCATGTTTTGTTTAATAGATAATTATATTTAGATTACGATTTTTTAACACTTTGTCAGAAATCAAAGTATTTAAGAGTTAAATATTTCTTAAAACTGTAAAAGAGGCATATTTTCTACATATAAAAGCAGCATACAAACTTCAGTTCGGATGCGGCACGGATTAACTATATCCGATTTCATTAATATTTCACACAATATATTTTTAGAACCCAGTGAACGATCATAGGGTAAATGTTTGTGCAGCCTAATATACATTCGAATGTATGTGTGCATTTTTATTAAACCTCATGCATGGACAAATTTAATATCCTTTTTGTATGCATGAATTTTTTGCAATTCATTAAATTAAGGTAATTTTTAAATTAAAAACCATATCAATTATTTATTTAGGTGGGAATATACATTTTATTAAAAAAGAAAAGTAGTTGTATAAATTTATTTTATATATATATATATATATATATATATATATATACATATATATTTATATGCGAGTATAAATAAAACCTGAAATAAATATTTTCTTTGTAATTTATACGAATAACTATCGCTGGAATTATATTCCTAGAGAAAAATTTAATCAAGAAAGAAAAGCCTGGTGATATTTTTGACTATAGATATATTTCCTTTTCCGTATAGAAAAAATATATTACAAGCCATATATATACTTGCTTTTTGTAAAGAAAGTAAAAATATTCTTCATAGGAAAAAATCTGCGGTAAATGATATTTTTCTTTCAAGTAAAAAGTTTTTTAGTGATATATATTTGGAACAGAAAAAGTAATCGATTTAAGCTTTTCTAAAAATCAAGAGAAAAAAAATCCTGAAGATATCTTTACAGAGAAAAATTTAACGCTACCGATTGATATAATACCCAATACATTATATATATTTATATACACATATATCTATCTATCTATATATATATATATAGATATATATATATACTTCTTAATCAGTAAAGAAATTCATGATGATATCTTCGTAGATAAAAACTAGTAGGGTTTTGGGTCTGAGAATTTGCCCTCAAAATACTCTCGGTAATTCCCGTTTTGTTTTATTTTTATTTTCAATTTCCTATCCAAAAATATATGTGTAAATTATAGATGTAAATGTTATAACTTCAAAACACTTGCAAATAACTAATCTCATGTTGTATTCATACGTATGTGAGATTATTTTCACCAGATTTCTGAGCACTATGATGGATCCGAAAAACATTGCTGTGAACCAATTTTTAGTATTCCAGATTTATATTTAATTTGGTAGGAATTATTAAAACAAATTATTTAAACAAAGTAATGAAAGTTAGAAATAAACGGCAAGCTATTTATAAAGCAATTTATCCAATAGAAAACACAACAGCGTAAAAATCTGAGACACAGTTTTTAATATAAATTTGGAAACGTAAAAATTTTATCTGTATAAAATATTTAATTTTTTTTTTAAATCTTAGAAAAAGCCTGCTCAAACGAGCGATCGGCCTTGCTTCTGAAGAAAACGATTGCACTTTTGGAAGGCCTATGGGAAGGCGCTAGACTAGACGTGGTCTCATTGACGAGATTCCAAATCGGCCTATAGACATGGAATGCGTACCGAATGAACCGTTCAAACCAGAGGAGATTCTGGAAATGATTAGAACGGTAGGAGCTATGGCCATGCGACTATTTGGGAAAATTTGTACCAATAGTCAACCCGCGATTAAGTCTCTTCCGGGTGTCTATTCGACATCCAGGCTTGTACATGAATGCCAAACATCCTTAAAAGAGATGGCGAGACATTCAAGTCTAGAATTAGTCTGGGTCATTCAAGAACCCCGGAAAATTATAATCTTTTCAAAATTTTATATGAAATTTTATTTTCATTTTTACAATTTCCATTTTGATACTATACATTGATCTACTCTATCATTTCACTTTTTTTACTTCCTAATTTTAATACAGACAAAAAATTTGTTTAGGTAATTTAATTTTTTTTAAGAAAAATCTAATGCTAGTGATATATTTTACATCTGGGTATAAAAAAATCTGTCGCTAGTATTATAATCTTTAACAAAAAAAAAAAAATCTTCGCCCAGAAAATATCTCGCTAATTATTTATTTTATTTCTGTATTGAAAATATCAATCAGTATTATCGTCGTTTTTAAAAATTGTGTAAGAAAATCCCCTGCATATGAAATTTTATTTACTTTTTTACAATTTTCATTTTTGTAGTCTTCCACATTGATAGAAACTGATCTACTCAATCATTTCACTTTTTTATTTCCTAATTTTAATACAAACAAAAAATTTGTTTAGATAATTTTGAATGCTAGTACTCGTATTTTCAGTAATAAATCAATTCAATTATATCAAGCAATCGAGTAAACAGACGGACTACGAAATATGAAATCACACATATTTTCATTTTGGCAGCGCACACTTAAAATATGAAAATTTACTAAAGCAGCTTGTATAAATAAACAATAAACTTTTAATTTTAATTTGTGTTTTTTATCATTTATTTCTTTGTTTATTTTGAAAATTATACATTTTAATACGCATAGTTATGTTTATTTATTTAACAATACATTTTTAAACTTTTAAGAAGACTTTAAATTTTTGCAAAGAAATTTTAAAATTTTTTGAATTTGTCTGTATAAAAAAGCTGAAAAGGGTAAAATGATTTATTTATAATTTATGATTATTATATATTAAAAATTCTGTTATCCTATGTAGAAAGATTTTAATTTTATAACTATTTTACAAAAAAATAAATTCTGTTTGTTAATCTGTGAATTTGTAATATATTAAAGGAATTTTATTTAAAAATCATCTGGCCTTAAAGGAAATATCAATTCTAAATTAAAATGAAAGTATTTTAAATTTAAGTAATAGAAAATAGTTTTTGTTTATTTTACAGTAACACATGGTAAATCATTAAGATTTAAATAAAAAATATTAATTTTTGTCTCAAAATTGTAAAAGAAAAATTTTATGCATAAAAAACATCTGGCTAATAATATATACGTATACGTTCTGTGAAACTCTCTTTATATTAATCCTGAGAGCGTATAAGGGTTACTAAATTAATTTAGTATAAATGAAATTTCACACACCGATAGTAGAGTTGTAGGTGAGTTTCAGTTTGGAGTTTGGACCATATAGATGTACAGGGGTCCCAAAATTAAACATTTAGGGTATAAAATTTTTTAACGACCCTGATTCCTTATATCTAAACTGATTTGAAAGATTGTTATTTTGGAAGATTGATTCTGCTGGTCGAGATCTACAAAAAATATTATCTCTTTTGGTTTAGGATATATTAGACTTCAAAATTTAAGATGTTTACTTTTTGGCCTGCCTTAGAAAGGTTTCTTTGCTTCAATTTTGTATAAATTTTTTTATTTCATTAACAAGAAATAGTAAAATTGTGTAAAGAAGGAATTTTAAAGAAAAATTTAGGGAGTCAAAAATTATAGGCATTTAATTTAAACTTTGAAAAAAGTCCAGTTTTCTGCGAAAAAAGTGGTAACATTCTTCTTAAGTAACATAACATTTAATTTTTCTCAAAGATAATTGAACACAAAATATTTTAAAGGCATTTTTTTTTTTTTTTTTTAATTAAATTTTACGAGAGCCAGGGTTTTCCAAAATTTACCAATTTTCCAAATAAATTTTGATTTTTTGTCCTCGTTTCTTCTCAAAATCGCAAAGCTGGAATCCATTGAAAAAATTTGTATTCCATATTTTAACATGAATATTATGCACAAAATGCCAACTCAATATCTCTTCCGCATCTTTTCGCGAAAAGTCTTAAACGAATTATCTTATTATAAATATTATTATACATTTTTTTAAAATAGGACGCTACACAATGTCGTGTAATTGGCATACATTTACCTTTCCATGTGTCGAAATTATCAAAATCAAAACCAGCAGAAATAGTAATTTTATTTAAAAAAAATATATATTTTTTATAACAATAATAATTTTTTAATTAATAAGAATAAGCTAAATTTAAAAAATAATTTAAGCTAGTAATCTGCATTTAAAAATCACGGTAAATCATTATAGTAGCTTAATTTAGTAAAATAATCTGATTCACAGTAATCCATATCCAAAAGATAAAGAAAATCATAAACATTTATAAATGTTTTCATATGTCGAATCTCTGTAGCAAATTCAACGTTTTCTCGTAGATAATAATACTAGATCAGATGATAATATAAGATTATTAAAAATGTCTTCATTTTGCTACAGTCTGGAACATTTTCTTGAGCTAAACTGGTGAACATATTTGAAATCTCGATTTCTCGGTTGTTAGGGATCTTCCGTAAGTTCTCCTAAGGGAAGAATATTATGCTAAATTATTATTTCATAGAAATATTTGTCAAATTTTGTTGGATTAACATGTTGCTTATTGCCATCAAAATGATGTTAACTCTTTGTAGTAAATTCACATCAATTCCTGTAATTTTTGAGGTTGTTTAAAAATATTCGAAAAAAACTCCGAGCTGTGTTACCATCGTTGTTACTTCCGTATCCTACTAGTGGTTTATCAATCTTTAGTACAGTTTGTTATTTAAATTCCTCTCGAATTCTCTTCTTCTCCCTTGCTATCATTTTCTTCAGTTCCTCATTATTATTTTCAGATTTACTTTCGTTTCCTTAAATGCTTTTGTACTTCAAATCATATGTCAGATGTAGAAAGTATTCCAGAAATCTTATTCCGGTATGCAAAGGAGATATTCCATATTTTAGAACATCTTTATTGACATTTCTCATTTTGGATATATTTGAAAATTCTGATCTCTTTTCGCCACATATAAAACAATTCAAACTAGAGGAGGTTCCTGTTATGGCTTTGATGACTTTCCCATCAATCATTGTAAGTTTCATATCAAACGATATGTTAAATTCATATTCTAATATTTCAATCGAAATAGGATCAAGGCTTCTAATATCTGCTTCAATACAATCTATTAACTTTTGTGTTGTATTTGGTGATAATTTTGTGTACTCAAAGGAAATTGTTCTGCAAAAGCATTTTAATCCAGGTGTTGAATTTATTAAAACGTCTTCAAAACTAGTTGCTGTTAGCATATTTCCTAATTCTTAAATGAACCAATAATACCACAAATACACTTTTATATTTCGAAGATTCTTGGCTTGTTTGTTTATATTCTGAAAATGATGATAAGCCGTCGCATCAACATTTGCAGATTAATTGCAGATCACAACCATTTATTTTCTTAAGATGTTCAGTGAAAAAGTCCGAAAATATCCTTAATACTGTATTTTCAAGTAATGTAGAAACTCCAATTCTGGCTTTCCGATCGGTAATTTCAATGGGAGATAGTACTATGCTTTTCTTTTTTTCCTGTAATGCTCCATGTGATAGTAAAACGTCCACACATTTTCCTAGTAGTGCTTCTCTTAAAATTACGTAATTTTGAAAGCTTAGTTTCAGTTTTAGCATTAGAGCTTCTTCCGTGAAAGATGATGGTCATGTCTATGCAGGTATACTCTTCACAATTTGTTTAAGACGTTTGATGATGTAGTTGTAAAAATATTTCCTATTTTTACAGCCTCAAACGGCTTTAAATGTGTCAGAAACTTCTTCAGTAACATATCCAGTATGGATTAACAACGATTGATTATATTCACTGTAACTTATTCTATACAGCTTTAACCATTCTAAAAGTCGCTGAATATTTACCTGTCATATAATTAGTACATAGCATCAGTTCCAAAGTATTTGCTAATGAAAGTCTCAGGTCTAATGTAAAATATAAACTGGCGAATAACATTACCTATGCCATTACGTTACCTACTAATATGAGTATCTTTTTACGATTTCTCTTGATTTTGATCGCTAATTTTGATACGTTGAAAGGTAAAGGTAATAGTGTTCTATTTTTAAAAATGTATAATAATGTTTATAATAGGAAAAGTCATTAAAAACTTTTCGCGATTATTCATGCTTAATTATGGAATAAAAATTTTTTAATGGACTTTTTTGAATTAAATTTTACACAGTAGATTTTTTGATGCTTAATTTCAAGCGCTATTCATATTTTTAGATTTATTAACAGGAATCCTGCAATTCCCAGAAAACTTTAAAAAATATCCTAAAATGGGATTTTTTTTTACTTTTTTTTTGCCGTATTTTTTCAATCGATATCGGGGAGCAAAAAGTTCTATCACAACAAAAAAAAAAGAGTTTTTCGCTTTTAGTATTTAGGTCGAAATTTAATGCAAAATAGGCCAATTTTGGAAAAGCCTGGTTCTCGCAAAAATCAACTTTTAAAAAGTTTTTTCCTTTCAAATATTTTGTATTTAGTTGTCATTCAAAAAATTATAAATATTATATATGTTACTTAAGAAATTTTTTGTATAACAGAAAAAGAATGTTACCACTTTGTACCAAAATAAAAACGGGAAAACCGACTTTTTACAAAATTTTTTCTTTCCAGAATTATACTATTTTTTGAATGAAATAAATAAAAACCAAAAACTCAGGTGACAAAAAGCTTTACTAAGGCAGACTAAAAAGTAAAAAAAAAAATAAGGCTAATATCTCTTAAACTTAAAGAGATAAGATATGCTTACGTAGATATTTTCTGAAGATCTCGACCAGTAGAATTATCCAATATGAAAATCTTTCAAATGAGTTCAGATATAAGGAAGCAGGGTGGTTTAAAAAATTTTTACTCGAGATGTCTAATTTTGGGACACTGCGGACCTGCTCTCTGGAGGTTTATATAGTCCAAGCTCAAAACTTAAACTCGCCTACACCTCTATTATCACTGCGAGAAACTTTATTGAAATCCGAACAGCCGTTTCGAAATTCCATAATTATTTCCATTTTATTTTTTAAATCGCACACTGTGGCATCGTTATATAAGCTTTTATACAAAATGTCTAACAAACTGCTGCTAAACTTGAAAAGTTATGACAAAACTTTATTTTTTAAAATGTTGTTGAAAAATTTTTTTGTTAAAATTTGACAAAAGCATAAATAGATTGGTCTACTTCCTAAAAGAATTTAAGAAGAAAAAATAACAAAAGAGTGACAGAATTAGGGAAGTATATATACAGAAACCTACGTAAAACAGTTTTTTGAGCATAACTTAAAATTTTGGCAGTGTACTAGAAATTATTAAAACTAATTTATGATGTGCTTAAAAAGTGCTATACGTACGGTATGTCATTTCTCGAATAATTTTTCAATGTGTTACTAATGTATTTAGTATTAGTATTAATACTAGATAAATTAGTAATACATAGTATTAATGTATTTGTGACTAGTTAAATGCAATATTGGATTTATAAAGAAAGATGTTTAAATTGGAATACATACATAATTAATGGGAACACAAATATATATGGGCGATAAGTGTTAAAATAATTAAATATAGAAAATACAAAAACAATGTGATATTGTAAAATAGGAAAAACAATCAATTCGTAATAGAATAACGATGATAAAGCAAAAATTGGTCCTTGAACTAATTGTACAAAAATTCGTTGATGTAAAAGTGGGCGGACAACGTTCATTTTTGGTTTCCGAGTTTACATTGATCTTTGAATTTTTTGTGAAAAATTTCATTGATGTAGGTACATAATTTTTGTAAAATATATTGGCCGAAAAGTATAAAATGGAGTTTATGATTTGATTTTGCTCATATAAGACAAATATTCGAACCAAATTTCGTTCCTCTAGGATGTCCGCCACGAGCCCTTTCCTGCTTTCAACAAAAGACAGATAGACGAACGAACATCGTTAGATCGTCTTAAATTTTGACGAGGACCCGGAATATATATGTATATACTTTTTGAATCTTAGATATTTATTTTTTAACGATGGGTATAAAACAAACAAGCACATTATAACACAATTTAACTTATAAAACAACAAAAAATAATTGTTTTTTTTACTCTTTTTATTAATTTTTATTAAGTTATAACGCTATATTCGGCCTTACCGACAAACAATAAAATTTATACCTTAAAGAATGCTGTCATATGAGGATATATCTCGTTTCTGTGGCATACCTCTTAACGTTTGTAAGCAACGTATCGACGCCACAATGTATGAATTGGCACGAGAATGATATGGTCAAAGCTAGACAAACTTATTCTTATTTCAATTACCTAGGACACTACTTGGTAACATCACAACAGCAATCTCAGGTCACTGCAAATTTGGAACACATGCCACAAGATTAGTCCAATGACCTTTGCTGAAGCTGTCACAAAGAAGAAAAGGAGGATGGTTTTAACTTCCAGACTTATTTGTGGTCAACTACATCAACAGAGCACCCCAACTTCTCTTATTCTTATGCCCTTAACTGACAAACTCTACCTTATCTTATGTACTTTCTTTTTGAATTCTTCAAATCTACTTTCATCTAATCTGTGAATTTTCTTCTCCTCCTATCTACTCATTCTTCTGTCCCTCACTACATTATCTATTTACAGGTAACACAAAGGGACCTAAAGTATCCAAGTAAGTCGAAAACCGCCTCGTTGAAGATCACTTGTTCAACTAACTAACCATACTTTCATATTTTCACATTTGCTGTTACAAAAATAATCCACATTTTTTCCAAAGTACAAAAATGTAAACATAAAATTAAACTATCATAGCAAGCGCTACCTTCTGATGACTACTACATTTATATACCCCAATGAACTGAGTTTCGATATTAGAGGATGTTCGTTAAATATGAAGAATTTTTGAAATTTTCAAGAAAATATCGAGAATTCTATAAATTATTAATGTTCGTAACTTTTCTCGATAATAAACATTCGAGTAATTTTCGATAATTTAAAAAATATCGATATCGCAATATTCAACTTATCTAAATAAAATATTGAAACAAAATTATTCGATAAATTGCCTAATCTACTAAATTTCCCTATGATTTCTTATGGAAATAAAAAAGAAATATAGTTACTTGTTTGCGCATACAAAAGACTAAACAAACGGAATGTATTGTCATTGTTGTGTTCGTAGCGATCGGTTGTAAAATATTGAGCTATAAAATTTATGATTTTAGTTAAATTTTCAGAAATTTAAAAAAAAAATAATATAATAAAATTAAAAAAAAAATGCTAAGAAATGTCGCTAGTTGCTTAAAAACATTTGCAAAATAGCATAGTTATTTAAATATATATATATATATATATATATATATATATATATATATATATATATATATATGTATATATTTATGACTCCTCTGTGCGAAGTTGAAATTTTAATAATATGTTTCAAATATTACCACTCTTAGAGGCCATATCGGTTTTTTTTTTGGCGATATCTCAGTCATTAATGGACCGATTTTGTCGATTTTTACTGGTGTCATTCTGAAGAATATTCCCTATAATTTGATGTATTAATGATGGGGCTTTATAAAAACTAATTTCAATAGACACACAAACAGACGGACCGATGTACACACGGACATCGTTATATCGACTTAACTATCAATAAGGATCCAGAAATTATATTTTTGAGGGTCTTAGATGAATATTGTAAAAATTACAAATGGAATGACAAACTTATATCTACCCTTTACACCTGTGGCAAAGCGTATAATAAGAGAAATATGACATGAATGTGGGATATATAAAATTCTAATCCGAAAGAATACATCGTTAATTTTTCTAAAAAATATATATTTATTTTTCCTTATAAAATTTCATAAATCTGAACCACTTCAGATTCAATCAATTATTGCACTCATGGACTAGAAGCTTATTATGATTCTAAATTGGTTTTAAGGAATGGTTTTGAGAACTAGTGCTTAACAACTAATCATGTATGATTTCTACATCACTTCTCTTCTCTGAAAATATTACTGAAAATGTTATTTAAAAAACTTGAATAAAAAATTTCAAAAATTTCAAAAACTAAAAAAGAAATAATAGCTTTTAAAAAGTGACCTTTAGAGAATGGCTCATTAGAATAAAAATAAAAAAGGTTCTAATGAAATAGTTCTGAATGTGAAAATTTCGAACAAAAATTATTGACTAAAGAACTAGTTATAGAATCATTCCATAGAATGAGTACAGGCTAGGTAACACTTCTACAGAACTAGTTCTGGAAATGGAAATTTGAAACAAAAATCATTGTCGTAACGCCAAAGTAGATTGAGTATAGGTTATTTTCATATTTTCTAGAAATAGTTGTAGAACTGGTACATTTTTTTCTGTTAATATACTTTTTAGTATATGTATAATGAAATATAATAATGCAACAAAATAAAATATTTCCCTTTAAGAATCACCGTTAAATGTTTACCAATTTATTTTGATTTTTTAATCAACATTACTTCTAATTTTTGAAGTATTTGACTAATCGAATTATTGCTATATAACTAGAAAAATAATCCAAGCACTATTACGTCGTGGTAAATCTCTGGAGTGCTACTTAATAACATATAGGGAAAAATAAGTTACTGATTCCATTTCCCGAAAAATTGTAAATTAAATACATGATTTTTACACAGAACACCACGATGGGACGCTGAAGAGTGCTGATGACGGTCGTGGCTGACCAGAAAATGCATTCCATTCTACCGAGTGTCCAATAAAAATTTTACACTCTATTCTTCTACAATTATTCAATGAACCTAAGCCGAAATGCAAAGATTCTAAAAAAAAAAACTATATAAAAAAGTTCAACAAAATACTATAAACTAATAATAGTTCTATATACAGATTAAAATTAAGAGAACATTTTAATCTGTATATAGAACTACAAATAAATATAATGAAAACAAATTCTTATTAACAGTTTTTTAAATAAAATAAAAGATTTATTTGTGCAACTTTTTCGTGAACATTAAGTGATATTAACTAACTACTAAAAAACAACTTTTAATAAAACAATCCAACTAAGATTGTTGATTATCTTTTTTTTTTACTCAACGGTAGCAACAAAATATAGATATTCTTATAGAATTATTAAGTTTTAATAAAAAAAAATGATTAACTACTTAAAAATTATAAAAAAAAACAACTTTTAATAAAACATATGAAAATTGAAGTGTTGAAAACATTTGCAATTCTTAAAAGCATTAAATGTTTGTATAAAAAATATATTGAACATTTAGTTGCATAACTTTGGTATTTTATCCTTTCAAACGTCAAGGAACCAAGAAAGCCGTGTTGAAAAATTAAAAGAAGTAAACCTAGACAGACTGAGCTTCTTACAAAATATATATTTTTTTCCACACAATCGACAGCCAATTTAATGCTGATATACTGATAATCAACATCACGAAACAAAACTATTTCTAATACGAGTATCTTTGCTGCTGTATCGATGTCATAAATTGCCGCCCGAAAAATTATGCAGGTATTCTGGAATATACCAAGAATCCATGATCATCAGCTCAGTCTTCTATATTATGATATAATATAAATCATAATATATAAATCACAAATAACGTGCAAAAAAAAAGAAAATGAAATTCATTAGGCATTACCTAATCTTATTTTCTATTCTTAATAAAGGGGATAACTTTTTCAATCATAATCAAATTACTTCTTAATACCCAGCAAAAACTTTGCTTTCCTGGTAAGCTAGCAGGTATAATAGGAAACAAAAATAAACTACTTATTTTTTGCTTGAATAACTAGTTATTTTTGTTCGAGTTGTCCACAAATTCATGTAGTTATTTTTTGACTCTACGGGTACTAAGAAATATGTACTCAAACGAAAACAAAAATAAAAAAAAAACAAAAAGATTTTGCTGTCAGTGAGACTCGAACTTGGACACAAACGAACCATTCGATTTTACTGACTAACGTCTTACTCAGTACACCATCTCGCACATAGCAGCCTAAGCGACAAAAACTCTATTTAGTTTAAAATATCTTTTTAGACATTTTGTTACAAAAAAACTAACAGCTTCAGAATGGGATTGAACCAACAACCTTCTGGTTGTTAATCCGGCGCTCTAGCCAACTCCTCAACGTGATTACTGTGCTATTATACTATTGAGTACTTAGTAATGTAATACAGAGTAGGCAAATAATAATGACGCCTCATAACCAAGAAACTACTTTAATAAGTAGTTGTCATTACCGAAAACCAAAAAGTTTTTGCTGGGTATAGCTTGTTTTGTATTATAAGGTGTGCGTGCAATTAAAACTTAACATGTTTTTTTTTATAAATGATGAACGGAATAAGTTAGGATTAAACCTAAATCAAATACTTGTAGTATTTCTTCTCTAGATTTTTTTGATATATCAGTTAGTATAAAAATTAATTGACTTGACGCTACTGGGGCTTTCTTAAATTTTCTTTTACGTTGGATACAATTCCTCTAAAATTGCCAAAATTTTGGGTATTTTAAATAAAAACACGAGTGTCATCAATGTCTTTTTATAACACACTTTGTTATGATCAGTATAAGTTTTTCTTTCAAGCTTTTCGCTTGAAAAGTAAGCTTTTGTATATTTCGCAAGTGTTTTACTAAAAATGCATATTGTTGAAGCATTTGCATAAATTTGCATATAATGAATACAAAAATTAATGTTCTTAACAAAGATATTATTTTTATTGACGTTTTAGGAGTTTGATTATACTTATCTGTATAAATAATTTTGTAAATTTTATTAATAATTCGTATATATTTGTATAGCAAAAAAATTCATACGTATCAAATATGACTATCAAATTATATTTGCGAATATTTTTAATATTTTATTATTTTTTTATAAAAAAATCGAAAACTATTAGAATTTAAAGATAAATAAAATGCATATTTATATAAGAAAATACATTAATTTACTGTTTTTCTATGCATATTTCTAAAATATTATCCCACTTTTTTTGTTCTTTTTCAAGCGCATATTTTCATTTTTTCGCGCTTATTTAAACTTGTACAGGTTATGATTATTCAAGTTTATTCAGACTAAAGAATCAAAACAATCACATATCTTATCGTATTTTGAGTAAACTTATCATACGACAAATTGTTTTGAAAAATTTTATTGTTTTTAGTTCGATACTATTCAGGACCAATTTCTCTATTATTCGGTATATAAAACTTGTAGCTTGGAACATGAAAAAAATCAGCAATAAAATATATTTTCTAGACTAATAGAAAATATTGAAATTTTTTATTTTATTTTTCTGTTATTGAGAAGCTTTGATCATTCTTTACCTAAGAGTTCTTCTCAGCTTTGTTATTTAAAATTATTTTAGCTTTGATTGGCTAAAGCTTAGGCATGTAAAGCATATATTTGATTTTGAAGAAATGGACACAATGTGTCATTACGTGACCGAACTCTTAGTAGTTTCTCTACTTTTTGGACTTCGAATTCATTCTTGTGACTTTTTTTCTTGAATAAATTTTTATCTCATTCTTTAGGTTTTTTTTTTTTTTGAGCTTTTTCAGTACCCTGAAATGTAATGCTTTTGTTTTAAATTTACTCAATCAACATTTCCTAGTATATTGTATATATTGCATGCGGACAAACGATCGGATTTCAAAAAATTTGATCTGCTGTTAAATCTCACATATCTCTAAAAGATATTGTAATCAAGAAAGATACTCGTATTTAAAATTAAAGGCAGTTAGAGGTACTACGAAAATCTTATGATATATTTTTTATATATGTTCAAAATATACAATCTTTCAATAAACTTAAACTTTATATAATTTTCTTCCTTTACTAGAGATGTCACTGTATTTTTGTTTTTATAATTTCCAGTTCAGTACCGTTAAACAAATCTTTTACATAAATTTAAAATTCTTATGCCAATGACACATAAAATCCCATAAAAGTAAAACTATGAACGTTGTAGTTGAAAAGCATGTGAATGTTACTTGTTCTTTTTTTTCTCTAAACTTTATGGATGTTAGATAGAATATTCAAGTGCATTGTAAAGTGATATAAAAATAAGTTAGAGTTTTATATACGGCTGTAGCGGAACTTAAATACCCTTCTTAAGTAAGCATTAACTTGATATGGGGAAAAATCTATTTCAAAGAAAAATTTTCAGAAGATATGCAAAAGAATAAAGTCCGTAGCTAATCTAGGGCTTCAAAAATTAAAAAAAAAATCAAAAGTATTAGGAGCATTTCCGATAAGTTGATGAACATGGTTATTTCACTAGCCTACTTATAGGAACCAAAATATATTTCATATTATTTTTGGGGGGGTCGTAAACTATATTGTAGAAATAATAAACGGAATAAAACAAATATATATTTTTTAAGGGTAAAAAAATATTATGTACAAGCGTACTTGGTATGCAACTGAAAAGATACATATAACATGTGTAATAAATACTTGAGCTGATGATAGCAAATATAAGAAACAATAGAAATATTACTGATATTTTGTTTTAAGTGGTATAAATTTTCAAAAGAATTTTTAAACAATTTAATCGATTTTGTTTAAAAAGGCTATTGACAACAAAACAAAATCTACATATAAAACTATATTATATATAATTATAACTAACTTCTTGTTAGTCATATTTGATAAGATGAATAAAAAACAAAATCGGAATAAAAATAATGTATCTGGAAAACATAGAAAATATTAAAAAAGTTATTACTCTTAACCTTTTTTATTTTATTTTATGTATTTAGATATATATTAGTTTTTAAAATTTTGATCAAATATATAATTACATATAATATTCCCATATAAATAGTAGTAAACAAAATATTCGAAAATTGTATATTTTGTTTAAATATCTTTAAGACCTAATTGTTGATATTTTCTAATGGATTCTGTTAAAAAATGAAAGATAAACCATTCTCTTAAATTATGTCAGCAAAAATTTGTAATTTAGAAGGATGATCAAAATTAAAGCATTCAAATCAATTGCAACTCTTTTTTCACTCTTTTTGGTTAAAGCAATTTACATTTACATTCACATCGAATATTTTTAGTATTTTGTAAAGAAATTCTGATAAACAACTATTACCTTTTAATTAAAAATTTAATTCAGTGCTTCAAGGCTAAACATCAACCGTACTCAGAAGTTGCAATTTCATGTGTCAGAAAAAAATTGATGGGAAGGTCTTATTTGGATCGACCCCTCTTAAATTGGTCGCGATAACAATGAAGGATCGTATCATAGTCTGATGAGTCCAAATTCATTGTCCAGTAATCAGTGTTCGAAAAATTTATGACAGCCCCATTATAAACAGATCTTTTTAGCTAGATAATGCATCCACAGTGTGAATAAGAATTTTCACTTTAATGGATATTCAGCATAATAACGATCCTAAATTTATGGCGAGGTTTGTAGAATCTTGACTGAAATAAAAACAAATAAATGTAATATCGTAGTCAACATAATCTTAATTCGATTGAGAACATTTAGATAGTTGCAAATTATAATGTTGGCAATAAATCAATCACTAATACAAATGTATTTTTCGTAAAGTTAGATATGCAAAAGATTATTATTGTTATCAAATTTATTGAAAAGCTTATTCGACAGTGATAAAAAAAAGTAGTTATGCTACCAAATATGGAAAATCTAATGTATTTTTTATATTTTCACTTAACAGTTTTAAGAGTTGCAAATATTCCGAACATTTGAATTTTACCTGTATTAATAAAATTATAAGTAAATAATTGCTTAATTGTACAATAAAGTAAACAATAAATGATTAAAAGATAAGATATTATTGAGTTATTCCATATCAAAACGGACAGCAAACCTTAATTTTCGGATTTTGAAATCTCCGATTGAGATATTGGCTACTGGAAGTGTTTCCTACAACATAAACTTATACTCATGACCCTTTCTGGTTTTGAAAAATGAAAAAAAAACTTCACAAAGGTGTACTTGTTTAATTGCTAGTAATATATATTGTTGAAAATATTATAATCTTTATTTAGATAACTTAATAGATTTTGATATTGAGCATAATTTTTACAAAAATTATACATAAACTTTCATTTGTATATTATTTTTGATAACAAAATTTTTTAGATTTTAAGTTTTTTGATTTTTTCGCCCCTCAACGGGATTGAGGTTATGCGTTATCTCGCTTAGTTTATGTAAAATCGCATGGAATCAAATAATATCTAGAAAGTTAATTTAGTTTTAAAGTTCAAATTTAGATTTATAAAAATTAGATTTATAAAAATTTCATGTTGGGCACTCCTTTAGTTTAGAAGTTCTGCAGCAAAATATAATCTAAAGTAAAATTTTGTATATAAAATTTCATTACTTTTTAACGTGGGCTTATAAAAAATATACTTTGAAATCACCTTTTGTAAATATTTAAATATTTAAACATTTATATAAAAAATAGCCTTTTACAATACTTCGCCTCATAACTGCTAAACTAAATAAGCGACCACCTTAAAATTTTGCACATGTATGGAGAAGAGTTATATATATATATATATATATATATATATATATATATAATATGTATTAGAAAAACTAAAATTGTTCCCACAATTCATATACAAAAGTTAAAATTTTTTCCACAATTTTTCGAGTATAACTGCGATTTATTGCAATTTTTTCTATAAAAGCCTATATAACGATACAATAATTTTTAAAGGCAATTTTATTTTAAACATAAGGATATTTAGTATTTTCAAATCAGACAAAAACTCTAGAACTTATTCGATTTTATCTAGAATGACTTAATAAACTTTCTATACATTTCTTATTTTTCTCAAAAAGTAAGCACTAAATAAAAATTACAAAAAAAAAAAAAAAAAAAATACTTTGCCTTAAAATACATGAAGAATTTTTTAATAATGTTTAGGAAATACTTGTAATTAATAACTTTTAGAGTTTTTAAGCGATTTTATATGGCTATTTCTCATTTTATTCTATGTCTAGTCTTAAGGAAAAAATTCCACAAAATTTACATCAAAATCAAAATTTCGAAAAAGACAAGGAAAATAAATTTAAAAATGTTGAATATATCATTACTTATATGGATTGTATATAAAAGATTATAATATAGTTAAAAGCTACGTACATCTACTTTCTAAGTTAATTTAAAAAATTTTTAAAGATCTTAAATTTACTTAAAATTCAAGGAGCTAAGAGATCTTTAGTGCAGGAACTACCCTAAAAACGGTCGAAATTAAGGGGGCGTTTCGAAATTATTGAAAATTGTTATTCAATGTCCTCAAGAAGATCTATAGCCCACATCAGATTGAGTTTGGAGTAAAAATAAAAAGTCTCCTATTATAGCAGCGTGTAATACATGTAGCAAGTCCATAAAATTAGTTAAGATATTTTTGATTTGGAGAATGAAGCGCCGCAGGATTTTTTTTTTTTTTTGTTAAATATAAACAATCTTGATTTTTTGTGCGAATAAATACACAAAATTTCTTAAATGATTGATTCCATAAAAATAAAATTATTAATAGCAAAAAAAGATAATCTTAATTCTACAAGACATAAAATCTTATAGATACCACACTAGTCATTAAAAGTTAAAAATTAGAAAGATTTGATAAACATGATACTCGTATACTAAATAGCAATAACATTCTATATTTTAAATTAAAACAATAAATACAATATAATTATGTTTTAAAATAATTAAAAAGTTTATTCTTAAAAGATTTTGCATTTTATATAGAGTGATAATAATATGACAAGGAGTTCCAATGTCTTGTTGTGTTAAAGAAGTAATGTCTACAAAATAGTAGTTTTGGGCACAATTAAGTTGTTACTAGCTGATATTGTAAAAGTTACTTTTTTAAAGATGTAGTTTGATTCTTTGGTAAAAATAAATTTATGTATCATTAATATAGTTCTAAATTTTAGGTAGTCTTTAAAGGAGATTCCATAGATTTATTTAGTATATGCGATAAAATTTTCCTGACCCAAATACATATTTTACGATTATGTTGAATGCTCTCAATATTTTACCCTTAATCACACTATCACAGCTACTGAACACTTCACACCTATAAAGGAGTATTGGTAATATATAAGATATGGAAAGCAAGAGTTGAATATGTTGTGGTGTATAATAATGTGAACGCCAAAGGCTACGTACGATTCCAAATACTCTAACACTTGCTTTATTTATATGTTCATTTCATGATAAAATTTCATTGAATATTTATTCAAGATTCTTAACATTTTTGTAAAATAAATCTTGTATCAAAAGTCTTATAATTTCTGACTGAACATTGAAATTTTTTAGGGTTAAGAATTAAATAATTCCATGATGCCCTTTTTAAATCCAAATCTATATCTAAAATACAACTGTTAATGTCTTCTTTTTTACAAAAAGCTTTTATAAATCAGCTTTTTTAAAATCAGGAAAGCTTTTTATAAATCAGGTAGATTATTAAATATATAACGAGAATAGCAAAAGGCTTTAAATAGACCCCTGTGGAACGCCACGACTTTCTCCGGTGGACCTTGATGACTTGCCATATGAAACGACTTTTTGTGTTCTAGATATGACAAAACCAATTTAGATGAACATGTGGATAATCAAAATAGTTTGACAAGTTTTGCGATCATTATGAAGTGATTTACGGAGTCAAATGCTTTATAATGATCCAACAGCGTTAAAATACAATGAAAAAATGTAATGCAATCTCTTTTTTTCAATAAGATAAATTGTCATGTAGGTAAGCATACATTTTTCAAAAACTTTTGATAATTAGGAAAGGCAGCTATAGGTCTGAGTTCCTCATCGGTTTTAGGTAACGGAACAATTTTAACGGTTTTCCGCAATTCTGGATATGTCGAAGTCATAAATATTGTATTAAAAATGTATGCAACGTAAGTTAGTATTTAAGGTAATAAAGCTTTAACAAAAGTCGGGCTTATACCATCCAAGTATTTTACAGAAAGAAAAGCCTCTAGAATATCTTCTTGATTGATGCAATAAAATTCAAATGAAGTATTCAGGTTATTTATTGGTAAACTATTATAATATGTAATATGGAATATTTGATGAATGATGTATAGTGAAAGTTTTATTTAGATCGTTGAGCTCCCTTTCAGATAGATTTGTCTCCTTCATACCATCTTTGAAATCCAAATTTTTAATCTCTTTCCATAATTTTTTTCCATTTTAGCAGATTTGATGGCATACTTAAGCATTCATAAGCAACATATACTTGCGGGATTTTGTATCTTTACTATTTTTCTTTCCTTTATTAAGTTACATATGTTCATCTTAAACTAAGGATTTGAACAATTCTTAATTATTTTGGTGTTTTTTGATACGTATTTTTCAAAAAGATAGAAAACTGTGTCACTAAAGAATTTGTTCATCAACATCAGTGATGTTATAAATATTGTGCTAATTTAAATGGTCAATTTCAACACTAACTTTTTGAAAGTTTGTATATGGGCAAATCATAAATTAAATAGTTGAGATCGCGTTTAGAAAAATTAGGTATAGATATTTGATCATATAATCGTATTTTGACTATATATATGTGTGAATCATTGGATTTACCATATATATTGCAAAAGTTTGAAAGGTGCTTATAATTGAAGTATCTTCCAACAAATTACAATTCAAATCTCCAGTTAGGATAATATCATTATATTTAACTGAGTGCTCTTCTAGTTATTACTGATACTGAAAGATTTATATTCTTATGCGGTCTATAGATTATTCCAATTAAATAGTTATTATTAACACCGTTAGTTCTAAAATCTTTAGCATTTTTTTAAGCAATTTTAAGACTCAAAAAGTATTAGAAAAAAAACTAGAGGCAAAAACGAAACTTTTGAGGCTAAAAGCAAAATAAAAAAGTTTAGCCTTAAAAAGGCTAAACTGGCAACACTGGCATTCATATACAAACAACAACTACTGTTTGCTTATACAAAAAACAATAACACTGAAAGCCATTGCAATGTTTTTATATATGTTTGTGTGTGTTTATATTCCTAATAAATTTTATAGATTTTTGCGTCTAACTCGGTTGTATATGGACCTATATTGTTAACTAAAACAAAAAAGCGGAAACTTTAAAAAAATATTATTATGCTTCAAAAGGTCAGAAATGCGTTTTGTGCAATATCTCGGTTATTATTGGACCAATCTAGTTCATTTCTTCAGCATAAAAATTCAGAAAAAAAATCTGCTTTGCAACAACGAAGTCCTTAGTATATAAAGGATTTCCGATTGTTTGATGTATATACTATATATGGCAGTTATTGGTGGGTCTCATAAATGCCATCGACAATCGTCTTAACGATATCATTTCTTAAAAGAAAATATAAACGTTTTGGCTCTAGGATATATATATATATATATATATATATATATATATATATATATATATATATATATATAAATATATATAAAATTTAAGTCTATGCATTCATATGTAAATAAATTTTTTGTTTATAACACAGTGGCAAAACAAAATCAAAACGAACCCATATATAAATATTTATTGTAACTATATTTCTAATTTTACTGTCATATTTTACTTGAAAATACTACTCGTATGTATTTGACATACTCTAAAACCTAATGGTAAATACATGTTTAAAATAAAAACCAAAAAATCTGTGGCCATCTAAGGATTGACAATATAGTAAGCCACACTTTATATAATAACAAGTAAGTGTGGTTTATAAAATAAGTTTTCTAATATAACATACTTTATACAGAATTTTTTTTCACAATTGTCAAATCTCTTTTTTTTATATGTTAAAATTAAATCTTAGAATATTTACAGCTGGCCAGAAGTCATCTATCAAATAAAGTTGAAATGAAAATTCTAAATATAACATCTCATTTTATAATTGCCATCTACTACATATAGCATAGAAAACAATATAGAAGTCCAATTCTTTAAATTCGCTTAGGAAAAAAAAATACTCTCTTCACACGTATAAATTAGTTCTGAAGAAATTCAGTAATACATATAAAGAGTGAGGTTTTCTTGACAGCTTAGTTACGTTTTTTTGAGTAAGTTGGACTTCTAGCTATTTTCTATAACATATAGTATCACTCTCTGAAGTATGTTTAGTTTCATTTATAATTTTTGTAAATTTTGTGTAAATTTTATGTTATTTTCTCAATTTCTGTCTGTCTGCTTGTCTGTCTATTAGTAAAAAAAAAAAAATTTATTTCCCACAATACAATTTAATCTTTAGAAATTGCTCCATGTAAAGCTTTAGCCAGCATATATATATAACATTTGTCTTTTAAAATTCTTTAAATTTATTACCACCATTAAATGAACACTTTTAACAACTCATTCAAAAAAGCATATAAATATTGTTTTAACTACTTAATGTACAATAGGCTGCCGTAAAAATATAGGACAATAATATTAAATTCTGAAATTCCTAAAAGAATAGGTTTGACTATCTATCTGAGTTATACCACTGAGACTCTCTCGGTTGTCGAAATTGTACATAATAAGTTGTTTAGCAATTATAGTGGTAGTCAAAACAGTTGCAACTTCAAAACAAACAGAAGTATTTTAAGCAATTACTTTAATTTTTTCAATAATTTTATTATCTAATAAAGACAAAAATACTTATTATTACAAAACTTTTTTTTAATAAATCAAGTAATAATTCTAGTGTATAAAACATTTGCATCTCTTGAAAGCATTAAGAAAAAATATATTAAATTTTTAGTATTTCGTTGTTGTTATAACTGCGTTTTCTGTTTTTATTTCGTGTTGGTTTTTCCTTTTTTAAAGACTTTAAAGTTTTGAAGGACGCACGAAGATAATCTATTATTTTGCTACTTTCTAATTTTTATTATAGGGCGATTATATTGGATTAATTTTTGCTAAAATAATCAAAACAAAAAATTCAAAAAAATGTCCTTCAAATATTTAATGCTTTAATATCCTTAAAAGTTCGTAACAAATAACAACAAAGTAAAGCTTTAGGGTTTTAGCTTTATAACTTTTATCCATTTCTATTTATTTAAATTTAACTTTTTAGTCTGCGAAAAAACAGTACGCTATGGTTTTTATATTATACTGAATTTTGTTTTATCAGTAATTAACATGAAAACAAGTAAGAAAGATATAGTCGGTCTAGCCCGACCATATGATACCCCACAACGTTGTGTAAGTCGATTATTTAGGGTGATTCCCAAAAGTGGGCTTATATAGCTATGGTAATTTATGAAGCGATCCTCGTAAAATTTGTCATTATGATTTCTTCTTATATTAAACTTATTTGTGTTGAATATAAACCTAATGTGTATGTGTTTTATGCACGTTAAAGAGATTTTCGGAAGGGGGTTTTATATGGGAGCTATGGTCAATTATGGACCGATCTTCATGATTGATACTTATATAAAACTTCCTTGCACCGAATTTCATTAAAATATTGCTATATTTAAGGTATTTATGATCGTTAAATCCCTATTCCGGGGGCACATTTGTATCATGAAAGTCCTACATGGCAAATTTCATTGAATTATGTTCAAAATTGCGACCTGTACTTTGTGCAAAATATTTACATGGACAGCCAGCCAGACGGACGGACATCGTTAGATCGACTCAAAAAGTGATTTTTAGTCGATTGGTATACTTTAAGGTAGATGTTGAATGATTTTTCCGTGCTTTACAAATGGATAATACCCCAACCACCTTTGGTGGTGTGGGATGCATGATCTACATTTAAATAAAAAGTAATCATGTCTAATTTCATTTTGATACTAATATTTTCACGATATTTGGAAACTAAGCTGACTTATGCACCGAATCTCTTGAAATTTTATAGTTTGTCTAAATATGTGCATATTTAAGACAATTATGATCAGCAAAGCATATTTCCGTTAAATATTTATATGGGAGCTATGTAAAATAATGAATGGACTCCATTTTCTGTAAACTTCGTCTTTAAGTCTCAAAAATGGATTGTGTCAATTATTATTAAATAATATTTAAAATTACAGTATATATTTCGAAAACAAAATTTACATAAATATTTACAGGACATTTTTAAAATTGTAAAAAACTTTAAGATTTTTGTAGAAGGAATCACACATTTCACAAAACAAAACAAAAACTGAAAATCTCAAATATGGGATTTTTTACATTTTCCCCTATAAATTCACATTTTTTTGGAGACTATGATTCAAAACCCTTAAAAACATATTATGGATTCCTATATTGCAAGAAGGCCTATAAAGTATGCTATGTCATTTCTCGAGTGATTTTTCGTTGTAGCAGAGTGTATTGTTTCCTAAATATGAATATTTTAGGTATAGGTTTGTTGTGGTAATTTTCCTATACCACCCCTAGTCCCGTTTATTCGCGCCTGATTTCAATACTTATTTTTTTTATCAGCGATTTGGTGTAATTTTATATTTAAAAAGTCTTCTCTTAAATTGAATATTTAAAGTCAGATTTTTCTAAGCACAACTAAAACCGATTTTGAATAACCGTAAATGACTCTAACTTGTCACACAGAAAAAGCACTTAATAGTGTCATTAAAAAAGTATCAAAACTGTGATACAGTTTTGCCCGAACGATTACTCTTCTTCAATAGGAAAATAACTTCTTTTTCTTTTACTATTTTAAAATAAATATGGGTGCTATTTAGTCAAAGTTTGGATAGTAATGTTGATAGTATTAAGTTAGAATTTCAACAGAAATAGTGACTTTTTCTGTTCCTCAAATTGACTCCAATTTGACACATAAAAAAGCACTTATATGTGACCATTAAAAAAGTATTAGAACTGCTGCACACTTCTTCCCGCACGGTGACTCTTCTTAGATAAGAAAATGATATCATATTCGACTGTTAAAAACAACTTGAGGTTACTCTTTAGTGCAAATTTGGGTAGAATATGTTGGCAGGGTTGAAGCTGAGTGTTGTCAGTTTAGCCTTTTTTAGGTTAAATCTAGCCTTTTTATTTTGCTTTTAGCCTCAAAATTATCGTTTTAGCTTTTGGCTTTTTTCTAGCATTTTTTTGATTCTTTAAATTGCTTAAAAGGGCTAAAATTTTAGCATTTCAACAAAGAAGAAAAGTATTCCTTATATGCTTTTACTAATTTCATTTTTGCAGAATCATCCATATAAGCATTTTTATATATCAATTCGCACAAAAAATCGAGCCTAAATATATCAAACAAAAATTTCGCCTGCGTCTCCTCATTCTCCAATCAATTATAACTTAACTCATTTAATGAACTCACTTAATCAATTATTAAAATTATCTTTTAATAAAGTCTATTAAACATAGAAACTATTTATGAATACATATACGAAAAAAATTCTTATAAAATCGAAAAATCGCCCAAAAATTTAGAAATGAAAAAGAACTAAGTATAATTCAAAAATGACGAAAGCTCACTTCAAAACATTGGATAGGTAATTTTTCATATGAATTATAACTCAAATTTGTATGAAAATTCTGTGGGCGATTTTTCATTGGATCATTTTGCTGACAACTGTTCTATGTTTTATTTTTAAATTTACAATATCTTTAAAGAAATATCAAAAACTAATGAAAAAAATATAAGTACTTAAATAAAAAAATATTAGCTTTTTCTGACCTTATTTTTTAGGTCATTTAGAATTTCCTGACTTTCTAAAGTTCAATTTAGTTAAAGTTAATGAAAATAGAATAAAAAAAAAAAATTTTTTTAAATTTTAAAAAATTTTTAAAAATTTTCATTGAAACAGCTCAAGGTCTTAAATTTAAAACAACAAAAATTGCATTTGTTTATTTTTAAAAAAAAAATGTAATACTTTTTCCTGGTGTTTAAGTACGCTTTCCTTTAAGGACATTTTTTATACATATATATTTTCTCTTAAGCATATAATCTGTGCTGTAAATCTTTTATATTTTTTCGCAACATTTAGCTTAAAGCAAAATGCATAAGTCTTACACATGCCAAGTTTTTGTACCCAAAAAAAAAATGCAATTTTGTTTCTTTAAATTGCGTAAATATAAGAAGTAACATGTGTTAAAGATATTTAAGGTGTTGTACGCAAAAACCCACTAGAAGTAAAGAATATAACATAAAATTTTGTGAAAATTACAAGAGATTACATATGTATAATAAGGAATATATTTTAAAATATCCATTTCTTATAATTTGAGGGATTTTCTGTTATTTTGTTAGAATATTTCATAACAAATAATTCATAATATTATTTTACTACAATCTTAATTAATTCCCTACATTCACCTAGATAAAACAATCTTACACAAGAAGATATTCTTTAACTATATCTTATTTATTCTTAATGACAGCATCATTTATCCCTGGATCAATCCACCCTATTCGAAATTTGATATGAAAATTATTTCTAAAACTTAGATAAGCCTTAATGAATATTTGCTTTGTATGAGGGGGGGGGGGGGGGGTACAACTCACCTGCTCCGATCGCAAAAATATCATTTTGAATTTAGGCCAATCGCTTCAGACGTTTGAGTTTTTAAAAAGTGGACGTGTCATCCGACCAAATTACTTTAATTTTTTTTTAGAAGTCATACCTAAAAAAAAATAAAAGTTATCCAGTTGGCAATTAATTTTTATGTAACGTGATACATCAAAAAAGTCTGGGTAAGAAATACTACAAGAACTAGTTGATCCAGTTTTAATTTAAACTTAATCCGTTTAACTTTTATTAAAAAAAAAAAATGTTATGTTTTATTTCAATGCTCAACTTATTGTATAAATTTGCCTTAGTGAAAGTGATATAATTTTGTTAATTTGAACTTTTTGACGCATAAAAATTTAAACTTTTCAAAATTTTGTGCTCATAACTGTTTGTTAGTAAATCAGATTTTATTTTAATCCTTTAAAGATTTTCACTGAAACTTAACTCAAAGGCATAAATTTAAAACTTCTTAAATTGAGTTTGTTAAATTTTTAATAAATTGTTAATACTTTTACTGGCATTTAAGTACGCTTTTCTTTAAGGATTTTATTTTTTATATATATTTTTTTTTTAATCTTTTATATATTTTCGAAACATTTAGCTTAAAGAAAAATGTATAAGTCTTACACATACCAAGAGTTGTGGCTTTGAGTTTTTGCCACTAAAAAAAATTTATGATTTTTATTATACCCTTCACCACAGATGTAAAGGGTATATTTAAGTTTGTCAATCCGTTTGTAGTTTCTACAATTTTTGTCGGAGAGCAAAAAGTTTATATTTTCTGGATGTCGATAGGACGATGAAAAGACGTTTAGGAAGAATACCGATAACTGCCATATATAATATATATATATATATATTTATATATATATATCAAACGATCGGAAATCTTTTCGAGAATTTTGCTATTGAAATTCAGCAAGATCGGTTCATAAATGTCGAAGACATGTGTAAAAAACTGTGTTTTTTTTTTGAGTTTTTAGAAATTGTTTAAATGGCGTTTATGAACCCTCCTGGTAACATTGATATATGATATATATATATCAAAAGATCAAAAATTTGTTCCAGAACTTTTTTCTATTAAAACTCTGCGAAAAAGCGGTTCTAAAATATTTGAGTTATTAAAAAAAAAACAAGTTTTCGAAACGGTTTTCTATTTTCTGAACCCCTTATATAAGCTAGAGACTTTGTTTTTGCAAAACAAAATCGGAAAATTTTTTCTGTATTTTTCCGCTGAAGAAATTAACTCAGTCGGTCCACCAGTTACAGACATATTGGCTAAAACCCATTTTTGACCGATATCTAAATCCTTAGTAAGTCACGAAATTGGTTCTTACATAGAATATTTTTCTTGAATTTCGTTTTTTTTTTTTTTTTTTTTTAAATCAACCAAATCGGTTCACAAACAACTCAGTTATTGCCAAATCTTTTTTTTTATATTTATCTAATGTCTGCTTCCCTTATAATTGTTGTTTTCATGGTTACTGAAAAACAACAACAATAAACTAGGGCATATTTGGTTTTTTAACTTTTGAAAGCATCTATGTAATCTAGAGACTTCATTCTTTCAAAGAAAAGTCGAAATGTTTTTTAAGAATATTTTTATTGAAAAAATAAACTAAGCTCCAATATTAACCGAGTTATAGGCCAAAACTAGTTATTAACATTTTTGAAGCTCCTATATAAGCTATGGGCCTCATTCTTGCGCAAATCTATCACTAATACTTTTTTCGAATTTCGGTTTTTTTTTTAATCAGTCTAATCGGTCCATAAATTTTCCACCATACCCTTTTTTAATTTAATATTGTCTTATATGTATTTAATTTAATATTATGTTACATTTATAAAATATTTGTTCTGCATCGAAGTGATTATATCTTCCTTAAAAATGCGCCAACTTTTGTAAATTTCCAAACTATTAAATTTGTTATTTACTAGCTATTTCTGGTGTGCTTTTCTACCCCTTTTGATGGGATTACTAATATTTACTTTTTATGGGAGCCATAACTCCCCTCTATTAGAAATTTGATATGAATATGACTTTTGAATTTTTTTAATACTCACTGCAATACTACTTTAGATACCTCTCTTCTTTGACCTAACCGTTCTATTTTCATTTCAACGATGGAATATGATAGGATAAAGGTTCCTATGAAATTTTAGGGCCCTGACTGTTATGGTATATTCTTAGATATGCCATAATGAATATTTGCTTTATATGGGGGATAGTACATCCCTGCTCCGATTTTAAGCTAATTTGTTCATCCGTTTGAGAGTTTTAAAAAAGTGGGCGTAAAATATAGGCGTGGCGTCCAATCAAGATCTAACATAACCTATAACATTCTACAGCACTATTTGTTCGTCATATTTCATGTAAATAGCTTCATTAATAACGTGTAAAATTGAGAAAAAATAGAATTTTTTAAAAGTAGGCATAAAATGTGGGTGTAACTTCCAATCGAGATCTAACAAAGCCTATAACCACCTCTTGCACCGATGCTATCTTTATGATAAATTTGGTGAAAATCGTTTCAGCCGTGATTGATACACAAACAAACAAATAAACAAACTTACACCTCACTTTTATAATATCAATAAGGATACAAGGATTTATAAAATCTTGATTATATTTCAACTTTATATGAAAATGCAAATTATATAAAGTTTTAAGTGTTTATATAGATATAGTATATGTGAATATATATAGTTGTAATTGTATCCAATATAACGTATTTCATTTTCATATAATACATCTCAACACGGGTGAAGGATATTTATGATTCGGCACAGCCGAATATAGCACTCTGACTTATTTTTCTTTAAATTTCGTAAATGTAAGAACTAACACGTACTAAAATATAAACTGTTTTTAAAGACCTTTCAGGTGTTTAACACAAAAAGTCACTAGAAATAAAGAATATTTCGAGAGAGATTATATAACGAACAATTTTGTGAAAATGATGTTTTAACTATTAAGAAATTACATATTTATTTATTTATTTATTTAAGTCTATAGAACAATATTCCTTACAGACTAATGAATAATATAAACATATTATTTTGTAATAATTTACAATATTATTTCTTGTTTAGCAGTACAAAGTTTTTAAAATCAGTTTTTGATGCTGTAAATTCCAACATATGAGCATTATTTAGAGAATTCAAATAATTTAATGATCATATTATTGGACTATTTAATACATAATTTCTATGATATAAACCAACATAAAATAAGTTCCTATGTCGAAGAGACAATCTACAAGGCACATAGAATGGTATTTTATTCAATAATTCTATTGAATCGATATTTGAATTTATTAAATCATATATAAATAACATTGACTGAATTTTGCGTCTTTTTTCCAATGAAATCATTCCCAAATGTAGACAGCGGGATTCATAAGAAGGTAGGGGATAAATGTATTCTAAATACAGTAAAGAATAACGAATAAAACGTTTTTGAATCTTTTCAATTCGTGCAATATGAGTACAACAATGTGGTCTCCAAATAATGGCACCATACTCAAGTTTAGATCTCACAAACATAGAATATAACAATTTCAGTGTAGAATATAACAATATCAGATGAATTTCTTTTTAAAAATGCTAATGTTGAGAAAACTTTTGGTAATAAGTAATCTAAGTGGGATTTAAAACTCAATTTGGAATCAAATACAATACCCAAATCCTTAATTTCATTCGATTTACCAATACTATCAGTACCTATTTTATATATTATACTTAAAGGAATATGAGAGCGTGAATACGAAACATGAAAGCATTTATTGAAATTGAATTTTAGGTGATTATTGGCACACCAAATATTTAAATTATCTAAGTCACATTGTAATTTATTAGCATCACTTATGCAACTAATTTTAGTGAATATCTTTAAATCATCAGCATATAATAGAAAATTAGAATATCGAAAGCATACAAATATATCATTAATAAAAATATTAAATAATAATGGTCCCAAAACACTACCCTGGGGAACACCAGATATTTGAGTATATGGAAAAGATTTATATTTATCAACTTGAACAACACAAGTCCTACCATCCAAATATGACGACAGCCATGAATAAAAAGAGGAATGAATACCCAAATAAAATAATTTATTCAATAATATAAAATGTGAAATTTTATCAAAAGCTTTCGAAAAATCAGTATATATAGCATCAACTTGATACCCATTTTCCAATTGTGACATACAATAATCCGTAAAAACAGCGAGATTAGAAATTGTGGATTTATGATTGCGAAAACCATGCTGTTGACTGATTATATATGATCTAGTATTAAAATATAAAATTTTATATATAGCGTATTAAAACATTTTTGAAAATGTTGAAAACTTAGAAATAGATCTGTAATTAGAAACATCATTTCGATTACCAGATTTGAAAATAGGGGAAATAATAGTAAATTTCCAACGATCAGCAAATATTCCTTCAGAAAGGGATTTATTAAAAATTTCCAAAAACGGCGATGCTATTGATGTCGAGCATTTCTTTATCAAACATGAACTCAAACCATCAACATCAATTTTAAACGAATTTTTAAGACATTTAATAGCATCTAACACATCATCAATACTTAATATGAATTGACCCAAATTGAGATCTGTATTTATATTATTGTCAAAATATGTATTGCCAGAGGAATAATCAAAGTTAGATTTAAAAAACATTGCGAAAAGATTTACAATATCTTCAGGTTTATCCGAAGAAATATTTTTATAAACCATAGAAGACGGAATACCAGTTGAACCAGATTTAGAACGAATGAAAGTCCAAAAATATTTAGGATTGGCTTTTATATTACTTTCCATTTTCATTATATACTGTTTATACAAGAATTTATTAAGGAAATTAAATTCTTTAGCACAACATTTATATTGGCAAAGTAATTCATCTGATTTAGATTTTAAGTAACATTTATGTAGTTTATTTCTTTTATTTTTCAACATTTTCAACCCTTTAGAATACCAAGGATGACTAGATGAGAATTTAACTTTCATTGGAATATGTCGATAACATACATTTAAAAATGTATTTAAAAAAATATCATATGATGTATTCGTATTCTTATCATAAAATAATTTTTTCCAATCAATATTAATCAAATCGTAATTTAGAGCATCAAAATCACAATTATTATAATCAAAATTAATAAATTGTAAAGAATTTGAACATTTAAGAAATTTAATATCTTCAATTTCTAAAACTAAAGAATTATGATATAGATTAGGTGGAGAAAATGGAATTAAACACTCATAAATTTTAGTTTTAAAATTAGATTGTACAAATATTAAATCTAATATTTTATTTAATTTATTAAATATATTGTTTACTTGAAGAAGATCCATATCAAAAAAAGAATCAATTAGATTAATTTCATAATCTTTGTTTACATTGAATGGTATTAATTTATTATATGTATAATATGTATATGTATAATATGTATAATATGTATAATAAAGAATATGTTTTAAAATAATTTTTAGAATATGTTTTAAAATAATTTTTTTCTTATAATTATAATTTGAAGGATTTTATATTATTTTGTTAGAATATTTCATAACAAATTATTCACAATATTATTTTACTACAATCAAGTTACAATCTTAATTAATTCCTTACATTCGCCTAGATGAAACAATCCTTCACAGGCAGATGTTCTTTCTTTAAATATATCTTGTTTATACTTAATGACAACAGTAATATCATACAATGCTATTGCTGCCAAAAATACTCGTTACCTCAAAATATTGTTAAGAATAGAAAAATATCTCAATATTACTTGGCATCCATAAACTCTTTCTTCTTATTCCCCAAACTCATTAATTAACAAGATAAATAACAATATAATACACTGGTAAAAACAAACACACACACACATGTTCGTTTGTATTTAATACAATATTTATTCAATTAAAACATACACGAAAATTAAATAACATGATAGATTGGCCAAAAGTGTTTCTTTGCTACACGCACTCATGAAGCATATTATTCACTTTTTCATTATTTAAGACTCGGTGACATTTGTGGTAGTATAAAATATTAATTGGAAATATTTCATGTGGAACATTTTAATGTGATGTTAAATTAATGGCAAAGTAAATTGGATGAGTAATATAAAGTAACTATACGTGTATGTTGTTGAGTTGTTAGCTTGTAGAATTCATAAAAAATATTTTTTATTTTTTTGGGTAATTAAAAAGTGCATATGAGGCACAACATTAAAATCTTGTTTATTATTATCCTTTCTTACACAGAAATTGTTAGATTTTTTTTTTTAAATAAATATTGTATATAAAAAATTTTGAGTAAAATAATTATTTGGTTTAAATGTTTTATATTATTGAATTCAAAGCCAATATAAAAAACAAAACCATTTTTTTATTTTGCAACTTCCGTGAAAATTAATATATATATATTATTAAAACGAAAAAAAAATGAAATTTTATATTTAAAGACTTCAATGGATAAGAAATGTTGGATTTAGAGCAATTTCTACAAAAACAATGATTAGTATTTCTATTCTTCCAGATTTGTGAATAAATGCAAAATGGATATTTGCCAATACATAACGGAAAAGCATACAAGTCATGCTTTATTATATCCCATCACACATTATTTGGCTTTAAGTCATGTGTTGCTTTATAAATTTTTATGAATGTACGGTAGAATTTGCGCGCAAACAATAATGAATACGCAAACACAAATATGTTCTGGAGAAAAATCACGCATTCTACCATACTTCAAACAACAAGATTGTTTTATAAATTATATGCATACACATATGTACAAAATGCTCAAATGCGAGCGACATATTTATGGTAATTATGGAAACATTTTTCATCTGATTTATGATACACAACACCATTACGTATGTGTATCCAAATTTGGGGTGGGGTCTTATATGGACCATTATGTGTGCATTACACAGAAATGATCCTTATATGGGATCTATGGTCAATAATGAGCCTATCCTCATAAAATTTTGCACTACGGTTTTTATTTATGTAACACTGATTTGTGTCAAATGTTAACTTGATGTTATCATTTGTATGAGATTTATGCTCTTTAAAGTGATTTTCTAAAGCGTGGCTTATGTGGAAGCTATGGTCAATTACGATCTTCGTGAAATTAGGCACACACATTTATGTTTATATAAAACTTGTGCCAAATTTCATTAAAATATTTCTATATATAAGGGATTTATGATTCTTAAAACCCTATTCCGGGAGGACATTTTAATGGGGACTGATTATAACCAAGTTCAACAGACTTCGTTTATGGACCATAGAAAACCTGTGTACCAAATTTCATTAAATTATTTTCAAAGTTGCGACCTTTAGTTTTATTAAAAAGTTTGCATAGACGGACAGACAATGGACATCATTAAATCGCTCAGAAAGTGATTCTAAGCCGACTGGTATAAATCAATGTGGGTCTTAGACCAATATTTTTCGATGTTACAAACATCAACACAAACGCGTAATACCCTCCCCACCTATGGTGGTGTAGGGTATAAAAATTTATTTCCTAAATTATATAACAATATAATCAATCATAGAAAACTAATTTAAGGGCTTGTATCTCTTGTATCTTCCATGGTCAAAATACATTTGGATTTTTAAAAATAATGTTTATTGCTAAAACAAAACATCAAATTTTCTTTAAGAAGAAAATTATTATACTTTTATGAAAGATATCATTACAAAGGTGATTTCAAAGACGAAAACTTTTCCAATTAGCGATTAGAAATTAGAAATGATCCTTCTACTTTTTATATATTTTATATGAAAATTTAGATCCAATAATTCTTATGTAAATATTATTCCAACTTACAATGTTATTATCTATTATGTGATTAGTATTTTTAGGGTAGTGATGTTTGAACCAGACTTGGTGAAATATAGTTATATGTATTATAATTGAAAATAAAAAAGTATAGCAAGGTATTATGAGATTTTCAAATGCAATAAGTAAGAGATAAGGTGCGAAGGTGAGAAGGTGCTTTATTTATTTATCTATCTATCTATCTATCTATCTATCTATGTATCTACGTATCTATCTATCTACATATAGAAAAAATTGGTTAGGAAACGGTTATAATAATAATAAATATTTAATTATATAAACCAACATATTATTATAATTATTAACAATTTATAAGTTTCTTTATTTGAAACCGTAAAATGGTAACAAAAATTAAATCGTCATACTTACAATTGTATTGTTAGTAATTTCAATCAATTGTAAAATTGTAAAATAATATTTTACAATTCGGCAAATACAACCGAGTTATTTTCTCATTTCGAAACGAAATATTGGTTTTGGTAACAACAAACTTTATTATTCTACGTTAGCTTGTACTACAACTAACTTTTTAGTTGCACTAATTTCTACTTTATACAAAAATTAGGTTAAAAAGTTTAAAACTCCATTCGGTGTTAGCAATCGACTAAATAGCATGATAGTGAACAAAATTTTAAAATTTTGACACTTTAGAAAAATAAAATTTAACAACAAATTTCAGCCGATGATATATAACCATCATTATTATAATGAAGGTGGGTAAGTTGACCCATATACATATATTCATAGTTACATACATATATTGTTTTCTAATATGTACATATTGTTTTCTAATATGTATGTAGATATCCAAGTATGTTGCGTAGCTGGAATGCCTTGATAAACAGAGTTTTACTGAGTCGATGGCTATTTTGGAAGTTTAGTGAAAAAAAAATTATATACATATTTGTATTTTCATGGAAATACAGCCATTAACGGTTACTTTCGCACCGGCATCATTTTTAAAGAATTATGGACCGATGATTCCACCGGCCCACAAACCACACCAAACCGTTGTTTTTTCTGGATGAAGTGGCAGTTCTTGAATCTCTTCAGGTTGCTCTTCGTCCCAAATGCAGCACTTTTGTTTGTTTACATACCCATTGAGCCTCATCGCTGAACAAAATTTGCCTCGAAAACGTCGGATCTTCTTGGAACTTTTCAAGAGCCCAAGGAGCGAAGCGATGTCACTTGGGAAGGTCGAGCGGCTTCAGTTGTTGCACAAGCTGTGTTTTGTACGCTTTCAATTTAAGATCTCGACGTAAAATGTGCCAAGTCGTTCCATACGTCAGTCCGAGTTGTGGCGAACGGCGCCGAATACACTCTCAGCTATGGCCGCTATATTTTCTTCACAGCGTGTTGGACGTGGTCTATTCGGTCGAATATTATCCAATAATGAATGCTGGGTCTCAAAATGGGTGATGATGTTGCGAATAGTACGCTCAGTAGGCCGATTATGTTGACCATAAGTTGAGCGAAGTGCATGAAACACATTCCTCACAGAACGTGAATTTTCGTAATAAAGTTGAACGATTTGTAAACGCTGTTCAGGCGTAAGTCTTTCTATTATGCCAAACAATACTAAACAAAAATAACATGACAGCACGACACGACTCACACGTGATCTGTTAAAAAAGGCTATTGAAAAAAGTATCTCTACTTCAATCACCCTTATATATATATATATATATATATATATATATACATATATATATATATATATATACATACATACATACATACATATATTCATACATACATATGAATTGAATTCATTTTGTCAATAATAAAAATGAAAATATCTATGAAAAAATTATTTTATTGGTTGAATTTAATATAAGTAAGAATTTATAAAAGCATTTATTGGTTCCAAAATTATTTTATTTGAAACAAAATAAAAATTCAATAATTATATTAATTAATTTTAAAATATATGTATTTACTGTTTTTTTAATTAATGAATCTCATATTATTTTTCTAAAAAAAAAGAATAGCTTCAATAAAATTACGTGTTTGGATATCTTTTTAAATTCAAATAATTGTTTTTTTTTTTTAATTCTAACAATTTATTTGTTTGAAATTTTGACAGGATTTCAAATATTGTGTTTTATAAATGGTATGTTATTTTAATATTTCTTTTTCAATAAACAATTTACGACTTAGAGTTGTCGTTTTTACGAATTTCGTGATAGGTCCTCTTTCAGTAAAAAAAAAATAGTGATTTTATGAATTTTATTACTGAATTTGAAATTTAGTTTTCCCTGTATATAAACCTAAGTATACAGAATAAATATACTGACCCTGAAGTTTTAAAAGTAAAATGCTTTTCTATTTTGCATTTTTATGTGTACTTCTGCCCTACTATAGAAATAATTCGCAAATAATAGTGCAGCTCATGGCGTTTGGCTCTCTAGCGATATTGCGTTTATTTCGATGGGCAATTAAGTAGATACAATTTTTAAAATTCATCAACGTGGAACTAATTTCATGAACTGCTGGGTTTATGCAGTGTGCATGTTTAGGAGTGTATTAATGTTAGGTGCCCTTAAATATTTCACAGCTATACACCTTTTTTATATAAAAAAGAGCTATTCAATGAAATCTTTTTTTTTTTTTTTTGCAGTGACTTTTACCAAGATATAATTCTCAAGACGATAAACTTATTAGGAAATTAAATTCCATCAAACAAACTCATGTAGTCACACAAGTTCCTTTAATTTTGTGAATACATAAATAAGTTGCTTAAAAAAATTAATGTATGTAGGACTCATAAAGGGAAAAAAAAGATTAATGGAACCAACTATATATGGGGAGATTTCTTGTAATATATAATAGCAAGCTACAATGAGTTAAAAATTAAACTGGGCATTTAAATTAAGAAAAAAAAATTGTAAATTTATCGTTAATGGGGATTTCCTATAACGAGTTCCATTAAATAAATGCAAATTTTCCATATTTATTTTATTATAAAATTCTTGGTCTCACTTTCAATGAGTAAAGAGTATAACATGCATTAGTTGTTTGGTTTCCAAGTTTTGTCAGACTTTTTATACAAATATAAAACAACATAAGAGTACTTCTATTCATATCCACTATCAGTCTCAGTTGAATGTTTTATTCTTTAATAAAATAATGAAACATAACAGAAGAGGGAAATGACGGTTTTTACCAAACAAAATAACTTTGATATACTTGCAAATTCTGAGAGAAACTTGACACTTGAGTGGCAGTAAAAGAAATAAGAAATATTTTTTTCGCATTTCTCGTTTTGGTTTATGTTTTAAGTAACATAAAATATTAGAAAACAATGAATATATACGATGGGTATGCATTAGGGTATCAAGTTAATTAACCGTCATTCGGTTATCAAATTAGTTATAGTCGATTAACTGTATAATTTAAAATTTTGATATATTCGAATAATTAATAAACCGAATAATATGTGCCGAATAACCGATTAACCGAAATTTAGTTTTCTGGAGTTATAAATTTAGAACATTTTCTATTTTTAATATTCCTTATTGTAAAATGTCTTTTTTATCCCAGCAAAAATAAATAAAAATTACTTTTAGGAAAGTACTTTTACATTACTTCCAAAATACAAACAGTGTAGGTCTTCTTTTACTTGAGAACTAATACAAACATCATTCAGAGATATTTTCAAAAAATTATTCAAATTAATTGTTCTGTTATAAAACGTTAAGATTCGGTTGATATTTTTGCAAAAACATATTACTAAAAAAGAAAAATCCCAACAAAAAAGGAGCATATTTTTCATTAGTAAATTCACTAATGCAACTGAACTTAAACTACTTCCAATTTTAGTTAAACATTTATGAATTTAACACGTGGCTGTCATAGGAACAGCATGTTATGAGAGGTTGACTTTTTATTGTTAGCCCTTCATTAGTGAAATAGCATGATTTAATATTTTTAGTAACGATCAAGGTGATTTTTAATAAGTCCATATGCACAGCTTCATTGAAAAGTTTACTTAAATTAATCAATACTTGTGAAAATTGGATTGAAGTCACTTTATATTTATTAGATATATTAGAACATTTACAACATGCTCAAAAGAAATTTGGAATAATTAATTTAAGACAGCAGCTTCTTGGTATTTAATGAAAGTACTGAATATTTTGAAAAATTTCCAATACATTTTGCTAAAACTGTTTTAAACAAATTAAAATTAGTTATGCATTTTTTAATTAAACATATGTTGGTTTATATAAAAATTAAAACTAATTTCCTTTTCAGTGAATAGATATCAAAACAGAGAAATTTTCCAAAGACAAGCCTATGTTAAATTCATTAAAAATAATCCGAATTTGCACTACATCTGGATCACAACTTCAGAATGTTATTGATTTCTTTTGATGTTCTTGTATCATATAGCATATCTCGAAAACTACTTGTCTAATTTGGTTTTATAAAATATCAAAAAATGTAAATTAAAATTGCCTTCAAATTACACTAACATTATTTTTTAATACTCTCAGTAGTTATGGAGATATTAGGCCTATTTTGTGAAAAAAAATAAAATTTCGAACAATTTCAAAAAATCGTAAAAATTTGAAAATGACAAAAATTCAAACTTTTTTCATTAATCATAAAGATAAGTTTTAATCATAAAGATAAATTTGTTGCAAATAAAATAAGTTATATTTCATTCAAATCAATGCAAAAATTTTGTGCAAATAAGTAAATATAATCGTATATCTCATTTATAAATTACACAAAAATATTTAGAAAAATAAATTAGTTTTGTGTTTCTTAGAATTTCACAAATATTTTTGTGTAATTTGTATATAAGATAGATATCTTCATAAATTTTTAAAAAATGTATGCATTGATTTCAATGAAATATGTCTTGTTTTATTTGCAACTTTTTTTTAAATTCTTTTATGATCAAATTTGCATTTTTTATATTTTAGAATTTTTATGATTTTATGAAAAAAAAAAAAAATAAAAAATAGAAACTACGAAATTTAATTATTTTTTCACAAAATAAGCTTAATATCTATAATATATAATATAATAATTTGATGTTTCACTGAACCAAATCGGACAAGTCGTTCTCGAGATATGCTTCAATATATGGTGTAACCTCGTTAATTTTATACATAACGATTTATCACCTAACGATTTATTTATAAACCAGTGTCAATTCAAAAGGCTTAGTACTTCATAATAACGAGAATCCGAATTGACTGAGAAATCCCGTACCGCAGAATCAGTGTTGCCCTCTGTTGTAATTTTATAAGTTCATAAATACTTAAGCTTGTGACAATAGAAATTCTGAAAACATAGTTTCTAGTAAAGTAAATTCAAAATTATATAAAACATAAAAATTTTAATTTTCATCAATAAAATGTAAAAAAAAAAATATTCTCACATAGAAAATATAAAAAGTTACATTAAAAAGACTTACTTAATAAATAAAGCTAAAGTAGAAGAATATTTTGAAGTTTTAGGTCAAAGAAATATATTTTTCCATACAAATTGACGAAAGGATTAACAAGATGGACTCTTTGCGAAAGAATTTAATCAACATTATGTCTCTAAGTAACTATTTCAATAGATTAAATACTGCAATTAGTTTTTATTTATATTTTTTAAATGTATTATTAAGACTAAATACTCGGTTAATCGAACAATTTGCCATTAATCGGTTATTAAGCGATTAACTTTTAAACTCGAATAATTATTAGCCGAATTAAACGATTAATATGAAAACCCGAATAACTGGATCCCCTAGTAGGTATTTAAATTTAAAGTATTTATATGTATTAGTGTGGCCTCAGAAACTAAAATTAAACACTAGGATAATAATAGTTATAAATTAATTGAAAGTTGTGAGTATTTTGCTATAAAGTTTCCATAAGTTTATGAGAGAAAACAAAAATGTTCGAACAAAAATATTCAATTTTTGATCTCACCACCTACGATTTTGTTCAAATGCACATTCTTTATATCAATTTGAAGTTCTTCAAAATTTTCAAATTCGTTGAAGTTTAGTTGTTATCGCGGTTCAAAGTTCACTTTGTTCAGATCTTTTTCTTTTTTGTTTTTAATATATGAAATTTAAATCCACATATTTTCGGAACTAACAACATGTAAAACATTTAGAGTGAGTTGATAAAGTGATGATAAAATTAACATTTATTAAAAAAAAATCTTTTATTTCAGTAATAATTTTAACGCTTTTAATGTTTTTTTGAATGAAACAATTTGTATATGAATAAAAGAATGTTCAAAACTTTGGATTGTTATTAGCAATTCAATTTTATTAATTTAAAAAATTGTATCAAATAAATATATCTTGAAATCAGGATTTCACTTCTTGAAATCAGGATTCTCAGTGCTGGCAAATGGAAATATTTTGACAGTGTATCCGTTATTTCTAACTGACTGTTTCGATTGATAAAAAAATATCTGAGCTGTTTCAAGGAATCTGTTTATGAGTTTCCGTTTTAGTTTTGCGAAATCGTAAAGTTTCGCGATTTTTCTTTACCTATTGATATTTTGAAAAAAATTTAAAAATCGTAACATATGTATGTAACTTTAAACAACAATATTTCGGAGACCACTTAACACATTAAAATAATTCAAACTTTATTTAAATTCTATTGTTTGTCATCTTCAACTGAAATATTTGGAAAATTATAGAAATTTTGAAAAAAGTGTATTTTAATGCAATTAAATTTTTTAGATGCAATTATATCTTAAATTGAATATATTATCTCAAATTTATGTCTTTTAAGCATTTTTAGAAAATGTAGAATTTTTCATTACAATGAAAATCCAAACTTTTTTGCACACAATCATTTATTATGAAAGTAGATTTTTTTAGAAAAATAAATGAGCTTTTTTTACAAATGTTCATTTTCTTAGCATCCCCATTGGTCCCATTCTAAATGTGTTATATGTTATTACCAACACTTTAAGGAACATTTTTATGAAAAGTATTAAAAATGTTAGATACGATACAAGGACTAATATCTTTTTCTTTTCAAAAATGTCCTTTTTAGCAAAAATATTTAGAAACTAGATTTATGAGGCATCAATTTGAGCCAAAGTTTATTTAAGTCGGACAAATAGGTCCGAAGGTGTATGAATTTAAATTTGAAACGCGATAAAAACTAAACTATAACGAATTGGAAAATTCTTAATAACTTTTTTAGAATTTTTGTATTCGGGCTTAATGAATACTTGTATTGAATACTTATTGATACAAGTTTTATTGGACACTCGACAGAATGGAATACATTTTTTAGTTGAAAAAGGAGAATATAAAATAAAAAAAAGCTTTATCGTAAACCATGCGTTTTACTTAATAACATATAAGGAAAATAACTCACAGATTTCATTTCCCAAAAAGTTCTGAGTTAAATAGATTATGTTTACAGAAAACACCACGCTAAAGAGTACTGATGGTGGTAGTTACTGACTAGAAAATATATTCCATTCTGCCGAGTGTCCATTAAAACTTTTACAATGTATTCTTATACAATTATTCAATGAACTTAAGCCCGAATACAAAAAGTCCAAAAAACTATAAAAAGTTCAACAAAAAACTACAAACTAATTAATTTTTAATAACTTTAAATTTTGTATTGATGTAGTGAATGTGTGTACCGAATTTCATTGAAATCGAAAATGGCGAGTTTTGTTGGATACTCGTATTCGATACTCGTATTCTCTACATTATATGAAATATGCTAGCTACATGGGATGGAAAATATATATCGAATAAATCGGATAAAATGTTATTTTTAGTTAATTATTTACTTCAAATATTTCTATGTGAAAAGAATTTTAAATATATACATTTTGCACGAAAAATTATAAAATTTCGGATATAATTGGAAATAGTGTGAAGCTCCTTAAATGGATCTTTCATCTGATAACAAAAATTCATGTTGTTCCTTCTGAAGTAATATGAAAAATAATCTAAAAACTGTATACGTTGATATAGATCACAAAAGACGATGACAGGATAAACATCTCAAAAAAAGTTAAAATAAATTTTCATCTAAAGTGGGAACATTGACAACTTTTAGTTTGGGACCACCTTAATGTATGTGCTTATTTGAATCACGCAAATATTTAAATACACACTTATTTTTTATTCCTTTTTACTAGTACTCGTATTTTGTTGTATGATTTTCGTTTTATTCGAAATATTTAACTTGTTATAATATAATATAAAAACTAACATGAAATAGAGTTCGGTTATAATGAACTCGGCGGGACACAGCGAGGTCGATCTATAGAAAAAAAAATGGCAATAAGTATGTAACTCCCAAACAGCTGATCCCATCACAAAGTAAGAAAGTAGGAAAGTTGTAGGAAAAAACCTAAGCTTTTGGACTAATTATATTCTATTCGCTCTGTTATAATAAAGGATGAGTTACAAGGTGTTAATGTTGACCGCGTTGAGCTTGAAAAATATTTAATAACACAAAAACATAATTTAAAACGAAATTTAATATTTATTAATGTAATTAAAAAGTTAATTACATTAATAAATATTAAATTTAATTTAAATTATTTTGTCAAAAATCGACAGCTCTTCAAAAATTGCCAAGAAAAAAAAAAATTAAAACAAAATATATTTTTATATCAATTTCTATCGATGATTTTCAATTGTTTTGTTTTCATTTGTGGTCCATTAAAAAATGAGACGTCATTGTTAAATTGATTGTATTGCATTGTATTTTTTTTTTTTTTTAGATGCCAGGGATGATACAAGTAGAACTTTTTAAAATTTTGAGAAAATCATTAATCATTCTGGTGTTATAGTCATTGGTGCCAGAGGGTATAGGAGTTTGTCTTAGGAGTGAAATTTTTTATTTTATTTATTTATTGAGTATAGTAATATAAGGCCTTCAAGGCCAAAATATAAATTTATACTACACAGTAATAATCCTGAGACTTAGATATAGATAATATAAAATTAAAAAAGATACAACATAAAAGTGCTTAATTATATTATGCTTTAGGCTGCTCTTTGGATAAATTGGTAAATAATTGGTAAGTACATATTAATTGTTTTTAACTATTTGTTGCTTAAGGTCTTAATTCGTTTGTCGTTCCCTAGGTTGAAAAATCTACCTCATCGAAACGTCCACCTTAGATGACTACAATTATGATGAGTTCTCCCAGGAATGAACAATAATTATCACTTAATTCTGATAAAGATTTACATGAACTTTCCAATTATCCAATTCCTGCTGCGACCCTAACAAATTATCCAACATTAGATAAATCGGTAGTACTGAGAACTATAGAGAATCTAATATATTCTGAGAAATGTGGACCTGACAGTGTTCCTTCAATATTCAATAACCTACTTATTTAACATATCAATATTTAGTGGTTACTTTCCTGAAGTTATACCTTTGTTTAAATCCGGAAGTATATCCAACATTTCCAATTATAGAGGCATTGCAAAATTAAGTGTTATTCCAAAACTTTTCGAAAAGATTTTTACTGAAATCCTTTCGCATCAAGTTGTATGTTATCTTTCGCCATTTCAGCATGGATTTAAAAATGGATGTTCCACTACTACTAACCTTTTGGAGTTCACAACCTCAGTTATAACTGCGTTTGATTCCGGTTTACAGACAGGTGCAATATACACAGATTTCAGTAAAGCTTTCGATAAAGTAAATCACGATCTCCTATTGTTCAAATTGAATAAACTCGGATTTTCTCCTGTTTTCCTTAAATGGATTTCTACATATCTTCAAAATAGATACCAATGTGTATTATTCAGAGAATGTACATCAAAAACCATTTCTGTTTTATCTGGTGTTCCACAAGGTAGTCACCTCGGCCCCTTATTATTCCTAATATTTATAAATGATTTACCACCTTGCATTAAGAATTCTAGAATATTAAAGTATGCTGATGATGTAAAGCTGTTCAATAACTTTAACTATTCCTATCAATGTTACTTACTCCAATCAGATCTTGGCAATCTTTATGATTGGTGTATGATGAATCTAATGTATCTGAGTTTGAGAAAGTGTAAACACATGATGTTCTACAGAAGAAGTCCAGTACTCTGTAGATACACAATAAATGAATATCAAATTGATCTAGTCGAAGAATTTCTTGATCTGGGTGTGTTGCTTGATTGTAAACTATCCTTTAATTCCCACGTTTCGCAAATCGTTAATAAGGCAAAAGGAGTTCTAGGTTTCCTCCAGCGCTGGGGAAGAGAGTTTAATGATCCTTACGTTTCCAAGCAATTATTCATGTCTCTTATAATACCAATCCTGGAATATGCTTCCGTGGTCTGGGATCCTCAATACGAAATTCATATAAAGAAAATTGAATCGGTCCAGAAACAATTTCTCTTATTTTGTTTTCGTAATATTCCATAGAATCCTAATATTAATTTACCATCATATGAAAGTCGATTACAGTTTATTGATCTCCCTACTCTTGAAAGTAGGAGAAATTATATGAATATTTCATTTATAATTAATTTAGTAAACGGTTTAATTAATTCTGAGTTCCAGCTTCATAAGATCGAAATCGTAATCCCAAATCGTCCAACTAGAAATTATACTCCTTTAAAAATAAAATATTTTCGAACCAATTATGCCAACTTTGACCCCATGAGACGTATATGCAATCAATTCAACAGTTTCTATCCGTATATTGATTTCTCATTAAATCCAATCCTCATTAAGAGGAGTATTTTTAACTTAGTTAAATAATAAGTTTTTGTTATTGAATGATTATGAAAATATTTTATTGTAAATAGCTTTAGGAATAATATATATGCTAGCCTATAAGAAATTGTAATTTCATTGGCTATTAAATAAATAAATAAATATATAAAACACAATCCTACAAAAATATTATGTAACAAAATACAATACACACTATCGCACATTTAAACGAACCTGAAATTAGGAAAGGGGACATCGCTTGTAATATTTTGAGTAAATTTAAACTTCCTACGATAATTATTCAATTTCAATTATAATTAGAACAGAACATTTTTTTAAAGATTTCTTTTGCACAGAAAAAATTATGGCTAAAATAATTTTTAATAAATCATTATTTGGTTGTCAAAACAATTTTACGTATTCTGACAGTTTCAGCAAAAATTAAAAATAAAATTATAAAAATGAGGAAATTAAAAAATATGAATTCCAACAGATGAAGACATTTGGTGGTAAGTTATCCCTATTTCCTTACAGATTCTCCTAATAACGATTATATTTCAGATGATTCCAAAACAAGTGATGCTAAATGTATTTTACCTCATAAAATAATTATGCGTAAATAATATTGTTTTGTTATCCCCTATCGATATTCTCTTGTAAGTTAATTTAAAAATTTATGTCGTTATAGATACTCGTAGCTACACGAACAGTTTTTCATTCTATGTTCTCTTCTAACGAAACGATTGTGTTCGATACAGATCTTCCGTGATTGTTTAAACTGGATTTCCCTAGTTATCCGGGCTTCATAAATGATTTGTTGCGCTTTGAATTATCATAATAGATAGACTTTTCAAGGCCTGAACAATTCGATGCAAAAACGATTTGGTCTCGTGGCAAATTTTACAAATTTTGAGTCTCTTTATGTCGGTTGTTGGCTTTTGCTTCCGTGGCACCTAATTTCATTACTTTTGGATTAACCAAGTGCATATATATATCTGGAAACTCTTGTTTCATTTGTAGAGACTTTTTGCCAATCTCCAATTCTTCATTTTCAAACATTTTTGGCTGATTGGAACGCTCCTTATCATGATAATAGAAATAACCACTTTTAGATACCAAAACTACATCTAAGACAAGTAAGTTATTCTCATTTAGAACTAGTGTTAAATTTTAAAACGATTGGATTACTTTTTTAGATCGATTTGATAATTTATATAAAGTGAAAGAAGCGTTGAAAGATCAGCATTTTCTTATTGTTTTTATCATTTATATGTATGTACGAGGGCAGATCAATGAGTCCGTGACTTTTCGAACTTCCCTCGAAGTTATATGAAATACAACACTATTCCCATCAAGTACCAAGTGTCGTTATTTACTATGCGTAAAAAATAGGATTTTTCGAGGTCCTTAAATAGGCATTTGTTTGGTCAATAATTTCATCGTTGTAGCTGAATCTCTTTCCACCAAGCCATTTTTTTACGTTTGGAAATAGGAAGTAGTCACAAGGGGCTAAATCCGGAGAATATGGCGGATGAGGTACCAATTCGTAGCCCAATTCATGAAGTTTTACCATTGAGACTGCACACGTGTGTACCCGTGCATTATCTTGATGAAAAAGAACTTTTTTTCTTGGCCATATGGGGTCGTTTTCTTCTTAAATCCTCATAATATTCGCTGTTTATTGCTTTTCCCTTTTGAAGGTAATCGATGTGGATTATCCCACGTGCATCCTAAAAAACTGTTGCATCAATAAGTTGATGGCCGACAAACTTACCTTGACCTTCTTCGGAGCAGGTTTAGACTGCTGCTTGGTTTCCGGAGTACATTAATGGATCCATGTTTCATCCACAATTACAAAACGCCGCAAAAACTCATTCGGATCGCGGTTAAACAACTCCAAACAATCCTTTGAAGTTGTCACACGTTTACGCTTATGGTCAATTGAGAGCAAACGCGGCACCCATCTTGCAGACAATTTTCTTAAACTCAGCTGATCATTTAAACTCGAAACCACACTGCCATATGAAATGAATATGGCATCAACAATCTCGCTCACTTTTACTCTTCGGTCGGCCAACACCATATCGTGGATTTTTCCGACATTTTCGAGTGTACTGACCTCAATTGGCCGTCTAGAAGGTTCAGCGTCATTTGTACTTTTGTTACCACATCGAGAGTCAGTAAACCACTTTTTTACCATTGAAATCGATGGTGCAGAGTCCCCATAGTATTTATCAAGCTTTTCCTTGGTTTGATTGATGGGTTTTTTCGCAAAAAATAATGTTTAATGAGCACTCGAAATTAACTTTTTTCCATTTTTAGAAAATTACACGAGGTTGTATGTTTTGAACGGCTGTTAACCGCACACTTGCCTACACTTGCTCAAAATTTGACAGTGGTCTATTAACAGGTGGTAATAGTGTTGCATTTCATATAACTACGAGGAAAGTTCGAAAAGTCACGGACTTATTGATCCGCCTATTAATATACACTATTATTTCCACATCATTTTTACTAACTGTAATAAAATATCAACATTGCACTTCATATAAACGTCTCCTTTCATGAATACGTGTATGTACAAACATTAATAGATTATTTTTCGGAATTTTATTGAAAAATATGCAATATTTAAATAAAATGTACATTTTTGTTAAAAGTTTTATTGATTCAAAAATAAATGTTGATTGAAAATCTATTAAAAGCTAAATATTATTTTTATTGTTTTACTTAAAAAAATCTGTTAAATCTTATGAAAATTTTCAATTATTAAAATTTGTAAATAGTGAAAATATTTTAATTAGGAAAAAAAATTTTTTTTTTTTTTGTTTTCAATGAAACATTTACGAATTTAATTATTTGATTCTACTAATTCAGTGACAGGTCCGATTTCAGTAAAAAATATAATTGATTTTATATATTTAGTATTGGAATATGAAATATTATTTTTTTTCTGTGTGGAATCATTTATATAGATGGTCCTGTGGCATCCAATTCCAATTATCGTAGGAAGTTAAAATTTGACCAAGATTATATCCCCTTTCATAATTTGAAGTACGTTTAAATGTAGCTCGGAAAAAGGAATTTTGGACACCTTAATATACGTTATGATCATTACGACCAAGACAATATCTACATCATTATATTACATAATATATTACAAAGATTTTTGAAAAACAGTTTTTGTGTTATGTAAAGTTGTATTTATAATAAATCATTTATTGAGGGAACTTTGTTTTTTTATGTTTTTGCAATAGATTTAATTAATTTTAGAATCGGGCTAATAAAAATATTACTTAATTTAAATGAAAATTCCAATAATAATTCTAACTGATTTTATTAAAAAATTAATTGAAATTTAAACGAAAACAATTATTTATAGTTAATTAATATTATCATTTTCGTGATCGGAGCAAAACCAATAAAAATTTTAGCAATGTAAATAATTTCGCAATTGGAGTCCATTTTATCTTTTTTTTTTTTTTTTCTTGTAAAAAGACGCTTTGGATCATTATTATTTCTTTGTAGCAAATATAAATTTATTTTTATATATTTTAAAAGATAAGACATTAGAAATGGTTAACATAAAAATTCAAAATTGTTAAAAACTTGCACCCGAAATATTGTACCGAAAATATTGAAAAATGGATCTAAAAAGTTTAAATTTTTAAATTTTGAAAATAATTTTAATAACCACGCAATATTTGTAAATGGATCGAGTTAGCAATTAAAAATGAATTAAGCAAGAATATTCTACAGATAAAAAATAAATAAATAAGTAAAATATTGATCCGCAATTACGGCAAAAATGTAAAAACTTAAACCTATTTGAAGCCAAATTACAATACGTTTTTTTTTTTCTTGCTAAAATTTCTATTATACATTTCTCACACCTTGAGAAAAATAGGCAAAAATAGAAAAATTGATGTGTTGAAAACGCTATCATTCAGTGTCAATAGCAAATCTGTCCCATATGTGTTCAAAACATTGACAAGTTCATTATTGAATAATTTGTTTTCTATTTTGTCTACTTTAAATTTATACCTTAAATTGTCAATGTGACAACAATCGTCATGGATTTTGAATCGAATTTTTTCCCTTAGTACATCTCTGCTGCAAACAATTTATACCCTACACCACCATAGCTGGTTAGGGTATTATGTGTTTTTGCTGATGTTTGTAACGCATAGAAAAAGTTATCCAACACCCACCTTAATGTACACCAATCGACTCAGAATCACTTTTTAAATCGATCTAACTATGTCCGTCCGTCCGTCTGAACAGCTGGACGACTGGATGGCTGTCCATGGAAATTTCATTTGTATGTTTTAGTAAAATTGGAAACAGGTGTAATATAACTCCCCTTCCCGAATTTTTATGCTCGTACACAATAGTGTAGTGTATCATATAGTCGGTCTTGATCGACTATATCTTTTTTTCTTTTTTTTTTTTATTTGTTTTCACTAAACATTTGAGGTTTTATTTAGCAAAACAAACAAAAAAAAAGGAGAAAATTCTTCACAACAATAAATACAAGAGATGTCTTTTTTGTGTAAATTTAAATTCTTTGTTTGTTTTAACTTTTGACATATTTGACTCTAGAAATCTTAAAAAGCAATTTAAGATTATAAAATAAATATCTCTTTTAACTGTCTGATTGTTCCCCTTTTATAGATACATATCAAGTACCTCTTTGCACTTGTGCCATAGCATACACTCATTTCGTTTAGTAATTAATCTTGTGGTATTATTGCCACAAAAAAAAAAAATAAAATAAAAAATTAAATAGAAAAACTAAAAGAAAATAAACGAATCCCATCATCATTTGTACAATCTGTTGGAGATAGTAAAGTAACCACAGTAGTTTTATTTTTACACAATTAGAATTGAAATAAAAAACACATACATATGCACATATTTATAATAGAATAAAACAAATTGTACATGAATTGAAGCTATAACAAATATATATAAGAATATTTATAAAGTCTTTATAGGAGGGAATTAGAAACTGTTGGTCTGTTTAAAATAGTTTAAGGAAAAATTTTATAACTACCAAACCATTATAGCAATTACAACAAATTTTTGAAATACTCTAAGAAGAATTTGAAGAATTTAAAGCTTTGCCATAAAAAATGGACAATTGTAATGAACGCAATGCAGTCAATTGTATATAAAAAATTTCTAAATAAAAAGTTGAGAAGATTTTTTTCTAAAACTGTCTTAGAATAAAAAATATTAACCACTTAACAAATATTTAAAAAGGTTTACTTTATGAAAAGTATTTTACCCAAATTTTGAATTGAAACAATTAAGAAATATAAAATATTGTAATGAATTTCTGTAATAAAAACCTTGAAATATCAGTAAACAAACATAAGTGTTTATTTATTTACTACACTGGTGCATGTTCCTATAAACGCATTTAAAATTTTTGTTTTTCTTTGAGGTATATTCTTTTCTCTTAACGAAAAACAATGTTGTTTTATTACAATAACTCGCGATATAACGGTACTTTTTTATATAAGTAATATTTGTCTCTTGCTTTTGTTGTTTTCTTTAATTTAGAAATCAGAACATATTGGTGATCATTTCAGTGGAAAATTCCTATAAAAATTCCTAAAAATTTCTCTAAAGTTATTGCAAAAAAAAAAATATTAAAAAATTTGTTTGTTTCACTTAAGGTAAGTTTCTGATGACAACATCTCTGTTTTCGTTTTAATTAGGAAATTTCATTAGCTTAAAGGATGACCAAAGGAACTATTTTTACATACCAGGAAAAAATTCAAATTCAATTTTTTCGTGATCCAAGCCTCTCTAACAGAGAAATTGGACGAAGAATTAACCGCTCAGAAGGAGTTATTCGAGGATTTCTTAAGAAAGAGCAAAAATACGGAGTGCAGAAACCAACAAAAGTTAAACAAAAGTTAACAAAAAGGCAAATTAATAAAGTAAAAGAAGAAGCCACTCGCAGTAAATTAAATGCTACACAAATAAAAAATAAACTTGAAATTTCTGCCACTTCCAAATAAAATTGAAGAAGGTTTGAGGTCGAACGAAATTCATATGTTGAAACGTAATTTCGGTGGAAGTAGTGTAATGGTTTGGGCAGTCTTTTTTTCTGCTGCAGGAAAATCAAAAATATACTTTGTTCCAACTAAAATTAACAGTGCAATTTATAATTAACTATTGGAAGATGTTCTTCTCTCATTTATGGATAAAGATATTCCAACAGGAATCCATGTCTCGAATCGTGGTTTAATGAACATAGTATTCCACTATTGGACTGGCCGGCTTGCATTCCGGATTTTAAATTCAATATAAAATCTGTGGGGTACATGGTCCATAAAGTTTACGCAAAAAATTCACAGAATAAAACCATAATGACAATAACGAAGTTAAAACTAAAAATTAGCAAGCCTGGGAAGAAATTGACAGTGATTTTCTTAAAAAATTAGTCGAATAAATGCCAGACCGAATTTTTTAAGTTATCCAAAACAAAGGTTCATCAACACATTATTAATAATGCTAAATTTGTTCATTAGTTTAAGTGCATATATAGGAAAATGCCATAAAAAATAGCATTAAACTACTAAAATTACAATGAAAAAATGTACATTTTAAGTTTTATGTTATTAATTTTGAAGTCAATAAATATTTTTAAAAATTAATTTATAGCACCTTAATTATTTTTTAACCCTATTTTCGGTAAGTGCGTTTATAGGAATATGCACCAGTGTATATTTCATAATACTATAAACTTACATATTATATTCTAATCTAATTAAGGGAGCAGATTAACGAAAACAGTCAGTCATTGCACAATGTATAAAATCAAATAATCTAAAGGAATAAATATGAAGAGTTAAATGTAGTCAGAATAAATTAATTTTTTGTTGTGTAATACACAACATTACACATTTACGAAAACTGTAGTCAAATTAATTAAAAAATATGCATTAGATCACACTAACCATTTAAAGTTAAAATTTTCAAAATTAATTTTATTTTTTATTACATGAGCTCGTGTGTGTTTTATATAATTACAATTGTCTAAATTCAATTGTCTAAATTCAAAATATTCTAAATTATTGCACAAGCTCGATTTAACAAAAAAAAAAAAAAAAAAAAAAACTTCAAATTTAGCAGATTTTAGATTATTAAGCTTTAGATTTTCTTTCAAAATTCAAATAAATGCATAGATGTAGTTTTAGTTCATTTTTTCAGTAAAATAAATTTTTTTTATCTATTTACGAAAAGCATACCTATTTTAATAATCAACATAAGCAACTGATATCCCTCTATATAATAACTCTATTATAGAAAAACAATGAATAAAAGATAAAAGTAACAAAATGATGTAATATTTATACCTGAAATAAATAATCGAGGATAAAAAGAATGTTTTGCAAAATAAAAACATATTTTTACATCAAAATATATAATTTTTCAAAGTTAACTATTTTGTTAATTAACATTGTATTTTGCTTTATGTTTATTATCCCAGCAAAAACTTTTTGGTTTTCGGTAATGACAACTACTTATTAAAGTAGTTTCTTGGTAATGAGGCGTCATTATTATTTGCCTACCCTGTATTACATTAATAAGTACTCAGTAGTATAATAGCACAATAATACTGCAATCACGTAGACGAGTTGGATAGAGTGCCGGATTAACAACCAGAAGGTTGTTGGTTCAACCCCATTCTGAAGCTGTTAGTTTTTTATAACAAAATGTCTAAAAAGATATTTTAAACTAAAAAGGGTTTTTGTCGCTTAGGATGCTATGTGCGAGATGGTGTACTGAATAAGACGTTAGTCATTAAAAACGAATGGTTAGTTTGTATCCAAGTACGAGTCTCACTGACGGTAAATTTTTTTGTTTTTTTTTATTTTTGTTTTCGTTTAGGTACATATTTTTGAGTACCCCTAGAGTCAAAAAATAACTACATGAAATTGTGGACAACTCGAACAAAAATAACTAGTTATTCAGGCAAAAAATAATTAGTTTATTTTTGTTTCCAGTTATACCTGCTAGCTTACCAGGAAAGCAAAGTTTTTGCTGGGATATTACAGCAATGTTAAATTTATTTAATTCTAGATTTGAAAGTATAGCCACTGTGCGTTGTAGTAAAACAGACTAAAGTTTTTGGCAGGAATAGAACCAGCAACCCTCAGACTGATATAATAACTTAGTATCAACTAGTCTACCAGGGCTCTTTGCTTATTTTTTATTATTATGTTAACTTAAGAATATTTTTTAAAGTTATCTATCAATGCAGAGCAGTGTTGCCAGGAGGTGGAAAAAAAGAGTCCAAAATGAAATTTTAAAAAGATCAAAAAAGACTAAATGCTCCCAAAAATAAGTCCAAAAAAAAGTTAGCATATTTTTTTTTTAATTTAAAAAAAAATGAATTTTCTCGTTATCATTATTTTTTCATATTCTTTTTAATATATTGCAACATATTTATAAAAAAAAAAGAAATAATAATAAAATAGCTGCTAGCAAAATAAGCTAATAAAAAGTCATTTCAATTCATATTAGGGTTATATTTCATATGAAAATTTATTCAATATTTTGAATAGTTTTTCTGTTATTTTTGGAATAAATTTCCATTTTGATTAAGCATTTCCAAATTTCTGTGTGATTTTTCAAATTTATAAGTTTCTTTTCTTTAATTATATTAGTAAATAGTTTCTATGGTTAATAAAGTGTAATAATTATAATAATCGATATGTTAAGTTCATAAAATCAGTTAAATGATTTTTGATTTGGAGAGTGAAGCGCCACAGGTGAAATATTTTGTCAAATGTAAATAACCTAAACTTTTGTGTGAATAAATACATAAAAATGTTTAAATGGATGATTTTGTAAAAATAAAATTTGTATGAACAAAAAAGAAATTATTTTCTTCTTTGCTGAAATACTAACATTTTGATCTTTCTGAGGCAATTTTAAGAAACAGAAAATCTAAAAAAAGGCTAAAAGCTAAAACGAAAAATTTCAGGCTAAAAGCTAAATAAGAAGGATTGATTTAACCTTAAAAATGCTAAACTGGCAACACTGATGTAGAGTTTCTTCCTTAAAAACTTCTTTTATTAATTCCCTTCAAAAGGTTTGATCTCCTGTATATTCAAAATTCTGCTAATTGTATTTTAAAAATGTAACAATAATTAACATTACTCATACGCTCTATATATTTCTTCTTTAGTTAGAGTAGTAGAAAAACTTTAATAACTATCCAGCAAGAAAATTAAGGAAAAAAATTTAAAATCACAACAACTAATAACCTGTACCACTTCAAATTCGAATGAAAAACCTTTGAATTTAACATTAGCGTGTCATTGGTGAGATGTTATTAATTTTTTTGACAATTTAAATGTTATTTTTAATTATGTGGTATCATTACTTATATTATCTTTGATTTAAAATGTGAAGAAAAACGATTTCTACAAAGTGAAGAAAATCCAAACTCAAAAGATGAATTTCTTACGATTGTTATTAAAACAATTAACAAAAAACAAAAAGAAAAATGTAATTAAAATCTTAGATAATTTAAAATTAATTATTTTTTTATACATATCCAAGGAGGATACTTGTTTCTTAGACTTTTATTGCTTTTCTAAACAAATGTTTAAGAAGTGTTAAAAATCAAGAAAAATTGGGTTAAAGAAGTAATTTATTACGGTATTAAACGTAATAAATTACGGTATTAAAAATAACTACTAGAAGAGTTGAAAATATTCAGTGGATACTTTTGATGTAATTTAGATGTCGTTTGTAAAGAATTACTTTCATTATTTTTTGCTGCACACATAAAAAGAATTTTTTTGGAAATGGCTTATGTTAAGAAATATAATATTCAGACTGTTAAAAAATTATTAATTAAAATATTGTTTAATATTTTTGAATGAAAAATCATAATTATAATAAAAATACAGTTCCCATATTAATTTTGTTTATTTACGTAACTAAATTGAACATTAGTTTGAAATCGTATTAATCACAACCAAATTTAGTAATGTGTATTAAATCAGTAATAATTATTGATTCATGCACCTAGAAGTGAGTTTTTATTATTAATTTTCAAATTAAAAATATTCTTTCGTTCATGGTTGTTAACTGTTAATTAGGTGTACAATAATAATTCGATTGTAGGAAATGAAATTTTACTTTAAAAACCCTATTAAATTTTACACTCGAAAATAAAGTTAAGCGTATCGATATTTTATCATAAATAATAAATCAAAGATATTTCTTAAACAAAAATGATTGGTAAAAAAGTTTCAACAAACGAACATAAAACATAAAAGTAATTAAAAAATAAAAATAATTAAAAATAATTTTTTTTTTCCGCAAAAATAAATGAATAAAAGCTCAAATATAAAAAATAAATGTGCTGAAGTAAAAGAAGAAAGTAAACTATTAATTTCTTATTTCTAATTCAAATATTTCGTTGATTCGCTATCGATAAATTTAATCTACCAATATTTTTATTGGACCATCTGTCATTTGGCTTTAATGAAAAAATTAATGATTTTTTGCTTTCCCGAAAAGTTGTTCTCAAATTAATAGAACGTTTCCTTAATGCATCGACAATTTGTAAAAATTAAAGAAAGTATAAGCTACGTCTCTTCAACATTTATGAGCAATCATACATTATATATACTAAATGATAAAAATGTACTCATATAATCTATAAAAAATTTTTCACACGTAACTTTCGCGATTTTTGTTCGTATTAAATTAAACATTTGACCATCAGTATCGTCTTAAATATTTTTTTATATCAGAGATGTAATTCTGGAACCCTGTGGACCCGTCCCCGTAACTTTTACATAGTCCAAAGTCAAAATGTAAACTTGCCTACACCTCTACCATAACTATATGAAATGTGATTAAATTCAGTTCAGCTGTTCGAAAGCTGCAGATTTATTTCCATTAAATTTTTTTAATCGGACACTGTGCTGATGTCTAATTTTAGAGTACAAAAAGGAATTAGCGTTTCTTTTACTACCATACTTGTTACCATCGACCGAGAACAGATCCAGAGCTCAACACTCTGCTAAAATGACCAAAATTGAAGTTCAATAGCAATTAATTTTACATTTTGAAGTAAGTTCCAAAAATGTGTTAGAATCTTTTTAATATTTAATAACTTGTTTTTTTTTAATTTTGACATTAGAACAAACTGATATTGTAGAAAGAAATTCTGTTCAGCTGCAGCCAAAGACAGTATTTGTTGGTCCATTTATCAATTTGAAGGCTAACGTCACATTCTTTGATAAAATTTACAATTTGATGTTGAATATTTAAGACTAACTAAAATGATTTAGCATTTTATACAAAAATATATATTTTTTTAAAATTTCAACATAACCATATTATATTATTTTAGCGAGTCGATTGATTCTAGTGAGAGTGGTGTTGTCGTCACACTTATATATCGCAGAAATGTTCTTGATGCATTAATTGTGTCAGATTTGCCACAGGAGCGATATGTTTATAAAAATGTTAAAGATAACTTTTAAAAATTTTTCTATATTTATAGTTTTATCAACGCATTTCGCATTCGATTTTGTTAACATAACCTTTATAAGGCATCAGCTTCCTATACAAAGGTGTAGGTCGAGGACTATCCTTAAAGGAGACTCCTGTAGGCTCATTGCCGTAATAGGTGTTGGCTCTCTGAAATTTTCCGTGGCCAAATAAATCCCCTGCATGTTTGAAATCCAACAAACAACCGCATTTCGCTTACAAATGAAGGTCTCCCTGTTCCAAGTAGTGGAAATTGTTCCATTAGATCAACCAGTTTTTAAAATTGGACATATGTTGTTTTTTTTAAATTAAAAATTAATTTAGATCATTAAATATTATCCAGTTTTCTGAAAATGTGTATACTTACCACTTTTTATACTTTGAATTCATGTTTTTATATTTTTATTTTTTATTTAGTTATAGAATTAAAGCTTCACGATTAAAATTGACCGATTGTCTGTGTTTGACATTAATAACATTTGTAAATGCGCTAAAAAAAAACCCAAAAAGTGTAAAAAAACTTCAGTTCTTACGTTTTTACTCATAAAAACCCGACACATGCCTTACAAAAACGAAAAATAATTTTTTGCACTCATTTCAACACAAATTTGGAGTGACATGGATTATATAAATAGGCCATTAAAGTCAACTATTGTCCTAAAATATATGGTGATAATAAACAAAATTATCAGTAGCTATTAATTAATTGTAGTACAGTAAGTGTAACCGAACAATTTCGATTGGCAAAAAATTCGGCTGCCACAGTGAATCTATTTTCTCTATGTGAGTATTAAATTAATTTATGTTTTTTTTTTAATAAACTTTTTCTAGTTATTTATAAAAATTTCAAGAATAATGTAGCTCGAATTTTTAATGTCTTCCTTTTTCAATATTCTTATAATTAATTTATGAAAATGTTATAAAAAAAATATCTCCATATATATTATAATTCTATTTACAAGCTTTTTTAATTATTCGTGTAAATAGTTCTTGTCATATGTAAGTACGTTCCGCTGTCATAAAGTATTTAACGCAACTCAACATTTCGCTATATATTTTTGCGAAATTACTTTTAAAATTCTTCTTATCTTAACAATTTTTCTTGACAAAAATTCTAGGAATTTCTTTTTTCTTTTAATTTTTTTTTTTTTTTTTTTTTTTTTGTGTCATCCTTATAAGATGTGTAATAGTATTGCTAATATTTGTTAATCAACACCCTTTATAAAGTATCACATATTTAATATATATTTTGTTAAACAGGGAAACCTTAAACATTATTAAGACATATTTATAAACAAATTCTTCAAACTCAAACATTATGTTGTCAAATATTTAAAAATATATTTACAATACACGTACGTGATATTGGCAGAAAAAAAAGAAAACAATATCATATACACATATTTACAAATAAGTCTGTATATTCATATAAATTTAATAGAGCACATAACAAACAACTTAACAAACATATCTAAAAAGAAAAGAAAAACAAGAAAAAACAAGTAAGAAAATTATATTCGGCTTGGCCGAAACTGTTATACCCACCATATGCAATATTCTATTAATTTAAAATTTCAACTTATATGGGAGGTGGGTGAATCATGGCCATTTTTGTTTATCGAGTTCACATCAATCCTGGAACTATCTTCACAAAATTTCGTTGTATGAACTTTCTTAAACCAAAAATGATTGGTGAAAAAAGTTTCAAAAAACGAGCATAAAACATATATAAAATTGATTAAAAATAAAAATAATTAAAAATAATTTTTTTGCAAAATTAAATGAGTAAAAGTTCAAATATAAAAAATAAATGTGCTGAAATAAAAGAAGAAAGTAAACTATTAATTTCACAGTTATAATTCAAATATTTCGTTGATGCGCTATTGATAAATTTAATTTACCAATATTTTTATTAGACCATCTGTCATTGGGCTTTAATGAAAAAAAACTATTGATTTTTTGCTTTCCCGAAAAGTTGTTCTCAAATTCACAGAATTTTTCCTTAATGCATGGACAATTTGTAAAAATTAAAGAAAGTATAAGCTACGTCTCTTCAACATTTATGGGCAATCATACATTATATATACTAAATGATAAAAATGTACTCGTATAATCTGTAAAAAATTTTTCACACGTAACTTACGCGATTTCTGTTCGTATCTAACTAAACATTTGACCATCAAGATCGTCTTAAATATTTTTTTATATCAGAGGTGTAGTTTTGGAACCCTGTGGATCGGCCCCCGTGACTTCTACATAGTCCAAAGTCAAAACGTAGACTTGCCTACATCTCTACCATAACTGTGTGAAATGTAATTAAATTCGGATCAGCTGTTCGAAAGCTGCAGATTTATTTCCATTTAATTTTTTTGATCGGACACTGTGCTGATGTTTAATTTTAGAGTACAAAAATGAATTAGCGTTTCTTTTACTACCATACTTGTTTCCAATTAACATTTAGTTCATAACTTTTTTGTTTATGAACCCATTTTGCCCATTTTCCTTACCAAACAAACCTTATAGAAGAAAAATAATTGATCCAAATTTCATCCCCTTAGATGGTCTACCACGAGCCCTATCCTAGTTTCATCAGACAGACGGACGGATATAGCTAGATCGACTAAGAATCTTACCAGAACCCAGAATATGTATATTTTAAATGATATCTTTGACATGTTACATGCGGAATGATAAACCCAATATTTTTTGATGAAATGTAGATACTTTGTAAACTTTATTCAAATATAATCTTTATTTCTTTACCTAAAAGTTAATGTTAGAAAAAGTTTAATACGTTTTATATATATGTTTAAAAGAAAATATATATGAATATAATTGAGTTTTTCTCAAATACAATGTAGACATGAAATTCTATGTATGAGCTGTAAATATTGATAAATACCCTAGACCTAATATTCGATGTAAAAGATTACGAAAGACATGTTAACAGCCAAATGGTATTGACGAATATCTGACAGGGTATTAAAAGAAAATTAAATTTAACATTAAACAGTTTTTTTTTCTCAATAATTCAACAAAGTAGCAATAGTACAGTAAGTTTTATTGTAAGATAAACGTTTTAAAATATTTGTAGCTTCAGGTATTATTATGAAACCTTTCAAATTTTATATATAATATATCGGTTTTAATTTAAATTTATTAAATTTGCTATAAAATTTTTGTAAAATCACCAAATATAATATAAATTGGTCTTAACATATATTAAAAAAATAAATATTTTTCACTTTTGTAAGTCCAAACGACCATAAATTCTTTAAATTTTGCCAAGAAATTTATTTTAGTTACCATTTTGATTTCTTTTAAATCATTTTTATCTTTAAGAAATTAAAATATTTAGCAGAATTATATATAAATTTAACAATATGTAAAAATTTCAATAAATAATATCAATCATACGTACTGTGATCTGTTTAAAAGAGTTTTCGAAAAAACTTTATTTTATTTTTATTTATTTATTTAATAGCCAATGAAATTACAATTTCTTATAGGCTAGCATATATATTATTCTTAAAGCTATTTACAATAAAATATTTTCATAATCATTCAATAACAAAAACTTATTATTTAACTAAGTTAAAAATACTCCTCTTAATGAGGATTGGATTTAATGAGAAATCAATATACGAATAGAAACTGTTGAATTGATTGCATATACGTCTCATGGGATCAAAGTTGGCATAATTGGTTCGAAAATATTTTATTTTTAAAGGAGTATAATTTCTAGTTGAACGATTTGGAATTACGAATTCGATCTTACGAAGCGGGAACTCAGAATTAATTGAACCGTTATATTTCAAAGAAATTTTTGGAATAATTTAATAGTAAGTAAAAATTCAATTTAATTATCAAAATTATTATTGAAAAAATTTTTAAATTTGCACCTCTCAATAGAGATAATCAATAACTGTAAAAACTCACAAACAATGATTTGTTTTTTCAATTAAACACTTTCAAAATTCTAATTAAAACAAGTAGAAGTGTTATATTCGGCTGGTCCGAATCTTTTATACAATTCACAAAATCTATATTTCATAAATATATAAATATATAAGAATTATCTGTTATCAAAATTTTTGTTTTAATCTGGAAATATACTTAATATTTGTAAATTAGTGTTAAATATGACATTGGAAATTTGAAACTTAAGGAGTTCCTAAAAACCACTTGGGCACATGACATAGGAAGATCTCTCGAACCATCTGTTTTGAACAGCTGAATAAAGAAGAGATATGGAAAATTGTAATTTCCTTTTCAGTTTTCTATCCACGTTTTTTTTTTTCGAAAAAAGATATCATAAAATTAGATATTTTAAACTTGAATTAATTATTTTAAAATCTTCAGAACTTTTAAGAATTTTTAACTTTGGGGCTCTAAGACACAGTCCCACCAAACATGATATGGCATCGTATTATCTACATTTAAAAACCTAAAACACAATTACAGTTAAGCAATAATATAAAAAAAACACATACAAAAATTTACTTTTAAAGCTTATTTTTTCACAAAAAATATATTCATATTAAAACAAAATTCTACGAGAAAACGAACTTTCGCTAAACTATTTATATCCATAGAAATTTTGTTGAAAACCAATCATGTGTACTCCTAATATATACGAACAGTACAAAAATCAATTAACTACAGTGTCATAAATTGATTTTTATACTATAATATATTTAAAATTCAACAATGTTGATAGAGAGAAAAATTTTTATTTTTTTTTTTTTTAGACAAATTAAAGTGAAACGATTTTTTGAATGCAGAATTTCAAAATGCCATGTGGCAAGTTTTCAAAGCTTGGAATTTTAAAGTATCCTTATGGGTTCGAATAGAAATATAATTTTTATTTAATAAATTTCAAAGTAATATTTTTAATTAATTAAAAATAGATTCGTCAGATACATTTAAAAATTTTAATTTTTGTTTGAAGATAAATTATAAAACAATTTTTCGAAATCTTGGCCAAGAATCGAACTCAGGCCCTAAAGTCTTTCAGTAATAAACCCAAACGGTATTCCACATCGTTATATTGAAATCTACTATCTTTATTGCTTATATAAAAAGCTTAAAATGCAAATCAAATCTAAATAATATGTTTTATGAAAAACACAAAAAACCTGCCTAGAAATTCTCGTCAAATTATTTATTTATTTATTTATATTTTTTTTTTAATAATTAAAATATTTATATTTTTTTTAAATTTTATACAGGAATTTATAACGTCAAAATTAACGCTAATTAATGGAAGATAGCAACAATTGCACAAAAACAAAAATAAAGTCAATTAATTAATGTCTTTTATAAATGCAATCTGAAAACTGTAACAACGAAAAATAATAATCAGCGGTTTAACCGAGGTTACCTTGTATAGATTTGCATTAATTCTGACGTTTATCTTGATAAAAATCTGTCTAAGATAATTGCTCCTCTAGACTACTTAATCTCACAACTTTGCATTAGAAAAATATGTATATATTGTACATGAAATAGAAAATATTATTAAATTTGGACAAAGGAAATTGGAAAAATTTTTGAGGCTGTTCAAGAAAATCGTTTATAACTCTGCCATTCCTAAGGGGATTTCGCTGAATTTCAATACCAAGATTTTCGATACTATATGCCATATATGTGTTGAAAGTGAAATGTATTTATTGGACTATGGGATTCAAAAAATCCATTTCAACATACAGACTGACAGACATCCAGAGAGACAGACATATATTCTAAAAAGTTGTTTTTAATCACAGCAATCATGAATACTAGTATTTTTCAATTTTAGGCCCTGGATATATACTTAGAGACTTTCGTATAAAATGATAAACTTATATTTATTTACATTTTACATTTTATGTAAATGGTATTAAAATAATTTTAAAAAACTTTAAACAACGTATTGTTTGAATAAATCAAGATGTTGAATTAAAAAATCTATACTTTAATTATATAAATATAATTATATAAAAAAATAAAGCAAAAAGTTAATTGAACAAATTATTTCATTTTTTACTACTTCGACCACTTTATTTTACATTTCATTTTCACATGTATGACAAAAACATAATTGACATTCAATTATAATTTAACATTTTTGGAGCTACTTTTATTTTGAATGTTATTGATTTGTTCGCCAACTTCCACCATGCATTCAAGCAAAGTAGAAAATTCTTGGTATCATATACATTTTTGCTGAAAAAGTTCGAGAATATTGATCAAAATCTGGTATAAAAAAAATAAGATGAATTAAGGCGATGAAAGTGGCGGTGGAGGAAAAATATAAATGGTAAACTTATCATTATAGTTGGTCTTCATGGGCAAAATATTGGCGATTCTCACTGATTGTGGAAAGCATGAAACCAGATATGAAAAAAAGACGAGAAGGTAGGAAAAATGTTAAGAATGAACTTGCAATTAGAGGGCTCAGCTCTTGGCATACAACACCCAACAAGAGTCGGGTAATACAAACAATTTTAATGACAAATCGGATTAGCATTTATCTTTTAATAACTAGGACACCTGAGAAATGAAACTCTTAACAATAAATGTGACATACAATTTAATATATATTTGTATAAAAGTCTGTCTAAGATATTGTTACTGCTATAAATAAAGGATAGTTATTGCACCTTAGTCCCTTTATGATCATTATATTATTAAAATCAGTTTACACTTTTGTTTCATTTGAATTTATTTAAACAGACGTCAATTTTCGTTTTCATATTTTTTTAATATTTTATTTTTTGTTTTCTTTTCTTAACTTTTACAACCAATTAACAAAATGATTGAATCAATTAATAATTTTAATTAATTTTACTATAAATATAAACGAAAGTTTTAATTGAAAAAAATTTGGGAAATAATTTTTTCTGCAAAGGCTTTGAGAAATTTAAATGTATTTAATTTATAATGACTAAACTGAGCGTATAAAAATCTGCTATTAGACCTTATTTTGTACCATACAAAAGGTTAAGCACGTCTACATTCAGCATAAATAGTATGTGTATGGGTAAAAATTTGGAAACCATTTTCGACATTTCGTATAATGAAATTTGAAACTCTAAAATTATTCATTTATTAATTTACGTGCACAATAATTCAATCAAAAACATGCATTATGAAATAATATTTTTTATGAAGACAAATTTATCAAAAAGGGTTATATGCGTCAAATTCAATTTGGATCTTATCCTAATTTAAACCGGCAGACAAACGTACAGGTGTTCAGACAAAACTAAGTTCTCTAAAAATTTTTTACAGGGACACAATGTTTATAATTAGGCCAGTATTTTGTTACAAACAGAATGACAAATACAGAATGATATTTTTGAATGTTAGGTATACAAATATTTTAAAATGTAAGCTAAAGAATCACGTATACTTTTCATTAATATATACTAAAAATATTTAAACATATAAGTATTTATTATAATATTTAATGTGCTAATGTACTTAGATATTAGAGGTATAAAATATACAAATTTGTATACATAAGTATTTAGTAAAAACAGCGACTAATAAACTTATCTATGTAACAATAAATTGAAATATAATAAGTCATTTAGTATGTCAAATAGAAAATTTATACTTCAAAGTATGTAAAATATAATATGTACATAATTATTTACATATACGTAATATACAGTGGCGGATAAAACTAAAGTACTGATTAGTATTTACTAAAATATAGGTGAATAACGATGGAAAAATCGCTGTGATTTCAATTCTTTTTGTTAATTTATTGTCACTAGAACTCAAATTTTTTAAGACAAAGAAAAAATAAGTTGTGTTATTAATTTAAACTAAAAAACTTTTCAAATAAATATGAAATATACATTTTTTTATGAGAGGCAAGACTAAAGCACATTTTCGATTTCTTCACTAGTATTTAGAAGTTTTAATAGCTTTGCCGGTCATTATATCGAACCAATTCATAAAGTAAATAGAACAATAAAATATTTTATATCTAATCATGCTTTAAAGGATGTCCTATTATTTGTCACTTAATAATAATTGTTTTAATCAAATGAAAAATATTTTTATTCATATTTTTTTACTTTAATTTAATTTAATTTAATTTAATTTAATTTTTTATTTGGTTTATATAAAACTTAAAAGTTTTATATAAAGACCAATAGTTGGACTATATAGATTTTGATGTGCTAAACATGAACCTACTTCAGTTTTTTTGATTGAGTCTGAATTTCTTTTTTATGGGCGTGAATTTCTTTTTATGGGCCCATAATAAGGCCATTACACGATTATAATTCACCATAACTCAAGAACGGTACTCAAGCCTTTCAAACATAATTTTTTATATGCCCAATATTTTTGGTGTTATTTATAAAGCAGTTTCCGAAAAAATTCTTTATTTTTTAAAAGTAAGGATTTTCTTTTAAGTTCTTTTAAAAAGTTTCTGTTTTTTATCTTAAGTATAAAGCTGGTAGTGTTTTACAGTTAAGTAAGAATACTAAGGTTGAAATAATGTTCGTTCGAATAATTCGAACAATTTGATGAGAATAATTGTTCGAAGAATTTAAAAACAGCATTGTTATTCTGAATTTAAAAATAGCATTTTTATTCTGAAAACAAAAGACGATATTAATGATTGCCTTTCAATAGCATCAAATATGTGGAACAGATAACATTTTCACTTCAAATAAATTTTTTTTAATAATGAAAATTTGTATATTTTTTATAATTTATATAAAGAAATTTATAACGAGACAAACGTCAAAATTAATGTGAATTTATGGAAGGTGGCAACAGTTAGACAAAAACAAAAATAAAGCCAATTAACTAATGTTTTTCATAAATGCAGTCTGAAAACTGTAACAACGAAAAATAATAATCATCGATTTAACTGAGGTTGTATAGATTTGCACTAATTTTGACGTTTGTCTTGATAAAAATTTTTCTAAGGTAGACACTATCTAACGGTTTATAATCTGGAATACTTCCCCTAGACTACTCAATCTCAAAACTTTTCAATAGAAAATATGTATATATTATTGTACGTGAAATAGGAAATATTATTAAATTTAGGAAAAGGATATTGGAAAAAATTTTGTGGCTGTTCTAGAAAATCGTTTATAACTTTGCCATTCATAAGGGGATTTCGCTTAGGAATATGTGTTGAAAGAGAAATTTATTTATTAGACTATAGGCTTCAAAAAATCCATTTGAATATGCAGACGGAAAGACATCCAGACAGACAGACATATATTCTCAAAAGTTATTTTTAATCATAACAATCACGAATATTTTTCAATTTTAGGCCCTGGATATATACTTACAGACTTTCGTATAAAATGACAAACTTATATATTTTACATTTTATGTTAATGGTATAAAAATGATTTCAAAAAATTTAAACAACGTGTTGTTTGAATGAATCAAAATGTTAAATTAAAAAAATCTGTACTTTAATTATATAAATCAAGTAGAATAAAGCAAAAATATAATTGAACAAATAAAGTTGGTATTGTTACAATAAAATAAGCCATGTTCCTTCAAAATTGAGAATACTAAGGTTAGGATAATGTTCGTTCGAATAATTCGAACAATTTTTTTTTTATTTATTATTATTGACTTTATTGAAACCTTTATAAAGTAATTACATTGTTATGAGAATTTACTTAAAAGTATTACAACAATTAAAATCTATTAAATAAATTAAATAAGGAAACTACTAATATCACAGTGTTAAGGAAAAGTTGTCAAAAAAACCTTGTACATACTTAAAAGTTATAAGAAATTTTAAAAACAACCATCAATTATAACTCTTTAAGTAAAAAAGAGTCTTAGTGATTGTTTAGCAAATTTCTTATTATTTCATATGTAGACGTTCTGTATTTTTCATTAAATGACAGAGTCAGTTCCCTTGCAAATGAATTAAACATTTTATGCTTAAAGTTTCTATGCAGTACATCAGTAGAATATCTGGGGTGTAGGTTATGAATTATTTTCAGATTTTTATTTTGTATTATCTGCAATTTTCTTGTGTAAGTTTTAGCAGCTTTATTAAACCAGACTTGGCATCCGTAGGTCATAATTGGTCGCCACATTTAATTGCTTTATCACAAATATACTGTATGTGTTGTTTAAATGATAGTTTTTTATCTAAGATAATACCTAGATATTTGATACTATCCTGCAGAGGAATAAAAACTCACCTAGAATATAAATGTTTTGTAGGAATACGTTTCTGTGATCTATTATATGGAAGTATAATAGCTTGTGATTTACTAACATTAACTTTTATCTTCCATTTATCAAAGTATTTATTGGTAGATTTTAAACTATCTTCCATTTTTTTTTTGATTATTGCGTTTGACACGTTACCGCAGCAAATAAAAGCACTGTCGTCTTGATTCTTGCGAATAGTAAAATCGGAAATATATATTGAATAAAGAGTAGGTGAAAATACCGATCCTTGCGGCAAACCCGCAGGGATTTGCCTATCACTAGATAGCGTGTTATCTATAGATACAGCAAATGAGCGCTGATCTAAAAAACTCTTTATTATCTTTTGCAAATACGTTGGATAATTGAAGGAATTTAGTTTAAAAACCAGGCCTTCATGCCATATTGAATCGAAGGCTAATTCGAAAAATTTGATAAGAATAATTGTTCGAAGAATTTGAAAATAGCATTTTTGGAATGACAAATAATTCGAAAATTTTTAGGACGAATATTCGAATAGAACGAATAATTTTTTAATATTATACTTCTTTTAATATATCTATCACTTTGAAGCCACTTGATGTGGTCATTAAAGAATTGAGTAAATATTCGCAATATTAATTGAGTTTGAAGGTATTATAATCTTAAAAAAAAAAAAAAAAAACTAAAAAAGTAAGCAATTCTTTTTCTTAAGAATTAGTCGCACATATAAAACATCGTGTTCATGAAAAACTTTTAAAAGTTTGAAATACTCTTATATTATATTTAAACTCTGACACATACCCAACTAGCTCCAAACACTTAAAGTATAACTCCAAAACAAAACCAAAGAGTTTGGAAATGTGATATTTGGAAGATTATTCGGCAGAACCTATGAAGATAGAGAAATCTTTTGTAGCATCTATATATCTATAGTGATTTGCTGTCGGAGCTGAGCACAACAATTGAAAGTGTAAAAAAAAATATTTTTCACAATTAAATTTAAAAAAAACTAAAGATTGCTCTTTAATTCAAGTCATTTCAATGATATTCTTTTTTTTAATATTTTAAGCAATTTCCTTAAATATACATATATATTTATTTCCTTCTTCAGAAAAAAAAAAAAAATATTTGAACTAGATGGAATTTGACCTGCCAAACACGAATCTGCTTTTAATTTTTTTCCATCAGGTTTGTGGGTATTTTACCATAACTGGAGAATATGTTATCCGGTTTAGACAATTGAAACACCAAAATATGCAAACAATTTTTAAGTCACTTTAGCATTATTATTTTTATCTTCCCAACAGTTTCAAAAATTTGTGTCGAAAACAAAAACATTTTTCATGCAAAATTAAAAAAGCTTTTTTCTGAAAATTTATTTTAAGCAATGAAACTAGCAAAAATGTGCTGTTTTCAATCCTTTATTATAAAGCTGGTGATATTGTGAATAAAATAAGTCATATATTGTAAAAATTGATGCACGAATCTTGATTTTATACACAATTGAGTGAAATTGTTCGAATAATTTAAAATTGTCTATTTTCGGATAACTAATAAACCGAATAACCGATTAACCGAAATTTAGTATTTTGGAGTTATAAATTTATAATTTTTTTTTTATTTTTAATGTAAATTTACGTCAACCACGTCTTTTTCTAAATGTCTGTTATAAATAAATAAAAATAAATAAAAAAATGAAAGTAACTTTTAAGAAAGTACCTTTTTATTTGCTACTAAAGTATAAATAAGCATACATTTTCTTCTGCTTAAGAAGTAATACAAGCAACATCAAAAGATATTAAAAACAAGTAAGAAATAGTCATTCAAGCCCGACCATATGATACCCCACACCATTGTTCAGGGTCTTATATTTCGTGGAGGGGTTTTATATTAGACATGTGGTAAATTGTGGACCAATACTTTTACTAAGTGTAAAATATAATATATATATATAAATATATATAAATATGAATATTACGTTAATACTAACATTTATATGAATTTATGCACTTTGGGGTAATTCCCGAAAGTGGGAATCACCCCACTATATGGGAGCTATAGTAAATTATGAAGCGATCCTCATAAAATTTGTCACTATTATTTCTACTTATATAAAACTTATTTGTGTCGAATATAAACCTGATACTAACATTTGTATGTGATTCATGCACGTTAAAGTGATTTTGGAAGAGGGTAGTGTATGGGAGCTATGGCCAATGATGAACCGATGTTCATGAAATTTGGCACAAAGATCGAAACTTATACAAAACTTCCTCACACCGAATTTCAATATTTCTATATTTAATGCATTTATGATCGTTAAACTCCGCGAGTACATTTGTATGGGGGCTAGGTGAAATAATGGACCGATCATAACCAATTTCAATAGGCTTCGTCCTTGTATCTTCAAAATTTCGACCTGTACTTTTGTGCACAAGGTTTACATGGACAGCCAGCCAACAGTCCAGCCAGTCAGACGGATGGACGGACATCTTTAGATCGACTCAAACAATTTTCAAGATACAAATGAATAAAAAAAAATTATATACTTGAGTAACCTCCTCTACAAATGCATCAAATTTTATCCAAATCGGAAAACAAGGGTAAATATTTTTTCATTTAAAATGGAATTACTCTATAATGTAATCGTTAGAACTAGAGAGAACAATATATTTTAAATACAAAATTGATCTTATGTTAGTATTTAATAACCACTATTATTTGAGTTTAAATAAAAAATTGCCGACTGTTGGTACATGAGAAAATTAGAGGCACTTACCCTTAAAATTGTAATTTTCATTAACAAAATGTACATGAACAAAAAATCTTTCTCATGCAAAAAATAAAGTCAGTATTAATTGAAGCTGAGACCATACAATTAATCAAATAATATTCCATTACTCGGTTATTAACCGATCAGCTTTTAACTTCGAATAGTTATTTGTCAAATTTACCGAATAATATGAAAACTCGAATAATTGAATACCCTAATGTGTATCAGTTAAAACATGCTGTGTGTTTGTAGGTAAATGTCAGCAGGTGTTCAAAGAAAAATTTCCTCAATGTTGCTTGTCAGTATGTCTAGGTTGTAGAAAAAGACAAAATAACAAATATGAGTTCAGCAAAAATTTATTAAAGTCTGTTAACTTTTATTAACAGTCTAAGATAAAAATTTGAATGCAAACTTTAATTTAATAAAAACTAAAAATTCCTTAGCTTTTTCAAAGCAAATTAAGCTCTAGAAGCTCCAGGAATTCCATATCCTGAAAAGTTATTTAGAATATTTTCCGTAAACCTTTATCACCGACTGTTTAAATACTTAGAATATTTATATGTTGAAATACTATACAATCATATTTACAAATGCCAACATTATTCATGGACAATAACATATGAATGAAACATAACGATTCTTTTTCTAAATGACTAGATTTTATGTGAATTTGTCTTGTTATTTATGTTTCCTCTAATGGGGTGAAAAGTTGAAAAAGGGAGATAGATGTTAAAAATAGATCTATAAATGTATAAAGGTGAATGAATATGTACACAGAAAGTGGGTCCTGTTTATTACTTACACAAATTCACATATATTTACACATACTTGTGTGTAAGTATTTAATACCAATATTAAATAAGTACAAATTTAATAGCATATTTGGGTGTATATTTTTCTTGTTAGTATTTTTTATTTGTTTTGTGGTTGAATGTAAATTTTTGTTCGTATGTATTTGTATTTTAGGAGCAGGTACGATTATTTACGTATTTAGCTGCCAATTAACATTGGAATTTTTATTAGTTTACGTGTATAAAACATGTTAATCATTGTAATTGGTCTTTAATTTTAATTTGTGACTGACTTATATACATAGTATGTATGTACTAACTAAATAATAAATATTTATATAGAAAATAAATACACGCATAAAATGATATAATAAATGAACAAATACAAATACCAATAAACAAACCTAAATACACATGAAATATTAACACATTTTTATTATTTTTTTTTTTAATACAGTTAAACGCGGTTATAACGAATACCGTTTGTAACGAACAATGACTATAGCGAACATCTTTTTTTCAGTCCCATTGTTTTTACTGAAATTTTCAACACAAGAAGGATATTTCATACAAAAAACTAAGTTTATAACAAAATTCCAAAAATATTGGTTTTAGCTACAAAAAAGGATGTTTCAAAAATTTAAAAACTAACAAAAGTTACTTTTATTAATTTCAATTTAAATTATTGGACAAATAGAAATAATTTTCATTAATTTCAATTTCAATTATTGAAAAAATAAAATAAAAGATAAATTTTATATTTATATTTGTTGACCTTTTTAACATAACGCAGGCGCATTTATTGAAAACATCACACAGAAAAAAGTTATCAATCACAAAATAATCCATTCAATTAAAAATTGTTTAAATTTGCAACTCTCAAAAAAATTAATAATAACTGTAAGAAATTAAAAAAAGGAAAACTTTTCCAATTAAAAATTAATTAATTCAATCAAGTAGATGATTGAATGAATTAAAAATTTAAATGAAAAAATTGCACTTAAATTTTATTTTTACAATTTATTTTTCCTCGAATATGTTATTTAAATTTTGATGTAAAATTAAACAACTGTGTTTATTGAATAATATAAGGTAATAATTTTTCAATACAAAAAAAAAAAATAAAACTGAAATTATAAGAGGATAAAAAATTAGATATTAAAAGATAGCTATTCCTCAAAGAGAAAGGTCCCAATACATGCCAATTTTAAAACGTCGGTAATAAATGTAAACATTGAATTAAAATAAAAATATAATAAATCTCAATTAATCAACCACTTGTTAAATGACTAAAGAATACGAAAAAATTTTCGTGTTGTACTGTGAAATTAATAATACATATTTAAAAATCATAAATACAACCAAGTAACCATACATTTTAGGTCAATAATGTAGATCATTATAGAAATGTAAGATATCTATTTGTATATAAATAACACTAACAGTTATTGAAAAAAAAAAAACTTAAGATTAGGGAACCAGAATTTGACTTAAAGGTTAAATATAAAACAATAATTTTTATCATGAAAGTCATTTTATATAAATTATGTGTCATATAAAATCCATCATATTTTATTGAGAATAATTTTAATGATAATGCCAATTAAAAAAAATTATAATAAACTTATAACCCAGCAAAATTTGTTACATAATATAATATAAGAATAGAAATGTTTAAGAACAAATTAGTATTTAATTCGTTAAAGTTTGAATAAGTAATGATACTATTTTTTCAAACATTGTAAAAAAAATCGAATATTATCGCAATGAAGAATGACCCGAATTTTGTAGTTATCTTTGCTTACTTCTTAGAAGGCTTTTGGAAAACAAATGACTGCATACTATTCAGAACTAACAGTACTTTACCACAAATTCCTCAAACACACATTAGCAAAGTGTCCGGTTGTCAAAAGAAATAACCTACCGCTCATTTTGGTAATAAAACTATTTCTTCTAAACTACTGGTCAGATCGAATTGAAATGTATGAGAGAGTTGTAAATGAGGATCTAAGCTTTCAGAGAAGTTATTACCTTGTAATAATACCAGCTACAGCTACAGGTGTCAAAGTTGAGCACCTCGAGTATGGAAAAGTTTAAAAAATCATAACTTCTATAAATCAAGTTCGATTTTAATGATTTTTATATTTCTATAAAGTGCTTGGTGGACTAAAGAAAAAATAATTTGCTCAACTAAGTTATCCCTTACAGTTAAAAATATTCTTTGACTTCTAATATATTCCGAAATAATACACTGAAAAAATATTACAAATTATTTTTCAATAAAATTATTAATTAATTTTATATTGAAATGTAATTATATTAATAATTAAAATAATTAACTTTCTAATTGGCTTACAATTTTTTGACAAAAATCGAGAGCTCTTAAAAAAATATTAAGAAAAAAGAAAATTTGTCAACAAAAAAATATAGAAATAAAATAACTTTAAGTCAACTTCCAACCATTTTCAACATTTTAAGTAGCGATACGAAGCGAGTTTCTATCTACTATCACTATTTGTAATTCCATTTAAATCCTACCAGCCATTTCATTTCATTTTTGAATCGCACACTGTGAGTCATTATACCAAGGGTTAGATTAAATTTCAAAATCTATTCTTGTTTCAAAGCAAAGGCACTCAGATAGGATAATAAGATAATCTTTATTGAAACATCCCACAGAAGTGAAGGCTTTTATGATAACTTTTCGGGAATAAAATATAACTATATTATATATTAAAATGTGTACAGAAAAAACTCTTATCGAAACATTACACACATTCAATATACATTACACATACACTACATATATAGGTATATTATTTTAAGGTACCCACATGTAAAGCTTCATTTTCAAAAGTTAATTAAAGATAGCCTTATATCTACGGTCGAAAATTCTGAAATCTCCAGGAGAAACGTGAGTACTCGGGCGGATTCTATATGTTCAAGCGTCACTGGTGCTACTTTTGATCTCATCTAAACCTGTGCCCCAGGTGAATCGAACACGATCGGCAATTTGGAAATAATTGATGTGCACCCTTCCATTTCCATTGAAGCCGTATAAGGTTCAATGAGGGGTGATGATCGACGTAGTATGACAAGGTGTGCTAACATTATTCTCAAAATGCGGCCTGCAGCAATCTCCACTCGAGGCCCAGAAGCCGCTACCAAAGAAATGCGAGCAAACCTTTTTTAAGCGAAAAAGATCAGGTAAGACGCAAGTGCCTGCGGTTGAAACCTTCAACGTCTTGACATCACCGTCTAAGCAACGGGTGGCCATCGGACAGATGGTTGCTACTAGAGGAGAAGATCTTGCTGGCGGAATCCTTCACGATCGAGAGAGGACAAAGAAGAAAAGGGGAGGAATGAAAGGATTTCTGGGTCAAAATTGATTCAGAATCCCTTTGCCTTCTACGCCTCATTAAATATGGAGTGAATCAGCTTCAGCTAATTCTAACCGCTGAGAAAAGCAATGAATCCAATGCAGGTGGTGCAGATTTCTGCATTATTTCCAAGCAGCGACGAATGATGACGCGTTTTATCCATGTAGCCTTAATCCAAGAAATCTGGCTACTTTTCCAGCTATAAGGTAATGGCGCCCTTTTTAACTTCAGTAACCGGAGTGTCTAAAAAATGGATGTAGGAAACTTTTGAATAAGGCGAAAAATTAAAACGATTCAAGAAACGAGTACAATTAACGCTTCAAACCTTTCAAAAATGAGACCAGAAGGGCGAAGAAGTGCAGAGAGTTTGAAAGTACCACGGATGCACCTGGGCTACGTAAGATACTCTTCCGGTTTGTACTTTTTGGGAAAGTAGTAGAAAGAAATCCTGGAATTATTTATAAGTCCATACTTTCCAGATCGTGGGGACTATATAAATGAGGAATCCAAATTATTAAACCTCCAAGCTTCTCCAACCCACAAAAGTGAACTAATAATCAACAAAGTAAATCAGCGTGGGCAGTATCATCTTTTGAACACTATAAATTACCTGGGCCGGATGGAATTTTACCGGCAATATTACAGAAATCTTTAACGGTCATTAAGCAATGGAACACTTTAAAATTTCTTGGACAATTTGTGGATTATAAAATTCCTGTGTAATTGAACAGAACTTCAGTTCGCAAATTAGTAAACTAACTGTTCATAAAAATTCTCTAATGCGTATTTTTTGTAAAATAAATACACTCCAATTTCGAGATTTTATACTGTGCTAATGGAAAACTGAATCTCCAAAAAAGTATGGCTCAAAAATGCTGCGAAAGATTGCAACAAGAAGCAGAACTCCAAAATATGTAATTTATGATTACCACGTGGGTAAACTTAAAAGTCTGTAAAAGATAAAATCAGTTTAAATTTATATTATATACATAATTTTAATTTGAATACATCGTTGCATATATTACAATATATTCTAAGTCAAACAAATGAGTTTTAAGTTATGGACATTTAAAGTTTTTGAGGGTGTGAGATACATAAATTTCGGCAATAACTTCTGATTGTAAACAAGTTTGTAATCGTAAATTGCCTTATTTTATCTGTTTGAAGATACCAAAATAGAGTTTGTAGATTATAATTAGGCAGTAGTCGAATAGAATATGTATTTTCAGTGCAACTACACACTTTATCAGCATTCGTGGTGTATTATCGTTGAAATCTAAACATGGCGCCCTCTTTACAATGGATGCAAATAGCAGCGCCAGGCGTTTCGGGGAAGTAAAAGAGAGGTTGAACCAAGCATCGTAAATGATGTTATAGATGTAGTTACAATAGTGTCGTAGGCCGACAACTAGCCAGAAGTACCAAAAAATGCACTAATTGGAATTAACACATTTTAGAATAGGGGTAATAATTTATTTTAGAGATTATAGTGTTAAGAGGAAATAAATCTATTTTTTTCCAAATTAAATATATTTTATTTTTTTTATTATATTTTTGTGTAATTATGATTGTGGAATAAAATAATCGACTCCGGAAACACCGATTGCTAGGGAATTGGGAGAAGTATCATTGGCATTTATTCCTAAAGCGGGAAAAAGAAAATAAACTACCGTAAAGGACTACCGCAAAGAACAATTAAGCTGCAATCGTTTTTGTTGAAAACTGGACAACTTTTGCAATACAATATTTTGGAATCACACCACATGTTTATAGGGTGACTTCAGAACCATTTTCTGAAAGCTTATGTCCTCTTCTACAGCATTCATGTATATTTAAATTTGATCCCATCAGTAATTTTGAAGATACACATTTTTTTACATATTTTTTGCTATTTTTAATGACTACCCTCGTATTATGTTATCCATAATGGTTATTGAGAAAAGAACTATCTGCATGTGAATTAGATAACTGTTAGAATCCTCTCTGTATTGTGATATAGAGATACAAAGCTTTCTTGCCCATTTAGAAGTGAATACAAAGCATTGATCATTTCAAAAATTTGAATGTGTGATTGTTTAAAATTATTTATTTATTTTTTTTTTTTTTTTTTTTTCTTTAGTTGTGTTGTGTATGAGAAAAAGCAGATTGCCACTCAGCCTCAATATCGGCCCAAAATAACAGTGCAGCGACACGAATTTTTCTCTCCCAGTGCGCACGACGCAGCGCACTAATTCATTGATGTCAACTTTTAACAAATGCAGTAAATTACGCCCTAAATTAAAGTAAATAAGTATGGTTATGCAAAGTCAAATATTTTATGAAAAGTTTAATTAGTTTTGGTTTTAATATCAAACTATTTAAATTTTATATAATTTCTAAAGTTTACTCTAAAAATACTTTTTTTACCATTTCCAATCTTGATGAAATTAAGCACATATAATCTATGCTCTATGCGTTTCATATGGCGTATTAACTTAAAACATATATCTAATTGTTCATATTATATGAATCCCTAAAGTTGAACACTTCGAGCCTTTTTCGTCAGAAATGAGATAAATTTTAACTTGAATAACTTTTGTGTGCATTATCAGATTTTAACAAACTTGGTGTCACTACAAGGGACTGAGATTTTACTTTATTATAAGTTATAACAACTAAAAATCTTCCTGTTGCAAGAACTTTTAAAATGAAAAAATATCCTTTATCCTTGGATATCCTAAAAAATAATCTTTAGTTTTTGTTATTTTTTATATTTAGAATTGATTTGTCATTATAATGTAAAAATTTCAAAATGGGATCTGTAACATTTTTTTCATTAGATATTAAGTTGTTTTTAGGCACATTGATATATGCTTTCAAATTTTAATATAATAGATTTTTTATTTATTAAAATATGTCGTATATATAGCACATTACTGATCACGAAAATGTAATTTGATATTATTTTAAAAGTTTGAGGAACACACAAAAAGACCTTTAACTCACTTTTTAAAGATTTTAAATGATTTTAAAGATAATTTACTCAAATTTGATTCATGGTGTTACAAAGGCAAAATCTACCTATACCCCTTACAACTTTGTCCCCGGAATAGTGGTTTAACATATATAAATTTTTGAACAATATCATATTTATGTAAATTTCAGCACACATAAGTTTTGCACAAGTGTAGATCGCTCCACTAAATTTCATGATCAGTCCATAATTGACCATGGCTTCCATACAATTCACATTCCCGAAAAATACCTAAACGTGCATAAATCTCACATAAAAGCCAATATCCAAATAAAATTTTACATAAATAATTTTAATATACGCATAAATTATTGTAATAAATTTCATAAGGATCGTTTCAGAATTGACCATAAGTTCCCGATAATCACATTAGTGCCCTTATGGGATATTATATTGTAGATCTTGACCAACACTGCTTATTTTTATCCCTTCCTTTTTATACTAAATTTAAAATAAAAGTATTAGAACACTTAAAAAGATATTAATTTGTTAGTAAAATTGTACTAACTACTATAGAAAACCTGATCCCACTGAGATTACATTTTGAAATTTTTACACTATAACGACAAAATAATTGTAGACATCATATTAAAAATAATAACGATTAAAAGACCAGGATATAATAGGATTAAAGATATATTTTTTTCATTTTAGAAGTCCTTGAGCCAGAAAGATGTGAAACATTTATGATTTCATAATAAAGAGGAATACCAGCTTTTTAAATTGAAATCAATTTTGTTAAAATCTGTTAATGCACATAAAAGTTATTTAAACTTAAACTTTGTTTATTTTTGATATAAATGCCTGAGGTGTTCCACTTTAGTGGCTCATAAATTATGAACCGTAAACAATATGGAACTGATTCATAAGCCATAAAATGTACAATTACTAATTTAATGTACACCCCATAATGCAATTATAAAGTGACCGCACATCTACAAAAAAAAACAACAATTGCTTATATTTTGTTAGTGAATACCCACCGCAAAAAATGTGAAAATGCTATGAAGAAAAAATACGTAAAAGGAGTAAATGAACGCGGTAAAAAATTTTTACATAGAAATACAAAAAACAATTTGACAGCTTTGCGCGGTACATGCATAAAAAAAATTATAAATCAGTTGGGCTTTCAAGGCCACTTTCTTATTACACTACCGTACACCCCAAATTTAAAGATATAAAATTTTTAAAATTAATTTTGCGTCGAAATTTTTTGGAATTATTGTATACTAATTATGACATTGTTGTTTTTCATTGTTTATTTAAACAAATAATGATTTTTAACATTATTATTAAAGTAAAGAGCTTTTAAATGTGCATACCATAATGAATGTGTGTGTAGGAAAAGAATATAAATTCTATTCCACAGTAATAGTGAGTATCGTAGTTATCTGTCAATTTTTGTATGAAAAAGAGCTAGTCGCTGTTATTCTGGGCCGATACTCAGATGGCCGATCATTGATCCAAAGAGATTAGTTCTTCAGCTCCCTATCGAAAAATTAAGAATTATAACAACCCAGCAAAAAAGAGAAAGCGCTGCAAAAAAATACCATTTAAAAACATCAAAAGTATATCTGAGGGCATATTTTGTACTTTTTTGGAAGTTATTTATAACTACTTCTAAAAAAGTAAAAAGAAATCTCTCTTCTTCGAAAGCAAAGTTAATTATTTCTATGAAAATTTCAATTTCACCAATTTAAAAGTATTTTTATTAACTTGAACATGTTTATTTAAAAATATTTTTATTTTTGTAAGAAGATCTTCAAATTAATAAAATCATAAAAAGACAACATTCTTCTAATGACAACCATAGTTTACAGTTATTTATGTTAAAATCACCCCTTTTCAAGTTATTTTTAGTTGAAATTCATTATACGAGTAAACATTTTGCTGGGCCATAAATTTATATTTATTTTAGTATATTATTTCTGATGTATTTCTGTTTTATCTACATACATAAATATAATGGACTTTAGTCATATTTTTTCTCATATTTATTTTCTGTTTATTTTCACCATATAATAGTTATTAATTTTTATTCGTTTTAGAAACATTTTTGTTTGTGGTTTCATAATTCAATTATAGAAAAACCGTGACAAATTTTAGTGGGTGCAAAAAGTATTTTATTAACATTATAAAAATGTTTATTTTTAGAATAAAGAGGATGGTATATTTATTTATTTAATGAAGGTGTTTTATTGTGGTAGATAGTTTATAAAATAAAAAAAAAAAAAAAAAAAATAAGAAAAAGATAAAATTACGAGTAAAGTATAAAAATTTAATTTATTTTAATAGGGTTGAAAGGGAACTAAAGGCCATAGGGGCACATATGCCACCATCATTTATCTTGAAAACGAAGCAATAATTTTTGTGGCACGAAACGTATTCACCCAGATCAAAAACGACCACATAGATGTTGAAAACGATACCATTTAGTGTCAATAGTGAATATGTCCCGTATGTGTTCAAATTTAACACGGCGTGTTCAAATCTCAACGAAAATCGATACCTAACTAGCATCAATTTGAAACCATTTCGGTATGTAATTATTAAATTGTATTATGTTTTCTATTAAATTTGTTAACGCACAGTATCAAAAAGCCGATAACGAAAATTACCAATGAGGAGACAACCGTGGTGGATTTTTTATTGAATGTTTTCCCTCTGTGTTTCTAATTTTTATTGATGACCTTTCATCCCACAAACTTTGTTTTTTTTTTTTTTTTTTGTAAATTTAAATTTTTTGAATAACTTTCATATTTTTTTGGGGTTTAAAAAGGATATTGTTCGGCGTTATAAACTTGATAGTAATGAAAAGATATTAATGTTTTGATAGAGTAATTAAAAAAATGTAATGGTTCATGAGATTCCACTTGGAGTATTAATATATAAAATAAAAAAAATTATATAGACAAATGTATGATTATTTTATTTTTGATGATTCTTCGCCATTTTCTATCACTTCAAAACTCCACCAAAAAAAATAAAATAATAACAGAAAAAATAGGCGGAACCAAAAGGACTTAAAAGACCATTATATCTAAATCTTTAGGACAAAAGAAAGTTTATAAATATTGTTTAAGGTTATGATATGATAACACTTTAGAAAAAAGTGGCTACTTTATTAATAGAGTTTTTCAAATTATAATTTCTTTGAGACTTATTTCGAAAGAAACCACTAAACTGTTTTTGACTAAAATACACTAAACTCGGAAATTTCAATGGCTGGTAGAGAATTCTTCAAATTTTTTAATAGTTTTCCTTTCCACAGATAAATAATACGCGTTGATTGAATGAGTTTCCTAAAAATTTATTTTTTGAAGAACGGGCCTATTTCTTGATGATTTATCGAAGTCTTTATAATACTCGTATTCCAAGAAACATTTTCATATCTAAAATATTAAATCTCATTAACTAAAATCTATCACTGAATATTGGAACAAAAAAATGCGGTTTTTCACCATTAACTAAACAGCAAGTTTTTATAGCAAGATATTGGTATCGTTGAAAAGAGAAAGATTTGAGCACCTCAAAAATATTAAAAAAGTGATATATCACATTTGGAAAACTTAAATAAAAAATAAAAATATACTTAGGTTTTTTTTTAATTTTAACTTGCATTATTGTAAGTTGCACAATTTTATAAAGATTTTTATAATGCTCATAATGCTCTAAGACAATATTTTTAAGTATCATTAGGTGTTTAATGTGGCACTAAATAATTTACTAAACCGATTCACTGGTGTCCGTCAGTTCCTACGTCCGTTGTAAATGTATGAACATTTTCCTAAAATTAGCTTCCACATAATGCTCCCCATTGAAAATCATACGTAAATAAATTTTATATGGATGCTAGTATCGAGATCAACTAGCACAATCATACAAAAATCTTGCATTGCAAATTTCAGTAGTGCTAATGATAAAAATTTAAATAGATCATTTACTAGATATTAGATTTCTAATTGTTTTTAACGTTATTAAATAATATTAAATTAAAATTTTATGTCAAACAATTCAAATAACTTTGTGAAGAAATATGTATACAAATTAAATTAAAAACAAGTTAGAAAGCTATAGTCGATCAAGACTGACCATATGATATCATACACCATTATGTATATTGGTAAAAGTGATATTCGAAGAGGATCTCATATGAAGTCTGAGATCAATTTCGGACCGATTATTTTTCTAAATTTGGAAGGGTGATCTATTTACCTATAAACCTTGTTTGTATTAAATATTATCTTATTACTATTATTTATACAGGATTTATTCACATAACTCTTAGAAGTGGGTATTATATGGGGGCCATGGACAGTTATGGGCCAATCCTAATAAAATTTGGCATTAAGTTTATTGCTTTTATACATTTTTTGCTTTTATTGCTTTTATATATATTCGTACCCAATAACATCTTGATACTAACATTTATGTAGAATTTATGCACGTTGAAGTGGTTTTCGGAAGAGGGGTTTATATGGGAACTATGGTAAATAATAGACCGATCTTAATAAAGACACACTGATTTAAGATTACTAGAGTATACCTCGCACTCCAATACTTTTATCGCATTGAAACAAAAGGTTTAGTGTAAAAAAAATAATAATGTTTTGCTATAAAATATATTTCAGAAAATGCAACCGCTTAACCCTTTCTGTTTCTGAGATATTTTTTTTTTTTTTTTTTGTTTTTCCCGATTTTCGATTTTTTTTCGGTTTGGCGGTTTGAAAATCTTTTTATTTTAGTGTTTTTTCGTTTTATTGTTTTTCCCGATTCGGTATTTTTTTAGCACTTTTAACGTTTTTTTATTTTGTTTTGTATTGTCGGTTTTTTCGTTATACCGATTTTTTGTGTTTAGAAGATATTTTTAATTTCTTTTTTTTTATAGAATTTTTTAAATTTTGTTGTTTTAGCAATTTTTTTTAACTTTTATATTTTGGCGAATTTTTTCGTTTTGTCGACGTTTTTTCATTTTGTCGATTTCTTTAATTTTGTGAATTTTTTTTCATTTTTGCGATTTATTATGTTTTACAATATTATCAATAACAATAAGAAAAAATGAAACTAATTCATATATGTGAAAATTTTTTTTATAAATATTAGAAATTATAAAAAATAAAATTTTGTTTATAGATATTATTAAATTGTACTTAATGATAATTTTGCGAATTTTGCAAAAATGCTACGAAAATTTTAATTTTGTTTTATTAGATTTGATTTAAATTCTAAATAAAAATACTTATGCATGACAATATTAACAATAAATCCCTTTAAATGGCAATTTTCCAATAAAAATCTATTAAAAAGTAAGGATTACAAATTTACTTAAATTTGCTGCCATTCTATAGCACATGCATCATTGTAATAAAAAACGCATCTGTTGTGTTCTTCTGCCCTCAAGAGGTGCAGAAAATTTCAAACATACATTTACAAATTGAAAATATACATAAATGAAAATTTAAATAATTTGTTTGTCTTCTTGACTTTTGATTCATTTCAAAAAATGTAAAAAAGTGTTAATATACTTAAATATTATGAACTAAAATCGATGAAAGTAAATTCTTATATTTATGCACAAACTTTTTTCTGTGTAATAACAATTATTTTTTTTTTTTTTTCGAAAAAATAAAAATCACCAAGTAACTGTTATTTCGGATCAACAAATATAAAAGTCCTCTGACTTTTATGATAAAAGTCATAACATAAAAACAAAACACCATTCATAGAAAACAGAAGCCAGTGAAAGTCCCAACACGATACTTGCAGAGAATACATAGAAGAACTTCATTGTCTACACATATTATTTTCATGAATTTAAAAATACAATTTTTGAGATACGTGACCGCGAAATGTAATTTGGGAAATATCGACCACATAAAAACAGGTTTCAGATATCGTTTTAAAGACAATTTTATAACTTTTAATTATAGACCTCAATGAACATTATATTGTATATATTTTTGTAAATATTCGTATTTTTATAAAAACAATTTATCTTATTTTCGAAGTATTGTAAATCGCGAACCATAACGGAATTCATGTTTAAACTCGATATTTATATTACCAGTGTTAATGTTAATTTTTTGTCAAATTCCGTTAAATTTGGATGATTTTTTGAAGCATTTGGTGATTTTTTTCTGTTTGATTATAAACGAAACAACAAAAACTGAAATAAATATTTCGTATTTATTCTGACATTTTTTGTTATAATTCATAACCTATTGCCAGTCCCAGCTTGGCACTTTTTTTCTTAAAGACCATTTTTCGAGATATTTATGCGCGAACTATAACTAGCGAGACATGAATCATTTTAATGTTGGGAAAAAGCCATATTGTGCCTCATATTAAATTATCTGAAATTTTGTGTCAGTCTTAGTTTTGATGAGTATAATGATTGTACTTAATATCATTACATTCGGAGAGGTATGATTCAAATTTGAAATTTTTCGTGTTGGTTTAAATGAAATGACACATATGTGAGTTTTTTTATGTGTATTAGTAGAAATTTTTGCCGCTTAAATAGTAAACGGACTCTATAAATTTAAATATTCTATATTATATCTATTTTATATAAAATTTATATATTCTACATTATATCTATAAGAAAATATCTTTCTAATGGTATATTTTTTATTAAAATCATATTTGTAGTGTCAGCGTAAAAGGGACTATAATAAATATGTTTGCCTATTAATTTTATAGCTATAAAACTAATTTATGCCATTTGTTTTGGGACCGATTATAACCAATTTCAATAGGCTTAGTCCTTGTGTCAAAAATAATTATATGTACCAGATTTCATCGAATTATCTTTAAAATTAAGACTACTTTATGCACAAGGTTTACATGGACAGACAAACAGCCAGCCCGTCAGGCGGACGGACGGACATCAGTAAATCGATTCAAAAGATTATTCCGAGTCGATTGGTATACTTTAAGGTGGCTGTTTGAATATTTTCTCTGTGCGTTACAAACCGCCACGGCGGCTTGTCTTCTTGGATAAAATCTCATCCTTGATGTATAGCTCATACGTGGTAGGAAAAATCCTGTAATGCTACACTCTAAGATATCTTCGGTCTTAGAGATCATAGCAATATGGCAGATATATATAGGTGTACCATTGCCTGGATTTATCTGGGGTCTATAATGGGAGAAAAGGACCTTCGGGGCCTGACCAGAGGCTTAACACAATCTGGTACCACGGGAGCCAGTAGCCCCTGGTTCGGCAACACCTGCCTGTCGGTGTTATCGTACTGGTTGAGGCCCTTCGGGGAGTCACGCGGAGGCTGTGGTTTGGATCTAAACCGCAGGAAGGGGTTTATAGCCCTGATGTGGTGTTGTGTGGCAACAAACGTCACCAACAGTGCTTCAGGAGGTTAGACAGCTCCAACTCCTAAGCAAGAGGGAGTAGACTTATCCAGACAATGAGTCTCTCTAATTGCCACCAGTATGTTTTTAACAGGCACATTGGGGCGTTGGTGCTAAGACCACCGTGGGGTTAGGCTGTCATGGCAGGTACCCACGTTAATCTTGAGCACATCTGTGCGTTACAAACATCAACACAAACGCATAACAATAGGCTATAATTATATATTTATATTTTTTTAAAGCTAAGTTAGAAAAAGAGGGCAGGCCAGGATGGAACGATTTTATAATATTTCTAGTTTTTGGAATTTCGGCTATATCCCTCATATTAATCTATGTAATCCAAATATATGAAAAATTATTAATTTTAAATTGTAGTTGAGTCATTGTCTAACTAATAAACGTACATTTAAAGTATATGATTATGTATTTTAATATTTAAGTTATGAGTAATTTAAGATATAAGGGAAAATAAACTAAAAATGTTACCATACATATTTTTTCTGTATTTAAAGTTGATGCTATATTCCATTAGTTCTATTAATGTTTGAAAATATTTTGATTTTGGAGGCGCTCATCAAGTTAAAAAATGGCATACCAAAAAATACGTTTGGGGCAAAGGTCAGTATATTATTACCTATTAAATGCGATATTTAGTTTTGTAAAATTAGAACTTTTAAAATTAAGCTTTCTGCCGGAAAACTGTTTGAGAGACCTTTCTGTGCATTGTGCACAGCTAAACTATCAAATTTTAGCATGAGCGTTTGGTATCATTGAAAAAGAGGAAGTCTTTTAGATGTTTTGTTGTAAGTTAAAAAAAATTTTTATATTGTATAAATGTTGCAGCAATACGTTGATGTTTATATTAAATTACGTTGATGTTTATATTAAATTATTGTTTATAATTAAATTATACCGTTCGACTTAAAACTATTTACTGAGTTGAGATAACGATGTCCGTTTTTCCGTCTAGCTGTCTGTCCATTAAAGCTTTGTACTAGTCGACATTTTTAGAATATCGTATCGTTGATTGAATTTTTTTAGGATTGGTTCATTATTTCCCCTATCCCCCATACAAGTGTCCTTCCGAAGTTTGATTTTAAGCTCATAAATGCCTCAAAAGAATCATGATTAATTTTTTTTTTCTTTTTTATTTTTGCAAAAAAACATTTCTCAATATTGATTTTTTGCCAAGTTATATTAAAGCCGACCCGTCTGTACTTTTCTTTCTGTTGGAAAGCGGCAAATTTGATTAAGCAGAATATAAATTTTAAACTGTTTTAACAAGAAACACTTTTTTTGCTAGGAAAAAAATATTAAGAAAATTTTAGCAACCATTTATTATTTTCCTTTTAAATTAAATAAAGAAAACTAAATCACCGCAATTTCCCTACTAAAATAGAAATAAATTCTATTATAAAGATAACAATTTCACAACAAATCAAATTCAGCCCTTTACCATAAATCTCCAAAAAGAAAAACGTCATTTAAAATTTAAAATACATCGAAATAAAAGGCAATAAATCAAATAAAATTTAATTGTGACAATTTCTTTTGTTTAAGAAGCGTACAAAAAAAATTAATATATCAAAAAATTTTTTAGCTTTTAGTTAAAATCTGTCAAACGTTAAAGATTTTTTGGGCTGCTTTAAGTTGTTAAAAAATCTTTCTATTGCCTCAACTTATGAAATAGAAATGTGTAAAAGAACTACAGCAGTAACATAAAAATTAATTAATTTAATGTTTTTCGTTGTTCTAAATATTATATTACATAGCCAAGTGGGTTCTTTTAAATGTCATATTTTACATTTAAGTCAAAATAAAAAACTCTTTTACCTTCATGTAAATTTTAATACATACACATATAAATATGCTTATAGAAAATTCTAACAACACGCACCAGGGATGGAAAATGACTTATCTTATACCAACCACAAAAATGAAATGTAACTTTTCAACCGTAATTATACTATTTCTGTCGATACATTTTAATTATAAACATTTACATAGAAATTTAATAGATACTAAATATATTTTTATTAGATAATTTTGGTAAAAATATTACCTGCAATTATAAAATTGCAGCAACAAAATTTGTTAAGGTCAGCACGACACAGTAGAGAAATTAATACCAATTCTTTCTTTTGTTATAATAATAATGTTTTGATAGAAAGCTTTCGCTTATGGATGCGGATTAGACTGAATTTCTAAAATAACTCCCTATATGTCTGGAAACAAAAACTTAATTAGTAAATTTTTCATCCGCAATACTTTGACCACAAATAATAAATTTTTGACTTTTTATTCCTAAACGCCGAAAAATATGAAAATTAAAGTTTAGTAATTGAAATAATTTTTTCGTATTTAATCACGGAGAGAAAAAAATAAAGTTGTAGTGGCCATTATCTAAGAGCAACATATTATGATTGGAACATATATATATATATATATATATATATATATATATATATGACATTTTATCATATTGTGTTCAATTTATGGTTCATTTTTTCATGTTAAGGTTCGAGTTTTTCATATTATCTCATTCTATCAGATTGATATTTCGTTTTATTATTATATTATTACCACATCTTATTTTATTATGATTTCATTTTATTATATTTTTCTAACTTATCATATTATGATTCAATTTTATCATATTATTAATCCATCTTTTCATGGAAACATTAATTCAAAATTATTATTGTTTTTCAAAATAGTAGATAAAATATTATTATAGATATTATTTATTCATTAGTTAGTTTTATTTATTTACACCATCATACATATATTGTGCAAGATAATACAATATATTTTTTATTAACTAAACACTTTAATAGTAGTTAATAAATAAGATATTGCCTGAATCGCATCAAATGTAATAAAACCTTGCATACTTATATTATTAATTCATGTATAAACTAATTAAAATTGTAATGAAGGTAGAAAGAAAATATTAAAAACAAAATATATTCCAAAACAAACAAGTTATGATTTTGTCAACCATATTTGTAAAAAACATATTTATTTGTAACATTTTATAGTTATGGGAATAATTATAATATTAATATGGTTCCAGAACAAAATATGGTTTAAGAACAAGAAAAAATATTGGTAATATTTAGTGGTTGTATAAGTAATGGTATTTTTTTAAATTAATAACATTTTATTTCTGGTAAAACATTTTAAAAACATAAAATTTTTGTAGTCAACTATATTAAAATGTTGATTGAATAAAAACATTGAATGACGTAATTGAAACCAAAAAAGAAAATTGTTATCATGAACACAGTGTTATTAAAATTAATGAAAATTAACGATGAGAACATAATATTGTATTATGGAAAAAACACTTACAATATTGGCAAATGTTTATAGCGTGAATTATATATTCTAAAAGTTGATACTTTTAAAAAATATCACTTGATTTTCATTAACTTTAACTGCATTTATTTCACTAAATGCAATAGATAAATATATGATTTTTTGGTATATACATTTTCTTTTTTTTCATATCGACTTTTTGAGAACTTTTAAAATATTAGAAAAAAATTGGCAATTTGTTAAGAATTAATCCAAAACTTGAAGACAATTTCAAGAAATCTGTTATGCATATAATTCACTAAGGTAGGTGTGATTAAATCGAGCCACACCTACCTTAGAATATTCATTTTTTATTAAAACTTATTAAAAGGTATCCGAAATTCAAACGAAAAAAAATAATTTTTTTATGGAAATTGCAACGATTCTACACGCCCATTTTTAATGGGAATGTTTACGGTCTTGTCTACTAACATAATATAATGTTACAGGACAATATCTTCAAAACTGGATTTTTTTCCATTCTAAAACTGCCAAAAGTAACACTTTGCGCGGTCTAGTGTTCTATATTAAATATTTATAAAATCAAAATTGATTCTCTTATTTGGGAAAATATTTTACGAAGGCACACTGATCAAAAAATCCTCTTTTTCTGGCATAAATTCAAAGTGCATTGTTAGTGCCTTTTTGGAAGTTGTGTCGTAATCATTTTATATAAAATAATATTTATTAATATCGTATTTGGGCATTTTTGGGTATTTTTGCTTAAAGCTTTGTAATACACAATTTTACTGCAGTATATATATTTTTTAAATATGATATTTAATTGTTTGCATTTGGTTTTATTTCAATGATTTTACAAGTTTTTAGATTTTTATTGATTAATGAAATTACCCAACAGGTTAGAACATAGTATTTTCTTCTACTTATTTGTAAAAACTAAAAAATTTCCACTCAGATTTAGCAAAATTTAACTGAGAGAAAATTGACGATTTCAAGAGTTTGCCGAAAGATGCTGACATTGTCTAAATTGTTATATAAAATAGACACTTTGGCGAATAATTTTACGTTTTTACATTCGTGCAAGTTCATGCCCAAACAAAACTTTTCGTTTTATCTTGATAAACGGCCCACAAAACTCAAAAATAACGACAAATATACGATTTATATAAAATTAAAAATAAAAGCCTTAAAACACATCTTCTAGGCTGCAGTTTACATTATACGACATTGTTATATATTTTTCTCGTAATAAGAAACATCTTTTATAATTCTAACTCCATTTAAATAAAAATATTAAAAATAATATTAAAATACCAATTTTATTGCTTTGTCAGACTTTTGCCACTTTATCTTTTTTAATATATGTTCTTTATTGCTTGGTCTGTTATATTCACTATTTACAATTTAATAAATTCTTATTTTGGAATTTCTGTCAAAAGTTGGATTTTTGACTAGTGTGAAAGGGATAACACTTGAATATATTTTTTATAAAATTATATCTTCCGGAAATATTTTGTAACTAAAAATATGTAAATAAAATCATATAAAATTGTACCAAATGAACCGTAGTAGTACAACGGTACTAACAAATATAAAAATGTAAAAAAAAAGTACAATTGTACTATGTTTTCCATCCGTGACCTGCACTCTTCAATTTGTAAAGGAATTTTTATATCTGAGAGTTTAGGTCTTTACAAAAAATAATATTGTAGCTAATTTATTTTTTCTTTTTGTTCGCAGTGTCTGTGAATATAGGTTGAGGTGCGTGCGTGTTTGAGTAGTATATCCTTTATTCAATGTTTTCATTTTTTCATATTTTTAAATATTATAATGTTTTATTTTGTATTGTGCCAGTAAATGTGTGTAATTATACTTATAGGAATGTTTCATATTGAAGTTGTTTTTATCAAAATATGTTACCAGGTACTATTAATATTTAAAAGTTCTTACGAGAAATGAGACAAAATTATAAGCAATTTTAGTTTAACATATCTAAGAAAATATTTTTTTTTTTTTTTTTAACTTAGCATCCTACCCTCGTAGCTCTTTATATATCATCATTTGTTAACTTTTAAATATGCGGTCTTATATATATTTATGTATATATAAGTGTATATGCTTTTAACCAAACACAAACCCACTTACAGATTTAACTGTGTATATGTAAGTGTCTGAAAATGTTGTTGTATTTTTAAAATTATCTCTTCCGTTTCCTGTTTGTTAAATGTTTATTTAACGAAAGAAAAACAAAAAAGTAAGCAAAAACACTCTCACCTGCTAACACAAACATTTCTACTTCTACTATAAGTTTTCTTCCTTTCATTTTATTTTTTAGTGTTAAAATATTAGTAAACACAGTTTTTCTTCTCCAAGGCTTTTTTTAATGTGGTTAAAATACCTACGCGAAATACTCGTATGATGAGAAGCATTGTGTTTTTTTTTTTTAAGTTTTTTGTTTGCTATTTAAACAAAAACTTGTTTGCATTTTCATAGTTTTCAATAGAAATTAATGGTTTTTTGCCGTGAAAACTTTTGTTTGTAGTTTTATACAAGTCTCATTTTAGAAAAAATCTGTTGGACATATGAAGAAACCGGTTAAACAGTTTTTAGTCATTTTAATTTCTTAAGAAGAAAATATAGTTTTCTTTTTTTTTTTTGTTTGTAATTTTTTGCAACAAACACTGAAAACATGAAAATAGACTTCAGTTATGAAATTGTTTATATTAATTAAATTTTTAATTGATTTTGTTCCAATCACCAAAATTATATTATTGATTAACTGAGAATAATTGATTTTGGTTAAAATTTCAATTAATTTTTTTTTCTATAATCAAATTAATTAGAATTATGATTGAATATTTGCCTAAAATCAACTAAAAATATATTTATTTATTATAAAAGTGTTAACATTTTTGGAAGCATATTTTCTTTGGTCGTCAATGGGTTAAAAATGTGATATGATAGAGAAAAACCGAAATGTTCCTGGTGATTGGAATGACTATACCTACAATATCTGCAACATATTTATCACGATACTTTTTTTAGTGTTGACCTTTCTAATTTATCAAATATTTTTTTATATTCCAAAAGATAAAAATATAGGTGTCTATTCTTGAAAACGCATCGAAGAAGTGAAATTTTCCATTAAAACAAAAACAAAGTTTAAAAAATTGTTTCTGTTTACCATATATTTTTAAAGTGAAATAAACGTAAGAACTTTAACGCGTTTCTCTCTCTTTCAAAAACGGTAAATTCCAATTTAGAAATGTACGGTAAACAAAAACAATTTTCTAAACTTTGTTTTGGTTTTAATGGAAATTTTTACTTCTTCGACGTGTTTTCAAGAATAGACACCATAATTTATATCCTGAATTTGCCCAGTGAAAAAGTACATCAAGTAATCCTTATAATGTTATACAATTTTTCACAATAGGTTTAAAATGATATGTTATTTTGAACTGTGGGCATTTTTAATTAATTTTAAATACAACATTTTTACAATGATTAAGATGTCTAACTTTCGTAATCTAAAAATTAATTGAATTGAAGTGTTTTCTAACACTTATCAAAAATTTTGTTCAATCGGATAACTTTTATTTTTCTATTTTTGTCAAGCTAGATTGTCCAAATATCCAAGTGTGGATTGAAAATATAGAGTTCCACAGAAAATAATATTATTTACTTAATTAAAGAAGAAAAAAAAAATATTAAGTTTTTCAAGTACTGCAGTGCATTCCATATTCGACTTACTCGAATATAATATTCCTAAATGTATTTAATACTCTATTCATAAAATTTACATATAAAGTACAAAAGTTTAATCCTTCTTTTGTCATAATACCAGTTATAAAATAAATAACTTTAAATACCTTCATTCGATCGTATGCATAGATAAATAGTTTAATAAGCCCATTTTCATAGAATTAACATGTTCTTTTTTTATTGTCCAACCTTAAAACTAAACGGAAGCTTTTAGCAATGGAAGTATATTATTATGACAATACATCTGAACAGAGACTTTAAAAAATCTATGCGAAATTTTCTTACCAAACAAATCAATATAATCCAGAGACATTAGGAACATGTTGCGGGACAGTTTTATTATTATTATTATTATTATTATTATTATTATTATTTTATTTATTTATTTCTTTAACGACCTTTCTTAATATGTAATAAACATTTTATTAATTTTTTATTTTTCACAAAACTCAATAAATAACAATAACAGTGAAAAAATACTTAAAATGTAGTAATGAAGTTTTTAGATATTTGTGAGTAGATTATACTATTTTTAGAATTTTCGATAAACCTCCCAAATCAGTTTCCCGACTTTGCTGCTTAAAAATTTTTATCTCGAACACTTGTAAACCAATCTAAGTTCTCTAAACGGCATTAGAATAAAAAGACCTTATCCCATTCAAAAAGTAGTCACACATTTGTATTCATGACAAAACTGTGTGAGATATTAAAGACACAAATTAATTTTTCTATATTTAATTCGTATTTTTAAGATTTTATAGAAATTTTTTACCCACACATTATTAGAAATCATATATATTCCATATTTTTGCCAAATACCATATTTTAGTAGGAATAAAATGAGCTATAGCTTGATCAAATCAGATAAGAATTGTAGAAGATATGATTTTTTTTTTTTTTTTTTTTTTTTTGAAGTTGTAAAATTCATAAATCCTGCTATTTTACGCGTATTTTGTTGTTGCTTTTACTTTGCATCAGAAATACGCAACAAAACAAAATATATACAAATAAAATAACAGGTTTATATGAATTTTAAAACTTCGAAAAAAATCATATGTTCTGCGAAAAAATATGTTTTCTTAAAAAGTCTGGGTCGAAAAAAGCTGTAAAGTTCAAAAATACAATTAAATATAAAAAATTTAGTTTATGTCCTTAGCACATTACACAGTTTTGCTAAGGATAAACAGGTGTCATTATTATTTGCCTACTCTGTATTACATAAACAAGTACTCCATAGTATAATAGCACGGTAATATTGCAATCACGTGGATGAGTTGGCTAGAGTGCTGGATTAGCAACCAGAAGGTTGTTGGTTCAACCCCATTCTGATGTTGTTAGTTTTTTTTTAACAAAATGTCTAAAAAGATATTTCACATTAAAAAAAAAATGTTTTTGTCACTTAGAAAATCAAGTGCGAGATTGTGTACTGAGTAAGACTTTAGTCGTTAAAAACGAATGGCTAATTTGTGTCCAAGTTCAAATCTCACTGACGGAAAAATTGTTTTGTTTTTTTGTTATTATTTTTTTTTCCGTTTAGATATATATTTTTGAGTTCCCTAGAGTCTAAAAATAACTACATGAATTTGTGGACAACTCGAACAAAAATAGCTAGTTACTCAGCAAAGTTTTTGCTTTCCTTTTTAAAAAAGGTAAGATCTTTTCTTCTTAATGTTGTTTAAAAAGCTTAAATTGGTTTACAGATATTCGAGATAAACATTTTTAATGACGAGATGTCCGAAGTTCAAAGGGTATTCTTTTCTTTATTTTGCAATATCGTGTTATTATTTGATTTTTATTTTTTGCTTTTTTGATTTTGATTTTTCTATTATTCGAAATAACGATTATTTAAGAACAAATAAAAATATATATTATATATGTATATATATATTTATTTATTTATTTATTATTTATTAAGAATTTAGTATAAAATATAAAATTTATATACTAAATACAGTTTTATAAAGCTATAGCAGCAAGGCCTTAAGCTTAATTATTATGGTGCAGTAAACAATTTCAATAGTTAGAATACCTTTAAATTATTTTTACAGAGTTTGGATGAAAAACACAAAGAATAAGTGATTACAAGATTATTCATAAGTTTATATGTGATGGTATAAATTTGTCTTCTTTAGTAATCTTATAATTTTATTTATGCTTTCCGAAGATGGATAGGATAGGAGATGTAGTGGATTATTTAATTCAAAGGTTTCATTTCGAGCTAGTGCATAGAGTGGACAATGGCATAGGATATGGTTAATGCTGACGTTACTATGATTGTCACAGGTACATGGGTTGGGATTCTGACCATTCAATAAATGACCATGTGTTAGTTTAGTGTGTCCTAGTCTTAATCTGAGGAATATAATGAGATCCATTCTCTGGATTTTTATGTTATTTCCTAGCCACTGTCTAATGTTGGTCTTTTCGGTATTAATATCCCTATACCAAGAGCTTGTTAGATTCCACACAGACATATGTCTCAATTCGGATGACCTTTTTATTTCTTTATTTATATCCCTTATATTGATGTTCTCAGTTTTTATTAGTGGAGAATTCAATGCCTGTTTTGCCATAGAATCCGCGAATTCGTTTCCCTGGATCCCCATATGCCCAGGAACCCACATAGGGACAATTTTTGGGTACAATAAAATTACTATGTCTCGAATTTTAGACTCATAAAAATTCTGATTGCTCACATTATATATAGATTTTAAGACTGCAAGTGAATCTGTACAAATAACAAATTTACCTCTTCTGTTCCTAACAATTTTTATAGCTTCGTATATGGCTATAATTTCCGCGGAAAAAATGGAACTAAAATTTGGTAATTATGAAACTTCTTTTTCAGAAGTGATGGAAAAGGATACAGTATTCTCGGAACGTGAGCCATCAGTAAAAATAACGCAATAGTCCTTATCAACAGCGTTACGGTAAAGCTATTGATAATATAGGGATGAAGTGTTGTTTTTTAAATGAATATGGAGGGAAAAATCAATGGAGTCTTCCGCTAGTCTCCATGGAGGACATTTTATTGGTAACTTCCTAAAAGGAGTATTATTGATACCTAAATCTGAGCATAGCTCCAATATTCTTTCAATACTATGTTGAATTTTCGACAGTTTTTTGTCATATAATAATTTTTGAGACTATTTTGTAATGGGCCATCGGAAAAAAATAGAAGAGATTTTATTTGTTTACAGGATGTGACATCTTGTTGGTTAGTCAGATCGAAAATGTTTGTTTCGAATAACATGTTATTAATGGGTGTGGAACGAATAGCTGAATTAAAAATTGTTCTGATTTTCCTGAAAGTCGAGTGTGAGGTGTAACCGTAAAGTTGAATTCCGTAATTTATCTTTGAAACTATTAGTGCACCAATTATATTTAGTAATGAGAGGGTGTTACATTCAAATTTATGGCTGCTAGAGAGACATATATATATATATATATATATATATATATAAATTTAAATTTAAAAACAATTTCTTAAATTTCCACTTTCATTTATATGTTTCTTAAACTCAAGTCATTTTTACCACCTACAGCCACAGAATTCCTAATTAAATGAGTGTGTAGATTTAATTTTTATATTTTTTATTTTTTTCTTTTGGCATCATTAAAACAATATTGCAAACATTAAAATACTACTGCAAAAAGTTAATTAAATGTTCGGCAAGCGAAAAAAAACACAACCATATATTTAATATAAAAAAAATATTTCAAACATCAAATACTTTTTTTTTTTTTTTGCTGTTTAGTTGGCCAGACTCTGTATGTCAGCAAAAGTAAAATTTATGTGTGTTCAAATGTCTGCATAATAAAAATAAAATTAAATATAAATATTTGGTCCTTTGACCTTATACATTTTTTTCTTGTTTGTTGATTCAGAGATTAAAATTTTATAAGCAAACATACTTAAGGATATGAATTTAGTAATAAAATTAGAAATGTCTCTTAAAAGTTTTTGTATGGAAAAATTGTACTGTCTGTTATTCATAATAATTTTTTTTTTATTAAAAAGAATGTGGAAAGAGGCAAAAAGGGTTGCTTAATAGTTTAGTAAACAAATATTGTGAAAAACTTATAAAATTGTTTAACAGATTATAAAATAGCAGACAAATATTATAGGCAAAATTATGGAAACCATGTTTTAGAATTTATATGAATGATTTCCATAGGAATTGTCAAATGAAAATTCAATTAAATCATTTGTAAATTTTTTGTTTTACTGTTATGAGCTTTTAAGAAGGATAAAAATCTAAAATTTAATTTTAAGGATTTTTTATCTCGGCTTCTATAGAAATAGTCTAGCAAATTTTGGCTTCTAAGAATAAAAATTTAAGTTTTACAAAATTCTCTATTTTTTTTTTTTTTTATATTTCAAATAAATTTTTTATTATATAATTTTATTTAGTTTAAAAATCTAACATTAAAAATCTAACATACATGTCCAGTTTTGTTACACAAAAATGAGTTTAAAATATTTTTCATTTTGTTTGAATAATTTTGTGACTCACTATTTCCACTTAAGGTGATAATATTTATTATACTAAAACTAATTTTCATATTTGTAATAAACTCACATGATTACATATTTTTGTTATTTATTAACACGCATATACTAAAGGTGGTTGAAGGCTAAATTCTAAAGATAAATAACACCGTACAACAAAATTTTTCACACATGAACGAAGCGATATACACATAAAAGCAGAGACATTTTATGATAGAACTGAGTACTCAGTTTTTCATTTCGCGTTCGAAAGTCCTTTTAAAAGGACTTTTAAATTTCAAAAATAATACTTTTTTATAAATTATTGTAAAACCGATTACTTGATCAATAGTGTCGATATGGGCATCAAATGATAGAATATGATTTAGAAATTTTAGTAAAATTATTTCCTTAAACTTTTCAGGTTTTTATAATGTCAAAAAACATCCTTTAAGTACTTTGTCCTTAAATATCCTCGAGATTTTCAAATAAATAATTTTTAAATTATAATAATTCTCAACTCATCACAATATGTTTTTTTAATATCAAACTCCCATACAACACCCATTACAGAATGAAACTTCAAGATGAAAAAATGGCATGTAAATAATTATTTTTTTGTTTTTATTTGCAATAATTCAAATTTATATAACTATAAATGACATTACCAAATTTCAAGAGGATCGGTCTAGAATTGAACATATTTCCCATATAAGATTCATTCCAGAATATCACTTTAATTTCTATATTTGGTCCTCTTCCGAAAATAACTTTAACACGCGTACGTGCTGATGCAGTTTATTATACGCAGATTAAATTTATAAGTAATGCATTTAAAGCTAAATAAATATGAATACTGAACTTTCAAATACTTTTTAATGTCATATAAATAATATAGTCATGTTACCCATATGGTAAGATTTACATAAAATGTTTATATTACCCAGCGGTAAAAATGTTGAAGTCTCCATCGTGCAGACCTTCTATAAGGTCTATTTACACCTTCTTTAAGATGCAGTTGTTCATAATAATCAGCCTTATATAGTAAAGTCTTCAAGAATAACTCATCATTGCCTTCTAAGATATCCGATAGAACTTCCGACTACCCTTCTTTTAGGAGAGTAAGAAGCTGTATTTTTTTAAATATGCATTTCGTTTTAAGCAACAACAAATCTATGTATAAACGAGAAAGAAAAATATAGTCGGCCAAAACCGACTTACACCATTGTGTACGAGCATAAAAATTCGAGGAGGGAACTTATATTACATCTGTGGACAATTTTACTAAATGTAAAATAAAATATAAAAATACAGAATAATGCGTTGATACTCGTACTAACATCTAGAGTGATTCCTAGAAGTGGGTTTATATGGGAGCTATGGTAAATTATGGAACGATCTTCATAAAATTTGTCACTGTGATTTCTACTTTTATAAAACTTATTTGTGTCGAATATAAGCTTGATAGTAACATATATGTGTGTGTGATTTATGCTCGATAAATTGATTTTCGGAAGAGTTAAATGGGTGCTATGGTCAATTTGGCACACAGATTGACACTTATACAAAACTTCGTTATACCGAAATTCTTTCAAATATTGCTATATTTAAGACATTTGTGATCGTTAAACCGTTATTTCGGGAGGACATTTATATCGGGGCTAGGTGATGTAATGATCCGACCATAACAAGTTTCAATAGGCTTCGTCCTTGTATCATGAAAGTCCTACGTGCCAAATTTCATTGAATTATCTTCAAAATTGCGACCTGTACTTTGTGCACAAGGTTTACATGGACAGACAGCCAGGCGGACGGGTGGACAGGCGGACGGACATAGTTAGATCGAGTCAAAAAGTGATCCTGAGTCGTATACTATAAAGTGGGTGTTAAATAATTTTTTCTGTGCGTTACAAAAATCAGCACAAACGCATAACACACCGACCACCTATGTTGGTGTAAGGTATAAAAAGCCAACAATTTCTATGAAAATGTAAATATTTGAATAAATTGCCTTATCTCGACTTAAGATGTTTTACCAAAAGTTCAGATATATTTTTTAATACTGACCTTTTTTAATTTTAAACTTTTTACAATAATTTAAAATAAAAAATTATTTTATATAAATAGAAAAATATTTTATTAAATAGTGTAGAAGACGTATTGACAGCTTTTCCTCAGAAGGTTTATTGGAAGCACTTCTTCAGAAGGCCTGCTGGCAGTTTTTACTCAAGAAGTCTTTTCGAAGGGCCGCATCAGCTAGCGAATGTTTCAGGCTTTGCTCTCAATGACATCGTGTGTACAAAGTACATGAACATGGAATGGAGGGCTTTTTACCCCTTCCTTTTACCACTGGATATGGCTTCAAAAACAGCTATATTTGGTTTTGCATGATCGATGTCTCACTAAAGTGAAAAATAAATTTGTCCATTTGTCCTTAGGAATAATTTTCAAATCGTCGTATAGATTAAAGTAGGGGTTCTCATAAGCAACAGCTTCACAACCGGCTTGAGACATTGCAACACGAGAATGACCCATCAAAATTTTTGCATAATAAGTAAACACCAAATCAAAAGTTTGAATTTAATGTTTGATATCAAAAAATTTTTTTTCAAACATAGACCAAGGATTTACATTTTTAGTTTTATTTCTAATTGAGATTGAAGACATTCCGTCCATACATTTTTATGTAAGTGTGAATATTAAAAAAAATGTGTTTTCCCAATTTGATATCAAAAATCATCAAATCATTCTTAAACCTAAAAATAAATAAATTTTCATTTATTCTTAAGCTTAAGTCATAATTTTCAAATTTTAAAAAAAATATTAAATTTACTATTAGACCTTATTAAAAATAATTTAAAAAATTTAAGGATCCGGTGTAGTTTTTGAAATAAAAGGAAAAATTTTTTGTAAAATGTTACACATAACAAAATTTATAAACTGTTGTGGTTTTCTCACAATTTTTCTGGAATATGTAGAGTTACATTTAATATCTAAGATTTAATTTTGAATCAGTTTGATAACTAAATAATACAATTCCAAATCTTGTGAATTCCTCCTTTAGTTGAGGAAGTTATAATTTTAAAATTGATAAGATGTATAATTTGGTACCATCATCAATTTAAGATCATATTTTTGTATTAAAAAATATATAGAATACAAAAATTACGACTAATATATTATCGGTCTAGATACCCGGTATTCCATTTGCAACTAAGAATAGGTTGATTTAATAGGACATAATAGATTTAATCACGTATATAATTATAATTTTGTTAGTATAATTACTTTTGTATAATTATGAATTGAACAATTTGATGAAATCTTTACTAAATTTCAGAACGTTTCATGTAGAAAATTAAAGTTATTTGATCTTAAATAAAAATGCTTTAAATCTTTTGTTTAAGTAAATGGTCTTCTCGACCCCCTAAATTGTTTGTACTGACCCCTTATGATTTGCGGATCCCCACTTGAGGATCATTGGTTTAAAGTTATAAGGTTAAAACCATAAAAATTTGGTACTTGAAAATAGATATTATAATCTTAACATATTATTATATATTAACATATTACATATATTATTTTGGAAATTACTTGTTGGAAAATTTCAAAAACATTAAAGGATGAAATATTTGAAGGACTGTTTTGCAAATTTTAATATGGATTATTTTAACAAAAATTTATTCGTTGTTATTGCAAAATTCTCCTTTTTCGTTTGATATTGATATAATATTAATTATAAAGTAGTAAAATTAAGTAAGTAAGTAAAATTAAGACTTTAGAATCCTTAAAAAAAAAAAACAACGAACATAAAACGAGAAACTGAAAACGTAATTATGCTATATTTAATCTGTATTTTCACATGAATGAGACAAATTTTTTGATTTTTGTTGTACGGTGTAATACATATGTTGTGTTCCATTAACTGAGGCAAAAGTTTAATGCTACATGGTACATACAAATGTATTGTCAATTTTAACAAAACTCAAGCACACGCATAGTAAAATAATTACAAGTAGAATTCTTAAAATAAATCTGTAATGTTAATTTTTTTTCTTTAAGTGCCAAGACCAGTTCGGTCTTAAGATTTATTATACATTATTCCATTTTTACCGTTAAGAACGTCAGGGACTTAGACCTTTATGAAAGCTTACTAATTGGGGTGCAAGGCGATACAATCTTTTAATCCCGCTAATAAGTCAACGATTTGGTTTTTTGAAAAAAAAATTAAGTACTAAAATGTGTAGGGAGATAAATTTTAAAATTTATCCATTATACCACTGAGGATGTTAAAAAGTCATCGCTAAAACTAAACCAGAGTCCATAATTTTTTGGATTTTTGGAATAAAATAAAATTTTTGTAAGAAATTGGTTTTTGAAGAATATATAAATATTTTATCTCTAAAAAATCATTGCTTGTTAAGATATCCTAAAGAAATTTTCGGTGATTGTTGACTCCATCATTTGAAATAGTAAAGTGTAATTTAAAATTTAAGATTTTTTATAGAATAATTGTAGAAGAATACATTGTAAAAGTTTTATTGGACACTCGGCAGAATGAAATGCTTTTTCTGGTCTGCCACGACCGTCATCAGCACTCTTTAGCGTCCCACCGCGGTGTTCTCTGTAAACATCATCCATTTAACTTACAACTTTTCGGGAAATGGAATCCGTAACTTTTATTTTACCTATATGTTATTAAGTAAGACGTAAACCATTCGTCCAATGAAACTTTTACAATGTATTCTTCTACAATTATTTAATGAACTTAAGTCGAAATACAAAACTTATAAAAAACTATAAATAAAAGTTCAACAAAATACTATAAACTAACTAAAAACAAAAAATTTTGCCTCTTACTCACTACACCATCTCGTACTTAATTTTCTAGGTGACAAAAACTTTTTTTAGTATAAAATATCGTTTTAGACATTTTGTAAAAAAAAAAACTAACAGCATAAGAATGGGATTGAACCAACAACCTTCTGGTTGTTAATCCAGCGTTCTAGACAACTGATCCACGTGATTGCAATATTACTGTGCTATTATACTATTGAATATTTATTTATATAATATAGAGTAGGCAAATAATAACGCCTCATTACCAAGAAACTACTTTAATAAGTAATTGTCATTACCGAGAACCGAAAAGTTTTTGCTGGGGAAGCACCGCAGGCGAAAATTTTTGTTAAATATAAATAATCTCGGTTTTTTGTGCCAATAAATACACAAAAATGCTTAAATATAAAACTAGTATTACAAAATTAGTAATAGCAAATAAGAAACTATTTTCTTCGTTGTTAAAATACTAACATTTTAGCAATTTTAAGAATGGAAAAACGCTAGAAAAAAGCTAGAAGCTAAAACGAAAATTTTGAGACTAGAAGCAAAATGGAACTAAACTGGCAACACTCTTAATCAATACTAAGCATCTTAAGTAATTTATTGTGTTAAAACTAAATGGGTAATGTATTTTTTTTTTTTTTAATTCAAATATTTTTTGATATATTTAAACGTCAAAATTTTATATATTTTTGTCAAATATTCTACTAGCCTTATTCACCTCATACTTATCAAAAATTTTTATTGTTTCACGCAGGCCCAGAATTGAAAATGTTGACAATTACAAAATAAAATATTTTAAAATCGTTGGACCAATTTAATATTTATTTTATAAAAGTGTTATTTTTCATAAAAACCATTCTTAAAAATATAATAAAAAAATTATTAAAAACGTATTAAATTTTCTCAAAGTCTGTGAAGTTTTATTAAAAAAATACGTCAAAGTTTAACAAATTGAAATTTAATTCTTGTGGCATTGCAAAAGTGTAAAATTTGTTCACCATAGAAAAATTGAAAATTTCCACATAACTTTGCTACAGTTTGGCACAAGTTCTTTAAAAAAAAAAAAAAATAGTACCCAAAATAGTACGCTGAATAGGAAATGCCACATTTTTAGCCCTTTCCAAATAGACCGCAGATATTTTAAAAGCTTGACAGAAAGAAAAGCAAATAAATAAAAATTTTGTAACCATTATCGATCTCAAGCCGATTCAAAAGACGTAGATAATTTCAAAACGTAATATCGCAATAAAGCATTCCGACATGGCGATGAACTTTTAGTATTATTGGCGAAGTAGTGAAATGCTATTATCATAGATTACATTGAAAGGTTTTTAAATATCGTAGAAAAAAATATAAGGTAGTTTCAATCACTTTTATTAAAAAAAAAATAACGATCTTAGAAGTTTGTTTTTTGCAGACATTAAAGACAAATATTGGCACATTTTAGGAAGGAATTTTTTGAATTAAAGGAAATTTTTTAACAAAAATGTGATCGAATTATTTAATATATACACATATATATATATATATATATATATATATATATATATATATATATATATATATAAATGTTATATGTTATATATACCAGTCATTAAATGACTGATTCAACATGGTCCAGCCCAAGAATAATAACTAAAAGACTTGAAATTTAGACTGTAGGTTCGTCTTCTATTTAGGATAGATATTTTGAACTTCTGAATTATGATTTTTTTAAATGGAAATTCAATAAGGTAACATAACTGTAAAATACATTTTTTCATTCTTGGCTGGGCTGCTTTGTAAATAATTTACTATTTATGCCATCCCTTTTTTGTTAATCAAAGAAGCTAAAGCGTTGTGAATACTTTCAACATTACAATATTAATTAGTCTAATACATAAAGGTTTATTAATTTTAATAAATTTTAAAAATGTAACTCAATAAGTTTTTTAAATGAAATATGTAAATCTACACATATTTTAAAAATAATATTTAATGTATAGATTTCCTACTTTCTAAATATGATAAAAAATAAATGAAATAGTATATTCAACGAAAAATACATTTAAAAATTTAATTGCTTTAAAATGTTCTTTCTAAAATCCCTTTAGTCCCTTCACCGCACGTTTAAAGGATATATATAAGTATATATAGGTTTGTCATTTCGTTTGTAATTTCCATAATTTTCGTCTAAGAGCAAAAAAGTTTATAAGACGATGTCCATTCGTCCGTATGTCGGTTGCAATGGCGTTCATGAAGTTTATAAGTCGCATATAAATACATAAGTTTATATAGTATATAAATCGAACAATTGGAAATCCTTTCGAGAATTTGCTATTGGAATTCTTCATGTTATGTCTAAATAACCGTTTTTTACCGGTTTTCGATTTTCTAAAGCCTCTATATTACCTAAGGACTTCGATTTTGAAAGAAGGTTCGGATGTTTTTTTCGAATTTTTGTGCTGAAGAAGTTTGACTTTTTGTAGTCCTTGTTTAAGCTCCGGATTTAGCTTTAAAGACAATCAAATTGCTTCATAAAAAACCGAGTTTTGAACCAAAAACTGAATAAATATCTTAATAATGTACACACACAGACATTTATATTAAGCATTGCAATGACTATTAGTGTTTTTTATATCCAAGCAGCAGTGTTTCCAGATTAGCCTCAAAATTTTCTCTTTAGCTTCTACCTTTTTTTGGCCCTTTTTGCATTTTTAAAATTGCCTTAAAAAGGCTAAAATGTTAAAATTTGAACCACGAAGAAATTAATTTCTTATTTAATATTACTAATTTTATTTTTAAATAATCATCCAATTAAGCATTTCAGTGTATTTATTCGCAAAAAAAATACATAGATATTTAATTAAAATTTTCACCTGCGACGATTCATTCCCCGATTACTTTATCGATTAGTATATTATACTTCATCAACCGTTTATTTATGAATATATTAAAAAATTTTACAAAGGCGAAAAGTCAGTTCAAAAATTACAAAAAAAAATCACTTCAAAACATTGGGTCGTTTTATATAACACAAAATTGTATAAGAATTTTAGGCGATTTTTTATTGGATCATTTTTCTAGCAGCCTTTCTGCGATTAACTAAAAAAAATATGAAAAATTAATAAGAACAATAAAAATAAGATTTTTAAATTAAAAAAAAAAAAATATTAACTTTTTTCGCGCCTTATTTCTTAACCTTTTCTGGCCTTTTTTTAGAGATCAATTTAGCCTCTTTCTTCCTCACCTCCTGGCAACACTGGCAAACAGTTTAGTTGGCAACACACTATATCGTGAGTGTGGCCAAAAATAATAAATGACATAGTAAATTTTAGAAAAGTCTTAACATAATTTTATAAAAAACATTTAAGTTAAGAAAAATCAAAAAGAATTTTCTAAGAAAGTTGTTCCCTTCAGAAGTTATGTAGCTTCAAAGTTGAAAGTTTTTGTTTTTATAAAAATATTGGAAATAAATTAAAAAATTTGCCTATTTTGCTAAAATATTAATAACATTAAAAATTGTTTATAAAAATGCCTAAATCTGCACAAATTATTTTTTTTTTTTTTTTCTTTACATTATGAAAATATGATTAGACAAATTTTTTATGAAATTCATAGATCACATTCGATTTACCGTTATTTGAATTTTAATCAATTGGAAAAGGTCTTATAATATTAAATAAGTTAAAACTTTAATGGACAATTAAAAGAAATACCAAAAATGACTTTTTATACTTTGAAAGATTAATTTCACAAGTTTCTAGATTTCGTAATAGTTACTTTCCCTTCCCCCTTGGTCCCAATTTAATTTTTGCTCAAAATATGAAATTTTTTAATAATTAGTACAAGCATAGTACACTTAAAGAAAGATTGTTTAAAACAAAACTAATAAATTTCAAATATTATTTAATACTACTTAAAACAAAATCTGAGAAAGTTAATTGATTTGGAAAAATTGCCATTAACTAAATACCTAAAGGACGAAAAAATAGTTTTGGTATTCTAGTTGGAAAATTTAACCATAATATGCTTGCAGTATCAAAAATGCCATACATTATGTAAACATGTTTTAGAACTATATGATACAAATGATATTAAATATGTTTGTTTAACTGCATAATAATTATAAATGCTATACATAATTACAAAAGCATAAGTTTTTTTTTTAAATTTTATATTTGGTTTAATTATTATTTTACATAATAAAAATATTTAAAAGAAAAAATAATTAAAAGGATTTTTCTCTTGTTTACAGGACATATTAAAATTTTTATACGAAAGGATAATAATATTCGATGTTATCATATCCTTTTCATAGTAAGGACACATTTTTACTTGACATTTAGTAAAGTTTTGGTATATTGTTATGTTTATATTCTGGATTTATGTAATTATTTTCTCTTGCCTCTAAATTTAATCTAAAACTGTATAAAAAAATAGACTCCAGGACATACCAGATTAATGTGTTCTTGCTTCGAATTTGGTCATTAGCTATAAATATAATAAATATATAATAACTTATTGTCTAGTTTAGTAGTTTTTTAACTTTTTTTATAGATTTCGCCTTCAACAACATTTTCGAGATAGACATATTCTTTGTGAGAAATCATAAAAATTTTGCACAGGCAATTCTAACTACTAACGTAAGACATATACAAAATTTCATGGAATTCCGACAGTTTCTGTGAATTTTATTCAATTTTTCTCTTCCAGGATATATTTTAAACTTTATCGTATTTAAACGTTATTTTCACTTGTAATCTATTTTTTTGTTCAGATATTACTATATTTGGACAATATAGACATTTGCAGGCAAATTTTTTTTTTTTTTTTTGATGCAAAACATCAAACCAAGGGGCTTATTTCGATTGTATTTTAAATACATTGGCTTTCGAAAATATTTTTTTACGAGTCGAATTACACAATAATCCTCCGTGGTTTGAAAGATTTTTGCATACAATAATGTTGAGATGATTTAAAATTTAAAGAAAAACTAATAATTTCAATACCGTTTTAATAGAAAAACTATTGATTTTAGATACAATTTCCTGGTTTCTGGCAACTTCATATTTTAGATAAATTAGTTATCTTTGAATTTTCAGTAAAAGAAAAGTCGTTAAAAACCATGAGTTAAAAAAATGGCACAGACAGAAAATGCATTTAGCGGATTTTTATGGAAAATTCTCGCTAGGGATAAAAAAATATCGCCAGTTCTATCGGAAAAACCACCGTTTTGGCAACACCGGCAGATGTTGTCAAGATTTACGTGGGTACCTGCCATGACGGCCTAACCCCACGGTGGTCTTACCACTGGGTGAGGTACAATGCACCAACCAACGCCCCCATGTGCCTGTTAAGAACACACAGGTGGCAATTTGAGAGACTCATTGTCTGGATAAGTCCACTCCCCCTTGCTTAGGAGTTGGAGCTATCTAACCTCCTGCCGCACTATTGGCGACATGTATTGCTATGCAACACACATCGGGACTATAAACCCCTTCCTGCGGTTTAAGTCTAAACCACAGCCACTACGTGACTCCCCGAAGGGCCTCTCCAACAGCCAGTCCAGTATGACAACACCGATAAGCAGGTGTTGCCGTACCAGGGGCTACTGGCTGCCGTGGTACCAGATTGTGTTAAGTCTCTGGTCAGGCCCCGAAGGTCCTTTTCTCCCATTATAGACCCACAGACAAGTCCAGGCAATGGTGCACCTTTTTATACCTGCCACACTGTTACGCTCTCTAAGACCGAAGATATCTTAGAGTTTAACATGAAAGGATTTTCTCTACCACGTATGAGCTATACATCAAGGAAAAGATTTAATCCAAGAAGACAAGCCGCCGTGGCGGGGCAACACTGGCAGTCAGTTTGTTTATATATACATTCCAACAAGCAAAATAATACGAAAGTGATTCGAATTCGTATTGCTTAGAAGAAAAATTTTATTGCCGCAATAATCATATTCGTATTTCCCCATCGAAAGAGATTGTGCGTCACAGGCGATACATATAAGCAATAAGAAATTAATACGCCTGGAAGAAAAATAGGCAATATTGGTAGATAATAATCTAGGTGAAAAAATAGAAGATACCGCCAGATAATCTTCAGAAAGATGTAATAAATATATAGAAAAATTATCACTAAATAAATCTTGAAATAATTTAATAAATAAATCTTTTACATCTTGTAAAGAATGCATGCACATAAATCTTAACATCGTAAAGTACGAAACGCTCACATGAAATATCCATTTTTTTTTTTTTTTGCTTAAAGACAAATAAATTTCTTCAATATTTTTTTTAATTCTTGAACCATTTTCCGACAACTGAAAAAAAATGTGATTGAAAAATATATGTATTGCATTAATTTCTTCCAAATAATCTCAATCGGATATCGTCAATTTATTGCGGAGGTGATAATCACCTTACTGAAATTAGGGCGATATTTTTAGGATAAAAATAATAAAAAAAAATAAATTTTATATATTTTCTGTAGTTTATTGCCTAATTTTGTTTAAACTGATAAAAATTCAATGTGTAAATGTAAACTTTTGCACAAAATACAGGTCGCAATTTTAAAGATAATTCAATGAAATTTAGCATGTAGGACTTTCATGACACAAGGACGTAACCTATTGAAATTGGTTACGATCGATCCATTATTTCATCTAGCCCCCATACAAATGCCGACCCGGAATAGGGATTTAATGATCATAAATGCCTTAAGTATAGCAATATTTTAATGAAATTGATGTAAGGAAGTTTTGTATAAGTATCATGTTCGAAATTTCATGAAGATCACTTCATAATTGACCATAGCTCCCACATAAAACCCTCTTCCGGAAATCAGTTTAACGTGCATAAATTAAATACACATGTTAGTATCAAGTTTATATTCGACACAATTTTTTAGCGTTCTTTCATGGAGGTCTCGATATATTTATTTTATTTATATACATTGAATATATTTAATGTCCCAAACACTCTATCTCTCTTTAAAATTGAAAAATATTGAAAACAAATTATATGTAAAATTTATTCATGGTTTAAGTAAATATTTCAAAAGAAAATTTTTTTAAATACTTGAAAAATAAGAAAAATAAACAGGTTTTTTTTCTTTCCTGAAAAATTGTATTTTTCATGATAAGGGGTTTTTGAATATAGGCCCTCGATATACTATTTTTAAGAAAACTTGTGATTGCTGAAAACTAGGTTTCAATTTTAAATGTTTTGACCACTATTACTATATAAAAAAAATTAAGTTAATTTTTTTTTTTATTGTTTAGAGTTTTCCGAACTTCTTCTTTTCAAATTCTTTCTATTCTTTTCTATTCTTCTCTTGGTCTCGGCTCTTTCTCCACTATTTTCCTTCTTGCTCCTTTCTATATCCTATCTGTAGTTTATTTCTATCTTCTTCACGAAGGGACTCACAATGGACCTCATGGTCTCCGAGTGGATGCACAAGAACTCTTATGAGTGCTGTGCAACCCTTCTTTACCTACCTACCTACCTAGAGTTTTCCGAATGTTTTAGGTCATCAAGTAGGTAGAATTAATTAATAAATAAGCATTATTCCTGTGCAAAAAAGAAGCTGTATTATAATCCGAAATAACAAATTATGCATATATCTAACTGGTAATTATAATTAGTCCTTAACAATTTAACATTTTCTTTTATTTTAATTGGCTTTATTTTCTGTCTATATTATTTAAAAAAAAAAAAAAATATTTAATCTTGCGCGATAAATCAAATAGCCTTAATCTTTTTGATTTGCTAATTTCCAAAATTTCCAAAATTTATTACTAAAACCATTCCATCTTATTGATAGATTAGAAGAAAATAAAACACAAAAATGCAACAAATTACCATAAATACCAGGATGATATTACACTTTTTTTAACTACATATGCAAATTTTTATTTTGGTTCGTTTTCTTGTTAATATCCTAATAGCTCATGGAAATATTTAGGGGTAATTTAATCAGTATATAATTAATGTAATTTTTATATTTGTAAGTTTGTAAATATATGTGCATGTAAAGTATTTTCTACTTATACATACTAAAATATAATGATGTCGATGTTTATTAAATTCTATATGTAAACTATGTAAGACACAACAAATTAAAGTTTCCACAAATAAATAAAACAATACAACACACAATTTATGAATTGATGGATATACATATGTATATGCATTAAAACCCAGCAAAAAAAAAATATGAAATGAAACCACATTTTCACTTCTTCAAAAGAAAAAAACAGAACACTGAAGATTTAAACAATTTTTTTCTTAAACAAGTTAGAGCGTTGTATTCGGCTGTGCCAAATCTTTTGTATCTTTCACCACTTTACCTATAAATAATAAAAATAATGAATTATAGTATGTATTATTTTCATATTTACACTTTAAAAAATAATCTAAAATCCCTATAAACCTCTGCAAGAAATATGCTTACATGTGTAGGTTATTTCTTTGTTTTTTTCGCCTAGTTTTATTATTATTATTATTATTATTATTAGATTTCCTCCAAAATTTTAAATAATATTATTGTATGTATTATATATATATATATCTATCCCATAAAAAAATATATCAATTTGAAAATCCTTATATTTAGGGTTATTTTCTTTCACTTTTAAAATATTCTTTCACTTTTAAAATACTTGTTTCTTCCGAACGATAGAATTTTTTTAATCATTTCAAAAGAAAACAAAAATCGGAGGCGCTTTGAATAACGGTATCCCCCAAGCCTTATCCAAACTTTGTCCACAATTTTATGTACTTTTTTTTTTTTTTTGTTAAATTCTCAGATGTCTAAGTCGAGATCAACAAATAAAAAATATGTTTGATTTATCCCCCCATATGTTAGTTAAACATACAAAAAATAGTTTCTAAGCCACGCCTTTTACAACGACTGGGTGATCATTTCAATGAAAAAAGTCAATTTTTTGAGCAAGTTGTCCCCGGACTGGGATTTTGGGTATTTTGATATAAAAAAGTGTGAGTTTTTTAAATTCACTGATTTTATAAGAAGCCTATCTACATACTGCCAAAATTGCATTGTAATAACTCCACTCGTTTAAATTTCATTTAGATCAAAATATTGACATTATTTCTCAAAAAACATACTTAAATTCTAAATTTTATGTTTTTCGAGTAATGGTCGGTAGAAATTTCACCGCATTTAATTTATTTCTATTAATTGTAATTCTCCACAATCTTACCAGTTTATAGATACCAAATACTTATATATAAAGTTTACATCTGAACAAAAAATGACCCAGCAAAACAAGTACTGAAAAAGTCATACATACATACCTGAAGTGAACAACTTTGGCGGTCTACCCCGTGAAACGCTAGAGATCTTTGCTCCTCCAAATCAGTACGAAAATACCTTAGCTCTTACCATGTGAAATTTTATTTAGATATCTCTAACGGTTCACAAATTACAGAATTATATCCAAAAAAAAAAAAAAAAAAACGTTTTGGGATCACTGTGCAACGTTCAAACATACATAAATAAGTGTGTATATACAAACAACCACCGTAGCTTATATGAAGGCTCCAAAAAGAACAAAAACTGGTCTTAGCCGATATCATGTAAAAATTCAGAAAAACATTTACTAATATAGCAGCTTTAAAAAGTTGCAAAATACCTCAAAACCTCGTTTTTAAGATATCTTCGCCATTTTTGAACCGATTTTGCTGTATTTCAATAACAAAATTCTTGAAAGGATTACCGATTGTTTTATAGATATTATATGTCTACAATATCGGTTGCCTTTATAAATGCCATTTCAACCGACAAACAGGCGGATATCGTTCTATCGACATCGTTTCTTATAAAGATCCAGAAAATATGAACTTTTTTGCTCTCCGACGAAAATTGTAGAAATTACCAACGGAATGGCAAACTTATATATAGCATTTACACCTATAATAAAGGGTACAAAAATGTGTAATTTATTTTCCCTTTTTAGAAGCTATTAAAAGTATTTTTCAAAAAAGCGTAAAATATCTTAGGTCTATTATTAACGTAAATGAACTTCATTGTTTTGCTATTTTCAAATTAATGTTTTCTTGTAAATATGTAAAAAAAAAACTTACAATATAACATAGCTTTTGCTTATTTATTTATTTTTTTTTACACTGTTCAGCAGTGTTGCCAGGAGGAGAGAAAAAAGAGGTTAAATTGTACTTTAAAAAAGGTAAAAAAGCTATATATCTCAAAAAACAAGGTCAAAAAACAGTTAAAAATTTTTCTTTAATTCAAAAACTGATTTTTTTCTTGTTTTAATTAGTTTTTGATATTTTTTAAAGATATTGGAATAAATTTATAAATAAATCATGAAACAGCTGCCAGAAAAATCATCCATTGACAAATCGCCTAAAAAAAATTTCCATACAAATTTGGGTTTTCATCATTTTTGAATTATAATTCATTTTTTATTAGGTATTTCTAAATTTGTATGTGATTTTTGGCTTTTATAAGAATTTTAAATAAAAATAAATAAAATTATAAATAAACAAAATTATGTGAAATTATGTTTGTAAATATATTCTATGGTAAATGAAAAATAATTATAACAATCAATTTATTAAGTCCATAAAATTAGTTGTTATTTTTGATTTGTATAAAGAAAGGCCGCAGGCAAAATTTTTGGTAATTATAAATTTGTCCGAATAAACAAACAAAAATGCTTAAAAGGATGAATCTGTAAAAATAAAATTAGTAAGAGCTAATATGATTTTCTTTTCTTCGTTATTTAAATATTAACATATCTCAAAAACCTTTTTAAGGAAATTTTAAAAATTAGAAAGGCTAGAAGCTAAAACGAAAATTTGAAGACTAAGAGCAAAATAAAAAGGCTATATTTAGCCTTAAAAAGGCTAAACGGGCAATACTGCTGGTCGTCAAAAACAAAAAAAAAAACATTTGTTTGTTCCTCTTTAAACAAAAAAGGATGGACTTGATGGAATTTGAAGTGCTACTAAGCACGAATCGCTTTCAGTTTTTCTCTAATAGGTCCTGTTTTTCTTGTATGAGTATGTCTAAAATTTCTCTCTTAATAAGGCAATTGTACGAGTATATTTCACCTTATCTCAAGAACCGTTTTTACAATTTAGATAAATAAAACTCAAACATATGCAGGAAAAAATTGTATTCAATTTTTTTTTTTCGCCACTAATTTTGGAATAACTACGATAATATTGAGCGGATAAAAAATAACATTTAGATAACTCGAAGATAATTTTAATTGGCATCTATTGCATCTATTTTATTTATCTAAATTGGATTATACTAGTGTGATGTCCTATTTTGGTGGTCATATTTGTCATGCCCATAAAAAATTGGTATGTGGTAGAAAAAAAGTGAAAGCAGATTCTTGTTTAGCACATCTAGTCCACCTATTTTTGTTTAAAGAACAAACAAAAATATTTTTTTTTTACCCACCAATGCGTCTCCTCTTAATTGTAGGTATATATGGAAAATTTTTAGAGTTTACGAATACTTGAAATTTTGGAAAAACCTGTTCATGTTTTCGAAATTCCGAAAAACAGGTTAATAGTTTGTTTTTTTTACAAAAGTAAGTATTTCCATTAAGAAACTATATTTCTTTAAAAACTCTACAAATCTTATAATCAGTGTTGCCACTTTAGCATTTTTAAGGCTAAATCTAGACTTTTTATTTTGCTTTTAGCCTCAAAATTTTCGTTTTAGCTTCTAGCCTTTTTTTCTAGCTTTTTTGGTTCTTAAAATTGCCTTAAAGTATTTCAGCAACGAAGAAAATAATTTCTTATTTATTAATACTAATTTTATTTTTACAGAATCATCTGTTTAAATATTTTTATTATTTACATTTGGCAAAAAATTTCACCTGGGGCGCTTCATTCTCCAAATCAAAAATCACTTAAATAATTTTATTAACTTACTATATCGATTATTATAATTATTTTCTAACATATTTTATTAACCATAGAAACTATTTACTAATATAATTAAAATAGTCTTATAAATGTGAAAAAATCACACACAAATTTGGAAATGCCTAATCAAAATGGAAATTTAGTCCAAAAATGACAGAAAAACTATTAAAAATATTGACAAATTTTTCATAAGAAATATAACCCAAATATGTACGTATTCAAAAATTTTTGTGCGATTTTTTTATTAGGTTATTATACTGGAAGCCGTTTTATGGTTTTTTTTATAAATATATTACAATATCTTTAAAAATATATAAAAAAATAATGAGAACGAGAAAAATTTATTAACAAAAAAATACTAATTTTTTTCTGTCCTTAATTTTTGGAGCATTTAGCCTTTTTTTTTACCTTTTTTAAAGTTTTTTTTAGCCTCTTTCTTTCTCATCTCCTGGCAACACTATTTTAATTTAATACTACTAAAATTTATGAAATATAAATATTTTATGAAACAAAATTTACTTTCGTAAATCGCTTCACCTCATTTTGAAAAATTGTCTGTACAAATTTTTGAAAAAAAAAAAAACAATTTATATGAAACATTTTTCAAAGTGGGGTGAAGCGTTTTACGAAACAAGGCCCTAAGTTTTATATAATATGTACAAAAACTATGAAAAATATGAAATATGAAAAAAGCGTGCCCCAATTTTTTCGAAATAAATTTCAAAGATAGACCTCTTTCAAATATCACTGCTTTAAATAAATGTGATTGACTATTATTACATATATTGAATTAATAAAAAGCCTAATATATTTAAAGTATTTTAAGAATGTTATAGGTATTACAAGTGAAAAAAAAAAACTAATTCAATTGATATGAGTATTTCATTCAATATAATTATTATTTTAATATTTATTTAAACTTATAGACATTACTGCCAAATTTGACGATTTATGGTCATTTTGACAATTTTTTTTTTTTTAATTAGTTGATTATTTTTTCTTTTTTTTTTGTTTTTAATTAGTGAAATATTAATTAGTGGTTAAATATGAATAAATTAAAACTGGGCAATAAAATGAATAAATTAGAACTGAGCGAAAAAAATAAGGGTTTATAATCGGAAAAAAACATGAATTTCAATGACCATATAGAATACTTATATAAAAAAAAATTGGAAAAAAGATATGCTTTTTTAGAAGGATTAGATACAAGATATTAGCAATCACTGCAATATAACACAATAATTAAACCACATTTAGAATTCGGGTCAACCGGACTATACACTTGATGGACAAATACACAAATAGAAAGATTACAAAAACTACAAAATAGAGCTATGCGATCGATTTTAAAATGTTGAAGATATACTTCGATATAATATATTGATACATTAAAATCGATAAATATCAGAAAAAGACTCGAGCTTAACACAAAATGAAGATGTGATATGCACCAGAATATTTGACTTATAAACTATCATATGGGAATGAAAGCCAGTCATGTAACTTGAGGTAAACTGAGGAATGGAAATTATTTCCGAATACATAAAGTAGCAACTAACAAAATGAGCAGACCTTTTTTTTCTTTGAAAGTCATATAAGTCATACATTTTTATGAATATATCATCAGATTCGATAGATACTACCTGGCTTTAATAATAGGTCGACAATATTAAATTAATGTAATTTTTATTAATTTCTTTTTAATTTAAAATTTTATCGTAAATAAAATAATTTTTTTTTTTCATCAAAATGTTCATTAAGATATAGAATACATAAACTTTGATGTTGACGATTATTTGACGATTTCAAATAGTCGATTTGACTATTAGGGCGATATTTTTTTCCAAATTTTACAATTTTCCACCAAATTTATCTGGCAACTATGTTTACAGAGTTGATTTCAATTTAACCCTTAAATGTGTTTACAAATAAAAAGGATGATATCTTTATGAATATTAATTAATTAACAAAATTTTCCTAAATTTCCATTCAAATAATAGTATTTTGAATTTTTTGAAATAAAATGTTATTTTGCTTAAAAACCCGGTTTATTCGATATTCGAAAAATTAACATTTTGAAAAAACCGATAGCATTTAAAACGATAAAAAAAACCGATTTTAAAACCGGCTCGAAAACCGAGTCGATCACCCTAGCATTTTCTATTAATTATGAATAAAATCAAGATTTGTGCATCAATTTTAATGATATTTTTATCGTTTCCGTTTCTTAAAAGAACTTTTAAGGAAAAAATTCTTCAATTTTGCATGAAAAAAACCAAACACTACCTTTTGAATAAATCCGAAGCTATTGAGCAGATAAAAAAATGTAAAGACAACTTGAAGACAATTTTTGTCTGCATCTTTTGTTGTTTCATTTTTATTGAGTTATGGTGAAATATATTTGTTTATGGGGGAACATTAGAAAGACCCATAAAAATAACATCAGTACCTGATAGAAAAAAATTGAAAGCAGATTCGTATTAAGCACGTCAAAGTAAATCTAGACCACCTATTCCCCTTTAGAGGAAGATTTTTCTGCTGATCAGTGTTATTCAAAGAATTTTTTTATGAATTTATATTTTTTTATGAATTACAGAAATTTGTTAAATGTAATAATTAAAACATTGTATTAAAAATAACTACAATCATTTAGTTTTTTACTTGATAATATTTTCAGTATTACTTAATTAAAAATATGAATTTCACAAAAAACATTAATTTTCCACATGTTGCACAAAATAATCAGTTCTTAATTAAATGTGTTATATTTGATTAGGAATAATGTGTTAAATAACATTTCGTGTTTGTGAAAAAAAATTCCACATTGACGTCTAATGAAACGTTAAACCTTCAAAGTTATTATAGAACAAAATTTCAAAAGAAAATTATTTTTTTAACTAGAAAGAAGAAAATATATTATTTTGAAATATTAGTTTTGACATTTACAAGGAAAAAACTAAAAAAAAAAATAAATAAAGTATAATTAATTATAACAGACCAGTGTCAATAACAATGTTAAGGAAATAATTAGGAGTATCAATTTTATTTTGTTTTATTTTATTTTTTTTGTGTTTCATTGAATCAGGTCAGATCGTTCGTTTTCGCGTTATATTGTAATATGCGATGCAACCTCTATATTTTTCTATTTTAAGGTTTGTCTCAAAAGCTAGTGTCAATTCAAAAACAAAAAAAGTGATTTGTAGGATAGCAACTCCATGATTACATGTATCCTAATTGACTGAGAAATAACGCAGCTCAGAATCAGTTTAGCCTTTTTAAATCTAAATCTTGCCTTTTTATTTTTCCTTTAGCCGCAAAATTTTCGTTTTAGCTTCTAGCTTTTTTTAGCCTTTTTTGATTTTTAAAATAGCCTTAAAAAAGCTGAAATATTAGTACTTCAACAACGAAGATAATAATATCTTATAAGCTATTACTAACTTTATTTTTACAGAATCATTCATTTAAGCATTTTTGCATATTTATTCGCACAAAAAAAACAAGATTGTTTATAGTTAACAAAAAATTTCGCCTGCGGCGTTTCATTCTCCAAATCACAAATAACAACTAATTTTATGGACTTACTAAATCGATTATTACAATTATATAAAATTATTAATAATATAAAAATATATAAAAAAAAAGACAACCAAAAGTTTGGATATACTTCATCATAAAGAAAGATTTCGAAAAATCACTTCAAAATATTAGATAATTTTTAATATGAAATATACCAAATTTGTGTGAAAAGTTTTTGGGGTATTATTCATTGGATCATTTTATTGGCAGCTGTGCTATGTTTTATTTACAAATTTATTACAATATCTTTAAAAATATCAAAAACTAAAAAAACAGTTTTTAAATAAAAAAAAAACAATTTCTGGTTTTATTTTTTGGGGCATTTTTTCCTTTTTTTAAGTTCAATTTAGCCTCTTTTTTCTCACTTCCTGGCAACACTGCTCAGAATCGATGTTAACCTGTGTAATTATAAATTAAAGTATTACAAATAATTTATTTGAAGCAAACACTAAAAAGACTATCATAAATTCCCAAAATCGTCAAATTCTTAACAAATTTTTTCTGTAGAAATAGGCTTATTTGACCTCTAAGTTGATTAATAATGTCCTTATGTCGGTCTTCCATTCGCCTATATCAATCTAATAAAGTATAATCCCAACTGAATATGTGCTTTCTTTAATATAACTTATTGTTAGTGTTGCCAGGAAGTGAGAAAAAAACAGGCTAAATGCTACAAAAATAAGGTTAGAAATAAGATAACTTTTTTTAATTATAAAAAGTGTTTCTCGTTCTCATTAGTTTTTTTTTTACTGATACTTTAGTAAATTTATAAATTAATAATAGAATGGCTTTTAGCAAAAATGAGAAATCAGCAAATTTGAGTTATATTTCACGTGAGAAACTAATGCTTTAGAGTGAATTCTCTTAATCTTTGATCTATAATTCTTGTTTGATTATTCCAAATTTTGGGTGATTTTCACTTCAATAAAAATGTTTAAGGCTGCCCAACATTTTGCGGTATTTTTTTTTTCATTTTTTGGCTATAGTTTGTTTTTCATAACACATTTTTGATATTTTGGGTGATTTTTCGCCTTTATTTATACATGAAAAAGCAAAGAGAAGAGAAGCTGGGGTTTGAAATACGCCAGAGTTGAAAGCCGTTTTAATATAAACCAGAATTCTACACAAGGCAAAGTTAGAACTATTTTCTTACTAAATATGGCTGATTTTGTCCACAACTTTTATCATATAATGTATTAATTTTCACGCCAGAAGGTTTCATAATGGACATTGGATGACGGTGATTTTTCATAAATATTCGTGTATTTCTTCACCCTTTTTAACAAAAAATCCATTTTTTACTTTCATTTCCTTTTGTGATTCTTCACTGGGTTGATTTTTCCACATTTGCTTTGGGTCATTTTGCTGGCAACAATTTTTTTTTTTTTATAATATTCATAAATAGCTTCTATGTTTAATGAAGTATGTTTAAAAATAAATATTATAATCGATTTAGTAAGTTAATAAAATTAGCTATTTTTAATTTTGAGAAAAAATCAAATGTTTATTTATATATAAAAAATCTCAATTTTTTGTGGGAATAAATACAAAAAACGCTTAAATGGACGCTTCCGTAAAAATAAAATAGTAATATTAATAGTAATATTAAATAAAGAATTATTTTCTTCGCTCTTCAAAAACTAGGTTTTTAGCCTTTTTAAGACAATTTTAAAACTCAAAGAAGGCCAGAAAAAATCTAGAAGCTAAAACGAAAATTTTGAGGCAAAAAACAAAATAAAAAGGCTAGATTTATCCTTAAAAAGGCTAGATTTATCCTTAAAAAGGCTAAACTGGCAACACTGCTTATTATTCTTGTACAGATAAGTAGTAGAAGGCAAAGACACTTGTACATAGAGTATGTCAAGTTATTGTTTTTACAATGAAAAATTATTATTTTAACTTTATTTTACAAAATTCGCAAATGATTTATAACAGTGCACATTTTTCGTTACATTTTATTTTACGTATATTTCTTTAACGGGTTTTACCAAAATGAAAATTACTATGATTGTAATTACGAAAGTACAACAACAAAAACTACACATACCCTTTTATCTACCTGTCAATTGTGTTATTAAACACCAAATTCGTTAATACAATTATTTTTTTAATTAAAAAGACACCAACAACCATTTTTGTAAACTTAAAAACAATTTTTGTTGCCTTAAATTATTAATATTTAATAATTTTTTTAACAATAAATTTGTAGTATTAAATATAAATGATTTTAACAAACCTACAATTATATTTTAACAATATGTTCTATTAAACAATCATATTGTTGTTATTTAGTCACATATTATATTTCCATTATAGTGAATTTCTTTATTTCCAAATAGTGAATTTTTTTACCGACATAAATTTTCTTTAAATTGTTTATATATATATTTGTTTAATAGAATTACAAGTATAATTTGATGATTCTATATAGATATGAACACCTGTGATATTTTATTTTATACGTTTTATTTGTATATGGAATCAGTATTATTTTAGACCTCATAATATGTATTAAAATCTTAAAAACTAAAAATGAAACAATTCAACCTCTATAGAGATTATTGGTTCTTCCATGGTTCTACTATTAACTGAGTGGAAAGTCGTATCTGTTTGAAGTTCAGCAAGAAGACTTGCAAATGGGTTGGGCTAAGTCTCTAATTTGAGAATGTATTTTTTATTGAGCTTCCTAAATTCGTCTCTTACAAATTCAACGTATAAGTCCCTATGGATACCCTACTTTCTTATGTACCATGGTGCATCCGTCATGGTCCTAAGAATTTTCGATTGGGCTTTCCCATAGTTGGATGTCGTATGTTTTATACAGAATGACTTTATTGTCATGATCTAGTTTTGAATGACTGTTAATTAACCAGGGAATACTGGAAGATTTTAACTTCATATGAAGTCTCTTGACTTCAATATGACGACGCCAAGTTAGTCGCCTATCTAAATAAATACCAAGGTATGTAACATGATCTAATTGGGGTATACTTATGTCATTAAATGTAACTGGAGGACAGTTACCTTTTCTAAGGTTAATGTAACATTGTTACTTTTCACTTCATTTACAAGAATAAGCCAATTTTTCAACCATTTCTCCATACGTCGGTGGTAAATATTTAGTTGGCTAGATGCTATTTGTGGATTTTCATGAGAACTGAGTATTGCAGTACCATCAGCAAATATTAAAATGTCAGTTAATCACATAAAGGCAAATCAGAGGTGTAAATTATATACAGAGTAGGTCCAAGAACTCTTCCCTGTGAAACACCGATGATACTGCAATACTCAGTTCTCATGAAAACCAAATTCAAAATTCTTCCAAATTCTTCTGTTACACTTTACTCTAAATATACGGTAAGATCGATAGGACTCCAGCAATTTGTGAGCACATGGTTAGGTTATAGGTTTATAGGTTAGGCCCTTGTGCTAAGAAAATAGCTGAATAATATTTCTTTAATTCGAAATATTTCCTTATCTCTCCAGTTAGATGATTCACTTGTTCTATGATTCCAATTTTTTCACAAAAACCAAACTGGTGCACTGATTCAAGAATGGTAGAATTTTCTTTTGAAATACTTTTTCGAACAGCTTCGACAAGCAAGAAAGTAAGCTAATAGATGTTATAGTAGAATCATTTCCTGGTTTTGGTATCATTTTAATCAGAGAAGTTTTCCAAATTTTTGGAAAGACTCCTAGTTTGAAATAGTTTGAAAATTATTGAGAGCACAATTATTGATGGTGTTATTGAATCATATCCAGGTGACTTTCTAACATTTATATTTTCTTTAATGATTGCATCAATGTAGCATGCAAATTAATTGGCTTATTTTCTGCACTGCGGGCCCAGGTACCGGTAGTTTAATATCCTTCGCTGCCTTCCCTATTGAAAAATTAGTATTTTTATTATACGTTAAGCTTTCAATGTATTTTATACTTTGGCGATTCTTTTCTAATTGAAAGGTTCTTTTTAGCTTTTTGGTTGCTATGGATAGCTTCAGATTTGTTTCCATTCTCTTGTGAGTTTTCGTTTTTCAAGGAGAAATTTATCAATTTCAGTATTAGAAATAATCTTATAATTCTTTATAAAAGTTTGACTATTAGAATGTTCCATTGCTGAAGTAAGTAATAACGTAAAGTCATTGACTTATTCATTAATATATTCCTCACATTGAAAATTTGGGCTCGTGTGGATATGACTACTTATGTATTTTCTATATTTTAACCAATTTGTCCTATAGAAAATATTCGTAGGATTATTTTATAAGTTAGTCCATCCATAGTATGTTGCTATTAGGAGAATAGTCAGAAGTTAAGTCATAAGAAATTTCTGTAGTTATAAAATTTCAGTTTATGTTTTTAGATACGGCAAGTCTATAATGTCTGGAATTTTTTCTAACATCAGCCGGCCAGTACGTTTGATTTCCAGGGGACACGAAATCAATGCCATTTTTACAATCAACTAGTACCTTATAAAGTATTGTCTACCTTTAGGATTCATCAATCTTGATCCCCAGTACGTATGTTTAGCATTACAATCGCCACATTACAGGAAACGATCTCCTAGTGTGATAAAGAATTCTTCAAGTTTTTCTTTAGTCATTGAAAATCGTGGTGGGTAATAAATCGATCTGGGGTTAAATCACCTAAGAAACATTCAAGATGAATAGATATTGACTGCAAGTAATCTTTTGAGAATTCATCCAGAGCATAATGTCGTATTCGATTTCAAATTAGTATACCAGTACCCCCATGTGCTTTTCCATCCGAATGATTAGTAAAATGGAATGAATAAGATAAAATGTTAAAAATTGTATCTATTGGTGAGATGAGTCTCGGATACTAACATCACATCAATATTTTGCTTTTTGATTTAAAACATTGGCATACCAGAAACATACTCTCAAATATCTCTCGTTAAGAGGAGGAGGTTTTGAGCTCTTTTATTGTGTTTCGCTGGATGGCATAAAGTTTGTCATATTTTGATTAAAACGTTAGCATAGGAAATATTTCCAGGATTGGTTATGCTCGATTGAAAAAAATTGGCAAGCGATTAAAAATTTTTTATGTCAGAGGTACCTAACTTTGAGCCCCCTTAGCTCCGCCCTTGAGGGGTTGTTGTGCCCCCCTTCCAAACTTAACATTGTACACTCCTCTGCTACGCTTATACCAAATTTTATGAAAATCCAACCAGCCAATCAGAAGTTACAGATTCATTTCTAAAAAATTTCGATTCTGCCCCACTGTTTAATGTGTTTTTGTAAATGTTTTTATTTAATTTATTTTATTTTGATAGTTTCTGAGCCATTTATGCATTTTTGTATAATAAATGAAAAATAAAATAATTCTATTAATGCGAATATTTTAAAAAGCAAAAATTTCGTTTTACATTGTGGTCCAAAATAATAATTGCAAAAGGATTAGTAAGAAGTAAAATTCGGCATTTAAAAAGTATTTATTAAACGATTTGAAGAAAATTGAAATCTCCTTAATATGTATGATGTAAATTAATTTTTGAGCTCAGATTTTCCTTAGCTATAGATGAATAGTGTGGCATAAAAAGAAAAGGAACTTAATTATATTTTTGTATGAGTAAAACCAATATTCATAGAGATAGGTTATAAATCTGGAAATAATAGTGCTTCAGAAATCTGTAAAATTCTTTGGGGTTCTCTTAACAGCAAGATTACATCCGTAAAATTATCAAGGGAAGTTTTACCCAGAGGACAATATGAAAATCGAAGTAATGATTCGACTTCCGGATAAATAAAACGTTTTCATTCAGTTTTCAAAATGTCAATGTTTTAAAAAGAACTGAATTAGTTTATCGTTTTATGATTAATTAGTTTATTTAAATTTTTTTTATCCTTCATTTAACTGAATTGCTTATAAATATATAAAAAATTTTAATTATTTATTTTTGGCAGAAATTTCCAGGATCCCAGGAAATTTAAAACTCAATCCCGATTTCGCGGCAGCGGAAAAAAACCGGGAAAAAAGAACTCTACATTATGCAGAGAATTTTCACTGTAGCAGAGTGTAATTTAAAAATTTTTCTATTAATTATTATATAACTTTAAACAATTTTTTTTGTTTTCATTCAAAATTCATGGCTATAAATATTATCGAAATAATTTGAATTAATTTGATGACGTTATGATTTTAAATCACTAAATAAAGAAATATTTACATTAAAGTTTTAATTAAATAAATAGCTTAAGGACAAATAAAAATGTGCTATAAGTTATATTTCATTGCATACCTTAAGGCGTCCATATACACATACCTGGTGTACGTGTATGATTGACGAATTTTCTGCACCTTCATGAAACAAAATTTTTTTTTTTTGGAAAAATTGATTAAAAACAAAAAAGTTTTAAATATTTTTATATTTTTTATTTTAATTTGAAATGACAAACAAAAAATTTAATAAATGATAGTAAAAACTGTTCAAATTAATTTGTCTGCAGTATGAGTTCATTTTAGAATCAAAACGATTTTGATTTTTCATACTGCATTGTCGTTGTGACGCACACATTCAAAAGCTATCTCAGTTTTACTAATACATACTTATTGCATGAGCTTATGCAGTATGTGTCTATGGGGTACTTGCCTTTGATTAATTTCAAAACATTTAGAATTTTCTAATTAATTTAAAATACCATTTTAAAATGCAATCTAATTAGTACCAAATTAAGGATTTTTAATTTGATCACAAATGTTTAATTTACTATAATTGCCTACTGAATTTTATTTATTTAGCTGGATTTGATTTCAACTCATGTATGAATAAGAAGTCATAATATTATACGCCAAATCAACACCTTTATTTTCTAAATTTCGCTTAAGTAGCGTACATTTCAAAAGCGTTTCCTTTAACAAAAAAACAATATTTAAATTAATTTTTCTAAGCTTAATCGTGCTATCAAGCATAATAAATTCAGCCCAATTAAGTGCTTTAAATTTCAATACAACACATTAAAAACGTCTTTCAATATTTAATGTTCTCATTAAAACTACAAATATTTTTACAATAAATCATTACAAGAGTTTAAATATTTGAAAGTAAATTAAATAAAATGTACAAAACAGAAACTTCCTATTACAAAAAAAAAAAAAAAAAACAAAAAACAAATAAGTGAAATAAAAATTAAATTGTTGCATGATACTCGCACACAATGAGTTGGAGATAAAAAGGACTTACACATACTTTATCTATTATAATTTATAATACGTCGTAACAGTTTTTTACTTACCACTGGTTTTTACTGTTGCCAACGGTTAAATGCCTGAAAACAAATATGCAGAACAGCCACTGTCTCCCAAATGATGTCAATGGCAGAGACAATAAAATATTTTACTATTTTTTGTCTTGTTTTACAACATTGCACAGCATTTCAAACAAAATGAAAAAAAGAACAAAAAATATTCACTTTAAATAGTTGGTATAAAATTTATGGCAATTTTATTTTAATGCACACATTTTTTACAATCAATTTATATTTCCTCTTTCCTTATGGAAACTTTAATTACTTAAGCTTTTTTCTTGTACACTTATTTATAAAGCTGTGTAATTTTGTTCTTTAATTAAATAATATTTTTTTCTTTCAACTTGAAAATAATGAAATTTTTTATTCAATGCTTCATCCGTTTTGTTGGTTTTAGTCGATTGTTTCCGTTTCCGTTTATTAACACTTTAACAATTCAAACTTACACAAACCAAAGGACAAATTGCTGCCTACAAAGTAAAACCAGCATTTTATTTTATTTAATTTTTTTTTTTTTTGCACCTAATCCTCTTAATTTTACTTCATTTTATTATTACTTTTTTATTTTTTATTATTAAATTCCATAAAATTTTTAAATTACTTTAACTTTTACACATATTCTCGACTAAGAATTTAAACGTTCGTCCTTTAGTTCGTCTAAACGCGTACTAAATGATCTATTGACATCAAACAACCGGCTAAGATGCCACAACTTGTGGTACCTCTGGCGCGTTATATTGTTCTAATACGTTTTATGTTTTTTTTAGTTGAATTTAAATATTTGCAACATTTTTGTTATTTGGCTGGTGGGTGTAAATGTTGCTGCAACATTTATAGGAAATTGTGCGCATGCTGAAATAAATTTGGCGCCAAATCATTTTTATATTTGTATATGTTTATGAGAGGGTATTAGTGTGTTTTATATTGAAATTAGGTCAAGTTTAAAAATGTTTACAAATTTTGCCGGTTTTTCTCTAGAGTATTATTGTGAATTATTTTTATAGGCCTTTTTAAAGCATGTTGCATAGACTGTTGCTTCAGAAGAATTAATTTAAATTGTTTCGTAAATTTGCTTATATTAAAATGCTCTATTAGGTAGAATACTTTATAATCAAAATGTATTTAACATAGACAATATAAATTTATTTCCATTTTGTTTATAAAAATTTTTTAAAAATGTAGTTATTATATTTTAAACATTTTTGCCACCACAATTTCTTACAATACAAGGAAAACATCAACAGTTTTTTTTTTAATATTTTAATACATTTCCTTGAAGGGTTTTTACATAACAAATAAAAAATTAGTCAGTTTTTATGTTATTTTCCATTAAAAATGATTAAAGCATTTCTTTATAATAGTATATGTATATATATATATATATATATATATATATATATATATTTATATATATATATATATATATATATATATATATATATATATATATGTAAGTATATAATAATATAATCCTTAGGCGTCGAAGAATATTCTTCTTCCATCTTTAAAACCATTTGTTTTAAAGCTAAATTGTTTAGTATTTCCCAACAAAAAAAAAAAACAAATTTTTATATCCACCATTAGAAAATGACAGGAAGTATAATGCGTTTGTCATTCCGTGTATAACATATCGAAATACTCATTTAAGAGACCATAAAGATTCTGAGTAGGTATAGCTATGTCCGTCTGCCTGTTAAAAGCATGATAGGTCTTAGGGCGGACTACTTAAGGGATGAAAGTTTGCTCAAATATTTCTCTTATATAAGGTTTTTTTTTATCGAGCAAAATACTTACGTCGTAACAGCTAATATTTTTTTGGCCGATATCTCTTAAACAAAAGCATGTAGGCCATCGTTTGTACAAATAGTCAAGGAATCGATGTAAACTCGGAAACCAAAAATTGACGTTTTTTGCTAAACTCCTATATAAGGCGAAATTTTAAATTAGGTTGGCACAAAAACTTTCAAATGGTGGGTATAATATATTTAGCCAAGCCGACAACAACATTCTTATTTGTTAATGTTAAAAAATATATATTGAGAAAACTTGGACGCGATTCAAACAATAAAAAGAAATTAAACCGTTTATCTAGGCTAGCAGATCCCATAAAGCAAAAAATGTATACAATTAAAGGATTCTCGCAATTCCCAACAAATCGGTGAAAATCCCTAAAATGTAATTTTTTTTTTTTTTTTTTTTTTTTTTTGAAATTTGCCTATAAAACCCACATTTGTTAAAGGTCTCGAAAAAGCCGTTGGTAAACTCTTTATAATACATTAGAGTTTCCGAAACTGCATTCTGTTTGTAGATTCATGTTTTGGGGTTTTAGAGCATATATGCTTATATGCTAAATTTTAATATAAAATAGCTCATATTTAAGTCGGTCTGTATTTAATCCTATTGCCTGTTTGCCTTTAATTCTAAAATCATCCCTATGAAGATGCCTTTCAGAAAGTGCAAAATTGTTATACGAGTATGTTCAAAAAAAAAATATATATTTTTGAGTGTAGACAATTTCTCTGCAAAAACAAAAAAAAAAAAAGATCATAATGTTTACAATTTTCAATTTCAAATTCATTTATTTTTGGACTGGGAAGAAATATCGACTTAAGAATTTCGATATATACATTTTTTCTTTAACCAATTGACTGAAAAGTTTACAAAACCGGACAAAAATATTTGGGGTGTATATTGAAAAACTGGACCAAGATTTTTCAAAAGTAGGATAGTTGAAATTTCAAATGCAAATAACTTGAAAATTATAAAAGATATATAGCACATGCGAGCATATTTTTCATAGATCTTATCGAGAACTTTAAATATTTGAAATCGAATTAAAAACAAAAATTTGGCAAGCTGTTAAAAATTTTCTATGTCAAAGGTACTCTATTTTGAGCCCCAATAACTCCGCTTCAAATACTCCTCTGCTACGCCTATGTGAAATTTTATGTAAATGCAATTAGGCGCTTAGAAGTTACAGATTTATTTCCAAAAAAAGTTCGATTCTACCCCACTGTGCAATGCTACCATATTGACGAATGCAAAATGCCTCTAAATTGGCAATATCAGAGAGATAACGACATTAAGTAAAGATAGTAAAGGAGTAGTTTGTAATGAAAAATTTTAACTTCGTATTATTCACTGGATCTATGTCTAGTTGTTGCTAAGCCGAAAACAAAGATAAATTATTAACAACAGTACTGCAAGCTTAGTATTCGATTTCATCACTAATATGTAAGACATTAGTTAACTGTATGAGTCGTAGGTTTTTGGGAGCGATAAAAAACAAAGCGTTTTTAAAAAATATTTCTAAATATTCCTTCCATGAAAGATTTTTGTATTAGTATTACACATTTTTTCAAGTGATCCTATAAATATTAACACATTTTTTAAGATTTTTAATATATCTCTCCATTTACTTTATCGAAGGCTGCCTAAACCACTGCTTGGATCGAGTTAAATTATATGGAAGAGTTATAGAAGAGTCACCCTGTGATAATACGATATAAGATATAGGGTGTCAAATTTGACCCCCTCGAGTATGAAAAAGTTTTAAAAAATCGAAACTTCTACAATTAAGTCGGATTTTTATATTTCTATAAAGTGCTTGTCTAGTTAAAGACAAAATACGCTTACTTACCGAAGTTAAAAAAATATTTAAAAATATTAAAAAGATATTTACGATAGAATTTTGAATTTTTGATTTTTTCCTTCAACTTTCTTTAATTTTTCGGTAATAATTTCCGAAATATATAAGTAAAAATTTTTTAAAAATATTCCTCCAATATATTCTGAAATAATATGCTGATAATCTTAATTCATCTAGCCGTGAAAAATATTCAAAGTCAGCACTCTGAAATTATTATGAAAAATTGATATTTTCTTACAAAAATATAATATAATTCTTTTACTTTTTTCTCAAAGTTTTCTTAATAAAAGAACTTTTTCCGTCACATATATCAAAAGACAAGGCTTCGTAAATGGTTAATAAAGAAATTTTAAATTATTTGTTTATCGATTTATAAAAAAATGTTATGCGAGGTTTTTTAAATTTATTTATGCCGTTTAATTATAAAATATATTTAGAATAATCTAGCACTAAACTGATTCCTTCCCGGCTAAAAACCAATGCAGGAGTGCAGATTTTATGAAAAAATCAACTTTTCAAAAACTTTTTTTTTTTTTTTTGAATAGCATAAAAACACATATTAGTATTATATTTTTGTCATTATTTCTTATGTATTGTATAAAATTGATATCAGTCTTTCATTCCTCCAAAAATCATTAAAATCGCTTCAACACACAATTTTTGGCAAGTTTGTTTTTATAGATCGACTAACATGAATTTTTTTTCAAAATAACACAAGATTCTACCATTTTTCACCATTTTGGATGAAATAACACCACTTAAACTTAAAGTTCCTTTATCAATCATTTAATAAGCCTTGTCTTTTGAAATATGTAAAGAAAAAGTGAAAAGAATTGTATTATATTTTTGAAAAAAATTTCTCAAACTCAGCTCTCTGAAATTAGTATTTCAGAAAGCTTTCTCAGCTAGACGAACTGAGATTATCAAACAATTTTTTCATCGTATTATTCGCAATAATTAGACATTAGAGATTAATTTTCTGTCTTTTTCCCCAAAAGAAAACAAAAAATTAAAAGATCAAATTTGAAGCGTAAGTATCTTTTTAAATGTAAGAGATGACTTTAAGTTAGTAAGTTTATTTTTTCTTTATCTTGTCAAGTACTTTACAAAAATATGAAATTAAAAAAGCAAAAAAAAAAAACAAGAAAAAAACAAAATATTTATAGAAGAATGGCTAATTCGCAAAAAAAGAGAGCAAAATGCAAGAACTGCATTTTCGCTCTTTGGCCATCAAAAATTTCAAATACGTATGCATTCATTGTTTTTTCCATAATGAAAAATTTTATATTTTCATATTTTTTATTTTCAATTAATGTAAAGAACACAATTGTGCCGTATGAACACAGAAGCGTACTACGTAGGAACGCTGTCAAATTAGAACTTATGCATTTTTATTGAAAAGCTCACAACAAACGGCGTATAAGTTGAAACGTATTTACGTCATACGTTCAAATAGATTTAGTTCTATTTTTCATGAAAACTACGAGCGTCTTTGTCATTTGAAAAATAAATATAAGGAAAAACAATTAAAATATTTTTGAAATTAAATTGTTTAATTTTTGATCAGAAAATTCGGTTTGTTAAGTTTTTCCAATATTTATTTCAAGCAAGAAGGTATGTCTACGTCGCAATTGTGGGTAAAATGAACGCAAATATAATACAAATACCATCGTAGTGCATTCCTATGACTCAATTGTGTTCCTAGCATAAAAAGTCTTCTTATGATAGTCACAACTATAGATTAACATAGATACGAAGCTCCGTTGTCAAAAACCTAAGCCGGTTGTCCAAAAAAAACTTAGTCTAAGAATGTGTTAGTAGAAAATTTAATTGAAAACTAAAACATTTCTAGTAAGTGTGCCTTTTTAAGTAATTTTTATTTATTTATTTTTTTTTTTTTTTTTTAACTTCATGTCTATACCAGGTCTTAATTTTAAAAACAAAAAATCATAAGAATTTTGAGATTATAGTCACAATTTGTGTTATGACTATTTTCCAGTCATAATATACTCGCTAAACAGGCATGTAAGTGTAAAAGAGTTATCAATTAAAAAACAATATTTTAATATAATATACATATTTAAGCCCAAATATTTTCAACAATTAAACAGAAGTAAAATTACTAAATTTAACTATACTGTAATTATCAAAAGACCTAAACACCTTTAACTCCAGCCAATTAACACTTAATTATTTCTTAAATTATCACCATAATTAATAAAGTAATCAACATGGGTCAAAAATTTGCATCGATTTTATTTTTTTAAACACTTTTCAAACGTAAAGATATTATTCTCCATTAATTAAAGCATAAAGTTCAGTCATAAATTTCATTCATTATAAAAGATTGTTTTTGAATCTTTTTCGCTTCTCATATTAAAAGATAAAAATAAATAAACAATAGTAAATGAAATAAAATACCAATTTACTACCGAATACAAAAGTTAGTAATAAAAAAAAATAAAAAAGAATAAGAAAAAAAAATAGATGAAACAAAATTCAAAATCAAGGTTAAATTTTATTACAGCTTTTGGGCAGAATTTCAGCGCAAAGAAAATAAATACATTACGACTAAGAGTTAGACAGTTAAATTGTCAGTTAGTGTATCAGACAGATGGTGAAAAGGTAAGTCAGGCTGACAACGAACCTGTTAAATAGATAAACAACAACTGAAAACATTAATTACACAGGTCAACAAAATCTCAAAAAATATTTATGTCGCGAATAATTCTTAGAGCAAATTATTCACTAATTTTTTTTTTTTTTTATATTTTTGTATTTGATATAACCAATAAATGACCGTAGATCTCAAAAATGGTAAAATATTTAAAATCTCATTGACGAAGATGAGTTTGAAAAAAAAAATAAAAATCAAAATTTAATTAACAAAGAATTAGAAAAAAGTACATTGTGAGTAATTCCGCTTAATTCTTACTATTTAGTGGGATATCCAGTAGATTAACCGTCATTCGGTTATCCGATTAATTTTGGTCGATTAACTGTTCGAATAATTTAAAATTGTCTATTTTCAAATAACGAATAAATAGAATAATCTTTGTCGAATAACCGATTAACCGAAATTTAGTTTTCTGCAGTTATAAATTTAGAACAGTTTTTATTTTTAAGATAAACTTATATCTATTACATCTTTTTTTAAAATGTCTGTTATATCCCAGAAAAAATTAATAAAAGTCATTTGAGAGAAGTACTTTTTCATTACATCCAAAGTTTCATTACATCCAAAGTTACCTCGTGTCTATACAAGACATATTTTTATCAAGAAAAACATCAAAATCAGAGCGAATCTATACAAGGTAACATCACTTAAACAGCCGATTATTATTTTTGGTTATTACAGTTGTTAAACTGCATATATAAAAAAACATTACTGAATTCGCCTTATTCTTGTTTTCGTGCAATTGTTGCCACCTTACATTAATTCGCGTTAATTTTGACATTTACCTTGTTAAGGAATTGATACTACGCGTTGAGAAGTAATACAAAACAGCATCCAAAAATATTTCTAAAAAGAGATTCAAAGGAATCGTTTTGATATAAAATATTGACATTGACATTGACATTGATATATTACTAAATGAACTGTTTTAAACAAATGAAAAATACATAATGTTATGCATATATTTTTTTTTTATTAAAAAATATGTTTCTTATTTAACAGTTAAAACTTATATCCTTGCATCGATAAAAAAGAATTTTGATGTTCATTCCAATTTTACATGAAATAATGAACATGACTTCCTTCCTAAGTGAATATATATTAAAAAAGAGAACATCTACCAATGACAAGCCTATGTTAAGTTCATTTTTTTTTTTGCGACATGATTATAACTTCCTAAATACACAAACTTGTGATTATAGATATTTTTAAAAGTACCAATATTAGTTTTGTCTTTTATGAAAAAAATCATTCGCAGACAAAAAATAGAGTTGCATTACAAAGAGTGATTTATGAAATAAAGCTGAATTAGGACAATATTATGTGGTATTAGTCCAAAAAAATAAAGTTCTTTATACAAAAGAACTGGTAAGATGATCCCATTTTAAAAAGAATTTATGTTTTTAAAAAACTATTTCAATAGATTAAATACTATCATACTATATGTTTTACAGTTATTACTAAGACTATTCAGTAAACCGTATAATTAGCTATTAATCAGTTACTAACCGATCAACTTTTAACCTCGAATAATCGTTTGTCGAGTTAACCGATTAATATGAAACCCCGAATACTCCTTATACTAAATATAGTGTAGAAAGTTAAATGAAACATTTCCAATACGTCATATTTTTAAGAGATATAATGTTCCTATTTTCAACTTCATTGAAAAATATATGCATATTTATACCCTACACCACCATAGGTGGTTGGAGTATTATGCTTTTGTTCTGATGTTTGTAACGCATAGAAAAAGTTATCCAACACCCACCTTAAAGTATGCCAATCGACTCAAATAGTCCGTCAGGATGGCTGGCTGTCCATGTAAAACTTGTGCACAAAGTAAGGTTCGCAATTTTAAGGATAATTCAATGATACAAGGACTAAGTCTACTGAAATTAGTTGTGATCGGTCCATTATTTTACCTAGTCCCCCTACAAATATCCCCCCGGAATAGAGTTTAAACACTCAAAAAGATCTTAAAAATCACAATATTTTAAAGAAAGTGGGCCCAAAGAAGATCGGTCCATAATTGACCATAGCTCACATATAAACCCTCTTCCGTAAAACTCTTTAACGTGAATCAAGTTAATATTCGAAACAAATAAGTTTTATATAAGTGGAAACAACATTGCCAAATTTTATGAGAATCGGTCCATAATTTACCATAGCTCCCATATAAATCCACTTACAGGAGTCGCCCTAAAGTGCATAAAACCATCTAGATGTTAGTATCAACGCATTATTCTTTGTTTGAATATTTTATTTTACATTTAGTAAAATTGGCCACAGGTATAATATAAGTCCCTTTCCCGAATTTTGTGTTCGTACGCAATGGTGTAGGGTATCATATTGTCGGTCTTGACCGACTATATCTTTTTTTCTCTTTTTTCTTAAGTTAGGATTTAAGAAAGTACTATTTTTAATTTTTTTTCATACTAAGAAGCAGCAATAGTTTGTCAACATAGCAGTAGTACCCAGTAAAAACTTTGCTTTCCTGGTAAGCTAGGAGGTATAATTGGAAACAAAAATAAACTACTTATTTTTTGCCTGAATAACTAGTTGTTTTTGTTCGACTTGTCCACAAATTCATGTAGTTATTTTTTGACTCTAGGGGTACTCAAAAATATGTACCTAAACGAAAACAAAAATAAAAAAAAAACAAAAAAATGTTGCCTTCAGTGAGACTCGAACTTGGGCACAAACTAACCATTCGTTTTAAATGACTAACGTCTTACTCAGTACACCATCTCACACATAGCATCCTAAGCGACAAAAACTCTATTTAGTTTAAAATATCTTTTTAGACATTTTGTTATAAAAAACTAACAGCCTCATAATGGGGTTGAACCAACAACCTTCTAGTTGTTAATACGGCGCTCTAGCCAACTCATCTACGTGATTGCAGTATTACTGTGCTATTATACTACTGAGTACTTATTAATGTAATACAGGGTAGGCAAATAATAATGACGCCTCATTACCAAGAAACTACTTTAATAAGTAGTTGTTATTACCGAAAACCAAAAAGTTTTTGCTGGGTAGTATCTCTTAGTAACAGCGTTTCCGTGAAAAAGCTCCCCTTGTTAAACGCTTATTGCTCCCATATTTTTGGGGGATTTTAACAATTTTAAAGACTTTTAAGGAATATATAGGGCAAGTTAGAGACACGGTATGTTTTATACTTTTGTCGCACTATTCCTTACCTAGAAAATTATATAATCTAAAAATTTCTTAGAGGTACATATTTCATTTGGTCAACAATGGGTTAAAAGTGTAACGTGAAGGAAATGTTTCATTTAACTTTTTTCATTATATTTAGTCTAATGACTATAAATATAATATCTGTAACATAATTTTCACGATACTCTTTATTGTTGACCTGTCTTATTTGAATTTAATGTTAATGTTAGACTACTTTATACACCATTTCTCTACTGCAAGAGTTCTCACAAGCATCAAATTCACGGCCCCTTGAAGACACTACAAATCGAGAACGACTCACTGTAATTTTTATGTCATAATTTAACACCAAGTCCAAGGTTTGAAATACGATTTTAGTGCTTGAGCTTTCTTGCTAAAAAAAAAAAGAAAAGAAAACATAAAATATAAAAATTGTGATTAAAGCACTGTCAATCTAAAGTAAATTATGAAAAGGGAACGTTTCCACCAAAGTGTGAAGATTGATCCATAATTGAATTAATCAAACGAGTAAAATTGAAATTTTGTTTACTTTCGCTTTTTACTATTTTATATCTTATGTTAATATAACAATAAGAGAATGTGTATTATTAACCTTTAAATACAAAAATGCTTTACATTTTATGGTTAAGTTAATGGTCTACACGACCTTCCCTTGAATGCTTTTACGGATCCATTGTGGGTCGCAGACCCCTATTTGAGAACCGTTGCTCTATATACTGAAAAAAATATTTTCGAAAAAATTGCAATTAAATAATTAGTCAGAATTTTAAAATGATTTCAAATATTTTTATAATTAAAAAATTTTCAAATTTTACTTTTCAAATTTTAGAAAAATCTAAAATTCAATTTCAATTACGAATAATAAATATTCAATTATTTTTTTAATATAATTAATTTATTAATTTATACAATAAGAAAAATAATTAAAAGCCAATAAATTGTTTCAATTTTATAAAATTTTAATTTTGATCAATTGAATAATTAATAAATTAATTGTAATAGTATTTATATGTTTTACAGGTATTACTAAGACTATTAGGTTAACCGAATTGAATTTTATTTATCTTTAATAAATCGACCATATTTTTTTCTGTACTCATAATTAAAGAAAAAATATTTTCGCAAAAAATTAAATTATCAGAATTTTAAAATGTAATTTTTTTAAAAGTAATTTTTAATCAAATAATTTAATCAAAATCGATCTATTCTAACAAATTAAATTCAAATTTTACACAGAAAAATCTAAAATCGATTTCAGTTACGAATGAGACATATTCAATTATTTTATTAATTGAAATTCAACCAATTAAAAAATGTTATATTTAATTATTCAAATTATCACTTATTTTTATTTATGTATGATTAATTTATTAATTGATACAATAAGAAAAATAATTAAGATCTGATAAATTGTTATATTTTTAGTAAAAATTAAAAAATTAGAAAATTTGAATTTTGATCACTTCAATAATTAATACAATTAAAAAAGTAACTGGAATAGTTATTATCTTTGATAAATCGTTTTTCTGTGAATTAATTCAAAGCAATTTGTTCAAGTGATTCTAACTATAATTAAGAGATAACTAGGAAATTATATACGCTTTTTTACCTTTAATGTGATAAATGGTGTAGATTGTAAGAAAAATACGTTTAACCACACTGTCTCAGTATAGTATTGGAATTACAATTAATGATAAAAACTTGTTAACATGCCATTTAACATAAATACATTATTGACAGCAAAATACTCACAACTGAACTGGCGTTTGAATTCTATTTTAAATTCTCATCTAAGATAAACTAATGCCGTCGATATGTTTAGACAAATTTTATCAATTTCAAAATTTAACTCAGATAGTGTAAGGGGATTTTCTTTATAATTACAAAATACACCAGAAATAAAGAAAATAATTAATGAAAACATTGTCGTTTTAATTAACACTGTCAGTCTTAGTAACTGACACATTGTTAGCATTTTAAGGTATTAGAGACATGAAAATATTAAACAAAAACTAGACACTGATTCTGATGACCTCATTATAAAATAAACGACTCTTAAGGGACATTTATGTGGTATCTTATTTATATTATTAAGTTTGTAATTTAAGTATAAACTATTTTAATTTATGTGTTAGTTTATGAAAATAAGAGCAACAGTTACACACAAATCAAAAAATAAGCTTTGCCTCATAAATTTATAAGAAACATTTAAATTGTTTTCTGTTTCAAGAATATATAAAAGGTATTCATACATATTTAATAAACATTTTGTAGTCACTATAAAATTTACGTCCTTTGACTTTATAACGAATGTAAAATTAATTCCTTTGGTAACACTGATCGACAAAAAATCCTCCCTTAAAGACGAACAGTTGGACTATATGGATTTTGATGTGCTAAACACTGCTTTCAGTTTTTTCCATCAGATCTGATTTTTTTATGGGCGTGTCTAATAGCATATTTCACCATAAACAAGAATATTGTGTACGATTTATATAAATGATATATAAAGATGCTAAAAATTTCTTCAAGCCTCTCTGATATTATTTTTGTATATGATTAATATTTTCGAAGTTATTTAGGAAAATTTTTTCTTTATTAAAGATTTTTTTTTTTTTTTTTTTTTTTCTTAAAGTTTCATTTAAAAAGTGAAAACGGCAAAAATAAAAAATCAAATTGATGTGCAAATCTTGATTTTATTCACAGTTAAGTGAAAATGCTCATGCATACATAAACGTAAATTGGGAATACATTGGTGGGCAAAAGAACAAGCATTTTTTTTTTCTTTAAACAAAAAAAGGTGGACGAGATGGACTTGGACGAGGTCTTGATTTTTTTTTTCTGGGCATGTCTAATATTTCCTCCTTAATAAGGCGATAAAATGTTTATATTTTACTATAACTCGAGAACGGATTATTCGATTTAGACAATTGAAAGACCAAAAGATGCATACTGAAATTTTCTTCAAATTATATCCACATTACTTCTTATCTCATCAATATTTTCGGAGTTTATGACCAAAAGTCTTAAAATTTTTCACGAAAAGTTTATATTTTTTCGCCACTAATTTTATAAATAGTTTTTTTTACCATTAATTTTTGAATAACTCCGAAACTGTTGGGCGGATAACAAATAATGTTAAAATAATATTAAAACTTAAAGACTGATTTCATTTTCATCTTTTAGTGTTTCAATTGTTTAAATCGGTCAACCCGTTCTCTAGTTATGGTAAAATATACCCGTGTATTCGCTTTATTAAAGGGAAAATATTAGACATATACAAAAAAGAAAAAATTACGACCTGATGGATTCGGGTTTAGCAGGTTAAATTCCATCTAGTCCACATATTTTTTTTATGAAGGAGGACAAAAATATCTTTTGCCGACCAGTGTAATTTGTTTATAAAATCAAATTTAAATATTTTGTTGAAGACTTTCAAGGATAAGTTTCAATGAATAATAATTTTACTGACTGGAACAATTTTATTTTCATGGAATTATTTTCAATGACATTAAGTCTAAAAGCTAACATTTGCATAGCATTAGTTAATGACTTTTAATGTGATTTAATTCCATACCGAAGGAAGGAGATACATAAGTAGTATCATCCTCATTTATATCGTTCAATACGGACCAAAATAAATTAAATCTCGGTACTGATCGATTAGGAAGACGTATGGAATAATGATGCCACCAAAAAAAAAAAAAAAAAAACAATTACCTTTTTTGAATGCTTTGCCACGTGAACCTCATATGGATTATTGTCGTCCCATTTATGGTAACTTAGCTTGTTAAAAAATAAGTCATAAAAATACTAATTCAAAAATAAGTACCAATTTTACAAAGGCGCTACAAAAGTGCAGTACAACTCAAGTCTCCAACTTGCCACACATAACCCTTAGAAGTATATAAAGTTCTCAAAATCAAGAATTTATCAATTAACTATTGTGGATGTTAAAAAGTCATAATTAATAAACAATTTGTTCCCGCAGTCAATGTTCGAAGGTGTGTTTGTGTTAAAATACGCATAAAGTGAAAATTTTCGTGACATATTGAACTTTAAAGCAGCGTAGTGTTAATTATATGCAAAAAATTGAACCAAATCTATGCTAATTTAAAGTTCAGTAAGTTTGTCACGAAAAATTTCACTTTATGCGTATTTTAACACAAACACACCTTCGAACTTTGGCTACGGGAACAAATTGTTTATTTAGTTACGACTTTTAATACCCACATAATAGCATAAAGTTTTTGGAAATTTTTGTGACATATTAAAATTTAAAATAGCGTAGTTTTGATTCTGTAAAATATATTGATTTCAGTCTTTTATTATATAATCAAAAATTGTGTCAGCTATGCAATAGAGTTTATTTGAAAATAAGTCCATACTTTTTATAATTTTTGGAATTAAAATAAATTGGTTTTTGGAAAAACAATAAGTATTTCATCTCTAATAAAATCTTTGTTAGTTGAGATATCCTATCCTTTGTTAATTAAAATGGTAAAATTTAAAAAAAATTCAGATTTTTGTTAAAGAAATCCCACAATTCCTAAAAAATAGATTTTTTAATTTTGCCCATAAAGTCCTCATTTATTACAGGTTTAGAAAAACTCTTGCAAACTGTTTGGAACATATAAGAGTTTTCGAGACTGCATTCGTTTTGCAGAACTAGCCTTCGGTATTTTAAAACATATAGGCTAAATGAAAAATTTATAAATAAAATAAGTCAAATTCCGGAGGTTCTGTACTTAGTCCTATTAGGTCTTTGAGTTTGTTTTTAATTTTTTTTTTTTTTTAATTTTTTATTCGATAGATAAATTTGTTCTTTAACTAATTGGTTAAACATTTTAGAAAATCGCATAAAAATACTGTACCAAAATTTTGCAAAATTGAGATATGAATAAAAATCATAAAAAATAACACCCTACCAATGACAACCATGGCACACTGGTCAAAAATCCATTTTTTCAGTAATTCCAAAATAAAGTAAATGTATTTCATAAATAATCAAAGTATTTCATAAGAAATCAAAAACGTATATTAAAAAATGAAATATTGCAACGTTGATAGTCTGACAAGACATTAAATTTGGTAGTTTAATAATATTAGTTAGAATTGTAAAAGCTGTATCTCAATACCAGAAAAATATATGACAATGTTGTATAATGTTATGTTTGAGCATGAACTTGCACGAATGTAAGAAGTGAAAGTGATCGCCAAAGCGTCTATTTTATGTAACAATTTAGATAGTGACAGGGTTTTTCGGTAAACTTTTGCAATCGTCAATTTTCCTGCAGTTAAATTGAAATAAAGCCAAAATCAAACAATTAGTTATCATATTTAAAAAATATATCCACCGTAATAAATTATGTGGTATAGAGGTTTCAGCAAAAATACTTAATACTAAATAAAGAGGATATTATTAGAATTGTTATGTGGTCAGTGACAATGGCCTTCATTTTAATCTTAATAAGTGCCGTCATATGATTTTTCATAGATGTCGACACATTTCAATTATCCAACATGTTATGAAAAATCAAATTTTAGAATTAGTAGATGATATATTAGACCTTGGCGTAATTTCTGATCATAAGCTTTTTTTGTGTAAATTATTTAAATTATATTATTCCCCGATCTTACTCTCTGTTAAATTTTATAACATGAAATTCCACCAATTTTGATTATCACACTAAGAAAATAATATTTTCTACTTTTGTACGATCTATATTAAAATATACATCGTTTATTTGGAGTAAATTTTTTCAATACCTCCTACATCTTATGCAAATAAAAGTATTTGAATGTCAATGAAATCGTTAGAAATTCGAAGAAAAATTTCTGCATTATTACTTCTTCGTAGAATTATTTCAGGCAATATTGATCTTTCTCAACAGTATTCGTACATCCTCAGAGGCAATTAAAGAAATTCAATCTCTTTCATATTGATACACATAGAATTGATTATTTTAGAAATGAACCAATAATCAAATCGATAAATTTATTTAATAATCTTTATAAATATCTAGATATTAGTGATTCAAAAAAATTATTAAGAAACCAGTTAAATAAATTATTATAATTTTGTATATAGATTTAAGTTGCTAGTCTGTAGGGATTTATATTCCATAAACTAAATAAATAAATAAATAAAGTATTCCGTAGACTTAATAAATAATATAATGCAAAAGCTCCATAGGTTTAATTTTATAACCATGATTGTTGCTCAAAGTTCAAAAACTTGAAAAAAGGACTTAAAACTATCTTTAATAAATATTATAGTTAATTTTATTTAAAATTACTTCTACATAACTTCAAAAAGGCACCAACAATGCTTTTTGAATTTACGCCAGAAAAAGTGAATCTTTGACCAGTGTGCATGGGTTAAAAATAACTTTTGCAGAAATTTTCAGCTCTTTTTCAGTCCAATTTTTAGAGAATGGTTTAAAAAAATTAGATAAAAATTCGGATTATTTTTGTAAAATCAATTGTTTTTCGTTAAAATTTGGAATTTCTCGCAAAATCGTTTTTTCTATGTGTCTTTATTATTATTATTATTATTATTATTATTATTATTATTATTATTATTATTATTATTATTATTACTATTATTATATCGTTCATTCCACGAGAGATTTATAAAAAAAAATTTCTATTTTTTAAAAAGGGTCATCAGATTTTATTCATATTTGCTACGGATATAAACTACGCGTACCAAGTACGAACATTTTGATTTTTTCCAATTTCAAAAAAATCACTAATTTTTTCACGATTTAAATTTTAATAAGAGTTAAAAAAATCGACAAAGCACGCAACTTTAAAGATTCAAGTCTCTAATGAAGGCCAACTAAAACTTCTTTAAAGGCAATAATGCAAACATAAATTGTTTATTTAAAAATGCTCTCGTAATACAATTACAGTTTTACAATGCATTTTGGACAAATTTCTACTCTTCGATTTTATTTCAATATGTTTAAAAACAATATCTTTACTACAAAATACATTAATAATTATTTTAGGACAAGATGATCTACTACTTTTATTATTTTTTTCTAGAAAAAGTACCACCAGTTTTTTTTTCATACAAGAATTACTTATTTTCATAATTTCTTATTTATTAATTTTCTGGTTACCCTCATTCAGTATTATGTAACTTTAAGAGTTTATAACTCTTTAACTATACGTCGGATTTTATTGATTTAAAAACCAGTCTAAAGTTTATTACAATAAATATTGTAAATAATATTGTTAAATTAAAAAAAATGTTTTATGCTAAAGATGCACTCACAACCAGAATACAATTTTCAGATCCATTTTTAAGATATTTCTAGCCTTTTGATTTTAAATATTTTTTATTAATATTTAAGACAAATATATTTATTACACAGTACATTAGCAATTATTCGGGGACAAAAAGTTATTGTTCCGCAAATAGCAAATTATGAAATGGTATGACTAAAGTCAATTTCAAAATAAACTCAAAAAATATGAAGATATAAAATATAAAAAAAATTATTTCTGTATGAAAAAAATCTGAAGGAATATTTTTTAAAGTTTTTTAAAATAGTGCACCATTTTGTCTCAGAACGATTGAAAGGATAGAAATTTTTCAAAAATGCATCTTAGAATTACATTTGCATTATGAATTCATTTTTAAGTGATAATATTATTTTTAAATAACTGCGTGTAAAGAGGACATATTCATTTTCTATATATAATTTAAATCATTCAAATCCACTGACAGCGGATTATAAATATATATATATATACATATATATATATTTTTTTTTTTTTTTTTTTGATGTGAAAAATCTGCATTTGGTGAATAGTCGGTGTATATGTTTTAACGAAACCCAAATAAAAAAATTCGCTTGCAGAAAGCCGAAATACATAAATAAAAATATGATCCCAGCAAGTGAACATTCTCACAACTTTAAAAGTAGAACTAAGTGCATATTTTACACTTTTTTTGGAAGCTATTAACAACACTGGTCGGCAAAAAAAAAAAAGTTTTCGTCTTCCTTCAAGATTAATAGATATCTGAGAGGAAATAACCTAATTCAATTGTCAAAAACTTTATTCATGCAACATTAACGTTTCTCTCAGATAACGTTCTAGTTGCTTTCTATGCGTTAAACTCTTGCAAGTGCCATGTTTAGAGTAACGTCAATCTTTCCTTGATATAAGGTGTTAAAAATGGTAAAAATTTTATATAGGATTTTAAACCTAAGCGAATATTTAATTTCCCATTTTCTCGAGAAAATTAAAAAAAATCCGGGTTTTCCTGACAATATTTTGCAAGAAAATTCCGGGATTTCTCGCCCGGGAATTCCCAGACCGCAAACCCTACTAATAACGCCAAAGACCACAAAACTTCACAATTTAATTATATAGTTATATAGTTGCTAATACAATGTTATAAGCCATTATGCCAAAAACGAAACCATGATTGAAATTATTATAACATTAACTCAGTTTCTTAGATTTAAAAATTTTTGTGTTTTTGCCCACATAAGACAAAACGGCTTAAGTCCAGTAAAAATTAGTTGGAGACAGATAGTCATTGACCTTACACAACACTCTCGGTAAGCATATTACATGATAATAGATGTGTCCTGCACTATCAAATAAAATACTGAAAATTCTCGGATCAATATTTCTTTTTTTAACAAGTGCTCGATGGAATTCTAGAAATATTAAAATGGTTTTGCTATGAGGGCCTTAAATCCTTGGTTATTATTTATTTTATTTATTTATTAATTTAAGTCAATGGAGTTTATTTATTATTTACAAAATTACATTAAATGTTTATTACAAATACTAAAATACTACGTATAAAAAAATTAATTATCTTTAATTTGATTAGGTCTTTACTTATTGAATAATCAGTGATATTATAAAGATTATCACAATCGCAATATAGCCTTCTTAATGGGTCAGCTTTAGCAAAGTTGGTTTTAGCAGTATTTATATATTTATATACAGTGTTTTGAAGTGTCGTAATTGAAGTTGAGGAATATGGAACTTTATGTATTTTTAATAGATTAATCAGAGCATATTTCACCACTAATAAGATTTATTATAAACATCATATTAGCAAAGTACCTATGCAAGTCAATGTAGGCAATTTTGTTAATTAAAGTCTATCAGTATAAGATGGAAGATTTATTGCAAGGTTCCATGGTAATCTACGTAAGCAAAACAGCAGAAATTGTTTTTAAATGAACTCAATTCGTTCAACAAGAATGTTGTAGTTGGGATCCCAGATAATAGAATCATATTCTAAAATAGGTCTTACTAAGGACTTAAAGCTGTTTTGTAATGTACGAATCATTAAAAAATGTTACAAATAAATATAATACTTATCCTTTACATAAACTTAGTGGAAAGCTTCAATATTTGTTTGTTTTCAAATATGTAAATATTTTGTTTTCTAATTTGAATATAATTCTCATTTAGTTTATATATGAATAAATATAAATAGACAAGGTTTGGTTATACTTGGTGTGATTCAAGATATATAAGATATATATTGCTTTTGAACTACATATGGTGGTACAAATGAATATAACTAATAATTATTATATATAATAATTATTAATATATGATAAGATGGAATAATAATATGATAAAATGGAATCATAGTATGATAATGTGGTATAATAATATAATAAGATTGTTTAAGTATATGTAAAACTACAATCATAAAATAAAAAAACAAACCATAAAAACGGATATAATATGACAAATAGGAATCATAATAATTATTACCTATAATCATTTCTATTATTTGCTGTAATCATATGTACCAATCATAATATGGTCACTACAAAACTATATTTTTTCTCTGCATGAAATGAAGAAGATTAGTTATTTTTGAACAACCTTTGTGAAATCCACGTTGATAAGGTGATAATAAAGACGAAAACTTAGTGATAAAATATTCAAAAAGTTTAAGTATTGTACCAAGTTTACAAATATCACGATAATTAGAAATTTCGGATTTACTTCCGGATTTGTGTAGAGGAATAATATATGATGTCCTCCAAAATTTTGGAAAATACCCAAGTTTAATCGATGCGTTGAATAAAGGAATTATTAGTTTTACCAATGATTGAGCACAAAAGTGAAGAATATAACTGGGAACACCATCCGGGCCGTGATTAAATGATATTTTTATTTATTTTTTTTTTTTTCAACTGTCATATGAACTATATATAGTGTCAGTATACGGAATAGATATAGTATTATTAGTATAAAACAGGTAGAGATAACTGTCAACGGCATAATGAACATTGGAGTATGTACTAGCAAAGAAATCTGCAAACATATTGCTAATAGTATTATCGCCACAAAGTTCATAACTTTTATATTTCATTGTAGAGGTATAGCCACAAGTTTTTCTTTTAGAGTTGAAAAAGTTGTAAAATGACTTAAGGTACGTTCAGACTAGTTAAATATTTGAACAAAATGACGTAACTACTATATAAAATATTTCCTAATTTCTCTTTTTTTAATGTAAAATGATTTCTTACCTATCATTAATCATGGTTGACATTTTATCTCTTACAAAACATTTGCAAGATCAAACAGTATTTTTATAAAACTAGTGGTCACGCAATTTTGATTAAATATTTTCCAAATGTGAACACAGCTTTCGGATTAAGTTTAAAATCATTTTTTAGATTGTTTACCAGTTCTTCTGAACTTTTCGTAATATTTGTTTTTCAAGTTCTTTAGAAATGATAATTGTTTAGAATTCCCAGGAGTTCCAGAACGTTTATAAGGAATGAGCTTAAGAGTACAGTAATCCTTGTATGAGTATATTTTAGTATATTTAGTAGTAGAGAGCACAACAATTCATTCCAGTTGACTTTAGATATTAAATCATTCAATTTGAGGTAGTTTTTTTTTTTTTTTTTTTTTTTTTCTTCAGACAAAGTTACAGCATTAGTCCGAGATATTACACAATTACTTGGATCATTAATAGTTACCAGGTCTAAGAATTTTTTATATTCATTACAGACGTGATTCATTTGGAAAAGACAAATATCACATATATATTGTTTAAAAACTCGACATCGCTGTTATTCGATTTGGTTGGTATTAAAAAAGCAGAAGAATCACTTAGGCCCATATGTTGGGCAATAGTTGTTAAAGAATTAATATGTTCCTGGTAAACGTTGACATCAGAATTAGGAGAGATATAGGAGTAGATGAGATATATTTTTTATAGTTAAGTATTACCAGAGCACATAAAAACTCAATATAATCTGGATGATTAGATGAAACAGATTCTGAGGAAAAACTACATGATACAACAGTTAAAACACCATCTTTACGATAATTTCCTTTATGTCTATAAATTTGATACTTATCGCATAAAATCTCAGAATTAGAAACGTTATCTTTCAGCCAGGTTTCAGTTAATATAATAACATCGTTGTTAAAATTATAGCTATTAACAAAGATGTTTGACATTTTGTTGTTTAAGAAAAGAACGTTTTATTGTGCTACATACATCAGAGGGGACTTCATACCTCTTTAAAAATATTCATTAAACTTTCAACAATCATAAGCAAACCTATCAAAATAATTGCATTTTTACAGCTAGCTCTTTGTAAGGTCTAAGCATAACTTATATAGCTGACAAAATGTAATTTTGAAAATATTCGTATGTCAAGTAAGATGTCATTTTTTTTTTGTTTTTTTTTTTTTTTTGGTTCATAGACAAAAAAAAGTTTGTCTGTTATCCAGACAGAAATTTCCCAAAATAAATTTACAGATATTTTCATTGGAATTTTACACGTATTCATAAGAACATCTCAAGTCTACGAATGATTGGTTGGGTATGAGTAAGAATGTTTGTGCACCTTTACAGATTTAAATAAATTAATGTTTGTTTCTTTTTAAATTCTTTGAAATTGATAACGTACAATTCCCTTGATTGCTACAAACTTATCATTATTTTCTTATGAAAAAATAAATTACAAATTAGATTCTTTTTATACATAATAATATTTTTTATATTTTGTTTAAACATTTAATATATGGCAAATGAATACATGCGGTTTATATATAAAATGTATGACATTTTTATAATGTTTTGGATGTATTTCAATGAAACGAAATTTAATAAAAACAACCTAATTATTTGACAATTAATAAAAACGAAATAATAGTAACAACAAAACACTAATAAACGATTCAACAAAGTAATTATTATGTCACCATTTACTTTCTCTTCTTAATAAAGTAACGGCTGTGATTGGGAGGACCATAAGTGGCTGCAGGCACATTGGCAGATTTTTCTATTTCTTCGACAACAATGGGAGCTGCTGTAGTTTCTGGAGGCAAATATTGATTAAGAGGCTCGGCAGCAGTGGGTTGGGCTTCTTCGTTTACAAAGTTGGTCATAGTGGAAGCATTTAGGGAAGGGTCTTCATTGACAAATTGTGGCTGTTGTTCCTCTTCGTATTGAGGTTGTTGGGTAGTAGTAACCATTTCATATTGATTGTGGTCCATAGGCACAAATTGATTATCTTCATTGGTTGCTGCTTCATCAGCTTGACGAGGTTGAACTTCGTTGGTGGCTGGTGGAGGACCATAAACGGGAGCTTCTTCTTTTTTGGTCTTGTATTTGATGAAGTATACCTCAGGTTTGGAGGGTTTGGTAGGAGCTGGAGTGGGTATGACAATATCTGTTTGAGTTTCTGGTTTCTTGTGCAATACATAGATGAGAGTCTTTTCTTCATTCTGAGGAGCTGGAGGTACAACTGGTGCACGCATGGCAGGAGCTGAAGGAGCCTTAATGAATACAATTTTGTAGTGTTTTTGTTTGGGACCTCCCTGATGGGTTACACGTGGTTGAACGGCATCATCTTCGAAATCTTTAGGAGGTACATGAACATAAATATGCTTATGCACTTGAGTTTCGGTAGGTCCATTATCATAGCCAGCTGCTTGTTGTTGTGAGGTGGAATGCCGATAGGCAGCATTGTAGGAATCTTCTTGAGGCATTTCAACGGCAGCTGTTTCGGATGTGGCAGGAGCCAAGGTATCGGCAGGAGCAATTGGAACACCATAAGTGGGGGCAGAGGCAACGAAATTGGTAAAGCTATATTCTTGAGGCAATTGCTGGTAAACATGCGGCTTAGCAGCATGGGCTAGAAGATGATTAATATAAAAGTGTTTTTAAAAACAAAATAATTTTGAAATTCTAAAAACCACAACTAGAGTATAATTTTAAAACACACAATACCATATAACGCATTCACTTAAAACCCTGATTTTAATAGTTATTCCGAAAATGCAAATACACTTACCATTCAAAGGTAAAGCTCTTTGATTGTGTTGTTGTAATCCCATATAGACTGGTGGTTCAGGACGTGCCATAACAGCGGCCACAGCCAAACAAGAAATCAAATAAAAAGAACGCATTTTTGAATTTAAAATAATTTCTTGAAGATTTTTCTAAAATATAATCCAGGTAAAAATCCTTAGTAGTTGTTAGTTGTTATAAATGATTTCAATAATGATCGATTGTTTTTTAAATGAACTATGCTATGAAAAACAAAGCTCTGAACTGATGCCTTAACCAAAATTACCACACAAATTTATACAAATTTTTAGTATTTGATTGTGATTTATGTTTCAATCTTCGAACGAAAAGCAAAAAGAAATAAATCTCAACATTATTGAAATCAAAACCAAAGAAACTGCTATTAACAACAACAATTACAAAAAAAAAACAGGCAAAAATAACTCAAAAAACTATTTAATTAAAAATGTTTAAATCAATAACAAGAGCAAAACCGAAATACACACAACAACAATAAGAAATATAGTTGAAAAAACAATTACTAACAAATAAATATTTCGCCCTACTCATTTAATTGCAGTGGACGAAAAGAAAAAAATCACAAGAAGACAAACGTTTAAAAGTAATCGAAAACTATTTTAAGTTTTGTTTCATTAAGAAGAAGATGCTTATAAAGATGTTGACGGTGATTTGTTTTTTTTTTTTCATCTTTCACGGTTTGAATGAATTCGAAGTTTTTTTTTTTCCTTTTTAAATAAATAGTTTGGTTGGAGAATAAAATAAATAAAGTTTGTAATTTAGTGGCAAAAAAAAATTAACTCACAACACAATTTTCTTAAACATTAGCAACATTATCAGCATTAAAATATAAACATTTGCTTCGAAACAAGTTCATATATTTTTTTGTTGTGATCTATATTTTAGTCATATATGGATCACTGCATGGTAATGTGGGGAAAATTAAAATCTAAAATTTATAAAATTTAATATCACATGCTTAGATTAATTACCTCCACGGCTTTTGTTGGGTGAATAACATCGTATACGCTAAATTTTTTATGGCTTTGACGATCTGTGGGAATTTTAGTCATGTACATAAGGGCAACTGTAAGGAGACCTTTGGAAATAAATCAAAAATGTGTGTGAGTTGTACCATTAAAAAACTCTAATAATATGTATTTCTTTCAATATTATTATCAAAATTTTTGTTAACTTCAATTTGTAATAGAGGGATATTAAGGCCTGGAATATTCATTTAAATAATTGTTATGGAATATTATGATTTTACTCACGGTTTTTGTCATATTTTCTCAAAATGTTAAATTAGGAAATAAGTCATATATATATATATATATATATAATAAAATCTAAATTACTATGAAAAATTTCCAAAATATTCAAATTTAATAAAATAGTTTTTAAAATAAAATCGTCGAAAATTTTACTAAAATTTTAATTTTCGCTGTGTTACCAGTTCACCCTTTTTATTTTGTTTTTAGCCACAAAATTTTCTTTTTAGCTTTTTTCTAGCCCTTTTTGATTTTTAAATTTTTTGATTTTTGATTTTTAAACTTTTAGTATTTAAACAACGAAGAAAACAATTTCTTACTTAATATTACTATTTTTGTTTTTACAGAATCATCCATTTAAGTATTTTTGTACATTTAATAAAAAATTTCACCTGTGGCGCTTCATTCTCCAAATTAAAAGTGTCTTAACTAATTTCGTGGATTTATTAAATCAATAATTAAAATTATTTTTTAATATACTTCAGCAACAATAGAAACTATTTATGAACATTTTTTAAAAAAGATCTTATTAATCATCCAAAAATTTCGAAATGCTTTATCGAAAAGAAATTATAGTTGAAAAATTATGAATAATCACTTCAAAACATTGGATAATTTTTTATATGAAATGTAGTCCTAATTTTTATGTGAATTTTTTGGGCGATTTTTCATTGAGTCATTTTACTGGGTATTATTTTGAAACTTTTTAAAATTTCTTTAAAAAAATTTCAAGAACTAATGAAAACGAGAAAAAATATGTTTCTAAATTAAAATAATAATAATAATAATAATAATAACTTTTTTCAATTCAATTTAGCCTCTTTGTTTTCTCATCTCCTCGTAACACTAAATATATTCTTCGTAAATTGTTATGGGGATAAAGATTAACCCCTTAGTGCGCCATGATGCACAAATGAATCAACTACTTCTCACTGTTATTATATTTTAATCAAACAATATTGGCATCAAATATTAACTTTTCCAATAATAATGGGTGATTCAAGTAGAGATACTTTTTTCAATAGCCTTTTTTTGACAGATCACGTGTAAGTCGTGTCATGCTGTCATGTTATTTTTGTTTAGTATTGTTTGGCAATTCATAATGGAAAGACTTACGCCTGAACGTTCTGCGAGGAATGTGTTTCGTGCACTTCGCTCAACTTATGGTCAACATAATCGGCCTACTGAGCGTACTATTCGCAGCACCATCACCCATTTTGAGACCCAGCATTCATTATTGGATAATATTCGACCGAATAGACCACGTCCAGCACGCTGTGAAGAAAATATAGCAGCTGTAGCTGAGAGTGCACACGAAGACCATGGAGAGTTGATTCGGTAACTCGGACTGACGTATGGAACGACTTGGCACATTTTACGTCGAGATCTAAAATTGAAAGCGTACAAAATACAGATTGTGCAACAAACTGAAACCGCTCGAGCTTCCCAAGCGACATCGCTTCGCTCTATGAGCTCTTAAAAAGTTCCAAGAAGATCCGACTTTTTCGAAGCAAATTTTGCTCAGCGATGAGGCCCATTTCTGGCTCAATGGGTATGTAAACAAACAAAATTTCCGCATTTGTGACGAAGAGCAACCTGAAGAGATTCAAGAACTGCCACTTTATCCAGAAAAAACAACGGTTTTTGTGGTTTGTGGGCCGGTGGAATCATCGGTCCATATTTCTTTAAAAATGATGCCAGTGCGAACGTAACCGTCAATGGCGACCGGTATCGTGCCATGATAACCGACTATTTGATGCCTGAAATTGAAGCTCGTGATCTCGGCGACATTTGGTTTCAGCAAGACGGCGCCAATTACCACGTATCGCATCAATCGGATTTATTGAGAGAAGACTTCGGTGAGCACATAATTTCACGTTTTGGGCCAATCGATTGGTCGCCAAGATCGTGTGATATCACACCGTTAGACTTTTTCCTATGGGGATATGTAAAGTCTAAAGTTTATGCGGACAAACCCGCTTCGATTCAGGCCTTGGAGGAAAACATCACGCGTTCATTCGCCAGTTACCAGTCGAAATGCTCGAACGAGTCATCGAAAATTGGACTCAACGGATGGACCATCTGTGACGTAGCAACGGCCAACATTTGATAGACATAATCTTCAAAAAATGAATGCCAAAGAATGTTCTTTCAAATGGTAATAAACATTCCCCATTAAATTTGAATTTTCTGTGTTTTTTTCTTTAAAAAAGTAGGGAACCTCGAAATGGATCACGCTTTATTAGGCACTTTTATTGTTATAAGTATATAAGTACATAAGAAATATCGTTTGATTCAAATAAGAATCACTGAGCGTTTCAAATAACAAACGTAATGTAAAAAATGTAAATTGTAAAGAATTATGTATTTCCACATTTTTTTAAATTTTGTTCATTATCGGTTATGATTTATTTATAGAAATTTAACTTAGAAGCTATAAATGCGGTGAAAGTTTTAAATTTAACTCAGCAAATGATTACAGGCGAAAGTTTGGAATGGGATAAAGTTTCTATAGTATGTTCTCGACTCAGTGTGTCAACAATAATAGCAAAATTAATTTAGATTTTCAATTAGTAAGGTCCCTATTATCGATATTATATCATCTTTTGTGGATATTTCGTACATATGTTAGATCAGTGTAATTAGTTACAATATTACTAATAATTCTTTACAAACAATGATTAACTCCAGAATTTGAGTTAATTTAACATAAATATATAAATAAAAACCACATACTAATGCGCACTGATACATATATGAACCATACCATTTATATAAAAATATATATATACATATATATATATATATATATATACATATTTATATTAAAAATTATATGAATCATATCATTTATTAAAAAAAAAATATATATATTAAAAAAAAACTCGCATTGAATATTTCTTTTTTTTTTTTTTTTTTGCTCAAAAATAAAAAAATTGCCCACTGATTATGACTTCGATATGTAACATATAAAAAAGTTACGAAAATCGTATCATATAATTTTTTCTAACGCCTACTAAATTTGAGTTTAATTAAAAAAAAACGAATAACGGGAGAACAATTTTATTTCCATCTTTGCGTTAAGGGGTGGAGAAAACTCACATGACAATTTATAAGTTAAATTATCTTTTTTATCGAAAATTTTAATTTATTTCGCATTTTTATTCCTTATTTGTCTTTTCAAAACATAATTAATTATTTTGCACTTTTCTTTCTGTTAAAAAGGACAAAATTTTAAAAGAAAAGAATAAATTTTACAGCTTAAACATTATTGCTCAACTTTGTGTTTAAATATTTATTGCGAAATATATTGTGCAATAGATGTTCACACGTAACGTTTTAAAGAGGGAGATAGAATTTGACAATTGCCAACAAATTTATAAGTTTCAGACAATTTGAAGAATTTTGGCATCAATTTATCACATCATATTTTTGCATATTTTGGTCTTAACAGCATATTTTGTAATATTTTCCTAGAAAATGCCTATTTTAAAGCATATTTTAGCCATATAAATATATTTTTGAATATTTTATATTTAAGAATATATTGTTGCATATAAAAAGCATAATGTTGCATATTTTACATTCAAGAGACAAATTTTGTATATTTTGCACCCAATAGAATTTTAGTGAAAATTTCGTAATTCTAAAATAACTTTACCAAAATTACTTAAAATATCTTTACCGAAATGGAACATGTTATCGCTACCGCTAAAATACCACTTTGAGGAAAACTTATTATTTTAATTTAATTAAAATAAAACTTTCCAACCCGACTTTTAAATACTTGACTCCATTTTATATTTCATAGTTCCGAATCGAGATTTTCGAAATTTCTGAAACAACCTTTGGCTTTAAAATAACATTACCAAAATAGCTCTAAATTACGATATCGCTAAAACAAAACAAAAAAAAAACTGAAACAACCGAAAATACGGTTATCGGTAAAAAACCCTTACCGAATTAATCACAAATATCTTTACCGTTACCCTTTTACCTTTATGAATCGGTTTCCCACATTGGTTTTAGGTGCAAAAGAAAATACTTTTTAGGAGTTCCTAATTAAAATTAATTTATTTTTAGCATGAATAACTAATAGATAATTTAAAACTTATCCAGAAAAAAAATAATATTTTAGGAGCATATTTTTTTAATTTTAAGGGCATATTTTCCGATTTTAAGAGCACTTTTTATGCGCATAAAACAGTTTTTTTAGTTTTCCTGGTGGTGACATTAAAATCTAACATAATATATTCAAAAAGAATTTGAATCCAATAATACAATTTTTTTATACCCCACGTCACCATAGATGGTTGGTTTATTATGCGTTTGTGCTGATTTTTGTAACGCACATAAAAAATCATCCAACACCCACCTTAAAGTATACCAATCGACTCGGAATTACTTTTTGAGTCGATCTAACGATGTCCGTCCATGTGGCTGGACGGCTGGCTAGCCGTCCTTGTGCACAAAGTACAATTTTGAAGATAATTCAATAAAATTTGGCACGTAGGAGTTTCATGACAGAAGGACGAAGCCTATTGAAATTGGTTATGATCGATCCATTATTTCACCTAGCCCCCATACAAATATCCTCCATTAATAGGGGTTTAACAATCATAAATACTTGAAATATAGCAATATTTTAATGAAATTCGGTGTAAGGAAGTTTTTCATTATTTTTTCTATTAAAAAAATAAAGAATCCAAGCAGCAGTTTAATCGGCGCCGAAAGTGTACAACTTTTATCTACAAATCGGGAATTGTAGATAAACGACATATTTTCTACATTTTATCTTGTTTTATTTTTTGATAAAATAATTAGAATATTATATATTCAATCAATCTTGGTATGTATGTATATATATATATATATATTCTGAACTATATTGCTAAGTTATCGCGCTCCTTAAATTCAACGATATCATTACTAATACCGTTATTTTCAAAAATTATCAAATCATTTTCGAGTGTACCTTTTAGAAAGCAACAAAATTTCATTTCGAATTATAAATGATACGAGTACTATTCTCAAGTTTCTTTATCAGTGAAATGATATAGTTACGATATCATTTGCTTTGCTGGAAAAAGAATTACAAATTATATTTCAGCTGGCAATCCTCAGACTGATAGACAAATTTCATACCAACAACCTTATCGGGGCACCAAAAAAAAATTATTTCTTTGAAATAAAAAAAACTCTCCTTTGATTCGCCCTCATATAAAAACTCAACATTTTTAACATCAAAAAGTTAGCTAACATATATTTATTTCCAACTAAAATAAACCTTAAAAATTTTTCCGAATTGATATCAGAATAGTCGAAGCTTTCCAAAGGTATAAAACATTTTATATTTTCAATGAGAAACAAAGCTTAGAAAATTATATTTTTAAATATTCTTTCTTAATTAGAGGTTCATTAATATTTTTGCTTTAAACTGCGAATAATGTATAAAATGTTATATACCAATGGAAAGCTTATATAATATTGTGTATTTAGATACTAATATTATATAAGTTCTTATTATATAAAATATACCATATGAGGTGGAAAATAGATTCCGTAAAATTCTGATCAAATATGAACTTGTTCGATCTTTGAAAAACATTATATCATTATATGATAATTTCTTCAAATATTTCTATATAAAACTTTAAAATATATAATTTTTCGTGAAATACTATAAAATCTATTACACCATTAAGAAGTGCGTTCATATGAAACATAACATGTTTTTTTTCATAAAAGGTGAACCTAATAAATTAGGATTAAAACTAAATCAACAACTTGTAGCATTTCTTCACCAGATTTTTCTGATATATCATTTTATATAAAAGTAAATTGCTAACTAGATTATTTTTAATTTTTTTTAGGTATCACTTCTGAAAAAAATGTTAAAATACTTTTATGAAATTTTTCGTGATATTTCTCTATAAAAATTTAAAATTAATATTCATAATAGAGCACTGCTGAGTCCTTCTTAAATTCGATTTTTAACTTTGCTATAATGCTTTTACAATTGCTAAAATTCTGGGTAGTTTAAATAAAAATAATCTGTGGGACTAAAATAACATTCAAAATTCTGGGTGTTTCTATTGTAACGACAAACTTCTAAATATGGCCAGAAAATATTAAAAACACTGTTGCATGTAACGAGTGTCATTAATATCTTTTTATGATACTCTTTGTTATTGTTACTCCAGTTTATTCAGACTAAAGCAGCAAAACAATTACAATTTTGCATATCTTGTCACATTTCGAGTAAACTTTTTAGTGTTTTTAGTTCGATTATTCGGTATACAAAACATGTACCTTGGAATATGAGAAAAGTACATATTGAAAATATTTTTATTTTTTTGTTATTGAGTAGCTTTGATTATTCTCAGAGTTCTTCTCAGCTTTGTTAATTAAAATTTGTTTAACTTTGATTGACTAAAGCGTGAACATAGCTTTAAATTTGATTTGGAAGAAATGAATACAACCATACCGTGACCGAACATGTTTGGCACAGCTCTTAGGAGCTTCTCTAATTTTCGGGCTTGTAATTAATTCTTATGACTTTTTCTTTTTCTGAACCAAATTTCATCTCATTCTTTAAGTCCTTGTTAAGACTCTTTATTACCCTGAAATGTAATACTTTTGCCAAAAGTTCCCAATCAACATTTCCTAGTAAGTTCAGAAAACAAAAATCTAATCTTATTTTGCACATTTTTCTTTGACTACAATCTGCGCGCTGACAGACAACCGGATTTCAAGAATTCAATCTGCTGTGAAATCTGACATATCTCTTGAAGATATTTGAATTAAAAACGATATTTAAAATTAGCGGCAGTAAGAGTTATTACGAAAATTTTGTGTTATGTTTTATTCGAACGTACACTTTAAATGCAGCCTACAACCTACAAAAAGGTATACAAAATATTAATTAAAGGGGAATCTATACGTTTTATGATAGTGAACATATTCGGGACCATAATTCTGATTTAACAATTGAGTAAAAAACAAAGTATACATAGATTTTTGATATTTTTTTAATTGTATTTAATTCATTGATGTATTTTTCATATCCAACTACAAAAAAAATCTTTAAATCATGTTACTAAATAAAAAGTTACAAATTTCAATTATACGAGTATAACTATGAAATAAATTCTTCAATGACAAAAATACACACCGAGAAATGATAAAAGTTGCATTAAATTCAAACGAGTAATTACGAGTAATTAATTTTTGGGTGCCACTTGATTCCGATAGCTGTAGATTGGTATACATTTTTACCGATTTCAATTAGCGCTTTGAGTGTGCCTCGACGATTTATGAAATATTAAAGACACTGGGATCTCGGATCATGAATACCTTTTATGCTTTTTTTTTTTAACTATTTTTCGCTTAACTAAAACAGAACATAAAATGTAAAAAAATGCTAATATAAAGTACGCAAAATTTTATATAGATTTTAAAGTGGTTTAACGTTTTTGCAATTAAATATTTTATTGCGCCACAACAATTTTAAAATGTAATTTCGAAACCTTTTTTGATCACGCGATACTTTAGCTTCATTGAAATTACGTCGCGAGTGCATCTCTCAAAAAAGGCATCTCTTAGAGCCATTCACGTTTTTTTTCTCCAAGTTTGGACACCTACCATATCGCTGCTATTGCGAGCACATTAATGAGATGTATAGTTAAGGTGACCCCTTATAATATGGTTATACCAAACAATATAATCTAATATCTCCCAATTTTTCACTATATGCGCCGACTTAGAATTATGCAAACTTGCACTTTTATTTTAACTTTTACATTTTCGGTCACACAGACAAAATTATTAGTAATTTCGCACAGACGGAATTACCAGTAATTTTAACCCAAACGAAAAAGCTGTAAACAATTCATCAGAATTGCTTACCGGCAAGATTGACACCAAAATTAATATATAAACAAATGTTAAATTTATTTTGAAGTTCGGTAATAGTAATTTTTCAGTTTTCTTCAGTAATTAATAAGTAGTCAATAAGTGTATTAATAGCTTCTTAGTAAATAAGTGATAATAAATAAAGTGATTTTATTTTTTCTTAAAAAAAGAAAAGGATCCCTTTAGTATGTATCTGAAATGATTTACAATTACGAGAGCAATAAGCCTCCATTCTTTATTATTCAATACTCGAAACGGAGCAAATTTTCTAATCGAAAAAGTGCTAAAAATTAAAATATTGAAAATTTTGGTTTCACCACTTGCCCACAATATAATTTAACACTGGTCAACGACACATTGATTGAACACAAGTTGGCTTATTTCTACAAATGTTTGTAGTTAACTTTAGAGAAATTGGACTCATATGCTGAATTACGGGAATCATTATTTTCAAACACTTTTTTGAATTTTTTTAACTTTGAGTGCTTGCCGGTATCACATGGAACCATTTTAAAGTTAAACATAAAAAGATTCCCCATATATATATATATATATATATATATATATATATATATATATTTATTTATATATATATTTCTTTTCTCCTAATTTTTATAATTTTTCAATTACTATAGAGACCACCATACATATTAATTTAAAACAACATCTTCATTCATTAACGCGACCTTCCCTCAAGTGCTAAATTGTCAATTTTGTTGAAGAAAAGTAAAACAAACAATTCAACAAGTAACAATTACATAAATTGTTGCTCTTTTTTAGCTTCGAATTATTTTTTTCTTTTTTTTTATACATTTGTAAGTTTAGTTTCGTTTTGTTTTACAACCATTTGAAGCAATTCAGTTTATATACTTATCGTTTATTTGCTACTTAAATCAACATCATCATTATTACTATGATTATCATCTTTTGTATAGACTATTTTAAATATTCAATCAATGAGTAAGAAATAGACAAATAAAACAGAAAACCCAAAATCAATAGATATATACGAGTACAATTTGACTAAATACATCAGTTCACAAACAATCGTACCCACACTGCACTCACTCACAGCACAATGACTAGACATCATTATGTTCAACTAAGAAGGTATTAAGTTACCAACCTGCCACTACTATTAGGTTTTGTCAAAATATTATTCGTTTTCCTCAATTCACTCGTCTTTTTGTACAATAACTCATCACACATACTAACCACTCAAATTACCGGCGACAATAAACTTCAAAATTTCAATTCAATTCATTTCAATTTGATTTGATCTTCTTTTCTCTAAAAGCATCATTACTATTTTTCAACGTCGTGCACTTTTATAAGATATTTGGCTTTTAGCATTGGAATTAATTCTATTTTTGTGTCTCAATTTGGCCATGTTTAAGGACTTGTTTCGTTTAAAAGTGTTTATTATAGATTTAGTAAGAATTTTTTAAGTGCAATTGAATGTGATTGAGGTGATGACAATGTCGTAGTTGTATAAATTTCATAATACTTTACGTGTTTATATATTTTGATGAGGGAAACAAGAAAAGAAGAAGATTTATAAATGTTTGGAGAATTTTAAATAAATAGATATAAAATATTAAATGGTCAAGATAATCCTGGATACATTTGGTCAAGAAAATATAAACAATAAATAGATTTATTTACACACAATAAAATAATATTTGTGTCATAGAAAGTCAAGACGACGTCAAACAAAAATATATTAAAAAATTCGAACATACATGGGAATTGATAGAAAGATTTTCCAAATTAAACATTTATAAGTGTTGATTTTACCACGAAAATAGAAATGAGGTTGAAACATTCTAAAAATTTTAGGTATAAAATGATATGATATCTCAGAATTTCTATCCAGCAAACTTATATTTTTATAATCGCAAAATTGGATTATGTTTTCAATTAATATATTATATGTCTTTTTTTTCTTATATTTTAATACATTTTGTTGCAGAATTTGTATAGCCGTCAACATAAAGGTGTCATGGTTATAATATAAAATTTGTCACAATTTTATGAAGGAAAAATAAGATATCGATGTTGCCAATAAAATGAAAGTTTACTTCATTTTATGATACAATTTCTCAAAAATATCCTTTCGCAAGATGGACCAAAGTATTAGAAAATTTATCATATGCATTTTAACTGAGAGGCTTATTTAATAACATAAAAAAGTACTTTCAATTCTTTACTCATAAAATAAAAAAAGAAAAAATTATGTACTAAAAATTCCGGCTGCAATAATAATGTCATAAAAGAAAATTCAAACATATTTTGTGTCTTTCATTATTTGTGAAAACACGAAAACCCGAAAACACGCACAATCACCCAAAATTTTGTAATTAATCATAGTCGGCAGAAAAATCCTCCCTTAAACAAGAATCATGTCTAATAGTTCCCCATTAATAAGTTTGTTATACGATTATATGTATTTTACCATAACTCGAGAAGGATTTGTCCGATTTAGATGAAACACCAAAAGATGTGGACTAAAATTGGTTTCAACATTTTTCAACATTATTTTTTTAATCTGCTAAATAGTTTCAGAGTTATTTAGAAATTATTATTTTTTTATAAAAAATTTAACAATATTATTTCCTTAAAAGTTCTTTTCAAAAATGAAAACGGCTTTTTATCCTTTTTCAGAAGGCTGGTAATACTTTGAATAAAATAAGCTATATATCATAGAAATGTATGCACAAACCTTGAGTTTATTCACAGTTAAGTGAAAAGCCCCATGCATACTTACAATTACAAGTGAAAACACATTTATTGCACTGCACAGTGGTCCAAAACCATTATATATATAATTCTGTAACTGGTGAATCCTTGGAAATATCGATATAAAATTTCACATGGTCAGAGCTAAGATATTTTCGAGTTGATTTGGAGGAGCACAGGTAACTAGTATTTCACATATATGTATATTTAGGTCGAAGCAAATTTTACCCTCATTTTTGTCCTAGTTTTTTTAAGTTTTTTTTAACTTTTTTTAATTTGGGCCGTATATTTTTTTTTACAAAATTCTAAATAATTTTGTTGCAAGAAACATATAAATATATCCATCCGATAAAAAGTTATAATAATCTAAAATTTCAACTTTCAAAATATCTTACATTTTTTTGGGTTTATTTTCCAAAAAGGTGGTAATATTCTTTTACTTCCAAAATATTTATTTATTTATTTTTTTCCAGACTACAGAATTTTTCTAATGGTTTCAAAAGAAATCTTAACGTAAATGCACGTAAAGCAAAATCGAAAATTATCAAATTTCAAAGCCTACGAGTAGATCAACAAAAAGGTATATTGGCATACCCACATATATTGAATAAACACACAGAAAATATTTTCAAAGTCATACCTTTTGCAACGGCGAGTGATCATTTTAATGAAAGAAGTAAATTTTTGAAACAACTTTTCCCCGAACTGGGATTTTAGATATTTTGGTACGAAAAAGTGAGAGTGTTTTTAATTATCTAATTTTAAAACAAGCCTATATATATTGTACCAAAACTTAATTGGAATACCTCTACTGATTTAAATTTTACTTAGGTCCAAATATTAACATTATTTCTCAAAAATATGCTTAAAATCCAAATTTTAAGTTTTTCGGATCATGGTCTGAAGACATTTCACCGCATTTATTTATTGTTACTAATTATTCCGCATGTCCTAACGTTTCCTATGATACCAAATACTTTCATAAAATATTCATATTTTTATTTAAAACTAACAAAAACTTTGTCTTCTTAGATAATTTTTAGAACTTTTCCCATGTATTTTATGAAAAATGTAAAAACACAGCACGAGCAGCAATTTAATGTTAAATTTTGCTGTTATCTCTACATTGCGCTTGTACTTGGAACATATTTCCATTTTTCATATAAAAATATGAAAAATTGCCAAAACTTGCAAGGTTTACTCTTATTTTTTGTTCAGCTAATATAACTAAATTGTTAAGCTAATATAACTAAAATTTCGGACTACATCCAAAAAATATGTTCAAAATTTTATACATTTTCACAAACAATTTACATTATTGAATTTTTTACATAGGACTAAAATTTTTAGAAAATTAAATAAATTTCAAATATTTCTCTTTGATAAGGTTGAAAATTGAAAATGGACAAAATCGGTACTAAACAGACAGAAAATATCGGTGTCCGTCGTAACTCTGGTTCATATATTTTCGCCGATATCTCTTGTACGCATCATTCTAGATAAACAAAATTTGACGCAGCAATTTTCTTATTAATATAGAATATGTTCTGCGAAAATGAAAAAAATCGGTTGTTTTGAAAAAAAAAATTTTGGATAAAGATCGGTTATCTCAGTGTGTTCCAAGCAATATATATATATATATATATATATATATATAAAACAAAGAAAATATACTACTATATTTTGCGATCGGAAAGGGAAAGGGTCCTTTCATACAAAACAAATATTCTGCCTATTTATGGAATCCAATACCGATTGGATTGACAAAACTTTCACAACGAAGTCAATCGATTGGATTTATGAATTCCGTTTCAAATTATATCGGAAATAAAATATAAAATTTTCATTCGATAATAGAAATTTGGTTTTATGAAATTCAATAATTGGATTTGAAAATTTAAATATTTTCATTTCTATCTTTCATCCAGAATTAAAAAAAAAAAATTAATTTAATTAAAATATATATACACTGCCTGCCACTTGAATAAGGAAACATATCTTTTTAACTTTAATTAAGTATATCTCCTAAACTAAAGTTCAGAAAAAAATAATTTATTGCGCAAAAAAATTTCAAGGTATTGGCTTTAGTTTCCTGAAGAAATAAAAAATATACATATTTTGTTATACTAAAATTATGCATTTATTTAAAGACAAGTATTTCTGTGGTACTTTTTCGTGTGTTACTTGAATAAGGAATTCTTTTAATATTAATCAGGAAGGCTATGATTTGAATTTCTTTCAATATAAACGGTTAGAGAATTTTTAATTTGATAGTTTTTAAATAGTTTTTCAAAATTGGACGTGGTAAGGCTCTTAATAACTCTGAAAAAGAAAAAATTCTGATTTTGAAATCTCAGGGACAGAATCCAGTCCAAATAGCCAAAAACATTAATAGAGGAAAGACAGTTGTATACAATTATTTAAATAACGTGGAAAGATATGGAAAAAGCATGAAAGGGCGGAAGAAAATACCAACAACTACAAAAGAAAGACGAAAAATTCTTAGAATTGCATAAAATTCTGCCATGTCGGTATCAAAAATACGTGAAAAAAGTGGAGTCAGTGCCAGTCTAAGAACAGTGCACCATATTTTAAAGTGGTGCTCATACACAGTCGGACGAAAACTGAAAAAAATCCACCACTCAATGAAAAACTCAAATCACAACGTCTACAGTTTGCCAAAAATACAATGACTTGTCCGACAAATGGTTTAAAGTTGTATTTTCCTTTGAAAAAAAGTTTAATATTGATGGTCTCGATGAGTATAACTATTACTTCCATGACCTAAATAAGGAGGAATTATTTTTGAGCCGCAGACACAGCCGAGAGGACCGAATAATGGTATGAGGTGCCATTTCGTATTATGGTTCCATAGAATTGGTTTTTGCATCCAACAAAATGACTGCAACGACTTACAAAAAAATTCCGGAGGAAGCATTTCCAAAATTTAATGATTTCTTTGGACCCATACCTTGGACGTACCAACACGACAACGCTCCGATTCATACCGCCAGAGCAGTAAAACAATGGATTAATCAACAAGGTGTTCAACTTTTTGATTGTCCCCCATATTCACCAGACCTGAATTCAATGGAAAATGTCTGAGGTTGGCTTGCAAGAAAAGTTTATGAAGGAGGAAAACAATTTGAGTTGATAGAATCCTTAAAGGATGCAATAGCGGAAGCACGGAGTTCAATTTCGCTAAATTACTTAGATTCATTATACAAGTCGATGCCAAATCGTATTTTTGAGGTTATTTCTAAAAATGGTGGCTATACTCATTACTAGTTGAATGCTAGAAGATAATAACTTTCAATTTTATAACCTAAAATTTAAAAATAAATTACAATGTGCTTAGTTTTAAAATATTCCTTAATCAGGTGACACACGAAAAAGTACCACAGAAAGACATGTCTTTAAATAAATGCATAATTTTAGTACAACAAAATATGTTATCGTCTAACAAAATGAAACTATCATTGTCTTTATAATGGTGAATAACGCGGTGCTACAAAATAAAAAAGTTAATTACACTCATTATGTAATAAATGTTTAAACACAAAGCTGAGCAATAATGTTTAACATAAGTTGTCAAATTTATTCTTCTCTTTTAAAATTTTACCCTTTTTAACAAAAAGAAAAGTGCAAAATAATTAATTATGTTCTGAAAAGAAAAATAAGGAATAAAAATTCGAAATAAATTAAAATTTTCAATAAAAAGAAGACAATTTACTCGTAACATATAAATTTCTGATGTACTATTTTTCCGCCCCTTAACACAAAGTTGAAAATAAAATTCCAATGTTAAGAAATAAAAATGTCTTGTGTAGAGTTAGCGAACGTAGTATCAGCACTTTTCTTTAATAAAAATATTTATTTCTTTTAATGCAAAAAAATCGAACGAATCCGGAAATAAAACTTTTTCGAACAAAATAATTTAGTTACGTTTTCATAAACTAGTTTCAAATTGGAATTGGATTGGAATTCTGTTTCCAATCCAATTCCGTTAATGATTTCGTAAACCGGTTTATTATTAATCGCATATATAAATAACAATTATAGTGTAAATCTTAAGATTTTGTGGAAAGAAATACTACAGCGAAAGTCTTAAGATTTCGTGAGAATAATTTTCGTATTAAATTTTAGAATTGAGATAAACATAGCACAGGTAGGGCTAAGGGAATTCATAGCCATTCATTGATATTCGCATATATAAAGAACTATTATAATGTAAATCTTAAAATTTTGTAGGAATCATTTTCTTAACAAATTTTCACAATTGGTATGCATATAAAACAGGTAGTACTAGGGAGAGTCGTAGCCCCCATATAAGTTAATAAATAATAAATAATTTTCATATCAAATTAAACAGTTAAAATGAACATAGAACGGGTGGGCCTAGGGGGAGTCCTAGCTCCCATATAAAGTAAATATTGATAATCGCATATCTAAAGGAACAACTACTGCGAAAGTCTTAAAATTTTATAATTATAAGGTGTACAAAGTAAATATTGATAATCTCATATCTAAAGAACTATTGCAGTGAAAGTCATAAAGTCATAGATAGGTCTAGGGGCCATAGTGGTAATTGCTATAATTTTTACACACTTGCAGTACACGGGACATTTGCATCTTAAATGTGTATTTTTACAGCATCCACTATTTCTGCGATTTTTAAAGCCAGCTCTTCTTCCTTTAATAAGCTAATGTTGATTTTAGGAAATTTTAAATTTAGCGCTATGGAGTTTATCAAGATATTTCCAATTTTCATATGATCTCTTGCTTTTACTAAGATGTCACAATGATCCGTTTTATTAGATTTTCTTATATATTTATGTTCCAGTCATTCGCAATTAAACTAATAATAAATACTATTGTTTTACTATATTTTCAGCAAAATTGCGAAAAATTGGTGGAAATTTTGTTAGATTATATATCTCATTTTACGCTAATATATTTTTACCATATTACCTTTCGCTAAGTAGAGATTTAAAAAAACATTATGTTTTTTTTTGACAAAAACTTATTTTTAATTGAAATATGTGCTAATTTTGTATTCACCGATTTAAAAATGCTATTCATTTTGATCTCTTCCTCAGAAACATTAGCACTTAAAAACTTTTTCAATAATTTTATTATTATTATTATTTTTTTTTTTTAACACAAAATATAACACAAAATGACAAAATGAAAGAAAAAACTTTTCTGTGGCACGGAATATCTCACTCAATTCGAATATATATAAAAAGCTTAATTATGAAATTCTAAACCTATTTATCACTTTTTTGAATTGACTCCGTTCTTATGATAAATCGCTATTTTAAAAATTTACGAGGTTGCACCATATATTGAAGCATATCTCGAGAATGACTTGTCCAATTTAGTTTAGTAAAATATCAAAAAATTCGAATTAAAATTACACAAAAATATTTAAAACAAGTGAAAGTGTTATCTTCAGCTCCACCGAATCTTTTATACCCTTCACAAACCCTACATTGCATAAATATACAAAATAATTAAAACTTTATTTTTACTAAATTACATTTTTGTTGAATTTACAAATAGCAAAAAAACGAGTTTCCAAAAAAGAACTTTTTCACCACTTTAGAAGTAGAATTAAGTACATAATCTGCATTTTTTTCTTTTTTGAAAGTAAAGCTCTTTTTCAGCACTAAGTACTTTATTCCAATGAAAACACAATGTTAAAATCATTACTTTTTCAGCACCAAGTACTTTATTCCAATGAAAACACAATGTTAAAATCATTACTTTTTCAGCACTTTTTCATTTCTTTTTTGCTGGGTATTTATAAAAGCAAACTTTTTCTGAAAAACATACGCAATTAAAGAAATCTTAAAGAATGTACTCATATCCATATTATCTGTTATTAAAATTTTGGGTTTAGTATGGGAGTATACTTCATATTTGTAAATAGATGTTAACCATGATTTTTTAAACTTGTAATATAAAGAGTCCCCGAAAACTGTTTTCTTAGACATATGACTTAGGAAGATCGCTTAGACCATCTGTGTTGAATATCCGAATAAAGAAGAAATAATTGAAAAAATTGTAAATTCCTCTTTCAGTTTTCTATCAACATTTTTTTTTTTTTTTTTTCAGAACAGTGAAAATTTTCAGAATTTTTAGCTTTGGGTTCGAGCCCCTGATAAGAATTATTAAATAATTTCATTCAAGAATTAGAAGAACTTTTCAGTTGTAAAAATGAAAATTATTTGAAAAAAAAACGTATATTTCTCTTTTACTTAAAAGTAAAGTAAGCTTCTTCAAAACTCCTCCCTAAATTGATGCCAAAAGCACCTGGCTCTTAGACACAAATCCACCAAATATGCTATATCTACATAGTGAAATAATTTATCTTATTTTCTATATTTTAAATTTAAGTTATAATTTTTTAAGAAAAAATATCTTAAAACTCTGGTTTACTTGTCAAACGTATATTTTCATAATAAAAATGCTCATATTTAAAAAATCAATGGGATTCTGAGAGGTTACGAACACTTTCACCTGACTATCTATAGCCATGGAATTTTTGTTGAAAAACAATCATTTATACCCTTCATATATGTGAACGTTATAAAAATCAGTTTACAACACTATATGTTGAATATATTTCAAATTTAACATTGTTGAAAAATGATTACTATTATTATTATTTTATTTTTTTACAAAATAAAACAAAAGTGTTTTATAAATATGAAATTTCAAGTTGTCATATAATCAAGGGTTAAGAATTTGAATCTAGGAGTTTTTTAGTGTGTTTATGGATTCATTAAATTTCAAAGAAAAATTTAACAGTTGCTTATTTGACAATTCAAAAATGTTGTTCCTATTTTCAAGTTAAATTATAAAACAGTTTTTCGAAGTTTTGACCAGGGGTAGAACTCAGGACCTCAAGTCTTTCAGTTACAAACACAAGCGGTATACCATATCGGTATGTTGAAGTTTACTATCTTTACTGGTTATATAAAAAGCATAATAAGGAACTCACATCTAAATTATAATTTTTATAAAAAAAAACACATAATGAGAATAGAAAGTCGTAGGAATCTTTTGTCTAAAGCCCATCTAAAGATGTGCTTCGATTGGCATCACAGGTACCATAAGAAGCACATCTCAGGCGGCACTTGACGTCATTCTGCATCTCTTACCTATTGAGGAGGTCGTGATGGGAATGGCTGCAAGGAGCCTGCTTAGACTTAGTGAACTAGGACTTACAGGATCAAACAGAATAGTACATTCCAAACTTCTAAACGAAGTTAATCTCGGTGGAATTACCCTGACTCCCTCCGGATCCACTGACTATATGTGCACGGAGGTCGATTTCGGGGAAAATCCTATACTGACTATCCCGAGTAGGGACGAATGGTCAGGTAGGGAGAAACTATTCAATAGAGTATCGGTATTCACTGATGGATCCAAAATGGATACAGGCACTAGTGCAGGTGTGTATATGGTTGAGGAGAACATCAGGGAAACGTATAGACTCTCGGATAGTTGCAGTGTGTTCCAGGCGAAAATTCTGGGTTTTCTTAGGGCCACGGAATTGATAGCAGGGAACATTGAAGAGAATACAGAGGTAACTCTGTATGCAGAAAACCAAGCGGAGCTGAAGGCCTTGAAAGGACATTTTGTCAAGTCTAGGTTAGTTAGCGACTGTAAGAAATCTCTGAGGAGATTGATGAGAAATTATCATATTAGACTCTGCTGGGTACCGGGTCATTGCGAGATAACTGGCAATGAGGTAGCTGATGAATTAGCTAGGATCGGCTCAGCTTTGGATAGGGCTGTAAGTGAAAGTGGTGTGAGACCACCACTAGGCTTTTACTTCAGGTTAATTAGAGAGTGAATTCGGGATAGAACCAATCATGCAGATTATACAAATCTACTTTTAGGCACGAAAAGGGAAAACCTGAAAACTATTATAGGAATTCTGATAGCTCATTGTCCCATAGGGGGAATGACAGGGAACTGGGATAGAGGTTCCTCCGGTCTTTGTAGGATGTGCGAAGATAATGAGCTAGAGACGGTAGAACATATTATATGTCACTGTCCATGTCTACAACTAAGTAGGCAGAAATGGTTAGGCAATCGATTCGTTGACGAATTGGACAGTATATCGAGGATCGATCTCGATAGATTGTTAGGATTCGTCATGGGAATAGGCTGGCTAAGAGGGGGTCGTTGGCTTAGAGCGAACGATATAGGGCTGTAGCACTTTTCCTTTCCAGGTTTTTCTATTCTTTCCTACACTTTTCTTGGTCTCAGCTTTTTCTATTATTTTCCTTTCCTGGTCTTTTCTATAATTTTCTCTACAAACTCTCTCTCCATATACTCTTCGAAGGGACTCACAATGGACCTCTAGGTCTCAGAGTGGATGCATAGGTACCTACATTTACCTACCTACCTAAAAAACACATCAAATATAGAAACAATTATTCGATATTATTTTTCAATTTATTGTGCACATTATTTAATTTTTTGTACACATTTAATTATTATATTAATTAATATAATAAACGTTCATATTTTTTTTTTCTCCAAAATTTTCAGCTTAAAATATAATAAGTTAAAAAGAAAAAGAAAATCATTTTCTAAATAAAAAGAATTCAGTATACAATTCAAAGAAATTCTTCGTCAAACATCCACAGTTTTTGATTTCTTAGTATTAATTGTGGAAAATTGTATTGGAAGTCATCGTTACACCTTTAATATAGAAGTTTTGTTAATTAATTGGCAAGTGCACGTTTTTTATTGTTTGGTGTCACTTCTAAGTATTACGCTGCTTTGTAAATGTTCCTGACAGAAAAATAAAAAGTAATTTCCTATAAAGAATGTATTGCATTTGCCTTTTCATTGGAATAGAATTTCAGTATAAAGGGTAAGTACGCATGTATATTTGACGATATTTCAAAATACCAGCAAAATGTATCAAAAGCCTTTATTGATGTGTCTTCCACGTTTTACATTAGAATAATTCCATTTTTGAAATTTTCTCCGTAGTAAGTATACCTATAAGGCTTTCTACCAAAAAAAATATAAGAAAACTAAAGATGAAGTTTTTTAAAATATACGTCTCTTATGATAATTTTTAGAAAAAAAATTTGTTCAAAAAATATCTTTTTAATTTTTATATAACATCTTAAAAAACAAGCTTTGACAAATCCACATGCACCAAATTTGATCCAAATCGGTAATCAAATGTCAAAATTTTTTAAATTTGAAATGGAGTTACTCATTAGAGGCATGTTTGGCCTATATTTGAACGTCACGAAGAAATGACCAGTGTTTGTAACCTTCGTGTGAAACCCCCAAGCACTCGTATAAGAATGTTTAGTTTTAAGACTTCAATATATAACTATGTGTTAAGTGTAATTTACATGCATTTATTTTTATTGTTGTATGTTATTATTAAATATCTATCAGATAATATTTGTGGTTTAGCAATAAATACGTTTATAAATGGAATATTTATATTCCTTGAAAACATTAATTAACATTTTAATTAATTTTAACCAAACTTTCAACCATCAATTAAATTTATTTTAATAGAAAAATTACTTAAAATTCTTACAAAAATCAATTATTTTCATTTAATTACTGTTAGCATTTTAATGATTGAAGCAAAACCAAACAAAATTTTAATTGATATAATCAATTTCGTAAGTGAAATCCATTTTTATTTTTTTTTTTTTTCTGTGAATTTAAGTTAATTCTTTTAATAATGCAAATTTGAATATGTCTTTTAGGAAAAATAGAAATTTACCAGAGGTCCCTCTTCTTTAGACTATTGTGAGGCCTGTATTTCAAAATATACTTCAGATAAGGTAAAAATATTTTGAATAGTAATCTTAGAAATTTTAATATTTGTTTTCAAATTTTTTTTTCAAATAATTTTATTATAATTAAAATTTTGTGAACTAAAACACATAAAAATATATTGAATATAAAAAAAAATAGAGTTTGAAAATATATTTGAAATTTTAATAAGATAAAGCGAAAGGAAAGCTAAATATTTTGGTGAATTGCAATTCTTTCAAATTTTTAATTTGATTTTTATACTTTTTTAATGAAAGGTAAGATTTATCTGAAATATATTTGAAATTTGAAGCGCTAATGTATCGCAAAATTATACACATAGGAAATTGCAAATTTCGAAAAATTAATCTTTAAACATTGGAAGAATCCCAGAGACCGAAATCGAGTCTCCGGGAGAGCCTGAGAATCGGTTTAATAACAAAATAACTATAGGAATATATTATCAAGATTGTTCAAGATTTTATTCAAAATTAAATAGAATAACGTTTCCGGCAAATTTCTAACAACAAGAATATAATTGAAGAATTTATAACAATCAATTAAACTATCAAAAGAACCTAACTAATAACTAATTAAACCAAGATCTATACTTTAACACTTAAAATTACCTGAACAAGAAAACTAATACAAAATTTTTAAACTACCAAATTTACATTTAATAACTAGATAATGCACAAAATATAAATTATCAGTAAATTGAATCAGAAATTTAGTGAAAACAGCTTAAAAAAAATAATCTTATTTTTACCTTTGTTAAGTAATTTAATTTATTGTTAATTAATTAATCATACTCATCATACTAAATAAACAACTGCAAATCACTTACACTTACATATACTAAAAAAGAGAAATAATAAGCGATATCCTCAAACTTCTTCGAATTCAGGCCTGACATCGTTGGAGTAAAATGGTGAGTTTTATTTAAATATTAATAAGAAAACAAAACAAATATTTATATAAAACACTAATTTCAAACACTAAATTTTTGACTCAAATATGATTTTTTTTTACATAAACTGAATAGAAACATATTTAATTTTTTTTTATATTAATAGATAATTTTACTATTAATAATATGCATTTACACAGTAATAAATATGCATACTGTTTATATTTTAATAGTTTAATAAATTGTAAAAATTTATAAAAATGAATTTCTAAATAATCTTAATTTCATGAACGGTTAAAGTTGTACATCAGGTAGTCAGATCACGGGCTATTTAAAATAAATTACAAAATAGCATGGTAGGGCGGGTTTAGACTATGGGAAGGAAAATAACACCACAATCACTTCCTAGGCTTCAATTCAATATTTATTTTATTTATTTTATTTTATTTTTTTTGTTTTGCTTTACTGTCGATCTAAGGGATATTGCTACCTTAATTTTAAATAATTATGTAAAGGACTTAAATCTGATTCTATAGAAGCAAGAACCAACCCCAATTTCCCTGAGCACGGTCGGAACAACAGGTAGCACAGCTTCTAGAAAGTCAGAGCCATGCAGGTCCGTCCGTTACATAAATTTAAATGGCGCAGGATAAAAACCTTAATTTGTAGCTTAGGCTAATAAACACATAGAAACATGCTGATGCTTTCACACAATATTTTATTCGTGGTTCGACGAAGAAGGGTACAATTTGATTTTATATTTTTGTTTGATTTTATATTTTGACAAACATTTTGGATATTTAATTTTTCGTTTCTTTGCGGAAATTTAAACCAGATATTGTTGAGATTTCATATTTTGTCAAAATTATTTTGCAATTTCTTTCTGGATTTTTATTATGGATGCATTTTGTAATATTACCAGCAAGATTTTGCATAAGTATTTTACATTTGGGATTTTGCATCAGTTTTGAGTTTGTTTTGTTAAAATCACTTATTTAGTCATCACATAATCGAGATTTCTATAAATGGTATCTATCGTTTATTTACTCTTATAATGACTATAATGAGATATTACCTTTTTAATTTCATTATTATTTTTGAGATTTTTACATTAAACACAGGTTTATTGTATACTTAATTATAATATCGAAACTATTATTTGTGTTTTTAATTTTTTTTTTTTTGTTGAATTGACACCTTTATTTTTTTTAAATGTACTACCTGAATACAACTTAACTTAGTAATGAAATTAAAAATAAAATATTATACGTAATTTGAAAATGCCGATAACTCGAAGTCGTGAGAATTTATCGAATTTAGACCAACCAGCAAACGTTAGTTTCACAGTTGATATTGGTTCAAATAATACACCTCGTGAAAGTCAAGAAAATTCAGATAGAGTTCAGGAAAATAGATCTGTAAATCCTTCAATACCTGTAGCACAAGGTACGCGTTCTAAATGTAGACCTGTTACTAGGTCTAGAAACGTTAAATCATGAGGATGTTCCTCATTTTAGACAACTAATAAACGAATCATTGAATAGCTTTCGCGAAGAAATACAAGGTTTTATTTCAAATGAATTACAAACAATGTTCCAAAATATGACTTTAGGTAATAATGTTAGTTCTCGTATAACAAACCGTAATCACGATGTTGATAACTATCAAAACAATCCTAATAATGAGTTATTAACTAACTCAAATAATTCAGATTCCCATATTCCTTCACGTACTTATAACGGAAATTCACAAGATCCTTTTTATGCTGAAAAAGTCTTGAATATTATTAGAAATTGGCATATAAAATTTTCAGGGCATGACACTATTCAATCCCACAACTTTCCAATAGAAAAACATTTATATATTATTGTATGTGAAATAGAAAATATTATTAAATTTGGGCAAAAAAAATTTAAAAAAGTTTTGATGCTGTTCTAGAAAATCGCTTATAACTCAATCATTCCTAAACGGATTCCGCTGAATTTCAATACCAATATTTCCGAAACTATAAGCCACATATGTGTTGAAAGAGACATATATTTATTGGACTATGGTCTTCAAAAAATCCCTTTCAACATACAGACGGACAGACGTCAAGACGAATAGGCATGCAGACATATATTCTCAAAAGTTATTTTTAATCATAACAATACATTTAAAGACTTTCTTATAAAATGGCAAACTCATACACCTTTCATTTTACGTGAAAGTTGTAAAACTTAAATTTATTTTAACATTTTTTATGTAATTTCAAAAGGAGATATCTTCACTAATTTGTGAATAAAAGCAAAATTTATGCATTGATTTGAATAAAATATGTCTCGTTTTATTTGTAACAAATTTATCTTTATGACCAAGGAATAAAAATTTACATTTTTACCATTTTCGAATTTTTAGAATTGAAAAAAAGCAATTTTGAAATCTTACATACAATTTAATTTTTTACAAGATAACTGTTGAGCGTGTTAAAACATAATGTGAGTATAACTTGAAAGTAACTTAATTCGGATCTTTTTGATATTTTACTGAAACAAATCGGACAAGTCGTTCTCGAGAGATCCTTCAATATATGGTGCAATTTCGTTAAAATTACAAAAAGCAAAATCAATTCAAAAAATGTGGTTTATAGGCTTAGTACTTCATAATAACATGAATTGATTTTCCCCTAACTAAAAATTATTGAAAATCAAGTTTTTATAAAAACAAGTAAAAATTCAAGTGTTCAAAATATTTGCAACACTTAAAATCATTAAGTGAAATTACTTATATAAAATAAATTAAATGTTTAGTACCTATTTGGTGACATAACCATGGTTTTTTATTATTTCCGAATATGTTTTAGGTATTCAATCTATAAACTTTTCGATATAGTTGTTGGTAATAGCTATCCGCTGCTGTGGTATCCTTTACTTTGTTTTTTGTTCTTCTCCCATTCAAACTTTTACAATCGTATGTTTGAGATCATTACCTTGAATCTACCATTTTCAAATTAGTTCTAAGAAGATCTAAAAAGACTGGGCAGTCATTTTATCAGTATATTCAAAAAATTCTACCAATTACAAGTCCTAAAAATACACCCACACCATTAAGTTTCCATCTCCTAGCTTCACTTTGGTAGCTGTGTACTTAGGATTAAATTTTTCGTCTATACAACGTCTAGCATCTGATCCAAGGAGCTTCAATTTGAACAATATCAAATTTTCTCGTTAGTTTAGAGCCAAAACACAACCCATTTAGCTTTTTCGTAGTTAAATGGCTTACATCGAATTTGATCTTGGCTTCTCTTCGCAGGAAAAAGTCACCAATCACCAAAATAATTCATTCAATTAAAAATTTTTTAAATTGTACCTCTCAACGAAATGATCATATCAATTACTAATAACTATAAAAAATTAAAAACCGAAAATTTTTTCCAATTAAAAATTTTATTATATCAATCAAATAGGTGATTTTATGAACTAAAAAATTAAATAAGAAAAAACTACTTCAATTGCTTAAATACAGTAATTAAATTTTAATGTAAAATAAAAAAGTGCGTTAATCGAAAAATAAAAGGTAATAACTTTTTCTGTGCACAAAAAAAAATTAAAAATTAATTTCAATTACAAAATTGCTTATATCAATTAAAATATTGTTTGGTTTTGCTCCAATCATGAAAATTATAATATTAATTAAGTGAAAATAATTAAGTTTTTTATTTAAATAATTTTATTTTTGGTTACAATTTTGTTTAAAATTAACTATAGCATTAATTGATTCGACTAAAAAATTAACTGAATCGTACTATTGCGAAAAAATTATAAACAGTTGCATTTACAAGTTTCAAGAAATTTATTTACTGTAAAATTACATTTATTAGAAATTAAAAACATATTATTTTCAAACAATGATAAGTTAGGTGTGTGAGTAATGTCACGAATTTCACATACAAAAGAAGGAAATACGTGCTGCATGTTATAAATGTCATCTCTCGAAATGACTTAATATGAGCAGATCCCGGGAAACACATCTTTAGCCAGTAACGAAGATTGAGCGACTATCTTAACAATTCCTTAACAATAGTTAATCAAAGTCTATTTGCCACTAATATAAACATATTACTAAAAGCAATAGCTGAACACTTTATGTAGCATCGACGCAAACTCGGACCTTGATCTTGATTTTAAATTCTAGTAGCAATGGCGGCTACTTGTACAATAACACCATAATAATGACCAATCCCATTCATTAACCATTCATGTATATTTATACTTACCAAATAATTTATATAATTCTTATCTTTCAAATCAATAAAATCTCCAATCTGCACAAGATATAAATTAATTCAGAAAATCACAATAGACACAAAAACGTTTTGTTTTCTTTTATATTTTGTAAATTTTTTAAAATAATTTCTTATTTTATATTAATTTTTGGAAAACTGTCAGTTTTTGTAAAACATAGATTATAATCAATTAAAAAGTTAATTAAAACAATTATTGCTATAATTAAAATTTACTATAAAATTTAATAAAAAATTAATTTAAGAATGTTACCGAATATTTTTTTCAAATTTATTTGTTGTTTTCGATACAAATTGTCGAAACGTATTTTTGTTTCGTTTAGCAAAATCAGGACATTAGTTTTATTTTTTTATAATCCATCAACTTCAAACGAAAAATAAATCAATTGAAAATGTTTAAGGATTAAATATAAAAGCAATAAAATACACCAAACACACTTAAGTACATTATTATTGCCTGTAATAATGAATGACCCTTATTACCAGGGCAATCAAAAATATGCTCTAAAAAAGTGTGTAATATGCATAAAAAAAATATGCCCCAGCGCTTTTAAAATATTATTTTTTCTGGCTAAATTTTAATTATCTAGTATTCATGACAAAATAACTTGATTTTTATTAGTATTAGCAAAAAAATCTTCTATTTGCACTTAAAAATATTCAATGCTAACATTAAAAAATTTCTATCTATTTATAAGATGAAAATTATTTGAAAAACATATGTGACATTAAAAAGAAAATTTTGCTAATGAGAAATTATGTAAAAAGTTTTATTGGATGAAAAATAACCACAATTTTCTCTTAAGTGTAAAATCTGCAAAATTATGCTCATAAGTATAAAATATGCAAAACTATGCCATTTAAATTGCTAGAATTTTCTATCATAATATGACCAAATATGCTGCTAAGCCCAAAGTATGCAAAAATATGCTATTAGGGCCAAAATATGCAAAAATATGTTGTAATAAATAAATAAATGTTGTAATAAATAAGTTTGAAGCCCAGGAAAAAATATAAATAATTTTTGGTTTCCCTGCTTATTATAATTATTTCATGTCTTTATTTCAAGCAAAAATATCATTGAAAAAAAGAATCACAACAAAATAAATTCATCATTATTATTGTATTTAAATCTTTTGTTTTCTTTATTTTCATTGACAATTTATTCTTAATTATTACGTGTTCAATATTTGTTGTTTGCTTCAAAAGTTTTTTTTTTCTGATTTGGATTTTTTTACACAATTAATTAGATACTTTAAACAGTAACGCGTACACAAAGTGAATGTAAAGTACAGTGGTGGATAAAAGTGAAAGAGAAATTGCATTCATAAGATAAATAATCAAATTCAATTGATGATGATTGAGAACGGTTAATAAGCAGATAAAGTATGAAATCAAATAAGACTCTTATTTTCAATTCAATAGAAGCGAATTAACTACGAAATTTATAATGAATATTTAAAGGGAAGTTTCTTGTTGAGTTGGCATAGGGATGTCAATGAATAAAAATGTAAATGTGTTAGTTAGGGTGAAAAAAATGTTATCAAAGAAAAGTTAGGTTTAGTAAATGAAAAACGTCAGATAAGCATAGTGCTTTATTATATAAAAAATATTTAAATTTAAATTTATTAATATTGCCGTGAAGAAAAATTATTCACATTCCTCCAACTTTATCTTAAAACATTAATATTAAAGAAATTGATGGTTATTTATTACCAAAAAGTGTATTTACATAAATTTTTTCCTGTGCATTTTGTACTCTTTGTTCTCTCAGCAACGACTAAATAAAAGAGCGTATGAATACGTGTGAAACAGTGTTGCCAGGGGTAGCTTGGAAAAAGTTAAAAATTTTTGTCAAAAATGTTACAATTTTTGCTAAAAAGTTACACTTACGGAATTTGAAAAAATATAAGGTTTTTTCCTAAATACTAAAATTTATCTTTAACGTCAGATCTTTTGCTCCTATTATTCCTGACTCTCTCCTTTTGTTTCAAAATTTCGAAGAAAATAAAAAATAATACAAAAATAAGCTTAAAAAACTCCATATTATTTAAAGATATTTTTTCTTTAGTCATCAAACAGTTACAGTGATCTTTTATAAGTTCAGTTGACAAAATGCAAATAGACATTGTCTTTTTGTATTTTTCAATAATAGCATCTTCAGCATTATTCAATTTTACAATAATCGTCGGCACTTAAATTGGGATTTAGTCCTAATACCTTGTTATCGGGGAATGCATACTGCCAAAATTTTCGTGCAAATAAATCTTTTTAAATTAAAAAATTTATTTAGTAAATTATTTATCACAAAAATATTCTGCCTCTTAGTTAACTGCTTTTATGAATCAAAAATATTATCGTTAAAATCAAATGTTATCTTTGAACTTATATAACAAACTTTTTTTATATTACGAAAACTTTACGAAATTTTCCATTGGCAAAAATTTTAGTTTTTAACTAATTCAAGAGTACATTACTTAAATCTTTTACTCCGATCTTGTCCAATACGTAAATTGAGATCTCTGATTCAATTCCATTTTTTTCATCTTTTCATCATCATTGATGTGCTTTTAATACTAAAAATATTGATGTAAATTTTTTTGGTGCAATTGTATACGAGTAGTTTTAAGTTTTAAGGCTTTTGAAAAAACATATTTCCCTAAGAAACTCATATGAAAAAATTTTTTGTTATTAAAAATTGGATAAAAAGGAAAAATTATGTTAGTGAAGCTGCTTTTGGACATACCCTTCCGCCCGGCTGAAGCCCGGCTATTAAGAGAATATTTTATTATATAGGAAAAATTGCAAAGTTTTAAAAAATTAGATTAAATAAATTTTAATAGAAAATTATTTATGTTTTGGTAAATGCCTATTCAAAAGCTTTCAATTGATACTTAAATCTTTGCAATAGTATAGAAAATATTTACTATTTTAAGTGAGTTGGGGATTTCAATAAGTTTCTATTTTTGTACTCTTTTATATTTTGGATTGAAATACTGGATTTTTAATGGAAACATCGCTAAAATTACTTTTTGTGTAATTTCATAAACCGAAAAAATCAGAATAATTTTATCGGCCACCAAGAGCATAAGATTGTTACGTACACGAAAGTAGTCTATTTCAAATTTAGTTTCTTCAACATAAGTGATGTGTTAAAAGGTAAATTTTGAGTAAGTCGCGAAAAACTTGTCACTTGTTTCAAATTTAGTTATATATTTGCATGATCTATCATGACAGTTTTGTCGAAAGGAAAAAAACTTACGAAAATGAGGTCAAAAGCAAAAAATTATATATGCTACGTGGAGTGTTAAGAAGTTACGAAAACGCAACAAAAGTAACCAAACGGCAACACTGGTGTGAACTTAGCCAGCACAATTGTGCTATGAAATTGACATCCATACTTTGGTAATAAAATCTTAACTTCAATTCAATGTTGCTCTCTTTTGTACAAAATAACTAAAGATCTATCTGTATATCTGTATTGGTATGTAATTCACATTCTCACACATACCAACAAACATACATTTACGAAAAATATATATTTGTAACAAATAAATGTTCAAGTACCATTACGTTAATGTCAATAATAAAGTACATACATACATACATAAATACATACATACATACATACACACATGCATTCATACATTTATATATGCATATAAATTGTATTAATGAAATGAACAACAAAAATTGTGTGTGAACCGACAAACAGCATTATTATTATCATTATTACCGCCAGCATCACTACCACCGACAACAAAAACATGATTGTAGTCATCTTCACTGTCATAAATATAAATGCGGTGGTGCGAGTTCCATTATAATCATGTACTCTCAAAAGGCATCCGTACACGTTCGCCAACCACCCACACAAACCTCTCCAATGTGATAAAGACATTGAAGAAAGAGTGTTTACGAGCATAAGGTAATTATAAAGTGACTGAGTTTGAAAAATTATTACAATCATTCTGTAATAAATCACTTCCAATGAATAAAATTTCCTTCGAATACAAGAAGAGCAAACAAATACAGAATGAAAAGAAATGAAAAGGAAATAAAGAAATGAGCTGATAACGATGCCTGTGTTAAGAGTTTTATTTTATAATGAAACGCAAGGGTTATAGTGTATATTATGGTTAAAGGTTTGTGACTAAATAGTGGTCAAGGTGTTTATAATTTAAAATTAAGTTTATAGTATTTCAGTTTTAAATAATATATGTTAATCTTACACCAAATTTGACACATTAAATAGGTTTATGCAAACAGATCTGATATAGAACAAATCCAAAAGATCCATAATAAGAACAATAGTAAGAAAAAATCCATCGTTTCCGGAATCACATAAATTTTATTTTACTAGTTTTTTTACTTAAAAATAATGGAAAAAGTAGGGCAGATAAGGGACCATATCCCACACTTTTTTAAAAGTGATATACGTAAATGATATTTTTCCCAAATACTAAAATTTTATCTTTAACGACAGGTCTTTTGTTTCTGACTCTCTTCTTATTTTTGCAAATTTCTGAAGTATTCAAATGCGGTGATACTACAATAAATTCATCAAGTGAAGGGGCAGAAATAAAATAAAACATACTGTAAGTAATGTTTAATTTTAAAATACTGTAATTTACAAAAGAAATAAAAAACAAGGTTGGCTACCGTTATCACTAATATACACTTACCGCTAATTAAAATCATTCAACTTGACTACCGTTGCCGTTGTGTTACCCTGATAGATCATGTGAAACTGTTTTTCACATGTCCGAGAATAGGTTCGAATCGAACCAACCTGACGCACGAATAAAAGATCTGATCCGTCTGACATCAATTGCAGAGAGATCAGGTAATAAAAGCATATATGGACTCCCAAATTCAGCAGTCCTTATATTCGCAAGATCACCTCGTTAAAGCAACTTCCACAATAGTCGTTAAAAGAGAGTCCTAGTCTCCTAGCATGTGCACCAGTAATCAAGTGCCCTATAATAACGGCTACAAGTGTTCGTAGCTAACGCCTTGGCAATCCCAAAATTAAACACGACCATTTTTGATCGTACTGGGACCATATAGAGCTGCAAGATGACAGCGGAATGCCAACTAGTTGGTCCGTTGGAACCAGTTCTCGCTAATTCATCCACAATAATATTTACCGGGGTACTTGAGTGACCCCTTATCCACCGTTCCCGAAATAATTTTAAAAAATTTTAAAAAATTTATATATATATATATATATATATATATATATAAGTCGAAGAATGTTGTAGAAAATTATATAACTCTGACATGTTCAAATTTAATTTCGTACTCTTGAGGATTTGTATTATTATTTAGGTAAGCTGTTTGATGTTTGTTATATGGTTTATTAAGGAAATTTGTTTTTGAAAATACGTCTCTGCAGAATCGAATAACTTAAGTTTCTTAAAGCCCTTGTAAATATTTTATGTAACAAATGGCTTCCGAAAGGGAATGTTGGACCGTGTCTGTATAAAGAAATTCCTAATGATTACTCCAAACTGAACAAATACTTGTAAATATTTTATGTAACAAATGGCTTCCGAAAGGGAATGTTGGACCATGTCTGAATATAGAAATTCTTAATGATTACTTCAAACTGAACAAATACTATATTCATAAGATCGTCTTCTTATGATCAGAGCAATATCATTATAAAATGCTTGTTTTCTTCTTTTCATAAAATCGTATAAATAGTTACATTATCCCTCTCTATATAAAATAAAATTTTTTAAATATTACACCAATCTTCATCTAAAGCGATAAAACCGTTTTTATTTGACGTATAGAGAATAATTACCATTTGATGTTGCTTTATTAAAAAACTTTTTTGTAAAAAGTAAATAAACGAATTTTCGCTTATTTTGTAAAGTTTTAGTAACGAAAATTAAAAGAACTAAACCAAATTACAGCGAAAAAGTTAAAAATAACCTCATTAAAGATTTCTAAAATGGAATGAATATCCATTAATACCTTTGAGAAAAATTAATATGATAAATTGAAAACGCTAGGAATAATACAACAACGCTAGACTAAAAAAGATTCGTAGCTATCATGGATGCTACCAAAATTATTATAGAATTCAAAAAGCGGTCATAGTAAGTCTTCTCCAAGTGATATAAATTCAATGAGTAACACGTACAATCCAAAGGTGAGTAGTGAAGAAGTTCAGACTAGAATCCTATAGGACTGCAAAAACACACTTATTATCAGAAAAAAATAAAAGCACAACTTAAATTTGTGCTGGAGTACCTCCTCTGCATTCTAAATAAACAAAATTGAGTATTTTAAAGACGATTCTGCTGGAAATAGTAGTGTCACATATCACACATATTCATATTCGATTTCAAAACATGATAACGACCCAAATTATACCTAAAAATTTGTAAAAAAAACGGATTATAGCAGGAAGTGGCAACCTCAGTCCTCTGATCTTAAGACTACATTACTCTACCGTAAATGTAAAAATGTAAATGTAAACGGAACGTAAGTGGATGGTTACTCAAAAAACGTAAATGTGGCAAGTACTTTATTGTAGTTTTGTACACATCAACATCAGTGATGTCAATTGCACATATTTAAAGTAAATTGAGTCCCAGCAAAAAAAAATGATCAAGTGCTTCCAAAAAAGAACATTTTCACAACTTTAAAAGTAGAACTAAATGCATATTTTGAGCATTTTTTAAATTATTAATAATTACTTACAAAAAAAGTAAAAATTTTTGGAAGTAAGTGCATACAAAAATTAACTTTCTCACCATTTCAAAAGTAGAACTAACAGAATATTTTGCGCTTTTTTGGAAGTTATTAATAATTACTTCCAAAAAAAAGTGAAAATAAATGTATTTTTTGCAGGAAAAAAGGTGAATAACTTGTAAGAAAATAAAAATTCAAAAGTAAAGCTAAAAAAATTTATATAGTTTTAAGAGAAGTACTTCAAATGCAATGAACAAGAAGTATAAAAGAAAAACACCTACCAATGACAACCATGGATTAAAAAAACTTCTGCAGCTCTTTTTCACCACTAAGTGCTTCTTTACAATGACAACACAATGTGAAAATCATGATTTTTTTAGCTCTCTTTCAGTTCTTATTTGCTGAGGCACAAAACAAAATTAGTTCTTTTATAACAAAAATTTTTAATTTTAAATTATTACTTCAGCTATACGCTTTATTTCAATCATTTTAACAATATTTTTAGTGAAGGAAACTGCAAAATAAATTGTCTAATTAATAAATTTTTTACAGCGATTTTTAAGGGAGATTTAGTGTATTGAAATTAAAAGCTGTCAACACTGTTATTACAACTGTTACTTGGTTACCATATTGCATTTATATTTGTGAGTACCTTAACGTACATTTACGGTAGAGTAACGGAGCTTTTAGACCTTTTGAAAACTTATGGAATATAGTTAATCATAATATCAATTGGCAAAAGATCGGGGGAAGTTCAAAGGTACTCTTCTGTGTAATCCTGGAAGTTGGGTCAGTAATTTCAATACAAAAATATGCAAGCTGATTTGTTCAATGTCTTAAAGATTCACTGAGGTTCTCGAAAAAAAAGGGCTTACTCCAAAATATTAAAAATTTTGTTCAAATAGTTTTATCATGTAAACTGTTGACTTTTGAGTTTAGTTAATATTCTTATTACTTTTATGTTATAAAATTTTTAATGTTAACAATATTTTTGTTGAAATGCAAGAAGTTTTGGCCGACACTGTAGTTCTTCGTTTGTTGACGTGGACAATTATTACTGAAGACTTTTTCTACACATAAAAATATATAATTAAGAAATTGATTAAAATTTTATTATTGTAAGGACTTATGGGTGCAATCGTCAGTGGAAAACTACCCCTACCTCTATGGTGCGTAAAATGCATCATTGTATTTAGTGCTGTCGTAACTAATTCTGCAACTGATTCTCAAAACGTTGCAAATAAGAGAATCCTTAACTAGTTCTGATCATGAAAATTAAAAAAAAAATAACACTGAATACATTCCTAGTTCCAGATTCATTCCGATTCCTCAAAACTATGTTTGAAGTATCTTAAATTTTGGATTTGTTTAAAAACCATTCTGGAAACGATGTTGCTATATTGCAAAGCACCTTTTTTTTCAAAAAGGTCAGTGGCTATAAGAGTTATAAATTTAAGAATAATACAAATAATGACGAAGTATAAGTTAATCCCTTTAAACATTTAAAGGATTCGATATCTGCATTAGTCACCAAGAAAAATAATCTCAATCGAATATGTATTTTGGAAGTACAATAGTTCCCCAAATTAAGGATGGAGTCTGAAAAAATAGCTCTGATAAAGTAACTATTGATTGACAGGCTAAAATTAAAAACTGTTCCTATTTAAAACGACATATTTAAATACATAAGCACTCTCTGACAGCATAAAAGCTTTTTACGCGATCTACAACTATATTAGCTGGATTATCAGTTGAATAACATAATCAAGAGGTAAGACTGACTAAAATTGAATAAATCGACTCTAAGGGAGATTCTTAGTGGCGTTCATACGAAACTGAACAAATGGTTTACAGAAAGTGCGAAACAACTAAGTAAGGACAACCTATGATAATCGATCTAAGACGTTTTAAAGTTCTTGATTAAAAAATCCCGGAATTTAACATAAAGAGCAATAAAATTTGTTTTAATAAATAATTTTCTTACAACAAGTGATTGATAAATATATTTTAATTCACCTTAGCCCTATATAACTATCACTTTGGTTTGATTTCTTTTTCAACACCAATTACCCAGCAAAAAAAAAGAACTGAAAAAGAGCTGAAAAAGTTATTATTTTAACATTGTGTAGTGATTGGAATGAAGTACTTAAAGCTGAAAATAGCTGCAGAAGTTCTTTTTTAAGCCATGGTGTCATTGGTAGGATCTTCTTCTTTTATGCTTCTTGTTCATTGTTTTTGAAGTACTTCTCTTAAAATTATGTTTATAAAATTTTTTTATAAACATTTTGTTTTAGCCTTATTAAAAGATAATAAAAATACTTTTGAATTTGTGAACTTTTTATTTATTTATAAATTATTAACCTTTTTTCCTCCAAAAAATACATTTATTTTCACTTTTTTTGAAGAAATTATTATTAACTTCCAAAAAAGCACAAAATAGTTTTGAAGTAGTGGAAAAGTTCTTTTTTGTAAACACTTGATAGTTTCTTTTTTTTTTTTTTGCTGGGAAGTAAAACATTTATTAAGAATGCATTATGAACGGTCAGTAGACGTTACACATGTTGTCTGCCACTTACATGACTGAACTAACATCTTTCTTTCAATCATCTGTAAAAAGGTTATTCAACGGCAAGACATTGAAATGTTTTAAGGAAGAATATGAACAAGAAATACGAATTATCATTAGAGTTCACATGAATTTATATGAAATTAATTACGATTTAATAATCAAGGAAGCATGAAAAAAATCTATTAAGTAAATATTCGTTATTGTTAAAAGAATAATAAAATACCTTTATATTTTTTCCAACTTTATCATTATCTTAACTACTGAATTTTATAAACTTTAAAGAAAAAAACCAATATGAAATTATAATGTAAGAACGGCTTCTTCAGTAAATGAAATCAATTAATTTTTATAGGTTTTGTTATTTTTACTTTTACAATAATTTGCCCTTCAATTTAATGAATGACCCCCTTGTGACTTGAAGCGTTTGTGTGTTTTCTATCGTTGGAGTTAGTTAGTGTAAACAGATGATTAGAGTGGTCAAATTTTTTCATTTATATATTTAGAGAATTTATTATAGCTATTAATATAAATTTAAAGTCTAAATGTTATCTTGCAATTTGAATTCAATAAAGGTTATTATAACATTGATGACAAGAAACAAAATTGACTTTTGGCCTTAAAATTTAAGACTATTAACATCAGGTATAAATAGTAGATATTAAATTTGCATTTAATTAATTTTTTTTTTTTTTTGCAGAAATTTAATTAAATTTCAGCAAAAATAGAAATTAATCTTAACCCTCGATCAAAAATCTAGTAACTCAACCTTAAACATTAGAGTAGTAAATATATGAATGCATTTAATGACCTCAAATTAAACACTTAATGCACTCGAGATGGTTTTTTCCAACTTTTATAGATATTTGTTAAAACAAAAAACTAAATCAATAATGATTAAAATCAATTCAGTTTATTTAATTTATTTTTATTTTTTATTTAATTTAAAGTACAAGTATTTTGATGGTTTATACAGTTTTGTTTTGTTATCTTTTTAAATATAGTTTAAAAGATCGACCGACAACTGAACACACACTTTGGGATTCCCTTGAAACATCTTCAAACATGTGTTTGTTACGCATAGTATTTGTTTATATTTTGTATTTATTTAATCTTTTTGTGTCTAATTGTTTTACGCGCTGCGTATTTTTGTGTGAAACAATTTATAGTGATTTGGCAGTTTTTTTCAAGTTTTCTACGACTTTTATACCCTACACTAAAGATAACGAGAGTTGATTGTTTAATTCGTCAGTAATATTTTAAATATTAATGTGAGAAAATATATTTTCAAAAAGAAAATAAAACAATTTTCAACATCGTTAAATTTACCAAAAGATTAATTATTCGGCTTTTCTTGAAACGAATAATTTTGATTAGACGTTTTAGTTTGTTCGAATTATTCAACCACGTATTTGAAATTATTCGAATAATTGTAACAAAATAAAATAAACTAAATTATTTACGATTTTGGAAATTGTATTAAAAAACTTGATTGCAAAATAAATATGTAGGAAATACAGGGTAATGAGGACAATTTTTTTCTCGTATTTTTAAGTTTTTAGCAAAGACGACTACAGGCAAATGTTTGCCATTATTGCACTAAATTTCTAAATTATATTCCATCCATGAAACCTTTGATTTTATTGTTTAATTAAATACTTTATTTTGTTCATATTTCAATTCAAATAATTTTTGTACCAAAAACATAACATTTTTGGAATTGCGGTAATGTGGTAAAAATATGTATATTTTACGAAATTTTTCATCTGTAATTTGTCCAACTTCACTTGCTCCGCTCTTCGTCAATGACGTTCTCTTGACGTGTTACTCAGAAGGTAAAAATATTGATTGATTGATTACCTGCAACTATTAACAACATAATTATTAATATTCTTTTTTTTAAAATTCACTTTTTAATATAAAATTTTATTACGAAATCATTACTTTAAAATATTTTAAGAATGAAAAATGTTTGCATACCTAAATTTAGGGAAAATTGATAGAAAATGCACATATTAGCGCAAATTTGCGACGGAAGGATGATTTAGTGTTGTTAAGGAGAACTAAGTGGTTAACATATTATATATCAATGGATAGGAAATTATGTCTTCTTAAAAGGATTTGGTTAGTAAAAGAATGTTCAACACTTTCTAAAAAGAAAGTATAAAAAGTGAAGAAAGTCTTTTAAGAAAATATTACAAATAGTTCACTATAAATATTTTCTTAACGATTATTGATATTGGAAAAATTTTTATATATCTTATAAAGTCTTTGATAAGGAATAGAAAAATTTTAATATAGGAAAAATATATAGAATTTTCAATTTTTAAGATCTGTTTTGAAATTTTGACTTTGAAAAAATTTTTTTCTTCGAATTAAGACAACTAAAAAAACAAAATTAGCATAATTTATAAAATTATAAAAAATTTCAGAGTATTTGAAAAAATTTCAGAAATTTTATTTTAAAGATTATGGGGCAAAATCGCAAAAAGGTCAAGGGCAAAAATGAGAAATTTAATTTTTGAAGTCAAATATCCTTTAAACCATAAGAGATAATTTAGCACAGTTTTTTCCTTTTCTTACTTAGGAAAATTCAAAAATGTAAAAATATTTAAAATCGGTTCATATTTATAAAAATTACAAGCTCCGATATGTTTTTTACATTCGAGGTGGTCAAATTGTGTCTGTGCTCTAGCTACACACTCCAGCTAACAATATTCTGAAAGCTTACCTCCACCTCTATCGATGTTCCAAGTCTCATCTAAATCGGTTCAGTGGTTTCAAAGATCCATGTCTGCATTACCATTTATTTTGCAATTGGCCCTATTGTGCATTTTAGCAATTTATTATACATATGAGTTAGACTATTCCAAATACGAGATATAACTGCCTATTTTTATAAATTTAGTTTTATTATTTTATACTAGTTTTATCATTTATTACCTATCTGAATTTTGATAATTGAGTGGTCTCGTAAATACAAAAAGCATTTAAAGACATTTAATTAATACTAAATATCTTTAAAATCACACCAATATTTCCCATTTCACTCAAAAATAGTTAATTAGAAAAAGCTCCGAAAAACAATACCAAAATATAGATTAATTTTGTTATTTTTATGCAAAATATTAGCTAATAATCCATTCTATATAATAAATATAATATATAAATGGTTGGTATTTTATTGAAGTTAGATTAAAGTATGCTCCACTTTACCCCAATCTCCCCTACAATAATAACTTCAAAATTAAAAATTTTTTATGAAATTTGACATTAAAGAACAAACCTAAACCTTGATTTTACTCTATTTACCACTCGTATGCTAACGTTTTATACCCAACATCAAAAATATGGTGGAATATATTGGGTCTGCCATACCGTGTGTAACATGTAGAAAAAATCACTTAGACCCCATAAAGTATATATATTAAGGGGCCTGGTAAGATTCTGAGTCGATTTAGCTATATCCGTCCGTCTGTCTGATGAAAGCAGTATAGGACTAAGGGGCACGAAATTCAGCTCAAATATTTGTGTTATATAAGCTTTGTTTGGTATTGAAAATGAGCCAAACATTAGAAATATAGGGTGTTCTACAGTGCTTTACTGCCATATAACAAATCGGCAAAAATAGAGAAATTATCTTAGAAACATAAAACTTTGCCCAGTAGTGTCTTGTGGCAAAATTAAGAAAAAAATGCAATTTTCAACCAAATCGGGTCAAGGACATGCCCACCTCCCATAAGAACTGAATTTTAAAATTTATATTTTTCCTACAATTATAATCATATTGCCGATTTCAGTTAAATTTGATTTAAAGACACGACCACCTCCCGTACACTTTCAAAATTATATTTTTATTGCAAACTAAATTTATAGTTTGACATTTATTTATGTTATCTTCATCTATGCCAAATTTGAGCTAAATCATTTTGTGGACACGCTCACATCCTATGTAAACTATGTGCATAAAGACGTGTACTTTTTTTAAATTATTTTGATGAAAAATAAAAGCAAATTTGATGAAATTTAGCACATATTATTATTTTGATACAAGAATCAAGTCTATTTTAATTGGTTATGATGGGTCCATTATTTCACCTAGCTCTCATATAAATGTCTTTCCGGAATGGGGTTTCATTATGCCTTAAATATATTATAACTTTTGTGAAATTTGACATATAAAAGTTTTCTATAAATATAAATCAGTGCGTCAAATTTTAGAAAAATCGATCCATAACTAGCAATAGCTCCCATATAACCCCACTTTCATACATAAGACTTGTGAAAATAGAAAGTACTATGCCAAATTTTATTAGGTTTGGTTCACAACTGACCATAGCCCCCATATAAGACCCACTCCTGAAAATCCACTTAAGGTGAAAATATCTCAATAAATATTAGTATCAAAATAATATTTTACAATAACAAGTTCTATAGCTATATAAATCACTTTCCTAAACTTTGAAAGAATCGGTCCCCAATTTATCTTAGTTTTCATATAAGACCCTCTCCGTATATTTCACGCATATATGATAGTATTTGTCATATAATCGGACTTTACGGGCTATAACTTTTTTGCTTATTTTTTTTATAATTTTTTCTTTTTATTTAATTTTGAAACAAAAAACACAATAATTATTTATTTTATATATTATTTGATAAAATTATCAATTTTAATTTTTATTAAAATTTTTCAATTTCTTTTGCTCCTTTGAGAAAACGAAGAATATTAATTAAATGTTTATAAAATTATTAGAAATTTCTTAAATTTTGCTTCCATTAAAAAAATAAGTTATAGATTCGTGAAAATTTTAGATATTTTTCTATAAAATTCTGGCTTGAACATTTTAATTGCGCAATTTATTTAATTTTTAGTTATACTACAGATATTGGCCTATTTTTATTTTTGACAAATGGCTAAAGTAGGCATTTACGCCAACATATAATTTTTAAATTTGCGGTCAAAATTTTTGGAAAAAATATAAAATTTTTGAAAATATATAAAATATAACATTCATGGCATAATTTAATTTCTGATTTTTGCCAACGGGATTTTTTTCAATTTTCCCGGGAAAACGAGAAATTAAATATTCTTGTAGTTTTAAAATTCTATAGCAAACATTTTTCTATTTTTAACATATTATATCAATGAAAGATTGACGTTTCTCTAAATATGGTACTTGCAAGAGTTTAATTCATATTATACAACTAGAACGTTATTTGAGAGCAACGTGAATGTTGCATGAATCATATTTTTGATTATTGAATTAGATTTTCTCTCAGATATCTATGGATTTATTTATATATGGTTTGACGAATTTACTTATAAGTTGTTTCACATGAAATTTTAAATCAACTTTATTATGTCATGTTCAAATTTTAGATACTTTAGTTTTATTATAGATATGTTGAAATGAATTTAATATTCATATTAAGTTGTACTTCAAAAATACTCACTACATTCTATTTTTCATTCTAATACAACATTTTCTTTTGAAACAGAAACTCTTATCCATGAAATGTAAATGTAAATGTTATAACATCAAAACATTTATAAAAAAAAAAACTAATCACAAAAAAAAGATAATAAAAGTTAGAGAAAAATAATGTAAGTTAGAGAAAAAAGTTGAAATAAACGGCAAGCTATTTATAAAGAAATTTATCCAATAGATTATTGTATATTAAAAAAAACAAAAACACAACAACGTAAAATTCTAAGATACAGTTTTTAACATAAATTACGAAAAGTACTAATCTTAGAAATGACGTTATACTTTTATATTATTTAATTTTTCGTTAATTGAGTATATAAAGTTTTGAAAAATTCTCGGGAATTCCGGATTAATCTTTTTTCGTCCCCGTTTCCCGAGAAAAGAAATATAGCGGGAAACACCAAACCCTAGTTGTAACTAACAGTTCATACTTTTCCGCTGATATCTCTTAAATAAAAGCATGTTTAACAACAACATTTTTTAAATATAGTTCGAGAATCGATATAAACTCGGAAACCAAAAATTGACACGATCCGACCACTTAACCGCCCACCTCCCACATTAGGTCAAATATTAACGAAATTTTATACAAATAATTCAAGGACCAATATAAACTTTACCTCTCACATAAGTTGACATTTTAAAAAGTTGCACATGGAGAGTATATAGATTTGGCCCAAACCAAATATAAAATTCTCACTTGTTCATTTAAAGGTTTTTTTAAATTCATATATACATAATTTTCTTGTAAATTTATTGTATTTGTACCTAAATTTTTAAGTAATTTTGACGTTATTTTATACATACATATTCACATTTTTACGCGAATGATTTAAAATCTGTGGACATTTGACTTAATAAAAAAAAAACAAAATTAGCAAACTACTGTTTACTAATGAATCAAATGATTTTTATATTTTTATTAACTCGATCACTTTTATCAGAGGATGAAAAAGAGCTAAAATTCGATTGGCAAGTTTAACTGCCACGGAACATTAAGGAATTAAGTCTAATTTTTAAATTTTCCAGGAGATCCTAAAAACTAATACTTTAGGAAAGTTTTTATTTCACATTTTTTTTCTTTTTTTTTGAGCTATATCTCCAAAGCTAACGATCGTTGAATGACGCCGATCCATCTTCAAAAGATTCCTTTCATGACAAACAAGCTTGCAAACTAGATTTAATTTTCATAATCTTAAAAAAAAATACATGAATGGATTTAAATCGATTTCGTTCTTTTAGTTTTATAAAATTTGATTTGGGAAAACCTATTTCGCAACTCGTTGAAGTTAATCAAATTGTAAACGGTGCTTTTTATTAAAATTTAACGCCCCCCCCCCCCTATTTTGTAAATCGCTTCACCACACTTAAGAAAATTTTTACGCCGAATTTCATTAAAATACTGCTATATTTAATACATTTATGATCGTTAAACCGGGAGGATATTTGTATGGGGGCTTGGTAAAATATTAAACCGATCACAACCAATTTCAATAGGCCTCATCCTTGTGCCAAATTTCATCAAAATATCTTTAAAATTGCGATGTGTTCTTTGTTCACAAAGTTTACATGGACAGATAGCCAGCCAGTCGACCAGGCGTACGGTCTATCGTGGTTACGAAATAGTTTAATTTGGGGGTCCGAAGATTTTTTTTCTGTACGATACAAACATCATCACAAATGCTTAATACCCTAAACACCTGCGGTACTGTAGTTTATAACAAGAAACTGATTTTTCACAAAAGTATCTTTTCTCAGAAACAGTCCTAAAAATAAATGTGAAGGGTATTTAAAATTCGGCACATCCAAGCGATGAAAAATCTCTGTTCAATTACTTAACACTTATTATCACTAATTGTTATTTTATTGTTTCTATTCATGCTGTTTGAAACTGTGTCAATTTAAGCAAATGTTTGTTACATTTGAAGTAAACAGCTATTTTAACAAATATTTATTAAAATTGTTACAAATTTAATTAAACTATGAACAAATATTCAATTACTATTTTTTTTATTCGTTTGTTTTTTTTTTTTTTTTTTTTTTTTGTTTTATTCATTTCAAACAACAATATCTTTAAGCTTCTTTTGTATAGGGAGTTATTTAGTCTACCAATATAAATTCAAATTTAAATCAATGTAAAGTTTGAATTGTTGTACTAGATAATATGTTATTTTCTTCATTACAGTTTTTTTTTTTTTCTTGTTATAAGTTGTTGTCAATAAGTATTATTTTGTTGCTCCAATTTAAAGATGAGTTTTGTATAATTATTTTTTTTATTTTCAAATAATTATATTTACTGGAGGTCATAAGCCCCCAAAATAACAAAAAAAAAAAGATACAATTCATTAAGTATCAAATAGAAAAAAATCCAATAATATCACCTAAGCAACCAAATAAAAACAAAACATACATAAGTAAAAAAATTAAATCCGTAATGTTTTCAGAATCCTATACAAGATCATAATAATATCATTACTATTTAATTTTATTAATAAAATATACAGGCTCTTTAATTTAAGCACTATATTAACATTTTAGCCAAAAATTCTTTTATTCCCTTTATATACAATTCTTTGAGTTGATGGTTTCAATACAATACAAAAGAAAAAAAGAAGAAAAAGCCTTGATACAGTCAATAGCAATAATGGAAATAATTAAATTCAATGCATTTCAATTGCGAATACTTATAATAAAAATTAAATGTGAATAAACAAAATTAAATAATAAAGTAAAATCTTTCAATTATAATGTTAAATAAATATTATATATACAAAGACTACAATATTTATTATTAATAAAATAATGGTATATGAAAAAATAAAAATAAATATATTGAATAAATAACATAAATAGATAATATAGTAAGCATAAATCTATTATGTATAAATAGTAATTATTCAGTATAAAAAATTTAGTTAAACCATGAACTTATGAAAATTTTATTTGAGATTTTAATATATAAATATTAGGGTGGTCAATTATAAGGCATTGAAGTTGATTGAATAAAATTTCATAATTTTTTTAATTATTTGTTTGATCGAATAAAACTTGAATTTTCTTCGATTAATCAAATGAGTAAAGAATAAAATATATTGTTTGAATAGTTAATTAAAAGTTAAGAAAAATGTAAAATCTAGTATTTTTTAAACCAATTTCGGTTATTCAATTTACAGACTAATTATGTAATGAAATTAAATTTCTTTTAAAATTATCATTCATAAAAAAATTAATTAAGCTTTCTAGCTTTTTTTAATAGAAACAGATGTGTGGAAAAAATACTTTCACTTATACTTAGCATTAAAAGCAAATCCAGTTTTTCTATTCTTTTTCGATTTTTTCTAAATGAAGTCAATGACCATCAATATTGCTAAAATCTATTTTTAATTTTTAATATTATTTTTTGATTGACTGAGTTCAGTTAACAACCCAGCAAAAAATTTTTGGTTTTCGGTAATGGCAACTACTTATTATAGTAGTTTCTCGGTAAGGAGTCGTCATTATTATTTACTTACTCTGTATTACACAAATAAGTACTCAATAGTATAATAGCACAGTAATATGCAATCACTTGGATGAGTTGGCTAGAGCACAGGATTAGCAACCAGAAGGTTGTTGGTTCAACTCCATTCTGATTTTGTTAGTTTTTTAATATCAAAATGTTGAAAAAGTTATTTTATACTAAAAAAAGTTTTTGTCACTTAGAAAATTAAGGGCGAGATGGTGTACTGAGTAAGACGTTAATCATTAAAAATAAAATTTTTATGTTTTTTTATTTTTATTTTCGTTTAGGTACATATTTTTAAATAGGCCTAGATTCTAAAAATAACTTCATGAATTTGTGAACAACTCGAACAAAAATAACTAGCTATTCAGCCAAAAAATAAACTACTTAAATGTTTGTTTACAATTACACCCGCTAAAGCAAAGTTTTTGCTGGGAAACCGTCGTCATACATTTCATAATCTTCTGTTATTTCTACATCACCTGAATCATTAAAATAATTTTTAAAATAAATAATAAATGAAAAATTCTCAAAAAAAAGTATTTGCATATACTTTTGTTTCACTTTTTGTTGATTATTTAAAACAATTAGATCTGGCATCTCTATCTCAAGAGAAGAACATCGTGTTAATTTTTGCTAGAAAAAATTAATTGAATTTTTAAGTTTAAAAGTGTAAAAACCTACTTAAATTTGATTTAACTTTCTTTTGTTTGGCAATGTTTGCTAAAAAAAAAAAAGAAGAAAGCATTGGAGCGTTTGCCCAAAATTCAAGATGCCAAAAAATTTAGACGGTCCCAGCACTAGTGCCAACAGGTATCAATTTCTACCTGAAGACGAAGAACAAGCAGTTGCTTTCTAAGAAAATAATTGTGGACCCTACCCACAGTCTTTCAGCTGTGATCGGATTAATTGGGGATAAATATACATATAAACGAATGTCTATTCGTACGAAAATTGTATCAAACTCGTTATCGCTGTATAATGAAGTTTTGACTGTTCTCAAAAACAAAAAATTCCAGTATTATACGCATGATTTAAAGGATGCAAAAATTTGAAATTGGCTTTATTTGGACCACTAAAACTGGACACTAAGATAATTGTCGAAGAATTTGTCATCTCACTAAATGTAAATCCGGTAAGCATTAAAGAAATAGCAAAGATATCCACTCTATTTTATCGATAACGTAATGTATTTAGCCTGCGCCATAAATCATAATTTGTTCACTCAACAAAAGTAATAGTGATGGAATAATTTATAAGTGATACAACTGCATTAAGAAGAACTTAGAAACGTTAACCAACGTTTGAGCTGATGACTCAAAGTGCCCAAGTCGTCAAGAATACTTAGAAATCCGACGTCGAGATACATCTAGATCTAAGGCGACCAATAAAAGATCTTTTTCTTATTTTAACCAAGATGATCATGATTTTCCTGATTTGTCAAGACAAGAACCACAAAATACTGCATTTAATACCCGCGCTAATGGTTTTTTGTATCCTGAAGTAGCTAAAAACAAAAGCTACGAAAGGAATAATAAAGATCATATTTCAAATGAAAGGCTAATACAAACATTTTTTGATGCTGTCGATAGGTTAGGTTAGATGGGCAGCTGTAAATGTAGACTAGACAGCTCACTTGGATCCTATTGGTTTTCACATGTCAGAGAATAGGTTCGAATCGAACCAATCTGACGTATGAATAAAAGATCTGATCCGTCTGACATCAGTTGCAGAGAGATCAGACAATCCATGCATATACTCCTAAATTCAGCAGCCATTATATTCGCAAGAGCAGGATAGTGACATAGAAAATGTTCTACTGTTTCTTCCTCCTCCTCGTTAAAGCAACTTCTACAATAATCGTTAAAAGCGTGTGCACCAACAATCTAGTGTCCTGTAATAATGGCTACAAGTGTTCGTAGCTGACGCCTTGGCAATCCCAGAATAAAACTCGATAACATGCTGACTCATTTGTCCACCTTTGTTAAGCTATTCTCGACAGGTACTGTAGTATCATAGATCTGCAAGATGACAGCGGTATGCCAACTTCTTCACTTTGAGGAAGGGAACCAGTTCTGGCTAATTCATTCGTAATAATATTTCCCGCGGTACTTGTGTGACCCCATACCCAGATCAACTCTAGATTTGAATGTCTCGCCATCTCGTCTAAAGATGTCCGGCATTCATGTCAAATGAACACCCGAAAGAGATTTAATCGCGGGTTGACTTTCGGTACAAATTTGAATATCCACTCCGAATACCCTATAGTACACTAGCCAATTTACCGCTCTCCTAATGGATGAGATCTCAGCTTGAAAAGCAATGCAGTGATCCAACAATTTGAAGGAGATGTTCTTCCTATATATGGGATAAAGACACCTCCCCCAACCTCTTCAGAAGATTTGAAACCATCATCGATCCGGCTTTTATAGTGGAATTGGCTAACAAATATACATACTAGGGTTTGTAAGTCGATTATAATCGTAATCGAAATCGCGATAAATAAAGTCATTTAAACGATCTTACCTGCGATTACGGTTAAAAATTAAAATAATAAAAACATACTGTATTTAGTTACAAAATCAAGTATCTATGATAATTATTTACGCCTGTATATTAATATTTTAATTACCAAAAATACATAGATCACTGTATTGCATAGTGAGCAAATTCAATTTTTTTTTTTTTTTTTTTTTTGAAATAAATTTGTAATTTCTAACCTGTTGGTTTGATTTATATAAATTTTCATATAGGTGTAGCAGAGGAGTGTACAATTTTAAGTTTTGAAGTGGACCCCACATACCATTCAGGAGTGGAGGCTAACTCTGACATAGAAAATTTTTAACCGCTTGTAAAATTTTTGTTTCTTATCCGATTTTAAATATTTGTACATCTTCTTAAAGTTATTTGCATTTGAAATTTCAACTATCTCAATTTTTGCCAAATCTTGGTACTGTTTTTCCAATATATAGCCCAATATTTTTATCCGATTTTCTAAAATGTTTACCCAGTTAGTTAAAAAACAAAATTATATATCGAATAAAAAAACTAGAAGTCAATATCCCGAATTTGCCCTATTTGAAATCAATATTTTTACTTTAGCCTATATATTCTGAAATCCCAAAGGCTAGTTCTGCAAAAAAAAATGCAGTTTCCAAAACTCTAATATGTTCCAAAGAGTTTGCCAATGACTTTTCTCTAACCTGAAATAAATGTGGACTTTATATGCAAAAATCGACAATATTCAAATTTTGAGATTTTCTTCGGTTTTTTGAGAATTGTGGGATTTCTTTAACAAAAATCTCAAATTTCTTTACATTTTACCACTTCAAATGATAAAGTCACAAACGCTGAAAACGGGAAGACGGGAAAAAATTATTTATTTAGTTACGACCAGAACAAATAAAACATTTTGGCATCGATTTTTAAGTGCATATTTTTGCATATTTCATAACATGTTTTATAGCATATTTATAGCATGTTTTACTATTTTTAGAATATATTTAACGCTTTAAAACATATTTTGACATTCTGAAGATTTTTTTTTTTTGTGTATCTCATGGGAAATTTTAAAATTTGATTTGTGATGTATAGAAAAAAATAAGATATCAAAAAATTATAGATATTTAAAATTAATTTTAATTAATAACGTTGAAGTTCGTTAAAAATTTCTTAGGAACTTGATTTGTAGTAACAAGTCATGAAAGATATATACGTATATTTACATATGAATATTTTTGATAATATCTGAACTAATTAGATGGAAAAGCAAATAGAAGATCAACAAATTTTTTATGTGATAAATTATAATAAGATTAGATTAGAATAAGAATTAGAATAAGACTTTTGACACAGTTGACTGATTAATTTTAGCTTTATCTTATTTTATATATTTATATATTCTATTTTTTACTGCATATTTAATGCGCATAAAGCACTTTTTTTAGATCATTTTGTAGTTTCCCTGGTTGTGACTTTTTAACATCGACAATAGTACTCGATGTTTTTTGAATTTTTCGTGACTTATTATACTTTAAAGTAGCGTAGTTTAGGTTAAAAATTATGTCAGCTATATAAGTTAGTTAAATGATTGTTAACTTCATTATTTAAAATGGTAAAGTGTAGCAAAATTTAAGATTTTTGTAAAAGGAATCTCATAATTTCCAAAAAACGGTGAAAATCTCAAAATGTGATTTTTTTAAATTTTGGCCATAAAGTCCATATTTGTTTAAGGTTTGGAAAAAAAACATTGGCAAACTCTTTGGGATTTTAGAACACATAGGCTAAATTAAAAATTTTGATATAAAATCCTATTAGGTGTTTTGGGTTGCTTTTAATTTAAGAATCATCTCTTTGAAAGTACCTTTGAGAAAAGTATAAAATTATATGTCCATAAAGAAAATTTTATTTTAGAGTGTAGACAATTTTTGGTCAAAAAAAAAACACAAAAAACCATATTTTTTTAAATTTTCAAATTCAAAATCGGTTATTTTTGAAGTCGTAAGAGATATCGACTTTTCTTTATTCGATAAATAATTTGGTTTTTTTTTTAATAATTATGTAAAAAAATTTAAAAATTTACTATGTCAGACCTAGCCTATTTTGAATCCCAATAGCTCCACTCCTGAGGGAATAGGGGGATACATCCCTCCGCTACGCTTTGTAAAATTTTATGTAAATCCAAGCAATAGCTTATAAGATATAGATTTATTTTCAAAAAATTTCGATTCTGCCCTACTGTGGATCGTAGTTAAGGTTTGGAATCCCGGAATTCCCGGATGGGAATTCTCGGGAATTTTTTAGAATGAAGTCAATATTTTTATTAGACCAAAACTACGCTTCTTTAAAATATAATATGTCATAAAAAGTTCAAAAAACATTGTACTATTCTGGATGTTAAAAAGTCACAATGTAGAATTTTTGTCCATTTTCGAATAATTTGGGATTATGTCTCTCGACATCACTATCTAATTTGGACTCACATTTAACTATGTGTTAGACAGAGGTTTTAACCGAATTTAAAAATTTTTTAAAATTTATAAGTGTGAGTTGTCTACTTAACAATAAATTTCTTGGAACATAAAATGGCTTAGTTATAGCCAAAAACAAATATAAGCATCTTGGAAATCTAAATTACCTGAATTGGATTTTGATATTGTAGAACATTTTAACTATAACGGCAGAACGCCAAACAATTTTGGTTCATCAATGCTATATACATATAAATTAGTGACAATATCTCTGAACGCGATCATCTTGAAGATATTGAAAACATACGCAGAGAAAACAGTTTTACTGTGGCACCGAAGTTTTTGATAATCAAATTTGATCGGTTACATGTACTATCCTAAAATTCGGTGGCCACAACCACATAAATTGGAATTTGTAACTGTTTAAAAAAAGTTAATTCAGTTAGTGTAACTTCATTGTTTATGGATATTAAAGCGACTCACTCACTCAGAAGAATGTTTTTTTTTTACCCCCTGAAAATTAATCCTAGTATGTTTTATAATGTTACCCAATATATTACGGTTCTATACTGATAGCCGTTCGTGAGCTGGACCGTTTTTGAAAATGGTATTTTTTAGCTTTTGGAAAATTTTATATTTTCTTCTAAAAGCAAGGCATAGAAAATCTGGTATCATTTGAAATATCAAGAGTAACCTCAATATTTTTATATTCCACAAAATATACTGTATTTCAAGGTTTTCTACAAAATATTGTTTGTCATTTTTAACAAAAATTCAAATTTAAAAATTTCTACTTGCGGTGTGTCACTTTGGGACCCTGTGTACCCGCCCCCGTAAGTTGTTAATGAAATAAGGAAAAAACTTCACCAAGTAAAAATTTTAATTTTTGAAGTCTGATATCTCTTAAACTGAAAGAGGTAAGGTATGCATGCGACGACGCTTTTATAAATCTCGACCAGCAAAATCTTCCTATATAAAAATTTTCCAAATCGTTTCAGATATTATGAATCGGGATCGTTTTTAAAAAATTTTATATCCGAGGTGTGTCACTTTAGGACCCTATGTACCCGCCCATAGTAGGTATATATTGTCTAATCTCAAACCTTAAAGTCTCCTATACCTCTACTATCACTGTAACAAATTTCATTAAAATAGGAAGCGTCGTTCCGAAATTCCATAATTACTTCCATTTAATTTTTTTTTTTTTGCCTAATCGGTTCCAATCTTGTTAAAAAAAAAAGTTTCATTTTCGAGTACAGTATTATTAATAATTTAGTAAATTCTAATTAATAAAATAACGTTTTATTTTAACTTTGTAGGTAAAATGACAATTAACTTTTCGAATTGCATTTGATCAGCTGGCACAGAGTTCAAAGCTGATGAAATATTGCTAAATTAATGTTAAAAATCACTAGAGCACCTGTTATGCGCGTTTTACTTCAGAATTAAGAAATAAAAAAAGGAAATTTTAACAACAAAATTTAAAAAGTGAGAAAATTGAAAAATATGTATTATTAAGAAAAAGTATGACAAAATATGCATTTTCGATTAAATTTTCAAAAATATGCACTAACCAGTCAATACCATTTTTTAATAAAATGTCTGATTCGGATAGACAACTAAGTATATAAGATAGTTTTTAAATATTCCAGAAAAAACATACATTTCCATGAAAATCCACTCCCAATTTATTACATTATTTTTGTAAATTATATAATACATTAACTTCATTGTTTTTTCTAGTAATAACAACGCAAGATAAAGATTGGTTTCAGTTCATTTAGTGGATGCAAATTATAGTCCAAAATTTACAGAACCAGGACCATGATGGCAAGACCTTAACTTTCTTGGACCGTCGCTGGCACCGTAAGGATATCGAGGAAGATATCACCAAAAAGCGTACCCGCAGAACACAAAAGTTTCAACGTGCTCTTATTTGTGCTTAATTGACCGAAATTATGACTAAGCGTAGCAAGCCAAGTAACAAAAACGTGCCGCCAAGACTGCCAACAAGCCCACTGAAACCACCAACCTAAATCTAAGGCTTCACCCAAACAAAAATCCGCCAAAGTAATGTAGGTAGTTACAATGGGTAATAATGAAACATATCCATGTTAAAATAAGCAAATATTTAAATATTATTAGTAAAGAATGATCTAAAGCTTGATAAATGTTAGCTTACCTCCACACGAAGAATAACTATTCCAACATTTTCACTAGTTTATTCACTTTTAAAATTGTATGCAAAATGTGCATACGATAACTTTGGCAACTTACACACAACTAAAACTAATCAAAAGATAACTAAAATTTTAACTTTATGATTAGTAATATTAACTCCTTTAATTTAAAGCATATATAATATACCGCGTTTAAGTTGGATGTTCAATTACACGCTGCTACAGCAAAAAAATCACTCGAAAAATGGCATAGTGTACGTTACACGTTTTCCTAAGGACATCATAAACAATTTATAAAAAAGTACAATATGCCCTCGAAAATATGCTAAAAGAAGTAAAAAAGATATAGTCGGTCAAGCCCGATCATACGATACCCTACACTATTGTGTATGTGCATAAAAATTCGGGGAGGGGTCTTACATTAGACCTGTGGCCAATTGTGAACAGATACTTTTACTAAGTATAAAATAAAATATACAATTACAGAATATTACGTAGATACTAACATTTATATGAATTTATGCACTTTAGGGTGATTCCGAAAAGTGGGCTTATATTGGAGCTATGGTAAATCCTCATAAAATTTGCTACGGTTATTCCTACTTATATAAAATGTGTCAAATATTAACTTGATACTAACATTTGTATCAGATTTATATACATTAAAGTAATTTTCGGAAGAGAGGTTTATATGAAAGCTATGGTCAATTATGGACCGATCTCTATGAAATTTGACATAAAACTTCTATGCTTCGAATTTTATTAAAATATTGCTATATTTAAAATATTTATGATCGTTAAACCCCTATTCCGAGAGGACAATTGTATGGGGGCTAAATAAAATGATGCACCAATCATAACCAATTTCAATAGGCTTTGCTCTTGTTCCAAAATTTATTTATTTATTTAAATCAGCTGTAGATTCTAGAACAGCTGAGAACAAATTATAAATTATAATTTATAAAAATAAAACAATATACTATATACATATATTAAATACTATCACAAACAAAATTATTAATAAATGTCTAATTTCAATATCAGCATCAGCAGAATCAAGTAGGTCATAATATTTATTCACCTCGATGCATATTCTACGAAATGGATCAAAATCTACGAAATTGGATCAATGATTATCTATTTTGAACATTAATGAATACTTTATTAATGAGATATTCGGAATCAATATTTCCATTAACAATATTCAAGAAAAAATACTTTTTAATGTTGGAAGTTTTATAAGGGCCAAACGGCTACGATATGGAGGAAGGTTGGAATCACGATTCCATCTTAGGTTCTGGAGGCAAAAAAAAAAAGAGAAACTGCTTTTGGACTGATTCAATTTTACGAATGTAAACATTAAATTGTGAGTCCTAGATTACTGAACCTTATTCAAAAATAGGCCTAACTAATGTACTAAATAGCCTTTTCGTCACGTAAGGATCAGTGAATTCTTTCGATCACCATTTTACAAAACTTAAAACACCAAATGCCTTATTCACAGTCATTATTATATGATTATTGAAGGTGAGTTTTTTTATCAAAATTTACTCTTAAATCAATGAAGGAATCAATCGAGTTCAATTTTGTATCATCAATATAGTAATCATTGCAAATTGGAGAATATCTATAGAAAGACTTGCAATGACATTTCTTAAGTTTTAGTTCCATTAGGTGAATGTTGCACCAATTATTAAAGCTTCATTTGCTAAAGTTAGAAATAGCTTTACATTATCTGCATACATTAGGATCTTGCAATGTTGAATGAAATTAGGAAGATCATTTATAAAAAGTAGAAATAATAGTAGACCAAGATGGCTACTGCCTTGTGGGACATCGGAAGTAACGTTCACATAGTTAGACATTTTGCTATTGAACATTACACATTGTTTACGATTCATCACATAAGAACAAATCCATTTAAGGAAGTTACCACATAAACCAGTTGCATCTAGTTTAGTAATTAATAGATCGTGGTTAACTTTATCAAAGGCTTTGCTAAAATCTATATATATTACATCAGTTTGCAACCTAAAATAATTATTCGCGCTAAATTTTATCAAGATATCTTTAAAATTGCGACTTGTACTTTGTTTACAAGTTTACGTGGACAGTCAACTAGCCGGACGGACGGACATCGTTAAATATACTCAGAAAGTGATTGGGGTCGAAAATTTTTTCTGCACGTTACATACACCAGCACAAACGCATAAGAGCACAACCATCTATAGTAGTGTATGGTATAAAAAGGATTAGATTCCCGTATAAATGCATAATAAATTCTTATTATTTGACAACGTTAAAAATACTCCTCTTAATGCGGATTGGATTTACTGAGAAATCAATATATGGATAAAAACTATTGAATTGATTGCATATATGTCTCATGGGATCAAAATTGGCATAATTAGTTCGAAAATATTTGATTTTTAAAGGACTATAATTTCTAGTTGGACGATTTGGGATTACGAATTCGATCTTATGAAGCGGGAAGTCAGAAATAATTGAACCGTTTACTAAATTAATTATAAATGAAATTTTCATATATTTTCTCCTACTTTCGAGAGTTTGGAGATCAATAAGCTATAATCGACTTTCATATGATAGTAAATTAATATTAGGATTCCATGAAAGATTACGAAGTCAAAATAAGAGAAATTGTTTCTGAATCGATTAAATTTTCTTTATATGAACTTCGTATCACGGAAGCATATTCCAGGATATTCAAGGATTGTCCTTGCTTGGAAACGTAAGGATCATTAAACTCTCTTCCTCAGCGCTTAAGGAAACCTAGAACTCCTTTTGCTTTATTAACGAATGCGAAACGGTTTAATTAAAGGATAGTTTAAAATCAAGCAACACACCCAGATCAAGAAATTCTTCGACTAGGTCAAGTTGATATTCAATTATTGTGTATCTACAGAGTACTGGACTTGTTCTGTAGAACATCATGTGTTTACACTTTCTCAAACTCAGATACATTAGATTCATCATACACCAATCATAAAGATTGACAAGATCTGATTGGAGTAAGGAACATTGATAGAAATAGTTAAAGTTATTGAACAGCTTTACATCATCATCATACATTAATATTCTAGAATTCTTAATGCAAGCTGTTAAATCATTTATAAATATTAGGAATAATAAGGGGCCGAGGTAACTACCTTGCGAAACACTGGATAAAATAGAAATGGTTTTCGATACACATTCTCTAAATAATACACATTTTCATCTATTTTTAAGATACATAGAAATCCATTTAAGAAAAGCAGAAGAAAATCCGACTTTATTCAATTTGAACAAGGAGAAGATCGTTATTTACTTTATCGAAAGCTTTACTGAAATCTGTGTATATTGCGTCTGTCTGTAAACCGGAATCAAATGCGGTTATAACTGAGGTTGTGAACTCCAAAAGGTTAGTAGTGGAACATCCTTTTTTAAATCCATGCTGAAATGGCGAAAGATAACAAACAACTTAATGCGAAAGGATTTCAATAACTATCTACCGAATTTGAACTAAGGTATAATATAATATTTCCTCCAAACTTCAGAAAATAACCACTAAATATTGATATCTTGAATAAGTAGGTTATTGGAGATATAAGAGAATGTAAACATTTTATAAGAACACAGTTTTGAACACCGTCAGATCCACATTTAGCAGAATATTTTGGATTCTGTATAGCTGTCTGTACTATCGATTTATCTAATGTTGGACCATTTATTAGGGTTGCAGCAGGAATTGGACATACATAATTGGAAAGACGAAGTAATCCTTTATCAGAATAGGCAAATGAGTAGAAAGCGGCAATCATATCGCAAATATCTGCATCGTTTGAGAATTCTTTATCAAGATAAAATAAGGAAAATAAATTTTAAAATTTTGATTAAATCATTAGTCATTTTTTTTAATTTTTTATTAGTTTTATTTAAAAACTTTTATCACATTTTGTTTTTTTAATTTATTTTACTCTTTGCACACTTCTTCCAAATCCTTGGCTATCAAACTCATTATACCAATCCTTAAAGGAAATTTGCGATTTCTAGGAATCTGTCCTAACGAAGGCAATAGACTCATAACAAAATAATAATCATCGTCTTTTACATTAAGATCAGATTCCGTTTTGATTTGAGAACGTGAAGAAGCTGCTGGGGTCGCTTCCGAGATCTCCTCTGTGGACATACGAGATCTTTTATGGCAAGAAGTAGAAACACAGGGTTCTTGAAACTCTCTTGTATTCTCTCTGGTTTCGACAGCTTTAGAAGGAGAAGAATCTTGCACTTCTACCCTTATAGCATTATCTTCTATTTCCAGATCTAAATCAGGTTCTTGTTTGGCCACATTTTCATATGCTAAAGAATTTGCATTCTGTGTTGTTTCAGCATAGTCTTTAGAGGAATCATAATTTGTTTGGTATTCGTGGGTATCCACAGATGAAGGAGGATTAAGAGAGGGATAGTTGGGTGCTGGAGTTACGTTATATATTTGATTTTGTTCTTCCTGAGGAGGTTGCCATTGTTTACTTAGCATTATGGGTTGAAAGGTTAAAATATTTGTAGGACAAGTAGTATTAGCTGTTATGGTAGAACTTGCTGGTGTTGTTATACTAGTTTGGGTTGTAGGTGCCACTAGGGTGGTTTGAAGTGTTTATAGAAAATTTTAATATAGTTAAAAAGCTACGTTCTTCTGCTATCCAAGTCAATGTAAACATCTTAAATTGACTTAAAGGTTAGGGAGCTGCGAAATCTTAGATGCAGGAACCACCCTAAAAACTTTTTTTCGCAATAACTCAAATTTTTTGGGGCTGTTTCAAAATTTTTGAAAATTGTTATGTGATATGCTCAAAAAGATCTACAGCCCACATTAGATTGTTTTTCCAGTGAAAATAAAAAGTGTCATTTTGTAGCAGAGTGTTATCGTTTGAGGGAAAAGATGTGCCATATATGGTACGTTATACATATAAGATTTATTGTTTTGTGGATTATTGTAGCAAATCCCCATGTAGCTCATTGATTTAATTGATCTACTTGCTTACTGATTTATACAAAAAAAAAAAAAAAATACGAGCTATATTTATATTTTATACTTAATTATATAAAAATTAAATTCAATATGTATATAGTATGTACATATTAATAAAAAAGAAGCCCAGCAGTTATTTATATATTGCCATTTGCCATTTTACTGACTCTTTGTAACCAGAAAAAGTGGTAGTTGACTAAGTTTTAGGACATGCACATGTTAAAATAAGTATTAAAATGGCTTTTGGGTATAGAAATAAAAGGTGCAATTACTAGTTCAGGACTGCTACCAAAACTGCTGGGAGCTTAATGGCATAATATGAATGTGTTTATTTATGTAATATATTAATTTATTTAAGCACATTTTAAATTTTTTTATAAACACTTTTTTTAATCCATCAATCTCTAAATACATAGTCTCGTCGCACTTTTAACTTGAATATATTAAATTGAATATATTTAATAATATTTATTTTTTTTATAAGAAGATTAAGTGTAAACAAAAAATAATAAATTAATATATGTATGTATACTATAATAATATAAATTAATAATAAAAATAAAATACATGCTACTTCTTTCAATTATTCCTTTTCTTTGAAATTACACTTGACCCACAGACTAGAAAATACTCAGAAAACAGAGTCCATAGGAAATGAAATTGTTGGAAGAATGATGAATAATATAGAAAGTATAAAACATTAAAATATACCTACTACTTACTGTTGAATACAATTAATAACATATAATTAAGATTAATTACAAATTCTATGTTTCATACCTTTTCAATTTGTTTATCATTACGAAAAACTTAATACGCCTGAAAGGTTCTTTTCTATAATTAACAATAAATTAAAACAAACTATTTATTTGGTTTTATATTTATAAGGGAATGTTTTTGAAAAAGTTTTACAAGTTATTAATTATGTTTGTGTAATAACATGAAACCAAAAGTTTATGTCCTTTTTACAAAATTTACCTTATATGTTAATTGAATTTGTTTTTACAAGACTAAAACCATAGGTGTCATTCATATTGTAAGTTAAGGTTAAATTTATTATCTACAAATCATCAGGTTTATCCCATAATCTAACAAAGTGCTTCATTAATAAAAGTTGTTGGATTTTACTTTTCGTTTTTGTTAAATTTATTTCGCAGAATGATGATGGGTGAAAACAAAAATTTTTTAAAAAAAACTAAATTTTTGTCCCATCACCTTCGAATTTTCAATTCAAATTAAAATTCATTGTAGTTTATTCTTTATCATGATTTAAAGTTCACTTTTTTCATATTTTTTTTTTTTTTGGTCAGACTGATGCCTAATAAATCTAGTTTCTAATTATTTTTGTAAAAATGTCCATTTTTTGAAAAAAGGATAATGAAATCAATATTCGTCCTTGTGTCAAGGATATTTAAAAAATCATATCTTCCATTTTGGCAACAATGTATAAAATATTTAGAATATGACCATGAGGAGATGATGAGAAAATTAATATTTTGTAAAAAAAAAATCATTTATTTCAGTAACAATTTCATATTTTCTAATGTTTTTGAAGCAAACAATTTGTATATAAAAGAATTTCTATTTTATTATTTTGAAAAATTGTATAAAATAAATATATTTTGGGTAATAATAAATATAACTTTAAAAAATAATTCTTGAAAACAGAATTCTCAGTGCGGTCAAATGGAAATATTTTGACAATAAATTGGCGATGGCTGACTGTTTCGATTGTTGAAGAATATCTGAGCTGTTCTAAGGAATCTACTTATGAGTTTTTATTTCAGTTTTGCGAAATCTTAAAATTTCGCGATTTTGTTTACTTATTGATATTTTTAAAAACTTTAAAAATTATAAAAGTATGTAATTTTAAATAGCAATTCCGAGACCACTTAACTGATTAAGACAATTCAAATTGCGTTTTAATTGTATTTCTGTTATCTTCAACTAAAATATTTGGAAAATTATTAAAATTTTTAACAAATGCATTTTAATGCAATTGCATTTGTTAGATCCCAATTATTTTAATATACCACCCCTTAGATTTATGACAGATCCAAAATTTTTGAAATTCACACATTTATTATCTACGATATTAACTGTATTTTGTTGCTAACGTTCATAGACATTTTCATATAAAATTTAAATTTTTTTTTTTTTTTTTGCTAACTATCAAAGTTAAAATATATTCACATATTTTCATACACAAAACGAAAATGCATTAAAAAGTATCAAATTATTACTGAAATAAATGAGTATGATATGTTTTTTTAATATTCTTGATTTCATTAATCTTTCCTTTTTAAAAATCGCATTTTTATAAAACTAATTAGTAACTAGATTTATTAGGCATCAGTTTGACCCAAAGTTTTGTTTAAATCGAACAAATAAGTCTGAAGATATATAGAGATATATAGAGATATATAGATTTAAATTTCATATATTTCGAAAAAAAGTTAACTTTGAACAGCGATAAAAACTAAATTACAACGAATTTGAAAATTTTGAAGAACTTTAAATTTTTGTATTGATGTGGTGACTGTATATACCGAATTTCATCGAAATCGGAGATAATGAGTTTTATCGGGTGTTTGAAAATTTTTGTTTTCTCCATGACGTCAATTATTATACATCAGCAACATATTAAATAGTTTTCACAATTGATTCAAGACATGATTTTGTAATAGACCAAACTTATATTCGTAGATAAATATTTGAAATGTATATTTATAAATTGAAGAACTAATTGATTAGATACTTAAGATAAAAACACTGTTACTAAAGTACAGGAACAATGAAATTAACTGGTGGTATACAAAGATCGAGATACTAACCAAAGCGAACACGACTTAATTAATACCATACTTGATCCGCGCTCTCCAACACTCTCATACAAAGCCATATGACCTTTTTGATTTTCTATGTACCAAATTAAAATATAAAATCAAACAGGCGAATACGTCTATTTAAATAAAACACATTCCATAAGTTGGTACGCATATCTATTTCAGAATCAAAAAAGTCCTAAGTCGAAAAACAAATTCTATAAACAAAGCACTCAACTTGAGGTTCTGAAATAGCTGCAAAAAATTCTACAAACAGAAGTGGTAAGTTCAGCAGCAAAGATGAACTGATACGCAAACCTTCATTGACCGATCTGTTAGTTAATCAATTGGCATTGATCTGATAGATTTTATTAAGAGGTACACAACTAAATGCTAACTCGATTCAATAGTATCATTCTACAATTGAGAGTAGCCAAAAATGTTGGTATATATTTGAGTTATAAGCTCTTGAGTAACGCATTTTTGAGCATTATGTTACAAGAAGATATTGGGAAAATATTGCATCTCAAATAGTACATTAGACACGGGATATTAATTTGGTGCACTTATGTAGTGTATTTAAAACCCATCTCCAAAGTTTGCTTAGTCAGGCGGACTGAAACATGACTTCATTAGTCATGGCACCATTCTATAGAGTAGGGGTGCGCACAAAAATTCCTTGAAGGACCAAATTATGAAGTTCACAGATCCAACGAGGGATCCAATATAATATTTTGAAAGATACTTTTTCTGTATAGAGGTAAGTGCTCATTAATTATTTTTTAAATATTTAAAACAACCAACAACATATATTTAATGTCTTTATTGACGTGTCTTTTCTTAAGTCTCTGATGTAACCTGTATACATCAGAGACTTGTTTGCCCTATATTGGAACGTCCCGCTGAAATTTTGCTATGAAATTCGCAAATACAAAAATATATAATTTTAAGGTCATCACCTATAACTATTATATGTACGCATAACATCACATAATTTATTACATAAAATACCAAATATATATTCTCTACTTTACACACATTTAATTTATGTACATTTGTATATTATTAAATATTATTCAAATAATGTTTGTGGTTTAGCAATAAATATTTTTAATGGAAATTTTGTATTTTTATTGAAGAAGGCATTTTTGTGCAAATATCAATAAATATTTTAATTAATTTTACCCAAAATTTCAACCATAAATGTAATTTATTTGATTAGAACATTTAATTAAAATTCTTACAAAAATCAGTTATTTCCACTTAATTAATATTATTATTTTGATGATTGAAGCAAAGTGAATCAGAATTTTAATTGATATAAGCAATTTTGTAATTGAAATCCATTTTTATTTTTTTCTGTGCGCTTTGATGAGCTGAACACAAATTTTATAATTTTTAAAATACCAGCAACTGAAAATCACGATTCAAGTGCATTTGGAAAAAAATAGTTTCAAGATTTTCTGTTTATTTTAATATTTTGAGACCGTTATGAAAATAAAAAATTAGAAATTTTTCCGTTGAAATTTTGGTTCCAAACAAGAAATTTACAGAAGAAATTTTTTTAATGGTCAAATTTTTTTATTTTTTTTTTTTTTTTTTTGTTAAAACTGAGTTTATAAAAGACAACAAGCCAAAATTCAAGTTATGTTGAATTAATATCTCAAGCACATAGGTGCAAAGAATAATAATGCCGCAATTTTTTAATTGCAGAAAGTGTTGAATATAACAGCACAAAGTTCACACTTGAATCCGACATTAAATTTTTGCCCATATATGAAGGAGTAAATGGCTAAAAGGTATTATAAGACCATAATGAACAAAAACACTGCAATATTGGTGGAATATATCAAATTCTAATCGACAATGACATTCATTAAATAATTTATTTAATAATAAAGGTTCCCCCAGCAATTATACATGCAAGCTGTTGCCATATCGCATTTTAAATCCCGAAATTTTTAAATTTATAAATGTAAAAAGAATTTCTTGTATTTGTTTAGTTTTTGCTCTGTTTTTAGTAGTTTATATCTTTAAATGTTATTTTTATTTGTGATATTTTAATAAATACATTAGCTAAAAATTATATACTTTTTTAAAACCAAACTCTTGCTTTTTTTCAATGTAAAAATAATTCTTGACATACTGTATTTACATATTTACTCGTATGTTTCATACTTCGGGTAAGGGTAATTTGCAAGAACCATTTAACGAAAATTTCCGGTGACCTTCTCTAGTTGCAAGTTGGATTTATTGCGTTAGCAAAAAAATTATATTTAATTTTAGCGTATCTTATACCACTATTCCTTTGTATCTTCGAAAACCATACTTGTAATACAATTTAGATTTACTTCCTTTGCATTACAACTATTTTCTCTTTAGTTTTAAAAATCCCTAAAACACTTTCTTTGCAAAAGAAATATATTCAGTATAATAAAATTTCTTTTAGTTACATATCTAAACATCTTCTCTACTCTTAATTAATCCCAAAAATAGAAATAATATTTTGTAATACAACCTTTTTTGATAAGATTAATCTAACTGAATGATGACCAGGGCAACCAAAAATATGCTCTAAAAAAACTGTTTTGTGCGCATAAAAATGTTCTTAAAATAAGAAAATATGACCTTAAAATTATATATATTATAAGCTCTTTTAATATTATTTCCTGGGTAAATTTTAAATTATCTACGGTTCCTATTAATAATAACTTGAATTTTATTAACAATTGCCAAAAAATAACTTCTTTTGCACTTAAAAATATTCGAAGTATTAGAAAATTACAAAAAAAAAAAAATATATATATATATACATATATATATATATATATACATATATATAATATTAAATTAGATTTGAAAAACGTATGTGGCAGTTAAAAGAAATTTTCACCATTACTAAATTTTGTAAAAAAAATATTTTGATTGTAAGATATGTAACATTTTTCTCTTAGGTGTAAAATATGCAAAATTATGCTCTTTATACTAAATACTAAATAAAATATGTAAAATATGTCATTGGAATTGCTAACTTATGCTTTTTTATGAAAATATGACAAAATATGCAAAAATATGCTATCATGACAAAAATATGTAAAAATATGCTACAACAAATCGAGGACAAAATTCTAAAATTGACTGAAATGGATAAAAAACTAACAGATTGGTTCATTTGAAGCCCAAGAAAAAATATGATTTTGCAAATTTTTGGTTGGCCTGATGATGACCAATAAAAAAAATTTAATAAATAACTAATCTGAATGCCATAATTATAATTAAACAAAGGCGATATTGATTTCATATTCATTAAGCAATTAGAACTTAGGCAATTTAATGACATAATAACTAATAATATACGTATAAAATATCGTTTACTAATCCAAATAAAAAAGGGGTGGTTGAAATAAATTACTTTTTACAAGCAAAAATTATATATAATCTTAGTTAGAAACATGTAAAAATCCTTTCGTGGTCTAAAATATTGGATACAAACATTACATTACATATTTATAAATATTTATAAATATTTTTTCTTAACAAGCTGTAAATTAAAAAAAAATGTAAGGCCTATTTTGGGATTATTTTTTGTTGTATTCAGCTTACCATCTTTTAAGTGGTTTTTATACATCAGAATTGCAAAAAGGGGCATATACAATATCCTCGATTAACTTTAAAAAAAAATATTCAAATATTAATTCTCAATCTATACCCAATAAACTAAACGATATTATAACGATATAGAAACGATATAATTTAGGTGATAAAACATTATCGCATATTATAATCATTTTCGAATGTAAAACGATTTTTTTAAGGGCTAAATTGTACCTTTCCTTATGATATCGTTTTTCTATGAAATTATGATATCGTTTTCGGTATCATAATTTTCAAAAATAACGATAATAAAATCGTTATGGAGCACATTTTGTTCTGAATGCTATTTAATACTAAAATTATTATTTTTTTTCTTTTGCAATTAAATACTTATACTAAAGGTAATTACAAAGAAACATAATCTGCTAATATAAAAAAAAAAATCCTAAATAAAAATAAATCATATCAAAATCATCATTCATGTCATTCATATATATTTTTATGAAAATATTGTCAATTATAATATTTACAAGCATGGTTATTGTTGGAAAAATCTCTATTCCAATAATATGCGTAGCGGAAGTTTACGTGATACCCCAATGTAGCCAAATAAATATATGAGTTATTTAATGATTCACTATTATAAATTCATTTATTAACCGTGTTGATTCAAAGAGATGTGTATTGTTTTTTTTTTTATAAAAAGGAAATGGTCGAAACAATTGTTATAAGTTTAACTGTTATAAACAATTCAGAGTTGTATGCATTTGGGTTGTAAAGTAAGGTTGCAATTTTTCTTACAATCTCCCCCTCAAACCAAAATGCATTTACAAAAAATATTTAAAAATTGAACAAATTACATTTTAAGTTTCAATATATTACAACAATATAAATGCTTTTGCTTAGGCAATAATTTAGTTAAAATATCTGCCGCATTTTCATTTGACGTTACAAATTTTATATCGATTTCTTTTTGATCATACTTTTCCCTTATGTAGTGATAGCGGATGTCAATATGTTTGCTTTTCTTTTGTACTATGGGATTTTTCACCATGAACGCTGCACTTTGATTATCGCAAAAAATCGGAGTAGAAGATTCGATATAATCATCAAAACCCATTTCACGTAAAAGACATCGATGAAAAATAGATTCTTTTGTGCCCTGACATAAGGCAATATACTCGGCTTCCATTGTGCTTAAAGCAACCACCGATTGCTTTTTGGATTCCCATGCTATAGGACCTCCAGCCATAAACATAACAAATCCTGAGTAAGACTTCCTATCATTTGAATCACTGGCCCAGTCAGAATCTGTGAAACATTCAAAATTGTTTAAATTATTAGAAAAAGTAATTTTACCTATTGGATATTTCTTCAAATATCTCAAGATATATTTTGCTGCCGCAAAATGGTCATTGTGTGGATGTGTATTAAATTGTGACAATTTCGATACCACGTGCATCAAATCTGGTCTCGTAATAACGGCTAGATACATCAAACTTCCAATTAAACTTTGATAAGTGGTAGTATCTAAACCCTCGCAGTCATTCACACACTTTTTCAGCACCGTACCGCTAGGCCATGGTGTGGCTGCAGGTTTACAATTTGACATACCCCATCTTTCTAGCAAATTTTCTGTATAACGTTTTTGATGAATGGTAATGTCACCTCTTAAGCTTTCTCTACTAATTTCCATACCCAGATAAAAAGAAATTGCACCTCTATCCACAGCTTTTACTTGCTTATTTAAGCCCATAATAATTTTTTGCATTTCTGACTCACACGAACATGCCAGCAACATATCATCGACGTAAATAGCAATTATACATATTTTGTGGTCTTCTCTTTTGACATAAACACAGGTATCTGATTTGCACCTTTTGAATCCCATTTGTAGTAGGATGTCGTTCACCTTTTTGTTCCATTCTCGGCCCGCCTGCTTCAAACCGTACAAGGCCTTATTGAGTTTGCAAACTTTGTTGGGAAACTTTTTGTCTTCAAACATTTTTGGTTGCATCATATAGACGTCGTCCTCTAGGTCTCCATTCAAATAAGCTGCCTCGATGTCAATGTGGTTTACTAATAATTTGTGCTTAGCCGCTAATGCCAACAGTAAACGGATTGTGGAATGCCTAACTACGGGTGCAAATGTTTCTCGATAGTCGATATTAAGTTTTTGTGAACACCCATGTGCAACTAACCTCGCTTTATATTTTTCTATGGCACCGTCTGCCGAACGTTTTACGACAAAAACCCATTTGCTGCCTATTATATTTTTGTCACTAGGTTTGTCAACTAATTGCCACGTTTTATTTTTAACTAAAGATTTGTATTCTGCTTCCATGGCTTGTTTCCATTTTTCACAATCTTCAGAGTTTAATGCTTCATTTACAGAGTTAGGATTTTCAATGACAGAATTTAACATTTGTGGACCATCTTCTGAAACATACACTTTACGAGGTCTTCCTTTACCACCTGTTCTAATTATTTTAGGTCTGCCTCTTTTCCTTTTGTTCTCAACCATAATAGTATCTTCTCTTTCAGTTTCACTACCAGAAGGACTCACCTGTTCTTCTTCACTGTTACTAGATATTACACCTTCGCCATTTATTTCGCCTCGTTCTAAAGCATCGCCTTCATCTCCAGAGTTTTCTTTAAATACGTCAACATAAAACATTTCTTCTTCATAACCATCTACTTTAATCTGCTCGAAAGATTTTTCAAAAAATATGACGTCACGAGCTACAACAATTTGTCTTGTGTTTGGGTTATACAAACGATAACCTTTAGTGTATAGTTGATATCCAACAAATTTCATTTTGATTCCTTTTGGTAAAAATTTACTGCCCTTTGGTTTTGGGCTTTTGTTTAACATGACCGCATCACATCCGAACGTTTTAAAATGAAATACTGATGGCTGTTTACCAGACCATCTTTGGTAGGGAGTTACGTCACCAAGAACTTTTGAAGGGGATCTGTTCCGTAAATATGTGGCGGTGTTCACAGCTTCACCCCATAAACATTGTGGTAAACCAGACTGCTCTAACAAACAACGAGCCATTTCCACTAAGGTTCTGTTGGCCCTCTCGGCAACACCATTTTGTTGCGGGGAGTAACTTACAGTTGTCTGGTGTACAATTCCATTTTTGGCAAAAAATTCTTTAAACTTAGAATTGACAAATTCAGTGCCGTTGTCGCTTCGAACAATTTTTATTTGGCGGCCAGTCTGCTTCTCCGCAATCGCAGCAAAATTAGTAAATGCTTCAAAAGCATCACTTTTCTGTTTTAAAAAATACGTTGAAATGTAACGAGAGTAGTCGTCTATAAATGTCATAAAGTATGACGATCCACCAACACTTTTTACACCAATTGGGCCACAAAGGTCTGAATGCACCACTTCTAACAAACCAGTTGTTTGAACGCTGCCGTAATTTTTATATGGTTTCACTGCTATTTTGTTTACAGCACATGTAACACAATCAATTTTATCAGGCAATTTCACACAGTTTAAACCTTTTACCATTTTTGTAGTTGACAATTTATTTAAATCATTTAAATTAATGTGTCCATATCTATCATGCCACTTTCTTGCCACAGCTTCATCATAAATAGAATTCACACTTTCAACTTGTTTATTTATCTTTACATTCGCAACAAACATTCCTTCATTTAGTACAGCTGTCAAAATATTTTTTTCGTTACTTTTCATAACAGCTTTATTGTTTACAAAATTAACAGAATAACCTGCTTTTATTACTTTACATATTGAAATAAAATTAGAATGTAGTTTTGGTACATACCAAACGTTAGTTAGTGTGAGCTTACAGAATTCTGTTTCAATTTTAACGACACCGATACCCTCTGCGTTGATGCTCTCACCAGATGCTAATATAATTTGCTGCTTTGATTCTGTTAAGTTTGAGAAAAAGTCTTTTGTTCTGCACATATGCGATGTTGCGCCGCTGTCTAAAATAAAAAGCTCTGTTATGTTACTTACATTCTCATGTAAAGTACATGCAAATTCCACTTTGTCGTCTTTACATTGAGAGCGAATATGACCTTTTTTGCCGCAACGAAAACATTTTATATTATTAATATAATTAGAATTCTTCTTTTCATGTTGATGTTGATCACCTTTTACACGGAATGAGCGTTGATTGTTGCTATTGTTGTTGCTCTTAAATTTCTTATTTCTTTTATATTCATTCTTTGAATTCGCCGCAAACACTGTTTCGTTTTGGTGAAAGGTTTTATTATTTTGTCTTAATTCTTCTTCAAGTATTTTGGAAATTAATTTGTCATATGTAGGTAAACTGTCACGACTTTCAATGGCAATAACGAAGTTTTCCATCTCATCGGGCAAACTGCACAACAGCAAAATTGATAACAAATCAGCATTTAAGACAATACCAATTTCTTTTAGCTCGTCAACAACAGAACTAAATTCGTTTATTTGTAAGGCAAACTTTTGATTTGTGCTAAACTTAAATCTTACAAGTTTTTTAAACAAATTAACTTTTCTTGATGCTGTATCTGCTTTGTACAAGGAACATAAAGTAGTCCACGCGCTTTTTGCCGTGCTACAATTTTTAATATGAATCAACTCACTAGGTTTGACGCTTAACGTTATAGTTGCCAGTGCTTTGGCATCATTTATAACCCATTTACTTGCTAACCCGTCATCTTGTGGACAACTATCAATGATGGTGTTCCACAGGTCCAACGTTATAAGTAAACTTTTCACCTGAATACACCACGTCGCGTAATTTTCGCCGTTTAGTTTTTCAATACTAGCTACACCGGTTGCCATTTCTTAATCTTGTTTTTTTTATATTGGATAAAACAATTTAAAACCTTAGACACGTTTATCCACTTCGTACTTAACCTCAAAATTTATACACCACTTTGGTTACCAGGGTTCTGGGCCCATAACCTTTGTTGGAAAAATCTCTATTCCAATAATATGCGTAGCGGAAGTTTACGTGATACCCCAATGTAGCCAAATAAATATATGAGTTATTTAATGATTCACTATTATAAATTCATTTATTAACCGTGTTGATTCAAAGAGATGTGTATTGTTTTTTTTTTTATAAAAAGGAAATGGTCGAAACAATTGTTATAAGTTTAACTGTTATAAACAATTCAGAGTTGTATGCATTTGGGTTGTAAAGTAAGGTTGCAATTTTTCTTACAGTTATTACTTAAGTACATATTTTTATAATTGCGTACCTAAAAATTTTTGTAGGACCATTAAAAGTCTTTTAATTAATGATTTATTTTCAGTTCTAAAATTTTTGTTGAAAATTTTTTAATTTTTATGTTTAGAAAAAAATTTTCAAAATTTCGAAATCATAATAATATCGTTTTCTGCAATATAATATGATATTATAATCGGCACCTAAGATGATATCGTATTCGCTACCATATGGTTCTATAGTTTATTGGGAAACCATATTTAGCAAATTGATAGTATAGTCTATTTACAGATAAGTTTCGACCTTGATAATTATTGTTTTCAAGTTCACCAACCAGCATTATTTACTCATATTAACACATAAATACTCGTATGGACGTGCACTTACTAATAATTAAATCACATGTTAATAATAATTAGTTTACAAAATTAACTTGGCCATTTAATGCCCAGTGTTTTTACCACTTGTTTGGTAGTTGATACGAGTAGTCCAACTGTGAGGTGATGATGTCTTTTGGTGTACACATTACATACATATGTGATGGGATTAATTATGGTTACTATGAATATACTCATGTTCTGCGAATTATTATAATCGAGTATTTACTTAGGTTAACGGATTTATATCAGCATGTGCTCGTAGTAATACAAGGAGATTATTTGTGTAAATAATTTTAAGTAGGTGGGCTAATTTATAAGAATTTGGTTGATTTAATATATTTAATTTCGTATAAAAATCGTGCTTAAAAAGGCCTACGTTTTAAATCAAACATTTTAATTGAAAAGGATCTAAGATTGAATAAAAACTCTTATGAGAAATAAATATTAAAAGTTCAATTCGGACTACGAATTGCATTTTTAATTTAAATTTTTTTGTTTTAAGATAGAAGATAAACTTGTATCTTAAAACAAAAAAAAAAAAAAAAAAAAAAAAACAAAAAGAAACTGCGGTTGAAACTATATCTAAATCTACTATTAAATATCCAACGACTGAGATTTGCCTGTATGAACAAAGACCTACAAATAAGATGGAATTTGGACATTGTAAAAATCGGGTAAAATATAAGAAAAAAAATAACTTTACTTAAAGAAAAGTGAAAAGTTTCACTTTTTTAGCGCCTTATCGAGACACCACTTACATTTCTATATCATGGATTGTTAATGCATTTTCCTGCCTTGTGGATTGCAGACTATTTATAAAGTATGACCGATCCATCGCCATTTTTTCCTTCTAATTTCGCATTCATACGGTGTCTTCCCAGTCTGATCATAATTTATCGTTGCTGATAATATTTGACCAGAAAACGGTTGATGAAAAATTGCATTGACTTGAGATCACAGCGAGCTGCATTCCGTAATTCGCACCCGTACACAGCAACTTATTTCACGCAACTTTTGAATAAGATCAGCTTTAGTTGGTCATAGGCTTGTCGGGCCTTATTTATGTGATTTTAAATGTGTCAGTTACTGATCATATAAGAAAACGACTGAACGTATTCTATTTAATGTTGTGAAATTATTCTTATTTGTCGCATTAATCGTCATGGCCCTGGTTTTAGATATATTTAACCCGATTGTTGCTAGTTCGACTTATTATTTTCGATTGCATATGATCAATTTTATGTGTTAGCAAAGTTTTGGTCCGTAGTTCTGGTACACGAGATGACTTTTTAAGTGTCATGTGAAGCCTCTTAGCGTTGATGTAACTTTCACCATGATGTTATCAATGATCACGTTGAATAACAAAGGAGATAGTGGAAATTACCTACATTGATACTTATATGGCAGTTTATTGTGTTTTCTCATAAGATGCGGTAAGTAGCACTCTTGTAGAGGGCATCGGGGAGCTATATATAAGTTTCTCTGGTATTAAAAAAATAATACTCACTTAAATTACCTCTTACAGTTAGAAAAATATTTACGCTTAAATTTTGAATTTTTGATATTTTGCCTGAACTTTATTTCGTCCTGAGATATATGAGAGAAATATTTTTAATGTTCTGTAATTTGTAATATATTCAGAAATAATATGCTGAAAAAATTTTTGATTATCTCAATTCATCTAGATGTGAAAATGTTCAAATTCTGCATTCTGAAATTATATTTTTTCTCAGTTTTTTTAAATAAAAAATTTTTTCTTTAGATATTTCAAAAGACAAAGCTTCATAAATGGTCAATAAAGAAATTTTAAATTTATTTACGTTTGCGCCTTACATCAAGCATTGGTAGAAAAGACGAATGCAGTGATGCAAATTTTATGAAAAAAGTAAATTTTTTAAACGACTTTTTTTGCAAAGCACAAAAGCAAATTTGCATAATATTTTCACTATTATTTACTATGTAATGTGTAAAATGAATATCAGTCTTTCATTCTTAAAAAAATTATTGAAAAAACTTTACAAACCAATTTTTGACAATTTTTCAAAAATAAACAAAAATAAAAGAAATAAAAACAAATAAATAATAATATATTTTTTTTTTTAAGTAAAACTTATAAAATATTACAAGAATATAAAAATTGATTTATTTTCCAATTCATTGATATATATCATGTATATACATCCAACCTGACGAAACTGACAACTCAAGTCAACTCTTACTAAATTCAATATTTTATAATATTTTACTGTGAATTTCCATATGTGCGTGTATACGCAACACGCATTTGTACTGGCGCGTGTTTAGAGTATCCAAAACCGAAAACCGGTTTTTTTATAAACGCTGTCGGTTTCGGTTTTTCCAAAACCGGTTTTTTAACAGAATTTTTTTATGTAATTTTACTCAGAAAAAGTATTCAAGAAAAAAGGAAAAATTACATGACTAAAAATAGAAGTTTCATGTAACACCCTAAATGCAATAAAAATGACAGATAACTTATTTAACTTGAACAATTCTCCTTAAATAAAAGTTTAGTAGTGCACACAAAAAAATTATACGTTTAAATTTTTGCCTTATAAAGTTTGTTGTATGTATATGTATACATTAAAATAAAATATATTTATCATTTATCAGGAAAAAATAACTAAAAAAGTGCAGAAAAGTTCATGACTTTAACATTATCTTGTCATTGAAGGAAGCACAGTTGTCTTTGGAAGAATGTTCTTCTTTTATGCTTCTTGTTCATTGCTTTTGAAGTACTTCTCTTAAAACTATGTTCATAAAATCTTTTAACAAAAAATTCTGTTTTAGTCTTATTAAAAGATAATAAAAAAAATACTTTAAAATTTGTAAAATTTTAATTTTTTAAAAATTATTAAACTTTTTTCCAGCTAAAAATACACTTATTTTCACTTTTTTGGAAGTTATTATTAATAAATTTCAAAAAAACTCAAAGTATGCATTTAGTTCTACTTTTGAAGTGATGAACATTTTCTTTTTTGGATGCACTCGATGGTTTTTTTGCTGGATGATGTTGTATATGTACCAACTGAGCCCCATCAAATTGCCTTAAACTCCGATCAGTTAAAATGTATTTAGCCTTATTTAACAAATATTTGTAGGATACTAAAAGCTTAGAAGTACACACATTATAACAAAAAAGTTGCCGAATACATAGTAAAAGTTTTGCAGAAAAGCTTTGAAGTTTTATTAAAACCAATAAGAAATGATTTAAATTTTAAAACTTTCCTTCATAAAAAAAACATACCAATAGATTATAGTTATATTGGTGTAACTTTTATAACCAGAATTTTATGCACTAGTTTTTTCGTGCTTACTTATAAGTGTTTCAATCACAACATATACATATTTTATTTTGGAAAGACCTATTTTAAAATACCAGGATTAGGAATAAACTCAAATAAATAAGAATAATTTCAAATTAAAAAATAATAATTTCTCTAAAATTATAACGTTAATAAAATACTTTAATTTTGAAATTGTGCACATCAAAATTTATTATTTTTAAAGAGAAAAACCTGAATGTACGTATAAATTTATGCTTTTGTTTAAAAAAAATACAACAATTAATATTTTTTTCTTGTTAAAAAATTTAAATGATTGAAAACCGGTTAAACCGGTTTTTTGGATACTATGCGCGTATTGTTTGTGTAACTAGATAGATTTCGTAATAATCGATTAAACTCATTAAATATTGTATTGGTTGTAAAAGCCTTTTAAATGACTTTTTCGGGAATGAAATAAATAAATACATATTAATTAGAGAGCGGATTTTAATACTAAAAAAAAACTTTTTATTTTTATTTCAACCGAAAAACAATCTTTGGTGTTCAAAAAATAATAATTTATTATATATATATTTTATATATTTTATATATTTTATATATATTATATATATATATATATATATATATATATATATATATACACTGCCTGCCACTTGAATAAAGAATCATATTTTTTAACTTTAATTAAGTATATCTCCTAAACTAAAGTTCAGAAAAAAATAATTTTTTGCGCAACAAAATTTCAAAGTGTTGGCTTTAGTTTCCTGAAGAAATAAAAAATATACATATTTTGTTATACTAAAATTATGCATTTATTTAAAGACATGTATTTCTGTGGTACTTTTTCGTGTGTCACTTGATTAAGGAATATTTTAAAACTAAGCACACTGTAATTTATTTTTAAATTTTAGGTTATAAAAATGAAAGTTATTATCTTCTAGCATTCAATTAGTAATGAGTACAGCCACCATTTTTAGAAATAACCTCAAAAATGCGATTTGGCATCGACTTGTATAATGACTCTAAGTAATTTAGCGAAATTGAACTCCATGCTTCCGTTATTGCATCCTTTAAAGATTCTATCGTCTCAAATTGTTTTCCTCCTTCATAAGCTTTTCTTGCAAGCCAACCCTAGACATTTTCCATTGGATTCAGGTCTGGTGAATATGGAGGCCAATCCAAAAGTTGAACACCTTGTTGATTAATCCATTGTTTTACTGCTCTGGTGGTATGAATCGGAGAGTTGTCGTGTTGGTACGTCCAAGGTATAGGTCCAAAGAAATCATAAAATTTTGGAAATGCTTCCTCCAGAATGTATGGTACCATAATACGAAATGGCACTCCATACCATTATTCCGCCCTCTCGGCTATGTCTGCGGCTCATAAATAATTTCTCCTTATTTAGGTCATAGAAATAATAGTTATACCCGTCGGGACCATCAATATTAAACTTTTTTCATCGGAAAATAAAACTTTAAATTATTTGTCGGACCATGTCATTGCATTTTTGGCAAACTGTAGACGTTGTGATTTGCGTTTTTCATTAATTGGTGGTTTTTTTGCAGTTTTCATCGGACTATGTATGGGCAGTCTTTAAAATACGGTGCACTGTTCTTAGACTATCACTGACTCCACTTTTTTTAACGACATGGCAGAATTTGATGCAATTCTAAGAATTTTTCGTCTTTCTTTTGTAGTTGCTGCCATTTTCTTCCGCCCTTTCATGTTTTTTCCATATCTTTCCATTTTATTTAAATAGTTGTACACAACTGTCTTTCCTCTATTAATGTTTTTGACTATTTGGACCGGATTCTGACACTGAGATTTCAAAATCAGAATTTTTTCTTTTTCACAGTTATTAAGAGCCTTACCACGTCCCATTTTGAGTAAAAACTATTTAAAAACTATCAAATTAAAAATTCTCTAGACGTTTATATTGAAAGAAATTCAAATCATAGCCTTCCTGATTAATATTAAAAGAATTCCTTATTCAAGTAAGACACGAAAAAGTACCACAGAAATACATGTCTTTAAATAAATGCATAATTTTAGTATAACATTAGTATGTATATTGTTTATTTCTTCAGAAAACTAAAGCCAACACTTTGAAATTTGGTTGCGCAAAAAATTATTTTTTTCTGAACTTTAGTTTAGGAGATATACTTAATTAAATTTAAAAAAATGTGATTGCTTATTCAAGTGGCAGGCAGTGTATCAGGAAACTGTACAACAGAATTTTCAATAAGCGTTTTAGCATTTTATATTGCAGAGATATTGCTCGATTTTACGTGAAACAAGATACGATAGACAACGTGAAGATACAGAAGATGTTGAAAAATATTAGGTAGAGTGTATTTTAAAAACAAAAAAAAAATATTCCCCAGTATAATAGAAAATTCTTTAACTCCACTACTTTTCACCTCCCTAAATCTTTTCTGCAAAATTCAATTGGTATATAAGGAGCAAGTGATAGTAGCATAGAAGATCCTTCAGTTATTAAATTGTTTGATAATTGATTTGAACTTTTTTTTTTAAACACCCAAGTCTATTAAGTGCATTGGATCCAGTGGAAATTGGTTCATCATATTGATTACAATTTCTTCTAAATCCAATTTTATTTAGTAGCGAAAGTCTGAATCAGCTCTTTTTGTAGAATCTTCATATTAACATAGTAGCCCGTAAACCGTATTAAGCGTTGTCGCATTATTAAGCAATGTACCAACTTGGGAACATTTCGAACACCCGTTTACGGAGTTGTGTCCTTTTATGCCACATAAAAATTAACTTGTTGGAGTGTCACATATAAATGCTCAATATCTATATAAATTTTTCCACTGTCTAATAAAAATTTTTCGTCTTGCAAAGATTTTGCTTCCCGGGTGAAATCGTGTGGAAAACTTCAGTTAATAACTTTCTCCAATTAAAAAAAAAAAAAAAACGTCTTCATTTGAGATATTAAAAATGTCACCTATTATATGCCACAACGCAACATTTGAGGATTTGAACAGAGGTAAACCATCAACTCCAATGTCTATCACATTTTTTTTTTTTTTTTTTTATTTTAGCTTATGATATAATGTTTTATTTTACAAAGTTGGTGGTTTAATCAAATATGGACGAAAGATCCTGGTGCCTGGTCTTTATAAAACAATTGTTTTTGGTTTTTAATTAGAGTTTGGGGTTTCCCGCAATATTTATTTTCCCGGGAATGGTAGAGAATGATGTCCAGTGCTAACTGAGGTGTACTTCTCATGGCATCTGTGATGCAAATTGAAGCACATTTCTGAATTTTAGAAAGATACGTTCCTTTCCTTAATGCCTCCCACCAGATAGATTAACCAATGTGTAAAAACAATAAACAACTATCGGTTTAAGACTCCAATGCTTCCTTATAGAATTCCAAGAAGACATTAAGCCCTCTCTTGACCCTCTCCTGAGCATTTCTGTTCCAAAATAACCTTGACAATTGAAGTTCTATCACATTCAATACCGGCAGCCTAAAAGCCTCAACCTTATATTTTCTGGTAAACAGAACTAAATCAGTCTTCTCCGGGTTGACTCCCAATCCCTTACTGTTGGTCCAAAGGGATAGTTTTCGCAGGCCTGATTGCATGACCTAATTTAATATTTTAGAAGACAATAGTATATGGATACATAAATACGTACATACAAGACATATATATATATACCCTATGGGAAATATCACTAATGAAACAGTACTGATTCACTATTGACACTGTCACCAGTACTAGTGACTTATTATACCCCTGACCATGCTTTTTTACTATAGACATTTAACATGCGCGTGACATTGGAAATCTACTACTGGCACTGGTACTATTGAGTATGTAGTTCTTTTGGGACCATATGTAGACATTGTCAGCAGAGATTCACTAATGCATTTTAGTAATTCCAGTCTACACTTTTGGTACTTTTATGGTGTAAATATTAGTAGTGAATCTGTACTGACCCACTGTTGACACAGTCACAAGTACTAGTGGCTTATTATACCCCCGGCAATGCTTTTTTACTATAGACATTTAACAAGTGCGTGTCATTGGAAATCTACTACTGACACTGGTACTATTGAGTAGGTAGTTCTTTTGGGACCATATGTAGACATCGTCTACATGTTTATTTTAGTAATTCTAGTCTACACTTTTGATACTATTTTCTGAAGTAGACGTTGTTAATAAAACTTTTGTTAACATTTGATGTTTTATTAAAAAATTAAGGAATTCATTTGCTCGAAGAATCGCCTTCAAATTCAATGTTTTCACTTATTTTAGATTTGCTTCGACCATTTGCTAGCGTTTTATCGGCAGCTTCAGTAAAACTTGATACAACATCTGGATATGGAAACAAAAAATCATTTGCAAAAATATTACAAATTTTGAGAACTCAAATATAAAATTTTTTACCTATTAAAGCTTTAAAAACGTTGGCGGAATTGCTGCCGCCGAACTCGTCAGCTCTTAATTTTTAATAAACAAAAGAAATACAAAATATGAAAAATTGGATTTTGTAATTACTCTTTAAATTTATAATTAATTTATAATTAAATAATTATTATAGCACAATTGAAAAAATACTAAATTAATAAAAACAATTATGCCGCCGAGAAATAATAGTAATTTTTGTCATTTTTTTTTTTTTAGAAAATCTACCATTTGGACTTCATCGATAATAAAACAAAATTACCTTTAGGGAATAATTGTTTCCTTTTAGAAATTGAGGGATTATTTTAGTCCTACTTTATTTTTTTTTTTTTTAACTTTATTATTTCAAAAAAACTCAATAATTTGTTCTTGGGAATCCCAAGTTGGGATATGTTGTAATAGATTTTCTATATATCAATTCCATTTTAAATTTAAAAAATTTTGCCCCTTGGTTACCGATTTAGATAAAATTTGGTGCATGTGTAGAGGAGAATACGGAGGCATGTAAAATCAATTTTTCTCATTTTTGTTTTGAGAACTGTGGCAACTCCATAGCTTTGAAGGTGATCAGTATATTTATTTAAATGGCCATAACTTTTGTTATATAAAAGATATAAAATATATATATATTTTTTTTTTTTTTTTTTTTTTTTTTTTTGCAATAGATTTGTTAAAGTTTGTATTGTAAGATGTCATATAAAAATTTTTAAAATATTTTTTTTAACATATTTTTTTCTTTTTTTTTCTGAAGAATTTTCTTTAGTGACGTGTATCTAAAAAAGTTCATCTTTATTATTTTTTTTATATATTTTTTTTTTGTTTTTTTTTTTTTTTGTATGAAGCCTTAAAGGTATATTTGCTACAGAGAAAATTTCAGAGAAATCTAAATTTTTAAATATAAAATGGAATTACCCTATACTCAAAAAATGTTATTTATGGGGTAAAAACTCCATTATTACTTGTATCCAAATTAACTAAGAAATTCCGTGCCGCAGAATTAGTGTGTTAATAATCAATTAAAGCATTTTTAAATTAACGGTTTTTTTCTAAACAAATGTTGGTAGCACTGTTATCTCATAAAGATCAGTTATTTATATATAGCGGTGACATCTAGTGTGAATACATATAATATCAAAAGCTTACAAAAGCCTTTATTATTTACCTTCAACAAGAGAGTTTGACAGATACTGAGAGTAGCACTAATAATGTAAATAATAACAAAGAAGCTTTTTGTACCGAAATTCATAGGTAAATAAAAAAAATCTATCTAAAAAAGTGTATCAGTCAGATCTTGAAGATTCTTTAGAGAACGTCAACCATAAAAAGAAAATACATATATTAAAAATAGTAACACAAACACTTAATATTTTAGAACAAAAGTGAAATTTTTGCTTTAAAACGAAAACAAGATAATTAAAAAAAATGTGTACATATATTTAATAATATAATTTTATTAAAAATAAAGTATATAATCATTATATGTATACCTACAAATAAATAACAGATGTTAGCAAAAAAGAATAAGTAAATAAAATGGATAATTTACATGAAAATTATTATGATTCAAACAAAAGACAGGTGAGTTTTTTTGTGTAAATTATCTCTTCTTATATTGTACCCTTCAGTTAGTGAGCAAGTAATTTAAGTTTTTCTAATCGATCGTGAGTGGGCGAATGGTGTAAAACAGGGGTTCTCAGAAGCAACGACTTCGTGACCCCTCGCGAACGACCCACAAAAAAATTTTGTGTAATTAGTAAACCTGCAACACATGTCTTACAAGACATTTGATATTTTCAAATGCTTTACTGTTGTGCGTATCCAGAAAACAAATACTGGTGCTTGAAACCATTCAAATAATGTTTGAAGTGTTTAACTGTATGAGTAGTGTAGTGGTGAGCTAACAAGATATGGGAGTGCAGTCGATCAAAAATTCAAGATATACAAGACATTTGTATACTATTTGTTTCAACAGAGAAAATTTTGTTTGTCTCTTTGTAAGTTTTTTACATATATGTAATATATGTAAGTTTTTTGTATATAACACTACATATATATTTTTTGTATAAAATAGCAAATACTTCAAGGCAAGTAAAGCACTAGTATTTTTTCAATGTCATATATGTCTTGTTTTTTTGTACACAGTATTTAAAGTATTTATTTCGACTAAATAGTGTTCACTGCAGTACTTGAAACCACTCAATGTCTTGAAGTTTTTGTTTCGTTCGACTAACAGCAGGAACAGTATTTATTGTTGTTCTTTACGAACAAGACGTCTAAATTCATTTAAAAAGCAAGTGGTATTTGCTTTTTAAATGGTCTTGTGCAGGGGTTTCTAGTAAACATCAAATAAAAGATTTGCAATATGAGCTTAATGTTTGATATCAAACAAGTTTTGTTCAAACATATACCAAAGGTTTAAATTGTAAATTTGATTTCAAATTGAGATTCACACGGTTAACACGATGATTTTTATGATGTCTCTTTGTTTTAATTCTCTTTTGAAGTTGCTTGACATTTCATATTATTCTTAAATTATTCATAAACTTAAGTTAGAATTTCCAGATTTAAGAAAATATTAAATTTAGTAAGTTAAAAATTTGTTGTGCTACCATATCTATATACGAGTATATGACCCAATTTTTTTAGAAAACAAATTACACAATTTTGATAATAATTTCCTAAATATAATTTTTCCCTTGTTGTAATATGACAACGATTTTTTCATTTGCTTATAAAAAAGGTACTTAAAAAAATATTTTATACTTCCAAAAAATTTTCTCTAAGAGAGAACGGTGTTACCTTGTTTCTTTATATCATAAAAGGAACAAATTGTTTTTGTTCACAATTTTTTATTAATTCTAACTAAAACCTATAAATGTGACTAGTTCTGGAGTAAAACTATAAATTATCCTTTCTACAGCCACATTTGAATTATATTTAAGAATTAAGTTTGAAACAGTTTGATAACTAATACAATTCCCAATTTGTGAATTCCTCTTTTCTTCGAGGAAGTTATTATTTGGAATTTGATAAGATGTTTATTTTGGTATCATCAATTTGAGATCATACTACCGCATGATCTGCCCTGTCTCCATTTGGAGCTAAGAATTAGTTGATTCGATAGGACATAACTGATTTACTCATTCATACGGATATGTATAATTATAATTTTGTTTACTTTCGATCCCTATATGAATTGATCAATTCGATGAAATCGTTACTAAATTTCAAGGCATTTTATGAAGTAAATTTGAATTATTGGCCCTTAAATAAAAATGCTTTAAATTTTGTGTTTAAGTAAATGGTTTCAATATGTATGTATGTTTTGTTGTATGTATGTATGTATGTATGTATGTAAGTATTAAATTACATACTTCCATTTTACTGTATTTTATAAATGTTTTTAAAACAGATCCCTAAAGGGTATTTACACCTGTCAAGTATTTTGAACATGTAATAAAAAGACAGATAAGGCTGGTGCCATTTTTTTTTTTTTTTTTTTTTTTTTTTTGGAACTTAATTTTTCCTGTATTATCAATCAATGTTCTATAGCTTAAGATATATTTAAGAAAAAATTTAGCTTTCTACGGCGCAGAGCAATTAGCATTTAATTTAAAGTTTTGAAGTAAATATATTTTAATGTTGTTTTTATTTGTTTAATTTCCGATGTTTATCAATTAAAATTAACCAATATGAAAAACAAAAATAAAAATATGTAATAGTAATTACAAAATATTAATTATATTTTATTATCACAAAATTTTTCAAACAGTTGTTATAAAATGTGACATTTTGGAGTCACTGCTACATATTTTTAATTTTGTTTTAGATGGAACACCTCTAACATACATAGAAATGTGTCTGATTTTCATTAAATATGTTTATGATTTAATTACTTACTGCTACCGTGAAAAATCACTTGAGAAATGACATAGCGTATGTTATAGGCCTTCTTGAGGAAATCAATTTTCTCAATTTCAATTTATGATTTTTAATCATAAATCTGTTTTAAAAATTTCCAATACACCCTCCAAAGCTTGTGTTTGGATGGTATAGAAGAATCGGGTTCTTCAACCAAATATATTTGTTTATGTTTTGGTAAAATATTAAAAGCAAATTTTTAAACATCATTAAAAGAAAATCTATAATTGTCAAGTTTAATTGCATTTTATTCTATTTTTTTTTTTTTTTTTTTTTTCTAAAAAAGTGTTTACAACGATGCAATCATTAAAGACATTTTTGTTGTGAACATAACAAGATTTAAGGCCCCGCCATTCCACCCTTAACACAAATGTAAATAATGAAATGAATGTAATGAAATTGCTTATGAGAGTTATGTATATACGAGTATTAGGGTATTCTTCTTACTCGACTTTTGAATTATTCGAATAATCAAATAACCTAAAAATGCTGTTTTTAAATTATACGAATAATCGAGTAAAACTTTTAAATTGCTCGAGTTATTTGAATAAAATTTTACTCGTTTTTTAAATGTCAAAAATCCTTTTACATTACATTTACTTTTAGTTAATATAAAACTAATATAAAGCCAGTCCTTAAATATATATTGATAAATACTATTAATATTATCGTCCATTTCATATTTATTTTAAATATATTTACTTTGAATATTGCTTCAATCATCCTGTTGAAATCGGTATGAGAAATAAAATCATGATTCCTTCATATATACATATTCATTTACTCGTATGTGATTAAAAAGTGATTCATTTTCAACTTTTTAAAGTTTTTAAAAGAACTTTCAAAATAGGTAAATTTTATTTAATTTTTCCAATTTGAGTTATTCGATTAATCGACATAATTCGTTCGAATAAATTTTTAATCGAAATCTTCAATTTTAATTTATCGATTAATCGAACAAACATAATTCGTGTGAACACTCTAACGAGTACTGAAATTAGCTCGCTTTACGTTTTTACGTATTTACATTTATGATAGAGAAACGAAACCTTTAGTTTTAAAAATTATACAAAAACTGTAGCAGTTGTTCGATTTTATGTGGAATAACTAACGTCGAGTCGCGATAAAAATTTGACTAATGTAGACTGAATTTGTCAGTATTATTGCAGCATTAAAACAAAATTATCAGCACTCGAGCAGTGACTACTTTGTCTTGACGTTACTTATGAAAGACGCCAATTTAATTTTTGTTGGTACTTTTTACATGGTTTATTATGATACACGTTTTCCCCTATAATTGATAAATATAACAAGTTATCTGAAATTTAGGCAAAAATTTGACGTTTGTTTTGATAAAAATTTCTCTACATACATTTACCCAAAAGGTATACAATAAATCAAACATCACATAAAATACCATAACTTAATATAAAATACTTTGTCTTAAAGAAGAGTCTATACTAGAGAAATTTATATCAAGGCAAACGTCAAAATTTTATCAAGATAAAAATTTGCCTAGTGTAGACTGAGTTTGTCAGTATTATTGCTGCGTTACCTAGTGTCTACATTAGGCAAAGTTTTATCAAAACAAACGCCAAAATCAGTGCGAATATATACAAGGTAATCTTGGTTAAACAGCTGATTATTATATTGGCTGTTACAGTTATCAAACTGCATATAAAAAAAAACAATAATGAATACGCAATATTGTTGTTTTTGTGCAACTGTTTCCACCTTCCACAAATTCGCGTTAAGTTTAACGTTTGTCTTGATAAAAAATTCTCTAATGTAGACACTATGTTAAAACAAAATTGTTAGCATTCAAGTACTGACAACGGTATTTTGTTTTGTTGGTATTTTTTACAAAGTTTACTAAGGCATACGTTTTCCCCTATAATTGATAAAGATAAAAAATTATCTGTAATTCATACGAAAATTTTACGTTTGTTTTGAAATTTTTTTTCTTATATAGACTCGACGTAAAATATATGGAAATTTTTTTAAAAAATTTTAAAAGTTATTATCTCATTTTATTCTAAATAAAATAGTATTTAAAACTTTGTTTAAAATTCGTTTTAGTCTTAAAGAAAAAAATTCAAAAAATTACATCAAACTCGAAATTTTTAAAAAGAAATGGAAAATCAATATAAAAATATTGAATAAATCACTACTTATTTGGAATATATATAAAAGAGTTTAATATAGTTAAAAAACTACTTTCTTCAGATTTCTAAATTAATTAGAAAATTTTAAATTTACTAAAAAATTATGGAACTACAAATGCAGCAATTATTCCCAAGTCGCTTATTTCGTAATATCTCAGAATTTAGAGGATATATCAAAATTTATGGAAATTGGTTTATGATACTCGTATACTCAAGAAGATCTGCACACCACTTTATGTCGTTCGAATGAAAATAAAAAGTGCGATTTTGTGGTAGCGTGTTATTTGATTTTATTAATTAAAAAGTTATTAGTTCTTTCAGAAGTACAATACAAGCTTTATTAAATAATATTTCCCAGATTTATATTTTTAAAAGTAATGTATTTTTCAAATCTTCCAAAAATTATGTTTATCATACAATACAGATTTTGACAGACGTTCATCTTAATGCACTGCAAATCTAGGCTTTATCAGTTAGTATATAATAGACTACATTTTTTACTTAAATCTTTAATTGCTAAGTCAGCAAATTATTTAAATCTATTTTTATATAAATAAAAATAATAAATAAAATTTGCAAAAGACGAAACTTTAAAACATAATGTTAAGATTAACAAAACTTGTACTGAGATAAGCATCATTAGCTCACAGTACTCAGCAGTTTTGGTGACTGTCCCCGAACTAGTAACTTTACTGACTAGTTTGAGACGCAACTAGTTACAAAACTAACTATTTATGTGAATTATTTTCTGTGGCATATATATGTTTAAGTAGAAAATCAATTGCTATCTCCTCTCTTACAAGATAGCACTTTTGTATATTGTTCAAAAAAAAGTTAAAGAATGACAAAGCTATTACATTTTAGTTCTTACGAGACTGTAATGTGGCAATTGCCTTTGAGATCGCTTACACAGAAAAAAGTCACCAATCACCAAATATGAAATGATTCATTAAATTAAAAACTTTTTTAAATTTGCACCTCTCACTAAAATGATTATATATCAATTACTAAAAACTGAAAAAAATGAAGAAAATCAAAATCAATCAAGTAGATGATTGAGTGAATTAAACATTTAAGTGAGGAAAAAAAATTTACTTAAATTAAATTTTTATTTTATATTTACTTGAATGTATTTATTAAATTTAGATGCAAAATGAAACAACTGTTAATTGAAAAATATATACGGTAATAATTTTTTCTGTGTACAATTACCTAACCAGATTTGTCAGCGGCACGTTTTTGTGACAATACAGATCAAAAATCAGTTGCATATCGAGTAGGCTTGTCATTCGAATAAAAATTATTCAATTAACCGAAAAAAAAAACTTTACAATTTATTCAAACTTTAAACGAATAAATTTTCCAGTTTATAGTAAAAAAATTATTCGATCAATATTTTTAGAATAATCGAATAAAAGTGTTAATGCTAATTAACTTCTCTACAATATTCTAGTAACAGCCAACATTTTCTATCGAGAATTAAACTAAAGCGTAACTTCATGTAGTTAAAAATAGTCGAATGTGATATCATTTTCTTATCGGAGAGTGTTACCGTTCGGGAAAAAACGTGCCTCAGTTCTAATACTTTTTAGATTAAATTTTTTAGTGCTTTCTTGGGGTGTCGAAATAGTATTAATTAGAAGTGTAAAAATATACATTAAGAAAGTATAGAAATATAATCGCTTTAATATAAATAATACAAATGTATTAAATAATCACTTTAAAAGTTATGCATTTGCTGAGCGAAATTATATCCTGTTTGTTCTTTTTCTGGAATGTAAACAGTCACCCGTCAAGTTTTTTAGATTAAAATTCGACACTAATGTGTTTTTTTATTGGAAATTTTCAGTTTTCACGTTTGAACACCTAAGGGTGCCAACAAAGACACTTTTTAATGGATGAATGAAAATACCACATAAGAGTTTACTTATAACAAACCTAGCTACTCACCAATGCATACACAATAATTACAATAATTTACAAGTTTCTCATCATTACTTTAGCAATAACTTATAAATCCTGCAAACATTTTCTATTGCGAAAGTCACTAAGAAGAGTATTCTAGAAGAAGTTAGAATTCATCGCCAAAACTATTGCCAAAGTATCATAAAAATCATCTTCTGTCGGGAAGAACTCGTCCTCGTAGAAGAGTGTTCTAGACCCCCTCGCAGATAACACTGTCAGAAGTGTCGAAGAAGAGTCTTAAGGTCGTCATCTGGATGGTGATCTTAGAAGTGTCATCTTTTTATATTTTAGAAGATGTTTTTGCACTTAAACTATTTCTATATTTAAAATTAAAATAAACTTTTTTTAATAAATATAATATAAATATTTTTATTTCACATTACAAATATACAATATAAAAGAAATAATTCAAAAAGAAATTAATTTCATATATAAGGAACTCCAAATAAAATCCTCTTTTAAAACTTCTGGTAAAATATATGAACAATAAAAAAAAACTTAATTATAAGGAACTTTTTTTTTTTGTTTTTGCTAAAATTGAATTATCGTCATATTATCTTGCAGAAGTGACTATGAGGTATATTTTTGTAAGATGAAAGGACGATAGTAAATTTAGACACACTTTTGACAATCATCTTGAAATTGCTAAGAAGTTTAGTCTTGACGACTAATGCGTAATACCGATATATTTTATTTTTATTATTTTCGAACAATCTTCCGATAATCATCTCGAGGTCACTAAGAAGTGACGTCTGAACAATCGGCAACATATTTATCTTAAAATTTTTGAAAGGACAGTTTATCTAATACAAGTCGCTTAATAAGACATAAGCAAGTTAACGAAAGCTTTCTCTATCATTGTAGTCATAATTGCGAGATAAATTTGATCCAAAATCGTTAAATCGACTATTTGAAATCGTCAAAAAGTCGTTATCATAAAATTAGGTTTTTGAAATGTTAATGAACATTGTCCATGTTTTTTCATACATATTTTTTTTACAATTAAAATTCATTAAAAATGTTTTCGGATCCTTGGTAATGCTATTTAAGGATTTCTAATAATTACAAAAGTTTACAAATTAGGGTCAACTTTTGGACCAGAGTAGATGAAAACTGGCCTTGATGTAATTTGTGGCTCTAAATTCAAATATGAAATCCGTTTCTTAAGATTGGTTATAGCATATCCTCGGCAATACAAAAGACAGTTCGACAACTATTCATTTAAATTTATAACTTTTCATTCAATAAAATAAAAATTAACTGTCAAATATGGTTAAAATTATTGTTTACCAATATCCCGAAAACTACAACCAATTTTAAAAACGGAATAAAGGTTCGAGTTCAGCGCCACAAATGACCATTGGTTGCTCTGGTCCAAAACCGTGTATATAAAATTGAAAAAAAGTGTTGGCCTTTTGTTTATACGACATTTCATAAAAAAGCGTACACAATTAAATGGAATATAACATTCTATATACATATATATATATATATATATATATATATATATATATATATATAGAAAAAATCGTTAAATTTGGGACAAAAATCGTCAAGTCTTGCAACTAACTATAATTTATAGTTGAACTCTCTTAGATAATAAGATAAATTACAATTAAGAGATATCGTTCAAATTTAAATAAACAGAAGCTACAAACTGTAAACTTCCAATACGTTACAAAATAGAAAATATTTTACGTTGCAAACTGGAAAATTCTAAAATCGTTATTTTAAATTTATAAAACTCATTTTTTAAACAATATGAACTCTGCCTTTTCCAAAAGTTTTTTTACATGTATAAAAGGCACATTCGACTTTTAGCATTTAATTTTCATGAGATCTTAGAAACTAGAATTACGTCCAGTATTGGGAATAAATATCACCCTCTTTCCCTACTCTCTAGGAATATACCATTTTCGAAAATGCCCTTAAAAATTCTAATTAATCATTAATAGATTCTAATTAATCATTAAAAATTTATAAAATGTGTCAATGAGAATATAACAAGAGTTATTAATATTAAGGATACTTTTACATATAGATAGTTCTAAGATGGTATTTGTTCCTGCTGGATTAATGGTGATCTTAACCATACAGTTCCTGTAAAGAAGGAATATATCGACCTCATCCTTATCCCCGATACACTTTTCGAGAGTAAATCATCAACGACCTCTTAGTGGATAGGGTCCGGATGTGCAACAGTACCGATCAAATCCATAGGTTAGATTTCAGTTACATCGTCATAATTAACATTATAAGTTTTAGATTTAATTCAGTATTATTTGAGAAGGGTATATTAGAGTCGTTCTAACTAGTATAGCTAAAACTCTAACTTTATTTTATATTCTCTTTTTTAATATTTACTTTTTTTCCACACTTCCTCCAACACAAACAACTTAAGCTAAACTTATCACATCGTAATTTGAGATCTCTTGATACTGCCATAATTACATCATATGCCCATTGTACAGAATATTTAGATTTAAGTCACAATCGCATTAACAATCTAAGTTGGCTATATGAATTTCCCTATCTCAAATGTTTAATCATGGATGACAATCGTTTAAGAGAGGCACATTTTGTCAAATTAATGAGGCCATTGACCAATATACACACTCTGATGTTGAACAAAAATGAGGTGAGTTGATCAATGTAAATGTGAATTTCTGGTAGACAAACTGTATGTCCCACGATAAAGAATGATGAATTCGTTTCGGTTAAATGTATGGGAAATAACAAAAAAAAAAAAAAAAAAAATAATAATAAATAAATTTATTTGTTGTTTTGACGAAACGAATTTAATGTTCGATATCGTGGGACACGCAAAAAATAATAAAGAAATAATCGCCATTTCATTGGCACAATTAAATTTTACAGTTGAGTGACTTGAAAACAACTGCTGGCATTTTGCAGCGTATTTTTCCTAATGTAGAATATTTGAGTTTACATGGAAATGCCATGTGTCCAGATAATTTATTGTTGCAACCATTCTGTGAATTTGTGCCGTATGAATATAATCATTATAGGTAAGTAATCTAATGGTCTTTAGGTTACTAATAAAAAATGTTTAACACTAACAGAGCGTTTCGAAAGTGATAATACTTTGAGATTAAAAATGTTCTTGAGAATATGAAAAAAATCTGAAAAGAATTAATAAAATTACAGTTTAAACTTTCTAACAATTTTGTTTCCATTAACTAAATTAAAAACATCTATCGAAAGCTTCGCTATAAAATTAATTTATAAAATTTCCATAACTATTTTCAATTTCTTTTAACACTTTTTCAATTTCTTTACAGCATTGTTTTGCGAAAGTCATTGCCCAACTTAAAATTTCTTGATCATTTTTCATTGGATTCATTACAAACTGCAAGAACACAAATTAATCAACAAGAACAATATCGACAGCAACATCAGCCACGTCAAAAACAACTTTTGACATCAATTTCCACAGATTTGTGGTCCAAAGTAAAAAGTTTTCTCACCGTCAATTCAAACCAAAACATAACAGAATTTCCAACTGCAACAATAAACAACAATTGTGTACGGGATTGTGGTAAAGTTTCTTAACTTTTCACTTGAGAGTTTTCTTTTTTTATATTTACTTTAAAATACAACTTTTTTTCTTGCAGTTTTCTCCTCACATGATACTTCTTATAGAGGTTTAAATTCGGAGGGTAATCGTTATATAACAAATTCGGATTTATAAAAGAAAACTAATTTTACAAGGAAAATGTTTTTGTTAAGGAAATGTTACTTAACTTATTTGAATAATTTACTTGCATTTTAATTTACATTAAAATAAATTATTTAAATTATTTTTAATATATAAATAAAGAGTTTAATGACTGAAATTGTCTACAATTCTATATTTCCGTAAAAGTTGACATTAAATAGAAATTTGAATGTACATTTACTAGAATGATGACATTAGTAATATGGATATTTTTAATAGTTGTACTCTTTTATAAAAATTATACAGGCTTTTTTGAAAAAGGTAATAAAGAAATTATCATTTTACTTATACATCTTACTTATACTTACCTATACTTACAGCTTCTATTTGTTGACGAAATCTTTTTTCTTCAGATTCAACAAACTCGTTTAACAGGGCCAATTTCAGAGTTTCATATTTGTTTTCTGCCGGTGGTTCTTCAAGCATGCTGCTTTCAATTGATCCAACCAATGTATGATATTTCGTTGTGTCCGAAGTTATGGCTGATGTAATAAATTGAGATTCCAATTGTCGAATAGATAATTTTGGATTTTGACGCCAGAATGGTGGAACACGTACGGAAACTCTTGAGATTTCCGCTGTAAATTGTGACGAAGCAGATTCGAAATCTTTTGAAGTTGACATTGTTAGTAATTTTTGTCAAATTTTTTAAATAAATTGTCGTAGGTCACGAATGTTGATGTTAATATTTCGATGTTCAAATTTTTTAATAATTTATTATTTTTTTAATAGATATTTATGTATTTATGAGAAAAAAACCTGATTCAATTGTCAAAAATACATGTAGTCACATATATTTTGTTTTTATGTTTTGAAAAAAATGAGTAATTTTCTTGAAAATTTAGTTCGAAGTGCCTCTCACATAAACTTCTAGTTGTATTCTATGAATGGTTCCAGCGCGAAATGAAAGTATACCCTCAAATCAATGACATCTCAAAAAGGTTTTGCAAAGTTAGTTCAAATTTCGATTTATGAACTCTTAAACTTGGAATATTTTGGAGCACTTTTTTAGTTATGTGTTAAAATAAAAAACATTTAAATCAGTAAATTTCAATGTATTTATGGGTATTTATTGTGCTATAGAATTACTATACTTCTCTTAGATATTAAATAAGATTTTATTTAAATACCCTTCCACTTTTACGTCCACTTTCATTATTCCACCGATTTAACTTATATTTTGCACATATATATGTATATATCGAGTAACTTTTGGAAAAAACTTTAAATTTTTAAGACCACTTTCAGTAAAAATCAATTTTGCTATATTCTTGATGATACTAAGGCAATTTACATAAAATTTTACATACACATGAAACAAAAAATTCTATAGATTATAAACATTAATCTAGATGAGTTACCATTGTTATCAACCAAATTTATCTGATATTGAGACTTTTGAAATCTAACATAGTGTATATGTCTTTATGGGTCTATTTTTTGGAATTAATTATTTTATATCCACCATCCCAAAAAGGGAGGACAAAAAAAGTGAAATAAATCGGTGTCTGTCACAACTCTGGTTCATATATCTTTGAACCCATAACTCTAGATAGAAATAGTTTGACACAATTATTGTTTTATTAATCTATAATACAGTCTGATAAAATTTCAACAAATCGGTGGATACTAAAAGAAGTTTTCTGTAAACATCGGTGTTCTGAGTGTGGATCTAAGCAATGTTAGAGTACTAACTACAAGGCATTAAAAATGAAACAAAAGCATGTATGACACATAAATTTCTTATAAATGGTTTATGGTAAAATTTGAACTTATAAACCGAAAAAATAAACTACTTTATTTTTGGATATTAGCAGGGTAGGTGGTCCCCCCCCCCCCACACACACAAAAACAAACATTTATTATCGCATATTGAAAGAACTATTGTAGTTTAAATCCTAAAATTATGTAGGAACAATCTTTTGGGATGAATATAGTACGGGTAATCTAAATGATAATCGTATATCTAAAGAGCTAAAACAATATGCTAAGTTTTGTGGGAATAATATTCTTAAAATTATGAAGTTATAAAAATAAATTAAAATTAGTACTTTTTTATATTATATATTTTCTGAGAATTGGGATTTTTAACAAATTGACTTTATTAATTATTATTATTTTTTTGAAGATTAATACTTTTGAGGGGATATGATACTTTCCTAAAAATTATCGCTTTTTTTGGAAATTAGTATTTTTTAAAAATTGTGCTTTTTTTGAAAACATTTAATGTTTTCAATATTTTCCACGTTTTTCAATGGTTCTGTTATAAACAAAAATAAATTTTTCTGGCCCGGTTTTCTGCTGTTCCCTAAGTGTATACTTAAGTGCAAACTTAGGTAAGAAACATTTAAGTTAAGTGTGACTTAAAACTTAAGTCGACAAGAAAATAAACAAAGAGTTTTAAGCCATAGAAAACAACTAGTAGTTTTTGTGAGAGACAAAAACCTAATTCATGCAACAACATATACATTTTTTATTTTTTCACATATATTTTGTTTTTGTGCTTTAAAAAGATTAGTAAATTTTTTGAAAATTTAGTTTGAACCAGATCTAACAAAGTAATCGTTAGCCCAGCTGATTATTTGTTTTGATTTGTTAAATTGTTAAATTCCATATAAAATGATAAATTTCTCTCTCTTACTAATTTGTTTGAAAGTCAAAACTCCATATATAAAAAATTTGATTAAAAAATCCTCTCCGAACTGCTGTTATCTTGTTATATCTACCTTGGCTTGAACTGTTTCTCACATAAACTTTTAGTTGTATTCTACCCTACAAACATTACGAAGATATCTTATTAGAAGAAATTTACGCAATATATTCTTTTTTATTATTTGGACGAAAATCATCAAAGCAATATTTTTCAAATAGTGCAAAAAAAGTACAAAAAAAATATAAAATTTTAATATTTTTTATTATTTTTATCCCTTTTTTCAGTACGGTAATTATCACTTCCGCAATAATTTGAGAATATCCCATTGAGATCATCTGAACGAAATTAATACAGTATTTTTATTTTTCAGTCACAATTTTTTCAGTTATCGAAAAAATTATTCAAAAATAAAAAATATTGAAGATATTGTCTTTTAACAAAAAAATTAATATTTTATGTGAACGTTTTAGTTTTCGTGCTTTATGATGTTAAGATTTATGTGCATGGATACCTTTCAAGATGTAAAAGTTTTCATTATTATATTATTTCAAGATTTATTGAGTGATAATTTTTCTATAAGTTTATTACATCTTCCAAAAGATTATCTAGTGGTATTTTCTTCTTTTCACCTAGATGATTATCTAGCAATGTTGCCTATTTTTCTTCCAAGCGTATTGATTTCATATTGCTTAGATGTATCACCTGCGACGCACAATCTCTCCCGATGGGGGAAACTTCCACAATACGAATATCATTATTGCGACAATAGAATTTTACTATTAAGCAATACGAATTTCGCATTATTTTGCTTATGCTTTAAGCTTTTATATATTTGTAATAGGGTGGTCTCAACTTTCCAAACATTTTTCTTTAAAAATCATAAATATATTTTATTTATCCTAAAATTTTTTATCCTGGTTATGTTAACCTTTTTTTTTTGAATATCTTTTAATTTAGATTATTTAATATTTGCTTATAGTAATGCCAAATATCATTATAAATATCAAACTTATTTTTTGAGCCAAAAATTTTTTGATTTTAAAAAACAATTTTAAATAACTTGAAAGATGTGAAGAAATATTAAGCTTATGGGATGTAATTAAGAATGTTTTGCAAAATACATTACCACCATAACCATAACCATATATATATATATATAAATTTAAAGTGTATTTTGACATATTTTTAAAATTTTAAATAATTTTATTAGACTGTATTTTTATGTATTTTTTTATTTTATTTCATTTTTAAGACCTCTAACAATTTTCATACTTAGGAAAAACTTAAGGATGGAAAAAAATAATTAAGTTTTCAATCATAAAACAATTTTAAAAACATAAGTATGATTTTGCCACTAAGTGACCAGTATAATAGCGTGCCTCAATCTTAAAAAATTTAAGATTGAAAAATTTATTTTTGTTTGAAAAATGTACCATTTAGAAAAATTATCTTTTTTTAGATAAGTTATTTATTTTTTAAAAGTTGAAAAAATTTTTTAGATTAAAGAAAAACAGAAGAAAAGACAGTTGTTCATATTCCTCTTATCGAACTTTGACATGTGATAGAAGATTATGCGCTTATGGAGAGGTCATGCAGTTGTTCTATGTGAGATATCTAGACCTCTTTTTCCCTCTATTGATAGTAGGAGAACTAAGGCGCTTCTGACCTTTAGTATAGAGATGATCTCAATTTTAACGGGAATTCTTACGGGCCGAATGTCGGAACTCATAGGTCTTCCCAGAAATGATTTCTGTAGATGTGGTTTAGATGAGGAAGAATCTATAGAACATATTCTATGTATCTTAGCAAACTTTCCTTTCAGAATATAAACGTTCATGGATGTACTATTAGGTAATTTATTGGGTCTTATCCAGATAACTCAGTGGTTCTGTAGGAAACGTGTACTCGAGACACCTATATGAAATTAAAGGTGGATTATTGTTTTTAAAATTAAAAGAACACAATAGGTCGCATGAGGTCTCAAAGGAGAACACGCTTTAATGCCCACGTAACCTTACTAAACCTAACCTTGGAAAATTGGTACTTTAGAGCGTGTGCGAAACGATAGCAAAATTCTGAGGAAAATTAAAGTTTTCCTATGGTGAACAAATTTTACAACACTGCTGTGCAATATGAAAACTTTTTTCTTTGGTAAATTTCGACAATTGTTGAAACAAAATTACACAAAATTTTATATATTTTTTTAAAATATTATTTATTTTTATTAAAAAATAGCAAATTAAAAAAATAAACAACAGTACTCATGAAATTTGCAGGTTTTAGTCAGAAATTGACAAAAAAGAAAATACACATAAATTCTTAGTACGGGAAAGCTTTCCTGTAAATTCTGCCTAAAACTTGCAAGTTTGAAAAGTACTGGAGCAGAGCTTTTTTTATTTTTCTTTTATTAATAATTTTATGATCGTCAAAATTTTCCATTTATTTGTCAAAAATTTATGTAGCACAATGGGCTAGAAAAATTTATTTTTCGACAAACTTCGGCAAAGTTCTGTGAAAAATTTAAATTTTCCTATAGTGAACAAATTTTACACTGAAAACTTTTTCCTACTCGTATGTTCAACTTTGAGATATTTTTTTAACAAATCTTCACAAATGTTTAACAAGTTTAACATATTTTTAACTAATAATTGTTTTTATCAAAATATTGCACTATTATCAAATAAATATTAAATTACGCAAATAATTTTAAAATATTTTATTTTATTATTTGTTTCATGATTGTCAAAATTTTCTATTAATTTCTCAATAATTTATGTAACCCTACGGACTAATGAAATTTTATACACCTCATAACTTTCAAAAATTTACTCAGACACTCTTATTATGAAAATTGAATTGTTTTAAGTGTTTAAATTTTTTTAATAATTACTTTTTGTATAATAAAAATAAATATTCCAGCTCGAGATCTTTTTGTTCTTATTCATTATTTTATATCAAGTAATTGATACACACATATTTGTTACTCATTCTTGACGATGGCATCAAGAGGATGTCGAAATATTGAATAAATTAATAATAATAAAATTAATAAACACTATTAAGAACAAAAAAAAAACTTCAAGCTCAAGCTCAAATATTTAATTTTATTTGACATTATAATCGAAATATCGAAGAAAATACATGAAATAATTATTGTAAACTCGTATGTAAGTAATTTCTACAATTTTCATCTATGATCCCTTAAAGTATGTATTCGGTAGGGGTTAAAAATGGCAATTTCCGTCCGTTCGTCAGTTGAAATGAAGGCCTCCGATAACTTAGATACATGAAATAAACATCAAAATATTAAAGGTAATGCTTTCGAGATACCAAAATGCGAAAAAATGCCAAAATGAGAAAAAATCTCCATAAGACGAAAAAATTACCAAAACTTCGCCAAAACGCGAAATAAAAATCTCTATTTTATTTATGTTCTTATTTATATAAACATAATTGAGGAGCCGCAGAACAAAACGAACTTTTTTGAATTTTTTTAAATACTTTTAATATATTTTTTCCTTTTTTCAACAAAAATCGATTCCTCAAAATTTGGTGGTTACATATTTTTATAAATTTTGTGCTTTTTTTTCTAAAGACAACAAAATTACAATGAAAAAGATTTCATCATTTTTCAGTAGTATGAATCAATTTTGGAACCGAAAGAATTTTTCACAGATTTTTTGTTTTAAAAATATTAAAAATCGAAAATTTATTACAATCAGTGTTGCCAGGAGATGAGAAAAAAGAGACTAAATTGAACTTTAAAAAGGACAAAAAAAGCTAAATGTCCCAAAAAATAAGACCAGAAAAGTTATTATTATTATTATTTTAAATTTAGAAACTTTTTTTTTTCGTTCTCATTAGTTTTTGGTACTTTTCTACAGAAATTGTAATAAATTTATAAATAACACCCAGCAAAATGACAACGAAAAATCGCCCAAAAAAATTCCTACACAAATTTGGGTTATATTACATATGAAAAATTGCCCAATGTTTTGAGGTGATTTTTCGTCTTTTTTGAACAATAATCGTTTTTTGATTAAACATTTCAAAATTGTTGGGTGATTTTTCGCATTAATAAGACTCTTCTTGATCATTTTCATAAATAGGTTTTATAGTTGAGAAGTATATTAAAACTAATTATAATAATCGACTTAGTAACTTCACGAAATTAGTTAAGGTACTTATAATTTAGGTACCTTAATTTTTGATAATGAAGGGCAACAGGTGAAATTTTTTACTAAATATATCTCGATATTTTATGAAAATAATTACACAAAAATGCTTGAAAAGATGATTGTGCAAAATAAAATTAGTAATGTTAAATAATAAATTATTTTTTCGTTGTTAAAATTCTAACATTTTAGCCTTTTTAAGGCAATTTTAAGATTAAAAAAAAAAGTAGAAAAAAGCGAATTCAAAACGAGATTAAGGATAGATTTAGCCTTAAAAAGGCTGAACTGGCAACACTGACTACATTACAGAATTCAATTTTTATGAATCATACTTTTAGTTCGGACACAAACCTCATCAATCGAGTACAGAACAATTGAGTAAATCTGTGTACAAAACTTTGAAGAGCTTTTTTCGTACTCTTGAGTAAAAAACCGTGGCAAATAAAAGCAAAACAAATAACACGAAGTGATAAGAAAAACAAAACCGGCAGAAAATATAGCAAAAACAAAACTGATAAAAAAAAGAAACTGTAAAAAGAATTAATAAATCTAAAAAGGAATTCAAAAATTTTTGCTATAAAATACTTGAACGTTAGGAAAAAAGTTTCAGTTGAACAGCAACATTCTTTGGACTCTGCAGAAAAGAGCCTGGTGCAATTTTTATAAAAGTGATTTTTATTTTTTGGAAGTAAAAAGTGATATAAATAAAATGGCAAATCCTCAACAAGCACCGAAATACACAAAGGTGAATAAATATTAAACAAATATCAAATATATTTTATTTAATGGTCCCAACATGTTTGGTCAACCAGGGTACTGAGGGTGCTAAAACTTTTATTGTGTTTGCCAAAAATTTTAAAAATAAAAGTAAAATTTTATGACTTGTTTGGTTTATTTCACAGATAAAGTGTGTTTTGTTAGTGGTTTGTATTTGCAGTTGTCACGCATATAGATTTTTCCAGTATAAATAAAAAGATAATTTATTTAGTTGTTGCTTGAATTCAGCTGTATCTTAATTAGAACACAGATGTTTGAAAAAATAGTAGAATTTAGATTTGAAATGTTGATGTAATGAATCCAACTATAACTGATATGGAAAAATCATGTTCTGCAATATATCGAAATGATAGAATATCGTTAACACTTGCCACATCGGCAGTAATGATTTAAAGATGCGATTAAAGATTGTAGTAACCAATGTCGGGACATTATTGTTTTGCTTTTAATTTACTCCTCCAACAGCATAGAAATAAAAATACTTTATTCTTATGTTTCCATGAGTTCTTCAGTTAGCCACCATCAACTCCATCCCAATATTCAGAAATACTCTTTATAATAATCCCTTGTTGTTGTAATAGCTGTAACTATATGATTCTAGTCAGGGTATTCTGCATGCAGGTCAAGAATAAGAAATTGCACTACTTCTGCGGAATGAATCCACAAATCCATTGGATTGAGCAAAGTAGGATTCGCAAAATATGTGGTGAGTGTCATGAGGACCCCAACCGCAAGTAACATTCTATGCGAGAAGCCTATTGCTCCATCCCGACCTTAGTTGTGCCAGATCTACCCTTGTTTCCGTAGCAGTGAGCTTAAACTTTAACTTGAAATTATTTTATTTTTTACAAAAATCCGATTTTAACAATTGGCGACATAATTGAAAGCTGTCTTTAAACGTGATAAAAATTTGAAACTACCTAAAATTAACTATTTTTAAATTTGACCATTCGCACAGCATACAAACAATTTTTTAGTATAAAGTTACTTGACATTTGATTTTTACTTTAGCATAAATTAATTATATAATTTAATTTAATAAAGAAATTGTTTTTTAAAAGTAGTTCAACTTTTGTCATTACAGTCTCGGTTGAAATTAGGTCTGCATTGGATGTTAAATATATTAAGATGCTAGAATTTTTTAATTATTTTTGTTGCTTTTTTTAGTTAGTAAGATAACATAGTGTCTACATTACACAATTTCTTATCAAGACAAACGTCAAACTTAACGCGAATTTGTGGAAGGTGGCAACAATTGCACAAAAACAATAATATGTCGTACTCATTATTATTTTTTATATATGCAGTTTGGCAACTGTAACAACCAAAATAATAATCAGCTGTTCAACTAAGGTTATCTTGTTTATATTCGCACTGATTTTGAAATATTTAGCTAGTAGGTTGATTTGTAAAAAATAATGTTAGTATCATCACACTGCTAAAGTCTAATTTAGATCTAATTTCAATCTACACTAGAGGGATAATAACTACGCAAGTGATCAAAAACGGTATCCAGCAGTTATATAACAGTTTAAACACCAAAGAACACAAAATATTGGATTTCATGGTACATAATGAGTGTTTTTCATTAAGATCTTTTACTAAGTAAAGTAATTATGATAATAAAACACTAAACAAATTAAATTCTGATGCCACCTTATAGAGAGTATGAATTTTAAGTACTCAAAATTAGAAATATGTAGATTTTAGGTTTTTTTATTTTGCATTTTTTGAGTGAGAGTTTAACAAATAATTAGAAAACTTTTTATTGAGTTTAAAAACAGCAAAATTATCCTTCGAATAAGTGATCAATTATTAAAATCGGATATTGTTTGCAAGAAGTACAGCTTTTCAAATATGTATGGTTAGGTTAGGTCCCGTGGGCAGTGTCTCTTGGGAGGCACCTCACTGGAGTATAATAATCTAATCCCGTTGTTTTACTCGAATGCAAGTAGTGTAGCCTATATGGAGTGCATATGGTGAGTTTGTCCTGTGCTCGTCATATATGGTCCAAATAGTCTTTACCATCCGATAGGTGGGATCGTTTTCCCATTTTGTCTGAGCAGTACTATAATGTTCCCTATTGGAACACAATTTACTTTGTACGAAAATTAGGTAGTCGATCATTACCAAATGTCGATTCTTCTTTGGCAATAGCGTCCACCATGCGGTTTCCATCTTAGTTTCTGTGTCTCGGAACCCAAATTAACTTAACCCTTGAAAGTCTCAGATATTTTTCGATATCTGCAAACTTCAGCCAGTTTGGTGCTCTTTTAATAGCTGATATTTCTACCTGAAGAACACTACAAGTGTTTGGTATTCTATAAGAGACTTTACTCCAATATTCCTCGATGGGGTTTTCTTTCGCATATATTAATTCTGATGTGTTGAATAACGCATTGCTTAAGTTTAAATACAGCGCTATGGGTCATGATTAGGGTTTGTGGTTTCCCGTGATATTTCTTTTCGCGAAAAACGGGAATGAAAAATTCAATTTCCAGGGAATTTAAAAACTTAAATTGTAAGAAAAAAAGCACTGATTTCTTATAAAAAATATTAAACAACATTATAAATCATAATTACTTAACAAAAATAAAATAATACTGAAGTATGATGCAACTCTCAAAATTTAAACAATTTTAAATATTTTTTACAAATAAAATAAGTACCTATTGTAAGTTATATTAAAAACTGTATATTTCAGCTTTTTTTCATACCAAAAATTAAAAAAAAAAACCTTAATCTATATATAATTTTCAATACAAATAGTTTTTCTAATCGTTTTATTGCCATTTTATCTTGATCTTACATTATTAATTAATTCTTTTTAATTTAGAAATGTAAAACACAATTCTGAAAAATATTTAAAATTGATTCGGAAATTCGTTTTAAAATCCTCAGTTAAGTTTTGAGGCTTTAACATTTCAATTTCAATTCATTCATTTGTAATATAAAGCCTTAAAAAGGCTAAAATAAAAATATTACATAACAATAATACCCATAACTTAACTAATCTTATCATAATCATAACTTAAACTAATACATAAAACTATATACAGAAAAAAATACAATTTATTATATGAAAAAATATGATATGTATATCATTTCATTTAAATCAATGGCTCCCTAGCCGTATGTATCAAAAATATTAAAGCAAAAATAATACATAAAACATTCATATATATTTCTTTACAGATTCATTGCTTGCATAAGACATGTGTCTCAAACGAACTGAAACATTTTTTTATAATAGTGAATATTTTCGAAGCTCAACTTATTTAATATACATTTCCACAAACCAATAATACAAAAATTAATAATTTAACTTGTCAAAAGTAAAATTGTTTTGAAATTTAATTAAATTCTCAAGACATTCTACACAGAAAAAAGTTTGTACATAAATATAAAAATTTACTTTCATTGATTTCAGTTCATAATATTTAAGCGTAATTTCTTAAGCATTAAAACTTTTTTTGTATTTTTTCAAATAAATCGAAAGTCAAAAAACTGAAAAAATTGTTTAAATATTCATTTATATTTTCAATTTGTAAAAAAAAAATTAGTTGAAATATTCTTTGAAAAATTTTAAGTTTTTAATGATTTTTAGCTACATTTTGGCAACAGAACAGAAGCGCTTTTCATTAAAATAATGTGCTGAAGAACGTGAGCAAAATTATGCAAATTTCTAAACGTTCTTTTTTTACAGATTTTCCTTGGAATTTTGTTATTTTAAGGCATTTATTATTAATATTTTCATATATTAACTATTTTCATTTATTATTTGCAATCAAATCTAATAAATTAAATCAAAGATTTAACAAAACTTTTGCAAGTATCCTATAATGTTCATTATGGACAATTTAATAATATCTATATATTTTATTTTTTATGAAAAAAGTATGGGGAAAAAAGTCATGTTCTATTCGTAATATTTATGAAAAAAATTTTCAAATATATAATTTTTTTTCTCTGTGTATATGAAGAGAAGTATTAATTCTTTTGAAAAAAGAAATATATATATATATAAATATATATATATATATATATATATATATATATTTCGTATTTTATGTCAAAAGACGGTGATACAATGGTTTTATATTTAATTTAAATTTTGCTTTTGTTCAATATCTTTTTCTTTTAGTTGTTTTTAGAAAACTTTTGCATTATCTTATTTTTGATAATGTAGAAAAAATACATTATTGAGACATATGAAAAACAAATGTTTTTGAATAATTTAAAATTTCACTTTTGTATCGAATTTTTCACTGCTAAATAGTATTACCATCTAAAAATGCCTTTATTAAGTAGTCTGTGTACAATAATGTAAATTTATCATTGAGGCGTTAAAAACAGTAATATTTCTGCTATAGGATTTTAAAACTACGTATTAAATAAATATTAAATTTTCCGTTTTCCCGGGAGAATTAAAAAGATTCCCTGGAATTCCCGACGACATTTGGCCGGGAAATACGGGGATTTCGCGCCCGGGAATTCTCGAACCTCAAGCCCTAGTCATGATGCTAGAGTTATTCCTAAAAAGAAGCAGGGCCAATCGAATGCTTTCGAACATTTGCGTTCTATTTCTATACTTTCAGTGTTATCAAAATTGGTGTAGTCTTCTACAGGGATCTGTTATTCGCAGTCTTTTATTTATGATTTATATTATGATTATAATAATGGTGTTAATGGAAATTCTTATTTGCCTTTTATATATGAAGATGGTGTGCAGTTTGTGTGTTATTCTGATGATGTAGCATGCTGTAACTATGTAATACATATAATTATGTTATGGGTTTCTGTGTGAATCCAATTTATGCAACGTTGAATTTGATACAAGGAATATAGAGTTAATAATGTATTAGGATTAAGAAAGGGGTTGCTATGGCTATTTTGATGCTTATATGCAATGTACTGCAAAAAAATCTATTTGGGCGCTGGGAGTTATACATTTAGGAAATATACGTAGGCGTAACTTTAATAGGATTATTCGTTACATTTTTGGTTTGAGAATCTTACATATATCTCAACCTACAATTTATTAACTCTTTTGTTTTATAAATCCATCTCATGAGATTAGCTCAATGTATTGTTAACAAATTTCATTTCCTTCGTTTTATGAAAAATGCACTGATAATTATTAGACATTTGAATACATTTGGGAAATCAATTTAGGTGGGAGAAATTTAAGGATATTTTCTTATTTTTAAGTTCAAATTAATTGAATATACGAACATCCATAACTCATGGAACTTTGCATAAAGATTTTCTACCTTTTTTTAAATTAAATATTGAACTCATTTTAATATCAATTTAAAACAATTGGTTTCTTCTTTATTTAATAATTTTTGTTTTTACTCATATCCAGAAAAAAGTTTAGAACTAAAATCGTTAGTTCTAGAACTGGTGTAATCAGAATCATTTCAGCTTCTTTAATAATATTCTTAGAACTAGTGGTATCGTTCTGGCAGTTCTAGCATTCATGTGGTAGAACGGTATTATGATTCTAAATTAGTTTTAATGAATGCTTTTAAGAACTAGTGCTAAAAAAACTTCAAAAACAGAATTGAATAAATTGAAATTTATTTAAAAAAGTGGGCTTTAGGCATTGGTTCTTAAAACGTTCACTAACGCTTCTATAGAACTAGTTCTGAATGTGACAATTTCGAAAAATCATTGATTAAAGAACTAGTTCTAGAACCATTCCATAGAATGGGTACTCTCTAGGTAACACTTTCACAGAAATAGTTTTGGGGAGTACAGTCTTTATTCATGCATTCTTTAACTATTTGAAGAGCTAATACATTTTTTCCTGAGTAACTTCTTTTAGTAATTACACCGTACAACAAAAATCAAAAATATTTCTCACACATGATAAATTACATATATATGGGAAAATAACGACTTAATATAGCATAACTGCTCGTTTTTCGTTTTTAAAGGACTTCAAAGTTTTGAAGGATGCGCGAGGTTAATTTTTTGTTATGCTACATTCTAATTGCTATTATAGGGCGATATGGGTATCAAATGAAAGAGGAGAATTTTGGCATTATAATGAATTACTTCTTGTTAAAATAACCCAAATTAAAGTTTCAAAAAACGTCCCTCTAACATTTAATCCTTCAACACCTTTGAAAGTTTCTAACAAATAATTTCTAAAATAATATGTGTTACAGATACTAATATTGAGTTTCAAGTACCAAAGTTTTATGTTTTTAACTTTATTATTTGAATGCATACAACGATTTGAAAATTATTCCAAACAATAAAAGTACAAATTTAATTTTCAGTTAAATGAGACTTCGATCATTAAAAACCAATATAGCCATTTTTGAAGTTATTGTATTTAAATTTTAAGTAATTCTTACTTTAAGTATAGTATGACAACATTATATTTGAAAGCTTAAACGACGATAATTTGAATATTTCTATTTACTTAATTTTAATCCACAAAAGGGTAGTAGTTTATGATATTTAATTTTGTTTTATGAATAATTAATGAAAAAGGTCAAGCGCGACCATGTAATACACTACACCATTATGTACGCGTGTTAACGGGTGACGTCCATACATACAAATGAACATATTTGGACTGATCCTTGTTAAACTTCATACCGCGGTTTATATACTTATATGAATTTTATTAATGCCAAATTTAATTAAAAATCTGGCATTCATATGAAATTCGAGTGCTTAATGTGTTTTCCTGGAGTGGATCTTGTATGGGAACTATATTCAATGATGGACCGAACCTCTTTATAGTATAAATATTAATTAATATATCATGTGTGAAAAATGGCTATTGTTTACTTGAAACTTTTTGCTGAAGTTTTTTTATACATTTAGGATATATAAAATCCAATATTAAATTAATGAAGAAGTAATTGTTTATAAGATTCAAAACGGTTACATGAACCAAGTAACAATGTTATATTCGGTTCGACCGAGTCCACCGAGTGCCACCCTAATTTGAAATTTATATGGGCGCCAAAGTGGGTAAAGTTTAATTTCCAAGTCTATACAATTTCTTTATCGTACCTGCTTTTGTGTGACAGATATCGGCTGAAAGTATTAACTGGAGTTACGACGAACACAAGTTTTGTGATTTTGCCCATTTTCAATACCAAGCAAATCTTATATTTAGAGTTTTTCTTTTCAGTTAAATAAAGGATACACATTTTTAAAATAAACAAGTTAATCTTAAAACGAAAAACTAATTAATAATTAATTAATAATATTGATATTTTGAAAATTAAATAAACACTTTTTATTATATAACAACTTATCCGAAAGTCGATCATTACGTTGGTTTTCACATTACCCTCTGAAGCTCTATTCTTTCCATGTTTATAAACCATTTTTATTTTATTTTTCTCAAATACAAACAAAAATATAATTAAGCTTTTTCTATTTTTACGCTACACTGTTAATCTATAACTAAGGAAAACAAAAGCTCACAAATTAATTTATACGATGTTGGGTTCTTGGACAATTGGACTCTTTAAATTGCTTGGTTCTATATATGAACTTTTTGTAATTCATCTTATAAAAATTCTATATACAGTTAATAGTTTGTATACTTTTAGGCCCACGTGTTCACTGGTATTTTAAAAATGTATGTTGTTGCCTGAGGATTCCAAAGATTTTAATGAGATTTCTCTTACAATTTGCACATGCGTGCAAATTACATCTTCAAATAGTTTAATACATACGTATTCTTTTCAAATGTCGGATTTTACTTCTTAGTAGTCTTTTTGCAACATATTATTTTTGACCGTAATACAGAATCAAATTTTTATTTTTTAAAATGCTTCCATAAATAGAATTATAAATAAAAATAAATAAAATCTAAAAACTCTACGTCTACACAGAGAAATAACGTAGGTAGAATAAAGGAAAAACAATATTATTTCCAACTTTGTGTTAAGGGGTGGAGAAAACGTATATGAGAAATTCATATATTAAATTATCTTTTTTTTTTATCGAAAATTTTAATTTATTTTGCATTTTTATTCTTTATTTGCTTTCAAAACATAATAAATTATTTTGTAATTTTATTTTTGTTAAAAAGTGCAACATTTTAAAAGAGATCAATAAATTTGACAGCTTATGTTAAACATTATTGCTCAGCTTTGTGTTTAAACATTTCTAGGTGGACGAATAACACGTAACATTTTGAAGAGAGAGAAATAGAATTTGACAATTGCCAACATAAAAAAATCTACGTGTAGACAGGGGTTAAGGGTACTCATTTAAACGCTTCCCATTAAAAGTTTCCCATTTATGAAATTGTGCATATTTACGCGACATGTTTTCATGATTCATGCAATATTAAGGATAATAAAATAAGAAATCATTGTAAATAATTGAAAATTTTATTGAAATCAAAGATTCATTGCATGTATTTATATATTTATTATAATTAACGTAAGTATAATTTTTTACATCGCAGTTATTAATAACTTTTAAATATAAACAGCGCAAGTTTGCGAAACTAGTCGCGCAAACTTATAAATGTTGTGCAAATGAATTTCCATACAATTTTTGCCAGTTTATTTACGAGTGTGTTCATTTGCGTCTTTTCATGAGGACCCTTATTATATACTAAAATAACCATATATGAGGTATAAAATGTCCAGCAAAAACTTTGCTTTCCTAGTAAGCGAGCAGGTATAATGGAAACAAAAATAAACTACTTATTTTTTGCCTAAATAACTAGTTATTTTGTTCGAGTTGTCCACAAATTCATGTAGTTATTTTTAGATTCTAGGGATACTCAGAAATATATACCTAAACAAAAAATTTTGCCTTCAGTGAGATTTAAACTTGAACACAAATTAACCACTCATTATTAATGGCTAACGTCTTACTCAGTATACCATCTTGTACTTAATTTTCTAGGAGACAACACCTTTTTTTAGTATAAAATATCCTTCTAGACATTTTGTTATAAAAAACTAACAGCATTATAACGGAGTTGGACCAAAAACCCTCTGGTTGCTAATCCATCGCTCCAGCCAACTCATCCACGTGATTGCAATATTACTGTGCTATTATACTATTGAGTACTTATTTAGTAATACAGAGTAGGCAAATAATAATGACGCCTCATTACCGAGAAACTAATATAATAAGTAGTTGCCATTATTGAAAACCAAAAAGCTTTTGCTGGGTGTGAACACTTTTCATACACAGAAAATCCCGCATGATTTTCTGGGATTACAAATCCAATACATATACCGCCCCTCATCTTTTTTGATTAAATTAAAAAATTAAAAAAAATACCTTTGCCCGAAAGACCCACTTGTCTATAGAGGAGGACTGTGGCGAATGTCTTATAAATGTCTGAATATAACATACAAATTAAAGTGTTTCAATATTTAATATATAAAATGTTGCTATAATCCGTAGACCTTTTAATTAGTAACTTAATTCCCCCTATTAATTACTAAAATCATTATTTCAATCCTGGTTTGTCACTGTCATTGCATTGAAAATTATATACCTACAATTCACAGACATGTGTCCATTATATATAATGCAAGTTCTTATCTATAATTTTTAACACAACTGTATGCACAATTATACGTAATATAGGTTGTTTTAGGCTTGTCTAAATATTTTTCTATTTGAAATATGATTTTATAACTAAACGTTAATGTGTACACTTATGTTCGTAAGATCATATACGATAACATTTATATTTTAGTATGTCTCTATATGATTTATATAGTCCAAATATTTAGAAAAAAACCGACTAAAAAAATATTTGTTAATATGTATGATTAGCAAAATATTTCGGTGGTATTTATAACAAAATTGAGCTGAGATTTTTAAAAATAATCCGTATTTGTTTTTGAGAGTTACATTTTGCTCTATGCAAGTTGAAGCTCTTTAATTAAATCAGTTAGTGCACCGTATATCTTTTTCGATTAAATATCCTATTTGTTGCTCTAGTTATTAGTTTGTAGACTAATATAAAAAACTTGATATTTGATACAATAACAAGACATTGTGGCTTTAAGTCATACAAGATTTATATAAAAAAAATATTAGAAATATTTTTAATGTATAAGTAATAAAAATATGTTTTTAAAAACAAATATTTGGTTTGAGGCTTAGGCTAAAAAAGCCAGATTTTAGAAGCTATAAAATCTGACTCACAACTTTTAAATTTTATTTATTACTGAGCCATTAAAAATTTGTTTTTAGAACAAACATTTTGCAGCACATAATACCCATATCTCTTTTTATAACAAGTGCTAATTTTCATCACAAATAAAATTATATTTTAAAATGATAAGAAACTTTTTATTAATATTGTTGCTAATTTAATAATATTCAACTACTTATTAAATATAAATTTATATACAATAGAATTTGTTTATATTTATTTAGATGTTTATATTTGTACCTTTATTTTTAGATAACAAACAAATAATTTCAGTAAAATCAACAAATTAAATGTCATTTTATAGCTATAAACAAATTTTTATTGGAGTACAATACAACTTTAAACACGCAACCACATTAAAATTTGTACAATTATTTATGAAATGTTAAACCTAATGCAATGTTTGAAGAAATTTAATATCTTTGAGTTTAAATTTTAATTCGCATAAAATTGTTGTTGATTTTTAAGTACTTAACACAACTTATAATTTGATAAATCTTTTAAATGTGATAACTCTGGTTTGTTCCGCATACAATTTGTTTAATAGGAGATAAACTACATAAATACGTGTATTAATTTTTATTGTGCATATGTATTTATTTTTTCGACAATTGACCAATTAATCATTTCATTATTTTATTTAAATGAAATGTATACGTACATTTTGAATTATGTTAATCTTCTCTTATTTTTGTGAAAGTTAATAAATTTGTTCATTTATCAACTTTCATTCTATATCCTGTATTAGAAGTTTGAATTGAATATATATTTAGTAAAATATTCTTATCATAAAGATTGACCTACACTTTAGATTTCATAAACCTTTTTTAATATACAGATGAGCAGATGTTAAATCCCAGCTAGCCACCTGGTAACATTTCTTAAACGTTTAGGCATAATTGGAGTATCCAAAAAAACCGCTAATAGATGGTTTATGTTTTTTATGTATTTTATTTTCAATGTTCATCAAACGTTATAAAGCAATATTTTAAGACACTAATTTTTTTGTGCGCACGCAATAGTTCGATTTATTTAACTATTTAAAGAAAATTTTCCAAGTTAGCCAAGCTATATGTCATTTTTATTACATTTAGCAACCCGATCAGAATAATGTCATCATGCATACGCTATGATAGCACTTTTCATGATGGTAACTGCGCACAGTGGCTCAGAATCGTTTTTCATCAGCCAAAATCTGTAACTTTTGAATCGATAGAGATACGAGTATGTTAGATTTTTTTTTTTTTTTATGCAAAGATATTTTCTTAAGTTTTCCTACAGTTTTAATTTCATTAAAATCGTTTCAGCAGTTGTTAAGAAATTTAAGGCTAAATTTGAACTTTTAATTTTTTTTATAGCATTTAGTATGAAAATGCGGATTTTTGTTTTTTGAATTAGCTTTACTTATAAAAAAAGTTAAAAGCAGATAAAAAAAATTTAATAATACCCAGGATAATTTTGTGAACAGCTCCCAGTTTATCAATTCTAGAGCAGGTTCTACTAGAACCGGTTCTACTATAATCGATTGTTTTTGGACAAAAAATTACGATTTTTTTAATATTTATAATAAGGACAAACATTTTTATTTTTTATAATAACTAAAAGTCGTTTAATGTTTATTTTATTTTTTACTTAAATAACAGCCTGCAAATATTCCATATTTAATTCTATATTATTTATGTCCTCTAGCAGCCCTTTTACTTCTTCATCTAAGTCCCGATGTTCTAATTTCCAATGACTTCGAATGCTAGAAATGAGCGAATGTGACGTTGCCAATAATATATTAAATTGATCTTCATTTGTAGAATTTCGTGTTATTTTTTGACATTGTGCTCTCTATAAAATCTGCAATTCTTATTCCTTTTTTCCTGGGCTTCCTCTGTTAGATCTCCAAGTGGTAATAAATTATGCTTAATGACATCTCCATGATAAAGGATTTTATGACCTGTTGCAGACATATTTCTCAATGGATATTAGGTTGTATATATTCTTGCAGTTTCCTTCGCATAATTACAAAATTTGCTAGCATCAATTTGTTCATTGCACACAAGTACATCGATAATTGCTTTAAATCTTGAAATAAGATTTATATCAACACCTGTTATTTCAGATGCTCTTTTGGAATCTGAAAATAACCTTCTTGCTGTGTTCCCATCATTCGTATTGCCTAATCCTTATTTTAGTTCTATAATCAACATCCTGAACATGTATTTTTTCTAACTTCTTAACTCCTTATTGGTGTCGTTGTTTCTTATTGATCCTGCAGGTTTAAAATCCAAGTCATAATAGATTTTTAGTATTTCATGAATCGTATTCTTCTATGTAGCGGTGATAATTCAAATTCATATGCATTAGTATTATCTACTGATTTTTTCGGGACTTAAGGCTTGATGTGGTTTGACATATAATGCAGCTGGATGAAGCCTTTGTGTCAGTTAAAGACTGGCCTACTTTTCCATCTAACATCGTTAGCACTAATTGGTAGCTTATTTCAATTATATATACTATTTCAATTATCGCTAATATCACTGACTTCTTTTTTAATGGCATCAATAGTTTCCTTTTTAAATTCAAATTTAATCGGTCTGTAGTATTTCGTAGAAGATGGTGTTTGATTTTTCCAAATATCCTTTGTTTGCATTTTCTAAAGATAGCTGGGCAGTAAGTTCGCCCTTTAACCAAGTATAAAATCTTTGTTTGCTCTATCCAACTTTTTTGTAGCGCTCTGTTAAGATTTTGACGGAATGAGTTATTTTATTATTCAAGTCATGAATTTAAGTTTACTTTTCTTTGAACGTAACTTAGAACATCTTCCCGCTTTTTGTTTTTAAAATACTCTTCGGATAAAAGGGCTAAAAATAGGATAAATAAGCTAAAAAAAATAGTAATAAAACAATAATTATATAATATACTTAAGATACCCATCAGAACTTATAAGGCTTAGTGTATTTATTTTGAGTCGTATGAACAGCTGAAAAAAGAATTTGGAGTAATTTCATTCAAATGGAAAAAGTGTTCTACGGACGAGTCCAGACAATTACAAAAGTATATATGGTGTTAAAGAGGGCATTTTCTTCGCATTTCTTCTGGTAGTAAAATTTGCTTAACCCTTTTTGACCCTCATAAGTGCTATTCTACTAAAATTCAAATTTGACTAAAATATATTACCTGAGAAGACATTTAATAACACAATAGGTATAACCGGTACAGTGACACATCATACCATTTCTTAAAGACTATTATCCTACCAACATAACAAAAATAATGCAACCAATTATCGATAATAGTTTGCTAGTAATGATAATTTACTTCTGATTAAATTTACAAAATCACATTTTTTATAAAATAACATAAAATATTTGTCTTTAACAGCATGCCTCGGCCACAATTACCAATATTTTGATCTATTTTTTTGCCACCTTAATTTCAATATGTTTTGGAAATCGGTGTTAACAATAAATTGGACTTTTGGCCAATGAAAGCCGTCTAATATTGTGTAATCAGAACGCCGCAAATCATAACCCTGTTCGATGGTCCTATGATGTTTTTTTTTTTTTTTTTTTTTTTGTAGTACTATGATGTTGCTTATTGCAGCGCTTTCATATCACTATCAAATGGTTGTTATGACACCGCAAATGATAACCCTGGTAGAAGATCTTATGATATTTTTTTTACAACGGTTTGTTTAGTACGGTTTGAATAGTAATTTAAAAGATATATTTTAAGTCCTGTGATTTTTATTTATTTTTTTTCTTTTTCTGAGTAAAATTATATAAAAAATTAAATAAAATGCTGTTAAAAAAACGGTTAACAACACTTAAAAAACCGGTTTCAAATAAAATCGACAGTTAAAAAAAACCGAAACCGAAAGTGTTTGCAAAAAACCGGAAAACGGTTAACCGGTGTTCGGTTTTGTTTTGGATACTCTAGGTATAATAATAGCATAAATTATGTTTTCTTCTTTACAAGAGGATCATTTTAGCATTTCAGCTTTTAACTACAATTGAGGATTTCTGCAAAAAGTTCTATAAATGTTGAAATTCATCGGATAGAATGTGTAAAAAAGGCTCTATTACCATTTATATACAGCAAAAAAGTGAAAGTCATTCTTTATATATAATAATATCGAAAGCAGCTCTTCTTGTAGTTATTTTTAACATTGTTTTTAAAAATGCTGCATTAAATTTCTTTTTTATCAAAATTTTCCTTGGTTTTTAACATTTGTTCAGAAAGATACAAAAAGTGTAAGAAACTGACGAACACTTAGTGCAAATATCTCTAAAAAGTCTTTATTTTTTACTATATATTATTCTTTATTATCTTGTTAAATAAAAAAAACTAGATTATAATTATTCAAAGCTGTATATTTTTAGTAACATCTAAAATAAAATCATCTTTTAAATCTGTATTTTTTTTCACTTTGCATAAGTCGTTTTTTCTCACATTTTAAATACAAATATAATATTTATAAATAATGGTAGTAGTTAGAATAAATAACATCTAAGATTTCAACAATAAATGATATCCTTCCAATGACACGCTAATGTAATATTCACCAAGACTTGAAATGATGCAGGTTGTTGTAACGGATATATATGTAGAACTTATGCATTGAGGTTAAGTCCAAGAAATTAATCTACTTTTTCTGGGTGAGTCTATAAATCCGTTGGGCAAGAGAAGTAGGGTTAGCTGGACAGTTAAATATGTGGGGGAATCACGAGGCCCTCACTGAGCACACGTTGGGAACGGTCCGGTCTATGCGGGACCAGTTATCATTAAGCCTATTGCTCCATGCCGACCTCAGTTAATCCAGAACTACTCTAATCCGGTTCTACTCACGGGAGTGACCCGAGATATTTCAGCTAAGGACTGTCAACTCAGCGAGAACATCTCTACAAGTTTTAATTTAATTGCAGTTTATTAGTTGTGGTGATTTTATTACATCTTTTTCCTGACTTTTTTTTTTTTTTGTTGGAAAAATATTTCATGAAGATAAACGTTTGTTCTGGTCAAATTTAGGCATTTGCCACTATGCAAAAGACACGCTTGGATAGTGCATAGTAGTGCAGAATCGAAATCTGCAACTTCCAATCGGCTGGTTGGATCTACATCTACATAGCCGTATCAGAGAAGTGTAGAATTTTAATTTTGAAAGGGGAACCTACAGAGCCCTTAAGAGTGAAGCTATTGGGGCTCAAAATAGGGTACCTCCGACATAGAACATTTTTATGTTTCTTATTGGATATCAAATATTTTTACATCTTAAAACTTTCAGTAAGGTCTATGAAAGTTAGTTTTCAAGTTATTTGCATTTGAATTTGTTCCAGTTAATTAAGGAACAAAATTATCTATTGAATGAAAAAAATTTTAAGTCGATATTTTTTTTATTTGAATTTGAAAACTGCAAAAATTATAATTTTTTGTGTTTTTTGTTTTTGCCGATAGATAATTTTTTCTTTTAACTAACTGAAAAAAAAAAATTTACAAAATCGAATAAAATTTTGGGCTATATATTTAAAAAACTGAACCAAGATTGTGCAAGATTGAGATAGTTGAAATTTCAAATTCAAATAACTTGAAAACTATAAGAGATAAATATCACATGCAGGCATGTAGGCTCCTCCTTCCAAACATAAAATTGTACACTCCTCTGCATCTGGTAAAATTCAGGCCAGTGTTCACCTGCAAAAAGTCACTGAGGAAGCTGTTAAAACATTACGTGGTGAGTCTCTGCTGGGTACCAGGCCATTGCAATATATCTGGAATAAATTAGCCGATGAATTAGCTAGGCAAAGCGCAGCGAAGGATGTTTCGGAGAGTGAAACCAACGTGAAACCCCGCTGGCTTTCTTCTTTAGGAAGATCAACGAATGTCTGCTAGAACCAATTCTGTCTAAATGGGACGCTGGAAATTCCGATTTTTGAGGACGTTGATGAGATCGAGTCTATTGAGCATATTGTGTGTTACTGTCCACGATTGTAGCATCGTAGGATGAAATAGTTAGGCAGTCAATTTCTCGACGGACTATGTAACGTTCTGAATAAGGAGCTTGACGACGTCATAGGCTTCGTTATGGAAATAGGTTGGCTAAGTGGGCGTTAGGGGTATATCTCTAATAAATTTTTCTGTTTAGTCTTTTCCTCTTATCACTGTTTTCTTGATCTTGATATTTTCTCTTTATTTTATCAAGTAAAATTGAAAGGACTCCCAATATATCGACATTGGTCTCTGGGTGGGGATGTGATAAAATAAGTGTATCATATCAACCTTCTCTGTCTATCTATCTATCCATCTCTCTAATCGATTTCATATTAAAAAAAACCCTGCTTATTGTTCTGATTTAAGACTTATAAAGAAATATTGGTAAATTATCAAAGAGATGTTGAAAAAAGAAAGTGGAGTATGATTCAGAAAAAAATAATATTATATTAATTAATACACGAGTATTAATTAAAAAGGGCATCGAAATCGTGTCTATAAAAATGAATATGAGGTTAAATCTTGGCTAAGGCATATTGGCCTAAAAGAAGATTATGTAGATACATTTTTTTTTTGTTTTTTTTTGTTTTTTTTTTTTTTTTTTTTTTTTTTTTTTTTTGTTTGATTACTACAATTATAATTCGTGATAATCTGAAAATTGAACAGGCCTAATGGTTAATTTCGAGAACATTTAAATATTTAGTTGATAGATTTTCCTGTGCCAGAGAGAGAATACTGAAAATACAGCTATACATGCTTCAGTTGAAAATGATACAAATCAATCGATTCCACGTTGTTGATTGGGATTTCTTAAAATACTCCCTTTCAATATCAAATTAAATAAACTAAAACCTCTTTATAATTTTAAGCCCCGAAAATTCTTTAATTGACCTCTGTTAAAAATTTAAGAAAATTCTAAATTTCATCTTGAGAAATTGTCCGTTACCTTAAGTCATTTGTTTATGTCAATAAGCCAATATCATTATAATATCATTATCATGATCCAAATAAATCGATTCAACAAGTTATTACAATAATGGTAATTTTTATCACATGATCGATATTTTGAACATCATCGGTAAATAAGAATCAATAACATAATAAGAATTTTAGAATTTTCGATGTTTAATTTTTTGGTTATTTGTAAAATATTAATTAAAATTTTATTTAACTAAAAAAATACACACCTATTATCAGAAAAAATTTAAAATATATTAGTAATTTTAATCTATTTAAATTTATAGCTCTTTATAAATAATGAATTTGTTGATGCTAAATCGGGCAAGACCTTTCCCACCATTAATCCAGCCACAGGTAAAGTGATTGTTGAAGTAGCTGAAGGTGATAAGGTAAAGAAAATAAATCAATTAAAAATAATAATTATTATTTAATAATCTTAATGTCCAAAGGCTGATGTTGATTTGGCTGTAGAAGCCGCAAAGAAAGCTTTCCACAGAAATTCAGTATGGCGTAAAATGAGTCCTCTACAACGTACGGAATTAATGATAAAGTATGTTATATTTTGAAATATTGTAAAAAAGTATTTGAATTTATTATTACCTACTATTATCTGACAGACTTTGTGAGCTTATGAATCGCGATAAGAACACCTTGGCTAGTCTCGAAAGTATAGATAATGGCAAACCTTTTGCTGAAGCTCTGTTCGATGTGGAAATCTCTATTATGACCTTGAAATATTATGCCGGTTGGACAGATAAATTCTTTGGTGATACTATACCTGCTGGTGGCTTTATTTCAATGACCAAGAAAGAACCCATTGGTGTGGTGGGTCAAATTATTCCGTGGAATTATCCTTTACTTATGTTGTCCTGGAAGTGGGGTCCTGCTTTGGCTGTAGGTTGCACTATTGTTATGAAGCCTGCCGAGCAAACACCCTTGACTGCTTTACATATGGCTGCTTTGGCAAAGGAAGCCGGTTTCCCTGCTGGTGTTATTAATATTGTAACTGGTTTTGGCCCCACTGCTGGTACTGCTATCTCAGAACATCCAGAAATTCGTAAGGTAGCTTTTACTGGTTCCGTGGAGGTGGGTCGTATTGTTATGGAAGCGGCCGCAAAAAGCAATTTGAAGCGTGTCTCTTTGGAATTGGGTGGCAAGAGTCCTATTGTGGTGTTTGACGATGCTGATGGTAATGATTAAATTCATAATTTATTTGTTTATTTACATATTTATTTATTTTATTAGTTGATATGGCCGTTGATATTTGCCACGATGCGTTGTTCTCTAATCATGGTCAAAGTTGCTGCGCTGGTAGCCGCACTTATGTCCATGAAAAAATCTATGATCAATTTGTTGCCAAGGCTGCTATAAAAGCTAAAGCCCGTAAGGTGGGCAATCCCTTTGATGAGTCCGTTTTGCAAGGACCCCAAATCGATGACGAAATGCTGAATAAAGTTTTGGGCTTCATTGAGAGTGGCAAGCAACAAGGAGCTAAATTACAATGTGGCGGCAATCGTATTGGTGATGTAGGTTTCTTTGTTGAACCCACTGTCTTTTCGGATGTTACCGACAACATGAAAATTGCACAGGAAGAAGTAAGTTGGAGAAATCTAAAATAATGTATAAATTTTTATTGAAACAATTTTTTATTCCTTTTTTAAAACTATAGATCTTTGGCCCTGTACAATCCATTTTTAAATTCAGCTCCATTGATGAGATGATTGAACGCGCCAACAATGTTAAATACGGTTTGGCCGCAGGTGTTATTACCAACGACATTAACAAAGCCATGCATTTTGCCAACAATGTAGATGCCGGGTCCGTGTGGATTAATTGTTATGATGCTGTTTTGCCACAAACACCCTTCGGCGGTTACAAACTATCCGGCATGGGTCGTGAATTGGGCAAGGATGGTTTGGATAATTATTTAGAAACTAAAACTATAACTATGAAAATAGTTTAAACTAAAAGCATTTACGTTTAAAAAGTTAAATGATTAAACGGAAATTTGTAGCACAATCAATATGCACTGAAATAAAAATAAAGCTTCCATATAAATTTAAAAACATTTGCGTTTTTCTATTACAAAAGTGAATATATTTTTTATTAAATACGTAGTATATATTTAGGCTTAGTGGTTATAAAAAATTATATAAGTTTTAACATTATTAATTTTTAAAATAATACATACAACAAAAATTATTATTAACTTAAAAAATACATTAATGTTAATGAACTTAAATAAAGAATAAAAATAAATTTTTTCATATTTTTATTAAGGCGTGTTTGAAGCTAGACTTTTGGACTTCATTCTAGAAATTTGAACTTTGGATGCCAAAAGGAAAGTAATAAATTTGTTAATGTGAAAATAAATCTAAAACAAAGAAATTTTATTAATTCAAGTGTCTCAAATTATTTTGCATTCAAAATCGAATTCATTACTTGTCGAAATATCAATTTCAATGTTCTAGCATTTAGTCTTGATTGGAACTAAAAAATTGCATGCAATATATCCCTTATAAACTTTTTTTGTGTTTTATAGGCACTTTTGAGGTAAAATAGTTAGTTAAATTTAACATTTAAATCCCAAACTATAAATCCGAAAATAATAATTTTATTTGTGTTTTCAGGGACATTTTTCACTTTTTTAATAACTTTTCTTTTTTGGCTAAAAAGAAAAAATTATGAAATTTTAAAATTTACAATATTTTTGTAAAAATTGTTTCTAGATTTCTTTAACTGATAAATTGATTCTTTAGTTATACCTGAGATTTCATAGAAATATTTCGTTATATAAAAATCATAATAAAATAACATAAAATACAAATAAACAATAATAACTTTAAATCACTCTTCTAGGTTTTCGTTACTTCTCTTGTTGTACCACCAGCCAATGGATCCAGTAATGGTGTGGCCACTTCACTTAATTGAGATTTAGCACTTTGAAAATCGTCCTCCGATTTAGTACGTTCATTTTTCACTTGTAAAGTATCTAACGTCTTTCGGCTTTGTATTGAATTTAGTGGAACTTCTACAAATTCTTTTAATTTTCTTTCTCTCAATTCACGGTCATATGATGTTTCCACATCTACTAATTGAAAATCAATGGCCAACAGGAATCTCATAAGCATAATGAATAATGCAAAAATCCATAGAATCATTGCTATAGTGTAGGAAATGCGAAATAATATTAAGTACGTATTGTGCGAAAGGGCTTGAGTACGTATAACAGGTCTTAAGACGGCCATAGCATCACCACAACTGCAGGAGAAAAAAATGTAGGATTATTTCTTTGTTTAAATAAAATTCATATTGATCAATGTATTTACCTTATTGCATTTGGGTTAGTTAGGTTTTCTCGTAAATCATGACAAAATGTTTTTAGAAAACCATTGGCCAATATTAAATAACTTAAATTGGCAACAGTCATTATGGTAAACATCATTATTGAAGGTATAACAATACGCCAAGGCTTTGGAAGTCCCCTGAAAATAAATAAAAAAATTTATTTAATTGAAAGTTAATTTTTTATAGGATTTTTAATCTCCAATTTAAATTTTGATTTTTTTACACCTTCCAAAAAATGATGATCTATCTGCCTTTTAAAACGTCATTAAAGACATCGAATAAATTGAAATTAAAAATAACTATATTATAATATCTTTAATAACAATCCGCTACAGTGAAAAATAGGATCTCGTATAAATGAATTCTTAATTCTGTTATTCTTTTGTTGATTGTTTTTCTCTTTAATTTTTTTTTTTTTTTTTGCTTTTAACTATGTATAAGATTTTTTTATGTTTTGGTCCGATATTAAAAGCAAATTTTTAAACATTTTATCAAAAAAAAAAAAAGCATACACTTTCTGCAATTTATTAAATATTTTCCTATAAAAGCAATATTTTTTTTAAAACATTTTTGTTCTAAACATAACAAGAATTAGTTGTTAAAAATAAGACAAAAACTGTAAAACTTATTAAATTTTATCTGAAACAACTTACAAAGAATTATAATATATTTTTCATTTTTGCCCCAAAAAGTATGCACCAAATCAAACATAAAATAAAATATTTTGTCTTAAAATATATGAAGATTTTTTAAAATAATTTTGATAATAACTTTTAGAGTTTTTAAGCGATTTTAAAGTTTGATGTCTTGTTTTACTCTCAGCAAAATAGCATTTAAAATTTTGTGTATTAAAGAAAAAAAGAAAAGATACATAAATTTAAAAATGTTGAAAACGTCATTACTTATTTGGAATATACATAATATGTATACATATATTATGTAAAAGATTTTAATTAGTTACAAAGCTGCGTTCTTCTGTTTTCTAAATCAATTTAAAAATCTAAAATTTACTTAAAATTTAAGAAGCTTCGAGATCTTTAGTACAGAAACTAAGAGTTTTTTCGCAATATCTTAAAATTTTAGGGGGTGTTTCAAAAATTTTTAAAATTGTTATATGATGTCCTCAAGAAGATCTACAGCCCAAATTAGATCGTTTTTCGATTGAAAATAAAAAGTGTCATTTAGTATCAGCATGTCGTTTATGTAAATTTTTAAATTGAGTTCTGCGGATTTTAGAAAAATCTTAATTTTAACTGTTGCTAAGTTTCAATGAAGAAATTTCAGAATATTAAGTATTAACGGTGACTTATATCAAAAAAAAAAAAAAAAAAATCAATATTTACCCGATTTAGGAGCACTTTATATTTATTTCTAAATTTTGCAATGAAATTTACACAATTTTCTTTATAACATCAAAAATTAAAAAAAAAAAAAATATTTGAATTTAGTTTCGTTTTTATATTTTTTCACTTCTTGCCATTCTTGTAATCATAATTGTGTTTTTGTTCATAAATTGGGAATTGACGATAAAGTTAACTGGTAAACCGATTTCGATTATGGTCGAAAATCGATCCTCTTTATCAAAAAACGATTATTTTGTGGTCGATTCATATGAGCCAATTTTATACTGAAATCGACTTTTAGCCTTCTACTAATCGAAAATCAACACTGCACAGCGAAAAATATATATAGGGACAAGTTTTTAAAAAATTTTGTTAAAAAAATCAGCAAAAATACAATTCAAGAAATTATTTTTAAAAACAACTTTGAGTATGAATTATATAAAATCTACATTCGTAAGAGAACGGTACTTGAGCATGCGTTCCCGCAGTGTCGAACGATCACATAAAAAATCCTCTTTAAAACAACATGGCATGACCTTTCAAATAAAAATCGATAGTCTATCTTTCGAAACAAGTGCCCGTTTAGCTGAAAATATTCGGACTTGGTTCTAATATCAGTTTTATATGTAATATTTTATGTATATGTAATATTTAAGTACGTTTTTACGAAATACATGTATTTGAATTCTATGGTGCTTAATTTAAGACATTTATTGACGTTAATTGGGATCAATTCTTTTTATTATAGGTTCGTTCTTTTACTTTACGAGTAAAATCCAGTAAACTGAATATTTACTGAGTAAATTAAAAATTTTACTCTCAAAAAAGTACGCCAACAGAAATTTTGTAAAATCCAGTAAATAACCACCACAAACAAATAAACATAAAACAACAACAAACAAAAAGCAGAGTTTTTATCGAAATATATGCACTTTAGTGAACAAAACTTATTTTTTCATTTTGTTATAAATATATTTATTGTTTTTCATATACTTTTAATAAAATTTGAATGCAAAAATATATATTTTTTTTAATTTTTCGAACATTTGTTTACTTTTTGCAACTATATGATTTAGTGTAAAATTTTTAAATACTTAGTTTATTATTTTTTATCACTTTATTGGATTTTAGGTACCCGAACGCAAATCCAGTAAAAGTTTTCACTGGACAATAAACATTTTTCGGTAAATTAACGCACTTTATCTTTTGATCTTCTCCGAACAGTCGTACGATTATTGTATTCACCGCCAAAATGTTTATTCCAAAGAGTATACTCTCCGGTTTTGAGTCAAATATATCAACAGATATACATATTTAAACGTCTAATTAATCTTTAAACACACTATAATTTAATTTTTATTAATTTTCCAAATAATAATCGATTAAAAAATCGATTATGGGGTTCGATTAATCGACCATAAAAATCGAAATTAAAATGGTTGATCGAAAAATCGAAAATCGATTATTAATTTTTAATACCATTCACTAGTTAACATGTGTAATTTTATACGTTAACTCCTAACGTATATAAATTTAAATTTTGTATGAAATTGCCCATGAACGTTAGCAACAAAACACATGCCTAGATTTTTAAATTATTTGTATTATAACACTAGATTTGTGAAAAATTTTATAAAATTAAATTTATTTATTGGCATATTTAAATGAAACTTCATAAACTTATAAACTTATTTGTTCAATTTTCTATAACAAATTTTAAATGATATTAACCCTTTGGTATATTTGGATCAAAAAGATACCAATTTTATTTGACCCAGCAAACTCAAAGTCGAACATATATATATATATATATATATATATATAGTTTTTTTAATTTGGAACCTTTTTTAATACATGTATTGTTTTTTTTTTTTTTTTTTTTTTGCAAATTGGCACTTTTATTCAGATAACTTTTTTTTATAAAATTTATACCCTTTTTTAGTTAAATTAAATTTTGTTTGAAAATTTTTTTAGGACTTTAAGGTCTGGTAACTTGATATTATTTTTATACAAAAAAATCATTTTGATTACAGTTAAGCTTTAAATTTGGGTACAAATTTTATAAGTTAACTGGACTAAATAACCTACTTATTTTGGGAAATTTGTATATTTTAAGTTTTTCAAAATTGTAACTTTTTGGAAAAATTTTATTTCCTTTTTTTAAATATTTACTTTTTTTAAATATTTACTTTGTTTAAAAAAAAATTGATACCTTTTTTTAAAAATTGTTGTTTTTATTTAAAATTATTAATATTTTGGAAAATGGCACTCTTTTTGAAAATTGGTAATTTGTTAAAAATTTTTACCTATTCTTTTTGAAAACTTGTTGCTTTGTTTTTGAAAATTATAACTTTCGTGAATGCTGATACTTTTTCTTGTAATTTTTAAGTTCAAGAAGCCATAAATTGTTTTTAAAAATTGTTATAACTTAAATAATAGCTTACTGAAATTTTACCGCTGAATAAAAAAAAAATATTTTTTTTTCTATATTCAAGTACATTCCCAGCAAAAACTTTGCTTTCCTGGTAAGTTAGCAGGTATAATTGGAAACTAAGTTAAACTACTTATTTTTTGCCTGAATAAATAGTTATTTTTGTTCGAGTTGTCCACAAATTAATGTAGTTATTTTTAGACTCTAGGGGTACTCAAAAATATGTACCTAAACAAAACTAAAAGAAACAAAAAAATTTTGTCGTCAGTGAGATTTAATCATTCCTTTTTAATGATTAACGTCTTACTCACTGCACCATCTCGCACTGAATTTTCTAAGTGACAAAAACTTGTTTTAGTATAAAAAATCTTTTTAGACATTTTATTATAAAAAGCTAACAGCAATAGAATGGGGTTGAACCAACAACCTTCTTGTTCTAGCCAACTCGTCCAAGTGATTGCAATGTTACTGTGCTATTATACTATTGAGTACTTATTTATGTAATACAGAATAGCCAAATAATAATGACGCCTCATTACCGTGAAACTACTTTAATAAGTAGTTGCCATTACCGAAAACCAAGAAGTTTCTGTTGGGTTGTACCCATTGTAAATAAAAGCACTACAAATTCTATCGTTCGTAATTTTGTTATGTATGTATTTCATTAAATCCTTTCCTGTCTTTTACATCCCATCTACACGTAACAAAATATGTAAGAATTTTCTGTCAGAGACTGTCAAATTCGCTCTCTGAGAGAATTATCCCACATGTAGACTCAAATATTAGTATTATAAGAATATTAGCATTATGAGATTTCACTACACAACTAACTTATAAAATGAACTGTCAAAAAAATACATATATACGAAGGTTTGTTTGTGTGTGTGCATGTTTTTGGAAATCACTAAAAAAACAATGTTTTTTGTAAAATTGCTTCCTTTAAGATTGTTTTACATTTAAAAAAAAAAAAAAAAAAAAAACATTTTTATAAAAAAGTGCGAATTTCTTAAATAAAAAGTATGTTTACTCTGTGACTGATTGAAAATAATGATATCTGGGGTTACCAACATTTAAACATAACGATCAACATACTCACCAAGTCTTTTTGACACCCGATTGGAATATAAAACTCATGGCAGTCCATATGATGGCAATAATTTCCGAAAAAAATGGAAAACTATAAATAAATTTAACAGCAACATTTTGATGCCAACGAGTTTGATGAATATCAATTGTCACTAAATTAAATAAATTAATAAATGAAAAATATTCTTATAAATAAATTTGTGTTACAGATAAGATTTCAATTGTCATACTTAGTGATAAAAATTTACGATCCTCTTCTATATTAAAAGCAGTTTTTGGCACTTTTGTGGTTAATGCTTCATCATCATCATCAACGTTCTCATCATTGACATTATTATTAGAAATTGTTGGTGTATCAGGTACTTTGGAGTTTGACATTTTAAAAACATGGGCAATTTTATGAACTTTGGGTTTTTTGGTTAAAGCTATGGGGACAAATAAATATAAATTATTAATTTAATTTTAATAAAATTTAATTACTTACGTTGATCATCTTTTAATTTAGGCATTATTAAGGCATCAGCTTTTATTTGATCTAAGGCCTCCATGGTATTATATGTTTCATTGAAAACTTTATCCAAATCATGTTTCCATATATCTCTTTCTGCATCTTCCATTTGTGTTAAATCACGCTCACGAAATACTAGTTTGGCACCAATAAAACCATTATAAAAATCACCCGATAACACATGTATCGATAAACTCCAAACAATGGAGGTGGCAGCCACTGATATCATAAGGCATAATACTATATCTAAAAATAAAAAAAGAAAAATAAATTAAAAATCTTTTAATTTAAATTTATAAACAAAATGTTACATTAAAAATTTATTAAACATTTTTCTCAATAAATTTGTGTTTATAATAAATTTAAAAATTTTCTTTAATTTTGCAAATCAATGTCAATTACTTTGCAATTACTATTTATTTCTACATATAGTCGTTTAACAATTTTATTCCCACAAACTTGAACTTGTGCCCATTGTCCTACCTCGTGCCTTTGATCACAATAATTTATTTATGGAAAATCATGAAATTTTCATTAAAACGATTATAATTTCTCTGCGCCCAGAGTATGAGTACATGAGCACTCGAGACATTTAGACGTCTTTTGTGATGTTTGTTAAATCATGTTCGTCTAATACTTGACATTTATTCATACAGACATAGTAGAAGTTATACATGGCATATACAATTCCATTACATTTAACAAGGTCTTTTTTCGCATAGAATTATTTTAATAGAAATAATTGAGTGTACAACAGCGTTGGGCAAGCCAATTCACTGGAGGGGCCAACAAGGTGAAAGTTTCTCTTTAAACTTAGCAAGCAAGTTATTTTTGTTTGTTGATTAGCGTGTTTTTGCGTACTTTCAGCAAGACTTACCTAGTGTCTACATTAGGCAATTTTTTATCAAAACAAACGTCAAAATCAGTGCGAATATATACAAGGTAACCTTAGTTAAACAGCTGATTATTATTTTGGCTGTTACAGTTGTCAAACTGCATATATAAAAAACAATAATAAATAAGCCATATTGTTGTATTTGTGCAACTGTTGCCACCTTCCACAAATTCACGTTAAGTTTGACGTTTGTCTTGATAAAAAAATCTCTAATGTAGACACTATGTTATCCAGTAACTTTTTTTTGAGAGAGTAAAAACCACAACAAGCTGACAGGACCTCGGAGAGAAAATTTTAAACAATTTTTTATATATGGAGTTTTTTGACATTCAAACAAATTATGAGAGAGAATTTTTATATTTTATATGGAGTTTGACAGTTCAACAAATCAAATCATATCAAGCTTGTCTAACGATGTTACCATGGTAAAAACCAATTTATTCTCAAACTGAAAAATATTAAAAAGGTATGCGCGTATGTAAACAACAAATTAGTAATGTCCCCTTGTTGGTTTAAAAAACGCCAAGATATTTATAAAAACGAAAAAACATATAAAATTGTTTTTATTAACACAATAAAAGCCAAATGTTATTAATATAAACCATACTTGTTAATAACATTAAATTAAAAGTAGTTTCATTAAAACTTCACTTTTAACCAAAATGCTAAATGAGCTCAAAATCTTTAACTTCAAATGCTAACATGGTGTCTTACAAAGAGATTTTCAACAACAAATAAAAACTTTTATGAATGATTTTTTATCTAATTTTTTAATATTAATTATTATATTAATATTAATTAATTCCTCAAAGATTTCCTTTAAAAAATAACCGATATTATTTTTTATTCTCCTTTCATTACATAGTGTCTACATTAGACAATTTTTTATCAAGAAAAACCAAATCAATTTATGCGAATTCATTAATGTTTTTTATATATGCAGTTTAACAGCTGTAACAACCAAAAATGGTATTCAGCTGTTTGATTGGGGTTACCTTGTATAGATTCACACTGATTTTGACTTTTATCTTGTTAAAAATATGTTTAGTATAGGCACTACGTTAGGGCTGTCAGATTTGCCGATTTTTGCTCTCAAATTACCGATTTTTTGACCAAACCTATAAATTTTCGTTTTATGAAAATAAATTACTTTAGCAAAGTGATATAAATCAAATAGATGTAAGATCTAGAATTGTTACCTAATAAAATATAATATTCTTTAATGGATTTTTTCCCTTAATTTTTTGATTTTTTTTTTTCAATGAAAGCTTTTGAATTTATAAAAACACCAATATTTTGGAATTTCGAAAAGATTGTTTGGGATACTAAATAGTTCATTTCAAAATTTAAAAAAAAAAAAATAAAAAATTTTTCACAAATTTGTTTCATATTTTAACATAAATTTTCTGAAATAAATGAAATTATTTGAAAATTAGCAATCCTCAATCACACTGCTTTATAAATATTGTAATCGAAACATAAGCATAAGATTCTGAACATTATTTACGAAGTTATAATGTTTAAAAGTCAAACAAAATTGGTGATTTAACAAAAGCTTATATATTTCATAAATATTTGTTTAAAAAATAATAGATTTTTGATTTTTTTTTTTTGCAAATTTGCAACAAAAAGCTACAAAAATTTAGTATTTTTCATATACCGATATTTTGCCGAATTTTCAGATACCAAGTGCCGATAATGCCGATATTTTTCGACAAATTTGCCGATTTAGGTTCAAATTTATCTGGCAGCCATGTGTATCACTTACTTATTGACTTTCTAATTACAAACAGAAATATTTTAATTGCGAGACTTACAAAGCTCAAAATCATTTAGTCTTATTTTAGCCCTCTTTTTTCCGGCTGGGACAAGTTTCTCACTAATACTCAAGTAATAATTTATAACAACTTATATACCCAGCAGGAAATATGTTAGTGTTTCATCACTGTAGGCCTTTATGAATGCCTCCACACCTTTCGAAAAAATTTAAATACATTACCATTTGCCTTTTATAAAAAAGAATTTTGAAATTGGAATGGCATGAAAAAAAAAAAAAAAACTAATAGAAAGGATAAAATCGTTATTTTAAAAAAATAAAATTTTCTTTTTTCGTGCATATTAACTTTTTTGGAAAATTTATGAAATATGGGTATAATAATTTTTATTAGCTATAGTTTGGTGTATATATCATTAATTTTGGTGAGAAAATTTTTTCTAAGATTTGTTCGGGAATCATCAACTTAAATGGTCATGCAGCATCCTGATTCAATCATCGTATTAAGTTGAAATTTGGCAAATATATACTAAATTATGTCCTCTTTCATTTAATTTTAGGTACGTCGGTATTTTTCATAGAATGTTGAACCACCCTAATGTACATACATTGTAGGCAATATATATAATATAATATAATATAATATAATATAATATAATATAATATAATATAATATAATATAATATAATATAATATAATAATATAAATAAATAAATAAGTAGGTTAGGATAGATGGACAGCTTTAAATGTAAACTATACAGCTTACTTAAGTGCTATTGGTCCCGTTGTGTTACCCTAATGGATCATGTGAATATGTTTTCACATGCCCGAGAATAGGTTGGAATCGAACCATTATGACGCACGAATAAAAGATCTGATTCGTCTGACATCCAGAGAAATCAGATAATTCATGCATATATGGACTACCAAATTCAGCAGTCCTTATATCCGCAAGAGCAGAACTAAGATAATGTTCTACTGTCCCTTCTTCCTCCTCGTTAAAGCAACTTCTACAATAGTCGTTAAAAGGGAGTCCTAGTCTCCTAGCGTGTGCAGTAGCAATCCAGTGCCCTGTAATAATGGCTACAAGTGTTCGTAGCTGACGCCTTGGCAATCCCAGAATGAAACTCTAACATTTCTGATCGTCCATCTTTGTTGAGCTATTCTCGAGAAGTACTGCAGTACCATTGATCTGCAGGATGACAGCGGTATGCCAACTAGTTGGCCCGTATCTTCACTTTGAAGAAGGGAACCAGTTTTGGCCAATTCATCTGCTATAATATTTCCCGGTGTACTCGAGTGACCCCTTACCCAGATCAACTCTAGGTTTGAATTCATTAGTCAAATATACAATTAGTTAGAATGATCAACTTTTTTCCATTTAATAGCCAAATGTATTGCAAATTTGTAATGCATAATTCTTCCTCCCAAATGTACACATAAGAATTATAATTGGCTCCATTACATGCGTATTATTTGGGCTTATATCAGTTAGACTGTGAAAGAGTTATGAATATATATTTATTAGTTTCTGAGTTATTGATATTTGAAAATGACAAAAAGCATTTCGGACCATCCTTTATGTACGTCAATTATATAATTTTTTTTTTTAATTTTATTGAAGGGATCAAAATTTCGAAAATGCGGTTCATAACAAAAAATTATACGTGAGCGTTGAAAAGTTACGAAAAATATAATAAATATAACCAAACGGCAACACTGATATATATACACTCCTAATGAATTGATTTGGAGCTCATTACATTTTTGCCATTTTGTTAGTTTTTTCTTCATTTTTTAACAGATTTATAATTTTATTGGAAATCCTAGTTAATTATACCAAAATAATTTAAAAAAAAAAATAGATGTGTCGAAGCAAACAAAATAAAACGGAACAAAATAAAACGGAATATTAAAAAACTTGGAATGTAAAATAAAACATCAACAACTGATCAAAATACCATCCTATCTTCGGCAGCGAACTCAACAAGTATTAATAATGTAATTCTTTCCCGAATGGTCCAGTAGAGATTATCAGGAGCCAATTAACGTGGGAAAATAGCTCGAAGAATTCCATTGCTCCTATAAACAAATGTAAAGATAAGACAAATTTTGGCCAGAAGTCAAGGACTTCTAACAAACACTATCAAAAAAATTACTGTCAAGCATGGCGGAAGAATCATAACAGTCTAGGGATGTTTTTCATAGTACGAAGTTGGTCCTATACATCGAATATCGGATACTATGACATGATTCAAATACAGAGACATCTTAGAGAATACTATGTTATCATATCCTGAAGGAAATATGAATCGGTAAATGAACATAACAATCCTAAACATACTTCAAAGATGGTGTAGACTTGTTCAACTGGCCAAGTAAGTTCCGACACTTAAATTACTTAGGAAACTGTTATAAAACAGTTAAAAAGGAAAAACGCGAACAAAAAAATCAAAACAAAGATGAACTACGAAATTTTTCTTTAAAAACACGTGATACAAAATATTAGTAGAGATCTGCAGTAAACTCATTGGAATGATGCCAAAGAAAATAGACAAAATCGTTGAAAATAAAAGTGGAAACACGAGATTGCAATAAAATCATTAAAATATTAAGAAAAAATCCAAAAGGAATTTAATTACAGTTAATTTATATATTATACATTTACTGGGTGTAATTATTATTTTTTTGTCAAAAAATTGAATCAACTTTTTAATAAAGTTCGGTACAAATAGGTTACGAATGGGTTTTACATAGGTAATTTTGTTACAGCATTTTATATATGATATTATATAATTAATTTTATAAATTCTGCACCAGTTGAGATATCGACAAGTGCTTTGGTGGTCTTATTTATGACCAGTGGAGGATCTAAATGCAGCAATAAAAAAAATCGAAAATCTTTACATTTGTAATCAAGTCGGAAATAAGCAAATTAATTTTTGACTTACTTTAAAAATTTTTCGTTATGAGGACTTGAAAAAATTTTTGCTGGTGTATTTATTTATTTATTTTTTTCATATGTGTACCTTTAATTTTTAAACCAGAGTAACCCTGTAGGCTAAAAAGGTAGTGAGCTAGTCTCTATAAGCACTGTTAGTCCAAATACATAAATAAATAAATGTTTAACGATTTTTATCACGATTTCGAATGTTCATTACATTTTTTATTTTAAACCCCTTGTTTTAGCTATGTTTTTTTTCCATTGGTACTACGTTAGAGTCAATTTCCTTTATAACAATTTATAGTACCTTGTTATACTTCAATTGATACGTATAAACACTTTTTTTAATGTTGTTTAAAGTCAGGCACAATGTTGCAATAATTACCCCTCGTGACATACTTGTATTTTAGTATCATTTATATTGCTTTACTTTATTGGGGTAATGATTGTTGCCTATCAACAACATCAAGTAAATTAGGGCAAGTTTAGATGTCTTAGATACAATTGCAGGTCCAACCGATTCATTAGGTAAAATAACCAATCAATTTTCAAAATTTGACCTATTAGCCACAGATGCTAATTTCGAGGTTTTATGATTTTTCCTCTTCTCTGGAAATGTTTCTTTTACTATAAGTAATTACAAATCGAAGCTTTTAGCTTGTTCGAAGTATTTTTGATTAATTTATATATTAAACTATTTGGATATCCAATAACAGTTTTTTTTTTTTGCGTTATAAACAATTTCTCCATTTTTTTATATGCCCTCACTAGCACATTTCTGTAATAAGCGTCAAATAAAAATATTGTATTCATTTTTAATTAGATTTTATATTAGTATTTTTTTCTTCTTTGTTGTTGTTGATTTCTTTTTCCTATTTTTTCATAATAATCTTAATATTGGCTCATGATATCATCTTCCCTCCCAAATACAGCAACGGCAACAACAACATTTGGAATTAACTACATATTTATTAGTTTTGGTTAATAAAAACAAACAAAAAGTAGAAAAAAAAAATCCAAAACAATAAATATATTTATATTTACATTATGTAAACAATGTTTATTTTAATACCCTACAACACAAATGTGGTAATAATAATATTAGAATCATTTGTGTTATAGAAATTTAATATCGAATAAATTCGAACATACTTTAATATCCCAGCAAAAGAACAAGCAAGTGCTTCCAAAAAAGAACATTTTCACCACTTCAAAAATAGAACTAAGTGCATTTGTTTGTACTTTTTTAGAAGTTATTAATAATTACTTCCAAAAAAGTTAAAATAAATGTGTTTTTCGCAGGAAAAAGAATATTATAATAAATATCTAAGAATATTATTGTAAATATCTAAGAATATTACAATTTTCTCAAATTAAAAAGTATTTTTATTATCTTTTAGTAAGGCCAAAATAGAAATATTATTAAAAAATTTCATAAATATAGTTTTAAAAGAAGTACTTCTAAAGCAATAAATAAGAAGCATAAAAGAAATACATACTGCCATTGACATGTACTAAAAATATAACTTTTGCAGCTCTTTTTCAGCACTAAATACTTCCTTCCAATGACAACACAATCTTAAAATCATGACTTTTACTAATTAGAGTCAGTTTAATTATAAAATATGTTCATAAAGTCGTATTTGACTGTTTTTTTTTCTTTTTATTTCATCAGTTTTTTTATTTTTTATTTATTTATTTACTTTTTTATTTTTTTCAATAAATTGTGATAACTTCGAGAAGAAAAATTAAGAAAGGAAACTACAATCGAATAAATCGAAATATAGAACATATTTATACATTTATCTTGTTGTTTGCCATTTTCAACTTAATAGAGACAAAATAATTACAGTAATTTTTTGTACAATTTTATGATACAATTTATAAATGGATAAAGAAAAAATTAAATAATTTAGATGTAATTAAAACATTAAATTTACTGCGGCATTCAGTAAATTCAAATAAAAAATAATTAATGGTTTGGAATTTTTCTCTAAAAATGAGCTAAATACCAATATATTTATGTATAGTAGGGTGGCCCCAAAATGAAAGGTATCGATGCTTAGAGATCAAATAAAAATTTAGTTCATTTAAAGATGCCGTTTCTCTCAATTTTTGTCATGACATTCTCTTTCTATAGCCCTAAAAAAAGGACCTTTTTCACTTTGACCCAAAATTTTTAAAAAAGGTTTCTTAAAATGTACTACATTTTCATTTAAAATAGATTGCTTTCATTTTAGGGCTGTATAGTATAGTTGTGCACAGATGAAACTAAACTTTCATTAAAAAAATCAAAATAAATAAAATTCTTAATTTATGAATGTAGAAATATAATTCTCACGATTTGTTTTGTATTATGAACTTATATTATAATTTGGGAGACTTTTTATTATGCTGTTTCTTTTACTTTAAGCTATCTCATACAGTTTTTGAATTATTTGCGTTTGAAATTTCAACTGCCTCAATTTTCCATGATTTTGGTCCAGTTTTTTTTCCATATATGGCCCAATATTTGCAACCGATTTAGCCTGATTTTTCTATAACTAGTTAAAGAACAAAATTATCTATCGAATAAAATAATTTGAAGTCGAAATCTTTATCGAGTCTAAAAATAAACGATTTTGAATTTTAAACTTGCAAAAATTAGAATTTTTTTTTGCTTAAAAAGTCTCTACACTCTTTTTTTCCTCTAAAACAAAATTTTCATACTGTTCTGAAGGATATTTTGACGGAAATAATTTCAAAATTAAAAAAGAACCGAATCACCCAATAGAACTAGGTACAGATTCCTCCAAATTTGATCTATTTTGTACAGAAATTTTGACTTTAGCTTTTCAAATGACAAAGTCAACAATTACCGAAAATTTCGCTAAGATGTCTTTACTAACAACAATTTTATTACAGATAGTTTCTCCAAAAACCAATTTTTTTACAAAAATTATACTTTAATTACAAAAATTAGAAAAACTATGAACTAAATTTTTTTCAAATAAACTCGCTTATCTAGTTAACATAATTCTTAATTACATACAAAAAGACAGAAGTCAATATCTTTTATGGGACCAAAACTACGCTACTTTAAAAATTAATAAGTTACGAAAATTTCCAAAAATTTTGCACTTCTGTGGATGTTAAAAAGTCCTAAGTAAGTCAATCATTTGTTCCCGTAGCCAATGTTTGAGGATGTGTTTGTGCTAAAATACGCAAAACTTTAAAGTAGAGTAGTTTTGGTAATGTGAAAGATATTGACTTCTATCTTTTTGTATGTATTTAAGAATTACTTCAGCTAGACGAGCTGATAGGTCTTATCAAGAGCTTTAATTTTATATAAATCCAAGCAGCCGATTTGAAGTTACAGATTTATTTCGATTCTGTCCCACTGTGGTGTTTAGCGTAAAAAAAACTGACGTTGATGTTGCTATATGAATGAAGTCTTGCAAATTGAGATTCTAGAAGTCACTTCTAAACGATACTTCTAATGGGGAAATGACTCAACTGATCTATTTATTTTCTAATTAATAAATTCATTTTGAAACAGAAAATGTAAAAGCCACCCTAGTTGAGTTAGATTAATTTGTAAATAACTCAAAGAAGTCATTTCCTAGAAGAAGTACCTACAGAGATCAACACTAAGAATGGTCAGTGATGAATTCATATTTCATTTTATAATAATTTTGATCATGGGTTCTACTGGATGGGTATCGGTCCTAAATAATATGCACTTCATACTAAAAATCTGATGCTCTCAACTAAATAGTTAGTGAATATTACTCGTATATAAATTTTAAAACTTTAGGTACATACATACACAGATTATTATTGTTATTATTATTATTATTATTATTATTGTTTATAAGTTTGTTCCTAAATATAAAATCTCATTATGATCAGTGTATTATTGTGACTGGTTTCAGTCCTAACATAACAATGATTGTGATAATATTATTATACCCTTCCCCACAGGTGTAAAGAGTATATATAAGTTTGTCATTCCATTTGTAATTTCTACAATATTCATGTAAGACCTCAAAAAGTATATATTTGCTTGATCCTGATTGATAGGGAAGTCGATATAAAGATGTCCGCCTTTCCGTCTGTCTGTTGAAATGAGTTTTTAGAAAGCCTCAGTTTATACATCAAATTATAGGGAATATTCCTTAGAATGACACTAGTAAAAATCAAAATATTGGTTTGAATGAATTAATTAATTGAATTAATGGCCGATAATATTTTCGATTTTTCTAAGCCCCTATATAAGCTAGCGACTTCGTTTTTGCACAGAAAATTCTGAACTTTTTTTTTTAATATTTTGCAGAAGAAATGAACAAAATTGTTTCATTATTAACTGAGATATTGGTCAAAACGCATTTTTGGACTTTCTGAAGCTTCTATATAAACTTAAGAATTCGTTTTTGTACAAATCTAAAATTTTGGTTTTTCGAATTAACCATATCGGTCCATAAACAACCGAGTAATAGGAAAAAATCTGAAAAAATTATTAAAAATATACACACATAAACATATATAAAAAGTATTGCAATGACTTTCAATGTTGCTGTTTTTGTATAAGCAAGCAGTAGTTGTTGATTGTATATATATACACACAATTATTTTTATGTATGTTTAGAGTTTTTAGTTTGAAATAGAAGCATTACAATAACTTCGCGTTGTTGTTCTTTGTATAACCATGTATCTACAATGTAGATTTTACATACAAACTTAGGTATATAAATTAAGTAGTCATCATAATCTATCATCTAACGCTTCCTTAAATAAAAAAATTTATGTTATTTTTGTAGGTATAAATGTGAAAATATGAAAGTATACTTTAAGGCGTAAAATTTATTATTTGTCGGTAAGGTGATGAAGCGTATAAAAATTCGGCATAGCCGAATATAGCGCTATAATTTGTTTTATATATGCTTGGACGTTTAGTTCGAAATAGAAGCATTGTAATCACTCAGTGTTGTTGTTTTTTGCATAAGCATGTAGCTATATACAAACATAGGTATATAAATTTAGTAGTCATCAGTTTTGTTTTGTTTTTTTTTTAAGGAAATAACGCTTGCAATGATCGTTTAATTTTGTGTTCAAATTTTTGTAGTTTGGAAAAAATGTAGATTTAAATGCAAATGTAAAAATATGAACTCATACTTTAAGGCATTCACTTTATTATTGGTCGGTAAGGCGGTGAAGGGTATACAAGATTCGGCACAGACGAGTATATACCCCTCTAATTTGTTTTTAAATTCAAATTGAGACCAAGTAACAAAAATTTATTTCAATATCCATATTTAAGGAATGTTACTAATATCTCAAGCGGGGCGCAATTTTCTCACCTTTTTATATTAAAAAATTCCATATTTATGTGTGAAAAGCAATAAAATTTAAATTTAAAAATTAAATTAAAAAAATTAAAGAATAATATAAAATTTTTATGGTGAGTGAATTATCTCATCCATATAAGCACTATGAGAACACACATAGTCTACTCGTAATAGACTATTAAACAAACTTGTAGATCTATAGACATTAATTGCTGCAATACTTAATGCCTCTGCTATACATTGAATTTTTTAATTTATTAAGTATTTGATGTGCACTTCAATGTATTTTTTGCTTTTTTATGGAAAATAAACATTTGCAAAAATATAATAAATTTAAAAATTAGAGCGTAATTAAAAAATATATTCATATCTATATGACGCATTTTGTCCAAAAAAAATAAAAAAAAAAATAAGAAAAAAAGAGGTGAAAATTAGAAGTATCGCTTTAATGGGTTTAACCGAATCTGAGGTACCCTTAACTTCTAAGAAGTGTACATGAGCAGGAAGAAAAATTGAAAAAGAAAATAATAATAATTATACTTAGAAAGCCTGAAATTGAATTCTCAAGAAATACAAATTCATTATTCAGATAAAAGTGATAGTAATGAACTTTTTATTAAACTTAATTTATACTTTCACCTTGCATAGTAAAGATGATATAAAAATATTTAAATATTATTTTGAAATATAGACAAAATTAATGAGTTTAAAGTGCCATGACATCATATTGTGATTCAAATGTAAATAAGAACGAAATACAAAAAGGAACATACCTAAACATAAATATTTATACAATATATTTATTGAGTACCATTCCGTAATATTTTTGTTTATGGAAAATTACACATATTTTAATTTTAATTTACTGGAAATAAATAGTCCTATAAAACTTAACATGAAAATTGCAATATATTTTTTTAAAATTTTTTTAGATATTTACTAAAATTAATATGAATTGTATTAAACATGTTGGCTAGACCAAACGATTCAGAAATGTGCCACCTGATTTCATAAAAAATTTAATTCTATTATAAAAATATTATTATAATGAAATCAGGCAGAACCTACGGCGAGTGAAAAATGAACATTTTCTTCCCTCATAGTTAATATTTTTAGTACAAAGGTTGTTAAGTGGATCAGCGGGCAGCTGTCTAATCGATAGGAGGCAGCTCACTTAGGTCCCGTTGTGAAATAAAAGTTGTTCTAAATAAAAAAAAAATTGAAAAGCCATTTTTAGCTGGATCACTCCTGAATATCACACTGATTAACGTTTTTTTAGCTTTAGCAAAAAAAAAAAAATGATTTTTGATACGAATTATTACAGATTAGTGTTCGTTTTGTTAATCTTCTCTAATTTACCTAATATGTAATTTTTTAAAGCTTTTATTATTTAAGGCCTGAAATGGGGCCACTTGTATGGAGGAAAATTAAGTCTTAATATTCTCAACTTAAATGGAAGTTAACTTCGTACTAATATATCATTTCTCAACATTTTCGTTTTACCGTTATCCTTTTGCGAGCTAAAGATAAATTAGTAAACAAGTTATAGCAAGTATGATATCTCATATAGCAAATATGATATGTATGTTTGTCAAAAAAATGTTCGAATAGGATCTTATGTAGGAATTATGGTTAATTGTGGATCAAGTCTTCCAAAATTTGGAATTATATTTTGTATCGTGATATTAATTGCATTTATGAAGCGATTCTTCTCGGAATTGATTTATATATGATCAATTATGAACCGAACTTCATAACATTTAGTGCTTTGCGTTGTTATTAAACTTATTCGTGTAAAGTTGTATGTACATACTAAAATTTATACATGTTTAAGAGGCATTTTTGGGACTCTACTATTTCGGTAGGAAATTTATATGGAGGCTAGGTATAATAATGGAAGTATTTAAACCAATTTCAATAGATTTTATTCTTGGGTTATATAAAACATATGTAACAAAATTCATTATCTTCAAAATTGCATACATGAACGGACGGACATCTTTAAATTGACTCGGTTAGTTATTCTAAGCCGATTGGTATATTTTAAGATAGATATTAGACTAATGTTTTAGAGCGTTACAAACATCCATTTAATATGGCTCTTAGACTAATATCTTTGGGCATTACAAACATGCATTACGCAAATTAATGTCATATGAGAAGTTTTACAATTTTTGGAAATTCTTTAAATTACAATAACAAACGTTGTGTTGCCATATAACTTATTTATACATGGGTAGGAGGAGCATTTACCCGTTTTGCCCTATTTTACGCCCTAAATATTGGAATTTTCAAACAATTTATATATTTAAGTTTCTTTCAGATGTTACAGTGTCTGCACGCCAAATTTTAAAAAAACCCGTTGATTAATTAAGAAGATTTAAGGAGGAGGAGCTTTTACAATTCTTGTCCTATTTCACGTCCTAAATAATAAAAATTATAGTTCCTTCCAGATGTTACACTATTTGCCTGCCAAATTTCAAGAAAATCGATTGATATAGGGAGGGAGAGCTTTTACTTCTTTTGCCCTATTTCATGCCTAAATAATAAAAATTATAGGCTTTAGTTCCTTCCAGATGTTATACTATTTTCCTGCCAAATTTCAAGAAAATTGGTTGATTAATTAAGAAGAAATAGGGAGAGAGAACTTTTACCATTTTTGTCCTATTTTACGCCCTCTAGCGATATTAAATATACTCTATGACCTATTCTCATACCTAACAAATACCCATACAAAATTTCATAAAAATCCTTGGCTCCATTCTATATATGGTGGTTATGCATGCCAACGTGTCGTTTGACCACAGTGGGCAAAACCCTCAAAAGACCTCTGATGGACTCTATATACGCAAAGTTGACATTTTGAAAATTTTTTAAAAAGTTCACAAATACAATTCAGGAATTCCTCTTATATCCACGGACAGTATTCATCCTTGGCTCCATTCTCCATATGGCGGGAATGCATGCCAAATCGCCGTTTGACAGTGGCCAAAATCCTTGACAAACCTATGATAGACTTTATATTTGCAAAGTTGACACTTTAAAAAAAATCACATATACAATTCAGGAATTCTGCTTATATTCAAGAATAGTATTCTCCATTATTCATTGTCTACAGTGTCCAAAATCGTTGAGGAGCATCTGAGAGGTTTTACATTCAAAAACTTGAATTTTGGAACATTTTCTCAGAATAAAAATTAACAAATTTTTTATTATATTATCGTAAATTTATTAGCTTTTAATATTTCATTAAATTTTGTCAAAATTCGGTTTGTTATTTTTTTAGTACCAAATAGTCATATTTAAATGTCGCATATTTATCGTCACACACATCATACAAACAAGTTTGATCATACTCCAGAAAGAAGGTTTGATAGTACATTGAGAAAAATTTAAATAACTGATATAAAATATGCTGAATAGTATAATGATATGAAAGTACCAAATAGTATATTGTTATAAATTTATTTAATACAAAAAATATCATTTTATCTCCTACATTTGTTTTTAGACCTAATAAAACTATATGATTTAGCTATGTGCATTAGTATAGCCATTCAATAAGTGCCCCATTATCATTGATATTTTAGGCAAAGTATTTCTAACATTTGACCTATGTATGTATAAATCCGCACAATATGCATCCACTCAGTTGTACATGGGATACACGGTATGTTTAACAATGATCACTTTCCGAAAAATTCCGAAGTTTATCATACCTTATTCTAATTTAACTGCCCTTTACAGAACATTTTTCATTCTGATTCATTAACCACAACTTAAGCTAACCACACTTTAAATTTAAACATATTTATTTTTATAATTTGACATCATACAATTCTATTTAATTTATAAGTGTGTTTTAACGTTTCTAAACTTGGTCGTTAAGAGTTCAAATCCACCGACCATATTTAGGAAACTAAAATATTTCTTAGCAATATGTAAATATTCAATAGAAAAAAAATCCATAAATATTTTAATAATTCAAATACGGATAACAAACAATTATGAATTTATTTAGAGTCGCAATAAAATTCTAAGTTGTGAAATCGAAAACCGCGTAAATGGACGCTAACTTAAATGGCTGAAACTTCAGTTATAATTAATGGGAATTTTGTTTTTGTAAACATTTTTTCCATACTATGTATGATTAAATTTTTCTATTTTTATAATATAACAAATAGTCTACACGTAGACATTTTTACATTGGTAATTGTCAAATTCTATCTCCCTCTTTAAAATGTTACGTATGGACCAATAAGAAATATATTGCGCAATAAATGTTTAAACACAAAGTTAGGCAATAATGCTTAACATGAGCTGTAAAATTCATTGTTCTTTTTTAATATTTTGCTCTTTTTAACAAAAAAAAAAGTGCAAAATGAATTAATATTGTTTTAAAAGGACAAATAAAAAATAAAAACGGAACAAAATTAAATTTTCGGTAAAAAAGACAATTTAAAATTTAAATTTCTCAGTAAAAGAAATGTTTAAATAATGTAAAAATAATTATGACAAAAATAAAGTAAAAATTTATATTTTTTTTTTTTATTAATGTGCGTTGAAATTAATTCACACATTTAAAAAAGAAATTGAAAATAATTTTTTTTTTTAAAACCGGTTAAAAAAATTCAATTCGAAATACATAATCAAAATTTGATTAGAAATAGAAATGTTGGTGGATAATATCTACTGGATATTACGACGCTGTTGTATATTTGTTTTTATTTTTTTATGAACATTTTATATAAATATGTTGTTTGTTTTTGTTATTTTATTTAGGGAATCAATTCAGAAAAAAATTAAATTTTTTGTTTTTTTTGTAAACAATTTATAAGTGAATGAGAATGAAACAGTAATAATTTAAGTATTTAATAGTTAAATATGTATTTTTAATACATTTAGTGTAAATATTTGGTTTATTTCTTTTTTAGCTCTAATAAGAAATTTTTAACTTAGTGATAAAAATTTATTTACATAAATAAAATATTGAAGGAAATTTTGTGATAAAGTTTTGTGGTTACCCAATAAACCAAACGATATTATAACGATATCTTCTAGGTGAAAAAAATTTTCACTAGTAATAATCGTTTTCGAATCTAAAACAGTTTTATGGACTAAAGCGTACCTTTATTTATGATATCTTTTTTCCATAAAATTATGATGTCGTTTTTGGTATCGTAATTTCCAAAAATAACGATAGTAAAATCGTCATGGTCCACATTTTGTTCTGAATGCTATTTAATATCAAAAATTATGCTTTTGCATTTAAATATATTAAATATAACACTTAAAAACAATAATCAGCTAAAATAAGAAGAAAAATCCTAAACAAAAATAAAATATATAAAAATCATAATACATAACATATTTTTATGAAAATATTATCAATAATAATATTTGCAAGATTGAGGTTCCCTTACGGATATGTTTTTATTAATTATGTACTTAAAAATTTAGTTTTAGTATTAAAAAGCTATTAACTAATTATTATTATTATTATTATTATTATTATTATTATTATTATTATTATTATTTTGTATTTGATTCTCAACTAGTTTTTGTTTGTTGAAAATTTTTTAATTTTTATTATTTCTATTATTTTCTATTATTTCTATTTTGAAGTTTTTTCCAAATGTTCATGTTTTTTATTGGAAATAAATTCATCGAAATTTTAATATCATAATAATATCGTTTTCTGCAATACAATATGATATTACAATCGGCACCTAATATGATATCGTTTTCGCTATCATATCGTTCTATGGTTTATTGGGAAAGAACGTATGATAGCGAAGACGATATCATCTTATGTGTCGATAATGGTATTATATCGTATTCCTGAAAACGATATTGTTATATTATTACAATTTCGAATAATTTATTTTCAATAAAATAAAAAAATAGAAGCATTTGGTAAAAACTCTAAAATAAAAATATTCAAATTAGAATATTATTTAGAATATTTATTAATTTTATGCTTTGGCGTCCGCGAATAGCAAAAGAAATTAAAAAAGAAATCTATACATAAGTTTTTTTGTATAGGAAACTTTTCATTTTGTTTTTAATATTTTTTTTTTTTTCTTAAAAAGTCCAATGTGTATTAAAAATCAATAAGTTTTTTTTCCCGCAAGCAAATCTACACATAGGACTTTTTGTAACTTCGAAACCCATTGTTGTAATGTAAAACGTACCTAGTAAAAACTTGGTCTACTAAATAACGTGTTTTGTAAGCGAAAGCAATATGAAAAATAACTTTCTCTTTTGGCGCTATGACTAATGAATTTTGTTCGCGATGTCCAAAACGACACCAGTTTTTTATTTGGGTATCAGAACAGTTGTTTTGGATGCTGTTTTTTATTATTATTATTTGAGTTTAGTGTTTTTTAGTCTGCCACAGAGTGGTTCCAACGCTTTTTTTTGGGAATAATTCTGAAACTTGTGAACAGTTGGATATATCTCAATAAAATTTCACACTGTAAGAAGTGAGGTGTTTTTGAGTTGATTTGGTGGAGTACAGATTCCTAGTGGGAAGCCCTTTAAAGTTGCCTATCTCGAGTATGTCATTAAAACAAAAATCGCCAAAAATTCATTTATGATATGACAGAAAAATAATTTTATATATAGATAGTCTTTGTAAATCTGTAAAAAAAAAAACATACATACACTATGGTGTAGGATATCATGTGGTCATTCTTGATCAATTTTAACTTTCTTAGTTGTTTTCATTTAGAAATTGATATGTACTTTTTTGGGAATGTTATATTTTTATTTTTATTATTATTATTATTATTATTATTATTATTTTTAATTGAGATTGTTTTAAAATTTTTACTGTTAAAGATAGACTCAGAATCCTACCGTGACTCAGAATATATATACTTTATGGGGTCTTAAATCATTTTTTCGACATGGTAGGAAAAAATTATAACAAAGGAAAAAATTATAACAAAAAATAACACTGTGCTCAAAAATGAACTTTTTTAAGTTGGCGCCCGTTTTTGAGATATTTCATTCTGAAAGTCTAAAAGAAGTGTTCGAAAAATTATTTTTTTTTTTTTTTGTTTAAACCTTATAATTTAATAGTTAAATTTTAACAAAATTAAAAATTGAGATTCTATTGAAGTATAGGATCGTGAATTCTTATCATCAAATATATTTTAAACACTAAATTACAAAACTTTAAACTAACAAAAAATATTACTACAATTCCGTAAGTAAACTACTCCTAGTAATACCAATGAGCAACTTTTCAAACAAAAAATAATAAATAAATAAATACATTAAAAATCAGATTGAAATTGATTTAATTTATGAATGGAGTATATAATCATAAATAATGTCACTTTTAAATCAAATTTTCTATTATTTGTGTTACTTCCCAAAGATCTTCTTAAAGTTTAAACCCTGCCACCATTTAATTCAGTGTACTCGAATTAGCTTAAAAAATGGCTTTTTACTATTTAGGACTAGCACAGTGTAATTTTTAATAAAAATATTTCTACAAATTGTTTACTTTCAATATAACAATATCAATTTGTAAAACTTAAGAAACTTTATCAAACGCAAAAAAAAAATCCAAATTAAAATCACCCAAAAGTCATTCGTCAACAGTGGTCACTTTACATATTTTTTTTATTTTATGAGTAATATTTTCAATTTGTTTTCATACGCAAAACAATTAAAATCTAATTTATTATAAAAATTCTAAGCAAAAAAAAAATAATAATAATAATTAAGAAAATATCTGCTACATAGACACATATAAAAAATAATTAAAATAAAATGTTTATATAAAAAAATTAAAAGAAAAAAATTTACATACTATTAAGCTTTCGCACGTCGGTGGTAGTTAATTTTCCTTGCTTATATTTCCTTATCAGTTCCATAGTGACATGCTTTTTTTATTAATTTGTTCGCTTTCTCACACGCCCACACACACTCACTCACTACGTAGAGTAAATCTTTTAAATAGTGTTTTTGTTGTTAATTTGGTTTATAAATAAATAAATTTAGTATTTAACATATTATTTTAAATGTTTTGTATTTTTTTTTATCGATTTTTTGTTATTTATAGTTAGAAACTTTAAGGGATTTGTTTATGATTATACACTTGTTTTTTATATTTTTAAACAATTAGAGATTTTACGTTTTATTGTAAAGTAATGGCAAATTAAAAAATTAATAACAATAAATTAATTAACATTTGCTATAAACTAATTTAGAGGTAGAGATTGAAATGTATAAAATCTTTATGAACTATATTTACTATTACACACAATGGGACTGATTGTTAAATAAATGGCAACAATTGTTTTTATGTACTAGATATTATTATAAGAGGAATAGTTTTTGGCAAAACAAATGGAATAAATAAGAAAAGAAAAAGGGGTACCATAATATTAACAGTAAAAAAATGGGTTGCAATTTTGATAACATTACAGTAGAAGCTAACGTAAAAAAAGAATAAAATCAAATCTAAGATTAACACATCGAGTAAATTGTGAATTAAATTGAATTTGAATGTGAAAACCCTTATTATTTTAGGTGCATTTAAAATTATTTTATGTAATAAACTAAACCCAATCCGGGTTTACGATATCACTCCAATATTTTTAAATCTCATGGAAATCAAATGTCTTATTAGCTTTTTAATAATTCTCAAACTTTACATTGTATATTTAATGTACACTTATGTCATTAGACTAATTCTTACCTATGGTGTATTAGTCTGAAATATTTTCCAATGACAAAGAGTATTCGATATCTCATAGATTCTTATCCAGGTAAAGATATACGCTATACTTATAGTTGCTATACTTAGGAACTTGTTTTAAAAGTCAATTTTTATTTAGACAATTTCATTTCTAATGGGTGTTTTCAGGGTATTCTGCAAAATTTATTTGGATGAGAAAGGAGAAAGATCGATACAGTGCCTTTTACGTGACTGTCGGGAACTAGAGGATCTCAATCTTAAGTAACTTGGTGAAAATTATTTTCAAGTAAATAAAATAAATGAGTGAAATATGTTATATCCAGTTTACATGATTGCTTTTTAGAAACAAGGTACAAGGAAGTATTTTCGATCTAAAGAAAATCGTAACGGGGCAAAGAGACTTCGAATGTAACAGCTTTTTGAGGACTCCCCCTTTATTTTAGTGCTAAACATCGAGGGCGCCACACAAACAAGATCAATAATACAAAGTCATTTCCAATATTCCAAAGGAATATAACAAGATGCACGTGAGGTATTTTTTTTTTTTTTTTTTTATAAACATCTCCATATAAACCACATCACCTTATATAAAGGGGTTTCCAAAGAGGATGAATTATTAATTTAATTTTAATCTTTGGTATAGACTTGCGACTTCAGAAAATCCCAAAAGAAAGAATTTAGTTTGATCAAATGTTGATGGTCAACTCACGCCATCAAATCGTTCATGCAGCATATTCCTTATGACCTTCTCTGTGTGTTAAGTGGTGTCATCATTCTGGGCCACATAACATCCACATCGTTCAATTTGGATCAAAATAAATTAGTTATATTGATCCGTTCCTGTACAGGACCAGGAATCGACTGCTTATTGAAAAACTATTTCCCTTCACAGATAGCGGCGATATTCTCCATCAATTTGAAATTTTTTTTTTTTTGACTTTCAGGTATTAGCAAATTTATTATCAAATTAACTTTGAGATTGATAATAAAGTTTTATGATTTGGATGTAATGCTAAAACATCTAAAACTTGCCAAAATAAAATTTGCCTGCAATAAAAATTATCTTTGACACATTTCATGGAAATGTTAATTATTGCAAGAACAACTGAACATTACTTCGAAAATCAAATGGTGAAATAGATGGTTTCATTCAGTACGAATTTTATGTAGAATTTTAATCATCAATAGAGTCACAAATTTAAAGTGAATTCTAAAAACAGGAAACAGGAATAGAAAATTGATATAATCGTTCTATTTTTGATACTAATTGTTATTAAAAAGTAGTACTACCTTGATTAATTTGATACTCTCAAAGAATTTTTAAATCAGGAAGGAATACGCTGCTTCTTTAAAGCTCACTATTACCATTACCACTTTCAACCCAAATACGCACTTATTTTGCAAAACACTTTATCTCACTTTGAAAATTCGTACATAATTTTTTTTTTTAATTTTCAAAGTTTTTTCAGTTTAAAAAATAACATTTTAATTGTTATTTTTGATTTTTATTTTATCATACAAAAATAAAAAATACTTTTGAACACTATACCAGGTAGAATTAGAGCCATGCTTTTGAATTCTTGTAAATAAAAATCATTTCGTGATTTTTAAAATATAAATCAGAAATAAAAATTAAACAATGAGTTTTGTGATTTCAAATAAAAAGAAGAAAAATATATTTAAAGATTTCTATTTTTGCTTTTAAAAAATATACATAAATATCATACATATGTACCATTACACAATTTCTCAGGATATTTTTTATCTAATTTTCTTCATATTGATTTTTTTTACTAAAATTATACAAAAAATAATAATTTTTGGTCTCTAGTTTTCTTCAATTAAAAATGTTTTCAAATATTTGTAAATATTACATATCAATTCACATTAAATTAAAAAATAAATTAAATAAACAATACATTAAAAATATTGTATAAATATTAATCTAGTCTTTCAACATCATATGATCCATTTTCAAACTCAATTAAATATAAATTCAAATGTAAATAATTTTCGTATCAAATAAGAGTGCATTTAAAATTTTACACCTTTTTTTCAATAGCAAAAAAAAAAAAATATTTAACAACACAAATATGTAAATAAATCAGCAAATTAAAAAAATCATGCTTTTTATACATTTCAAAATCTAACCATGTGCCTATGCAAAAGTTAATTAAATACAAATAGAGATTTTTTTTCTAAAAAAAAAACATCTGTTTGAATTCATAATTTAGCCATGAACTTTGTATTGTATTTTAGAAATTGTTGCACTTTACAAATTCTTTTAAAATTAAAATTCCCAATAATTAAAACAATTTTCTTTTGTTTGCTTTATTGAAAAAAAAATTCAATCACATTAAATTTCTTTAATTACTATTAATTAATTAATTTAAATGCGCGCCAATCAACTATATTGATTTCGTATACGTTTCGAATTGCGTTAATTTTTGACGCCAACAAATAATTTTTTACCGTTACAAAACGACTGTATTATAAAGCCGTCGAAGTGGAACTAAAACATGAAAGTTTTAAACATGAAACACCCAGAGCATACAAGTTATGGAATTTGGATAAAAACAAAAAATAAAGCTCACAGATACTTCAAAACAAAAACACAGATACTTATACGAGTACAATTGTTTCTATTGTGTGTGGCTGTTTATATGAGAAATAGTAAATAGAGGTTTTCTAATGTTATTTTATGAGTGCGTCGACTTAGTGATGACCAGTGTTGCCACATAAGGAGGTTTGTCCCCAAATTGGGGATATAAACTTTCATTTGGGGACAGATTTTGGTGGGGAGGGATTTGGGAATTTTCGCAAAATGTGGGGATTCTTTATTAAATAATACATTTATTCCATTTTCGATAAATTTTAGTTTTAAAAGAAAAAATTCGATAAGTTTTAAATTTTGTAAATAATTGCGATGAATTTTATAAATAAACACTTTTCGTTAAATATTCTATTTATATTTTTTTTAATGAAATTTTCATTAATTTTTATTTAGTGAAAATATTGTATTGATTTCTATGTATAGAAAATATTAAATTATTATTTTTCGTTTATATGCCGTTCATATCAAACGAAAACCACCCAGCAAAAACTTAACTTCCAATTTTAAAAGCAACACCTTTCTGTATTCATTACATTGTATCCTTAATCGCTACTCTCAGCATTACCAATTAGTACTTATATAATTAGATTTTAGTAAATATAAAAGATGTTTAACTTTTACATAGCTTGTTTATAATGTGTAACACAAAAAATGGGTATTAAAATCAAAGAACATTCAACTCCCAACTGAGGCCCTATATGAAAACCACTTTTTAAAACATAAAAATATAATTCGGTTGTGGTGTAGTGAGTTAGACGGCAGACTAACTAACATAAATAGTGCACTGCAGTGTAGTGACATGGGTTCAAATCTCAACCGAATCAAACGTTTTTTCTTGCACATAAAAAATAATTAGCATTCAAAATAATTGTCTTGGTACCCAAAATAAAAATTAGTGAAATTTTGGACATCGCTAACAAAATTTTTTCATATTTTTTTTCGCAGTCTTTAAGTGACCGCGATCGCAATCAGATGTATTTAGTGCCATTCTTTTGAAAACAAAAACTAAACCCCAATCACAAATATTTTGGAAACCAAAAAAGATCAAAAATAAATTGTTAATTATCAAAAACATAACGTATATTCTTCAACATACAAAATTTGTTAAACCGAAATTTAACAATAAAAGTTTTACTCAAAACTAATGTTTATAAAAACAAAATATTTGAGACAACAATAACTTAATAAATATAAATAAATTAAAACAATCAAACAAAATATTTCTTAACAACAACAGTGATCACACAAGCAGTGTGTAAATCACAAGTGCACATTAAAAACAATTCTTTTTAAATCTATGCATTGCAACAAAAATATCACACTACCAGTATGAATGCTGGTGAAGTAAACCTTAGTGAAAATAGCAGTGGCGATGATAATGATTCAATTTGGCAAAGTGTACCAACAAAACGCAAACAGCTTGAATCTCCAAAACTACAACTACAAAAAAAAAGGAATTTGTTCTTTGAACCAAGCACTTCAGCAAATAACAAATATGCAGCTCTTAGCATTGAAGACGATGAATGTGAAACCAATGAATTTACACCAAAACCTCCACCAATTTATACACTAAATGTTCAAAATATTAGTATTATGTTAAAAAAATTTTATTCTTTAATAACATCTAATGAATTTAATTATAAATCTTTAAAGTAAGGTCAGGTATGCTTAATGATTAAATCTATAGATTCTTATCGTAAAATTGTTAAGTATTTGGAAGAGTCAAAAATTAGTTTTCATACTTATCAATTAAAGTAGTTAAGGGTCTTCACCATTCAACACCAATCGAGAACATAAATGCTGAACTACTATTACTGGGCCATCAAGTCAGAAACGTAACTAATATTAAAAGCCGTGTAACTAAGGAACCTTAATCTATATTTTTCTTAGATTTAGACCCTAACCCAAATAACAAAAGTGTATATGATATTAAACATATAAACAATGCCATGGTTAAAATTGAACCACCTTTAAAAGGGCATTTAGACCGACGCGAAATTACGTACTTTCGTGATTTCGGCCGAAATCAAGTTAAAATTACATAATTTCCTATACACTGTAACACTTGCGCAATTACATAATTTTGTGTAATTTCGGCGAAATTATATTGAAATTACGATGTCCATTTCCGAGCAACTCTGCATGTTTCAATCGTGAGAAGAAAAAAAACAATTGACAGCTGATCTTAAATTTAAACACAAATCTTAAAATTCATTATTAAAGTGATTTTGCAAAATGAAACGTATCCTTTTTACCTTTGCATGTCTAAAAATTTTTAATTGTTGAAATAACAATTTCTTATTAGCAATTTTTTCATTAATAATTTCCAATTTAGTAAGTAATTGTTTCTTATTTGTTTCCATTTCAAAATACTTTAATTATCCTTATAACAATTTAAAATGTAAACAATAAGTATCAGCTGTTCATGAAATTACATCAAATGTCATCCAGCCAGTATGAACAATATATATTCCATTCGTAATTTCGGCATGAAATTTCGTAATTTCGCGCCGGTCTAAACAAGGCTTAAGAAATGACTAATTGTAAATGATGTACCAAGATCTTATTTCAAAAAGACCCCAAAGGCAAACTCGTTTCATATTATGTATCTCAAACACCCAATCAATTCAATATAAATTCAGCAGAATATTCAAATTTAAATAGTAATATGAATAATCAACATAACGATCGGAATTATCCATCATACTCTGAAGCTGTTAAATGCCCTGATGCGAACTCGTTTGGAGAAATTAGAAAACATGATGGAAAATCTCATGAACATGATGTCAATGATTATGACCAAATTATGCAAATAAATTTTAGGATAGGAATATGAAATGCCAACGGGCTTTCTAATCATAATAACGAAACTGAAGTTTTTCTTAAAACCAACCACATGGTTATATTTTTAATATCTGAAACCCACTTTACGCAAAGAATTATTTTAAAATATATGGATTCGACACCATAAATGCTTTTCATCCGGGTAATAGAGCTCATGGGGGAGCTGCTATTCTAATAAAATCAAATATAAATTATGAAATTTTGGATCCCTTTGAAGAACCTTATTTACAAGCAGCTGTTGTTAAAGTCAAGTGCAATAATTATGACCTTAATATTTTTTCAATATATTGTCCACCTAGACACAGTACGTTTAGCCAACCCAAAAGGAAAGGAACTATATAAATGCATTTTAAAGAATAATTATTCAATACTTTCTACAGGAAAACCCACATATTGACCAAGCGACCCTACCAAAATACCAGATCTTTTAGATTTTGTTATTTTTAATGGTATTTCTAGATCGCTTTTAGATATTGTATATTAATAATCATGTTGAACTTGAGGCAGCAAATCAAAATCTATTTACCAATAAAACTGATATTAAAAACGGGTATGAGTTGGAGGATGCTGTTGCATCTTTTTCTAGTCTCCTATCAAGCGGTTTTTGTATCCACACTAATAACTATTCCTCAAAGAAGAATATCTGGAGGAATCAGAAATCTCACAATAAATAAAAAAAAATGCGGTTAAAAGAATTTAAAAATGATTCTGTTAGGTCCAAATCGAAATGATGACTACAATCTGTGGAAAGCGACAAAATACCTCAAACATCCAACAAAGAAACTATTAAAGATGCTAATGGAACCTGGTGTAAATCAGACCAGCCCAAAGCAAATGCATTTAAAAATCACTTGAAAAAAGTTTTTCATCCATTTAATCTAAATTAACAACTACAAAAGATTGAAACAGATGAGTTTTCCAATAAAACACGTTACACTGTCAGAAGTTTAGAAAATGGTTATAAAACTTAACAATAAAAAAAGTTCTGGTTACGACAGCAATTGTTCCAAAATTATTAAAATTGTTTGAAAAAATATTACTGAAAAGAATGTTGCCTATATTAGAAATACCAGAACATCAATTTGGGTTTAGGCATAAAGACGGTATACCCGAACAGTGTCACCGAATTATTGATGAAATTTCTAATGCTTTAGAACTTAAACGTTACTGCTCTGCTGTATTTACAGATATACAGCAGGCCTTCGATAAAGTTTGGCATCAAAGACTCCTATATAAACTGAAAAAAATCCTTCCGGCTCCTTTTTATATTCTTTTGAAACTTGATGTTAAAGTAAATAATCAAAAATCAGCATTTGGCTTAATTCACTCTGATGTTCCACAAGGAAGTGTTTTGGGACCAGTATTATATACTATTTTTACATCGGATATCCCTATAAAAAATGATCTCACCATTGCAACATATGCAGATGATACTGCTATAATGGCTTCCAATGATTCTCACTCTGAAGCTTCTAATATATTACAAATTGGACTAAATCTGATACAAGAATGGCTAAACAAATGGAACATAAAAGTGAACACAGATAAATCAATTCATATAACCTTTACATTGAGGAGGAACAATTGTTCCCCTATTAAAATAAATAAATCTTCCACATTCAACTAATGTAAAATATCTAGGACTTTGTCTAGATAGAAGATTAACATGGAGAGAGCACATCAAAATGAAACGGAAACAACTAAACATTAAGACAAAAAAGTTGTACTGGCTTTTAGGACCAAAATCTTCACTTACATTAGAAAATAAAGTTATATTATATAAAACTATAATTAAACCAGTTTGAACTTATGGTATACAGCTTTGGGGAACAGCTAATAACTCAAATATTGAAATTTTACAAAGATACCATTCCAAAACTTTGAGTTTAGTTACTAATGCTCCCTGGTTTATAAACAATGAAAATATATACCGCGATCTTGGTATACCTACAATTAAGGCCGAAATAAATAAATTCAGTGACAGATATCTCCATAGACTAAGCAATCACTCAAATATTTTAGCTATTAAACTTCTGAATGATAGCGATGAAATAAAAAGACTAAAAAGATATCATGTACTTGACCATCATTTCAGAAAATAAAATAGAAATTATATTTATTGTGATTCATATACAAGTTAATTTAAGTTAACATATTTAAATTGTAATTTTTTGGTTCATTGGAACTTAAAAACCTAAGTCATTTTTTAATTTTTGAATTTTTGTAATTTGTAATAATTTGTAATAAAAAAATATTTTTTCGCTTACAAAACACATTATTTAGTAGGCGAAGTTTTTGCTGGGTAGTAGTTTTTGTCTTCATTCGTTTTTCCTTACAAATCAAAAACAATTTTCAATCAATAAAAATAAAAACTATCAAAATAATTATCTATGAAACAGCCTATTTAACTCATTTCATAACATTAAGCTCTCATGGCTTTCGTTAAATTTTTAATTTATAGAAAAATTCATTACATCTTTTTATACGAAATTTTTGATACATTTTGATTTAATGAAAAATGTTTTTATCAATTAGGTTAGGTTAGGTTGGAAAGGGCGGCGCATTCACGCCTACACCCAGAGGCCAAACGGCCCATTGTGATCCCTTTATGAAAAGAAGAAAAAAAAAAAAAGAAAAAGAGAAAAGTGGAACCTATACCCAATCAATCAGTTATGATTGTTCCTAAGCCATTTTATCCCCATAACAAACCCTATGAGGTTGACAAGTCCTTTGCCATTAACCTCACCTAGTTCATGTAGTGTATGGCTTCCAAACCACTTCAACCTATTACGCTGAAGCCCTACGCAGTGACAGAGTATGTGATCCACTGTCTCTAGCTCCTCAACATCATCGCACGTTCTACAGAAGTCTGATGTGCCAATGTCCCACTTACTCATCATATTCCCTATAGAGAAATGACCCGTAACCATACCTACTATGACTCTAAGACTACCACGACTCATACCTAGAAGATGCTTGGAATCTGCCAGTTTTAAGCTAGGCCATAATGCCCTAGAAACATTGCAGTCCGATCTGTCATTCCAGGCTCGATTCGTGTTGTCCAGAGTCCACTCCCCTATGGCCCTAAAAAAGGACCCAATTGGAATCTTAACAGATGACTCTATGAAAGACCTATCTAGCTCCGAGCCACTGCGAGCTAGCTCATCGGCTATTTCGTTGCCAAGAATGTCACAATGACCAGGAACCCAACATAGTCTTATCATATAGGAACCCATTAACCTTCTCAATTCCCTTCTGCACTCAAGTACCAATCTGGACCTAACAAAATGACTAGTCAGAGCCAATAACGCCGCCTGACTATCAACATAGATAGTAATCTCAGACCCCCGTTCAACATTCCCTTCAATCAAGCCGAGAGACTTATAAATGCCAAGAATCTCTGCTTGAAAGACACTACAACTGTCAGACAATTTGTAGGATCGTCTGATATCAGTTCCCATAAAGTATACACCCGCACCAGTGCCAACTTCCATTTTCGAACCGTCCGTGAAGACCGCGCACCCCTCATAGAGCTTTTCTACTCCATCCCAAAGATTCCTACTAGGTAACACCAAAGCAGGAGTAGCCCCGAAGTCAATCGTGGTCCCGACATAATCCGTAGGCTCAGCCAAGGATAGTGTCCGACCGTTGAATTTGACTTCATCTAGTATGCTGACATGCCCCGCTCTAGAGGAACCTAATAAACCCAGTTCCTTCAATCTAAATAGGCCACGGACAGCCATACCCCTCACGAATTCCTCAATTGGAAGAAGGTGGAGGATTATGTCCAGCGCCGCCTGAGGTGTACTTCTCCTAGCACCTGAGATGCCAATTGACGCACACCTCTGAACTTTAGAGAGAAGTTTCCTGTACGTTTCCCTACTCAATACCTTCCACCAGACTGTACAGCCATAAGTAAGAATAGGTCTAACAACCGAAGTGTAAATCCAGTATACAACTTGCGGCTTAAGACCCCAATTCTTGCCTATAGAGTTCCTGCAGGTGTAATAGGCATTGAGTCCCCTCTTGACCCTCTCCTGAGTGTTTCTCCTCCAAGACAATTTACTGTCCAAGTACACACCCAGGTATTTGGCCTCACTTGACAATACAAGCTCAATCCCGTTCAATACTGGCAAGCTAAAATGCTCAACCTTGTATTTCCTAGTAAACAAAACTAGCTCCGTTTTCTCGGGGTTTACCCCTAATCCCTTACTGTTGGCCCAAAGGGACAGATCACGTAAACCTGTCTGCATGACCTCACTGATCGTAGATAAAAACTTACCAGAGACCAGTAAAACAACGTCATCGGCGTAGGCCACAATCTTCCGTCCCTTAGCATCAAACTGTCTTAAAATGACGTTCACGGCCAAGAGCCACAGTAATGGAGAAAGGACCCCCCCTTGCGGTGTGCCCCTAGTCACGAGTTTCCTCATATAAGTGCCTCCCATGTTTGAGTTGATAACTCTGCTGCTAAGCATCAGAATTATCCACTCAACAAGGAGCTTACTTATATTCAGCGAAACAAGTGATTCCTCGATAGCCTCTATCGTGATATTATTAAAGGCCCCCTCTATATCGAGAAAAGCCGCCATGGTATATTCCCTCTGCAGCAGACCTCGCTCAATGTAACTCACAACGTCATGCAGAGCACTCTCAACGGACTTACCCTTGAGATAAGCATGTTGAGACTCGCTAATGACCTGAGTTCCCATACTAGTCCTAAGATAAAGATCGATCAGTCTTTCTATTGTCTTCAATAGAAAAGACGATAGGCTGATCGGTCTGTAATCCCTGGGCTTCGAGTGAGTCGTCTTACCCGCTTTGGGTATGAAAATGACCCTTACCTCTCTCCACCCCCTGGGAATGTATTTCATTCTAAGACATTCCCTAAAAACCTCCGTCAATAGAGAGATGGCTCTTTCATCGACATTCTGTAGCATGGCCGGAAATATTCCATCCGGGCCAGGAGATTTGTATGGCTCGAATGAATTTACCGCCCATAATACTTTGTCTCTAGTGATCATCTCCCTTATCACATCGGTATCCCCAGCATCTGATTCGGGTTGTAGGTTATCACTGACGCTACCTGTCCCTCCAACAGATTCTATATCCCTACAGCCTGGAAAATGAGTCTCCTTAAGTAAACTGAGGGACTCTGAGCTAGACTCTGTCCACGAGTTATCCTCACGTTGTATGTATCCAGGTGCCACTGGGTCCTTGGATAATACTCGCCTAAACCTAGACAACTCGTTAACAGAGTCCACCGATTCACAGAAATTTACCCATGAAGTCCGTTTCGCTCGTCTAATGTCCTTCTTATACTTAGAGAAACTATCCCTATAGCTATTCCAATCCTCATCACTCCTCGTTAGTTTGGCTCTATTAAACAGCTTCCTGACTGTAGACCGCTGGTCCCTAAGTTCCCTAGTCCACCATTTCGGCTGTTTCCTTTTCCCAGGATAAATCACTGGACAATTGAGCGCAAAACTATTCCTAATAACATTCGTGAAATTATTCACCGCCAACTCGATACCCTCAACTGAATCTCTCCAGTCCTCAGTATCCCTAAGGTCCCTACAGACTGACCTCCTGAAGGACTTCCAATCTGTCCTTCTCGAGTTCCTATAGGGCTGTTCCCTCGCCTTCTCAAAGTCGAGACCAAAAGATATCATGCTATGGTCAGAAAAAGAGTAATCCAGAACTACTCTCCAATCCCTAACATAATTTCCCCCACGGTTAGCCAGCGTTACGTCTATAACTGTTTCCCTATCTTTCGCTCTGAACGTAGGAGTAGTACCCCTATTACAGATATGCAGACCATAACAAGTTATAAAATCGTATACCAACTCACCTCTTTTGTTGATGTCCCTGCTTCCCCATTGATAGTGGTGAGCATTCGCATCACATCCCAAGACCATGTACGCGCCTTTCCTCCTAGCGTGCTCCGCTAACTGCTGCAGAGCGATACCTGGTGGATCGGCTGCCTCATACGGCATGTACACAGCCGCCATTATAAGCCCGCTACATCCTGCGGCTTCCTGTTGGACGACTGTAAGGTCCCCACTGCTAAAGAAATGAAGAAAATTAATATTCAGATTATTCCTAGCCAGTATACATGTCCGTACCTTTTCCGTTGTGGATGGTATGAACAGGTTGTACCCCGTGACCCTCAGACCACATACCCTGGTGTTCTTAATCCAGGGTTCCTGTATGAGGGCCACGTCCACGTTGGAGTCAATGAGGAGTCTTGTCAGTTCGGTTGAGGCTGCCTCACAATGATGCAAGTTAATTTGCACCACTGACAGCCTCTTTGGGTTTATCAGATTTGTTGAACCTAAACCTGATCACCCCAAATCCGAAATTGACAACTCCCCCCAGTGACTCCAGCTTCTTCAGAGACTCCTGATCCACTGCGAATCTGAAGTCTCTGCCTTGGTTCTCCTTACAAGTCATGGTGTTAACCAACTTCCATTGACCTGTAAGAAGACCCTTATTCTGATTTTCCAATACTGTCAGAATGGTTCCAACCTCTAAAATGGGTGGAGGGAACCATGCTGTCACTATTGGACGCAGGGGCAGCTCAGATGCGAGTATCACCTCAAGCTTCGCTCCTGGATAGAGAGTGTCGCACCTAGCAACTGCGTTCCTGAGAAATTCAAATGATTTCTCGTTCCCGCAGTTAATAGTCTTGACACCCTTCATCCAGTCTGCGCCTTTGAAGGATACCTCATCCGGCCTTCCTTTAACAAGAGCGATTTCCTCAATGAGCTTGTGTTCAATTTGTCGCCATTGCTCAACGCTGATCCTCCCATCTGGATCAACCCTGTCAATGACAGCAGCTTGAATACAATTCTGCAACACTGATTCCTTCGCTCTTTTCGATGTTGAGGGTTGTTCACTTCCTGATACAGCTCTCTCAATAACCTCCTTATGGAGGCCCTTACTAGAGCTGTTTGGCGTGTGAACAACCTTCTTGGCCATCGAAGGTTGCTGGTCATCTCCAGACCTGGCCCTCTTAACAACCCCCCTATGAGGGCCTTTAAGAGAGCCGGATGGGTTTTGACCAGCGTTCTTCGATGTAGAGGGCTTCCCAATCGAAGCTCGTACAGCCCCACTACTGGAGCTGGCAAGCTTCGAAAGTAGAGTCCTCTTACTAGTTGATGGCTGATCATCTCCAGGCCTAGCATCTCTGACAACTTTTTGTTGGTTGCCAGGTTTGCTGGATGGTGTATGACCAACCATTTCAATGGCAGTTGTTGGCTTACCAGACGTTGCCTGCTGTTTCACTAGGACTGCAGGTTTGCCCGGGTTGCCACTACCAGAATAGTTCGCTCCGGTAGGGATTGATGAAGAGGTTGGCTTTTCTTCTGTGCTCTCACGAGACACTTCTGGAGTGTTGCCAGCATCCACATACAATCCTTCAGGATAAGACATTCCCAAAGAGACACAGACAGGGCCGTAGATTCGTTCGAATCTTTTGACGTTCCTCCTGTGCTTCCTGATAAGGTACTTATCCTTACCTGTAAGTGGCAAAGGGCCTCTCTTGGCTATCTTGTGCAGATAACCAAGAGAGGCTCTTGCGCCACTACGAGCATGCTCCTCTTTAGATCGGTTTATATCGCCGGTTGTCGCATCAAGCATTACCGCGTCTTGCCGAACTAAACCACTGCCAGACGAATGACCCTCTGAGTTCGTCGAGCCATCCCCCCGCTCAGACCCCGCCTCAACACTCGAGTTCTTCTCCAGACTCTGAGCGCGAACTGAGATTACAGTGATCTCATGTTCATCTTCAGAGCCGAGAGTAAGATTCTCAAGTTTCTCAGTGGCGCTGGTCCCAGTGAAGGAATCCCTCGAGATACCCAGAATCTCATCCGTCTCTGATAGCTGGCCCAACAGTTGACTTTCCTGAAGAAGAATGTCACGTTGGACCCCTATCATCTCATTATCGTCGTCCGTACTCCCGTCCATTTCAGTCCTGTCGCCCTGCGACTGTCCGTCATCTTGTGTCCGATTTTTAGGAATATTCGAATTTTCCATTTTGTCCCACGAGTATGCCAGTAAAGGAAAAGGACCATCTCGCGCAGTGACGGCGTGCGCGGACTAGGCTAGAATTACAACCAACCCGTGCCATGGGCGTTGGAGGGGAGCTGTTAGCTGTTAGTTTGTTTAGGCACCAACTAACCATTCAGGTCCTCAGCACTGCTGCCTACCACCTTGACCTTAAAGTGCACTACATTTATTTGGTCCGCGAGAAGCTGTAAAAGCTCTAAGATCGGAGATAATACACATGATATATACCCCCATGCGATGAGCCAGAATGCACCATTCAGTAGAGTGTGTATATCATGTGCCTTACAACCAATCCCCCCGATCCGCCACCTGGGGACGCGTCCGATAGGAGTAAATGTAGCAAAGACTCCAACTCAATTTCTTTTTATAGAAATTTTTGAAAAATTATCTTTTTTTATGAAAATTTCGATAAATGTTTTTATTATAGAAAATTTTCATTTTGAGGAAATTTTAAGAATTTCCTTTTTGTATGAAATTATTGATAAATTTTATTTTATTGAAGCAGTGATAAATTTTCTTTTTGTATGAAATATCAGATATTTTATTTAGGAAATTTTTAACAAATCTTCTTTTTATAGGAAATTTATATTTTAAACAACGTTTATTAAATTTCTCTTTATAAAACATTTTTAATGATTATTACTCATAGCAATTTATAGAAAATTTTCAATAAATTTTCAATATAAAAAACTTATTTTTATTTTAAAACACTTTGGGGACAAAATTGGAGATTTACATTATAAAGCAGGTATTTTTATGAATTTTTAGCTTCGGGGTTGAGACATGAAGACATGAGATAAAATTTTGCTGGTAACACTGGTGATGACAATCATGGATATAACAAAGCCAAAAAAAAAAAAGAAAACGTTATTAACCAGTATTTTTATAATCACTATAATTGTGATAATTACATATTACATATGGGCCATTATCAAAAATGTTTGATTTTAGGCCATCAAAAAAATTATTGTTTCTTGTTTCTAAAGTGACCCAAATACATGTAGAATCAGTTCACGTTAATCATTTCGTGCAGAGGGCGCTAAAGATTTAGCGGTTTTAAGTTGAAGATATAAACATTTTTACAGACTAGAATTTTATATATAATTCTGGTAAAAATTACGCGTAATATTAAAACCTACTGAGTTATTTAAATAAAATGTATGATATTTTTAGTGTTTGATGACATATTTTAGGCCTTCCTAGTAAAATTTAAAAAATTTTCATTATACTAAAATTCGCGAATTTTAAAAATTTTGCGAAAAATGCGGATGGCAAAAAACATGGATCACTTCTCCATGTATTATACGAAAATATATTTTATTAGAGTTAATTACAAAGAAATACTATTTAATATTTTGATCGCTTTTAAGCCAAGTGGTACTTTTTTTTTATTTGGTACATAAAATTTTTATCGTTCGAAATTTTTTGATGCACCTCTACATTTCCATTTAGCGTAAACCCAGGTCTAAAACTGAGATTAACTCTTGTATCAGAGTTAATGTAAGATAACGCCGACAGAAAAGGGTAACCATTTTGTTTATATTATGTTAAATGTTCAATAAGGGGTACACGTATTCTAATAAATCCTATAAGATAACATTATTTTCAATCTGTCACAGAGTAAACATGTCCTTTTTATTTAAGAAATTCGCTCTTTTTTAGCACAATTTGTATAAAAATGTTTTTTAAAATGTAATACAATCATTAAAAGGAAACAATTTTACAAAACACATTGTTTTTTAATAATTTCCAAAATGCACATGCATTCATTTTATAAGATAGTTGTGTAGAGAAATCTCTAATCCAAGAGTCTCATAATACTTCTTATAATACTAATATTTGAATCTACACGTGACAAAATTCTCTCAGAAATAATTCTCTGATAGAAAAATCTTACATATTCTGTTACTTGTAGATTGACTGTTACAAACTCCAACTATTTATGTCAATTATGGTCAAAATGTGTTTTGACAAAAGTATAACGTTTTCAACTATCAAATTTGACTTAAATTTATGTTCCGATCATTTATATTTATCGCGGTTCTTATATCTATATATACAAGATTTGTACAAATTGCAATATGTTATGTAAAAATACAAAAAATTAAAAACAACATTTTGGGTAATTTTCAAAAAGTCCATATTTTTTTAAATTTATTTTTAATGCTTTTTCGACATGGTACAACAATTTAACAATTTATATGCATAAAAGCAACAAATTCAACAATGTAATAATAGTAGCCACTTTTTCGTCTTAAATAGGAATGAAACGTCAAAAAAAAAAAATCAAGATTACAATGATTATCATGATTACAAAATGAAGTCTATGGTGCTAAAAATTTGCGCTCTATTAGTTTCAAGTCTTGTGAGTTCAGATCTGAAACCCATTTGTTTAAAGTATTATTACCACAAAACTTATTAAAGATTAAAGTCGGTTTCAGTCGGGTTAAAAATGTTTGATAATGCTCCATATATCAATGGAATTTACCTTGTAATAAAGCTATAGACTATAATATAATTTCTAATAATTAAATCATTTGTGAGATTGGATTAAATTAGAATATAATTTGTAACTGTGTTGTAATAATAATAAATAAATAAATGTGGATACTTGTTTAGTAAGGGTTCCTTTTTTTTAAATCTTGACTATGTTGGAGTAATATTTTGGATCTTCGAACTATAGTTATTATTATTCTCATTTCAATTATATTGAAATTTTTTTCACAATCTAATTCCATAATTTTTCCCTAGTTCCGAATAAAAATAAAAAAATGTCAACAATTCAGAAAAAAATCTAAGAAATGTTTTCTACAGCTCCTTTAACTTAATACAAATTCCTGCAGAGCTGTTTTTAAAGACGTGTTAGCTTTTAAAACCGCTGCAATGTCATTACTATTTATAATTTATTCTTGTCTGTGTCTATTAGATATTTTTTTTCTGAGTCAATTTATATTATAAACTTTATATTGAACTATTATTCTCTCTGTTTGTTTTTTCCCAGCTGACCACAAACTTCGATAATAATATCGCCTTCGAATATTTTGCAAACATTTTTCTGACAAAACATTCGAGAATGACTATCGTTGGCGATCCGAATATGAGTCGCTCACTTTGTGGCAACAAATCTTTCGTTCTCGAAAGTTCGTTTATTGTATTAATAGCGATATTAATAACGAAACGTAAAAGTGTTCGTAAATGATTTTGATATCAAAAAAATTTGAAAAAATTCGATGTAGATATTACTAATATTGCTACATTCATCTTTAATTTAAAATTAAAAGCTGATTAAATTTTAAAATTTGTGTTTTACTTAACACACACAATATATAAAATATTAAAAAATATACATAATTTTAAAATTACATTTAAAAATATTAATTCAATTAGCGGATAATAAAATTAAAAAAACATTTACATAAGACTGGTAATATTTGAAATATTTTATCCAAATTTCAAATTCGGCTAGAGGAGTCATCAATGTTTTTTCTCACAATATTATTTATTTTTCTGTTGCTCAAATCCACATCTTTTAGCGCATAATTTCCTGAATTAATTTGCAAGAAAATAACTTAGCTATTTAGATAAATATGCTATTTTGCAAATATCTTTAGACTTACCACTTTTTCTAAATTTTATTTTTATATTATATTTAATAATTTTAACTAACATCATAACATCATTTACGCAATATTTTACAACCGATCGCTATGAACGCTATGAACTCAAGAACAGTGTTGCCAAACCGTAGGTGGAAAAAACTGCTAGAATTTTCAAAGAAAAATTATACAAAGTGCTAAAAATAAAAAACTAAAAAATAAAAAAATACTAGAAAACAGGGCTAGATCAAAAATCATAAGTATTTGTAAAAAAAGGAGATATATTTTTAATTTATTTTTAATTTATAATAATTAATATCTAAATAATTAAATAGGTAAACTACTAATACTACAGTATTACAGAGATATATTATTTATTTTCAAGTTTAAAGCTAAAAAGCAGAAATAAAAATAAAAAGGAAAATAATAAAAACACATTCTGAAATAGATTATTTAAAAATAAAAAGCAATAAAATTACAGTTTAACAAAATGTATGAGTGGATTTTTCAAAATTCTATTTTAATCATAAGTTATTCAAGTATGCGTCATTTAAATTTTAGTGTTATATGTTATTCCAAATAACACATGGTTTAGCCTTTTGACGAACTAAAATGTGATTCCTGGCGAAAACTTATTTTTTAAAATCTCATTTATCATTAAAAACCATAAAAACTATTAAAATATATAATTTATTTAAACACTTAAGGTATCAAGTACAAATTTTTAGTTTTTCAACAATTTTTAGTTCATCTAAATTACAACATTTTAAAAAATTTTGGGAACAGAAATGAACTGAAAATGAAGGAATTCAACTACAATCAACTCTTATATCATAATTATATCATAAATCTTATTGTACTTTCTAAGTTATAATAAAATTTTAATAAAAAATGACTTTTTATTATTTAATCTGGATTATAGAGTACGGAATAAGTTAGGAAATGCCGTCCGGATTACCGAATAATCCGAATTATCGAGTTTATACTGAATATATTAATGAAAATGCCAAATTTTCAATAAAATGCTCTTCTTAAATGAACCAAATCAAATTTTTATTATAGTTTGAATTTTTAACTAAGTCAATGATATTCAAATAATATTAAAAAAAATGTTTACTAAATGAAGAGATTTTTACCGAAAAATCAATATTTAACAAAAAATAAAGCGAAAAAGTTCGTCTCTAATAAATGATCTGAATTTTAGTCTTCAAAAAATTATTCAAAAATGTAACAAAATACTAATTTATTCTTCATGTTTTAAAAAAAGTTTTTTATGCGCATAAAAAATATTCTTAAAATCGCAAAATATATCCTTAAAATTAAAAAAAAATATGCTCTTAAAATTTTATTTTTTCTCGCTAAATTACCTACTATTCATGCTAAAAATAACTTGATTTTTATTAGCAATTGCTAAAATCTATTATCTTTTTGCACTTAAAAACATCCAAATTTCTATTAATTTATAAGATAAAAATTATTAGGCAATCGGATTTGAAAAACGTATGTAACAGTAAAAATAAAATTATGGCAAATTATATATTGGGTGTAAAATATTCAATTTTTCTCTTAAGTGTAAAATATGCAAAATTATGCTCTTTAGTGTAATATATGCATAAATATGCCATTTAAATTGCTAAAATATGCTGTAAAATAATGTTTTTCTATGAAAATATAACAAAATATACTGATAAGCTCAAAATATAGTAAAATATGCTATTAGGATCAAAATATTTTAAAAAGATGCAGTAACAAATCGATGTTTGATTTGAAGAAATCAAATGTGGACTTACTTAATCAGTTATTATAATTATTAATAAGCTTCATTAAACATAGAAGCTATTTATAAATACAATTAAAACAAAAAATAACGAAATTATTAATCAAAAAGGAATTATAATTCAGAAATGACAAATCACTTCAAAACATTGGGTTATCTTTCATATGACATATATATATATGGGAATGTTGTGTTCAATTTATCTTTGGGTAATTTTATTAACAGCGATCCTATACTTTATTTAATAGGCCTTATTTTTTGGGACATTTAGCATTTTTTAAAGTACAGCTTAGTCTCTTTTTTCACCTCCTGGCAACACTGGTACAAAGCTACAAATTAATAAAAACATGTGCAAAAGGCTCTAAAAAATTACAAAAATAATTCGAAAAATGTTAGAAAAAGTACCAGATTCTAGATTAATTTTTTTTATAAAAGTGCTAGATCTAGCATTAAAAATGACACTAGATTCTCTTTGCTTACATAGTATCTATATTAGCATCAAAATTAATCTGAATTTATTGAAGGTAGTAACAGTTGCACAAAAATAATAATAATACGAATTCATTAATGTTTATATATATATATATATATATATATATATATATATAAAAAGCTAACTAAGGTTACCTTGTACAAATTCAGACTGATTTTGACATTTGTCTTGATAAAAAATGTTCTAGTATAGACACTATGTTAAGTCTCTTGTATACAAAAACAAAACATGATTTTTTTTTATTTAAATAAAATTAGAACTTCTCGAAAGATTTAGTTTCTATATCTTATTGAGAAAATTTTAATATTCGATATTGTTAAAATTCCCAACAATTACGTGAGTGTTTACTCTCGAAAATTTTTCGTTTTTGGCGAACGTTCTCTAATATCGAAACTCAGGTCAGGCGGGTTTATATATTTTTATTTTTTGTTGTATTTGGTGAGCGTAAACAAACATTGTTTCTTTGATACTTTTTTACTTTGTATGTGTGTGTATGTGTTTTTTTCTAATTGCAACATGTTGTTACCGCTACATAAACATTAACGACTTCAAACGTCGCCTTAGCCTCTATTTTTATTCTAATGGGTGGCAACTATGGCGTCATTTAAAAATTTGTATGTGTGAGTGTTTGAAGAAGTTTTTCCGTTTGTTTTCTTTATGTTTTTTACTCGTATAAAACCAATATTTTATTATTCAAGTTTTCCAAAAGCAAGTTTTAGACTTGTTTTTGATTTTTTTCCACTTAAGTATAGTTATTCTTTTAATGCACAGTCTTTTAGAAATGTTTTTTATATAATTAATATATATATATATATATATATATATATATATATATATTAATTTAGATCTTCATAGGAAAAGTGATTAAATGAAATATTATAACTATCCAATAACTAAAGTTAGGATGTTATCGGATACATTAAATATTTTTGGTTATTATAAGTACAAGTTATGCCAAAAGTGACCGATAAGCTAAAAGACAGAACATCTGACCATTCTATCGCATGCTTTATGCATTGTGATTTGTCATATACGTTCAAACTGTTCATGCTGCTACTACGATAACAGGTCAAAAGTAATCGGCTATTGCTTTAGCCTTGCCGTATCATCACATTAGAAATTTACTTTAAAACCAAGTTGTAATAACCAAAAATAGATAAAGCTTACTTTATTGCTCACTTTAGTTTATTTTACCTTTACTTATAGGAAGGTTATAATAACGGCCCTAAGATGATCTTTATTTTTTAATGAAAATTTATATTATGGTTAGTAAATCTGTTCAATTATTTCGAATAAATCCCTATAGTGATGAATATCACTTTTGGTCCAATAAATATAGATTTTTAACTAGCTTAGCTCCATTGCACAAAACGAAAATACTCAAAAGTACAATAGAAATAAGATTAGAATTAGAGATTTTTTTCGCTATGAAATTATCTTTTAACTCACAATTTTTCCATATTATTTCACTGTAGCTTTTATTTATTACAACAAGTTTTTGTTTTTGGGGAAGTATTATTTATGTTTTGTTAACAACTAATATCACATAGTAACCAAATTTCTATTTATTACAGAATAGACCATCTATATTAATTTGATCATTACATTGACTACGAATGATCTATTAGACATACTACTCGTATGATGGCACATAGTAGAAAATCTTAGTCTAATTTGGTTCATGGTTGTGGTATAAAATGATTAAGATATTATATATACATGTGGTCAAAAAAAATAAAAATAAAAATAAAAAAATAAATAAACACGCTTTAAGGGAATATAATTTCGGTATTATTTTTTCGACGTGATTGTATATACAAATGATATTGTCATCATAATTTGAAGATCTCAATGTGGTTATTCTCTTTAAAGAAATAAGGAAACAAAAAGGTCCGCTATTTTCAAATTAGGGTTCTATTTGTTTGGGGGAACTTTTATTTTTTGAACGAAAAAATAAATACACTTTACTATTTCTGCTATTTTGATACATTTTTTAAAATTTTGTAATTTTATTGTAAATTCTAATTAATTATACCAAAATAATTAAAAAAAAATGTTTAATAGTTGTGTCGAAGCAAGGATTGTACAGGCGGGGAGAGGAAAATTGTTTTAAGACTTAAAAGTTATGGTTTTAATCTCTGCTGTATTGCCAAACCCATAGATTGGTTTTCATCTCTGGTTTAAAATGCCCTTAAAATAAAACGGAATATTAAAAACTCAAAAGGCAAAATAAAACATCAACAACAACTGACAATCGTATTATTAGACCTGAAAAAAACCGCTTCGTATCTCTGGGAACGAATTCAGCAGATATTAATAATGTAATTCTTTCCCGAATGGTTCATTATTGATTATCAGGAGCCAATTAACGTCGAAAAATAGCTTGAAGAATTCCATTGCTCCTATAAACAAATTTAAAGATACAAAAAAATGGGTAAATATGTTAAGGAGCGACACAACTAAAGTAAATTTGTTTGAAATCGCTAGGAATGTACGAATGGAATGTACCCATGGGCAAGGAATTTTGACGAACACTATAAAAACAGACTGACAAGCACGGCGCGCCGCGGCGGTAGAAACATAATGGTTCGTGGTACGATGTTGATCCTATACATCGGATATCGGACATTATTCCAATACGGAGACATCTTAGAGAATACTATGCTATCATATGTTGAAGAAAATATGCATCTCAGATGGGTAATAATAATCCTAAGCATATTTCAAAGCTAGTCTATGATCAGTTTAAAGTTTACCGTAAACTCATTTCAAGAATGGCAAAGAGAATAGACAAAATCATTGAAAATAATAGTGGCTACACGAGATAACAGCAAAATCATTAAAATAAAAAAGATAGATATAGTCGGTCAAGTCCGACAGTATGATACCTTATACCACTGTGAACGTGCTTCAAAATTCGGGGAAGGGATCTGGGATGGGATCTGTGACCAATTGTGAACCGATACTCGTATTAAGTGTAAAATAAAATATACATATATATAATATTATATTGATATTAAGATTTATATAAATTTATGCACTTTAAGGTGATTCCCGAAAGTGGGTCTTATAAGGGAACTATGGTTAATTATGGACTAATCCGCATAGAATTTGATACTGGGATTTTTGCATATATAGAACTTATTTGTGTCAAATATTAACTTGATACTAACATTTGTGTAGAATTTAAGCGCGTTAAAGTGGTTTTCGGAGGAGGCGTTTATATGGAAACTATGGTCAATTATGGACCGACCTTAATGAAATTTGGCTCACTGATTTATGCTTATATATATATAACTTCTTTGTACCGAATATCATTCAAAGATCGTTATATTAAAAGAATAAAAGTTTACGTATCGTTAAACTCTTATTCCGGACATTTGTATGGAGGCTAAGTGAAATAATGGACCGATCATAACCAATTTCAATAAGCTTCGTTATTGTGCCAAACTAATTATATGTGCCAAATTTCATCCAGATATCTTTAAAATTGCAATCTGTACTTTGTTCAAAAGGTTTACATGGACAGACAGCCAGCCATCCGACCAGACGGAAATCGTTAGGTCGACTCAGAAAGTGATTTTGGATCGAACGAAAGATTCTGTGCGTTACAAACATCAGCACAAAGGCATAATACCCCAACCACCCATGGTGGTGTAGGGTATAAAACCAAAAAGGAATTTAATTACAGTTAATTTGTTATACATTCAATGGGTGTACTTATTATTTTGTCCAACAGTTAAATCCGCGTTAATAGTTTTTTTATGAAAATCTAAAGTTATTTATGTTTTTTTTTTTTTAATTTAGTTGGTTCCTTTTATTTTTATTGAAAAAGCTGTAAGAAAAAAATAACTCCCTTAATTTGTAAATCGCTTCCCATCACTGGAAATTATCCATAAATTTTTTTTTTAAAAACCAGAATTACGCTCTAAGCGTAATAAATTTTGAATTTTACTTAAAAATTTGTTCGTCATGAGCACTTGAAGAAAAATTTTGCTGGTGCATTAATTTTTTTTCCATGTGTGTATAAGAATGAGTTAAAAATACTTATATCCTAATAGAAAAATATTCTCGGAAAATCTCCGAATGGATTGGTCAAATACTTGAATATTTTTTAGACTCTAACTTAGGGGTTCCCTCAGTAATTTTTATATGAACACTTTCATAAATTGTTTCTTTTGCCGTGGAACCCCAGATATAGTTTGATTCTTTTGTATTATGTTAAGTACTAACTAAAGAGTAAAACAAATGTATTCCAGAATGCTAATGAAATGTGACCTATACATAATGAGACATTTTTTACACAACTCAATCATAACTGAAATCACATTTTAATTCCTATGGTAATGTTAACGGGACAGTAAATAAATAAAACTTAAGTAGAAAAGACGCCAAGAATGCTAATTTACTACCACATTCTGCTGGTGTGTTATTATAGTCCACACTCTTTGGTTTGGTTTACCAAACAGAGATAACAAGGAAAATTTCAAGAAACACTTACTAGACAACGGACTCAAGACTTAGAGTTTTTGGCTTTGATCATTCCTAGCAAGTGGTCCCATCAGAGCGATATCATAGTAGTTACTGCGTTAACCAACTAAAACCAAATGTATTTAATATTTCGGACCTTTTTGCTGACTCTTTTAAATGTTGCTACATGAACTGCTATTGTAATTCACAGCCAACTTTGGAAGGATAATATACATTATACAGTATATAGAGACAAAAGTTCCAAATAGATATGATATTAAGAATTGTCAGTATTATAGTAATTATAGTGCATTATAGGAATAAATATCTCAGGACAGTAAAATAAAAAAAAAACAGTTCAAGATTTGATATTACAAGGAAGGTCTTTCTGAAAAATTAACTAACTTTATACATTTTTTGTGCCCTAAAACTAACTGAACTTATTACATTTTAAGATTTCTTAAAATGTATTTTTACGATCCAAAATTAAATGTAGAGAATTTTTAGAAATGTATGTGAAGAAGGCATAAGAAACAACTTGAATGAGTAATAAAAGCCGGTAATCTGCAATTCTCGTGTTAAGCCCAAATTACATTAACGTGTAGTCAGAAAGAGTATCAGCAAAAGTAATCAGCTGCTCACTGTCAGAATAACATGTTGCTGTCGTTATAATTACATTTAAACGTTGGCAGCGACAATTTACAACCACAATCTTCCTTTATTTTACTTATATATAAGAGCCTATAATTTCTTTGCTCATTCTCTTTATTTTATCTCAATTTCAATGTAAAAAAATCGGTAGTAAATCTAGAAATAGGGCTAAACAAAATATCACTGCAAACTGCAAAACTATAAGTAACTTCATAACAAACAGTGTATTCCAATTTATCAGCTGATTGTGGTAGCAGACACTGGTGTTGACTACGCGTTAAAAAAATCTGGGCTTTATACATTGAAACGAAAGTGAACTGCTGACAGCAACACATCATTGATCATGAATAATTTGCGTACTAAAGTACATGACACAATTAACAAGTTAATATTTTTAGCCCAGTTGATTATTTGTTTTGATTTGTTAAACTGACAAATTCCATATAAAATGATAAATTTTTCTCTCTCTCTCTCTCAGTAATTTGTTTGAACGTCAAAACTACGTGTATAAAAATTCTCTTCGAACTGCTGAAATCTGAATTGCCGAACCACATCTAATGTGCATTCTTATAGAGAGAGGCAGTCCTACCAAGAAATAATACGGACTTTATCCCTAATGACCGCCAGGGAATTTGGGATATTTTGGAAAAAGCAATTAAAGCAATCAATATATTGTCTTTACACTTTTTCCTTAAACTCCCGAGATTATTAATCCAACCTTTATTATTTAAACATCGATTAGACACATTTTTTTGCGAGTTACATTTAAAACCGGTTAACCGGTTTCCGATTTTTTAAAAACTCTGTCGGTTTCGGTTTTTTTTTCTAATTTCCAATTTTTTTCCAAACCGGTCTTTTATTTTATTTAACTTATTATGTAATTTTATTCAGAAAAAAGTTCAAAAAAGAAAAATTACATGACTAATAAGAAGAAATTTTATGTAACTTGTTAAATGCAATAAAAATGACAAATAGCTTATTTAACTATTTTATGCCACTGTGCATAAAAAAAAATTAAACGTATAAATTTTTGCTATGTAACTTTTGTTGTATGGAAATATATACATTAAAAATCAAATGTATCTCAGTAGTCCGAGTCGTGCAGGCATATCATGTTGTCGTGAATATGGCTCGAAGTACGACAATTCAGTGCATTTTCTTAATATAGTCGTCAATAAATGGGGTATAATGACATCATAGGTGACTTTGTTATGAAACTTGTCCTCTACATGCATTTCATTGACGACAAATTTTTTTTTATTTTTCTGACGACATCCTTGATGAAAATGTCATCGATGAACATCTGAACAACTGGGATTTATCGTCATTAATCATGATGTTGTATATGTACCAAATGAGCTCCATCAACCAAATTTTTTCAAACTCCGATCAGGAAAAATGTATTGAGTCTTATTCAACAAATGCCTAAAAGATACTAAAAGCTTAGAAGTACAGACTTAACAGCAAAGAAGTTGCCGTATACATAGTAAAAAATTTGCGGAAGAGCTTACAGGTTTTATTAAAACAATAAGAAATTGTTTAAAATTTGAAACTTTCTTTCATAAAAAACATAGCAATATATGGTTATATTGGTATAACTTTTGTAACTAGAACTTTATGTACTAGTTTTTTCATGCTCAGTTATAAGTGTTTCAATCACAACATATAAATATTTTATTTTGGAAAGACATATTTTCAAATATCAGGATTAGGAATAAAATATTAAAGAAAGTTTATTAAATAAGATAAATCAAATAAGTAAGAATAATTTAAAATTAAAAAATAATAATTCTTCTAAAGTTATAAAGTGAATAAAGAACTAATTTTGAAATTATGCACATCAAAATTTATTTTATTCTTGCAGAGTAAAACTCGTATATATGTATGTATGAATGTATGTATGTATGTATGTATAAATTTAGGCTTTTGTTTAAAAAAATTACAAAACAAATATTTTCTTGTTAAAAAATTTAAATGACTGAAACCAGTTTTTTCAACAGTATAAAACAGGGCAATCGGTTTTTCTAAAATAAGATAAAATGAGATAAATTGGTTACTTTAATTTAAACGTACCCAAAATTGTACGTGAGACGTCTCTCTCTCACTCTCTGTCTCGATAAAAAATTTTTGTATAAAAATGTTTATAGCAGTGTTGCCAGTTTAGCCTTTTTAAATCTAGCCTTTTTATTTTGCTTTTAGCCTCAAAATTTTCGTTTTAGCTTCTAGCTTTTTTTAACCTTTTTTGATTCTTAAAATTGCCATTTAATATTTCAACAAAGAAGAAAATACTTTCTTATTTGCTTCTACTAATTTTTTTTTTTTACAGAATCATCCACTTAAGCATTTTTGTGTATTAATTCGCACAAAAAAATCGAGATTATACAACAAATAACAAAATTTAACAAACATTTTCACTTGCGATGCCTCATCCGCCAAATCGAATATAACTTAACTCATTTTATGGACTTATCAGTTATTATAATCAGTTATTAGAATTATTTTTTAATAATCTCCATTAACAATGGAAGCTCTTTACAATTAAAAAAAAAATCTTATAAAAGCAAAAAATCAGCCAAAAATTTTGAAATGAGTAATCAAAAAGGAATTATGACACAAAAATTACGAAAACTCAATTCAAAACATTAGGTCATTTTTCACATGAAATATTATCTAAATTTGTATGGGAATTTTATGGTCGATTATTCATTGGATTACTTTGTTGACAGTCGTTCTATGTTTTATTTATAAATTTATTACAATATCTTTAAAAAAGTTTCAGAAACTAATGAGACAAAAAAAATAATATTAATAATAAAAACTTTTTAAATAAAAAATATATTAGCTTTATTTGGCCTCTTTTTTTTGGGGACATTAAGCCTTTTTTGATTTTTTTTAAAGTTCAATTTAGCCTCTTTTTTTCTCACCTCCTGGCAACACTGAATACTAGGTTAAGGTATTTAGAAATTAAGAAACAATATATATTTTTAATATTATTAGCCGAGTTACCAACTTTATCTCTTCTTTAACTAATTTTCCAAACTTTTACATAATTGTGAAAACACCATATGTGCCAATTCATTTAAGTATTTATATATAGAAAATTTATTTTGTGTGCTATCATGCGAAAAATTTTCATGTGGAACACCTTTTTTTCTTTTTGTTTTTTATTTATTTATTTTTTTATTGTTGTTTAGACCAAACATTTAAAAATATCAAAAATAACAATAACAATTATAAAGTACGTATCTTTGATGACCTTGATGTCGAAGGTCATAAAGGTAAAGTTAATTAGATTGGCAGCCTTGTTAATGAATGTCTATGAAGCGATATACAGTCAAGAATATACTTATAATTCATATACATATGGAACTAAACGTATGGGCACACATACACTTATGGACAATAAAATAGGTGTGAACTTCTTCAAATGAAAAAATTTTAAAATTTTATGTTTTAAAATTATTTAAACTTATATTTATGTTTTATTTATTAAATACAACTTTCTAAGGAATAAAAAATAGTTTTGGAAATAATGAAGGTTACTTCATTGGTATCTGAAGATCTGAACAGGTATCTTTGAAGAAAAGACATATTTTAGGTGTGTCTGCAAATATTTTAAAATTACAAAACAATTTCCTATTTTTTAAACTAAATATTAATAAATATCAATAATTGCATGAGAAGGCATAAATACTTTTTTGAGTTATCTTTATTATCCCTCATATAGCGAAGACATACACCCCAAAAGTAAAAAAATTACTGAATTTTTCCTTACTAATGGGTTTGGAATACATCTGAAATAATTGTTTTAGGTTTATTTAACAATTTTAGAAAGAATTTTAATCATAGGAATAACTATTTATTTATTCAGAAACTTTCAGATTGTACCTTTAGACCGATGAACGCTTTTGGTTGTTATAAAGCTAAAAATTCCACAAAAGTGATAAGTAAAGGATACTATATTTCAGCATAACGGTTTTCATAAATCCCTGTACAATTTTTAGAACTCCGGGACTTTATCTGATAATGCAAAATATCCCAAATAAGATGCAATAACTTATTCAAATTCATAAATTGTAATACCAACAGTATAATTTATAAAAACTATAAAAATGTCATTTTATTGTAAAAACAAGAAATTATCTAATGAAAAAAAGATGTAAAAAGCGATTAAAGATGATGGAAACGACGAAATCCTCATATTATATGAATAAAATGATAATAAGTCGTAGTATGTAAGTGCCTTTGGTTGGGATGGTTATGTCTGATACATTTTAATGAAAAGAAGACTGTGAAGATTTTGTGCTAGGATTTTTTGAAAACAATCACGGGTCCTTAATCTGAGTAAAATATATAATTTAATAGAGAGTTTGAAAGGATAATGTCCAGAATCGTTCATCAAGTCTGATGGGAATGTTCATCAAGTCTGATGGGAATATAATATGGAAATTTTAAAATAATCAAGTACAACCTTTAATATAAATTCTATCTATTAATAATTTAAGGAAGATTTTCGCACATTTAGTAATGAAAAAATCATAACGTTTAACAATAACGGTATAACCTAGCAAGGACTTTTGGAGTGTATGTCTTCGATATAGGAATAACAAAGGAAACTCAAAAAGGTAATTATATCTTCACATGCTATTATTGATATTTATTAATATTTAGTTTAAAAAAAAAGGAAATTATTTTTTTAATTTTTAAATTTTTGCAGACACCGATTTTACTGTCCACAGAAAAATATGGATTTTTTCAAAAAAAAAAAAAAAAAAAAAAACTCAAAATTATGTTTTTATTCCTTAGATAGATGTATTTAATAAATAAAACATAAATATAAAATTAAATAATTTAAAAAAATTAACTTTTTCTTTTAAAGAAATTCACACCTATTGTTTTTATTGTCCATGAGTGTACATATGTATGTATTATATACAACAAAGAAAAATGCCTTCAAGAACTATAAAATGCACGCAATAAATTTTAATTCATTTTATGACTTATACCACAGCACATTACTTGTTATACGAGTAGGGGTTTGTTATAAAAATATTAAAATTACAATTTTTAAATTATTATTTTAATAGCCATTCTATATAACTAAGGGTAAGGTCACAATGGTGAAAATGAAAATTTAAATGAAAATAAAAGTAAATATTAACTCATCTTCTATTTACTCCGCTATCCGCTTTAATACTCTCGATCTTATACAAACTATAAAATATTGTGCACCTTTTCTTGAAAATATGATTTAAATCGAACCAAAAAGGACATCATTTGTCAGAATAGAAATATAAATTAATAAAACTGGTACAAGATCTTGTCGAGCATGTAAAAGTATAAAAAATATAAAATTATTTTTCGCGATCTTTAAAAAAGTTTACGCACCAATTCATAAATAATGATTTGGTATCAAAAAATGTAAATTTTCTGCTAAACTACTTAAGTTTCCATCACTTTTTAGCATCTTCTTATACATATATAAAATAATTTTACACATTTTTTCTGTTCAATTTCTGTGAAATCGCGATGTTAATATAAAACTAATAAACAGACAAACGAATTATTTTTTTTATATATATTTTTCTTAAATTGTTAAATTTCTCGACATTTAATGATGCAAATTTAAATCCAAAATCATTTCCCACCGAATTTGACTCAAAATATGATTTTTATATTTTATTCTACAGCCGAAAAGTCCTAAGTAATTTTTATCTGAATACTTGTATTCAGATAAAAATAAGTAAAATATTACAATATTTTACTTATTAGGATGAAAGTAGAATATAATATAAAGTGTTTTTTTTTTTCAAACATAATACATAAGTTCTACCTACCATTTAAATACTTTGAAATAAAAATATTTAAAAAATGTATAAATGTTGGACATAAGGCGGTGCTATGATATTTTAAGGTAAAAAAAATATATATAACCCTAATATACATATACATACATACATGTAATATACATACAAGATTATTATTATTATATATATATATATATATATATATAATAATGAAAAAAAAAGATATTGTGTAATCTTCTATGTAATACATCTTTCAAATGTTATATATATTGTTACGTTTTTACCTTATAAAGACGGTGGTTTATTTCTTTTAAATATCCCGTATAATTTGATTGCAAATAAAAGCAGTCTAGTAGTTTAAAAGTTGTAAAGACTCATTATTTTATTTAAAAATATACAACAATAACAGTTTAAATATTCACTTTTTGTTTTAATACACACACACATACTTAAATTACACACTTTATGCAGTGCACTTTAAAAATGTACAAGAATATACACCCAAGGCATTTAATTTGTCTTTACTTAACGAAGCCTCCAATCAGACTGACTCAATGGTGTTCTCACGCCCAATTTATATACACTGCATTACCTCCTAGATGTTTCTCGAACGCTCTATTTCTTTCTACAATGTTCTTAACGGACAAACTAGAGCTTTCGATGTTAACGTTAGCAGCTTAAACATTTAGTGTTGCCATACTTACAAACAATGGCGAAAGCTTTTCATTCAATGTTGTGGGTTTACAGCTATGTTAATAATTTCTACAGAAATGTTAACTGTTGTTAACATAAACAGAAAGGTCGAGAAGCATTGAGAAAGCTTTAAATTTAAACCAGCCGTTAAAACCGTTATATTTGAATTCAAGTATAATTTCGTAACAACATATATATATATATATATAATTTGAACATATATAACATTTGAAAAATGTATTACAAAAAAGATATTTACACAATATCTTCTTTTCATTATTTAGATGAAAATTATCAAAGCAATATTTTTCTAATATTGTTTTTTTTATCAGTTAAAGAAATTGACAAATAAACAATAAAAAATATATAAATTTTGAATTTTTCTATTATTTTTGTCTTCAAAATATCGCCCTTTTTCAGCAAGATGATTATCACCTTCGCAATAAATTGGTGATATCCCATTTAAATCATATGGAAGAAATTAATGCAATACTCTTATTTTTCACACAACTTTTTCAGTTATCCAAAAACTAGTCAACTATTAGAAAATATATTCTTCTTTCTTTTTTTCACCTAGATGATTATGCAGCAACAAAATGTTTCTACTTTCGTATTATTTTACCTGTAGGATAGGTAATTAAATAATTAGAGAATATTTAATACCAATTTTATTCATTCCTTAACATTGTTACAATTTCCATTTAACATTGCTAAAACTTATATTGTGTAAATTCATTTTACCTTTTTTACACTGAAATTTCATTGTCAATATTGTGTATCAATTGTTAATACAAAATTAAATTTTCTTTTACTTTTAATTTATCCCCACAATACGTTGAATTCAAATAATATTTTTACAATTATTAGATTTTAAATCAGTTCATTTACTTTTTTAATTTTCTTGAAGTAAAGACAGGTCAATTTAAGAATTTAGTTTGAATATTTTATTTACATATAAAAGGGTAGTGCAAAAAAACAGTTTTTTCAATAACTAAAGTTGTTAATTTAAAATTGTTAGAAATTTGTATAAAATTTTATTGAAACTCAATATTGATGAGTAAAAAAAGGATGTATATATTTTATGTAGTGATTACGTCAGTTTCGTCAAATATTTGACTAGTCTGGCCACACCTTTAGACTTTATGTTTATTGGTAATTTATTTGCACCGATTTTCAAAACACCATGTGCTATTTATTATGTTTACTTTTGTCTGAAACATTTGCATAACAATAATTTTCTTTGTAACAATTAAAACACAAATTAAACTTTGTTGTTCTAGTAGTTCCTTTCAAATATAAACAAATAAATGCTCGCGCGTAATCCGCTAAACTACAAATATATTTTAATTAATTAAAGAAGCAGAAAATATAAAAAAAATTAATAAAATTAGGAAAACATTTACTAAAATTTTTATTATATCAAACTATACCACACACAGTGGAACACAACAAAAACTGTGGAAACAAATCGTTTTTTCTGACTCGCCATATTGACAAACAACTAGGGTTTGGAGTCCGGGAATTTCAAGGCGTGAAATCCCGAGATTTCCCATAAAAAAAATTCCCCTGATTTTTTTAATTTTCCCGGGAAAACGGGAAATTAAATATTCTCGTAGTTTTAAAATTCTATAGTAAATATCAATGAAAGACTGACGTTTCTCCAAATATGGTGCTTTCAAGAATTTAAAGCATATAATACAACTAGAACGTTATCTGAGAGGAACGTTAATGTTGCATGAATTAGGTTTTTATACCCCACACCACCATAGGTGGTTGGGGTATTATGCGTTTGTGCTGATGTTTCTAACGCACAGAAAAAATCTTCCTTAAAGTTTACCAATCGACTCAGAATCACTTTTTGAGTCAATCTATCGATGTCCGCCCGCGCAATTTTGAAGATAATTCAATGAAATTTGGCACGTAGGACTTTCATGATACAAGGACGAAGCCTATTGAAAATGGTTTTGATCGGACCATTATTTCACCTAGGCCCCACACAAATGTCCTCCCGGAATAGGGGTTTAACGATCACAAATGCCTTATATATAGCAATATTTTAATTAAATTCGGTCAAATTTTATGAATATCGGTTCATAATTGACCATAGCTCCCATATAAAACCCTCTTCCGAAAATCACTTTAATGTGCATAAATTACATACACATGTTAATATCAGGTTTATATGCGACACAAGGTTCGCTCCATAATTTACTATAGCTCCCATGTAAGCCCACTTTGGGGAATCACCCTAAAGTGCATAAATTCATATAAATGTTAGTATTAACGTAATATTCTGTATTCGTATATTTTATTTTAGTATCGATCCACAATTGTCCACATGTCTAATATAAGACCCATCCACGAATTTTTTTTTTTTTTTTGACGTGTACAATGGTGTGGGGTATCATATAGTCGGGCTTGACCGACTATATCTTTCTTACTTGTTGACTAATGAATTAGGGTTCTTTCTTTATATATCTATGGTTTACTTATAAGTTGTAAATTTTAAATCAACTTTATTTTTTCAAATTTCAGATACTTTAGTTATATCCCACAACACAGTATGTGGTTGGTGTATTAGATTTGTTGAAATGAATATTAAATAAGTTGAACTTCGAAAATATTCACTACATATTATTAAAAAATTACTTGGTTAGGAGATTTCTAACACAACGTTTTCTTTTGAAACAGCATCTCTTATCCAAGCAATGGTTATGTAAATTTTATAACTTCAAAATAATTAAAAAAAATTAATATCATATTGTATTCATACGTATGCTGCCAACCAATTTATAGTATTTTCTAGATTTACGTTTAATTATAAGAATTAGTAAAAAAATAATGTAAGGTAGATAAATATAGTAAAAATAAACGGCAAGCTATTTGTACATAGAAAAAAGTTTGTACATAAATATAAAAATTTACTTATATTGATTTCAGTTCAAAATATTTAAGTATAATTTCTTAAGCATTAAAACTTTTTATATTATAAAAACATTAAAAAAATAGTTTAAATTTTCATTTATATTTTCAATTTGTAAAAAAATGATTGAAATTTTCTTCGGAAAATTTTAAGTTTTTAATGATTTTTAGCTACATTTTAGGAATAGAACAGAAGCGCTTTTTATCAAAATTGTGTGCTGCAGAATGCGAGCAAGATTATGCAAAGTTCTAATCACTGTTTTTTAATGGATCTTCCTTGGAATTTTGGCATTTTAAGACATTTATTATTAATATTTTCATGTATAACTATTTTCATTTACCATTTGCAGTCAAATCTAATAAAACTAAATCAAAGATTTAACAAATTTTTTGCAAAATTCCTAAAATTTTCATTGTGAACAATTTAATAATATCTATGAGCAAAATTTTATTTTTTATGAAAAATGTTTGGAAAAAAAGTCATGTTCAATTCATAATATTTATGAAAAAAATTTTCAAATATATTTCCTTTTTTTTTCTCTATGTAATGAAATTTATCCAATAGATTACTGTATATTTTTAAAAAGTTTTAGCATCAAAAACAAAATAACATAAATTACGAAAAGTACTAATCTTAGCAATGGTATTATATTATTTAATTTTTTGTTCATGCAGTATGATTTATAATGTTTCGTTTTGTTTTATTTAATAAAAAAAACTATTTTTTATAAGAAATCATGGCCTTTTTTCTTATAACTAAAGTTTTAAAAAATTCCCGGGAAATTAATTTTTTCGTTTCCGTTTCCCGAGAAAAGAAATATTTCGAATTTAGATGAAATGTTTCGAATTTTTGAACTCTTTTAGAAACAATTTATAGTGCAATATTCGACTATGTCCCCTTCTTCCAATTATGATAAAAAAACCAGGTTTTTTCGCGAAAACAGATTTTCTTGCAAAAATTTAGTTTATTGATGAAATTGGGGTTTTTTGGGAAAGTACTTTTTGGAAAATAATGAATTTTTCTGAGAAAAATCGTTTTTATTTATTTACTTATTTATTTAATTATTTACTTATTTATTTATTTATTTATTTATTTATTTAATTAATTATTTACTAATTTATTTTTTCTTATTTATTTATTTATTTATTCCAATTTTAACTGAGCGGAGTAATGAAGCTCGTTGTAGTGAAACAGTATCTGCTGGGAATCGAACCCGAAACCCCCAGAATTGCACTAGCCCCCATGGACTAGTTGGTAGTAAGCTAAAAAATCTTTTATTTATTTATTTAATAATTTTACGACAAATAGATTTTTGACGAAAGCCGAAAAATTCTAATTTTTGGCAATACTTCGATTTTTTTAAATTATTTTAAAGTTTAGTGGCGGAAATTTCGGCATAAAACTGTTTTCGTTAATCATTTTTGTTTGCTTTGGTTACAATTTGCTTCTGATTAGTTTTTTTGACAATTTTTTTTTTTTTTTTTTTTTTGGTTTTTTGGTGAGATCAATTTTTTTACCATTTTTTCTTCTTTAACGAAAAAAAATGTAGAGAAAATTCTGACGAATATGAAAAAGAACAAAATTCCAAACAGGGGATTTTTCTGAAAAAAAAAATTTCAAATTTAATGTCCTTGATATATACAATAAATAGATGGCTCAAAGATACCACATACATATGTATAAGATGAGAAAAAATTAAATAGTACCACAGAAATACAACATTATATACATTAAAGGTATACATTTTTTTGCTTCTGACTCAACAATTTATGGACTAATTATTAATATAAGCCGTAATGCAATCGGTCGTAACTTACATTTAAAGAGTTTTGCAGGGTCAAAGGAAAATGATCTAAAATAAAAACAATTGTCTCGATTTTCAATAGCAAAAGTTCTAGAAAACTTTGAAAACCTTTACCTTATTTAATTGCCAAAAAAGAAAGCATTAAGAACATGGAGGTTTTTGGACATGTAAAGATTGAAATTCACATAATTTTGCAGTTTGTAGCTTTTGAACTGTCGTTTTAGAACATCCCAGTGTTGTACTCGATGGATAATTATAAACATAATGAATATATTCATTGAGACCTAATTTAGAGTGGACAATATTGCTATTATATTAACTGGAGCGATGCTTTTCATAAACACCTTCGAGGATTAAATGAATTCACTAAAAAAGGGAGATTTCTGTTAAATGTATGTACATTGTCATGACATCATTATCAACAATTTTTGAATTTCGGGGTTAAAAAAATAAATTGAGATTTTTTTTAATGCACGGAAATGAATCGATCATAACTTTTTTTCCCAAACTTTTTTCACAAAAAATAAAAATTTGTTCATAGATATTATTAAATTGTTCATAATTAAAATTTTAGCAATTTTGCAAAAATTTTGTTAAAAATGGCAAAATTCCAAGGAAAATCTGTAAAAAAAATAATGTTTAGAAATTTCCATAATTATGCTCGCATTCTGCAGCACATCATTTTGATAAAAAGTGCTGTTGTTCTATTCCTAAAATGTAGATAAAATCATTAAAAACTTAAAATTTTCCGAAAAAAAAATTCCAAACATTTTTTTATAAATTGAAAATATAAATGAAAATTTAAACAATTTATTTTAAGTATTCCTGACTTTTGATTCATTTCAATCGATTTTTTGACAAATCTTAAAAACAGTAATATTTTTGCTATAGAATTTTAAAACTACATATTAAATTTCCCGTTTTCCCGGGAAAATTAAAAAATTCCCGACGAAATTTTTCTGGGAAATCCCTAGATTTCTCGAATGAAAATTTACGGACCCCAAACCCCAAAATTATTTAAAATTTTATACGGAATCTAGTGGATATTTTAAACAAAATTTAGGATCCAAATTAAATGTATAAACACAAAAAGCCCGGGGGAGAAATTTCCATACAAATTTGTATGATAAATGCACAATGCTGCTCGGTTAAAAAATAAATTGTATTTTAAATTCTCTCTGGAATTTTTGTTGCTTTTATTTTCTCTCAAAAAATATTACCATATTTTTTAAAAATTTATATGAGTTTCTTAAACAAAATTGAAAAAAGTTCAAAAGTAATAAAAAGAAAATAAATAAAATTGTTGCTCATTTTCCGTAGCCTTCTAAGTTTTTGTTTGATTTAACAAAGCGAACTTGTTGTGTTTATACATTAAGTCCGTCAGGTTTAGAAGAACATAAAAAAACGAGACCAAAAATGAGAGAAAAATTTATTTCGACATGAATATCTCTTAAAAAAAAATAAACTAAACATATTTTTTATAGAGATTTACAAGGACGGTCTATGTTTAAAAATTCTTTACAACAAAATCATAAATGAATTTTTAACCACCCCAGCTCCAGTCATGTCAAATTTTATGCAGATATGTTTATCGGATCACAAATTACTGATTTCCGTGTTTTTGAGAATAAATAAGTAAATAAAACTGAGTATATACTCAGTTTACTGGATTTTACTGGAAAAGAAAATAACGAACCTAAATTCATATAAAACTTAAAAAAATATTTTCAATGATTGATGGTATTAGTGTAGCATATTTCTTTATACTAAAAAACGAGATTTTTAAATATTTTTGCGAAAAATTGTGTTTGCATCCAAGTTTTTTCTCCACATATTATATAAAAATATGTTTAAGTCAAATTTTTTACAAAGAAATGCTATTTAATGTTGTTATGCCTTTTAATCCAAGTACATTTTTTTTTTTTTGATCCATAAAATGTTTAACTTTCGAAATTATTTAATGCGTCTCTACATTTATATTATGGAAAATTTCGAATAAGAAAGATTGTTGATGCATTATCTGATTTGCACCTCTTGCTAAATAATAAAAAAAAAAATAATTGTAAATATAGTTTAAGTGTCTCATTCAAATGCATTTTAAAATACAATGCAATTTAATTTATTTATGAAATCATTTGTCAACTTTTAATTTATATACATACTAAATAGTCTATCGATGTTACCTTCAACTTTAAAGCATTTTTTAATAATATTGAATTTTTAAAATTTGATTTAAAGCATTTTTAAAAACGAATAGTATTTTTAATGTATTCTTAGAAAGTATTGCTTATTCGAAACAATAAAAATTTATTAATTATTTGTACGTAATCGTATGCAAACACGTTTTTCTGATTCAATTTCAATATTACCTCACCAGAGAATTCTTGCTGTATTATTTTGTTCAAACAAATTGAATAACATATATACTGATATTTTTTCTTATTTTACAACATCATAACAAAATGTTTACAACATATGAACATGAAATGATATCATTAAATTGCAATTACAAAATACTTACGATACATATGTACATTTGGGGAACTTATACTAGAGGTTTAGCTAAAATAAACCTTTGAAGGAATAACATGGCATGTTAAGAAAATTGTTTGTTTTTTTTATCGCTGATCAAAAGAATAAGTGTAAAAAATGTTGATTACGTAAAAAATAGACCATTAAGTTGTAAATTCTTTTACCTGCATTTAAAATTGAAGTTAGGGGTTTTTTTAACTTAAAAATGGAAATAATATTGCAGTTTTAAAATATTAGGGAAAGTGGGGTATTAAGGCATATTGAGTAATAAAGAAAATTTTTTATTTATTTTATTTTTTTTTTTTCAAAAAAGACTACTGCTCAGGGATGGAAAAGTTGATAATATCGTACTCTTTTTGATACTATTTAATATTCAACAGAATCGCAATACTCCCGCGAATTAGTTGATACTCTCCAACTTTGAGTTGATTATTCAACACTTTAACCCTTAAGTGCTCAATTCTTTATTTTTGAGCTAATCAAATTTTTTTTTTCGATGTAATATTTATATAAGAATTAAAAAACAATAATAATTTAATTTCCAAAAATTTTAATAAAAATCTTTTAAAAATAAATTTTGGGATTCATATATGAATCAAAGAACAAAATATTTCTCCATAATCTAAACAATAGCCTGTCACAAAAATACCGACTTCAACATTTTAGGAATTGTTAATATTTTGTGTCAATATTATTGGATTTTTCAAACCTTGAGACACATCCAAATGTTTTACAGTCGGACCATGTACCTATATCTTGTGTTATTTCTGGACAAGTTCAAAACATGACATATTCAGTTCCCTTGTATTATCGAGCAGACTGGTCAGCAATCAGAAACTGGGTGGAAAATGAAATTAGGTGTCAAAATATTGACCAACCCGTAATCAGGTAATCTGGTTTTTTATTTTAACAAATTAATATCTATAGTTAAAGAAGCGTTTAATAAAATACCTGTCGGTTATAAAATTCCGTGGCAACGAGAAATCTCTGAAATTAGTAAAATGTTAATTAGTCAGAGAAATAAATACAAACGTAAATTTCAAAGATGTCGCGATTTTAATTATAAAAATCAATTGAAAAGCATTTTGAAGCTATTAAATAAACTTATAGATTTTCACCTTAATAAAGACCGCAATGAACCCTGGTCAAAATTTATTTCGAATTTGCCCTCGGGCTATAAAAAGTTTTGGAAAGTAAAAAAAAGCACTGAAAGGAAACAAAAAGTCTTTTACTGATCTTCATGTAAACGGTGAAGTTTTAAAAACTGGCAATGAAAAAGCTAATTCAATAGCAGACCTATTTGGTGATTCACACACCATTACTTTAAATAATTATTCACCTTTGGACTCGGCCGTCTCAAGATTCATTCATGATCTTGACGATACACTTCTTGACAGATCTAACGTAGAGCTTACCAATTTAGATGAAGTTAAATCGTTTGTACTTTTATTGAAAAATGATAAAGCCCCTGGTTTAGATGGCATTAATAGCATTATCCTTAAAAAGATGCCCGATTACTTTTTTGAAACTCTATGTAAACTTTTCAACTCTTGTTTAATAGAAGGCTATTTTCCAACTATTTTTAAGAAGGCAAAAGTTATCCCAATTCCTAAGCCTGGAAAGGATCGTAAATTACCGTCTAGCTATAGACCAATCAGCATCCTAAGCCTATTGGATAAAGTATTTGAAAAAATAATTAATAAGAGAATTTTAGATTTTTCCAATCAAAATAATATTATTAACCCTCAACAGTTTGGATTCCGCAAGGAACACTCCACAGTACATCAACTAAAAAGAGTCGTTAATTTTATTGAATCAAACAAAGGAAATCGTAAAAGCACTGGAGTTATTTTTCTTGACATTGAAAAAGCCTTCGATTCAATATGGCATGAAGGCCTGGTTTTTAAACTAAATTCCTTAAATTATCCAACGTATTTGCAAAAGATAATAAAGAGTTTTTTAGATCAGCGCTCATTTGCGGTATCTATAGATAACACGCTATCTAGTGATAGACAAATCCCTGCGGGTCTGCCGCAAGGATTGGTGTTATAACCTACTCTTTATTCAATATATATTTCCGATTTTACTATTCGCAAGAATCAAGACGACAGTGCTTTTATTTGCTGCGGTAACGTGTCAAACGCAATAATCAAAAAAAATGGAAGATAGTTTAAAATCTACCAATAAATACTTTGATAAATGGAAGATAAAAGTTAATGTTAGTAAAACACAAGCTATTATATTACCATATAATAGATCACAGAAACGTATTCCTACAAAACATTTATATTCTAGGGGAGTTTTTATTCCTCTGCAGGATAGTATCAAATATCTAGGTATTATCTTAGATAAAAAACTATCATTTAAACAACACATACAGAATATTTGTGATAAAGCAATTAAATGTGGCCGTGCACTTTACCCCTTACTTAACAGAAGATCTAAACTTAATTTAAAAAACAAGATCCTTATTTACAAAATGTGTATTCGACCAATTATGACCTACGGATGCCAAGTCTGGTTTAATAAAGCTGCTAAAACTTACACAAGAAAATTGCAGATAATACAAAATAAAAATCTGAAAATAATTCATAACCTACACCCCAGATATTCTACTGATGTACTGCATAGAAACTTTAAGCATAAAATGTTTAATTCATTTGCAAGGGAACTGACTCTGTCATTTAATGAAAAATACAGAATGTCTACATATGAAATAATAAGAAATTTGCTAAACAATCACTAAGACTCTTTTTTACTTAAAGGTTTATAATTGATGGTTGTTTTTAAAATTTTTTATAACTTTTAAGTATGTACAAGGTTTTTTTGACAACTTTTCCTTAACACTGTGATATTAGTAGTTTCCTTATTTAATTATTTAGATTTTAATTGTTGTAATTCTTTTAAGTAAATTCCCATAACAATGTAATTACTTATTAAAGTTTCAATAAAGTCAATAATAATAATAAAAAAAAAATAGTACAACAGAAAAAAACTTTTTGATTCATATATGCATCACTGCACAATAAAAGGTTAATTTGAAGGTACGTAAAATTTCAATTATTTATTTTTCGTATAGATACTTATAATCATATTCTATATAATTTCGTTTTACTAATCTTTGATTCCAATTTACACTTGATATTCAGAAGTAATTATGAAATTGTGATGAATGCTGATCTTTGCTCAAACATTTGAAAGAAATTAAATTCTTTCGAAATATATATCTTGAACGCTTCAAGCTAATAAATTTATAAGAAAAATAAACTTAATTATAAATAACAATTCACTACATACTGATGGATTAATTTTCAATAAACGTAACTCATTTCTCTTCAAAATTGTAAACGCGAATTGCTACAAAATAATCACTACTACAAATTACAAGTTGAAAATTCTCCGAATTTATCAGTATTCATTTTTAACAAAACTAGGGAATCGCTTTTAAGAAATTGATATTTGAAAAACTATTTTTTTTAATTTGATTTCAAGATCGACCAAATATATAAAAAAATCATATTTTATTATTTTTTATCCCTAGAATAATGAAGATCTAGTAACATAATTAATGATGTACATTAAAATTCAATTATTTGATAACGTAAAAACGGCTTTACTTGAGTTTTGCAATAAATAATCAATAATTATCAGAATTTTGAATTTTAGTAATCTTATAGTGAAAAAAGTACCATTTTAAAATTTTTTTGATACTGATATATATATATTTATTTTCCATCCTCGCTACTGCTATATATTAGCCATTACTGCACTAAATTTCTAAATATTTCATCCACGAAACTTCTGATGTTATTGCTCCTCAAGAGCAAGCAAATAATATATATTAAAAAAGCTTTTTTTAAGCGCTGATATTTCTGAGGAGGATATCTAAATCAATAGCATTTTTAAATCGGTGAATACAAAACTAAATACTTTATTTTACACATATTTCAACCTATTTGCAAGGTTTTGTCCCAGAAGCAATGCTTTTTTAAATCTCAAGTTAACATAAAATTATACAGTTGACAAAAATATATTGGGTTAAAGTAAGATATATAATTTTAAAATTTTTACACCAATTTTTTGCGAGTTTGCTGAAAATATAATAAATAATTGTATTTATTAATTCAAAGAAAATCTAATAAAACAGATCAAAATTGTGATGCCTTAATAAAAGCAATAGAACATATAAAATTGTAAATAACTCTGTAAACTCCATAGTGATAAGAATAAAAATTCTTAGAACCAACATGTGCATGCAGAAAAAAAATATAGTTGTAGTGACCATAATCTAGTAGCAACATATTATGGTTGGAACATATGATCACAAAGAAAAGTAGAAATGATTATAAGTATTAATTATTATGATTCCATTTTGTCATATTGTGTAGATTTTATGGTTTGTTTTTTCATGTTATGATTCTAGTTTTATATATAATTGAATAATCTTACTACATCATTATCCCATTCTATCAGATTATGATTTGTTGATATTATATTATTGTTCTGTTCTATCTTATTATATTTTTATACCACATCGCAATATTATGATTCCATTTTGTAATATTATTATGTGATTTTTCATATTGTTACACAGAGAAAAAAATTCATATATTTGAAAATTTTTTCATAAATATTATGAATCGAACATAACTTTTTTCATAAAAAAAATTTTGTTCATAGATATTATTAAATTGTTCATAATAAAAATTTCGGAATTTTGCAAAAATTTTGTTAAATCTTTGATTATTAGATTTGATTTCAAATGGTAAAAGAAAACAGTTATACATGAAAATAATAAAAATAAATGCCTGAAAATGGCAAAATTCCAAGGAAAATCTTAAAAAAAAATAATGTTTAGAAATTTGCATAATTATACTCGCATTCTGCAGCACATCATTTTGATAAAAAACGCTTCTGTTCTATTCCTAAAATGTAGCTAAAAATCATTAAAAACTTAAAATTTTCCGTAGAAAATTTCAAACATTTTTTTACAAATTAAAAACATAAATCAAAATTTAAACTATTTTTTCAGTCTTTTTGACTTTGAATTCATTTGAAAAAAATATAAAAAAGTTTTAATGCTTTAGAAATTATTTTTAAATATTAAATATAAACTTTTTTCTGTATATTTCATTTTATCATATTATTATCCCATGTTATCATATAGTTATCCAATTTTATGATATTATTATTTCATTCTGTCATATTATTATTCAATCTTATCATATATTAACATAAAACACATTAATAAAAAATTATTTTTATTGAAAACAATAGAGAAAAGTATTCATTAGCCAATAAAAAAATATTTTCACATTATTTGTTCATTACATTCATTTGTACCACCACATATGGTTCAAATTCAAGGTATGTTTTTTAACTAAACCCTTTAATGATAGTTAATCAATATCTTATACTACTTGAATCACACCAAGTATAAGCAAACCTTGTCTATTTATATTTATTCATATATAAACTAAATGAGAATTACAATGAAAAATAAACATTAAAAACAAGCACGTATTGAATTTTTCCACTATGTTTGTGAAAAGGTAAGAATTTTATTTACTAAAAACATTTTATTGTCATTGGAATAATAATATTAATATGGTTTAAATACAGGATATGGTTGTAGAAGAAATACTATTTTTCATATTAATAACATTTAGTTTCTGGTAAAAATATTTAAAAACATATAATTTTAGTAGTCAACCATATTAAAAATTTAAAATAAAAACATTGTTATCATGAACACAGAGTTATTAAAATTAAAAAAAAAAAAAAATAAGAATGAGAACATAATATTGCTTAGTGATAATGCTGTATACATATTTTTTTCTCTGTATGCGCCAACATGGCTTATTAAAGGAGAAAAATCTGGAATTAAAAATCGCGGAAATAGTGGATGATGTAAAATAAAAATATACGCTAGATATGATGAAACTCATACAAAAGGTGTGTAAGTGTACACTATTCCAAATGCGAGAAATAACTGCCTGATTTTATAAATTTTATTTTACTATTTTCTATTAGTTTTATCACTTATTACCTATTTGATTTCATCACATACTTGAATTTTGATATTCAAGTGGTCTTGTAAACATAAAAGTTATTTAAAATTATTAGTAAACATTATATAAACTTAAACTTGCCATTTTATGTCCTACTTTATCTTAACATTTCCCATTTTACCCAAAAATAGCTGATTTGAAAAAACGCCGAAAAATAATACCAAAAGAAATTAATCTTTTTATTTTTATGTAAAACGTTAGACAATAATTTATTCTATATAACAGGTATATGGCAGGGTTCAAAAGATTTTTGGTTAGTAGTTTATTGAAGTAAGATTGAAGTATGCTGCACTTTACTCCAATCTCCCACACATAACATTGTGATACACGTGTTAATTGTTTACACATATTTTACACAGTGTAAAATACACAAAATGTATAACTTGTATTTATTTACTTGGAAAAAATAAATTATTTCCTGAAAAATTAATAAGTGAATTTATAACTCTCAGATATTAAAGAGACTTTCCATAATATTCAAAGGTAATTACATACGAGTATTTATCAAAAAAATGCTTCGAAAGCAATAATAGCAAGTACTTTATGCTGAAAAGACATTTATTTTAATTTTTAGTTAATTTTTTTTCCAGAGTGGATCACCTCGTTTTTGATTTGTTTCGTCTAATTCGCTTTTATAAAATTTGGCTCTGAATGTTAAAAGTTTTTAGATCTATAGGTCAATTGCTCTCGTAGCATCAAACTTCCAGCATCAAACACACGAAAATATTAATGTATGCTGATGTCGTAAAAGATTTTCTTAGCTTTAATGATTTTCAGCGTTCGATCTTGCAGTTCTACCTTACATCAAATTATGTCCCAATTTACAGACATATATCCCAATCAGTTAATAAGGCAAAAGGAGTTTTATATTTTATAAAACGTTAGGGAAAGTAATTTAAAAATGTGTTACAAGATAATATGTAGATCCTTACTGATATCCATTTTGGAATATGCATTTGTTGTTTTGGATGAATTCCAAATAAAGCAAATCGAACCAATGCAAAAACAATTCATGCTATTTTACCTTCGATCACTTCCTTGGAATCTTCTTTATGAAAAGTCCATATCATTAATTAAACTTCGCACTCTTAAAGCAGAAGAACTTATCTGAGCATTTCATTTACGATAAATCTAATGAATGGTGTAACTGATATTGAGCTTCTTGTTCGTAAGTTTAAATTTCTAGTTCCAATTCATCTAACAAGAAACAAGATCCCTCCCAAACTCCAATACTTCCATAACAACTTTGATCCGATTCGGAGAATGTGTAATGAATTCAATATCTTATTGATTTCACTCATGATATAAACGCTATTAAGACAAATATTCGAAATTTTGAGAACTAATAAGATTATTTAGTCTTTAATTTGTAATTATCTAATTTTTTAAATAGTACTTAAATACTTCACTTCCAACCCGTGGTTCTCAACACTATTGATGATTTTCAACATTATTGAATTTTAAATATATACAACATGTAGTATTTTAACTGATTTTTATATTATTCATATATATGAGGATAATTGTTTCTCAATAAAATTTCTATGGGTAGTAGAAATAATTTAGTGGAAGTGGTCTAGATTACAAATGGTTCGTTTTCTTGTAGAATCGATTTGAATGTTGTCTTAATATGGTCATATTTTTGTGAAAAAATAAGTTTGACAAGTAAATTTGAATATGTGAGATATTTTTTTCTTAAAATATTATCATTTAACTGTGATTGTGTTTAAGTTTTTCAATGTATATAATGAGATGGCTTTGTGTGTTAGAGTTCCAAAGTTAAAAATTCTGAAAATTTTAAAATAGCTAATACAAGTTTAAAATATCTAATTCTAAGATATCTTTTTCGAAAAACAAAAAATTAAAACTAGAAAACTGAAAAGGAATTTACAATTTTGCATATCTTTTCTTTATTCAACTCTTCAACACAGACGATCTGAGCCACGGATTAACACAGATATGAAGTTCCGTTGTCAAAAACCTAAGTCGGTTGTCAAAAAAAAACCTAAGTCTAAGAATGTGTTAGTAAAAAGTTTCATTGAGTAATTTTTTCAATTAAGTTTTTTATTTTAAAGATTCATATCTATGATTCATATCTATATCTATGAATAGCCTATGGTCTGAGCGATCTTCCTAAGTCATATACCCAAAGAGTTTTCGGTGACTCTTTATGTTACAAATTTCCGATGTCACCAGTTTACAAATATTAAATATATTTCCAGATTAAATCAAAGATATTGATAAGAGATAATTCAAATATGTATATATATTTATGAAATATAGATTTTGCGAAGGGTATAAAAGATTCGGCTCAGCCGAATATAACACTTTCACTTGTTGTTTTTTTTTTCAAAAAGGTTGCTTTGCTTGTTAGTAAGCAAATTTCAAAATTCATTAAAATTTTGATGACAGTTGTAAAAAAAATCACAGTATAATAAAAGTGGACGTAAAAGAGGTGTAGTACCCATACAGATTAAATTTTATAATATACCGGATTTTCTATAACTTATTTATGTCAACTTTTATGTGAATTTTCTAAATGGAGTCAAGATTGTATAAAAATTTCATTTTTCTGAAAGTGGGCTAACATACTTAGATTTTCTCAAAAAATGCTTGATGTGTGTGCAAAATTTAATTTCAACTTTAAAAAAAAGAATTGTTTACAAAAGTGGGCTTGGAATTTATATTAATAATATATTCTATGTTTCCTTTCGGAGAATGCACGATATATACTTGCGCAAAATATTAGTTGAATCAGTTGACTAATATAATTACTCATATAATGCAAATAATTTTTTTATGAAAATTGGGCGTAAAAAGGGAGGGCATTCAATAAAAATCGTACATAATATCTAAAGTAATATGTACAAATAAATATATTAAATGTTTTTTACTTTCAAACATAATGAAAAAAGTGCTGCAAAATATCCGATGTTTAGGAGTATATAAAATTGAGATTTTAATAATCTGATGGTATATCTTCATTTCGAGTTGAAATCATTGAGGCTACATTTAATTACTTAAAATTTGTAGCATAATATTATTTAAGAAAATATAATTTAATCGCAAACTTAAAATCTCTTATTTAAACTCTACAATTCAATATCTTTTAATAAAAAAATAGACAATCTTCCTCGAATCCCATGTTTCTAACGTCAAGCAAATATTTCGCAGGGCATATTTTTTTTATTAAATATTCTGACAGATTATAATTTATGAAACTATAACACACGAATCTTTAACACAAATTACTCGTGCAAAAGTCCTTGGAAATATGACCTTCTTAAAGTCCTTAATCTGACAATGTTCTTTAAACACACACTTTCTAACACAAAGCCACACACGCACATGTGCTGGTGTTGGTGTCAGTCATTCGGAAATTAATACATTCATACATTCATATACAAATAAACAAGAAAAAAGCTATAAATAAATAAAAGAAATAGAAAAAAAAAAGCAAAACAAGAAAACCTGCAAGAGTCAAGCGAGGAAACATAAAAGAACGAAATATGATGAGTACTTACATTCAATGGCTTTGGATCTGCTTTGGGCCTGTTTGGTGAGCATTTGAAAGCCGTTACGATTAAATTTCCTTTTTCTAACGGCTTTCATAATTTTAGTTTTATTTTATTTTTTTTTTTATTTTGTGATTAAATTATTATATTTTTCTAGTTAACAAAAAAGAAATATTGCACTTGAATAATTAATTTATTAATAATTAATTAGGGTTATTTTTAATAAATTACATGGTGTTTGATTTTATTTTTTCAAATACATTCTTGATGGATTTTTATAAAACACTAATTAATAATGAGTAACATGGCTAAAAAAAAAATATTAATACTGTGTTCTCATTATTATTTATTAATTTTAAATTTTATTTAAATTTTTTTAAAGGCACTTTTTGCTGTAAATTTATTTATATAAATTTCAATTAATTTATTCAAATTCACATAGCACGTTATTTGTTTGTTCATCCCCCACTCTGTCGTTTTTATGGAGTCGGTCGATTTAAGACGTTTTGTCGCGTTGAGTATTCGTTGAAAACTAACTTTGTTTTCCTGAATGAAAATTTTAGCATTAAATAATTTTCTTTTATGTTGCTTTTCATTTTCCTATATCCATTTAAGTTTGGCGCTTTTGTTTTGAATTCACAATTTTGCTCTTTAGTTTAGCTTTGTGTAATAATCAGTGTTGCCAGTTTAGCCTTTTTAAGGCTAAATCTAGCCTTCTCAAAATTTTCGTTTTAGCTTATAGCTTTTTTCTGTAATTTTTTATTCTAAAAATTCCCTTAAAAAGGCCCAAAATTTTTTAGTATTTTAACAAAGAATAATATAATTTCTTATTTGCTTTTACTAATTTTATCGATTTTAGCCTGCGACACCTAATTCTTCAAATTATTATATTAATTTATTATAATAATTTTTTAACATACTTCATTAATCATAGAAACTAAGGTCTATCCACGAAAATATTTTCCCTTTTTAAAAATAATATTACTTGGCAATCATAAACCAAATCGGTGCCGATTTTTAGCAAAATTTGTCAGTATTACAACACTTTTAGTTTTTAACTTTAAGAGATTAGTAAATGTTGTCGGTGCAAAAAGAAAATCGAAAAACAATTTTGAGCAAAATACTTGGAAATCCAAACTCAAGGTATAATAAAGTACCTCGGGATTTAAAGGTTTCAATAAATTCTCTGTTTGGACACATAACCCAGATATGTGTCCAAACAGAGAATGCGTCTGTGTAAAATATGTGGGTTATGTGACCAGACAGGGAATGGGTCTATGTAAAATATGTAGAGTTTTTGGGAAATTTAGCTGTCTATTAGTAGTTGTACTATCTAACCAAAATTTATATGAATAATTGTTGATAGAAGCCTAAAACTTTTATTCAACAACACAATGTCTCCGTGCTATTTTAACCAAATTTTGCCACCACCCATTATGCAAAATAGATAATTTAACTGTACAGTGCAAATATTAGACTTTTTGTTTTTTTTTTCTTATAAAAGTAAATTCTTCAAAGTGCCTGGAGATACTGAGAGATATTCGGTGCTGATGACAAGATCATTTAAGAAGAACTAATACATAGCACAAAACTGCCAATATTTTCAGAATAAGTGGCAAAGAGTCTGCTCTAATGTTGATAAAAGTATCGCACAAAAACTAATGTGGGGATATAAGAAAATGGTCCGAAAATTTCATGAAAGCAAATCACAATAACATAATTTTTATTTTATTTTTAATGTAAATATATTACAATTTATTTAATTAAAGTTTTAGTTGAGATTTAAACACAGGATATTATTTTATGAAAAAAAAAAATTTAAAGGACAATTTTTTCGTAGACAGGCCTCCTTTGTAAATATAATTTTAAAAAATTCTCCCAAAAATGTGGAAATTATTAATCAAAAAGGAATTATAATTCAAAAATGACAAATCACTTCAAAACGTTTGGTCATTTTTCACATGATATATATAACCCAAATTTGTATGGGAATTTTGTGGACAATTTTTCATTGGGTCATTTGGCTAACAGCGATTCCATATTTTAGTTATAAATATATATTGTAATATATTACAAAAAAAATATATATCAACAACTAATGAGAACAAAATAAAATTAAAAAATATTAGCCTTTTCTGACCTTTTTTAAAGTACAATTTAGTTTCTTTTTTTCAACTCCTGGAAACACTGGTATTAATGTACCCTACAAACGTCTAATAATGAGGGGATGTTTGTTTTATTTATAGAGTAGGTTTTATTATGGTTATTTTGTTTTTAATATTATGTTATATTATGAATTTTTGCAGTTTTGTGTTAAAATCGTAATAGAAATTTTAAATAATATAAATTATCCTTCTGATGTAGAAAATATCATAAATTTCAGTTAATTATTTTAAAAATATCACAAGCTTAAAAATTCGGATCAGCGTTTGGAAATAGCCAGATGGGAACTAATCTTAATTTAATTTGAGGCGCTAAATTCAAATATGGTATTCGTTTTTCAATAATTTCGAGTTCCCCCGTTTTGGAGCAATTGGATATCATAATGACTTTAAGATATTGACGTGGACAAAAGGTTAAATTCAATCATATTGTAAAGATTTAATGATGTAAAAATACCGAAACAGTATTGCGAAGTCTATTTCAAGCTTTTCTTTGCGTTTGCGAATGTTATATAATCGAAAAAAATTTGAAAATTGATTCAAATACTTAGACGTTGGTAATTTTATTACCTTGGTTTGACTAACAGAACTGAATGATTTGATTCGTGAGTTGATCAAATTATGAAAAATGTGATAAAAAAAATTGTTTAAGTTTCTTAAAATGATAAGCAGAGTTTATCGAATCACGAAAAATGTAAGAAAAAATGTTTGACACTCTAACAAATCAATTTTCTTTATTCCCGCTCCGATTTTTTCAGTTAAAACTTTAGCGGTAGGAGCAATGAGAAAAGGAAGAGATACAACAAGATTTGGCGACTACCGAATCACCTTTTCCATTTCAATAGAGATTGAACAGAGCACATTGTCACATTTGGCAGCTCCAGAATGACAAAAATTTGGAGAATTTGACAGAAATTTTATATACTGTTAGTAGACAAGGTCGTAAATATTCCCGCTAAAAATAGGCGGATGGAATTACTGCCACTCAAATACTAAATATTTTTTTTTTTTTTTTTTTTGTTTGAATTTCGGACATATTTTAATAAATTTTATAAAAAAATAATACTTTAATGGCGTGGCAGGATCTAACTAAACCGGTCTTTATGTACTATTTGTATACAAATTTTTAGCCATTTTGCTAATATGATGCAGGGCTGCCAGATACTTTTTTGACCAACCCCAAAGTTAAGAAAAATCCCCATAAAATCTCCACTCAGCAAAAAATACCTTTTATCATTAAAAATATTAATTATTATTCTTTTCATAGTCTTTGTAGCAGTGTTTGTGCTTTCTATTTATAGAGATCATTTTTTCGGATTAAATTCTTTTTAACAGATTTTATTTATAATAACATATTAATGACCAAGGTAATATCTAGCGGAGATATTTGTGCATAACATTTGTTTTACTGTTGTTTATACTTGATGTATAAATAAATGTGAACAAATCTTGAAAAAATTATATTAAGTTTTCTTTGTGTGAAATATATTTAATTGGCGATAGTATTACGAGATTTTCCATAAGAAGGAAACTTTTATACATCATATATTTTACAAATAAAGCATTATATTACCAAAAAAGTCAAAGTCGAAACGAATATTGGAAAAAACTAAACTTTAAGAAATTGCCAAATAACATGTTTTGCTCTTTTCCTGAATGAGAAAAAATTCACAATGTACTTTCTAATATTTATCATTAATGTATCCACCAAATTTTTATAACATTTAAATCGCTTTTTGCCATTTGTGTAAATAAGAATGGAAAAAAAGCAATTTATAATTTTTAAAAATAATAGCCGATAATTCAAATACTTTTACACAAAATTCCAATTTTATTATCTAAACAAAACGTGCAATTATTAGATAATTCCTTCGAAAATATCCCCAAAATATTTTGAATATCACCATCAAGTTTCCCAATCCCCAAAATAAAATTTTTATCCTTTTTATCCCAAATCTGGCAGCCCTGATATGATGTACCATACATTTTTTCTAATGTTTAAAAAGATCGCAAAAACTCTCAGCCAATATTCTCAAATATAATTTTATGGACGTTTTTTTATTTAAAAATCGTATTTCTAAATTGGAACTCGTTCTATGCCATTAAAAATAAAATGTTCAAAATATATATTTTTTTAATATTAGGATCTCTTTTAAATAAATAAATAGTTTCAACATTGAATTTTTACATAAGAATTTATAATAAAATAATTTCGGTACATTTACTATTACATATTAAAAAATCATATCAATATCTGCAATATTTACTGAGATATATATGCAGTTAAAGTTTTGTGCTCTTTAGAAGAGGGCCGATATTATAACCTTCCTACAAGATAAGATAATATAAGATAAGATAAGATAAGATAAGATAAGATAAGATAAGATAAGATAAAGGTAAGATAAACTAAAGTGGGCAATAAAGTAAGCTTTATCTATTTTTGCTTATTACAACTTGGTTTTAAAGTAAATTCTATAATTTCGATAATACGGCAAGGCTAAAGCAATAACCAATTACTTTTGGCCAGTTAACGTAGTGGCAACATGAACAATTTGAACGTGACTGCCAGTAACGGCAATATAAGCAAATAAAAAAGGATATTTTTAAAATAAATAATTTAAAATAAACAAAAAATCATTACCAGAACAAGTATAAATATAAGCAGAAAAATTACTAAAAACTACATCGGAATATATATGTTTTTATTTATTTCTTTTATAAAGCAGAAATATTTATAAAGTCAAATATTCTGCCCTTTAGATTATCGGTTTCTTTTGGCATAACTTGTACTTATAATAGACAAAAACAGTTAATGTATCCGACAACATTCTAACTTTAGTAATTGGATAGTTATAATAACGGCCTTTAAAATTACAAATTGGAGGGAAAGACGTCAAAACTTCGAAGAGTTTCTCAATGGAGGGATCAGACACCGAATCAGAATTACAAGAAGTGCACTCGCAATTACTCCTACAAGGACAGCAATTAAGCAACATCCTTGAATGTATATTCTTCTGAGGTTATCCTGCGATCCATTTGTTGATTACATTACACAAAAAAGGATCATTCGAATCAATGGTCAAAATTGTTTATCAAAACGCCGTGGTATACAAACACGATAGATAATAGATAACAGCCGAAAAAAGAAGTAAAATGCTATGAATAGCACAAGGGACTCCATAGCATATCTTAATAAAATGATTGAGAAGGATCTGTCGCTGTTCACAGGTAGGGGGAGTAATTTGATTAAGAAGAACGAGAAGTGCAGTGCAAAAGTATAAGTATTATCTTAGGTATAGCACTTCACTGACTCTTCTTGCTACAGTAAAGGGGTGTTCTAAAAGCCTCTAAATTAATAGGGGATACGTTTGAAAGAAAGCAATGGTGACTATTTTCGTTGAAAGTCAGGCAGCATTTTGTTACTCGAAGAGACTCTAAGTCAAATCTAAGCTATTCAGTGTATGTAAAAGCGCTCCAAACGAATTGGTGGAACATTATACAATTAGGCTTCTCTAGGTTCCGGGTCACTGCAACATTGCAGACTATGAAATTGCAGACAAATTAGCTTAAAACGTGAGAACTTCCCACACTCTCTACCCTATATATAGTAAATAGGGTAGAGAGTGTGGGAAGTTCTCACTTCAAGGTATTGAAAGAGTGGATCTCGAACTACTAGAACTAATCGTGCACAGAATAGCACAGAACAGACTTCTTATGGTGATGTCCAACCAAACTACTATTCAGCATGAACTGAACAGAAGAAGAGTGATCGTACACGGGAAGATGGAACAGACTACAAGTTGTCAAAGACCTTATGGCATTGTCTTGACTGAGCAAAAGCCAAACTACTGCTTGACGTGAACAGAAGAAGTTTAAGTATTACATTGGGCCCGTTAAGCTCGATTTGAGCAACTACCTATCATTTCAACACTCCGATTTGCGTAACCAGAACCTTTTTTACATTACAGGGTTTATAAGTGAAACTTTATTCAAAAAAAAAAGTATCGAGTGCAACTTTCTATTGATATTTGTAATATTATATCAATATATCGTAAGATTTTTTTTTTTTTGTTCTCAAACGTAGTTTTAATGATCTGTAGATCTATTCAAATACACTAAATTATCTCCCAATAAAATTAAAATTAAATGAATTATTTTTTGAGTTAAGAAATAATGAATCCTAGACGTAAACATTGTTTTTTAATTTTATTTGATTTAAGTGCATTATTTTCATAATATATAATAAATTAAAATTAAATTAAATAAAATAAAAAAGACTATATGAAACTCTTTAATAATTAATGATAGCTTATCGCCACTTTTTCGGAAATTGCAACAACGCTTTTTTGATACCGGTTGCGTAAATCGAGATCGTACTGTATGTAAAATCCACAATTTACTAAAATTTGGATCTGAAAAAGTAATCTAAGTCAAGACAATCTTTATAAATTCTTTATAAATAGAAGTTCCCACTATAGTCGAATTATATTCAACACTTACTATTTGCTTTCATCATTTATTCTAGTTATTTTTTGTTGACTATTTACTTACTGGAGTGGATAGAGGTGATGGCGTCAGCCGTAGTAAATCAAGAGTTTATTTTTGTCAGCATGGCTGATGGCAACAACAACCATTGTGGTAATGGTATTTAAGGTGGCCGGCCCCTCAACATACGTATAGAGACATGTGGCTGAATATGAGTGACAGACTGACTGACTATACATTGACTATACTACGGCATTTGTGTGTTTACAAGCAATGAACTCATTTCAAATGTTATTGTAATGGTATATCTAATAGTAGACAGAATGACTATATGTTTTGAATGATTAGTTAAAAGTAGTTGGTGGTAATAGTATGCATGGAAACTTACTTACAAGGAAATGTTTTAAATTACATACAATAATAAACATAGATGTATATTTAGTTACATGTTTAAGTTACCACAACAACAGAAGGATATTAAAGTTAAGATATAAAAATCATATTGAGGACAAAGAAAAATCAGACACTCAATAAGCGATCTATATTTAAAGTTTAAAATTTAACTTTAAGAAAAAAATTTTAAGAAAATAATAATATTTGAATATTTATTAAAAATTTCATTAGCAAGTAATTTACATTCTTATTAGGCTTTTATTATAATTTAGATCCATTATATTGTCAGTAATACAAAAAAAAAAAATCCTGTTGTGAAAAATTTTCCTAAATGAAAACAGCTGGCCAAAGTCTTATTTGTTTTTAAAATTCTTTTTAGCTACCATATGCTAATACTTTCTGTTTTTTATAGCTAAAAATAAACAAAAAAATGTCAGTGTAAAACACAAATTTTTAATTAAAACTGTAAATGTAGGAATAATTGCCTCACCCCTAAAAACATAGTCTGAAATCTTTATTTAGAGCTAACAAAACTCACCCCTAAAATAAAACTAAGCCAAAGAAATTAGTAAAGGTTATTAACTTTTGAACTAAGTATTGTTATTATTGTTTACAAAATACTAACTACTAAATATATAGTTATTATAACTAGCAACTGCGAAATTTATCTATTTGGTTTTTTTCGTATTTTATAAACGAAAGAAAATTAAAAAATCTATTATTTATACTTAAGAGACCACTTATCAAACAAAAAAGGTAAAGAAATAAAAGTGTTTATTTGCTACAAAAAGCGTTATACAGCCTTTATTTATAATCATAGTGTAATAAGAAAGTGACTTCGTAGACCCAGCTAATTTACAATTTTTTCATGTACGTACCGCGCGAAACTGTAATTTTTTTGCCGCGTTTATTTACTCATTTTCTTCTTCCTTCTCTCATTTATTGTTCATATCATTTTGACATTATGAACAGTAGTTTTACACTAACAAAATACAAGCAATTGCTGTTGTGGCCACTTTATAATTACATTATGATTTATAATATATCCAGCAAAAAATTACATAACAAAGATAGAGTTGAATCAGGGGTTCAAGTCATGATGATCTGGTTCAATTAAATTCTTTTCATTCGAAAGATTACATGCACATCTTTCGATGATCATAATTTGAAAGCGATTTTTCATTGGTGAAAGGAATAACCTTTTTTGATAACTCATTTAAATGATTTACAAATATAAATAAAAATTTGTATTAAAGAACTAATGTATTATTTTAATAAAAATTATATTTATTTATTATTTATTTTATCAACAAATTTTAAAAATAAGAGAAGCATAACATCTTTTAGATCACAATTAAATTATATTTTTGGATGTTCATTTTAATCACTTCCATTATGCCGAATTATTTCGAATTTAAAAAGGCATTAAGAACAAATTTGATTGTACCATTGACTTGAAGTCCTGAAAATGACAACCACTTTGAAAAACTTTAATTTATTTTTGCGGGGTAGTTTATTTTCCCTTCTACCTCAATTTCTTCTTTTACTCGTACTCCTTTTCTCTAGACAATTGCGTGCCAATCCGTTTTTAAAATAAACCTACCATATACTTTATTAAAAAAAATCTAATTATTGACTTTATTATCTAATACGTAACAAAAAAAACGAATTAATACACCTAGGTAATAAAAAGGTCAAATATTTCGTAGCAAAAAATATATATAAACATATTTTACGTTATACAGTGGATAAGAATAATGTGAATGCTAATAAATACATAAAAAACTTTGAAATTATAAGTCCAATTGATACTGAATTTGGAATCTCTCGTTATTAGGGTGATCGATTATTCAACTTGTTTAACCGGTTTTTTCTCAGAAGTAAAAATTTTCATCAAAACACTGTATTTTACAAAAAAAAATCAACAAATCTTATAATATTCAAGTTAAATTTGATTAAATACATATAATTATTTTAAGAAACAAATTTTAATTAAGGTAAGGAAATAATCGTTAAAAATGAGACAAAATTTTAAATAGTATGTACAGAAAGTATGGCTTAATATGGGAAAAGCATGTCTTAAATTTTTCGAAATCGATTTTGAAGGTAAATCTCTTTCAAATACAACTCCTTTAAAGGATTAAGGAAGCTATTATTACAAATACTGAATTAAAAAAAAAACCCTTAAATATTTAAATTATTTATAAGGTGTACAAGAGAAAAAAAAAACTAACTCCATTGATATCTGTATTTCATTCAACATAACTATTACTTTAATATTTGTTGAAACTTATAGATACATATTTTATATATATTTCACAAGTACTTTACAAAAAAATGCATTTTTTTAATTTTTTCATAAATTTGCTTATAATGAATATAATTTTTAATCTGCATAAATTATTTTGTAAGCTTTTTTCTATTACTTCGAAAATAATTGTATAGAAAAAAATCATTTACATACATTTTGAACATATTTTTAGTTTTTTTATAAAGTTACTTATAAGAATTCTAAATTATATTTATATTATAAAACACATGAATTGATCTGCATATTATAAAATTCTTTCAAGTTTTTTCGAGCGCAAATTTTCATTGCCCTGTTTATAAAACATAACAAGAAATTATTCTTTATCAGTTAACAAATTTTTCCTAAATTCCCATTCAAATATTAAATTTAGTACATATGTTTTTTGAAAAAAACGATTTAATTGACATTCGAAAAATTAACATTTTGAAAAAACGGACAATGCCTAAACCGAAAAAAACGGTTTTTAAACCAATTGTGCACCAATACTTGTATTAAGTATAAAATAAAATATACGAATACAGAATATTTGGTTGATGCTAACACTTATATGAATTTATGCACTTTTATGTGATTCCCGAAAGCGAGCGTTATATGGGAGCTATTATATTATGGACTGATCTTCATAAAATTTGGCACTCTCATTTAAACTTACTTAAAACTTATTTGTGTCTAATATTAACTTGGTACTAATATTTTTTGGGATTTATGCACGTTAAAATGATTTTCGGAAGAGGGATTTATATGGGAGATATTGTGAATTACGAACCGATCTTTATGAAATTTGGAACTGAGATTTAAACTTATATACAGCTTACTTGTGCCGAATTTCATTAAAATATATTTATAGGATTTATGATCGTTAACCACTATTTCGGGAAGATATTTGTATAGGGGCTAGATGAAATAATGTACTGATTATAATCAATTTCAATTGGCTTCATCCTTATGCTAAAATAATTGTTCGCGCCAAATTTCATCAAAATATCTTCAAAATTGCGATCTGTACTTTGTTCATAGAGCTTACATGGACAGCCACCCGACCAGCCTAAAAACCAGCCAGCAAAGCGGACAAAGGTTCTAGGACCAATATTTTTGTGCATTATAAGCATAAGCACAAACGCATAATACCCCAACCACCTATGGTGGTGTAGGGTATAAAAAAATCTTGGTATAATCCATGAACACATTTTATTTCGTAAAAAATGCGTTTTTTTTTTTTTGCAGTGGAGTTATCAAACTTAGATATTTGAATAAATATTTATGTACTTTTTGTTAATGTTGTAGAAATATTTTTAATATTTTTTTTTAATCGGTGTAAAAATCGCGTATTTTTAACTTTTAAATAGACGAACTTTAATGAAAATAAAAATTGTGTATTTTTACATAATATGTGTAGTATGCAAATCAAAAAAAAAAAAAAAATAATTTTGCGGAAGTTTTACGTTTTGGAAGAATTTTTTAATTTCAAAGTAAATATCGAGGGTTTACATTCAACAAGGGCAGATTTGCAAAAATATTTTTTGGACGTCAAACACTTTGTTTTGTGTCCTTTATCAGTGTTATCAATTTTGAAAAGAAAAATTAACTGTAAAACATTTTTTGCATTTTTAAATAATACTTTAGCTTGTAAACCGCTGGAGATATCCAAATAAAACTTGACATGGTTCCTAACGGGCTAGAGGGTAGATTTCCAAAGTTGGTAACCTTCGGCAAAAATTTATTTATTTATAATTTCACACGTAGGTAGTCCCTGTAAATCTCTACAAAAAAACACGCGTACATGTGTAGCTTGTCTCTTCTAGTTTAAGAGATATTTAAGTCTAAGCAAATTTTACCCTCATTTTTGTACTCTTTTTTTAAGTTTTTTTAAACTTGGGGGTCTAAATTTGATCACTGAAATTTTTTGGAAATATCCACTAGATTTCTTATAAATTTCTAAACAACATTGCTGCAAGAATTATATAAATATATTCATCCGATAAAAAGTTATATTAATCTGAAGTGGAAACTTAAAAAAATTAAATTTTTGGGGCTATTTTCGAAAGGAATTATATAAATATATCCATCCGATAAAAAGTTATATTAACTTGAAGTGGAAACTTTAAAAAATTAACATTTTTAGTGCCATTTTTGAAACAGTTGATAATATTCTTATTCAAAAATAATTGTTTTTGTTCCAGACTACAGAATTTTTGTAATGTTTTCAAAAGAAATCTTAACGCAAACGCATATAAAGCAAAATCGGAGGCGATTTGGGCAAGCCAATATCCAATCTTTGTCAATATTGAAAATCTTTTTTTTGTAAAATTTTCAAATGTCAAACCCGAGATCAACAAAAAAAAAATATATTGGCTATATACCCCAATATGTTGTTTAAACTAACAAAACAATATTTTCCGAACCATGGCTTTTATAATGCCTAGGTGATAATTTTAATGAAAAAAGTAAATTTTTGAAACAAGTTATCCACGGACTGAGATTTCGAGTATTTTGGTAAGAAGTGGGAGGTTTTTAAAATCAATGATTTTAAAACAGGTTTATCTACATTTCATTGCAATACATCTACTTGTTTAAATTTTATTAGTAACATTATTTTTCAAAAATGTGCTGAAAATCCAAATTTAAAGTTTTTCGAGTCATGGTCTGGAGAAATTTTACCGCATTTAAGTTATTTTTAATAATTGTGATTTTCCACGTTCTAAAGTTTCCTATGATACCAAATACTTTTATAAAATATTTATATTTTTGTTTAAAACTAACAAAAACTCTGTTTCCGATATATTTTATGAAAAACGTAAACCCAGCAATACAATGTTTTCTTTTGTTACCTTTACATTGCGCTTGTCTTGTAACATGTCTACATTTTTCATACAAAAATATGAAAAATTGAAAAAAAATTTGCTAGGTTTATTCTTATTTTTTGTTCAGATGTAAGCTGTATATATAAATATTTGGTATCCGTGAATTCGCAAGATTGTGAGGAATTATAACTAATAGCAATAAATTAAATACGGTGAAATATTTCCAGACCATGACCCGAAAAACTTAAAATTTAGATTTTAAGCATATTATTATTAATATTTGAACATAAATAAAATTTAAACCACGATACAGATAAACATGCTTTAAAATCAGGGATTACAAAAACTCCCAATTTTTCATACCGAAATACCCGAAATCCCAGTCCGTGGAAAACTTGTTTCAAAAATGGACTTCTTTTATTAAAACTAAAAACAGGTTTTCAATATTGACAAAAGTCAGGACAGGGTTTGGGGGGGGGGGGGGGGGGGGGGAAACCATTGCCCAAAGCGCCTACGATTTTGCTTTACACGCATTTATTTAAAGATTTCTTTTGAAACCCTTACAAAAATTCTGTAGCCCTGAACAAAAAAAAATTTTAAAGTAAAAGAATATTAACACTTTTTTGGAAAATAACACCAAAAATATGATTTTTTTTAATATTCCACTTTAGATTAATATAACCTTTTTTTTTAATATAACCTTTTAACGGATGAATATATTTACATGATTCTTGTAGCAATATTATTTTGAATTTTGTATAAAATCTAGTGGATAATTAAAAAAACTTAAAAAAAAACGAGGATAATGAGAATAAAACTTGTTTTAACCTAAACATCCCTTAAACTAACAGAGATAACCTACACATTTATGCATGTTTTTGTATATATATATATATATATATATATATATATATATATATATATATATATATATATATATATATATATGTATATATGTATATATGTATGTATGTATGTATGCATGTATATATGTATATGTGTATTATTTGCATGTATATGTATATGTATATGTATATGTATATGTATATGTATATGTATATGTATATGTATACATATACCGTCAAAACTTGACGGTAGTCTATTAACAGGTGGTACTTGATGGGAATAGTGTTGCATTTCATATAACTACGAGGAAAGTTCGAAAAGTCATGGACTTATTGATCCGCCCTCGTATATTATTATATTGGCATTTATGTGAAATGTGAATTATATAGGATCATTGGTAAATTATGGATTTGGTACAGTGATCTATATGTCTGCAAAACTTAGTTGTGTTAAATTTTATCTCGATATTGATATTAATGTTAGATTTATGCAAGTTTAATTGATTTGTGGAAAGGGAGATTATATGGGAACCATGACCTATTATTGTGAAATTATGTATGCTGGTTTATACAATTTTGTATTAATGTTAACAGTAATGTGTGATTTATGCACTTTTAAGTAATCTTTAGGCAGCGGAACCTACATGAAAGATATGATCAATTATGAACCGATTTTTATAAAATTTGGTACAACGATCTATACTTGTACAAAACTTATGTGCTGAAATTATATAAATACGACGTATTTCAGACATTTATATGCGTTAAACCGCCATTGCGAAGAAAATAGTTGCATGGGCATAGGTGAAATAATGGACCGATCATGACCAATTCTAGTAGATTTTATTACAAATAAAATATTTATAGTTTCTCCAAAAATCATTTTTTTTTTTTTTTTATTTAAATTGTACACTCCCCTTCTACATAAAATTTCACATGGGTAATTTTATGTAAATTCAAACAGCCAATTAGAAGTTACATTATTTGTTTCCATAAATTTTGGATTTTGCCCCACTGTACAATGTGGGGATATAAAGGATATTTCTGGAACCAAATTTCTTATACTCAATATTTTATTATGATTTTTCATAAACAGACTCAAGAAATAATTTCGACATTTCAAATCTAGAATATTTTTAGCCTGTAATAGAAATCTTAAATTATATAAACATTTAACATTGTTTTGTTTTAATAAATATGCAACTATAATTTATATTGGTATAATAATTTTTAAATTTAAAATTTTTATTAGCAAATTTGTTTTGTTGTAATTAATACAATACAAAATAAAAGAAAAAGAAAACAAATTAACAGGGAGGGAATTTTGTATTTAAATTTTAAAAATATACAAATATAGATTTTTTTGTGTGTGTATGTATTTTTTGTTTTTTTTTTTTTTTTATTTATAAATATATGTTTAAAAGAATAATTGGTAATTAATTGGTGTTAGTTACAAAAATCATGTAAATATTACGATTTTATATAAATTTGTTGCACAATTAAAAAAAATTAATATTAAACTCTGTATAGCATTTCAAATAATCTTAAGATTTTTTTTTTTTATTATTTTCAAATATTTTATAAAAAGCAACAAACGCTTAATAACTTTTTTTTAATAAATTTGAACAAAAATATAAAAGAAATTTACAAAACTAAATTTACATTATTAAGGGAAATTGATTTCATTTTTAGATTTTTTATTTAATTTTTAGAATTTTAGTTAGGGATTTTTTGACAAAAGACAATTTTGTTATAGTTAGATATTAATAATATATTTAATATAATTTTAAATTTTTTTTAATATATTATTTTTATGGAAATTTCGTGTTTTGCGATTGTTGCAAGCTTTTCTTAATGTTTTCTTTATATTTATATAAAAATTTATTATTGTTTTTGTTTAATATTCGTGTTTCTTTTTATTAAATATTTTTATCTATATTTTTTTTTTTTTTTTTAATTACATTAACTTATTAAATAATTATATTTCTGTTTTAATACTATTTAGTAATTATTTTTAATAAGATATTGCCGGGAATAAGAAAACAATAATAATAGCACAATTATACATTTTGTATTAGAGTTCTTTTCAATGTTTTAATAATATTTAACTTTTTAATAAAAAATAGTGCCAATTTAATTTATAATTTATGAACTTATATTATGAACTTATAATTAGAGATATTTTTCGAAACTGGGAAACTAATTCTTATGTTTGGAAAAAAAACTGGGTATTTATAAATTTTTATTTCTTTTATTTTTTTTTTTATGTTAAATTATTAAAAAAAATATATATATTAAAATAAATAAAATGTAAATCAAATTATTTGTTCATAGATTTTTGCACAAAAAACAAAAATTTTAGTATTTCTTTTTAACATTGAGTAATAGACAAATTACATACTAAAACATTAATAAATAAAATAAATAATAATGTGTAAAATAAATAATAGAATTCAATGAAATTTTCAAATGGACGTAAATCAATTGCGTAAAAATAATTTTTTCTTAATAATTTAATAAAAAAAAAAGACTTGGAGCTAATAGATATAAATAAAGAAAACCATGGATTTTGTATACTTCATTTTCAGGATTATGCTCCCAAATTCATCAGAGTTAGAATACGATTGAAATAAAAAACTGTACTTTAAATTAATATTTTTGTATTATTTTAATTGTTCGAAAGAAGAATTTTGAGTTTTTGAAAAGTAAAAAAAACCTAATTATAAAGGTATGAAAAAACTCACTGCTAAACATAAAAAATCTAACATTTTAAATTTATTTAAAATAAAAAATTTTTTAATTTCGGTTCTAAGAATAAAACACTATAAAATCTCATATTTAATATGTTTGAGCATTGTAATAGAATTATACGCTTAATGTAACCAACTTTAAAATGTTCAAAAAATTTCGAAATTATTTTGAATTTTCAAAAATATTTCATAACATATACTTTCTTAACAGAAAAATCTTCATTTTAAACATAAAACTAAAAATTCGAACAACAAAAAATTAAAATAATTATAAGTCTTTATTTAAACAATTTTACGAATGTTCGAAAAAATTCGAAAATTAATTTCGAATGTTCAAAAATACATTTAAGTATTTGAATTCTTAATGCCAATTAGATTTACACTTAAAAATAAGAAAAATCCTCATTTTAAACATAAAATTAAAAATTGGAACATTAAAAAGTATCACATTTATTGGTATAATAATCAAAAATAATGGAATACTAAATATATTTACGAATTCTAAATAAGTTGAAGGCTTATTTGAAATAATTTTAAATTTCGAATATATTACTAAATATTTGATAGAAATAAAAATTACACATTAAATTAACAATTCGAACATAAAAAAAGTTAGATTTTTTTTACCATAATGATCAAAAATAATTGAAAATGGAACGTTAAATATATTTAGGAATTCTAAATAAGTTATAGGCTTTATTTAAACAATTTTTGAATGTTCGAATAAATTCGAAATTAGTTTCAAATTTTCGAAAATATTACAAAATTTTGAAATTTTTGATAGAAATAAAATTTACACTGAAAAATAAAAAATCCGTTTTAAACATAAAACTAAGAATTCGAACTTAAAAAAGTTTAACATTTTTATCCAAAACTATTAAAAATAATCTCATATGGAATATTAAATGAGTTTATACCTTTTAAATGAATTATACGCTTTGTTTATATAATTTTAGAATGTTCAAAATAATTTAATTTTGAATTTTCGAAAATATAACAAAATATTGAATTTTTTGATAGAAATAAATAATACATTGACAAAATAATAAAAATTTCCGTTTTAAACATGAAATCAACAATTTGAACATAAAAAAGTTCGCCATATTTTTAGTATAAAGGTCAAAAATAATTTAAAATGGAATATTCAATCTATTTAGGAATTTTAAATAAGTTATAGGCTTTATTGAAATAATTTTTGAATATGTAACAATAGAAAATATAAAATATTAAAATTATTGGTAGAAATAAAAATTGAAAAATAATAAAAACCACCGTTTTAAACATATAATTAATAATTCGAGCATAAAAAAGTTCGCTATATTTTTATAATGATCAAAAATAAATTAAATATATTTAGGAACTCTAAATAAATTATAGGCTTTATTTAAACAATATTTGAATTTTCGAATTTTCAAATTAATTTCAAATTTTTGAAAATATAAAAATATTGAAATTTTTGTTAAAAATAAAAATTTGCACTGAAAAATAAGAAAAATGTCCGTTCTATACGCAATTTTTTGCTGAGAATAAGAATTTCATTAAAAATTATAATAAAAATATTCGAACTTTAAACAATTTCTTGAAATGCTTTTAATTTTATACTATTTTTTTAAGTTAAACATTTATAATGTTCGAATTTTCGAAGATTACTCATTTTTCTTTTCAATTTAAAAAAAAAATTAAATTTATACTGAAAATGTATATTTTTTTATGTTTTCATTGCAGTTTAGTTTGAAAATATTGGAAATTTGTTAAAAAAAAATAAAAAATAAAAAATTCAAATAAAAATCATCTCTTTTAACATAAAGAGATTAACTCAGATATGATATTTTTCATTTTTCGAACCATTTGAATATGACAAAGAAAGATAAATTTGAAAATAAAATTTTGTCTATGTGCTTTATAATTTTAAACATAAATTGCGAAGGATATTTCAATCCACAAAAATTTCTACACTGAAAAACATTAAAAAATTGTTCAATCTACAATGAAAAAATCTAGAACAAAGAATTTACTTCATTCAGAAAATTCTTATCAAAATTCCAACTCCTAAATTAATCCATAGTTGTTCTTATCAATTCTATATATTTTAAAGTTTCAAAAATTAAAAAAATTACTCTTTGTTTTCTATAATGAAGAGCAATATTTTAAAGTTAATTAATTTAAAATAAAATGTTACAACACGTTTAAAAATTATAAATTAAAAAAAAGTTAATAAATTAAACTTATTGAAAATAAAAATAAAAGAGATTTAGATGAACAAATTGGAGAGAGGAAGAGAGAAATATAACATTAAAACAAATTATTTAAATAACTAGAGATAAATAAATACTTTATATTTTAAATAATAATTTAAATAAACACGTTTATAATATTAAATGTGTACTTGTGTTAAAAACAAAACAAAAAATATTAAAATACATACGAATAAATAATCATAAAATGCCTATAAAAGAAATGCGCTTCGTTGACTTTACATACATAAAATATGTTTTTTTATATATTAATAAATTTCATTCAAATGCGCATTTTTATGTATTTTGCTCACTCGTGTTATTTAAAAATAAAGGAATGAATTTGATTCGTTATTGATTATTTGCATTTTTTCTGTTTGTGTGAGTCTATTTCATCTTAACTTTAAATATCTTTTTTATCCTTTCGCTGTTTTAAGTAGTATTGTTTGTTTGTATGTATGAATATATGTAGTTGGATTTTCGTTATCTTCATTGGGAAACTTTAATAAGTTGTTTATATTTAGTGTAATGTTAATGTTAATAATATTTAGTATTAGGGTCGTTCCTAGCTATAAAATACTATATATTATTTAAATTTGCGCAATGGTAATGTGGGACTCTCTGGTGGTGTGGTATGATTTCCCGTATGTAGACGTTGTTTCGGTCCACCCTTAAATGTAGAGCCCAGTTTTCGAGCACCTCTTGGAGAATTAGAAGAATTCATGGCTTCCATAGCAGCTGTTGAAGAGGCAGAAGCTGAAGGCATTATACCTAAGGGAATTTCTTTCATATTTGCATCTATTGAAGCTTGTACCCAACCTGTAACATAAAATTTTAATTATAAAATCATTATATTTTAATAATGCAATAATTTTTTTATTCACTTACCCTTCACTGAAGACCTTTGATGATCAATTAGAGCCGCAGCTAAGGGTGCTGAATTATTGGTGGTGTCTCTTAGTGTAGCGTACGCAGATATAGGCATGGGATTATAAATGCGGTTAGCAAAGTCCTCAAATGTAGTACTCTCTTTATATCGAGAAGAAACACTATCCAAAGAACGATTTCGTTCTTCATAACTGAAAATGAAAAGCAAATTAAAACGAATTACATTTTATATATTTTCTTTTAAAAAATTTTAAAACTTACTATTGCTGATATAAAGGTAGAGCCGCTCTTTTAGTACGACTAGCATTGATAGCAGTGGCTCGTATCAAAGTAGCCAGACAGGCACCACTGACCACACTATCATTGGCCAAGGGGCCAAACCAAGGCACTTCGGGCTTACGATTGACAGTAACCCGAAACAGTCCATTTTTCAAGGGATACACCACAATTAGAACATCACAAAATTCTGTTGGCAAAATATCACGTCGATAATCACGCGAATGTTCACTCCAAACAATATGTACTTCATCATTGCCTAAATGTCTAGTTTTAAGTAAAATTGCTTCTGGTGAATCGGAAGGCATGCGTGTGGCCACATGATAGATAACCTCCAAAAAGGGTGTAGCATAGTAGGGAGCAGTGGCACCGCAACCTTGCCTTGGAAGGCCACCCAAGAAACCGTTATGAGTCTCCAAGTCAATTTCCCACCCCAAAGCGGAAACAAACATTTCGTACATAGTACTGCCACTGGCATTGCGTAAAATACTATTTTTATCCTCTTGGCCAGAGGCTACATAAATTACAGCCATCTTATGGGTTTCGCGACACTTTTGCAAATCCACATTACGCAATTCTCGCAATAGCTTTTCAGTGCGTTGTAGCAAATGGGTACGAGAACGTCGCTCCCAACCTGCCAAACCCAAATGAGAGAATAGTAAGCGACAATATTGAAATGGTATTTCGTTGCGGCCATTCAAACTTGAAGAATGATACGACTCGAAAGAATTGTGTGAAATTGGTTCATGCATTGAATGTAAAGAACGTGTATCGTGGCCAGCCACAAATGAAGGAGTTGAACTACCAGGTAATGGCTGTTGTAAGGCTTGTTGATTGAGATTAGCTATGAATTCCTGTTCCAAGGCTCGTTGATTCAATATCACTGATATAGCTTGAGCCTCAGCACTACTACCCAGAGGAGAGGGTGCAGGAGCATTAAGCTGAGCCACCGGATAAGGTAGACATTCAGGACTCGTGTGACCTATATAGGCCAAAAGATCATCCAATTGATCTAGATCAGGTGCCAAATCATTAGCTAAAGGTAACTCTCCTAAAGGTCTATGTCTCAGAGTGTGTCTAGGTGGTGATATATCCATACCCTGCATTGAATGCATAAGAGAGTCCATGGGTTGAACCTGATTGTAGCGTTGTGAAAGAGAAGGACTATAAGCTCCTCTAGCGTCTATTGAAGAAGAACCATAGCCATCCATCTTGGGGCATTCACGTTTTGGTTCACTATATAAAATAGAAGCATCCCAACAAGCTTTACCATTCAAATCACGTAATAGAACCCGTACTTGTTTTTCGGCCGTCACTAAACCAGCAGTAACGCCACCTCCCGGCAACTTAAGTGTAGGCAATTCAATGAAACTGGCCACTAAACCAGGATTTAACATAAATAATTGCATATTTTGGGCATGTAATATAGAAGGCAATTCCACGGAGTCCCTTCTTAAATCTGCGCTATTAACGGAATTTTGTTGATTTCCTGCCGTAGTAATGCAACCATTATAGCCATTTACATCATCTTGTTCCTCGACCATAGAACTTAAACGAGCCGCTCCAATGCCCATGGGGAAATGACCCAAATTAGTTACCAGATGCATGGCCACGGCCTTGGCACATAAACGTATGGCGCTAATGCAGGCTTGTATGGTTTCTGAAGTCTGGTAATTGGCTTCGGGTAATTTTCCATCATCAAGTAAATCATCGCTGGCTATGTGCATGTCAAAATCATCATCGGCTGTAAGTTTTACACGTTCATGTTTGGGTGCTCCAGAGGCTATTTGTAAAAGAACTCTTAGTACCATAAGAACCAAAGTATCACCTCTTTCATTAATCGACTCCAGCATAATGGCCGAAGGAAAAGCTAGACAGTACTCTCCTAGACATAACATTAATGAAGTCAAAACCACCTTATCTGAATCTTTGGGATTGGTAACATTTTGTATTTCCAAGGCTTTGCAAATAGCTGTAATAATCAGTTGGGGCATTCTCTCAATCGAGGCTAATTCCCGCCCCCGTTCTATGCAGAGTTTTAAGGAATCTACCGCTACCATGGCAATGGTACGATGTTTGAATTGTAAGGCTTGTAATAAGACCTGTAAGGCTTCTTTGATGCGAGGACTGTAACATTGTCGATGATCTTCCTTTAACTGTTGGCCCTTGGAATGAGGTACTGGCTGTTGGAATTTCGAATTAGCACCGCTGCCTCTTGCTGCCAGCGGATGAGATAATTTCATGAGAATCCATTGGCCCAATTGTGACAGAGCAATGCATCTTGCCTTGGCAGAAGGCTCACGACGAGCACATCTTAACACTATGTTCAATATATGATCTTGTAAATCTGCACATTCCATTAGCTCAAATTGCTGGGGTGTAGGTTGCAACAAAGGACGAGGCAACAAAGTAGAAGGATAACACAACAGAGTACCCAATAAGGCGGCTACTTCAGCTCGTGGAGTTAAGCGGCTAGCCTCCAGTGAAGTCAACAATATAGCAGAAGCATGCACAATATCCAACAATAGAAGCGTGTGACCCGGCAGTAGTAAACTTAAAAATCTGGGACCTTCCAGGTATTTTAAAGCAGTATATATTAATTCACGATCTTCTCCCGTCAGTAAACGATGCAGAGCACAGTAAAATAAGGGTAAATGCTGCATACCTGTAACCGCACCATTTACAGCTAAAGTACACAGCAATTGTACAGCCCATAGTTTGCCTCTTTTGAATGACTTGTCCAGTTGTAGTGCACCATAACACCAAGGTGCCACAATACCAATGGGTGGTACTAAAGCTGGTGGCAGCGGTGTTTGTTGATTGTCTGTTGAAATGCCTTGATTTTGTTTGATTTTTATCAAATTCAAAGTCATATCCAGTAAATGCTTAAATACTTGAGCATGCAAATCAGGTTTGGGTATACGGTTGACATCTCCCAAAGCACCCAACATGCGTTTCCACATAATAGCTGTGGAATCGGGCAACCAACCTGTGGCTGTACCGCCCAATATAATAGATCTTCTTTCAGTTTGATAATTTCCCGAATTAGTCTCACTTTCACCCAAACTTCCACCACTATCGACTGCTAAAACATCTATTTGAATTTGAGCATCTTTAATGGAGCCTCCTTCAATGCCACTGCTAGCTGTGGGCGAAGGTGAACGCGAATCATCACTATCATCATCAGCTCCATCTATATCATCAATATCGTCTTGATTGTGGGTATTCCTTCGAAATCTTCTCGATTTTCGTGAACGTTTTAAAGTGGCCAAAGAATCCAAAGACATGGCTCTACGCATATCGTTATTGTGTGACACATTGCAAGTTAATTGCACATTTTCCAATAACTCGGGCGAATTGGAATTCTGATGTATTATGGTATTTAATGAATTTTCCACACTTGAAGATAAATTTGTGGGAGGCTTTACATGTCGATGCTTAACACGAAATCTGGGTGTGCGAGGCATAGAAGGTAAACTTCCCTCACTATAGCTACGGCTCAATATGGGCGTCACTGGATAACGTTGACCAACTGACAACTTTTGATCTTGACCCACCGAATCGCCATGTCTACTCATATTGGATTGTGAATTATCCTCAGAACGACTGTGGGTGGATGATCTCTCATGTTGGTTTTGTTCTTTGTGCTCCCGGTCTTTCGTTACCGAACCGTTAGAAACCGAAGATGTTTGTTGCCATACGCCTGCTCTACGACGTTTACCCTTTGATTCGGCCAAACGGTCCAACGGCAAATCTTGTAAGTTTAAGGAATAAACGTAACGTGAAAAGACACGCGTTAAAGTTTGTATAGTCTTATCCCATTCGATAATTAGTTCGTCACGATATGTCAACGAAGTCAAAACAGTTAGAAACTTTTCCCACAATTGCACATTTACAGGGACATTAGTATGAGCTCGGATCCAGGTAACTATAAGAGTTTGAAATATTGCTTGTCCCAAAATTCCACCCAAACTGGAACTTTTTGAAGCTTGCGGTGGATGCTGATGCAAGACAATAGAGGTGACTTGTAGCAATACCAACAATAACTGTTCCCAAGTTTTGGGATCCATAGGTGTATTCATAACCATGGTGCGATATACATTTAATACCTTCTTGCAAACCTCGGTTTGTTCATGCAAAGGCGTCGAACGATAATCTCGGGATTTGGTAGGGAATTGTATATTTAGATTACTATTATTCACCAAAAATACATTGGCTGCATTGGTTACAAATATTTGTAAAATATTTTGCAACCCCGCTCGTACACTCATATTTTCCTTAGACATGGCTCCCACATAAGAAGGATTTCTTAGACGTAGATTTGATTTTGGTGTGCCTCCAGCATTAGAATTATTCTGTTGTTGCTGCTGTTGTTGCAAAGCGGTACCCATATTTTCTTCTGGCTCCAAGAGAAAAGGAGGTGGTGTATTGCCCGTCATCCAATCTCGATAGACCGCTATAGAACAACGTATAGCATCAATTTGTGCTTTTGTGGTAAAATCCAACAAAAATGATTGACGATAAACTTCATGTATAAAGTTAACATTCTCTCGGGTGGAATACAAAACATCTCTTACTATAAGCGCCTGCTGGTAGGCATGCAAACGCATATGATCCGCTGCCTCAGCTATATGAACATTATCTAAACGATGTTGCAACAAACGTTCATGCGTAAAACGTGAGAGCCAATTTATTAAAACCACAACACAGGGTACTACTTCATCTCTCTTATTAATTGATCTCATTGTGGGTAAATCCAAACGCGGATTATAGACCGACATATTAAAATCAAAATTGGGACAAAATACTGGTTGAAAAACTTCTTTGAAACGTTGCAGCAGAAATGCAAAAGCTTTGTGATCCTTTTGTGCATGATTATCGCGCCACTTTAAACACGCTGTCGTCTGTACCATACTATTAAGTAAAATTTCCAAACCATCACGTGGATATGGGTGTTGTGACTTTTCACTAGAGGATGGTGGCAGAAGTGCTATTAATTCTGAACTTTGTACGGGATGTGAGTAGCTATCGTGAAATACTGATGTAGTACTGCCTTCCACTTTCATATTGGGATGATTAAGAAAATCCGCTGTATTAAATTCTACATCGGGACCTTGTATACCCTTTTGGGGAACTATAAGGCCGGGAATTAAATCCGCATACATATTGTGCACATAGGAGGGTGCATTTTCAGCCAAGGCTTGATACCAAAGGAGAAAATATCTGAAATGAAAGTAAAAGTTTTGTTGTTGAAATTATATTTAAATAATAATGGTGAAATTATATTAAATATGGAGCAAAAAAATTATGAATATAAGCTAATAATCATAATTGGATGTTAAAAATTAGAAATAAAAATATGATCACAAAAGTAATCTTGCCGAATACATTTAGGATTTTTGAATGTTGTAGCTAGCAACACATGAGCTCCGTTTTGAAAATCCCTTATGGGACTCATTGAACAGAATTTTAAAACTCTTAGAATATGTTTTAATATCCTTGATTTGATATTTTTCCAGACGTCAAGTAAAATCTTTTAAAACTTAATACAACTTACCGCACTCCTTCCTTTCTTAATTTTGGCGAGTTTCCCAAATGTAAGAGTTTGCCCATAATACGACTGAGTGAATGACACTGCCAGCGTCGAGCCAGCAACTCTGGCAGTAAACACAGGATTTTCTCCAATAGCCATAATGAACCATCCAATTCTTCACGATGGGCTTTGTGAACTAAATGGACACAGATAAAATTAAAAATTAAATCAATTTACACAAAAACAAAAGACAACAAGAAAATGAAAAATCTAAAATAATGAAGAACGTAAACAAATATAAAAAAGCAAATAACAAAACTACATGTAATATACTAAATAAGCACAAAATACATATGAAAACAAACTATAATATAAAAATACATATGTAGAGTGGTGGAAAAGGAAATGTTTTGTGTCGAAACAAATTTTGATAAAAATAAAGCTGAAATTTCGTTAGCTTCCAAATAAATAAATAAATAATAAAAGAAAACAAAAAGCATGCAAATTATTTTTGGTAAGAGGATGAAGGAAAAAAGTTAAAACATACAATGTTCTTTTCTTTTTTAGGTGGATGAAAACAAAACAATTAAACATGTAAACGATTGGATGGCATTTAATTAAGAATTTCGTTTTTTATTACTATATTGCCGATATTTTTCGTTGTTTTTGTTTTTTGTATTTGTTGTGGCCATAAATAACCACATATACAATATAATAATTAAATAAACTTACCAATATGAAACGGAAGTTCTGCCATAATATCAAAAAAAGTTTTGTAGTACAAAGACAAACAGAGCAGTAGCAAAAAGTGCATTATTGTTTTGATTTTGCACAAAGAAATGGTTAAACATAAAAAATATTAGGATTTTTGTATTATTATTGTTGTTTTGTTTGTTGGATTTCACAAGGAATAGGTTACAACAAGTACACACACATACATTTATTTATAAATCATTAGAAAATACACCAAAATAGCAACAAATTTAGTTTTTTTGTTTTTATTGGTATTATTTTCAAAATATAAAAAAATAAAACAATATATTAAAAAATAATTTTTAGGATCAGAAGTATATTCTACTAATTTCGTTTTTTAATAAGTTCAAAAAATTAACATTTTATAAAAAGAAATATTGTTATATGTACTACTTTGAAATGTGGGTAATTACCTTTTTGTTTTAAATTTGCTTCCGCTTGTATGAAGGTGTCGTAAAGTATAAAATAAACATGGCTAAAATTTGTTTCGAACAGGGATTTGGCATCTTCATGATCCACATTATCTGTAAGAAATAAAAAATAAATAAAGATATATATATATATATGTATATAATATTCATGGCACATTAAAATCTATTCATATAAATATTAAATATAGATCATTTTAAGTTGAACATATAAACATTTTTACAAACTAGAAATTTATGTATAGCTAGCGGACCCGGCGAACTTCGCCTCCCAAAATTTTAAGCCTTCAGACAAACTTTAGAGTAATATAATATATATATAAAAATTATTCCTTTACGCTAAGAATTTCATTTGAAAAGCCATTAAGGAATAATTCCACACAAAATTCCATACAAAAAATCTATTTTCGATTTTTTTGATAAATATTGCACTGAATTTCAATTGATTGTAATGCTTTAACCGTATATGGATATAATGAGTTATTTACGACAATCCGGAATCAGTTTAACAATACACAAAATTCGTATAAATTGCAGCAAGAAAAAAGAGCACATTTACTGTAGAAAATTACAATGCCAAAATGACACCTGTCAGATTGCGCAAAGTCTAAATCAATGTATAACGCCATCTATCGGATTTTGACTGAGAACAAATGAAAAAATACATTTGGAAAGGCATTAAGGAATAATTACACACAAAATTTCATACAAAAAATCAATTTTCGATTTTTCCAATTTTCCGCATTTCGCATTTTCCGCAATTTTCCATGTTTTACACCAAGAACTTTCTATTTTTTCATTTGGAAAATCATTAAGGAATAATTTCACACAAAATTTCGTACAAAAAAATCAATTTTCGATTTTTCCAATTTTCCGACTTTTGCGGAGAGATTTTTCAATTTTCCCCATTTCGCATTTTCCACAATTTTCCATGATTTACACTAAGAACTTTCTATTGTTTGATTTGGAAAGTCATTAAGGAATAATTTCACACAAAATTTCGATTTTTCCAATTTTCCGACTTTTCCGGAAATACGAACAACTGACAAAAAATTTCACAGAAATCGGCCCAGCCGTTCTCATTTTATGAATTACTATACATTTTTTACACCATTTTTATATATATAAGATTCTGGTAAAAATTATACGCAATATCAAAACCTACTGAGTTATTGAAATGATATTTGATATTTTCAAGTTTGATGGTATTAGTGGAACATATTTTAGGATTTTCGAGAAAAATTTTAAAAAATGTTCTAATGCTTAAAATAGTGAATTTTAAAAATTTTGAGAAAAATTGGATTCGCAAAGTTATTTCTTCACATATTATAAAAAATTATATTTTATTCAAGTTTATTACAAAGAAATGATATTTAATAAAGGATGTGAAGATAAATACGTCTGTTAATTACGTCCTACACTAATGTTAAATACGCTACACACTCTGTTAATTGACTTATAAAATGAACAAAATTATTTTTTAATAAAAAAACGGTACCAAAATTAAATTTTAAATAAAAAATCAAAATATATTTATAAAACATATTAAAATATAAAATTATAAAAACAAGTGTCATATTTGACACTTTATAAATAAGTACATAAAATTTCTTTGAACAAAAATCGAAAATTTCAAGTAATTCTAATGGGTGTTGGGAGTAAACATGAATCGGGTAAGCGGAAAAGTGGGAGAACCATAAATGTATGTTCTATGCCCAGATTGCATTTTGGATCAGAGATATATAATTTTGGAACATGTATTTTTTCATTATGAAAATATAGAAAAATGTGGAATTTTCAAGTGGTAAGCGAAAGAATTGAAGTAAGACTAGTAGATTCCAGAAATATATGTTCTATGATCGGTTTATGTAACAACCAAGTCCGTAGGACTTGGATACCGGTCATAAATGCGTTTTGGCCGATATCTCTGTATAGATAGACCAATAGACCAAGTTCATTTCTTCAGCGAAAAAATTCAGGAGAAATTTTTCGATTTTGTTTTGAAAAACGAAGTCCCTAGCTTATATAGGGGCTTGAGATAATCGAAACCCGTTTTGAAAAACCGGGTTCTTTTTAAATATCTCCGCTATTTTCGAACCGGTTTATCCGAGTTTCAATAGAAAAGTTCTGGAAAAAATTTCTAATCTTTTGAGATATATATATGTATATATATTCCAATTCCAATTTTCAAAAAAAGTATCAAATATAAAAAGTATTACTTTTTCAAAAAAAGTAAGCAATGTTGGAAAAATTCTAATTTTGAAATAAGTGAAAAATGGGAAAAATTTCAACAAAGTACCAATATTAAAAAAAAAAGATAATAATAGTAATAAAACTAATATTCGAAAAAGTACCAATTACAATGAAAAATAGGTGGACTAAATGGAATTTGTCGTACTAAGCAAGAAACTGCTTTCAGTTTTTTTTTTTTTTTTCTATCATGACCCCCTGATTAAACGATCACGCTAGTATAATCCGAGAACGGGTTGTCCAATTTAGATAACATACTTTTTTATTTTATTTTTTATTTACTTATTTTTATTTTATTATTATTATTATTATTTTTTTTTTTTTTCTTTTTTAACCGCTCAATAGGTTCAAAGATATTCGGAAAAAAACATTTTTCATGCAAAATTGGAAAAATTGTCTACTTAAAAGTTAATAAAAATAAAAAAAAAAACGTGAATATTGATGAGATAATAATGACTTTTTTTATAATATTTACTATACGTAATATTAAGTATACATAGGTGTCTTTAGTTAATTATCGAGAAAATCAAAATTTATTAAACATTCCTTATTGCTTTCTTAATCGGATAAAATAGAAAACCACTGTGATAAAAACAAAGTTCTTTCCATGCATATGTACACATATAGACAATAAAATAGATTTGAATTTCTTCAAATGAAAGAATTCTGTTTTAATTTTTTGTTTTTTACTTATATTTATGTTTTATTTATTAAATACAACTATCTAAGGAATAGAAAAATACTATTGGAATTTACCTACATTGAGGTTTGGATATCGGAAGAGGTTTTTATGAAGAAAACCCATATTTTTCTGTGGACAATAAAATATGTGTGTTCGCAAACTTTTGAAACTAAATATTAATAAAATGCTATAATTTGGAATTTCCTTGATCATCTCTAGCATAGTGGAGACACACACCCTAAAAGTTGATACGATATAATACCATTGTTATCAAAAATTAGAGAGAATGCTTCCTAAATTATTGATTTAGATATATTTAAGGAATTCATATTATAGGCTGTACTCGATTATTTGAAAACTTCCATATTATATTCACTGGGTCAAATTCCGATCTTTATCCTTAGAAACTCTATATAAGTGTGGAATATTTTACACAGATTTTACACGATTATTTCCAATAAATCCTAGAACAAAACCTCACAATTTTTTCATTAAAACGTTTCAGAATACCAATTACTTACATATTACCATAACGCATTTTGTTTAAATAAAATTTAAGGATTTCTTACTTTGAATCATCTTTAATCGATTTTTGCATCTTTTTTCATTAGACAGATTCTTGTTTTTACATTAAAATTACATTTTTTCTCTTATTTGGAATATTTTGCATTATCGGAAGTTACAAAAATAATGATAATAAAAGAATCTCAAAAAAAAAAATATTTATGTCTTCTCATGCTGTTATTGACGTTTTCAAAAATAGGAAATTATTTTGTAATTTTAAAATTTTTGCAGGCACACCTATTATATTGTCCACAGAAAAATATGGATTTTCTCCAAAATGACCTCTTCCGATCTGCAGACTCCAATGTAGTTTAATTCCAAATTGATTTTTTTTTTATTCCTTAGATAGTTGAATTTAATAAATAAGACATAAAAACAAAGTTCTTTTCATGTATATGTACATATCTATCCTTCTTAAAACCTAAACAAAACAATCAATAAAAAATCTTCAAACTGTTTGCAATATTAAACGCTGATTCCATTTTATCTATAAATAAGTGTTTTGTAATAAAGCGATAGCAATGACATTATATCTGTTAATTCTTTTTATTTTACGTTGTTAATACCCTCTCTAGAATAAAAAATAAAAAAAAAAACAATTGCACCATAGAAGTTTATTTTTATTCTTAACAATAAAAATGTATGAAATGTCGTACCCGACTTAAATATAAAAAATTATTTACTAAGAGTACGTTTTATAATGTAACGTCGCTTTTATTTTTATTTGACAAATGCAAATTATATGAATTTGTTTTCTTTTAATTGTTTTCATAGGAATTTAGCATTTTTTGTTATTTATAAAACTTTAAAAATTTTAAGGGTGTGAAGATAAATACGTCCTACACAAATGTTAAATACGCTCCACACGCTGTAAAAAAAACTACATTTTTCAAAATCATATATCTGCGATCCCAGATGGAATCTTGACATAAAACATACATTTCCGGAATCTACTAGTCCAAGGCTACTTCCACTCTTCCACTTACCCGATTCATGTCTGCTCCTTATGTCCATTAGGATCATTTGAAATTTTCGATTTTTGTTCAAAGAAATTTTTTGTATATAGTGATATATTTGATTTTTTTTACAATTTTATATTTTAATGTGTTTTATAAACATATTTTTAATTTTTTATTTTAAATTTAATTTTGATATAGTTTTTTTTTTATTAAAAAATAATTTTGTTCATTTTAACAAATCAATTAACAGCGTGTAGAGCGTATTTAACATTTGTGTAGGACGTATTTAACTGACGTATTTTTCTTCACACCCTTGATTTTATTTATATGATGGTATAGTTTCATTTGCCGTTGAAACCATTGAGGCAATATTTGATGATCCAATATTTGTTGCATAGTGTCAGTGTGGTTTAGCCTTTTTAAGGCTAAATCTAGCCCTTTTATTTTGCTTTTAACCTCAAAATTTTCATTTTAGCTTTTAGCCTTTTTTCTAGCCTTTTTTGATTCTTAAAATTACCTTAAAAGGGCTAAAATATCACTATTTCAACAACGAAGAAAATAATTTCTTATTATCTACTACTTATTTTAAAATTTAAATTTTACAGAATCATTCATTTAAGCATTTTTGTGTATTTATATTTAACAAATATTTTCGTCTGCGGCGCTTCATTATCCAAATCAAGAACAACTAATATACTTAAATACTAATAACTAATTTGATGAAATTACTAAATAGATTATTATTTTTGATTTGCTTTATTAACTATAGAAACTATTTATAAACATAATTTTAACAAAATCTTATGAAAGCAAAAAATCACCCAAAAACTTAAAAATGCTTAATTAAAAAGGATTTAGAGTTTAAAAATGTCGAAAAACACTTCAAAACATTAGATAATTTTTCACATAAAATATAACCCAAATTTGTGTTTTTTTTTTTTTTTTTTTTTTTGCGATTTTTCATTTGGGTCATTTTACTGACAGCTGTTCTAAGTTTTGTTTATAAATTTATTACAATATCTTTAAAAAATACAAAAAACTAATGAGAACGAAAAAAAAATAAGTTTTTAAATTAAAAAACAATTTTAACTTTTTCTGGCCTTATTTTTTGGGACATTTAGACTTTTTCGACCCTTTCTAAAGTTGAATTTAGTCTCTTTTTTCTCGGCTCCTGGCAGCACTGCATAGTGTAGTAAGTATTGGGACTGCAAAACACAATAACCATCATTTATATGATCGATGAATTGTGAACGATCGGCATAATTAATCCATATTTCTTTGAAAAAATTTATTTAATTAATTTCTTTTAGCCGAAACTGTAAGGTATGAATGTGATCGTAAAGGAATGACCCGAGAACCCTCTTCCCATATCAAACGAACTACGACTATTACTTTATCAGTTCATCACTCTGTTTTGAGCTAACCTAGTTATCTATAATGTAGAAAGTAATATTTATTTTATACTCAATAGACCTGGACCTTACGTTGTAGCCCATAACCTTACGGGCAATCAATTAGACTCGTTAGAATTCGAAACAAAAAGTTCCTCATATGTCATTCAAAAGTTTATTAAGAAAAAAATATATAAAAGAAATGGAGGCAAATTACATTGACTTCAATACACTTTTTATATCTTCTTTGAATATTAAGAATATTATTCTTTTTTATTTTTGACTTATTTTTGCTTTAAGTGTGATTGCAAATGTATACTTAGGAGAAATGAAGATAAGTTTTCAATTTTTATGTATATCTTTAGCTTCTTTACCACAATTAGTAACATATAACTGTATTTATGTGTTTCTTTCTTTTTATATTCATAATTATAATTTTGCTATGTTTTCTACGTCTCATTTATTTGTATTATATAACAGATTCTTGGTCATATACTTCTTCGCATATAAACTTAAAGACTGGCTTAAATAATATAAAAGAAGTCTGTGGTGGTTCTTGGGTAAAACAATCACATAAAGTTATATTATACATATCGACACACATTTTCACATTTATAGAGAAGTAAGAAAGAAACAACAAAGTTTTGTTATAAACTTGAATTTCACATGAGTATTATTTGTAAGCTATTGTTAAATATTTATCATTCGGTAGCAAATGTAAGCTACCAACCAACCATTCAACCAACAACATGTATGAATTCCTCCCTCCTGTCTGAAATACATACTGGAAATCGGACTTTTAAGGTTGTTAACATGTTTAAATGAAATTGTTAATTGTATTATTGTTATTGTACTTTGCGAGTTGTTATCAATTTGAGCTGCAAGCAAATATTTATATGAATGTTAACAGAAAACAAACTAAAAACATTACGACCAAACAAGTGATAGTGCTAGTTACCCTAGTGCGATTAGTAAATTATCACATATTTTGTAGTGAAATAGGACACTGATTCATTTAAATTCTGAGGAAATATCAATAAAATTCAATGATTAAAATAAAATAAAAGTTTTTTGAAACATGTGTACAACAGGTGACATTTATTCAAAGGGGTCCGCTGAAATGATTAGCTATGAACGAATATAAAAAATATAAACATTTTCAAAAACATTACTGCAAAGCTTTGTTACTAAATTATGTATTAGAAAAAACCTTTAAAAATTTCAACTTCTAGATATATCTGAAAAACTACTCTGTTTTAAAGCAAGATTAAATAAATAAATGTAATAGAGAGATACACTGAGAGCCGAACATTTTAAATTTAACTGTCGCTGAATATTTCTCTGAGTAAGACTGGTTTCATTTGATAGCGAAAACATGAAGATTCTGGAAGTTATTTTCGACAGCATACTTCATTTTTCCTTACATTCAGCATCTCTCCTATAAAGTGGCGCAAAATGTATCGTCATTTTTTCGAAATAATTTATAACAGCTTGAATTTTGAAATAGATTTTCCTTCCCAATACTAACTGTGCTCGCTCTAACAAGAACATTTCGAATTAACTGTCAATCAGATGATGTTCCATTTAATGGGGTATTACACGTTCTTCTCCGCAGCATATTTTGTAGAAAAACATTAGGAAGGTCCATTACAAACAGGGCAATTAAAGGTACTGCATGCTACGCTATTTAAATCATCGAGTCTTATTTTTAAGAGGATTGAGGACTGGGGATTGATGCAAAAACAAGTTGAACAAGTTTTTATTTCCCGAAATTCATGAATTGGGATTATAGGACAAATGTTACCAACTTAGATGCTGAAAACTTAGTAATTCGTTTTTATTGCCATAAAAATATCTCAAATATCCATCAACAATGACGAAAGATATGATCTTCAAAAAGTATGGAAACAAACTTATAGATTTAAATATTATTTTTCTTGAATTTTAAAAATATATAGCACAACAATATAGGGAGAATGTATGCAAATCAACGAAACAACGAGTGACCAAAAATATATCTTAAGGAATATTTAAGATCACTGAGAATACATCAAGCTTTAGAGAATATTTACTTCTGATTTTAAATCTGAAGAGCAACAGATATACACATTGGCATTGAAATTTTAGAAATATTGAATATATATTGGTGTTTGCTCTAGTATGCCGTCATTACAATTTCCAATGTTATCCAATAACCCCGTGTTACAATAAGGGTACTCCTCAAACAATTCTATGTTTTGTAGGTCGATTCAAAATATTATCTTAGCAAAGGCGATGAAACATAAAAATTAACTAAGCATTCGAAAAAATGGCTATCAATCTTTCGAATTATTCCTAAGTCATATACATATACTAAAGTGCAACGTTTTCTATGAAGACAAAAAATATTGTAAATGTATCCCCTAAAATTAGATTGATATGTTGTAAACTAAACTTCGGTTCAATTATTTAAGAAAATAAATGTCACAATAAGCATAAATTTGTCAAAAAACTATAAATTCGCGACTAAACTTCAAAGACTTTCTTTTATTCCCGCAGTTATAAAAGAATTGAATTTAAATTATTTATGAAAAATTTAATATTCATTGATATTTAAATATAATAAATATTTCCATACACTTTTTTTTTTTGCTGATTTAACCTTTTGGGAACCAAAAATATAAAATAAGAAGTTAATTATTTGTAATTTTCAATAGAATCAGAATATACCTTTCTAATGGTACCTTAAAATCCAATATATATTGAAAAATATCCGAAATATATACAATTACATGTTTAAATAATGAAAATATAGCAAAAAATTATTTAAATGCATATTCCAAGTGTTAATATGTCTCTATAATATTTTGAAATTATTTTCTTATAACGAAGATTTTTATAATGCTATTGAAAGAAAACCGTTTTTTAGAGGTGTTTTAATAATGATCCAGCTCACGTAAATGAAAACGTTCAGAATTAATATTTTGAGAATCATACAAGAACATACTAGTCTTCATTTCTGGACGGTACATTTGCAACTTTTTTTTTCGTAAAGCACTTTAACGTATATGCTACTATCACAGGGCACTTTTAATTTAGCATTAATACAATTATGGTTATGATTTCCCTCTAACGATTTTTATGGGAGTTCTCTAAATAATAAATTTTCCATCCGCTTCGTTGTTGATGTTAAGGACAAAGATCTTTTAATGTCCTTAATAAACTATAAAACTTTAATTTGGAAGTTATAGCATCAGCGAATATCCCATCATGTCGATGTGTGAGAGCTAGAATTACCATAGTAGAGAATGATTCGGTTTCAACAGTTGTTATTCCCTACTTCTATGAAGACGTTTGGAAACAAATGGCTGTGTACCATTAAGAACTTATTGTGTTTTAATACTCTACTTGTGCAGTAGCTAAATGTCGAAATTTCTAGAGATCAAGCGAACATTTCATTTAAAGAGATTCGGCTGAGCAATATCAACATATTGATACACAACAATCAGTTCTCGAAAGGTATCTATTTCTCTGACCATTTTTGGACTGCCTTAAAGAAATTCGTACATGAGCGAATGGCTTTAACGATTGAATTCTGCATAGCATCGATACAAGGTTGTCACATCTGAAGCTTCATGATATTTACTGATAGTCAAACCTAATTGTCCATGAATGTCCGACTGAATGAGATGGCACTGCATCAAACATCTAGGTGCATTGTGAACGAAGTAACAAACATATGTGCATTACTACATGATGAAAACATAAATCGTTTTTGTAGCATCACTCACAATGACTCTAAGCAGCGAATTGACTTTCTTCTGCATAATTAGGTTATCTCTCTTAATGCAGGTAGATCCCTAGGTCATATCTGGAAAATAATGTAGCAGCAGTCTCAGGACACAGTAAATTTGGAAATAATGCCATAAGGTTAGGACTTTTGTCCAACAATTTCTGCAGAAGCTGTCACAACGAGGACGCGGAAGAATTTATTTTCCACCTATTCTGTCAATGCACTGCATTTCAGGATCTCCGTTCGAGATTCTTAGTGAAGATATTCCATGACAGCCTAACTGAATTCTCGAAAGTCAGTATAGGTTGGTAGGTAGGTGGGTTAAGGGGAAAAGGCCTACACGATCTCATGCCATATCAGCATATTCATAAGCCAGCACATCGGCTGTAATTACTATTTGACTATCTGTAAGAAGCCGGAAACTTAGTATGGTTTCCTCTAGTTTTGTGTCACGGGTATCTAATTCAGGGTTCATTACGACCATGATTGATGACAAGGTATCAGTGTGAGGAATTGTAGCGGGTTTTAATTTGGTATCATACATATATAGCTTTACTCTTTTTCCCTGATTTCTTTTTCTTTCATTACAGGTAACACAAAGGAACCAAGAGGCTAAATCTAGCTGTAGATTCACCTGTATAAACTAACTGCTAAGCTGTACTCTATGTCGCTCTATTTTCTCTTGTTCCTAATTAAATTTTCATTTACTTCTTATCTCTTTTTTCTCATCAAACTGCCCCCTTTTCCCCATCTTTTACTTATAGTTTCTTTACTGTTAACACAAATAAACCTCAATAACCCAAGTGAATCTTGAATAATTTGGAGGAACTAATTACCGAAAACTGGAAGATTTGGAATTAGCGCTTTGGATTTGGTAAATATTAGTCCTTTTGTCCGAATATATTTTTTTAAATACATAAGATGAACTTTAAGTATACACACAGAATTCTTGTACTTAAAAAATTTTCATCCAAGAACTTTAGTCGTCGATAGAGATTGCAAATTTAATTATTAAAACCCCACCTCACTTTGCTTCAAATTTGAGAGTTCTAACTATAGAAGACTATTCCATTTCACCATATTTTTCATTCTCTATATGTTCTTTGATGTCAAACGAAACTGATTCAAAAATTAGTTTCGACAAATTATATGGAAAACAACAAATTAATTTAAATACAAATAAATCAATTTCTTCAGGATATGATAAAATATTTTCTTATTCTTCGCAACAAAATTATTTGAAGAAAACACACCATAATGAAAGCTTTTTATGAAAAATTTAAGACAAGGGAAACCCTAATAATAAATTAAGCATAAATGTGCTGTAGTATATACGAAATGATCGTTAATGACCGACTAATGTTTTTTAACAACTTTTTTTAGTGTTGTTTTTTATTATTTATTTTTTCATATTTATCAACGATTTGTCTTTCATTTCTTTTATATTCGTATACATAAATTGTACTCATACAACATTAAAAACATACATTATTCTGGTTGTTTAAAAAAATATATATTTTATATTTTTTTTGGATTTGAAATGTATTCGTGGTATTTTAGTTTTTATGGTTACATGGTTTAGTTAATTTCATACAATTTATTTTCAAATAATCATTTTCATGTGTAATTCAGTCAGTTATTTATTTAGTAAGTTAGAGAGCCAGTCAGAAATCTAGTCATGTACTCAGTCAGTCACACTATGAACAAGTACCGGTGTTTTTTTTTTTTTTTTGTTTATATTTTTGTAAGTTGTGTGAAAAAGTAATTTAGAAGACTACTTTATTTAATAAATACTCAAAATTGATTACTTAAGTACAAATTTATTAATTTCATTACACATTCCAAATCTTTCAATTATAGTTAAGTTACAAAAATAAAGGTATCCTCATCTTAAAAATATAACGAAAATCTTTTCAATATAATGTCTGTAATCGGTAAAAATTAAATTACCATTTTCCCCACCCAATATCAATATAAATAGATATATATATATATATATATATATATATATATATATATATATTTAATCAAATAACCAACAAAATGAAAACGATTTAAACTTGACTCTGAATCATCATTAAAGTGTATAAATCAGTGTTGTTTAGTTAAGTGTAGTCGTGGTTACAACTTGAGGTTTACTAACTCTCAGCTGTTGACGCACTTTTCTCTCTATTAATAAAAAATTGGGAACTATTATTTTTCGAATCTATTTAACGCTCTCTCATACGAATACGTAAAAAAAACGTGTTATCGTGTCGAATTTGAATGATAAGTTAGAATTTTTTTTTATTTGATTGGGCATACATTTTCGTAATTCTTTAAGTAATTAGGTTACTATACACAATTTTAGTTTTTTTTTTTTTTCTTTTCGATTTCAACATTGCTGTTTTAAAAGCTTATAATTATAAAACACTTTGCTTATGGTATTTGCCATTTAATTTGGCAATTCAATGGTCTTAAAGGCTCTAGAAAAAAAATAAATACTTTAAACATAATTATGGATAAATTGTAGATAATTAATATGAAAGTTAGTAATAATAATTCTTTAGTGTTTTTAGTTTTTAGATTAAGTTTAAGAAACATTTAAGGGCAAATTTTGTAGGAATGAATTTTTAAATAATATATCTTTGTGGCATTAAATGAGTAATGCTGGGATATTACTTTAACTTAATAGTAATTATTTATTTTAAAAATTCAAATAGTGTCAACTACCGAATAATGGATCTTTAGAGACGATGGTACCTTTTTGTAAGCCATGGTAGATATATATAGATATAAGCTGGAAAGTTTTATAAATACAAGTAACCCTCGATTTACACGGTTCATTCGGACCGGAGAAAGTAGGCGTACATAATCTGAACAATGTTCAGATTAGGTACAAAATTACATTTTGGGACCACAATTTTTACATTTCGCGTAAATTGAAACACTGATTAACTGCAAAATGTTGTTTTTGGTCCTTAAAATCTCTTTAAATTAAAACATATAAAAGTATTATTTTTTTTATTTTATATTTCTTGCTGATTAAAAAATGAATCATATGGTGCGTTGAATGCTAATGAATGATAGTGGTGGATATCATCCTAAATTTCAAATGGTGTGGTTTTGATACTAAAGATGTTGAGATAAGTTTTCGCTACAACTTAACCATTTAAAGTCATTTTATGCTCCAAATAAATCAGGGTTTAGTAGATCTCTGATACTTAAAAACATTGTACAAACATTTTGAGTTTAACTGAAAGTCTCTGTGTAACATAAATTAGTATGTGTCTAAGTTGAAAAGTGATGTTATGAGACAAAATCAGAAATTATTCCAAAGAAATTATTATTATTTTTTTTTTTTTTTTTGTCAAAGAATAGATAATCACCTTAAATTGGATATCATTAGTTTTTTCATAGTACAAAAACTAGTCATTTTATAATGTCTCAAAAATTTCAATAAGCACTTCGGACCACCCTTTAGACAATAATCCGAAATTATGCTCATAATGATCCTTATGCATTTCCTGTACATGCCAAGGCGAAGGCTTGTACAGACTATGTCAAGTATCGGTCATAAAACCCTTGACAACCTGCTGTCTGTTCTATTACTCCATGCACAATTGGTTATGCTAAAAATCCATTCCCTGATTGCGTTAAGGAAGAAACCTCGCGGTGACCCCACCAAGGTCAAATTCTCAATTATCTGTGGTGCTGAGCCGTTTCGGTCAAACTCATCGGCTATTTCATTACCTACAATGTTGAAGTGACCCGTTACCAGCAGATTGATTTTTATCATTTAAAATCCCAGTAAAAAAGAACTGAAACAGAGCTGAAAAATTCATGGAAGTTTTTAGTGCTGAAATAGTACTGCAGAAGGATGTTCTTTTTTATAAAACTTATTCACTTCTTTTGAAGTTTAATATATAATTTTTCAATAAAAATATTTTATCTGTTAAAAGATAATAAAAATACTTTTAAATTGGCGAAATTATAATTTTCTTAGAAGTAATTTTTGGAAGAAACTATTAATAACACCCAAAAAAGTTCAAAATTCGCACTACTACTTTACTACTTTTGAGGTTGTGAAAATGAATTTTTTTAAAAACTCTTACTCGTTTTATTGCTGCGATAATGTAGAGCAGAAGGGAGACCATTATTTTTCTTTTATCATAAAGACTTTTATATATTGGATTTAAGACCTTTTGGTTCCCCCGGATCCAAGAGGAAAGAAAAAAAGGAAATTAAATTTTTCTGTAACTGAAAATTGTTTGCAACATTAGTTAATAGCTTTCTTTCTTTCTTTGAACAAAAATCGAAAATTTTAAGTGGTCCTAATGGCCATAAGGAGCAGACATGAATCGGGTAAGCGGAAGAGTTGAAGTAGCCTAGGACTAGTAGATTCCAGCAATATATGTTCTATGTACAGATTCCATCTGTGATCAGAGATGTATAATTTTGAAAAATGTGTTTTTTCACTATGGTCATATGGAAAAATGTTGAATTTTCAAGTGGCTCCAGTGGACACAAGGAGCAGACATAAATCGGGTAAGCGGAAAAGTGGAAGTAGCATAGGACTATTAGATTCCAGAAATGTATGTTCTATGTCCAGATTCCATCTGTGATCAGATGTGTGTGAAGATAAATTTTAAAATTTATAACCCCAGACGCAAACCATGTTTGTTAACGGAGGTCTGTTAACTTGTTAACATAGCTCGGTTAAGCATGGAAAAACTGATATATTCAATAAAAATGGAATTAGGAACACATTTTTGGACCAAATGGGCCCAGAAAACCGTTACCATTAGAAAATATACTCACATGTCTTAAATTCAGGCAACTTTATCAGAATTGGCTTTAAAACATGAATTTGACGATCATTTAAAATTTGGGATTTTGAGTGGGATGAATCCAGATTCCAGGGAAACTAGGCAACGTGGGCGGACAAAACTTTTTGGAGATGATAGATAAGGTATCCCACTATGTCCTCCACTTTTCAGATCCTTTAACAGTGTGAGTTGGAAGGAGTTATACAAATTTTTCAAAAATTTAAAATTTGGAATTCTGAGTGGGATGAATCCAGACAAAACTTTTTGTAGATGATAGATAAGGTATCGCACTATGTCCTCCACTTTTCAGATCCTATAACAGTGTGAGTTGGAAGGAGTTATACAAATTTTTCAAAAATTTAAAATTTGGTATTCTGAGTGGGTTGAATCCAGATTCTAGGGAAACTAGGCAACGTGGGCGGACAAAACTTTTTGTAGATGATAGTTAAGGTATCCCAGTATGTCCTCCACTTTTCAGATCCTTTAACAGCGTGAGTTGGAAGAAGTTATACATACTTTTCAAAAATTTAAAATTTGGAATTCTGAGTGGAATGAATCAATCCAGTTTCCAGGGAAACTAGGCAACGTGGGCGGACAAAACTTTTTGTAGATGATAGATAAGGTATCCCACTATGTGCTCCACTTTTCAGATCCTTTAACAGTGTGAGTTGGAAGGAGTTATACAAATTTTTCAAAAATTTAAAATTTGCGATTCTGAGTGGGATGAATCTAGATTCCAGGGAAACTAGGCATCGTGGGCGGACAAAACTTTTTGGAGATGATAGATAAGGTATCCCACTATGTCCTCCACTTTTCAGATCCTTTAACAGTGTGAGTTGGAAGGAGTTATACAAATTTTTCAAAAATTTAAAATTTGGGATTCTGGGATGAATCCAGATTCCAGGGAAACTAGGCAACGTGGGCGGACAAAACTTTTTGGAGATGATAGATAATGTATGCCACTATATCCTTCAATTTTCAGATCCTTTAACAGTGAAACAAAGTGAAACAAAATTCTTTGCCATCCTGTGACATTATTATATTTTATTTTTTACAAAATATGCATAGTATTTAATGCAGCCGAAACATGCAGGGCGATTGCACACAGAACATTGAAATGTAGGGTTTAGAACTTTATCACCGCAATGGACACAAATTTCACTCATATCATCGGTATATTCTATTAGACACTTTTTAATTGTTTCCCTATAAATGTTAGGGTTTGGTAGGTTCGTTAGGGGCTTGTCGTGGAGTAAAGCTTAAATATATAGACAAATAAAAACAACGCAGTTGAAGCTATCATTTTGATAGTCGCGTTCAATTTCAATATAATTCCACGATTTATCATTTGCATTATCCAAAAATGTTTGAAATATTGTGTCAAATCGATTGCTAGGGGATAAGAACAATCTTATTTTTGTATACCTTATTATACGTCAGCAATATGTAGCGTTTTTCTTTTATATCCCTTGGCCACGACGAGAGTTGAAATAATACTTTATCGAATATTATTTTTCGGTTAATTTTCCGTTTATATTTTTTTGGAGTCCTCTTCCATTGGTCTTCCTCTAATATTATTGGCTTTTGAACCAATTTTTTGTTTCTCGTCCGATTTCAAATATTTTCAAATATTGTTGTAGACCCTGATAAGACCTATAAAAGACATGCTTACGTGTCCTACTTGTCTCTTATAGTTTTTCTGAAAGGTAACTTCACAGAGATGAATTTAAGACAAAAAAACAAGCCCTATAACTCAATTGGTCATGGTACACACCCTCCTGAATTCGACCCATTTTATATGAAAGTTTTGATTTTAAACCATATTTTCTCTAATATATATATATTTTTCTCTAAAGCACGAATCGACAAGCGGAATATATTTTAAAAATCTTCAATATGTTGTCAAAAGTATCAAAATCTACGGGACTTCGGGAAAATGTGGATTGTATAGCCAAAATGTAAAAAATCCCATTTTTGGGAATTGTCATTAGTTTTTTTGAGAATTCAGGAAAACACTACCCTGAATGAAATTTGGTTAACACGCTTTTATTTATATTAATAAGATCCACATTTCCTGCAAATATCATTAAGATATCTTTATAAACAAATATGTTATTACAAATAAAAAATGTATATTTTCTCCAAAAACTCCAAATTGGGCCTTTTGTTTGGTTTATTTCTAAATAGCGAAAGAAATTTTAAAAATGTATATTCCAAATTAAGCTTATCCTTTACCATGTGTAATTTTCGATCTTTTGCAAAAAGATTCAAGTCAATATCATGCCTCATTTCAGAAATATGCGCCTTTAAACTTTTATATTTCCAATTTATTGTATATATAACTATATTTTTACGAACTTGCAACTTTTGCCTTTAGCTTTGCGTGAATAATTACTTAGAAAATTATGAATATTTCTGTATACTTTTAATAATATCTATACACCAAATATTTTTATAAAAATAATTAATACATATTTTTTATTTTTAATAGCGCATTTTTAATAGGTTGAATTTAAAATAACAAAACAAACAAAGAGTGTCTATTTTAACTTAATCAATATTATTATTTTTGGTATTTATAATCTTCCTTAATAAATATTCTATTTCTAATACGATTTTTTATTGCTTATTTACATTAAATTTATGCAGACAATTTTTCTAATATTTTAAACTTAAACTACTTATTTTCTATAAAGTAATCTATTGCATCTGTATACATATCTAAAAGATAATAAAGGTCCTTCAAGTCTTCAGTATTTTGAGTTGATAAAGGCTCATAATAAATCCAACGTTTTCCCACTGCTGATAGTAGCTCTTTTTTTACTCCTTATTTACAATTATTTTCCTGGAAACAGAATTTTGGATTCAACCAACTCAGAATACCAAATTTTAAATTTTTGAAAAATTTGTATAACTCCTTCCAACTCACACTGTTAAAGTATCTGAAAAGTGAAGGACATAGTGGGATACCTTATCTATCATCTCCAAAAAGTTTTGTCCGCCCACGTTGCCTAGTTTCCCTAGAATCTGGATTCATCCCACTCAGAATCGCAAATTTTAAATTTTTGAAAAATTTGTATAACTCCTTCCAACTCACACTGTTAAAGGATCTCAAAAGTGGAGGACATAGTGGTATACCTTATCTATCATCCACAAAAAGTTTTGTCCGCCCACGTTGCCCAGTTTCCCTGGAATCTGGATTCATCCCACTCAAAATCCCAAATTTTAAATTTTTGAAAAATTTGTATAACTGCTTCCAACTCACACTGTTACAGGATCTCAAAAGTGGAGGACATAGTGGGATACCTTATCTATCATCTCCAAAAAGTTTTGTCCGCCCACGTTGCCTAGTTTCCCTGGAATCTGGATTCATCCCACTCAGAATCCCAAATTTTAAATTTTTGAAAAATTTTTATAACTCCTTCCAACTCAAACTGTTAAAGGATCTGAAAAGTGGAGGACATAGTGCGATACCTTATCTATCATCTCCAAAAAGTTTTGTCCGCCCACGTTGCCTAGTTTCCCTGGAATCTGGATTCATCCCACTCAGAATCCCAAATTTTCAATTTTTGAAAAATTTGTATAACTCCTTCCAACTCACACTGTTATAGGATCTGAAAAGTGGAGGACATAGTGGGATACCTTATCTATCATTTTCAAAAAAGTTTTGTCCTCCCACGTTGCCTAGTTTCCCTGGAATCTGGATTCATCCCACTCAGAATCCCAAATTTTAAATTTTTGAAAAATTTTTATAACTCCTTCCAACTCACACTGTTAAAGGATTTCAAAAGTGGAGGACATAGTGGTATACCTTATCTATCATCCACAAAAAGTTTTGTCCGCAATCGTTGCCTAGTTTCCCTGGAATCTGGATTCATTCCACTCAGAATCCCAAATTTTTAATGATCGTCAAATTCATGTTTTAAAGTCAATTCTGATAAAGTTGCCAGAATTTAATACAAGTGAGTATATTTCGTAATGGTAACGGTTTTCTGGACCCATTTGGTCCAAAAATGTGTTCCTAATTCCATTTTTATTGAATATATCAGTTTTTCCATGCTTAACAGAGCTATGTTAACGAGTTAACAGACCTCTGTTAACTAATATCGTTTGCATCTGGGGTTATAAATTTTAGAATTTATCTTCACACACATTGTGATCAGAGATATATAATTTTGAAAATTGTGTTTTTTTTCACTATGGTCATATGGAAAAATGTGGAATTTTCAAGTGGCTCCAATGGACATAAGAAGCAGACATGAATCGGGTAAGCGGAAGAGTGGAAGTAGCCTAGGACTAGTAGATTCCAGAAATGTATGTTCTATGTCCAGATTTCCTCTGTGTTATATAGATATATAATTTTGAAAAATGTTTTTTTTCACTATGGTCATATGGAAAAATGTGGAATTGTCAAGTGGCTCCAGTGGACATAAGGAGCAGACATGAATCGGGTAAGCGGGAGAGTGGAAGTAGCCTAGGACTAGTAGATTCCAGAAATATATGTTCTATGTCCAGATTCCATCTGTGATCAGAGATATATAATTTTGAAAAATATGTTTTTTCACTATGATTATATGGAAAAATGTGGAATTTTCAAGTCAATTGGCAGAGGGGGAGGGAGGGGGGGTGAAAGGGAAATTAACATAATTATGAATTTTTTAACGTGTTAAATTTTCTAATAGTAAATAATTTGTAATTTCATTTATTTCTCCTAGGTTTCTGAAATTCTGAATTTCAAAATTTCGTTAAACTTAAGCTTAAATTCTACTGACCATACGAGTAAAAATGCATTTTTCAATAAAAAATAAAACTTACTTAATCAGTTAGTGAAAAATATTTTTTATTTTATATATCAAAATATGTCCAAAACTTTTTACAAAAAGCGCTTAAGTAACAACACCGAAGAATTTTTCCGCAAATTATTGCATACAAAATATAATATTTATGCTAGATATTATTCAATTATACATAAAAAAAATTTTGCGTATTTTAAGACAATTTTTTTGGGAAACTAAATAAAAATATTATTTACATATAAAGGTCTAAAAATTGTAATTTTTCAAGTAAAATCTTAAAAAAAAGGTTAATTGAAAATATGCATAATTTTGTATGTACAAATCAATAAAAATTTTGAATTATGCTCAAAAAAACAGTTTTTTTTTTTTTTTTTTTGTAAGTTTCTGGATAAATTCTGTTATTGTTTTGTTAAATTCTTCTTTTTAAGATTTTTTGGAAAGCAGAAGCTTGTTTTTCATATACATTTGTATATATTTTGGATATTTATTTTCTTTTAAATTGGACACAAATTTTAGAACTCATTCGGTATTATATAGAATGATTTATTTAAATTTTTATATTTTTTTAATTTGTGAAACATACTTGGTTTCAAATAAAGCCTAAAAATATATTAAAAACAATTTGATAAAGTTTTGAAACTTTTAAATAATTGTTTGATAGATTAACGTCCCATTTTGTTGTAAATGAAATAGCTTTTAAAACTTGATATCTTTAGTGTTGTTTTGAAATAGAAAAGCAAATTTAATTTAAAATATATAGTTCAAAAGCTATTTATAAAAAATATCGTATAAAATTTTATTGACACTTATCAACTTCAATACATAATTTCGAATTTTTCAAAAAAACAAAAAAAATCTAAATTCTATATCTCTGATCACAGATGGAATCTGGATATAGAACATATATTTCTGGAATCTACTAGTCCTAGGCTACTTTCACTCTTCCGCTTACCCAATTCATGTCTGCTCCTTACGGCCATTAGGACCACTTAAAATTTTCGATTTTTGTTCAAAGAAATTTTATGTATGGAGTGATATATTTGAATTTTTTTTACAATTTTATATTTTAATGTGTTTTATAAAAATATTTCAATTTTTTTAATTAAAATTTTATTTTTATATAGTATTTTTATTAAAAAATAATTTTGTTCATTTTAACAAATCAATTCACAGCGTGTGGAGCATATTTAACATTTGTGTGGGACGTATTTAACTGACGTATTTATCTTCACACCCTTAGAAAATATTTACAATTACGCAATTTAAGTCAAACTTCGAATTTTTTGAAAGTCATATTTGTTGATTAAGTACTTTACAAAATATATGGAAAATGAACGTGGGCAGTCAATACAATATTTAAATTTAGACATAAAAAATTGTACATAAATAATTATGTAAATCTTATAAAGTATATAAAACAAATAAGATTTGTAGTTTTTGTAACTATTATTTATTATTGTTGATGTAGACCAAAACAAAAAGTTATTGTATATATAAGTACATACATATATTTTGCTTTTAATAATATATTTCTGTGAAAATTTATTTTGAATATACGAATTGGAATAATAAATCCATTTGTTTGTTGCCAACATATGTATTTATATGGACGACAACAACAAGCGAACAAATAAATGCAACAACAAAAGTGGTTAAAACAATAAGTACAAAAATTGGGAACCAAAATAATAAATGAAATAAAATAAATATTGAAAAAAAATCAACCGGAGGGAAATGAAATTTAAATAATATTGAAAAAGCAACAATAACAAAAAATTAAAACATATATGCAAAATAACAACAAAAGACAGAAATGGAAAAATTTCAATTCAATTAACAGAGTGACAAAGTAAAGGTGGAACAAAATAAAAAATAAATAAATAAAATAAACAAATTTATCCGAAAAAATATAAAACTTAACCAAATTTAACTGTCAACATAGCGACTGCATAATAAATATTGAGATAAAGAAAGTACTAATCGCGTATTTTACATTATGTATATTATTTATTCTAAAACAATTTTATGATTTCAGCACATAAAAATAGTTCTTCTGCGATCAGATTAACTTTAGTACTTACTTACTTTTACCGTTTTCTTTTTTTCTAAAACGTTATTGTAAAAATTATAATTTTTCACTCTATAATCAAGCACTCAGAACTCGTATTTGGACAAGAGCACAAAATGATTGTATAGAATTCATCACCACAGTATGTATGGTGGTGGTAAAAATTGTTTAAACAAAACTAAATACAACAACTCATACTAAGCGTAAGCAGCAATTGAAAAAAAGCTTATAAAGAAACAAAATGTGGTATTGAAATTATTAAATTTATTTTTTTCTATTTATATTATAGGAGTATTATATGGATATACCGTTTTTTGTAGGCAGTCTTAGTTAAAGTGGTTGTCATTGATTTGCCAAAGAGAGCTTTTTTATGGATATAACTAAATAAACAAATATTGAATTAAAAAAATAAATGAACAAAAATAAATTATGGATAAATAGAACCCACATAGTAAGACCAAAGTACGCAAATAAACTTTGTGGAACAGTTTATTGGGGAAATACCAGCGATTTCAAGATTATATTCGAAAGTAGAAGTTGAATGGAATTAATTTTATGTCTGGGTATAATAGATCAAATTTATTTTAAATAAAGTAATGTGAAATATTTTCAAATCACAATCTGAAATTTTAAAATAAATAAAAAAGTAGGCAAATAATTAAAAAAAATGAAAACAGAAATGGTCAATTATTGGAAACTAACCCACACTTCGAATTTTGTATATCATTTTTATAGTAAACATATCGCTAAAGGCTACAATTTTTTTTTTTTTTTTTAAAGAAAACATTACATGTAAGGATGTCTCTTAACTTCAGCTCGTGTGTCACCCAATTTATTACTTTTGTATGAATACAAACGCCTTTAAACATCTTGTTGCCTAATCCACTCTCATTAATTCTGCAAGCACTACTTACATTTGGCACGCATCTTATTGCCTTAAGTTGTCTCAGATAAGGCGTAATCCCCATAAACATCTACTAAAAATTAATAATGAAATAAAACTTTCCGCAAATTCCTCTTTTTTGGTGCGCAACACAACATATTCTAAGCCTCAAAAATGTCTGACATTTACGTTTCAACATAATGACACATACTGAATAAGAAAGCCTAATGGCAGTAAATTCACGAGACAAAGTTTTAAAAATGGACGGAATTAATGCATTTATCTAACAAAAATATGAAAATTTATGTAATATTGAATTGGATTACACAAGCCTGGAAATTTAAAGATGACTGCACTGTGCTCTATAACCTGAGTTATGGTAGGTTCAGCTATAGCTCTAGAGCACTGATTGGCACAAAGAAAGGACATACAATTTTTTTTACAATCTTTGTTGTGGTATTTGTTCGTCTATTGTTAATTTTTACTCTTTTTTGACATACCTGTTGTCTATGTAAAATGTCGAAATGTTCTATGCCAATGCTTTAGAGACGAATGAGAGTTTGGTATAATTACCGACCAGTTATTATAGGAGATTAAAATACTTTCCAAGCCTAGAAAGTTAAAAATTACAGTATGGTGTAAAAGACTTTATAGCCAGTGTTGAGCATTGCAGACAAAGACATGGAAAACATAAGCTGAAGAATTATAGCAAAAATGATTAAAGTTCATTGTCAGTAAGGTTAAGGATAAGTAGATGAGACCGTCCCCAAATTTCAGCGTAAATTAAGATCACAGCCCTACTTTATTTTTAAAATGTGTTGATAATGATTCAGTAGTACTTTTACTTGTGATTAAAGTAATATAAAATATTTTGCCGCTCGCCCTTAGTTTATGAATTTTGGGTCCCTAAGTATTAATATATTTTACATATTAATACATATGCGATTTAAATTGTATTATTGCCTTTTAAAATTACGTTCTAATACCTTTCTAATGATATATAATACGACCATATTCATTTAATCCTTCAGGGGGAAAATTGCATTTTATCGGAACGTACAAAATTTGTTTATTTCCAAAAAAGTTTATTCGATATACATAGAGTAAAAAGTCCATGAGCTCGGTCGAAGGCCGTCTACACAGAAAAAGCTTTTATTAACGTTAAAATATATATATATATTTTTTTTTTAAATGGGCCGGTAATCTTGATTTGTTACCAAATTTCTTTTGGTTGCGTCAAGAAGTAGATAATTTGAAAAACTATTTGTAAAATTATAGCTATGTATGAAGCCACAGCTCCACATATATCTACTGCTTAAAACTTCCTTTCCCATCGCTGCTATAAACAAAATAAAAAAGTTAAAATTTTGTTTAGAATTTTGTTTAAATTAGTACTTAAAGCTTAAACAAAATATCAAATACATATAAGAATTTAGAAAACAACTAGCAATTAAAGTGGAGCACTCACAAAAACGAATTAAAAAAACAACAAACGATTTATTTTGTTGGCTAGATTTCTTCCATGGCTTGGCTAAATTTAATTTGAAAGTGCAAAATCCAAACTAAAAGAATTACTAACAGAAGCACCAACTGGCCATATTGGTTACACCTACATGTTCATCCACAGAATTATAATAAGGGAAATATGTATGGTAAAATTGTTTAAAATAAATAAACTAGTTTGATAATATGTTTAAACAATATACATAAAGATTGTGTGAATGTATGTAGTTAGGCAAAAATATTTACCTAAAATAGTACGTAAATGACGTAAACGTGATGCTGAATCCTTTTTGCAATCCTGCAATTTCGCAGTGGATTTTTTAATATCGGCATGAGATTTTTTAGTAAACATTATATTTTTATTAATTATTTATTTATTAATTTTGATGTAAATTTCATTTGATTTATATTAAACTTGTTTATCATTTATCAAACATTTTCCTTTTTTTCTTTTGATTTTATTTTTAATAATTAAGTTTTTTTTGACAAATATTCACACTTTTTTCGCTGTTGTTTTTTGTTATCATTGTAAGGGGATCACTATTTTCCAAATGATGGTATTGTTTTTTTATTGTTGATGATGAAGATTATACAAATAACATTATTGTATTTGTTGTTGTTGTTAACTTGTTAATGTTATTAATGATGACGAATAACTCCCGCGACAGGTGCCTTAATTATTTCTCCACTATGTTTTTTTTTTTGTGCTGCTGCAGCTAGTTACTTTTTTAACTCCATTAAAATATTTTTTATTTATTTCTTTTATTATTGTATAGGTGGCTGTATGGACGGCAGTGGCAAAAAAATTAAGTTTTTTTCACTACTCTGCGTTTGCTTTCGTGGTTTTCTTTTTTTCATTTTGCATTCTTTTAACCGATTTTTTCTGCTTTTTCACTTACAAACACCTTACAATTACATTTTTTCCTAACAATTTTTCTCTCATTTAACTGTTATATTTCTTTTGAAATTTTATTTTTCCATAAACTTTAGCACTTAAATTTTATTTTTCTGATAAATTTAATAATTTTCTTTTCTATTTTACTATTGAAAAATCGTTGTAAATATTCTTGTTTCATGCGTTGTAAAAAATAATAATTGTGTTGGTGAAAACTGTTGACGTTTCTGAATTAATGTAACAGCGTTGTGTCGCTAAGGTAGTATTAAGGTGTTATATTTTCCCAAAAGGTAGTAGAATTTGATACGTTTTTAAGCAAACACTAATTTGTTTATGTTTGATGTGAAAGCGAATATGAGTAATACAGTGTTGGAAAGTGTTGATTTAGTTAGAGGCAGTAGAAAACTAACACTAAGTAGTTAAACCCAAATTACATTAATTCGTAGTCAATAAACAGTAACAGCAAAAATAATTAGCTGTTCATTATCAGAATAACGGTAGCAACAGTTATAATTACATTTAAGCATAGGCAGCGACAATTTACAACTACCATCTTGCTTTATTCTACTTGTGTATTTCAGCCTCTCATTTCTTTGCTCACTCTATCTCGCTCTCAGGCAGTGACAGTAAATTTAGTAACATGGCTAAGTAAAACAGCACGGCAAACTGCTTCTGACTAAATGTATTGAACTTCATAACAAATAGTGCATTCTAAGTTATCAGCTGATTGCGACAGCCAGCACTGCTGCTGACTACGCGCTAGTGTAATATATTATTTATTATATTACATTATAGGTCTTTAAAAAAAAATTGGGTAAAAAGACAAAATTATGATAGCAAATCCACTTTTGGACATACCACATAAAAACTGACATTTTCAGAAAAAAGGTTTTCGAGTTATTCGATAAATAGCCTTTTTAAAAACTGGCTTCGAATGCGATTTTACGTAAAAACCCGTTTAACCGGTTTTTATTAAAAAATACAAATATTTAAAAAAAAATATTATTTTTACTAAAAAAAGTACACTTAAAATACATATCATTTATAATGACAAGTGATATAAAAATAAAGTCATATCGCTCTTCTGCAGCTAAAAGATAACGCTCAAATATTGTATTTTTTGAATTGAATTCTAATAATGCTTCTTCTGATCCAACTCTACCTATTCACCTTATTCTTGACAGACGATAACTAAAATTTACTTCTTAGATTCTCTTAATCAAAACTAGTTTAAATCTATTAAAAAATATACAAATCTCAGTTCTTAGTGCATCTGGTGCTCCTCAAACCTCAAATTGGGAATTAAAAAAAATAGCCTTAAAGTTTTATTAGTTCATAATAAAAATGAAAAATACTTTCAATTAATTAAGGGCCTGATTCAGTACAACAAGCGAATCGTTTAAAAATAAAATTTCTATGTAAACTACTATAAGCTATTTTAAATTTTCACACAAATTTTATTTTTAAACAATTTGATACTTTTAATGCATAAGACCATAAATAAGGTTCAATTAGCAAATATAAAAAATGGGAGGTATATGTTAATTTAGTAAACAAAAATAAAAGAAGAAGCATTTCATAAAAATCCGGTTACCGACAGAAAAACCGACCCATCGAATTATTCGAAAATATAAATTATTCGAAACTGATCGGTTTTTTAAAAAGTAAAAAACGGTATCGGTTTATGAATACATTAATCGGCCGATTGTAAAATAAATGGTTAAAAATCTGAATATTCCAAATTTTTAAAATTTATTTATTACCTTTTCCCTAAAATAAAAATTATTGCATATCAAAAAAAGTTTAATTTTTCGTAAATATATGGGCAAAACACAAAACTTTTAAAATTCCACTAAAATATTTTTCGAACTTTGGTTGTGATCGGTGCATTTTTTCACATAGCTCCCATACAAATGTCCCCCCAGAATAGAATTTAAATGCTCAAAAATGCCTTAAAAATAAAAACATTTTAATGAAATTCGGTGCAAAGAAGTTCTGTATAAGTATCAAATTTTATAAAGATCGGTCTAAAATTGACCCATATAAACCCCTCTTCGGAAAATCACTTTAAAGTGCATAAATCCCATACAAATGTTAGTATTAAGTTAATATTCGACACAAATAAGTTTTATGTATGTGGAAACAACATTGCCAAATTTTATGAGAATCAGTTCATAATTTACCAGGAATCACCCTAAAGTGCATAAAAGTATTTCTTATTTTATATTTAGTAAAATTGGTCAATGGTGTAATATAAGTCCCCTTCCCGAATTTTTATGCTCGTATACAATGGTATACGAGTATATACTATATACATATAGTCGGTCTAGACCGAATGTATCTTTCTTCCCCGTTTTATCTTGACAGCGATTTGAACGAACAAAAGTCAATACGTTTAAAATTCGTTGACGTGAGTTACTTTCTCGGGAGGCCCGAAAACTTATCGCGGTTTAAAGTTGAAAATTTGAAAAAAAAAATTATCAAAATTTCAAAGTTCACTTATTTGCATTATAATTGCACACATTCATAAATCTTGTTAAAAAGAATCACCTCATGCAAAAAGACTAACAATATTATCATTATTAGCTGAACTACATAGAAAAGGTAATTTTTTAAAATAATTTTTGCACAATTTTTTAAATAATAAAAAATATGAGCTGAAAACTTTAAAAAAATATATATATTTTGTATATTTCAAGATTCTTTATTTAATATCGAAAAAACTAAATAAATAAAAAAAATATATATATATTTTTAATTGTGTAAAAATTACAGGTGTTTAAAGCATACAATTTTACTGAACACTTTTGAATGTTTTTTAATGACTTCAATATGATTAATCTTTTTTTACTTGATTACGAGAGATTTTTATCTCTTTGGTCGTGTTTTTTTTAACATCCTAAATTTTTACTCTAAGATATTTTTAGGGTGTTGATGAACGTTCAACATCCTTTTGAAGTTCTACAAGATATATGTGAATTTTTTTCTTTTTAAAAATATTTTAAACTATAGTAAATAACCAGAAACTTTTAAAAAAGATTTTATAACATTATCATTTTTGAGATTACGAAAATGCATTTTTGTCCATAAATTCTACAAACTTCGTAATTTTTTAGGGAGCCATTGATTTTAGGATAAATTTTGACAAAACTTTGCTATTGATAGCGGGTCTTGGATGTGTCCAAGCAAATTGCGTTTTGATAAAAAACAAAGCTGATTTATTTTGACAGATTAAAAAAAATAATCATTAAAATAAACTACAGCAAGCTTCACGATGTGCTTTATATAATTCGAAGACATTTTGTGGCAATAAAAAATGCCAAAGTAAAATCTGAAAATTCTGTTTAGTTTTTAAAAAGTCTAACATTTTTACCATTAAATATTTTTGATTGGCCCCTACGATCATACGATGGTAAAGCAAAAAAAAACTCAATTCAGTTTGCCATCGTATAACTTTTGACTGAATTGCGATAGAGGCATAACCAGGGCAATCAAAAATATGAAAAATCATATTTTTTCCTGGACTAGAAATGAACTAAAGACTTAGTTATTTATCCGATTCAGAAAATATTAAAAACTTTGGCATCGATTTCTTCGAACATATTTTTGCACATTATAGTCTTAACCGCATAATTTTACATAATTTGTTGGGCTCAGCAGCATAACTTTAAATATATTATACTAAAGAGCATAATTTTGCATGTTTTACACTTAAGAGAAAATGTTTGCATATAATGCACCCAATTGAATTTATACATAATTTGCGATTAGTGAAATTGTCGTTTTTTCTGTCACATACGTTTATCAAATCCGATTCCCTAATATTTTATATATATTTTATATATTTATATATTTATATATTTATATATTTATATATATATATATATAAATTAATAGAAATTTTATAATTTCATGATACAAAGTAAAATATTTTTTTAGCAATTGCTAATAAAAAGTAAGTAAAATAGTAAAAAAATAATATTTTAAGAGCATATTTTCGGATTTAAGAGCATACTTTTTTTGTGCATATTTTTGGTTGCCCTGGTCATGACATATAAAGTGATATTGCTCCTCTATATCCGGAGAGCAGTCATTGATTTTTGATTCACATTCATTGATTTTAAATTTTTTTATATTTTTATCCATATAAAAAAGTTTTAAACTAAAACCCCAAACAATTAATCCCAAAACTGAAATTTAAATTTCTCGATTTTTATATCGTTAAAGTTAGAGGCTTTTCTTGCACTAAACAAAACTAATTAAAAATGCAGAATAGAACTAATTTTCAATAGATTTGAGTTAAAAAATAGAATACATATTTGATTTGATATTATATTCCTTAAGAAATTTATTCTCAGAAAATAAACAAATAAATTTGATTGAACGAATAGATTAAATTTATTTCATATTGAAGACAATGCGTTTTTCTAAAAATGGATAAAGGTTTTAGATTAAAAGTTTTGTATACATTTTGTGCACAATACATGTTTTAAAATTTGAAAAAGATCATTAATTGTAAAACTATAAAATGTCTTCATTATTAGTGGTTCTACTATATTAATTAGCAAGCTAAATAACTGTAAAATTAACAACAAATTATCAATAGCAAAGATTCTCTCAATATAAATATGGATCCAAAACATTTATAAAAATTAAAATAAAATAAATTTTTGCTCTTTCTCTCTATAAAAAAAATGATAATGATTAAACTTGAAGCTTGTTTTAAAGGGTATTTCCTAAGTACCAACAACAACAAATTAAAATTTTTTTGAACTCTTTGTAATTCACTAAAAAAGAAAACTGGAATATGAAATTTTAGAAGTTTTATCTTTCCTGTTTTTGTTTTTTGCAATATCAACAAGCAGATCTTCTTCAATAAGAATTTATCATCTCTTCATCTCTTTTTTTAGAAGAATTTTAAACAAAAGTTATTGATTAAATATTGAAAGAGATTAAAACGCTCTCCCTAGATTAAATGTGTCTTGATTGATGCTCTTTGTTTGGAAATTGATATTTTCTGTATGTGGGTATTTATCTGATAAACCTCATCAATAGTTAACAATAGCTTGTCTTGCCAGACGGTTGTTTTGGATTTTTTGTTTTCTAAATAATTGTTTGTTATTTATAATTTTATTTAATCAAAATAATTAATAGCTGCATCTTATTGTTGTTTTTTTTTTCTGTGTATTAATAATTTAAAATTTGTTTAATTAAATACCATTATGATCACGTCAATTAAATATTTTGCAAGCATTTTATTGATTTTGCATTTGTCTTGGGGAGATTTGTTATTCCCCGAATATCATGCTGTAGATAAGTTAAAACCCAATTTAGCAGTAAGTATGTTTCATATTCGTAGAATTTTTTTTTTTTTTTTTTTTTTATTAGCAAGAATGATTATGTTATCAGCGGATTTTAATGGTTTTTACAAAATCTTTATGAATTTATAAGAAAAATAAACTCTATAATTAATTAAAAAATCAAGATTTATTTAGTATTATTTTTTAGAACTTTTAATTTGTAAAAACGAAAGTGTTTAAAAATTGTATTTCTTTTGTTTGGTAATCAGATTTAAAAATGTACGTAATGATTTTTAACAAGCTGATTTTATGGGTCAATGTTCAAGTTAGTTTTAAATTTAAAAAATAAATGAAAGTCCTGTTTAAAGTTTTTCGCCAAATTTGATTAATTTTCATTTGCATTTACATTTTTTTATTAAATTTTTTCTTACATTAAAAATAACATATTTTTTTACTTACATACATTTTTCTCATATTATTTATTTTTCATTACAGGGTCGTACTCCTCTATATGCTCCTCAACGCTGCAAAGCTCATGAATTATTATATCCTGGTGATCAAGCCAATGATTGGATCTGTGACTGTGCACCAGGTTAGTTCATAAAATAAAACTGTCTTTTTAACATCTCACAATATTTTTTTCCAGCTGCTTTATATTATCCAGAAACCGATGCTTGTTATCCCGCCTTTCGACGAGGCCCCTGTGAAGATGGCCAATTTTTGGTATTGGCCGATAATGCTATTTTACCCGTCTGCATTGCTAATGATTGTAAAGTTGATGGTCAGGTTAAGATACAAGGTGTTTGTTATGAATTTGGTAAAGCTGGTACATGTAAAGATGCCCATCTATCGTATGTAATTGGTGTTAATCCTCGAACTTTACATGTGGATTGTGTGAAATTGTCCATATCTTTGGAATCACGTTTTGGTGAAGAAACCCAACATTCGTATGACTTGACAAATGTGGAAACATGTGCCCGGGGTAGTAAGAGAGCCATACAGGGACGTTGTCCAGAAAATAAAAAATAAAAAAGAAGCTGACTTTCTTATTAAACTTTTTATAACAAAAATAAATTTTTATATTTAACTATAACAATAAAAAAATTTTATATAATATGAAGACTTAATGAAGACTATAAAATTTTGCCATTTTTTTCTTAAACTCTATGTTCTTTTAACATTCTTCTTGCTTTTTATGTCACATTTGGCTAGAGAGTTAATAGCAGTATTCTCTGGTGATGTAGTAGTTTTTAACAAATCCTCTTCTTTGTGCGATTGCTCTCCAGGAATATCATCATCCTCTTCGGCTATACCTTCTACAGACTCTTCAGCTGAAGCTTCCATTTTTAACATACTATTCTCAAATGAAGCCAAAAATGAACTTTCTTTATATTCCGGCCATTTGCGGAATAGTGAAAATAATGTTAACATCTGACTAGCGCTTAAATCTCCAAATTGTGTATAAATATTAATGTTGGGATAAAAATCGAGGTTATTAATGGTACTACAACGTGAAGAATATTTTGGTAATTTGCTAACATCTTCATCGTCGTATAGTGGTGTGGAAGGTTTAGGTTTCTCAGAATTAATGATTAAACGCGGCCCACAACCGGGTATCCATTTTCTAGTTAAAACAAAAATTAAATTAATCAAATTATTAATTTTTCAATAAAATTTTAAACCTACTCAAGATTTTGTATAATACGATTACGCCTACTAACACAATTTTGTTTAACAAAATACCATAAAGCTGGCAAATCTTCATGAGCTACATATTTGAAAATATCTTTTCTGGGTACCATTCTTACCAAATAGAGAAATTCGGGATTTACGGAGCGTACCTGTAGTAAAAATGTCACGAGAAACAAATATGAAATTAGTTTAGAAAACGACAAATAAAAAAGATAATATATGTTTTTAAAATCAGATTCTTAAATGCATCTTCGTCCAAATTGAACAATATCGTGATAGGAATTGGAATTGGCTGCCTTGAGGGATTTCGATAAAAGTGGAAAGGGATTCGATTTGCTTATATTTATTTATATTATTAGTTCTTTAATATTATTTTAGTAATTCCAAAAGGAATTCATAAGGTCTCTGAGTGGAGTAGTAAACTCTTAACTTCACTTACCCTTCCCAGTTTACTTCCTTTCGTAAAATTATACTCAGTTTGTGTGGGTAGAAAATGTTCTCTTGGCAAGCGGGTAATAAAACGATATTCAAATAACATTTGAAATAAAATAGAGGTTGATCTATAAATCATATAACCAATTTCATTAGTACAAGTTAAATGCTAAAAATTAAAATAAAACTCCATTACAGAAATAACTAACAAGTAACAAAGAATTCTCACCAAATATATAGGTGGAGGTAAAACAAAATACATCTCAGCTCGTCCCAAATTTAAGAAACTATTTTGAAATATAATTGAGTTAACTAAATGTTTAAAAAATTGATAAGAGCCCACAACACCAAATAATAACATATTAGGATCTAGAAAATAAGAAATATTCTAAAAACATTGTAAAAATCAAATTAATTTCCTAACAAATCTTACCCTCTTCAAACTGTCTACTGGGTATATCACGCAACAAGTCTTGAACCCTCGAACCATTATCCATTTTATCTTGATACACCAATTTCCAAATATTTACCAAATCTCCGTGCTTAACCTTAACACGATCTGGATATAAATAATGCATTTCTTGTAAATTATTCATAAAATAATCCATAGATTCCATTAAAAGAATTTTCTTAAATTTCTCTTCATTATCTAAAAGACGGCGTGTGAATACTCCTATGCCAGGATTTAATTCCAATATAGTATCACAAGAGCTTTGTTGGAAAAAAGATTGCAAATGTTGATTGATATCGTGAGCCGTTTTCTCATTGGCTATGTACATATAAGCAGGTGTCTTTTGTTTTTTATTGAGCAATTTATCGGGAAATAAGTCGCCATAATGTTGCTTCTTTTGAGAAAAAGTTTTCAACTCAATTTTGGAGGCATATTTACGTAGTAGGTGAAGAGTTACAGGGTAGTTGTTGAAAACATGTTTGGTATGAAACATTTTTAAGAAATATCCACTTTAAATAATTTTCAGTTTTTTCATAAAATATATAAGGAAAATTCCAAAATAATGTTTATGCCGGTAGATTGTTTACAGTATTTGGGTGGTCAGCTGTTTGATTATTTTGCGTGAGGTATGTTCAGTACAGGAGGATGCTATTGTGGTAATGATGTTTACATATCAGTGATATGATATGTAAAGACATAAATTTTTAGCAGAGCTGGTCCTCTATGGTATGAGATTTGCTGTAACTGACAGCAGGGCTGTATAGATGTGACGATTTTTAATTGCTTTTGGCACTAAATTTATTTTTCGTTTGGTAACATTTTTTGGCGATTTATAAACAAAGTGTCGGACGATTTATTTAACTAATTTTAAAAATTTTATAAAATGGATATTTGTGGAGAAAAACGATTATGTTTTGTTACTAGCAATCGACTATTTTCAGTATTTGCCTATCTAACAAAACGAAGGTCCTTAATTTATAAATAGCTTCAACTTGGATTGAAAAATTCCACTTACATAAATTTGCTTTACCTTTTCTTAAGTTATAAATGTTTGATAATTTGTTTTCTATCATCTTTAAAATATGTTAAGAATATTAAAATTAAATAAAAATTAAAATGAAAATATGCACGATTGCGTATAAGGGCGTATAAATCTGATATTTCAAAATGCATTTTTTCCATAATATTGCTTTAGTAACCAATGTATATAAAAATAATTTTAAAAATCCGTAAATGTTACTTTTTCATACCAATTTTTACTTGTATATATGTACATAAAATAGTAAGATGAAATTTTTATGTGGTTTTGTTAATAATTTCAGCAAATTTTTTTCGGAAAAAGAAGTAAACAACATGTTGAGGGTCAAGTCCGATCATTTGATTCTCTACATCATGGGGCCTATGGTCAACTATCGACCAATTATCATGAGATTTGATGGTGTAATTTGTATTTCTGTAAAACATTCTCTTTATTCCCGAAAGTAGACCTTATATGGGAACTATGGTCAATTATGGTCAATTACCTTTGCACTAGGTTTTCTACTTATATAAAACTTATCGGCGTCAAGTATTATTGTTATGGTAGCATTTATTTGAGACTTATACACTTTAAAATGACTTTTGGAAGAGGGTCTTATATGGGAGCAATGGCCAGTTTTCTACACATCTTCGTGAAATTTGGCACATTAATTAAAGCTTCTATACAGCTAACTTAGTTCGAATTTTAATGAAATCGTGATGTATTTTCACTATTGTTCTATAAATATATATATATATATATATATATATATATGAATATAAGCCCTTACTCCATTTTAAGCTATTTTCATCAGCAAAAAAAAAATTAGTAACACTTTACACAGATAAATGCGTAATAAATCTTAGCAAATATCGAAAAAAGATAAGAAAACGATAAAGTTTTATGATTTTATGAAGTTTTTATCATCTGTAAAATTTTCTTGATAGTTTATACGCTCTTATATATATATATATATATGTTGTATATATATACGTATTTACCCTGCCAGCAATTAGGTGATAGTTTTATCCACTATCAGAAAAATGACTCTTTCAAGTATTCACAAGATGTTATTTTCCTGTTAGTAAACAATTTTACAAAAACAAATAACATTAAATTAGATTTTTGATCTACTTATTATACATTTTTTACTAACTAAAATGTCGAAAAAGTCACTTAAAAGTTAGTTTTTGGATAAATATAAAATTACCAAAAATTGTCTCCCATTAGTATTCCCAAGATGTAAAAAAATAGTAAAAAAATTTACAAAAACAAATAACATTAATTTCGATTTTCGACCTACTGAAAGTAAAAAACCATTACATTGTTTTTAAATTAAAAATAAAAAATTTGAAGAAGACAATGGTATTTAGTTGATGTGTTACTTTCAAAGGCAAGCAATCGAATCTGCCGTAAAAATTCTGCTTCTCCACCACGTTTTGACACAATTTTTTTTCGATTTCTTTTTTTGGAAAAAAAAATTTTTAACTTTTAATCTCCCGGCTGGATTTACACAAGTTTTCACATAGAAGTAGCAGAGGAGCGTATAATTTTTAATTTGGATGGGAGCTCCATATGCCCCTATATTAGCATATGGGGCATATAGGGCTCAAAATGGTTTACCTCCTATCCGATTTCAAATATTTAACATCTTATTAAACTTTAAAGCAGCGTAAATTCTGTTCTGTAAAAGATATTGACTTAAATTTTTATCTACATAATGAAGAATTATGTTAGCTAAAATATAAATATTATATCTGTAATAAAATCTTTGTTAGTTAGGATATCTTAACGAAATTTTCGTTGATTGTTTAAAATTAAGATTTGTAGAAGAAATCCTACATTTCACAAAACAAAACAAAAAAAAAAAAAAAAAAAAAACTGAAAATCTATCTACTATTTTAAAAGAAATATGGATACTATTTAGTCAAAGTTTGGATAGTAATATTGATAATATTAAGTTAGAATTTCGACAGAAATAGCTACTTTTTCTGTTCCTCAAAATGACTCCAATTTGACACATAAAAAAAGCACTTAATAATGTCATTAAAAAAGTATTAAAACTGCTGCACATTTCTTCCCGCATGGTGACTCTTCTTGGATAAGAAAATGATATCATATTCGACTGTTGATAACAACTTGAGGTTACTCTTTAGTGCAAATTTGGATAGAAAATGTTGGCAGGGTATGTATCTATATATTGTTGTATTCTAAAATAAATTGGGTCATGCAATTAGGTCTGCGTGAATTATCCCTTTGGGCTAACAGTAAGGGACTAGGAGTCAACCCGGAGATGACTGAATAGTTCTGTTTACCAGGAAACATAAGGTTAAGGCTTTTAGGCTACCGGTATTGAATGTGATAGAACTTCAATTGTCAGGTAGATAGGTAGGTAGGGCTTAACGTCTACTACTCTTTTAGGAACTCTATTGGGAAGAATTGGGGTTTCAAACTGATAGTTTTATATTGGACTTACACATTGGTTGTTCGATCTGGTGGGAGGTATTAAAGAAAAGAACGTGTAGGAACCTTCTTTCTAAAGTTCATACATGTGCTTCAATTTGCATCATAGGTGCCATGAGAAGCAACGCCTCAGGTAGCACTGGACATCATTCTCCACGTTCTTCTAATAGAGGAGTTCCTGAGAGATATGGCTTCACGCAACTTGTTTAGACTGAAGGAATTGAGATTAATAGGGAACTTCAAAACGGGGCATGCTAGCATACTTAACGAAGTTGAAATTTCCTCAAAAAATTCCCAACTCAACAAAAAAAAAAAACGTTTTATCACAAGAAACAATTATTTTTTTTTTTTTTTTTTTGTTTTTAACGAGTATTTCGTCGGTGAGCTGATGAAGAGTCCTATGTGTAATTTTTTGAATTTTTTTATTTTCGCATCTTGCATCAAAGTTACAAAAAGACGTGTAGATTTCCTGTTTTTTAGCTACATATAGAACTTTTTTAAAAACAAACAAAAAAAAAAATAATAAATATTAAACAAATTAAAAGTTTGTCATAATATTATTACTATTTTATTATTATTATTATTTATTCCAGCTAATCAATAGCTGGTTTGATGTTTTTAACACGAAAACTGCACAAAAAGAAGAACGAATATAGAAACGGATGGGTTAGAAAATTTTGTCGGGTATTTAATAGGAAAAATAACACATATGTTAATTTACAGTTCGAAGGATTCTATACAAGCCGACGAATGATTTTTTGAAAAAAAACTTAAATTTATCAAAATGAAGAGTAATTTATTAGATACAGGTTCAAATTTTATAAAAAAATTATTCCGTATTAGATTTTTAAATAGAAATAAAAAACATTAGTTATGCAAATAAAAAAAATGATTACATAACAAAATAAGTATTTATTAAATTTAAAACCTTCTTCTTGATTAGTTATGAAAAATTACCATTATTAAAAACCAAATTGCCTTTAAAATGTATAACTTATTTACTAAATTTTCACTTAAATATACAAATTTTGTTATTAATTCAATTTACACATTTTTATACAATAATTCACATAACGTATTTCCCCCTTTTTCTTTATGTGGCAACGATTTTCATAATTGTTTACAAAAATAAAACTTCAGAAAATAGAGAGAGAAGTGGAACTACCATGATATAAAAAACAAGGTAGTTCCACTTCTCTTTCATTTTTTTGGTTCCATTATTACGTAATTTTTTCTGTCATAAGCCCACTTTTTCCGGCATTTATCTCGTCAAATGAAATTATACATAATTTTTCTTCAACTTCCAATTCGAAAGTTCCCATTTAATTTAAAATTTGACCTTGTATACCTGGTATATCACACATGTCATTGAAGCGCATTTACGGAAAGTTGAAGGTGATGCGGACCAGCAGAATAAATTGAAATTGCTTGCGAAATATCATCTAACTAATACCTATTTTATTTCGACGTTAACACATTTTCTTTTTTTTTTTGAAATAAAATTGTTTACAACTCTAAAGATGCAATTTTTTTTTTTTTGGTTTTGAGATTTAACTAACTGCTTAAGATTTCTTGATATTAAAATATTCATTTGAAATTCTAATAAAGCGGTTAATTAAGTATAAACATTTCTCAGATTTTTGCAGCAATATTTTTCATTAACTTTTTTCCTTAAGGTTTTTTTTTTTTTTTTTTTTTTTGATATTCCAGGTGGCTTCTCAGGGTGTCTAGAATTAAAATGCCCATTAGTCATTGAACTATTTGAACTGGAGTTATGGCGGACATCTTGTTCTTATAGTATTTGGACCAAACCTTATATAAGTCAAATTTCAATCCCTCTAGGTGGTCCGCCTCAAACCCTATTCTTCTTTCAACAAATAGATAGACGGACAGACATTGCTAGATTGTCTTCGATTTTCACGAAGATCCAGAAATATACTTTATGGGGTCTTAGATGCTTATATCGATACTTTTTTTGATGATGGTTATAAAAATGAGAATACTTTGAATAAACTACATGTAACATTATCTTAAGACATTAATATTTTTTATATTATTATTATTTTAATAACGATGGAAATTAATGCATTCACCGTACACTATTTATCACCTATCTGCTAATTTTTTAAGCAGGGAAAGATGAACATTAAATAAATGATATTTCATTTATTCATTATGATGCTTGTCCATTTAAGAGATGTTTTAAAGAAATTTAGTTTTTGTGTACGGCCAACAGAGCTTAATTAACTATACAAATACCATCTGTGGGAGATGTATCAGTCAATTGCTTTCTTATATACAAAATATAGATTTATATAAAAAAATATAGATTTATATTGCGGACATGCATATCTCTCTAAATTTTCTTCACTATAAACTTCTGAATTGAATTTAAACAATTCTTTTGGGGAACTGAAAATCGCAAACTACTGCTACGAAATATTCCTAAGTTAAACACTTGGTTTGTTACCTTTTATAGGATGGAAAAGCATTTTTATTTAACTTGCATACATTTCCCTTAACAATATCGTCCCATTCAAAATGAAGTGAACACATAAGTGGAATCTTAGGTGATACTGATTCCGTTAGATTGCAACAATTAGGCCAGTTTTGTCGCAGGTATGGCAGAGCGAGAAATTTGAAAAATTTTTTCCAGCGTTCTTGCAAAAATGCCTTGTATTTTCGCAATTGGGAAAAAGGCAACTCATCTTAATCTTCTTTTATTCCATTATTCTACTCTTATTTTTAAGCCTGATTTTATACCCTTTAACACTCTTGAAATCTATTATTTATTTGTTTTTTTTTTATTTTACTTTTAAAATGTTTTATTTTTTTATTTTTATTGATAAAAAAAGGGATTATTGATAATAAATATGGTAGCATGATATGCCATAATTCCCATAAACGTCAGAAGATTAATGATGGCTACAAAAAGAGAAAGTTTTTTTCATATCATGGTAGAAAATATTTTTTGAAACAAAAACAAAAGTATAAATAAAAAAATTAATCAAGTTAAAAATATTTTTTACTTGAAAAAAAATATTTTTGAAAAAAGTTTTTTTTTATGTACGAAAAATTTTTCTTAAATTTTATAGAAAGACAAATGATAAATACATTTTAAGAGAAAAGGAACATGCTATTGAATAATACGATGCTCCAAACATCGTATGACCATACGAGCTAACACTGGAGCTTATGAGTCGTGTATGAGCAATTAGAACGGCAGCCTTTGGACAAACATCCATACACATTTGATTTACATTTTACATTAAGACAGGTATGGTGCGGTTATGAAGGCAAGTATCATAAATAGGTACTAATAATGTCGCTGCTACGACAGCGAACAGAATAAATAAAATCAGAAAATACAATTCTAATAAACACTTAAATGTTTCATGAAAACATGAGAATTAATAACAGAAATCGATAGGAGTGCATAAATATAAATTAACATAAACAAATTCAGGCTATTTTTAGAAAATGCATAGTATATAAAATTTTAAAAACTAAGTCTTTTTTAAGAATAAACACCGGAACTAAAAAAAGTTAAGATATGCTATGTTCACATATAGATTTTTTTGAAAAACGAGTAGTTTTCTCAAGAAAACACAGACAAATTGATATGTTTTTTCATATATTTCAAAGCCAAAAAACATCTCGATACGAGTTGCATTATTATTGAACACACAAAAAACTCCGTTGCTAATTCTCGTTTTTATTAAAATCATGAAACGGACTAATTGATTTATTGACCTAATCAATTAGTATTCTTTCCCTATTTTAATTAATTTATTTAATTTTTTTTTTGCTGGTGCTGATCTTCAGATTTACATTAGTTAATTTCTATATTTAATATTATGTTCACACACATTAGCTTTTGACTTGTTAAAAAAAAACAATGAATTTAAACATCACTGTTCACATATCATTTTATTATGTTTTTCTTTTTGGCCTGTTTTTGGTTTACCAAAATATTTTCACAAATTTTTTATTTAAATAAAAATTTCACACACAAACACTTTTTAATTCAAAAAATAGAATTTTTGAACATATAAAATTTATGAACAAATATAAATTTCATTCATAATTTTTAATTTTTTGTTTTTAAACTGTTTGACAATTTTTACAAATTCTTTTCCCAACAAATTTCTATGTACTAAATTTAGTATGTTTTTTGTGTATTAAATAATTAAACAATTAGAATTTCCGCCTGGAACACAGTACAACTATCCGGGAGTCTATACGTTTTCCTGATGTTTTCCTCAACTAGATACACACCTGCACCAGTGCCTGTATCTATTTTGGATCCATCAGTGAATACCGATACTCCACTGAATAGTTTCTCCCCACCTGACCATCGATTTTCTCCGAAATCGACCTCCGTGCACATATAGTCCGTGGATCCAGAGGGAACCAGGGCATGTCCACCGAGATTAACCTCGTTTAAAAGTTTGGAATGTCCTATTCTGATTGATCCTGTGAGTCTTAGTTCACTAAGTCTAAGCAGGCTCCTTGCAGCCATTCCCATCACGAACTCCTCAATGGGTAGGAGATGCAGAATGACGTCAAGTGCCACCTGAGGTGTACTTCTTACGGCACCTGTTGTGCCAATCGAAGCACATCTCTGGGCTTTAGACAAAAGATTCCTTCGACTTCCTATTCTCATTGCCTCCTATCAGACCAGACATCCATACGTCAGAATTGGCCTCACCACCGAGGTGTAAATCCAATTTACTACCATCGGTTTGAATCCCCAACTCGTACCTATGGAGTTCCTGCATGTGTAGTAGGCGTTGAGACCTCTTTAAAGCCTCTCCTAGTTTTCCTCTTCCAAGATAATTTACTATCAAGAAGCACACCAAGATATTTTGCTTCCTTTGCCAGTCTTAGTTCAGTTCCCCCTAGTACCGGTAGCCTAAACTGCTCAATCCTGTACCTTCTGGTGAAAAGAACTAGCTGTGCTTTCCCCGGATTGACCTCTAAACCCATACTAATGGCCCATGAGGACAGTTCGTTAAGTTCATACTGCATGACATCGCTGATCGTGGAAAGAAATTTACCTGTGATCAGTATAACAACGTCATCAGCATAGGCAACGATTTTCCGCCCTCTTGCGTCAAATTGTCTTAGAATGACATTAACGGCTAAGAGCCATAGCAAGAGCGAGAGAACTCCTCCTTGCGGAGTCCCTCCAGTCACTATCTTCCTTATGCATGCATCTTCCAAGTTCGAATTAATTATTCGGCTATTCAGCATCAAAATAATCCATTCGATTAGAAAGTTTTGAATGCATAATGATTCTAGTGATTCTCTAATAGCCTCAATCTTAATGTTATTAAAAGCTCCTTCTATATCAAGGAACACTGCTAATGTATACTCCCTATACTGTAGGCCGCGTTCAATGTAACTCACCACATCATGTAGCGCACTCTCAACAGATTTACCCTTTAGATAAGCGTGCTGAGCCAAACTGATGATATGGTTATCAATTGTCGTCCTCAGATAAAGATCGATCAATCTCTCTAATGTCTTCAAAAGAAAAGACGATAGGCTGATTGGTCTAAAATCTTTAGGTTTCGAGTGGCTAGCCTTACCTGCCTTAGGTATGAAAATTACCTTAACCTCTCTCCACCTCCTTGGAATATATCTTCTGATAAGACACACACTAAAAAGCTCAGTGAGAAGTGTTAGTGCCGTGTCACTGATGTTCTGCAGCATGGCTGGAAAAACACCGTCTGGACTAGGTGACTTGTAAGGTTCAAAGGTGTTCACCGCCCATGCTACCTTATCCATCGAGACTATGTCACCGACTACTTCACTAAGTTCCCTATCAGATACACATTCTGAGAATCCCAAGATTCGTCCTGCCTGTGCATCTGCCTCTAAGTTCCTACAGCCTGGAAAATGAATTTCAATAAGTAAACTCAGAGACTCAGAGCAAGACTCCGTCCATGAGTTATCCGCACGCTGAATATATCAAGGAGCACTAGGATCCTTGGATAAAATTCGCCTGAATCTGGATAACTCATTAACAGAGTCGATGGACACACAGTAGTTCCTCCATGAGTCCCTCTTTGCCTTCTTAATGTCTGCCTTATACCTATTAAAACTTTCCCTGTAGCTGTTCCAATCCTCACACTTGCGTGTCAGTTTCGCCCTATTGAACAGCTTCCTGATGGTTGACCTTTGGTTCCTAAGTTCCTTGGTCCACCATTTAGGCTGTTCCCTCTTTCCCGGAAATATTACCGGACAAGTTAGTTCATAACTGTTCCTAACTTTCCCCGAGAAGTCCTCCACTAAACTCTCAACTCCCTCTGATGACAATTGCCATCCTGGAGCGGCGTTTAGTTCCCTATCCAAAATGGCCCTAAAGGAGTTCCAGTCGGTTCTCCCTTTGGCCTTGCGAAATTTAAACTAAAGTATATCTTGTTATGATCCGAAAAGGAACATTCACTATCTACCCTCCAGTTCGTAATGTAATCGCTCCTAAAGTTCGTCAGTGTTATATCTATAACTGCCTCTCTATCTTTAGTTCTGAATGTGGGCATATTGCCCAAGTTACAGATAAAAAGATTGTTAGTAGTTATAAAATTTAAAACTGACTCACCTCTCTCATTGATATCAGCGCTGCCCCACTGTCAGTGATGTGCGTTAGCATCGCAACAGAGTACCAAATACACGCCTCTTCTCTTTGCGTACTCCGTTAGTTTGCACACCATATCACCCGGTGGGTTGGCCGCATCGTAGGGCATGTAAACGGAGGCGAGTGCGAGTTTCCTCCCGTCTCTATACTCTCTTTTCACGACCGTTAGGTCTCCATTGCTGAAACAATAAAAATTTATAAAATTTAACTCATTCCTAGCTAGTATACACGTTCTTACCTTATCCTCAGTGTATGGTACAAAAAGTGTATACCCTTTGACACTTAATTCACATACTCTGGTGTTGTTGATCCAGGCCTCTTGGATTAAGGCCACATCCACTTTGGAGTCAAAAAAGTTCATCGCTAATTCGATTGAGGCTGCTTCACAGTGATGCAAGTTAATTTGCACCACTTGCAGCAGTATCACATCCAGTTTCGCCTCTGAACAAAATCTGCCACACTTAGCAATCGTAGCTTTGAAAAAGTCAAGCGATTTCTCATTACCACAATTGACAGTTTTGACTCCCTTCCTTCTTTTCATTAAGGCAATCTCGTTGATGAGCCTATCTTCAATCGACCTCCATAGATCCGTGCTAATCCTTCCATCTGGGTCAGCACGGTCTATGACAGCAGCTTGAAGACATGCCGGCTTCATCGACTCCTTCGCCTTTTTCGAGGTAGAAGTCTTGTCGTCACCAGATCTGACTCTCTTCATGACTTCCTTTTGGGGGCCCTTAAGAGATCCAGTCGGTGTGTGACTCGCCTTCTTGGCGGTAGGGACTGGTTGGTCATCGCCAGACCTAGCTCTCTTATCGACCTCCTTACGGTGATCCTTAAGAGAGCCAGATAGCTTATGACCAGCCCCACTTCCAGCATTCTTTATCATCTTCTTTTGAAGACCTTTAAAAGAGCTGGGAGTGTTGTTTGCCGCACCTTTCTTGCTTGTAGACGGTTGGTCGTCTCCAGACCTTGCCCCTTAGTGATTGATTCACTAGAGTTTCCGTATGGTTTACGATCAGCCCCCTTTTTGGCAATGATAGCCAGCTTCTCAGTTTCAACCGATCGTTCCGAAGATGTGATAGGTTTATTTGATCGGCTGCTATCATTGTCATTATTCTTGGACTTCATTGCGACCCCTGACACGTTTCCTATACTCCCCGAGCACTTTCCGTAACGGTGTCAAATGTCGCATTTAGTCCCTCGGGATAAGACATTCCCAAGATAGCGGAGGTCGAGCCATAGATTTTTTCAAATCTAATTACACTCTTCCTATGCCTCTTGATAAGGTTTGTTTGTGACAAAAATTTGTTTGTAGTGCTATATTTCGAAAAACAGAAATCCCAGAAGTACTTTGTAGACTAATAATTTATGTACAAAATATATATTTAAGTAAGGTACAAAAACTTAATATAAATCAAACCCGAATTTGTGGAAGGTGGCAACAATTGCACAAAAATAACAATATGGCGTATTCATTATTGTTTTTTATATATGTAGTTTGACAACTGTAACAACCAAAATAATAATCAGCTGTTTAACTAAGGTTACCTTGTATACATTCGCACTGATTTTGACGTTTGTTTTGATAAAAATTTGCCTAATGTAGACACTAGGTTACGAATGAAATCTAGAGTGTTCATACTGGCTAGGTGACATTTGATGTAATTTCGTGAACAGCTGATACTTATTGTTTACATTTTAAATTGTTATAGGGGTAAATAAAGTATTTTGAAATGGAAACAAATAAGAAACATTTACTTACTAAATTGGAAATTATTAAAACATGCAGTACATAGTTGAAAAAAAGTATTTTTTCCAACCATGTACAGAGTTGCACGGAAATGGGTACCGTAATTTCAATGTAATTTCGCCAAAATTACACAAAATTATGTAATTTCGCAAGTGTCAAAATGTATGGGAAATTACGTAATTTCAACTTGATTTCGGCCAAAATCCCGAAAGTACGTAATTTCGCGTCGGTCTGAATGCCCTATAAGATATCATTATTTTCAATCAGTCACAGAGTAAACATGTCATTTTTATTTAGGAAATTCGCACTTTTTTCAGTAATTTCGAAAATACACATGCACACATACAAAAAAAACTTTCGTACATGTGTATTTTTTGACTGTTTATCTTATAAGATAGTTGTGTAGAGAAATCTCATAGCAACAGTCTCAAAGCGTTTCCACAGCAAAACATTTTTTGTAACCAAAATATTGAAAAAAGTAAAATAATTAGTAAAAAAAAATAACCAAAATTTAAATTTTGAAATTATTTATGTAAAAGTTGATATAGTTTTTATATAGTCAGGTTTAAAATGTTTTTCTAATATCGACAATAAAGATAAATTTAACCTTAACTTGTTTTTAAATGTGTCGAAAATTCTCAAAAGAGAAAAATATTTTAATTTAACAGTTTAGAATTTCATAGCCCACATGTTTTCTTACGCTCTTTCATTGTACTGGAAATGATGTATATAAATAAATTGTTTGGTAATTAATAACCATCACTTTCTTTATATTATATTTATATTATATATTTATATTAATATTAATAAATTTAAATGTAAGGAAAGCCAAAATACATTAAAAAATATGTTTTATATAATAATAAAGCAACATGTATAACTAACGTTTTTCATTTACTAAAGCCAATTTTTCTTTGAGTTCAGTTTTTGTCATTAATATCCCTAGTTTAGAACAAAGATTCCTATACAAACAAATTTTAAATATTTATAATATATAGTTCAATAATACAAATTTAATCTTTATGGCAAATTTCAGACAATTTTAAGAATTTGGCATGGATTTATTATAGTGTTTTTGCATATTTATACATACTTTTAGTAGTATACATATATATCCGATAACTGTAGCTTTCTAAAAACAGACTTCAACAGACAGACAGACATCGTTATATCGACTACCCTATCAATAAGGATCCAGAAAACGGCATGTTTTTGTAGCATGTTTAGTAGCATATTTTGTCATACTTTCATATAAAATATTGTATTATAAATCCTTATTTTAGATAATATTTTAGTAATTTAAATGGCATGTTTTTGCATAATTTATATGTAAGAGAATAAGTTTTTATATTTTATACTTTAGAGAAAAATGTCCATATTTTGCACCCAATATATTTTTTTATATAATTTTCCATTAATGGAATCCTTTTTAATTGTTACCTACATTTTTCAAATTCTATTCCATAATAACACAGGTTAACAATAGGGCACAAAAAATTATATCGTGAATAGCTCTGCAAAAATATTTTTCCTTAACAGCCCGTCTAGACGTAACATAATATGTAAGATTTTTGTGTCAGAGAGTGTCAAATTCGCTCTCTGAGAGAATTATTTCACGTGTAGATTCAGATATTAGTATTATAAGAAGTATTATGAGACTGTTGTAATGAGATTTCTCTACACAACCATCTTATAAGATGAACTGTCAAAAAAATACACATATACGAAAGTTTGTTTGTGTGTGTGCATGTGTATTTTGGAAATTATTGAAAAACAATGTTGTTTTGTAAAATTGTTTCCTTTTAGTGTTTGTTTTACATGTTAAAAATCATTTTTATAAAAATTGTGTTAAAAAAGATTTATTAGAATACGTGTACCCCTTATTTAAGATTAACATAATATAAACAAAATGGTTACTCTTCTCCTCTGCTGGCGTTATCAGCGTTAATCTCAGTTGTAGACCTGGGGTAAACTAGATATAGTATAGAATGTTTCATTTTCATCAAGTTTTTGGAGTGTAATGGAATACGTATTTTCTGTTGCCCAACACATTTCATTAGTATTCTTGATATCTATAAAATTGTGTTTTCTTCATCGATGTCAGTTAAATTTAGAAAAAGATGTCATTAAATTGATTATGGCTTTTTAGCACAAATTTTATTATTGGCAAATATATATGAGATTTACAGAGTAATACAAATAGTACTTTGTAACTAGTTTATAAAAATGAAATTTTGATTTAACAAAAAAATAACCAAAACGGAAAAAAGTCATCATCTCCAAGTTGGAAAATAAAGTATCCAATTTTTTTAAAAATAACCAAAACGGCAACACTGCTCATAATACATCTTATAATCAGTGTTGCCACACATAAAATTTTTTTTAACCAAAATTTTGGAAAAAATAACCAAGTTTTAAGAATTCAAAATTATTAAATAAAAATTAATATAATCTTAGTATATTCAGGTTTTAAATATTTTGCATATTAATAATAAAATTTAGATAGTCTTTAGGAGAAAGAAGTTTATCAAAATGCAGTCCCTGATTCAATTTTGTAAGGGTTCGGGATATAAAATTTAATAATAAATTTAACTGTTTAGAACAATGTTTATCAAAATGTGGTCCCTGATCCAGTTTTGTAAAGGGTCGAGATATAAAATTTAATAATATTAAATGTAATTATTCTCACGTCCTTATGATTACGAGATTTTCTGATAGAATGCTTTTATTGCAGTTATTTGTAAAATAATATGGTACTTTTTTAAATTTTCATTATTACTAAATTATGTTGTCTTGCACAGTTTTAATAACTAAACAAGGTACATTTTTTATTCCCTACAGCACCATATTGTGGAACCCTCTAAAGTATAACAGTCGACTTAGAATTTCCTTAACTAGTCGAAATTGTTTCATAATTTCACCTAGTCTCAAAAAAAAATTTTCTCTTAGAGAAATATTTTGAAGCTCAAATATCTTGGCGTATTTCTGCAGAATTCTGCATAAATAAAATGTTTTAATCCTAAAACATTATATAAAAAATTATAGTTTTCTCTCAAAAATCAGTTAAAAGTATTTAAATCCCGCCTAAATGTTAGTAAGTTAATAAAATTATAATACTCTCTCTCAAGCATGTATTGCTTTAAGACACATACACAATAGTGTAGGATACAGTCGGTCTTTACCGAATATACATTTCTTTTCTTGTTTTGTAATTATAAGTATTTAGGCTGTTTGTTACATCGTTAAAACTTTGTCAAATCTCTCAATCCGTTTCACTTTTTGGTTAAATATTAAAAAACTTTATACTTTCAACTAACGGATTGACGCAGTATATAGCATTTTTAAAAGTAATAAAAATAAAAAAATAACCAAAATTGAGAAAAGTCACCTCCACATTGGAAAATAAAATAACCAATTTTGTTTAAAAATAACCAAAAAGACAACACTGCTTATATTATTAATATTTGAATCTACCCGTGAAATAATTCTCTCATACACTCCCTGACAGAAAAATCTTACATATTATGTTACGTTTAAATGGGCTCTTTCAGGCGATTCATATGTACGCATTGCTCACCTACGTACGCCACTGTAAATTAAATATTTATTAATTTCACACAATATTTGTGCCTAAAAAATACAACTCGTAATTATTTACTTTCCAATTAATGTTACCATATCAACAATTTAAGTGTTTTAAGAAAAATGTTCTCAAATGGGGGGATTTGTCCATATAATTGATAATTTTAATTTCTATTTGGAGATGTATTTTCATGGCAGGAATTTGGAAATATTTGCAAAATTTTGATAAAAGTTTTAATTTATAAAAAAAAAAAATTAGTATATTTTATTTTTTATAGGAAATTCTAGATGTATTTCCCATAGAAAAGCTATAAAAGATACTTAAGAATATATATATATATTTTTTTTAAATTCCGATTTTGTATAAAATACTTTTTCCTTTTTTTTATAGAAAATCTTACATCTATATATATATATATATATATTCAATTAAAACAAATGTTCCTTAAATTATCGTTATATTAATCAAAATTATTTAAAAATCAGTAGAATAACTTGTATAAAAAATGTTTAAAAATTACTTTTAAATTTCATATCACAATTTGTATATTTCTATTATTTTTTAAATGTTTGCTTTTATTTTTTATATTTCTATGATTTCTTTTGTTCGTTTTTATTTAGTTTTTATATTTCTATTATTTATTTTAATTTTTTAAATTACTTTTTTTAAATTAATGTTTAAAATTTGTATTTTTCTTTTGCTGACTTTTATTTAATTTTAATGTTTCTTCATATTGTTTTTTAAATAAATCTTGTGTTTAACTTTTATATTTCTAATATTTCCTTTGTTGATTTTAATTTATTTTTTATATTTCTATTAATAAAAAAGAAAATTATTATCTTTTAATTTTTATATTATATATTATATCTTGTTGAATTTTATATAATTTTTATGTATTCGTATCTTTGTATCATTGTATATCTAATTTAGGGTTCATCAAATCAACTTTCAAATTATCGAACAATAAACTTTTAGTGGAAAAAAGTCCAAAAGTTGAAATCGACTTTTTGGTTTAAGATTCTTGAGAAATCGACTTTCTTCTTTCCAAATAGTCGAAAATTCGAATTAAGTCGAAAATAGTCGAACTGTCGGAAAAGTCTTAAAATCGACTATTTAAAAATTGCAAAGAGGCGAAAGGTCGAAAAATCGACTACATAAAATGTGAAATAGCCGAAAAATTGACTGTGTAAAAATTGAAGAAAGTCGAAGTTTTTATCCCAACTATAAAACCCTAATCAATTTATGCTTTTCAAAAACAATAATGTAATTATAAAGTGACCGCACATATACAAAAATAACAATTGCTTGTATTTGGTTAGTGTAAAACCTCTACACATAATACCAAAAAATATGAATAAAAAAGAAAAAATGAAGAAGAGTAAATAAACGCGGCGAAAAATATTATATACGAAGACAAAAACAACTCGATAGTTTTGCGCGATATGTACGTGAAAAAATTTTAATCTGCTGGTCTTACGAGGTCATTTTCTTATTACGCTATGTTCATAATTTTCTTTAAACCAAAATATACAACTCTGATCTTTACTTTCCAGTTTGAAATAAGGTTAAGACCAGTGTTGCCATATACGAAGATTTATATTATTTTTGAAGTTTTTTGTGACCGTGGAAATATTTAAAGATTTTTAATCAAAAAATAAGATTTTTGAAAAATTTTTATTTTGTAATTTTTGCCCAAATTAATAACAGTTTCCACAATAATATAAATGAACTTATATTTTTTCCCAATTTTTGATTTTGCTTTGTTTTCGGAACGCCTTTTGAAAAAGAATAAATTTTTATGTGAAATCATTCATAAAATGTATTAATGTAAATATTTTTATTGAGTTTATTCTACCATTATTGGCTATTTTATTAATCTGTTCAGATTTTGCTCTTGAAATTTAATTTTAAATACATAAAATGCATAAAAATTATGTACTTTTTGATAAAAAAAGATTTTTGAAAACAAATTGTAAGATTTTTAAAAATAAAATATGGCAACACTTGTTCTGACTATTTTTTATACACTTCCACTTTGTTTGCAAGTAAAAAAGAAATTTCCAATTTCAGTTCCAGTGTTGATGACAATTAGAGTGGATGTATTTTTTTTGTAGAGTAGCGGAGTAAAAAACCCTTTTAGACGCAATTGTATTTTCTTTATTTTTTTCTATTAATAAAAAAATTAAAGTGCTCCATCTAATAAAACAGCAAATAGAGAAAAATTTTATTTTTAATATTATAATTATAATAAAGTTAGTAAAATAATAATATTAAAAAATATAAAAAAAATTTATGAACGTTTCCTTTAAGATAAAAAACAAGGAAGGAAGGCGTGTTCTTCTCTTTTAACCAACAACAATAACGTCAATGGTTGAATTGCTAGAAAAGTGGAAAAAGGTGTGAAATGTGAAAATCAATAACAAAGTAAAATACACGTTAAATGGTGAAAATTGATGAAAATATAATCAAATAGTGTATTTTTTATTAAGAAGTAAATGAAAGAAAGTGCAGTTTGTAATAAAGCGCTCAGTAGTAATAGTGCTGTTGTTGCTCTAAGAAAATCTCATTTGAAAGATAAAAAGGTATCTTAGAGATTTTTAACAAAAGTATGTTAATTGTTAAGTGAAAAATAAAAAGGAAAAAATAAAATGTATTTCTTAAACGCTTATTTTTTAGTGATAAAGCAAAGAAATTTATTGAAAAGGAAAAAAAAAATGTATTTAATTGTTCATTTATTCTTTTTTTAAGTGTTTGTTGGAAAACTATGAATCAGTTTGTTTGACACATCTTTAATTTTTTATGAGGATTTTGTCTGAATTCGTGACATGAATTAATTATATTCTTGTTTTAGTTTTTTTTCTTTTGTTTAAATTTACAATAAAACAAAGTGCAGTAAAAGAAATAAATAAACCAGAAAATTTATTTACAAAATAATCATAAAATATTTAAAATTCAAAGAAAGAAAAATAAAAATTAAACATTTTTCAGATTTGTGTATAGAATACAGTAAATTCTGGTTTTCCTTTATGTTTTTGTTTCGGCGAATAAGGTCAAAATAAAAAAATAAAATTTCATCTACATATTTTGCGGTTTTTTAATCATCATTATCATTATCCTCTTTATTACAAAGAAAAAAATCATCAGTACACTTTTTTATCTTTTAAAACCAGTACGAATTGTCGAGATACAGTTTTTTACTTTTTACTTAAAAATAAATAAATAAAGATAAACATAATAACAAATACAAAAAAATACAAAACTTGTCTTACCACAGTTAAAAAAGTGATTCATACTTATTCCATATAAAATAAAATAAAAAACGCAAAACTGAAAATAACTTTTTTTAAACATAAAAAAGTAAATTAAGAAATAAATTTATAAAGTTGTTGCTGTTTGTTTCTTCTTTGTATTACATTTGTTTTTAAATATATACTTCTCTTCCAATTAAATTTTTTCTCTCTTGTTTTTCTATTCTTCCCTTAAAGAAAGCAAATCTAAAACAACTTTAATTATAATAACAAAAACAAATAGGCAAACAAAAAAGGAAAATATTTTAATTAAAACTATAGTTTGTTATTGTTACTGCTTTGCTGCAATTTCTTGTTACGAATTCGAAAGAAAAGGATAAAAAGCTAAAATAAACATACAACAACTATAAAGTAAATAAAATAAAACAAAAGCAAAACTCCATTAAACATTTAAGGAAGCAAAAATATAAACATCAACACTCGTTCATACATACAAACGCATTATTTAAATTTTTCCTTCAACTTTGTCAATATGATGGATGCCACAAAGAATGGTGGTAAGTTTTTATGTATTTTTCTATATTATTATTATTATTATTATTATTATTATTATTATTATTATTATTACTATTATTACACTGCGGTAGTCGCAAAATTTTAACAAGCTGGGCATCCCACTGGTAAAACTAATTCTAATACGCTGAGTTAGAATTAATTTTATATCTTATTTGCGATATTTAGTTTAAAACTTTATTATGAAAGTAGCACAAATAGTAGAAGATTAGAAATATAAGACTATTTAAGTAAATTAAACACTAAATTGATTGAATATATATTCCAATCATAAATTAAATTAATTTCAGCCAGATATTTATACTTTTACTTGAAAAGTTGCTCATTGGTAGCACTAGGCAGCTTACTTACGGAATTGTAGTAATATTTTTTATTAGTTTGAAGTTTTGTAATATAGCATTTAAAATATATTTGATATTAAGAATTTATAATCCTATACTTCAATAGAATATTATTTGTTTGTTTTATTTTAATTTAAGAACTAATTATTAAATTTAAGCAAAAAAATCTTAATTTTCCTAATCCCTATTTCAGCTTTTCGAAATGAAATATCTCAAAAACGAGCGCTAACTTCTAGAAATGGTTAACACCAGTGTTGCAATTTTAGTATTTTTTTCTGCTAGATTTAGCAGAATGGATGGGCAAGTTGCATATTAATTAAAAAAAATCTGCAAATTGCATTCTTTGCTTTACTGGTATTCGTCGTCTAGTTTCCAGATCGAGAAAATTAAGTGAAATTAATATATTTATCTTTAGAATGCAAAATTATAAAATCTGAGGCTAAAAGAACTATTTCGTTATACAAAGTAACAATTTAGATTGAAAATTAGAAGAAGAAAAATAGAAGGAGTCAAAAACCCTAAGGGCCGTTATTATAACCTACCTATAAAGTATCAGATAGTTAATATAAAGTATCAGATTTTTAATTTTAATAATACGGCAAAGTCAAGCTAACGCCGATTGCTTTTGGCCAGTTAATGTAGTGACAACATGAACAATTTGAATGAAATGGCCAGTAATGGCAATACAAACAAATAAGAAGTAAGGAAATTTTTAAAATAAATGATTTAAAACAAAATAAAAGTCAACGCCGCAAAAAATATAAATATAAACAGAAAAATGGCAAAAAAAAAACTACACGGGAATAAATGTTTATTGTTTCTTTTATAAAGCAGAAAATATGGTAGCACTAAATGCATAAACCTTGCGATAAAAGTTAATGGTCAGATGTTAAGCCCTTTAGTTTATCGGTCACTTTTGGCATAACTTGTACTTATAATAACCAAAAACAGTTAATGTATCCGATAATATCCTAACATTAGTTAATGGATAATTATAATTTAAAAGACAATAATCTCATACTATTTCACTTTCATGAGAAATAAAAATAAATGATAAAGATATTGAATTAATAATATATACAAATACAATGGGAAAACTAATGTAATTGAGACAGTAACATGAACACAATATCATTTTGGACACAAATTTATAATTTAAAAAATTCGGTGGATGAAGACCCATTCTAACAATTATATAAATTTGTAATATCTTTATTAGTTTTACGCTTTTCTAATACTGAAATGGAGCTTTTACTTAGCTTTATGGGTCTCGTTAAAAACAAATGGCGAAACAAGTTGAGAACGGAAATTTTAAGTAGTATTTTATACATTAAAGAATGGGTGTTGCTAATCCTTTGATAATCCAAATATTTTTTTTTTTCGAAAGTAAAATCAACGGAAAAATATGAAAAGCTCACAAGAAATGAGGAAATAGCAAATATTTTAAACTATTTCGATGAATTTTAAATGCATTATGTTATGTTATTAATATGTATATATATATATATATATATATATATATATATATATATATATTTCTTTTATTTATGAAATCTAATTTTATCTTTATTTTTAAATTCCGAAAGTAATACAACTTAAAAATAAAAAAATTGGGTGTTAAATAATTTTACTTTTCAATCATTGAATTAAATTAAATTTTACACTTATTAGTGATAAATGGTGAAGAACAAAATTTGCCAAATGTAAAATATCGCAAATATTTAACAAAAATCAAGTATAACTAGTGATATGACAGGAAAATAAACCAAAAATTTTAAAAAAATTTTAAATAATTTGAATGATGTAAGCTTATGGGCTTTAAAATTAAAAAGATGTTGTTGCAAAATATATAATCACAAAGGAAAAAATATAGACCGTATTTTAAAATCTTGTTTAAATTTAAAATAATTTAATTAGATTTTGTATTTTTATTTACTTTTGTTTATTTTCAATAAATACAAACAATTTTCATACTTAGGAAAACTTAAGGAATAGGAAAAGGATATTTAAGTTTTCAATCATAAAGCAACTATATAAATAAAAAATGATAGTGGAATATATATATATATATATATATATATATATATATATATATATATATATATATATATATATATATATATATATATATATTACATACATGATATATAAACAATACAATTCTCGCATTTTATTATAGTAAATTTGAAATTCAATTTTAGCAAAGTAAAAAAATGTGAAACGTGGGTAAAACTTTGTATTTAGCAGATTTTAGGATTTTTTTTTTTTGCAATTTAGCAGATGACATCGAGAATTTTCTGGTAACACTGGTTAACACCATTAAATTCAGTGTTTTACCCAATGTGTGCCGTTCTTGTTAAAAAAAATTCTCATTTTCGAGCATAGTGTTATTATTATTATTATTATTATTATTATTATTATTACTATTATTATTCTGTATTTATTACTGATGGAAAAACAAATTAAAAAATTTGCATAAAGCTTGTGTTTGTTTTTTGGGTTGGGCCTTTGTATTAAAAGATTATTTACATAAAAATTTGTTAAGTAATTCTTTTATATTCTTAGAAAAATAATTAAAAAAATGTTCAAGTCTATATTTTTGCTTTCATTGAATCGAAGATTGAAGGAGTGGGCAGCGCAGTCACTTAATCTGAATCTTATAAAGCATCTAAGGTCAATATATTATCCGATCCACAAAATATCCAGTATCGGTGGGAAATGATACAGGATGGGTAATGACATGAAGTTTATGAGTCCCAGATGTATTGGGGTGGTACGAAATGAAGCTGGTTCTACCAAATATTATGTAAAAAATATTTTAAGTGATATGAGAAATTACATTTTTTCCAGGCTTGTAATAAATTAAACTGTTAGTTATTAATCCGTTTCACAAAATTTTAAGAAATTTGGCATCGATTTGGTACAGCATATTTTTGCATATTTTGGACTTACCAGCATATTTTGTCATTTTAATAGAAAATTCCTGTTTTTGAGCATATTTCAGCAATTTAAATGGCATATTTTTCAATATTTTATACAAACTAAAGAATTTTGTATATAATTTACCATTTGTGTCATTTTTTTGTTTTTCACATTCGATTCCCTAAAAATGTTTATACCTTAAATTGATGAAATTTTGCAATTATGATTAATTTTAAGTGCTAAAAATAGTTTCTTTTAAAATGAATACCGGATAATTTAAAATTTAGCCAGAAAAAATAATATTTCTTAATTATAAGTTCACAGTTTACGATTTTAAAAGCATTTTTTATGTGCAAAAAATACATTTTTTATATCAATTTTGGTTGCCCTGCTGACAATGAAGTTTATTTGTACTGGGACAATTTCCAAGTACTGGAAACTATTAGTATAATTACATTTATTTCTATTATTATTTTTTTCTCTTAAGCTGGAATGAGTTAAAAAAGGAATAAATGCAAGCTGCAAAATCAAGAACTCTTGTTTACAGTTAATTTAAAACATAAATGAACCGGACTATTCGCTTATTTATTAAGAAGGCAGGATGTTATATAAAAACAATATTTTGTTTCTATTATTTATTCCACCATTGTACATACATAAAAATTTAACAATGAATTTAAGTTTTATTGCTACTACTTTCAATTCTATATGATGAGTCCATGTTAGAGGACGGTCCAGGTGAATTCCAAGAAAATATGCCCTGTTCTGTTCAAGAATTTCGACATTATTATTTACAAACATTTGGAAGATATCTTCCTAGCAGAAATTTACGCAATATCTTCCTTTTATTATTTAGACGAAAATAAAGCACTATTTTTATAATCACAGAGAAAAAAAATGTCATATATTTGAAAAATTTTTTAATAAATATTATGAAACGAACATGACTTTTTTCATAAAAAATAAAATTTTGTTAATAGATATTATTAAATTTTACTTAATGTTAATTTTGCGAAAATGCTGCTAAAATTTTAATTTAATTTTATCAGATTTAATTCAAATGCTTAATAAAAACAGTTATGCATGAAAATATTAACAATAAATCCCTTTAAATGGCAATATTCCAAAAAAAGCTATTAAAAAGAAAGGATTAGAAATTTGTTTAAATTTGCAGCCATTCTATGTAATAAAAAAACGCATCTGCTTCGTTTTTCTGCCACCAACATGTGCCTAAAAATCATAAAAAACCAAAAATTCTGTAAAGAAAATTTCAAACATACATTTACAAATTGAAAATATAAATGAAAATTTAGGGTCTGATTCAGTACAACAAGAAAATTGTTTAGAATTAAAATTTGTATGAAAAATACTCAAAAAATATTTGAAGAAATGAGTAATTTTCATACAAATTTTATTTTCAAACAATTTGATTGTCGTACTGAATCAGGCCATTAAACAATTTGTTTAAGTCTTCTTGTCATTTGATTCATTTCAAAAAATGTAAAAAAGTGTTAATATTTAAGATATTATTCTTAAATATTATAAACTAAGGCAATAAACAATATATATATATATATATATATATATATATATATATATAAATTTAATTTTTTTATTATTTTTATCCTCAAAATATCGCCTATGAAATGAACGCAATACTTTTATTATTCAGTCACAATTTTTTTAGACCTGGAAAATTGTTCAAAAATTAAAAAATATTAAAGAAATTTGTGTCTTTTAGCAAAAAAAAATTTGTATTTTATATGACCGTTTTAGTTTTCGTGCTTTATGATGTTAAAATTAATGTGCATGTTTACAAGATGTAAAAGTTTTGTTTATTATATTATTTCAAGACTAATTTAGTGAAAAATTTTCTATATATTTATTACATCCTCCAGAAGATTATCTGGCGGCATTTTCTTTTTTGCACCTAGACCAATATATATATATATATATATATATATATATATATATATATATATATATATATATATATATATATATATATATATATATATATTAACATACATTGCAGTCTGAAGAGCAGAAGAGGATTTTTTTTAAGAAAAGCCATATTTTTATGTGGTCAATAAAATAGGTGTGTTTGTTTAAAAATTATACTATAATTTCTTATTTTTCAAAGCAAATATTAAGAAGACATAATTAATTTTTCAAGTTTCCTCTATTATCCTTCCTATAGCGAATACATACATCCCAAAAGTCCTTCCTAGAATATTATACCGTTATTACGAACAATTATTGATTTTTTTCTTACCAATTGAGTTCGAATACATCTGAAATAATTATTTTAAGTTTATTTAACAATTTTAGCCAGAATTTTAATCATAGAAATTACTTATTTATTCAGAAACTTTCAGATTGTATCCTAAGACCAACTCTCCCAAAATACTTCATGAACGCCTTTGGTCGTGATAAAGCTAAAACTTCCACAAAACTGGTATATAAGGGTCACTATATTGCAGCATAACCCTTTTCAATAAATTCCGGTACAACTTTTCGAACTCCGGGACTTTTTCGGATAAGAGGAAACAAATAGGATTAAAAGCAACTAAAGATTTTGAAGATTTAAAAAGCAACTAAAGATGATTGAAAATAATTTTTTATTTCTACATATATATATATATATATCACCTTAATTAATTATGGATTAATCATTTCTCTTGTCAATTTAAGAGATCACAAAGCAACTTTCTGGTCTACGCCAAGATATGGAAAATTATAGAGCACTATTTTGTCTTCTTCCGTGAAATATGCTGATGTTAATGATTATTCCGACGCCTCCTCCATTGCTTCTGATGCATTCTATTCAGGATTGAAGAGCCATTCTAGGATTGAAGAGCCTTAAGTACTTTTTGCAATGTTATTTTCTTATGATGAATATTAGGCGAATTTGTAAAAAAATAAAACAGCACATTTTGCTAACATTTTTCTCTATTCTCAGTTATTCCTTGTCAATTTAATTGGTTTAAAATTATCTAATTTATTTCATGTCCACTATATTCCTATAAGAATTTATTAGAGCCATTAAAATAGCCTTTAAAATAATCATTTATAATCATTTGCAACGTTGAGAGTTGAAAAATATGTAATAAATAAAAAATTCATACCAATCTCCTCATACACTGAGTTATAAACTTCTATATACTCTTTTTACTATATAAAGAAATGTGTTAAAAAACTAAAGAGCTAAAATAAATCTACTCAAAGACGATTATAAAAGTAATAGCAGAAATTGATAAGGAAAAAGTTAATTCAAGAAATGACTTGCTGATAAGATAAGAATATATACTACACACGTGTTTTTTAGATAAAAAAAATAAATTTATAAAGCAAAAAAAAAAAAAAAATTGAGATAACACTACTACAGATGTGATGACAGTTATGTTTATAAATACAAATGTAATTTACAAATTAACTGGTGACATTTTAGTACAAGGACCTTAGGCCTACTTTGAGATATTGAAACAATGTTATTGAGATGGACTTGAAATTTTGATTTTAATAAAAAAATGTAGTACTAATAAATAGCGGCAAACATTTCGGTCATATTTATTTAACTTGATTTTTTATTTTAGAAATACGTCATTCTTACTCATCTAAAAAGAGAATGAAGTTCACCCATTAATTTAAAATTTTTATAGTTTAAAATTATTACTACCATTTCCTTTATCTATTATATGAAATTATATGGTTATTTGATAGCGTCAATATCTTATTAGGAAAAAATATATATTATTTGTTTAAATTCCCTTCATATTATCTTGTATATTTAATTATAGTCGTTTTAAAGAATTAAAGCTTGAATACGAATTTATTTGTATGACTCATAAATTGTTGGCACGACAAAATTTCTTCATTTACACACATAATAAAAAGTAGCGACAAAAAAAAAAAAAAAAAAAACTAATTCAAAAATCGCAAATTATATGTTGCACAATAAAAAAAATGTCAAGAATAACTCTGTAATATTTATTTTGTCGCTGTTGTTGCCGATGACAATTTTTCCAATGCATTCTTTGATAGATGGATGGATCGATGATTGTTGGTATGAATCATTATTTAAATTTACAATACCATTGACAATGTAATTCATGAGTACTAAACAAATCTTTAACAAAAAAGTACAAAAACTATTCATTGAAATTAATACTGAAAGACAAACCCACTAAAATGTGCCAAGAATTAAGATGACAAATTGCCAACAGCGTGTAACAGAATGAGGTGTAAAAGAAGTGATTATCTTGATAAGTTTTATTTAGAATTGTAAAAACTAACTTGTCAATTTTGATAGAACATTTTGTACACAAAATTTTAAAATTTATTTAAAACTAGCGTATAAATAAGCCTTCCAATACCAGGAAAAATATTGTAATAATAAAAACATGTACAAAATAGTGACTGGTAAATCGATTTCGATTATGGTCTAAAATCGATTCTTGTTGTTAAAAAAATGATAATTTTTTGTCCGATTCTTTCCAGCCAATTTTATACTCAAATCAACTTTTAGCCTTCGATTAATCGAAAAATTAACTCTGCATAATGAAGTATTTTTTGTACAAATAAATTACAAAAATTCAAAGCAAAATCTTAAACTTTCCAAAAAATAAGTATTGGGACAAGTTTTTAAATGATTTTGATTAAAAAAAATCAGTAAAATTTAAATTCAAGAAGTTATTTTTAAAAACAACATTGTGCCCGCGTTATATAAAATCTACATTCTTAAAAGAACGGTACTTGAGCATGCGTTCCAGTTCCAGACAGTCACATAACGAATTTTCCTGATTCTCAATAAAACAACCCTCTATTTGACAGTTCGATCAGAGGAATATGATCATCCGTCAGTGTTTCTGTTATATTCGTAGGCGACCAAATTCTTGCGCACTCATTCACCATTTCAATCCTACGAATACCCTGTTACCTAGACTAGTCCGAAAAGTATAGATAGAGATTAAGTGCATTTGAGTAGACATTACGAATTCACTAAGCACTTAATTGTAGCATGACCGTTCAAATAAAAGTCGATAGTTATCTTCCGAAACAAGTTCCCCTCGTCTAGCAGAAAATACTCCTGACTCGGTTCTAGTGTCATTTTTATATGTAATATTTTATATCATTGCATATTTGGTGAAATGATTAATTAAATTCCTACGCTTTTACAAAATACATGTGCTAAATTTAAGACGTCTATTAGAGTGATCTGCGGAAGTAGGTTAACAATAAGCAGATCAATTCCTTTTAGTATCTTTTGATCTTCTTTGAACAGTCGTACAACTAATGTATTCAACGTCAAAATGTTTATTTCAAAGAGTATACACTCTGGTTTAGTTATTTAACATTCTACCGATATGCATATTTATACGTCTAATGATCCTTTAAAACATAATATAATAAAATAAGAATCAATTAAAAAATCGATTATGGCGTTCGATAAATCGACCACAAAAATAGAAATTAAAATGGTTGATCGAAAAATCGAAAATCGATTATTAACTTTTCATACCATTCACCAGCACTAACATATCCGAAAATCTTTTAAAAAATATATGAATAACATTTTGACGGTAATCGAAGTTAACAGATTTGAGGCCGTTAGAATATGATTGGATAATAATGATTAAAGTATTAAATTAGCAAACGTTAGAAAAATTAATAATAATCATAATCCGATAGGATTAGGAGAGCAAATAATGTGTATAGCAAATTTAAACTTCTTAAAACCAAAACCAGTAGATTTTCTATAGATTAAAAATTTTATATTGAGAATTGTATTATCGATAACAAAATTTTCTATTGAGAATTGTATTATCGATAACAAAATTTTCTATTGAGAATTGTATTATCGATAACAAAATTTTCTATTGAGAATTGTATTATCGATAACAAAATTTTCTATTGAGAATTGTATTATCGATAACAAAATTTTCTATTGAGAATTGTATTATCGATAACAAAATTTTCTATTGAGAATTGTATTATCGATAACAAAATTTTCTATTGAAAATTGTATTATCGATAACAAAATTTTCTATTGAAAATTGTATTATCGATAACAAAATTTTCTATTGAAAATTGTATTATCGATAACAAAATTTTCTATTGAAAATTGTATTATCGATAACAAAATTTTCTATTGAAAATTGTATTATCGATAACAAAATTTTCTATTGAAAATTGTATTATCGATAACAAAATTTTCTATTGAAAATTGTATTATCGATAACAAAATTTTCTATTGAAAATTGTATTATCGATAACAAAATTTTCTATTGAAAATTGTATTATCGATAACAAAATTTTCTATTGAAAATTGTATTATCGATAACAAAATTTTCTATTGAAAATTGTATTATCGATAACAAAATTTTCTATTGAAAATTGTATTATCGATAACAAAATTTTCTATTGAAAATTGTATTATCGATAACAAAATTTTCTATTGAAAATTGTATTATCGATAACAAAATTTTCTATTGAAAATTGTATTATCGATAACAAAATTTTCTATTGAAAATTGTATTATCGATAACAAAATTTTTTATTGAAAATTGTATTATCGATAACAAAATTTTCTATTGAAAATTGTATTATCGATAACAAAATTTTTCATTGAAAATTGTATTATCGATAACAAAATTTTTCATTGAAAATTGTATTATCGATAACAAAATTTTTCATTGAAAATTGTATTATCGATAACAAAATTTTTCATTGAAAATTGTATTATCGATAACAAAATTTTTCATTGAAAATTGTATTATCGATAACAAAATTTTTCATTGAAAATTGTATTATCGATAATAAAATTTTCTATTGAAAATTGTATTATCGATAATAAAATTTTCTATTGAAAATTGTATTATTGGGATAACAAAATTTTCTATTGAAAATTGTATTATCGACAATAAAATTTTCTATTGAAAATTGTATTATCGATAATGAAATTTTCTATTGAAAATTGTATTATCGATAATAAAATTTTCTATTGAAAATTGTATTATCGATAATAAAATTTTCTATTGAAAATTGTATTATCGATAATAAAATTTTCTATTGAAAATTGTATTATCGATAATAAAATTTTCTATTGAAAATTGTATTATCGATAATAAAATTTTCTATTGAAAATTGTATTATCGATAATAAAATTTTCTATTGAAAATTGTATTATCGATAATACAATTTTCTATTGAAAATTGTATTATCGATAACTGTCAAAAGTGAAAAGCAACTCGAGGTATTTGTAAACGTTTTAAAGTTTTATTGATGAATGAAAAAAAGAATTCATTAGTTATATAAAAGGCAAAACAAACTACGATTCAAATATAAATACAAATTGAAAGTATGTTTTGCATAAGGTTTGTAATTTAAGTAGAGTAGCATTTTCAACACTCCTTTTCAAATCTGATGCTAAACATTTCAGTTATATGCAAATATATTCATAAACACTATTTCATAATTCTATGCAAATTTTTTGTAAAGATATCTGCTACCAATCAGTCTGTAATAAGATACTTAAGTTTAATTTGCTTCTTTGTAATGAGTTCCCGTCAATATGCTTGCTTCGGTTATGAAATACAGCATTCGACGCCAAGTTAAGTGCTCCTTTATTATCCACTTTTAATAACACTGGAATATCTTCAACACATTCGAGTTTAAGTAACAACCTTTTTAAATAAATGACCTCCTTTGCTGCATTTGACATGTAATGTACTCCGCCTCCGTGCTACTTAATGCGACCACACTAGCAAAATATAAAACCGGTATATGACTTCCTGTCAAGCATTTCCGCCCCAATCTGCATCGGCATATCCAATTAATTCGGTTTGACTACATTTCTAACTGAGCTTGAGTTCGGCAGTCCCATTTAGGTACCTCAAAATATTCTTTGCAGCATTCATGTGCTCAGTATGTGGATCCGTATATCTTTGCGATAATTTTGCTACTGAATGCAATATGTCGGGCCGGGTTGTGATTGCTAAATACATAAGTTCACCCATTATTGTCTGATATGACGTCACATCTACTTTTGAACAATTATCTGCACAAGCTACTTGAAATCCAGGGTCATGCTGAACTGATACTTTCTTACATTGTTCCATATTATACTTTTTCAATAACGTTTTTATGTATTGTATATTACTCACAGTTATATCGCCCTTTTCACTACCTATGTTGACTTCCATTCCAAGAAAATGTTATACTGGACCTTTGTCACTAACGTCAAACTCTGTTGATATTTCAAATTTGATTCTTTGAATAACAGCTTTATATCTACATCCGATAAGTATGTCTTCGACATATACAGCTAATAACACAAGTTCGTTTTGAACTTTCATTTTATAAAGGCAGGGTTCGTTATCACAGTTCTTGAAACCAATCTTCTTTAGCATTCCATTCGCGTCCATATTGCTTAAGGCCGTACAGTGATTTACGTAATCGTAAGACCTTATTTGTATGGTTGCTATCAACGAACATCTTTGGCTGCTTCATAAAGACCTTCTTGTTGAGATCGCCATTTAAATAAGCACTAAAAATATCTATCTGGTGCAAGTACATACCCTTATTGACAGGTATGGCAAATAACAGTCTAATGTTAGCGTAACGTATAACAGGAGAAAATGTTTCATGGTAGGTTTCATACGGTTTCTTTGATCTACCAGGCCTACCATCACGGATTATTTTAGGGCGACCTCTTCCTCTTTTTAGCGGTTCTTGCCTATTATCTACGGCATTGGAATTCTCTTCCTGAATCTGCATATCAGTTTCGAAATTATCTTCCTGCGACTGAATTTCTTTCATTCTGTTGCTGTTGGTAATGGTGTTTTAATCAGATTCTTCGCTGGTTGTATTGGATTCACATTCATCAGTACTACTAAATCCTTCTTCGATAGCTTCTTCATTAGTTGAAACTTTTAACGGCTGGGAATCTTTTTGAATTTCACCAGTAACAAAAATCAAAAAATCATCATTGTTGTTGGCTGTATTATTTTTAATACTACCACAGTTGTCAAATATATTTTCTTGAAACATTACCTCACGACCCTCAATAACTTTATGAGATTCTTCGTCATACAATCTGTACGCCTTCGCAACTTGAGAATAGCCCACCATAACGTACTGTTTATCTCTCGCGTCAAACTTTTGCTTTGGACGTTTATTCAAAGCTACTGCACATGAGCCAAAAACTTTTGAATGGCTAACTTTTGGTTTTCTTCCATACCAATCTTCGTATGGTGTCTTGTTCGATAAGACTTTTGTAGCAGAACGGTTTCGCAAATAAACAGCTGTAGCAACGGCTTCAGCCCACAGATTTTTGTTCAGTTGCGCATGTACTAAATTCGATCGGGACATCTCGTTCGTTGTCACTACTGAGAATTTTTATCTTTCTCCGGTTTGACGTTTAACTTGCTGTTAAAAAATCTTGAACTTCTCGATTACTTCGCTCTATGACTTCATGAAATATACGAATACCTTTCTTGTTTTGTCATCAATGTAGGTGACAAAATATTTCGAACCACCTACTAGCGATACGTTTATCGAAGCACACACATCCGAATGAATTAACTCCAACACGTGTTCAGAACGACGTTCATTTGCTCTAGGAAATGGCATAACATGAATCTTGCTTAGCATACATGTCTTACAATTATGTTCCTTTACTTGTTTCGATATTTTCATGCCATTTACAAGACCATTTAATACACATTTCACTCAAATCATTAAAGTTTAAATGGCCATTACGATAGTGCCATAACAAGTCATTGTTATTTACTGCAAAAATACTTTGCTTGGATTTTTGACTCAACACAAATAAGTTTTCTTCTCTGTAAGCTTTCATTGCGATATAACCATCTCTGTCCTTTATTTGCACTCCATCAGAACTGAATGTTGCGGTAAATCTATTTTCAACTGCCTTGCTTATAGAAATGAAATTAGGCTGCAATTCCGGAGCAAACAACACGTTTTTAAGATGAATTTCACATTGTGCTTGGAGTATGATTTCACCTTTACCAGTAGCAGTTATAAACTTATGGCGGCAAGAAAAATGTTTTCATCACATTGCTCAAGGGTTTTAAATATTTTACTATCGTTGCACATGTGAGACGTTGCCCTACTGTCAACGTACCATACATCTGGTTTAAATCCCTTTGCAGCAGCAATCAATGCACATGTCTTCTGATCCGTTGGTTTCTTATCACGACAGTCTCATGCGTAATGGCCTTTACGACCACAATTGTAGCATTTACCAGTTACTGCTTTGCCTTCTTTTGCCCCTTTTCCGTTCCAATTCTTAGCTTTTTTATTGGAACGTGCTGCGTAAGCTTGATGTGTTCCACCCATTAAGATGATTATTTTGACGTCTTATCTTGTTTCTTTCAAAAGGTTAATCATCTTGCTGTATGTTTTCTCGACGATTACCTTCTTCCAACAATTTCAGCCTTAAAACGTGATATGACGGCAAATTATCACGAGTTTCCATCGCAATTGTAAACGGTTCATACAATTTTGGCAAATTTGATAGGAGTACAATCACTATTAATTCGTCTTGAAGCTCAATACCTACATCAGCAAGTCCTTCGATTACTTCTTGAAATTTATTCAAGTATTGGGTCATGTCCTCGTTTTCATCCATTTTTAGACTCATCTAACGTTTATATAGCATTACCTTCTGAATAGGTCCTTTACATTTTTTAATGTAATTCAATTGAGTTAATTTTATACTCAAAACAATAGTTGCAAGCGCTTTTTCGTCGTTAGTTACAAAATCTGCTTTCTGTTCCTCATTCCAACTAGGCTCACAATAAAAATCATAGTTAATTTCATCTAACTTCTCAATTTGCAGAAATGGCGATGTCATATTTAATGAATTTATTAACAATACAATATTCTCGAAGATTTAAATGGCTGGACAACACAAATACTTATTCTTGAAGGTTTAAACGTCTGGGCCCATAACCAATGTAAAAAATGAAAAGACAACCCGAAATATTTGTAAACGATTTAAAGTTTTATTGTTGAATGAAAAAAAATTTTCAGTAGTTATATAAAAAGCAAAACAAACTACGTTTCAAATATAAAAACAAATTCAACAAAGTATGTTTTGCATAAGGTTTGTAATTTAAATAGAGTAACATTTTCAACAATAACAAAATTTTCTATTGAAAATTATATTATATTTTCTATTGAAAATTATATTATATTTTCTATTGAAAATTAAATTATCGATTAAAAAAAAATTTATTTTGAAATTTGTTTATTTTTTATGGATACCAAAATTTGTTTTTTTTACGCACTTACTATCGCCACTGTAAACGATTGCAAAGAACAGCAACATAACACAAAAAGAGTTCATTCACGTCATGGCCATCAAGATTAAGACATATAATAATATCTTTGCAAGTATTCAAAACCACAAAAAAGGAACAAGAAAAAGTCATTGAAGGAAAAAGCATTTCTTTAATAAACTTTTAATATTTAAGATGATTATTTTGACGTCTTATCTTGTTTCTTTCGAAAGGTTAATCATTAAAAAGAAAACCATAGAGTTGTTTGTTATTTAAAAAAAAAAAAAAAGAAATACTAATTAAAATAATAAAATACTATTTTTAAATACTCTTGCAACTTGGTATAAATAAGCCCGTAGTTTTGTCAGAAACAAAGTTTGGTTAAATGTTAAAGATAAATGTGTAAATTTGTTACTAATATCTTTTAGTTTGAATTGTTTGTTTTTCTACGGGTATTTAGGTCGTTTACTTGTACACAATGATGAACTCAATTTATCAAGAAATTCATATTTAAAAATTAAAAAAAAAGAAACAAAAGAATGTATTAAACAATGTTTAACGTTCATTAACATTTTTTTTAATTAGTTCTTCATGCAAATATCTTTTTAAAATTACAAGGGATATACAGCACATAAAATTGCTTCAATAAAAATAATTTTACACTTTTTTATATTTACAAATTAATGTTATAGTTTTAACAGAGTTTGAGAGAAAACCGTTAAATGATCAAGTCATTGATCGGCAATTTCCTAGCAATTTATTCCTATTAAGTAATCATTTTTATAATTTTCATATGTTAACAGTGGGAATTATAACTATCTTGTGCTTTCTCCTAATTAACAGAAATTTATATAAATTTTATTCCCTCTTAATTCACTTATTTCTCTTCGTTAGCAAAATTTTTCCTGTTATCAATTAAACTAAATAAAAACTACACAGAAAAAAGCTTGTGCATAAATAAGAAAAATTAATTTCATTGATTTCAGTTCATAATATTTAAGCATAATTTCTTAAGCATTGAAGCTTTTTTTTTATTTTTTCAAATAAATCAAATGTCAAGAATACTGAAAAACTTGTTTAAATGTTCTTTTATATTTTCAGTTTATAAAAAAAAAAATGTTTGCAATTTTCTTCGGAAAATTTGAAGTTTTTAATGATTTTTAGCTACATTTTGGGGAACAGAACAGAAGCGCTTTTTATCAAAATGATGCGCTGCAGAATGCGAGCAAGATTATGCAAATTTCTAATCACCATTTTTTTAACAGATTTTCCTTGGAATTTTGCCATTTTAAGGCATTTGTTCTTAATATTTTCATGTAAAATTATTTTCATTTACCATTTGCAATTAAATCTAATAAAATTAAAACAAAGTTTTAGTAAAATTTTTGAAAAATTCCTAAAGTTTTCATTATGAACAATTTAATAATATCTATGAACAAAATTTTATTTTTTATGAAAAAAGTTTGGGAAAAAAGTGATGTTCGATTCATAATATTTGTGAAAAAAATTTCAAATATATGCATTTTTTCTCTGTGTATTAAAGTTTTCTAATAGTTTCAATAAAAAGGTTCACATTTTTAAGTATTCATAAATAAGATAAAATGTTAATTTATCTTTTCTTTAAAGAAAAATTATTTGTTCTTAATAAAATGGCCTTTTTTGCAAAATTATTTAAATTATAACAATTATTAAATATTTTAATATACATATTTTCTAATTATTATAACTAAATTGATCGTTAAACGAATCTAATAAAAAAAAAATTTCTTTATTAAAAAACAAACACTATTCAGGTATGTGAAGAAAACCGAACGTTTTTAAATCTAATCGGTTTGAAAGGTTGTGGTGAATTTCGATCGATTTCAAGAATCATTTTTCTAACAGTGCTTTCATTTAGCATATACGGCACATGTGAAAAATAAACTAATAATTTCAGAGAAATATAAAAAATTATGTAGTAAAATCGAATAGAAAGTGATTTAAATCTAATTTTCATAAATAACGAATAAGACAAAATAAATATATCACAAATTTTATTCGATTTCAAATCTTTTTATATCACATACCTGATTTCTTATTTATTTATTTTCTGTTAACATTTACTTACATAGTGTCTACATTAGAGAATTTTTTATCAAGACAAACGTCAAACTTAACGCGAATTTGTGGAAGGTGGCAACAGTTGCACAAAAACAACAATATGGCGTATTCATTATTGTTTTTTATATATGCAGTTTGACATCTGTAACAACCAAAAAAATAATCAGCTGTTTAACTAAGGTTACCTTGTTTATATTCGCACTAATTTTGTCGTTTGTTTTAATAAAAAAATTGCCTAATGTAGACACTAGGTGATGTTTTTATTTATTAAACGTAAAAGTATTTATTTTATTTTCTTAACTAAAATAATAAAAAAAAAGTTGTTTATTTTTATATTTTGCAATAAAAAAAACATTCCTTGTGTAAATGATGCATTACGATTTTGTCTGTTGGCGATAAGTGCCTCATTATTTTTATTATTTTAATTTAATAAATATTTTTTATATATAAAAACATAATAATTTTGATGATATATATATCAGTTTTGCATTTAAACAAAGCAGTCATTGAACGCAAAGAGAAAATAACTCTTTATCACAGAGTTTAATTTATATAAATACAGGGTAATAAATTACTAATAAATTAAATCAATATGATTTTGGCTGTGAATTGCAAGCAGATTTTTTTTAACGATTTTTTAAATCATTTCAATTTTTCTTCCCATCAAACACAGAATTATTATATTTCAAACTTTTGAAATATTATGTATTTTTCCTTTGATATCAAATACTAATTCAAATCTTAATTCAAATTTACATTAAATTCTCAAAACAGTATCAAATCATTTATAAAACTGCAGACTCACCCCAACCCTCTCGCAAGACTTCTTACTGAAGTTCAATCAAATTGAAGGCTTCGTAGAGCCGATTCTCCATCCCGTTACTAGGAGGACCAGTTATTCACCTAGCTATGTTCTCGTTAGAGATCAATTAGTCTTTAGTGTTTAGTTTTAAGATTTAAATACATATTGTGAGGCCTTAAAAAGTCATATTCAATATATAAATAAAACGTTAAAAAATATGTATTATTTATAACTTTGTCTGCTGATAACTTATTTTTCTTTTTGTGATCAATATGTCTTTGAAAAATACTTTAGATTTTATAATGATACGAATTTTCAAAATATTTTCTGTGCTTGTTCAACAACGGAGAGTCAAACGGAAACACATAAAAAAATGTTTAAAGCTATTAAAACTCATCCAAATTGGACTTACAAAAAATAATAATAAAAAATTGGAAAAGAGCTACGTGTCACCAGACAATTAGTTTCTCGAGTGGTAAGAAAGATAAACAATGACCGTAAATAGGAAACCTTGAATAGGAAAAAATAAAAGACCACGAAACGAACACAAAGTCAAAAAGTATATTAGTTCTTAAGAAGTATTCCAAACATTTCCGCACACGAAGTGGCTAGACGTGTCAAAATAAAAAATGAAAAAAACTATGTGCGCAAAGTTAAAGCAATTATTAGACAAACATTTAAATTATAAAAAGTACCAAATAATTCCAATTTAAATTTAACAAATTTTGACCCTTGGTTATCGATTTAGATAAAATTTGGTGCATGTGTAGAGGAGGTTACAGAGGCATGTAAAATTAATTTTTCTCATTTTTATTTTGAGTACTGTGGCAACTCTATAACTTTGAAAGTGATAAAATTTTTATTTAAATGACCATAACTTTTGTTATATAAAAGATATTTTTTTTAAGCGGATTTTAAGATGACATTTAAAAATTTTGAAAATATTTTTATTAACATATTTTTTTTGTGTAAGAATTTTCTTTAGTGACGAGTTTCTAAAAAAGTCCATCTTTATTTTTTTTTTTTTTATATTTTTTGGTAAGAAGTCTTATCGGTATACTTGCTACAGAGAAAATTTCAGAAAGGTCAAAATTTTTAAAATTAAAATGGAATTACTCAGTTAAAGAGAGAGTAAAGCTCCTAAAAAAATTGTAAAAGTTTAAATGTTATGTAATGGATGATGAAACGTACGTCATTTCTGACTTCTCACAACTTACCTAAAAAAAAAGCTTTTTGTAGCAGATGTTAGAGGAAATGATCCAGAAGATTACCGTACCAAAAATGACTTATTCTTTAAATTGCTATGTATATTTTATCAAAAAGTATAAAAAAAACTGGCCTGAATACCATGAAGTAAAAAAAGTTCCTAATAGAAATGCTAGAAAAAAAGTGAAGGCAAAAATGAGGACGAAAATTACGCACTGGCGGATTTTACAAAATTCTGGTTATGAATTCCATGACCAGTTGTTATGTTATGTTATATTAAAATTGTCGAATAAACGTTTAGACTGTCAAGAAAAAATTAAATAATATGCACAGAAATATGCAAACAAAAACATACAATTTGTACATGTGGGTAAAAAACAACAATTCATAACCAGGACTAGGGTATTAAAAAAACCGACATTTCAAGAAAACCGGCTTTTGAGTTATTCGATAAAAAGCCTTTAAAAAAAAATCGATTTCGAATACGGTTTTTCGTGAAAAAAGCGGTTAACTGGATTTTATAAAAAAATACAAATATTTAAAAAACTATTCATTTTACTAAAGAATGTACACTTATAATACATATCATTTTTAATAACAAGTAATATAAAAATAAAAAGTCATATCGCCTTTCTGCAGCTAAAGGATAATGCTCAAATTTTATATTTTTTGAATTGAATTCAGATAGTGCTTCTTCTGATCCAACCCTACTATGTGCCTATTTATTGAAATTCACCTTTTTCTTGTGACAAACGATAAAACTAAAATTAGTTCTTACCTACATTCTGTTAATAAAAATTAATTTATCTATTAAAAAATATACAAATCTCATTTCTTAGCACGTCTGGTGTTACTCAAATCTCAAATTGGGAATTTAAAAAAAACTAGCCTTAAAGCTTTATTAGTTCATAATGAAAAATAATTTCAAATATTTATTCAGTACAACAAGCGAAGTGTTTAAATATAAAATTTGTATGTAAACTACTCAAAAAATTTTAAATTTTATTTATAAACAATTTGATATTTTTAATGCATAAGGCCATAAATAAGTCCCAATTAGTAAATATAAAAAAATGGGAAGTATAGATTAATTTAGTAAACAAAAATAAAATGAGAAGCATTTCATAAAAAACGGTCAATTGACAGAAAAAAACCCGGCTTGTCGAATTATTCGAAAATAAAAATTTTCGAAGCCGTTCGGTTTTTTAAAAAATAAAAACCGGTTAACCGGTTTCCGGTATCGGAACCGGTTAACCGGTAACCAGAACAAGTTTAAATATGCACGAAACTAGTGAGAAAAGCACGAATATGCAAACAAAAACGGATAATTTCGTGTCAATTTTATATAAATATGCATAAATAATCACTTTTCAAATTTTACAATTTTGAAAGTTTTCGATTTTTTGTAAAAAAATAAAATTTTGATCAAATAGATATTAATAATCACCTTTGTTACGTCTGATTTTTTTATTTACGTTTATGTACGTGGTATTAAACAAATTTACAAAATAATTTATACAAATCAGTTAATAAAATTCTAAAAAATCATGCAAAAAAAAAAAAGAATTTTTGTTAAGAAAATGCAAATTTAAGGAAATACTTGAAAAAAATGCATTTTTCAAATATACTTGAGAAATATGCAAAAGTTTACTTTTCAAGCGAAAAGCTTGAAAAAATTGCCTTGTTCATAACAAATGACACTTTTAATAGAGAAATATAAGCAAATGGAACCCGTCAGAAAAGATTCCTTCATATCGTCTCCTATCATTGACCCATTAGTTTCATCTTTATAAGCTAAATTGTAGCACAAAATTTTTCGTGCGCAGTCCTTACTGACATTCGTCAGTTACATACATAGTTTTAAAATTTTATTTTTGTTGCCGGGAACTGTACGCCCCTTATCGGAATATAAATATGAAAAAGGAGATTTAAATTTGTTGTAATAATGCATATTTTTGCGCTATATCTCGTTGATGTGTTCTTAATATTTAATGCGGTAGACATTAATTTTTCGCGAGACATAATTGCAGGTTTATATGAAAGAACAGGAATTATTGCGTGAACTTTTTTTTTATAATTAAACACTATAAAATTAAAGGCGTACTAATATATATATATATATATATATATATATATATATATATATAAGAAAACTTCAACATATTTTAAAACCCAAGGCTCCCGGAAGAAAAATATGTAAACAGCGAATAACTTTCTTGCCCTGTTCATCAAATGCGAATGGCACAGACAAACTGAAATTGTTGCTTGTTGGAAAATCGAAAAACCTACTGCTTTTTCAATAATTCTCTTATGTACAAATCCAGTAATAACGCCTGGGTGACATCATTTATATTCAAGGACTGTTTTTATCACGAATTTGTTCCCCAGGTAAGTTAATTTTCACCAATTAGTAAAAGTAAGTTGTCCATAAGTAAAAATTTTTTAGATCCGAGAATTTTTGGCTTCAAAAGGTTTGCCGCAAAAAGCATTTTTGCTTTTAGATAACACGACGTGTCACCCAGTTGGGGAACTAAAAATTTAATTATAGCTCTGCGTTAGATCAAAACGTTATCAACTTGGTCAAATTAAATTATAAAAAACAACTGCTCACCCACTTGCTTGGCGAGAAGGAAGGAGCTCAAACTAAAAAACTTCAATCTCAAAAATGCAGTTTAGATTCTAGCTGCGTCCTGGGATAAAATATCAATGTTCAATATCCGAAATTCCTGAAACGCCTTGTTCGAATTCGGTAGTGAATGGAGTGAGGAGGATAAATATTTTAATAAATATAATTCAGGAAGAAAACAAAGTTCTTTCAACTATTGGTACACTTGTAGCTCAAATTGGCTCGGATTATCTTTTCACGAATGCTGACATAAACGACTGGATTCAAGAAGAATTTCATGTGGAAAGTAATGAGGAGCAAATGGAATTATTAGATATAGAATCGAATGATTTATACGATAGTGGTCATGAAGAAAACAAAATTAAAGTGGACGATTGTATGACATCGATAAATATATGCATATAATGGGCTTTGGAAAATGATAAGCTGACAACAGCACTATATGAACTACGTGATTCAGCTATTATTCTAAAAAATAATTTCTTTAAAAATGTTTAAAATGTAAATATATCAATAACAACAATTGTAATTTTAAAAATTATATACAATTTTTCAATAAAATGTTCGGTTCTGTTATCGCGAAAATTCAGTTTTCGCAACATTTCTGGTTTTTAATTAGTCGCGAAAATCGAGCTTGCACTGTATATATATAAAATTTTATGAACTTTTTTAAAACTACGAAAAAATTGAAAATTTTGTTTTTTGTTTATTTTTATATAGCAAATCTCGATTTGCACAAATCTTGATTGTATAGATATAAGAACGACGATAAATACAATTGATCGGGACAATAAATTTAAGTTCAATATCGTTAATAGTTGAAAACGGGGACATTTTTGTGAAAACACATTTTGCTAAGCAACATTACATGGACTGCCCGAAGTTAACCATAATTAGCATAATTAATAGGTTTGTAATTCTTAACGGAATTGTGGAGGCGCATCAAAAAATTTCGAAAGTTAAACATTTTATGGACTAAAAAAATTTACTTGGGTTAAGAAAACATAACAATATTAAATATCATTTCTTAGTAATAAACTTAATAAAATTTATTCTCGTATATATATATTAGATGCGAAATCCATTTTTCGCAAAATTTAAAAAAATCGAGATTTGTATAAAGAAAATTTTTCTCAGTAGGTTTTTATATTTATATTACCTGAATTATACATAATCTTTAAGTTTGTAAAATTTTTTACATGTTTAACTTAAAACCTATATAACGTTCATGCCTTTTGCGCAAAATGATTAATGCGAACAGATTCTACATGCGTTTCGCGTCACTTTATACAAAAGGATTTTAATGAGCCATCAAAAATATTTTGATTTAATTTTTTAACCCTAAAAATCAAAAATTTTTGATAATGGCCCATAAGATATCGTAATTGTATGCCACGCTTTTATTTAATTTTTAAAGATTCGGGCAACGCCTTGCTAGAGACTGTCTTTCTACGGTTGGAAGAAATTGATCACAGCAAAAAAAAAAAAAAACATTTCTGAAACATTAATCGATTTTCTTAAGCTCTCCTGAAAATTTTTTAAATTGTGTTGTCAAAATTCCATAAATATATTTAAAGTATCGAAGGGCTACAAATGTCCTTCTCTGAAAAAAATACTCTAATGAATCTTAATAACAATTTGTCATAATAATATAAGAGATACTTAGAAAAGCTGATGTTCTTGTGTATAAAAACAAATTTGAAAGCAAATTTTGTTCTAAACACAGAAATAAATATTCCAAATAAATTTCTAATAATCTTAATTAACCTTATATTATTGAATAATGTAATTAACTTGCTAATTCTAATTCTAATTTATCAATAATTCTAGTTAATTAATGTTATAATTTTGATGATTGGAGCAAAAACAAACAAATTATTAATTAATATAAGCAATTTCGTAATTGAAAAAACATGATAGTTTCCTGCGAAAATTCAGAAAATTCCATAATAAGAGAAAAAATTACGAGAAGGTTTCTCTATTTCTGACTCAATTCTTTCAGAAACAAACATGCACTCGTATGCTGCCATTTTAGTACTGAAAATGGAATAAAACTCTGTCTTGCGCTTTAAAGTATTTTATTGAGGCTTTTTGTCCGCGTATAGCGCTTTACGATGCTTTACGATGCTTTACGGTGAGGGTAGGGTATTCAAATCTAGTGATCATAATGTGTATTATTTTGTAATTTAGAAAAATTTAAATCTAATGTTAGCAAACATTTCTTCCTCTATTCTTCCTCTAATAACAAAATGAAAACTTTTTTCTGCGGTATGGGATTTCTCAGTAAATTTGCATACACGTGATCATGAGTTCTAAGCCTATAATTGACTTTTTTTTAAATAAACCGTTATGTTGAAAATTTATGAGGTTTGTCTCATTTGGTTCAATAAAATGTCAAAAAATTTAAATTATTTGCAAGTCATGCCTACAAATTTTTTAATTAAAAAAAAAAAAAAAAAAATTTTTAAAAAAATAAAATTTCTCAAAAAATGTTCTTTAAAAAAAAAGCGTGCGACCAATAATTAGTCGGTTAGTGAATCACTTTTTTGCGGTAATGGATCCCTCCAGGAGTCTTAAAGTGTGGTAAGGAAATTTCCCTCTCCAGATAAATAAATTTTATAAATTTAAAAATGTCAGGAGCTATTTTTCCCTCCCAAATATTTGATTTAAATCCGCTCATGCTGCTTTATTTATAAACCTATTTTTCTCTTCATTATAAAAAGTATTTGAACTTTTAATAGTTAAACGATTTATAGTTAAACAATTTATCTCACAGTTTGTTTTTAAGCCGTCATATTAACCAAATTAAAAACTAAAACGTTTCATAAATGTAAAAGCTATCAAATATTTGAAATATTTTTTACCAATTAATTTTATAAAATTTTTCTATTTTGACAAACAATAAAAATTACAATAAAATTTACGATTTGTAACCATTTTTATATGCAACAGATGCCTTCAAATTGCACAATATATTTTTTAACTTGCTACTTGCCACACTCAACGCAAAATGGCACTCTAACTAAAAAAGGCGATAGATAATTCAAATGTTTTTACTCTTTTTTCTTGTTCAAGTATTTTATAATTGTATTGGTGTTCATTCGTATGGATATGCTAAAGTGTTTCTGTAGTTGTATGTATGATTTGATTAAATCATTTTATTGTGGTTACAGATGATGACAACAGTGTTGAACACTTTTTTTTATATTTTTGTATAAGAATGTATGTGTTGGCATTGTATTTAGTTGTTTTGTTCATAATTATAATTGGCCCAGTGCCAAATGATTTACAAGACATGTTTTTGCTTTTATGCAGTTTTTGTTGCTATTTGCTGATGACTTCAACATCTTTACAAAAGTATCAAAGTACAAACATTGTAAAATTGTATGTGGCAGGCATGTAAGAAATCATGTTTTTTTCTCTAAGATGTCTTGTCTAAGAAAAAAGACCAACTGAACTTGAATGAAATTTTTGTTTTGAGGAATTACATTGTGTGTTAGAAAGGTTATATTTATTTAATCAAAGTTTTAATTATATAAAGTTGGTAATTTTTTAAATAAAAGAATAATAATTGAATGATTTAAATTTATTGCATTACTCATTTCAGTGTCAAAGTTCATGATGATGATGATTTGTTAAATATATTATTAATTGAGTTATTTTTTTAACTAAAGACTTAGGTCAAATGAAAAAGTCTTGTAAGGGTCTTATAAAGGGAAGAGAAAAAATAACTTTTATGGAGAAGATTTTAAGGTAATTTTTCTTTTATATTTTTGAAAACATCGAATTTTTATTATTATTATTTTATAAAATGAAGTGCGCACGAAAAAACTTTAATGGTTTATAACTTTTACTATATGTGAAAAAAATAGTATCTAATTTTGAACTAAATTTTGCTATAACAGCGAAACTGGTTTCTCTTTAAATAGAAAGTAAACAAAACTTATGCAAATGCATAATTGAAAATTATAATAAAAAACCATATCGACCATAAAAAACAGTTGCTAAAAATGCAAGTGTCCGGCGAAATACAGTTTCTAGGATCATAAAAAATATATAAAGAGTTCATGAAAAACTAGCAGCGGAAGAAAAAGTGGAAAAAGCGGCTAACAAAGTAAATTGCTCTGAATCCTTTGATAAAAAAGCTAAAAACTGAAGGTCTAAAAACAATAAGAAAAAGAAGGGGCGAAAATTATTGAGATAAATTTCTTATTTCCTTTACTTCCTAGACAGCAATTATACGTCGCACAGAGTGGTGAAATTGAGAAATATGATAATTAATTGAAAATATAAAATTAAAACTTTGAAAAAAGTAATTAATTCTAGGTAAAAATAGACAAAATGAAGCATCATTACCTGTTAAAAAAATTCTTTATTTTTTTTACTCTTCATTTAGTGGGTCATCAAAATCACGGATTTTTAGCAATTTTTAATCACAATGGTAAAACTGAAAATTTATCTTTTTCAAGTTTATACTTTTATGCTTTATTTAAAAAACATATTTTTTACAATAAAGTTGTTAAGCATAGATACATAGAAACATATTTACGTATTTTTTGTTCAAGTTAACGTTATAGAAATATTTTTAATATTTTTTTAAATCGGGAAAAATTGGAATTTCTACTTTTATATAGAAGTTCCAAAGACTTTAGATGAACTTGAGTGAAAATAAAAATCTTGTATTTTTACTTAAAATCCATAAAAATTTGTTTTCTTAACAAAAACTGAATAAAATCAAAGTAATAAAAATTTTAAATAAAAATATTATTAACTTAATTATTTGCATTATTTAAGAAGAGACTTATATATAATTTTCTGGAAAATACTTAAAACAGATGAAGATGATAAGATTCTCGATCGACTTGAACAAGAAGCTTCTGACAACTTGGCTAGTATTCAACCTTCTCCAACGATCGTTTGCCTCTCGAAGAATCAATTTCTTAACATGCAGCTTGCTCGTAGCCATTGATTTACCTACATTTTTATCCGGAAGGACCTGTGTGGTAGAGCATTCTCTGGTGGCGAGCTCGTCTGATAAACTATTACCCTCTATGTTACTGTGAAGAAGTTTATCTCAGATTTTTTCGTAGACTTACAACATCCCAGCAAAAACTTTGCTTTCCTGGTAAGCTAGCAGGTATAATAGGAAACAAAAATAAACTACTTATTTTTTGCCTGAGTAACTAGTTATTTTTGTTCGACTTGTCCACAAATTCATGTAGTTATTTTTTGACTCTAGGAGTACTCAAAAATATGTACCTAAACGAAAACAAAAATAAAAAAAAACAAAAAAATTATGCCGTCAGTGAGACTCGATCTTGGACACACACTAACCATTCGTTTTTACTGACTAACGTCTTACTCATTACACCATCTCGCACATAGCATCCCAAGCGACAGAAACTCTATTTAGTTTAAAATATCTTTTTAGACATTTTGTTATAAAAAACTAACAGCTTCAGAATGGGGTTGAACCAACAACCTTCTGGTTGTTAATCCGACGTGATTGCAGTATTACTGCGCTATTATACTATTGAGTACTTATTAATGTAATACAGAGTAGGCAAATAATAATGACGCCTCATTACCAAGAAACTACTTTAATAAGGAGTTGTTATTACCGAAAACCAAAAAGTTTTTGCTGGGATAGTCATGTCTTCCCAAGCAAATTTACCATCGAACCTACGTTCGAACTCTCCACTTTCTGTGTTCAAAACCATTCCTCTACCTACTAGCTCTGCGAGCAGCAAAGGGAGTAAGATACAAAAACGCTTGTTGAACAGCAAAGGGAGTGAAGTGGAAAAATTAATCCTCGATATTTCCAAATAAAATTAAAGTTTACTTAATTTTTAAATAGCGTTCCTTATACATTTTTCCATTGATTAAATTGTATTTTTTCGAGTTTTTTAGATATTTTTATAAAAAAAAAACTTTAAAATTTTTGGATATTTTTATAAAAATACTTTTAAATTTGTGTAATTGTAATTTTCTTAGAAATTATTAACTTTTTTCCTGCTAAAAATTCATTAGCACAAGCTTGCTATTGAAGTATTATAAAATAATTTCTTAAAATAGTTCAATGTTAATATTACATTTTTTATTTTTTCAAGTTTTTGTGAACAATTACAAAATTCACATCTATTCGCAAATGTCCGAAATTTCTTTTACTCCATCGTCATTTGTAAGAAATATAGGGTTGTCTTAATGTAAATATGTATGTATATATAAATAACACCTTTTAATGGAAAACCTCACAATATGGCCTCAAGAAGAAGAAAACATAATTGCAACTAAAAATTAATAATAAACATCAATCATACAAATAAAATAAATCTTTAACTACAAATCACTTTTTACTACTACAAGTCACACACAAATAGATATATTCAAATAATTTTATTTATTTTTTTTTTTTTTATTAGTTGCTGCAGTTGTTTTTATAAACAATTTAATTAATGACTCAGATCGTCATCAACAAAAAAAAAAAAAAAAAAAAAAAAAAAAAATAATTGAATGGATATACATATATTAATGCATTTGACGAACACCATGATTCCATGTCATATCATAATTCCATTTTTGCTCTTTTTTTTGTAGAAGTTTATAAGTTGGCGTTTGTTATCACTTGACATTAATTATAAATATTTTATTGTAATTGTTGTTGGTGTTTTTTTCACCACTATATTACATAAATACTACAAACCAAAAGGCAATAACATTACACAGTGGGGTAGAGTCGATATTTTTGAAAATAAATCTGTAACTTTTAATCTGCTGGTTGGATTTACATAAAATTTCACATAGGCGTATCAGAGGAGTGTATAATTTTAATGGGGGCCTCAGATACATCTCAGTATCGGAGTTATTGGGGTTTATAATAGGGTGCCTCTGACCTAGAAAATTTTAACCGCTTGCCAAATTTTTATTTCTTATCGGATTTTGTATATTTACATTTTCTTAAAGCCCTCGAAAAGGCCTATAAAAATTATACTTACATGTACTATTTGTTTCTTATAGTTTTTAAGTTATTTGCATTTGAAACATATAATAATTAATACTTTTCTGAAAGGTACTTTCACAGAGATGATTCTAAAATTAAAAACAAACCCAAACACTTAATAGGACTAATTACAGACCCTTCAGAATTTGACCCATTTTATATATGTTATAAAATCCCAAAAGCTAATTCTGCAAACTGAATGCAGTTTCGAAAACTCTAATGTGTTCCAAAGATTTTGTCAACGGATTTTTTCATACCTGCAACATATATGAACTTTGTGAACAAAAAAAAAAAAAATCGCAATTTTACCGATTTTTGAGAATTATGGGATTCTTTTTACAAATAACACATACCCCTCAGGAGCGGTATGTGGAGCCTATCTTCCAAACTTAAAATTGTACACACCTCTGCTATGCCTATGTAAAATTTTATGTAAATCCAACCAGCTGATTAGAAGTTACAGATTTATTCCCAAAAAAATTTCGTTTCTGCTAAAAAGGGGGAAAATCAAAACATAAAATTAAATAATAGAGATAAAAATATTGTCATAAAAAAGCAAGACAAGAAAAAAATACGACCTGCCCCACGACAGGTCGTTTGTCCTTCGACAAATTATATGCAAAACATAAACAAAATTTGAATTTTATTTTTTGTTTTGTATATAAATTGTTGAAACGAATTTTTCGTTCTACATCGCGGGACAGGCCGATAATCTGAAAGAAAACAATTTAAATTATTAATTTGCTTGACAAAAGATTATGAATAACAATTGAATTAACTAAAACACTCTCTTAAAAACCATTAATAACAACAATAACATCTTGCAATGTATTTATTTGCATTTATATTTGTTAATGTCTGAGTGTGATTTGTTTGCATTTAGATTAGTTAAACTGTTAGTTATGTGACTACCGGATAACTTTCATTTGTTGTTTAAATTATAAAAAATTTTATATTACTTAATAGTTTTTGAATAAAAATGGATGAATGTTTGTTAAATACTCGTAAAAAATTTACGTCTAAAAAATTCCAAGTAAAAATGTTTATATAAAAAAGAGAAAATTTTCAGCTAATTAAAATATTTTTATATATTATATATTATTTTCATGTGTGCCAGGTAAAAATGGAAATAAATAGAAAGGATCAAAAAAGGATACTTCTAGTTGGAATATCTATTAATTTGTGCGTTTTTAAAAAAAATATATTGAAATTATAAAGCAGGACGTAAGATTACTACAATTATTAGGTTGCCACTCAGTTTATAAATTAAAATTAAAATATTAATTTTTAAAGTTTGACCTCAATATTACGTTTTATCTTAACAATCACTCTATTAAATTAGAATCAGAAGAAACTTTTTATTTGTAAAATTTTAAAATAAATGTATAATTTATCATATTTTTATTATTGATTTTATATGTGACGTATTTGTATATACAGTGGTGGACAAAACGTTTGCAAATGTAAACTAATTTTTAACAATCACATTTTTCTTTTAAAAATAATATTATATGCAATAACTTTTATTTATTTTAATAATTTAAATTGTTTATTTTATTATATGATTAAAACAGAAAATATTTATTAACTAAAAATGTGTGTTAAAAACATTTGCAACTCTTGAAATATTGAAAGGTTTATATTAAAAAAATAAATGTGCATGGAAGTGTCTTTTCGCATTCAGCTTATGAAAGCATTACATACGGTCATGTATTAAACAAAAAACACTCACACCATTATACAATCGTCCTTCTTATGCCACTATTGACTATTTCACATATTAATTTTTGTGGAATCCTGTTATGATAATTGTATGAATTTTCAGCCATTAATCACAATTATTAGAAGAGAATGTGATTACCAGGGTAACTGAAAATCATATTTTTTCCTGGGCTTCAAATGAATGAAACTGTTAGTTATTTATTATTTTCAGACAATTTTAAGAATTTTGGCATTGATTTGTTACTACATATTTTTGCATGTTTTGCTCCTAACAGAATATTTTGCATATTTTTGGGCTTAACAGATTATCTTGATATATTTTCATAGAAAATCCTTATTTTAGATCATATTTTTGCAATTTAAGTGGCATATTATAAGAGCATAATTTTATATATATATTACACTAAAGGCATAATTTTACATATTTTACACTTATTTTGCATCCAATATAAGTTTTTACATAATTTGCCTTTAGAAATTTTTTTTTTTTACTGTCATACGTTTTTCATATTCGATTCCCTAGTAAATTTTATCTTATAAAATGCTAGAAATTTTGTAATTTCCTGATTCAATGTATTAGCTTTGAATATATTTAAGTGCAAAAAGAAAATATGTATTTTTTAGTAATTCATAATAAAAATCAAATTATTTTTACCATAAATAATAGATAATTTAAATTTTAGGCAGAAGGAATTATATTTTAAAAGTATATTTTTTAATTTTAAAGGCATGTTTTCTGATTTTAAGAGCGTTTTTATGCGCATAAAATATTTTTTTAGAGCATTTTTTTAGTTGACCTGGTTATTACTTTTAGGGTGAATTTTTATAATGCTTCAATTAGAAAGAGAGAAAAAAGAGTTGCAAATGTTTTGAACACTTTAATATCGACCATATTATTAAAAAATTATTTAGCTGTTTGTACAAGTTAATGGAATAGTTTCTTCTTAGTAGTTGAACAAAATACAATTGACAAACAAAATAAAATCAAAGCAGAAATATTATCTTAGTTCCAAATATTTTTACCACTACTGTGTTTTGTATATCAAGGTACTTCCAATGATTTATATATGTATGTATAGTTGTGGAAATATTATCCATATACGCACATATTTGTAATTGCGTATATTTACAAATATCTATGTTTCTAGTTTGTTGTGTAGAGCATTGAAGAATATTATTTTTCATTTTAATACAAGTACATTAGGGTGGCTCCAAAATGAAATTAAATGATATATAACACTACACACTTCTATTAACAAACAACTAAATAAATTAAGTTTAAGTGAAAGAACCACAAAATTTATCTTTATAATGTTATTTGTATACAATTATACCTCTTAAGTAACACACAGAGAATAATTTTTTCTTGGGACTCACGATAAGAAATTATTTCTCTGTGTAACAAATCTCAGCATAATTTTTGTGAGTATTTCACTAAAACTTAATTTATTTATTTAATTTTTTTTATTTATTTTTTTTATTTATTTTTTTATTGAGATGGTTCTAAATTCTAGTAATGTCATTAAATACGCTTCCCAAAGACGTTTCTTGCGATAACAATTTTTCATAATGTTCCTTTTGCAGAAATATAAAAAAAAACCGCAAAGCCTGAAAGAGAATCTTTTTTTAATTTAATCCAGCTCACGAAAGGATACCGTCAGGACGAAAATTTTTATAAAAATAAAATTTTCATTTTAGCTGGGAGCATCAATATCTTATTTACTCTCCATACAAAACGGGGCCTCCCTTATGCACATAACTTTGTATTGACCTTGACTTTGTCAATTGTTGCATTTAAATTGAAAAAACAGCAATAAAAGCATTTATTTCATTGAATATATATGCATTATTTATACATACAGTGTTGTTATTGATATGGACATTTAAGTTTTATAATGGATTAATTTTTTTTTCTCTTTTTCATGCAAAATATTTATAAATTAAAATATCCTTCAATTTAATGATATGGATATTTTATATAGTAGCTCAGTAAATAAATTAAATAGTAATTTAAAAATCAAGTGCTTTCTGTTATAATTAAATTGGCTTGAATTACTTTATATCGATTGAATAAACATTTCCCGTTCATTTTTATGAGAGTTAAAGTTTTGTGTTTTAAACAAAAAACTTATATACATATAAAGGTACGTAGCCTCAAAAAAAGTTATCAATGTTCCCACCTCAACTAACTAAGTTTTAAAAATTTCTAAAAATTTGTTGTCCTCCGTTATCCCTTCGCGAAATAGATCAAATGTCGAAAAGGTATCATGTAAAAAAGATCTTTGAAAGCAACATTTTAAAGTGTAACAGAAATTTTGGACTAAGTCTGAATATATCAGAAATTTATTTTCAAACGCCTTTCATTTATTAAATAACATCTTGGAAGTTAATTTCGAAAAGATGAATTTTTGATAATTTTTGGTAATGCGATGTCTGCAAAAAGTTACGCCATTTAAGTACAAGAGAAAAAATATTTTTTTTTTTTTTTTATTCAAAAAATATGTCATTGAAAAAATGTGATATTTTTTGAAGTATTCTTAAAAAGCTACACTTCGAAAATTTTTTTTTTTCAAAGTGCAGCTAAAACAAAACCGTCCCAAAATTATAAAAAAATTACCTGTATACATTTTTACAAAACATTACCTCTTATGTGGACTTTTTCTAAAAAAGTATGGAATAACTTTTTATTATTTTTTTATGTCCCTTTTTGGAAAATTTTACTTTACTTTTTTTAAAATAAGTAATTTTTTTAATCATCAAAGAAGCAGTGGAATGCTATTTCCAACTACTATATTGAAAAGATTATAAACTCAATGCAACCAAATAATGAACATTTTATGTATTTATTATATTTTTCCTTAATGCTTTAAAGAGTTTCAAATGCTTTGTACACTTAAATCTTTACTTGTTTTATTAAAAATTTTGTTTTTATAAATTTTAGTTAATGAATATTTTCTATTTCGATTATATAATAAAATAAACAATTTAAATTGTTAAGATAAAAAAATAATTACTTAAAATATTATTTTTAGCAAAAACAAAAATTATTATTTTAAAATGTGGTTTTCTGTTGCAAATGTTTTTACCACTACTAAATATTTTTTAAAATACTATTTAAAACGTGGTATTTTTTAAAAACTTAATTTTTTTCGAATAAAAAAATATTGTTTTTCAAAAATGAAATAAAATAATTTTAAAAATCATTATTATTTTTTATTTTTTGAGAAATATTTTTTTTAATATTAAGTATATTATTTTTTTATATTTTCTCTCAAAGCTTTTAACAGTTGCAAATGTTTTGAACATTTGAATTTTAAACTTTTTTTTATTAAAAATTATTTTTTCAATCATTTTAAGTTAATAAATATTTTCAGTTAATGCGATCTAAAACCCTACCATATTTAAAGTTTTTCAACAGTTTTTTATTTTACCTAAAAAAAACTCGTTTGTACTCTTTTTTCCGAACAAAATTTTGGAACAATACTTTAAAACGAAATAATTCAACTATAATCAATTCTTACATCATAATTCTAATTATATTTTTCAAGCTGTGCTGAAATTCAAATAAAAATTACTTTTATATGCAATCCAGATTACAAAGTTGCAATGCGGATAATCCGGATATCGAGGTCCGAATTATCGAGTTTATATTGTAGTTCCTTTTTAAAATGATACGTTTTATTTTTTGAAATTAGCAATTTTTTCTAATAGAAAAAAATTTTACATTTTAAAATTTTAAATTTAAAATGTAAAATTAAATTTATTTTAACTTGTTTTATTTTAATATATATATATATATATATATATATATATATATATACCATATCGTCGGTGCACTGACGAAAGGTCCTATGTGATTTTTTTACTACATTTCAGGAGAACAATAAAATCGTTTTGTTTTGTCAATTCGCAAAATTTTGTTAATTTTTATTTTTTTTTTTTATTTCTTTCATTGAGCATTTATTAATTTTATGTTTTGAAAAAATTCGATATCTTTTGGCGTTCGCGAATGGCAAAAGAAATTAAAAAAAAATCTACACATAGGATTTATTATTATTATTATGTTTTTAATATTTTTGTTTTTTTGTTCTTAACAAAAGACCTAATACCGCTATAAAATTTTGTAATAAAAAATGATCAAAAAATTACATATAGGACTCTTTATCAGCGCACCGACGATATACATGTGTATTTATGTAGTTGAAATCATAAAAAAACCAACTAAACCAAAACACAACCATTGAAAGTCATTTGTTTGGTATTAAAACTTAAAAACTGGGTCACTAAGACTATATTTCAGTTTAACCTCAACTTTACTCGCGTACGTACAAGCTCAACAGAAATTAAAACTAAAAAGAAAAATCAACCAAAATAAAACAGAATGAATTTGCAAAGAGTCAATTGGACGGACATGCGGACAGACAAATATTTACATGCAGATATAAACTGGCAGCAGGCAAAATCGACAAATGGCGTCAACCCGTTAGCTTTTGATGTAGTTGGTAAAGTATCCAAAAAAGAGAAAAAACGCAAGCAAAAACAAAAAAGTAAAATTTCTAGTTCATATGAAATTATTGTTATTGTATTTTGAGTTATTATAAACAATTTGTTTAGTGTATTTTTTTCTTATGTGAAACTTGTTTAGGTTTAATTTCAGAAGCATATAACTAATTAAGACATACTCCGGAGGGACGTTTGAATGGAAACTAAGTTCTGGTTTCAACCAGTTTTATTAATTATCAATATGTTGTATTTTATTACACATTTAATATAAAATAGACCAGCATCTCATGTTATTCCTAATTATTAAAAATTTTAATTTAACTGTATGAATCTTTACGTTTCCCACTGTATATAAATAACAGCCAGTATTGGCTTTAAAATAATTGAACCTTTTTATTGTTTCAACTAAAACAAGTTTTATACTCTGCCTTTTATGTTCTTTATTTAATTTTTTTGACTGTTTTTTTTTTTTTTTTTAAAGAATAACAAACTGAATAAATAGAAATAAAAACATAAAAATAATAAAAATATAAGTTGCATAAAATGCACTAAAACTTAAAAAAAAAAATAACCCGTATTGATAACAAAGATGTAAAAAGATTTTAAGAAACGTGCAAATATGACTTAACTTGAAATATAATTTCCTGGAAAGAAATTGAATTCATAATATTGTAACATTTTTACATGTAGATGAAATATGTAAAAAACGATTTCAAGTGACTTGAATTTTATTTAAATTATGTTTAATGTTACATTTTTAAATTAAACTTATTTAATTTATATTAAGGGTACTCATTTAAACACTTAAATTTACCATTTGTACAGAATTACGCTATTTTTTTTACATCAAATTTATTAGTAATTTTTAAATATAAACAAAAGACAGCTGATTTATAAATGCTCAATTAAACAGCGCAAGTTTGCGAGTCCAAATAGTCGCCCAAACTTGTAATTGTTGTGCAAATGATTTTCTATACAATTTTTGGTAGTTCATTTGCAAACTAGCACATATTGCATAGTTTGCGAGAATTTTGCGCGTTTTCATGAGGACCCTTCCCAGCAAAATTTTTTTCCTTTTGGTAATGACTTCTACTTACTAGACTCATTATAATGAGTTCTTATTATTTTTCTCATTTCTTTGAGTAATGGATAATGAGCTACCAGTAAATAAAATGGTTCAGTTCGATAGGGCCACTGCGTAGCACCCAAAAGATTGTCGGTTCAATCCCAAACTAAATCCATTATTTTGAGAAATTACTTGAATTTTTATTGGCATGTTAGAACTTTTAACAATGCCTACATGGCATAGTGAGTAAGACTTTAGTCTTTAAAATATGAAAGAAACTTTTTGCCTAGGTTCAAATCTCAGTTGCACCAACTTTTTGCTTTTATTTTTTTTAACAATTTCGTAGTTTTGTAGTATTTGATTAAATACTTATTTTATTGTTTAAAATAAGTGCTTTAGTAATGAGGACCCATGAATTCGTGGACATTACCATATAAAGGTTATGTGTTTTTCGACCGAATTATAAGTAGTTACCGCCTTTTGACAATGTAATATGTTGGCTTAACGAGTAAGTAAAGTTTTTGCTGGGTTATTATTTATTATTTTCAACATATAATATTTCAAAACTATTTAGGCCAACACATTAATCAGTACATAAGTTTGTAGGCGAAATTTTCTTTGGCAAAATAATATTATAGATAAAATAAGTAGCATGAAAAGAAATATATATTTTTTTGGCAAAGTATTATAAATAAATCAAAAATAATAATAATAAAAATAAAAACCTTTTAAATATTGTAGGCTTATAAGAAATAATTTCGATTGTGTTTTCTTTATCTTTTACAGTCCAATAGTTTGTTAAAGCACTTCATTGGGATTTTAATTTTATAAATTAAATATATATATATTAAAATTTGTAACAATTTCAAGATAACTATACAGTGTCGACCGAAACTTACTGAACAAAAGTTACATTTTAATTAATTTGGCTATAACACCATTTTTTCTTGACTTTGAAGAAAAAATATTGTTTAAATAAAAAAAATTAAACAACTATTAACATAATAACAGACATATATATTAAGAATATTAAATAAACTCAAAAGAAAAAAATTTGCGCGTCAAAACTAATTGAACAAACTTTTGAGCTTAATATTCTGTAATAATCCCTTTGCTTTTGACCACTTCAGATAAACTTTTAGTCTTATATTAGGAATTAAACAAATATGTTTGTACATTCTTAACATTGGCATTGTTATCCAAGTTTCTACGATTGCACAGGAGAGTCTTTCTTCCACATTGTTCTTCTGATTTAATATTTTCCATAAGTTTCAATTAGTCCTAAGATCATAGGATTATGTGGTCTTGTCCATGACGGTTACCATTTGCTGATGTAACCAATTTTTCATTAATTTTTAGGTTTATTTTGGATTTTTATCATGTTTGAATATCCAAGGGTTCAGTACTTTATCTCTGACATGTGAAAACATTACATCCTGCTGAATCTTTCGACTTTCTTTTTAATTATACCATTAATTTAACGCATCAGGTCTAGCGTTTGTCACGAAAAGCATTCCAAACCATTTCATGTCGTTTCCATTGTACTTGTACTTAGCGGTTCATTGTGAATATTTTAATTCACAATATTTGTTAAAAATAAATTATTTTTATATTCAATTTATATTTTTAGAAATAAATTAGTTTTAAATGATTTTGTACTCTTTATAATACAATTTTCAGTTACTTGAAATTAATTTGGTATTAAATTTTCTAAATATTATTCCATCTGTTAACAAGTCAGAGATTAGAAAAGATTTCGACAGATACATTAATAAAATTTAAATCAAATTCTAAAGTCTTCAATTAATTTGAAAATCAATTTTATTCCTTTAGCTTAAATACAATTACTCTGTCTATATATAGAATCCAACACGGATTGGTTTTACGGCATTTTCTCAGCAAAACTAATTGACTTTATGTATTCGATTTCGATTTCGATTATGAAATACATAATTGGATTTGAAAATTTAAATGTTTTCGTCCCCAGTTTATGAGGAAAATTTAATTTTTTATTTAAGAACATAAAAATGTAATTTAGAATGGAAATATCAATCTTTTATCAAATTCTTTTCGCTAAGTTTTCATTAATAAAATAACGATATAAGGGATTTTAATTACCATTTAATATTTGATTTTTAAAATTTTAAAACTAGTTAGTAATTTTAACAACAATATAATTCAAATAGGCTACTTTATTTTGGAATCGGAGCAGGGGAAATGGTACCCCCATACAAATAAAATAATAATTATCGCATATCTAAAGAACTATTACAACAAAAGTCTTAAAATTTTGTCATCAACTTCAACAATTGAATGTTGCGGGAGTGGCAGCTCCCATACAAGGTAAAAATTATTTATCGCTTAAATGAAGAACTATTAGAGCAAAAGGAAATAATTTCCTTATCGAGATTCATAAATAGGGCGCGCAGCTCTAAGGGAAGTGTTAGCCCTAGGGTTTAAGGTTTCCCGTAATATTTGTTTTCCCAAGAAACCGAACCAAAATATCAATTTCACGGGAATTCCCGGCATTCCTGGAAATTTTTTAAAACTTTAGTTATAAGTAAAAAGGCCATGATTTTTTATAAAGAATTTTTTTTAATAAATAAAATAAAACGAAACATTATGAATCATAACGAATTAGCGAAAATGAAATAATATAAAAGTATAACTCCATTTCCAAGATTAAAATTTTTTATAATGTTTTATACGAATAAAATTAGTACCTTTCGTAATTTGTGTTAAAAACTGTATCTCCGATTTTTACGTTATTGTGTTTTTTTATGCTAAAACTTTTTAAAAATATACAAATATAAATATAATATTGGATAAATATCGTTATTAATAACTTATCGTTTATTTGCACTTTATTACTCCAAAATACATTTTTTTTACTAATTCTTACTAAATTAAACATAAATCTGGAAAATACTAAAAATTGTTTCACAACAATGTTTTTCGGTTGTATCATAATGTTCAGAAATCTGATGAAAATAATATCATATACGTATGAATAAAACATAAGATTATTTTTTTTTTATATTTTTGTGTTGTAACATTTACATATCCATTGCTTGGATAAGAGATGTTGTTTATGTATTCGATTTGAGTATTTTTGAAGTTCCACTTATTTAATATCCATTTCAAGAAATCTATAATAAAACTAAAGTATCCAAAATTTGAACATGACAAAAATAAAGTCGATTTAAAATTTCATGTGAAACAACTAAAGATATCTGATAGAAAAGAACCTAATTCAGTAGTCAAAGCTAATTCATGCAACATTAACGTTCCTTTCAGATAACGTTCTAGTTATATTACAAGTATCATGTTTAGAGTAACGTCAATCTTTCATTGATATAAGTTGTTAAAGATAGCAAAGTGTTTGCTATAAAATTTTAAAACTACGAGAATATTTAATTACCAGAATATTTAATTTCATATATAGTAAATCTTAATTTTCGCATATTTATAATATATTTAAATCTTTTGACCAGTTTCATGTTCAACAGGTATAAATTAGTCAGAAATGATATATCTTATGTTTATATTGTGAAACTATAAAATAATTACTTGGAGAGATGGAGGCTTTTGCATACAAAAATATTTACTATGTAAGATACAGGAAGTAAAAAAAAAACGTTGATAAAATGGGGAAAAATGGAATTTTTTCTTTGAAATTTATACCATAGATGAGGGTCATTATAGTGAACAGAATAGTATAAAAAAATTCACGAAAATACGAGATAAAGGGTATTGAACATAGACTCTCGATATGCTTTTTTTTTTCTTTTGATTAAATAAAATATTTTCTTTTTTAATTTATTTTGTTCAATCAGATACAAAATTATATAAAGATTCATTTGATTTAGTACAAATAGAAATCCTTAATGTTTTTATTTAAAAAATTTACAAATTGATTTACAAATATTTTAAATTAGAAATAGAAAATGGAAATAAAATAAAAGTATTTCCATTTTATAATTTATTCACAATGTAACAGCTATGACTTATAGTGCCATGAGAGTATAGAAAATGCAAACGTTGATAAAGGGGCTGACTAACACTTCTCATTTCATATAAATAGATCATATTAACTTCGGTTTATCTGTGAAATAATATGTTCTATTGATTGGAAATAAATGGCTTTTTGCAGACCTGTAGATTTCTACTTAGTTCTTAACTGCTCTACTTTGGATTGTATATGTGGTTATTTTAATGCTCAATTATTTATGACCACTTACAGCAGTCTTATTATGATCGTTTTGACTTCCTCTACAATTGATGCGTCATTATTGATAGTTGACCATCTTGCTCGGCTTCCATAGTCGATTTATTGCACCGTTTCTTACGTTTTTAACTTATGGTGGAAGTCCAATGTACGCGGCTACGAGCGGCAATCAACTGATCCCGTTTTCTCACGCGGACGCGCGGTTCATATAAAAAAAGTTGCAACAAATTCAACTTTGATATTTAAGTTGGTAATAACGCTGCCAAAATCCAAAAATATTTTCTAAAAAAGTGTTTTATGCGCGTTAATAATGCTCTTAAAATCGGAATTAAAATTTTAAATTATCTACTATTCATGTTAAAAATAACTTAACTTTTATAGCAATTATTTAAAAAATATTTTCTTTTAGCACTTAAAAACATCAGGAAATTATAAAATTTCTATCAATTTATAAGATAAAAATTAAAGGGAATCGAATTTGAAAAATGTATATGACAGTGAAAAGAAATTTTCACTAACGGCAAATTCTGTAAAAATTCTACTGTGTGCAAAATATGCAAAATGTGTAAAATATCTAAAATTATGGTATTTAGAGTAATATATGTAAAATAATACTCTTAAGTATAAAATATGCAAAAATATGTCATATAAATTACTAAAATATGGTCTAAAATAAGGATTTTTTTTAAAGGAAAATATGACAAAATATACTGCTAAGCCCAAAATATGCAAAAGTATGCAGTTATGGACAAAATATGAAATATGCTTTAATCTACAAAAAATCGATGCTAAAATTCATAACGTTATCTGAAACGGATAAATAACTAACAATTAAGTTCAATTGAAGCTCAAAAAAAATATGAATTTGCATAATTTTGGTTGCCCTGGTCATAATACTTCGGAAATCTCTATTGTGGTGTTTTTTAAGTTATTCACAGTGTTTTGATTTAACTATTTTAATTTTCATCACTAAAATTTTTCAAAATTAACAAAAATTCTTCAATTTACTCTTTGCAAATATTTTATATTTTTTCTTGCACTATTTTAGATAAAGCAAAATTATTTACAAATTTTTTTTTTTTTTTTCATAAAAGAACATCAAATATGATATCTTCTACTGAATATTTTTGCAGAATAGTAATTTTTCTTTTATGTTTCGACAAAAACAAAATAGATTTTTGTTCAGTTTGTTTTGTCGCATTTTATTAAGAGTAGAGTCAATACTTAATTCAATTTTATATTATATAGTCAGGAAAAATGTAACAATTTACATGTTACCTTTATATGGAAGTAAATATTAAAAAAAAAAAATAAATAATATTACTTTTCTCATATGAAGACAATCTTCTAAATATATGATTTTTTCCGTTAGTTTTAGCCGACACTGTACATAATTCCTTTTTATTAGGTGAAGTAAAATTAAATAATGAACATATTCGTGCGAGGTGTAGTTATGGTATTTATCTTAAAATTGTTAAGTGGAAAGTATATTTTTCCGCTTGTCAAATTGAATATTAATAATTTAATACAATTTAACATATTCAGCTTTAATCTACAATAAAGATTAGTCTGCGTTTGTATCTTCAAAAATTTATACGATTTTCCATACACAGTGTTGGTCAAAACATTTTCAACTGAAAATGAGTTATAGAAATGATTGATTGATTGATGTTTTTTTTTTTTTTTATTAAAGATAATATTTTAAATAATTACTTTCCTTAATTTCAATAATTTGGAAAGTTTATTTCATTATTTAATTAAAACAAAAAAAATATTTCTTAAAACAAAATTCAAGTATTCAAAACATTGGCAACTCTTAAAAGCATTAAGAGAAAAACATATTCAGCTTTAATCTACAATAAAGATTATCTGTTTTTGTATCTTCAAAAATTTATAGGATTTACCTTATCTACTTATTTTTAAGTAATCATATTTTTTTTTAAATTATATTTTAAAGAATTACTTTCTTTATTTAAATAAAATAACATGATTATTTTACTATTTAATTAAAACAAAAAATATTTCTTAATTAAAAATTATTAAAAAAAATGTTTTAATAAAATAATTAAAATTAAAGTGTTCAAAACATTTACAACTTTTAAAAGCATTAAGGGAAATTTTTGTTTATCAAATACTAAACTACTTTACCAAATCTATGGAGTATTTGCAAAACATCTTAAGACGGGATATGGCCATTTTAAGATTTTTTAATCATAATAGTTACATTTTAAAGGCGCATCGTACTATCTATATCTTTGAAAAAATAGCTGACAAAAGAATACTTTCCCATAATAATTAATGTATATTTTTTATAAAATGCCAAAAATAAAGTGAGAGGCAAAAAAATTATAGACACTTTTAATTGCTCCGTGTATTAAAAATTTCAAGGGGTATTGATGGTACTGCTAGCTAAAATATAAATAAAATGTGCACTTTCCAGTGAGTCAAAATTATAAGGTCAGTCAATTTTTCCCATTCGAAACGCATTTTTTGGAAATTTATTCCCTTAACCATTTTTATTTACTGATTTGTAGAAGTGATTAGAAAGTGAATTATTTTAATTCCAGAAGAGTTCCTAGGAAATCATTCCTACCAGTTTTTAAAATTTCCACTTTTACCTATCCCACTGAATTATACGATCGTTTTCCAGAATGAACATGCAAAATTTAACCTAAAATGAGCTAAATAAAATGAAATTAACATTTATAATTGAAATGGTTTTCTTTTACTTGTTGAATAAAATACTATTAAATAAATTGGCATTTACATTACTTTTCAATCACATTCATAGAATTGCTTAACTTAAGCCCTGAAAGGGAACATTGCTCAAAGTGTATTCCCTTCGTAGAACCAACACGTGATTTTTATATAATTACAATATCCGATAAGTTAGAAACAGCTAAAAATATTTTAAACTTTTCCCAAGAAGATTCTCTTTTCTTTGTAAAATAAAATTTACCTGATTTGTAATATTATTTCTATGTTTATATATTTTTTAATGTACAACGCAAAATTTATTTTAAAACGCAAATTAAAAATCATCACCTTTTCTAAAACGTATAATAATAAAAATATTTAATAACAAAAAACATTAAAAATATTTCATATATATGTGCTTAGAACTTAACAAAGAAATGATAAATAATAATAAATTTTAAGTGAAAAAGTGAGCTTTAAAAACAAAAAATAAAGCGGCATTTTTTTTTTTATACCCAATCAGTATAATCTCAACTAAAGGTGTCATTCCTATATACAACAAAAAAAAAAAAAAAAAAAAAAAAAAAATTTAATGCAAAAATACTAAACTACACACTTATAAGCTATTATTATATATAATATATTTATTGTTTATAACAAATATATTGTTTATAATTACAAAAATTGAATACCGATGGAAGAATGTTTAATTAAACTGGTCTTTATTCCAAGGTATATGTATAATATTCATTAATATTTTTTCTTATAAGTACATCACCTGCTGCGAAAGATCACATCAGGTTTATTTTTGAAAAAATTAAAAAAAAAAAAACTAACCCCAAAAAACTTTTAACTACTTTTGTTGTATATGTGTGGGTTTGTTTATATATTTAACTTGATCTACTACTATATGCCTATAATTGGTTTAAATAACAGATAACACTTTTTTTGGTGTTAATGTCGTTGTCTTTGAATACCATATGAAGAGCTTCTTTTGAACCTTGTTTTCATTTTGTGTCTTATCTGTCTGTCTTTCTGTCTGTCTTTCAATTTGTCTTACTTTATGTTTTCCCAAGACTACTCGCCTTTGTTGCTTTGTTTCGTGAACTGTAACAAATAAAAATAAAAAACGCACGCAAGCCTTAAGAAAATAAAATATTATAAAAAAAAAGAAAAAAAAAACTAAAACAAAAGCTTGAGTGAAATATTGTTATAATTGATACAAAATATTTAAATTATGAATGAATTAAAAAAAATATATATGTTAAATAAAATTCGAATAAAATACAATTGAAACGACGCACAGTGGGCTAGAATCGCCAAAAATGGTGGTTAAATTCAGGGAGGTGTATAGCGCTTTGTTTATAATTTTGTTGCAATAATTAACTCGGTAATAATTCGAAAAAATACTCTTTTAATTTAATATTTTTTTATAGTAAACTTCAAAAACCATAATTTTGTGCTAATCTGTAGGTCGCAGTTTTATATTTTACTTTATGAAATTTGGTACTTGAGCCTATTTTGAGCCAATAACGTAACACAATAAAATTGGTTAAATTGTAATCATTATTTCATTCAGCCCCCATATTAAAATTTTTCCAAAAATAGGTCAAATACTCATAAATATCTTAAATATATACATATTTAAATAAAATTCATCGCAGATGAGTTTTTTTTTTTTTTCAAGAAAAATCATGATACCAAATTTTATGCCGATCGATCCAAAATTGACCGTACCTTCCATACGGAAACCATAAGACCTTACCCATACGGTATTTCTAATGCAGTTAAAAAAAAAAAAACTTAAATTGGTTAAAAGGTATTCGAGTTAAAAAATTTTAAAGTCGCGAAATCCAAAAAATTGGTTTTTTGGATATAACTCCCGATTTTGGGGGTATATCAAAAATTCTGAAAATGGTATACCTACAAACTAAAATATTTTACATTCCAAGTGCATTCAACTTTTTTGATTTTGTAGCATCTGTCTTTGATCTATCTTCGAAAATTGTAGAAGTGCCTTTTTGATAAATATTGTTATATAAGGTTTGCAATTTCCTTTTTTCAACAATAATTTAAAAAATGACTCCTTTAACTCCTTTAATAATAAACTTTAACTCTCTAATGCCCAAAACAACTACATCATTTATTATCACAATTACATATTTATCTAATTTTCATCGACAACGCCTGCAGTGCACATTCTGTTCACAATTTACAACAATTAATGTATACAAATATGCCATTTTCATGGTAATGATGATGAAAATGATCACAATGTTGCACTTGGCTTAAAAAAGTTTAAATTTAAATGTTTTATAGAGGCGTTTACAACTGCCATACATGGTTAGAGGGTGTACATAATTTGGCAACATTGTATGTAAATCACTTTTTTGTTAACACATCTTTTTATAAGTAAACGATATATATCGTTCATTCCACGAGAAATTTATAAGAAATTGTTCATATTTGGTACGCATATATCTTATGGAGCCATTTAGTCTTTCTCATTATTATTATTATTTTTTTTCAATTTCATTGAAATCATGAATTTTTATAATTTTAAATTTTTATAAAAGTAAAAAAAATTGACAAAGGACCTAACTTTAAATATTAATATCTCTTTACAATGTAGATGGATTTTAATGATTCAAGGCTCTAATGAAGGCCAACTGAAACCTCTTTAAAGGGAATAATGCAAAGGTAAATTGTTTATTTAAAAATGGACTCGTAATGCAAATGCAGTTTTACAATAAATTTTTGACAAATTTCTACCCCTTCCATTTTAATTTACTTTTAATGTATTTAAAAGCAATATATGCGACGAAATGCAATAATAATTGTTCTGGGATAAGGTGATATATTTTTGGTTTTTTTATAAAAAAAATTATTTTTTTCATAATTTCTTATTTTTTAATTTTTTGGTTACTCTCATTAAGTAATATGTAATTGTAAGTGTTCATAAATCTTTAACTATACGTCAGATTTTATTAATTTAAAAGCCAATATAAAGTTTAGTACAATAAATATTGTAAATGATATTGAATAATTCAAAAATAACGTTTTTACTGAAAATGCACTAACAACAAGAATGCAATTTTCAGTTGTATTTTTAAGAAATTTCTACTCTTTTTATTTTAAATATTTTTGATTAATATTGAAGACAAATATGTTTATTAAATAGTGCTTTAGCAATTATTCTGGAACAAAAAGGTATTATATCACAAACAACAAATTATGAAATGTTATGACTAAAATAAATTCACAAAAAATAAAAAAATATAAAAAATTTTATTTTGTATGAAAAAATCTGTGAGAATATTTTTATGTTATTTTTTAAATAGCTGACCATTTTGTCCCAGAAGTTTATATTGCAATTTTTAGTAAACATTGAAAATTTTCAAAAATCTATCCTAAAATTGCATTTGCATTGGGAATGCATTTTTAAATGATAATATAATTTTTTTAATAAGAGTAAATTTGCGAGTTTTTCAAAATTCAAAAAAAAAAAAAAAAAAATAAAAATGGTTATATTAAAATAGCTCCATAGAGTATACGTATTCCAAATATTAACAAAATCCGAAAGCCTAAGAAAAATGTTTGAGTGTTCTTTCATGGAATGAACTATATTTCTTTTACAACGTTATTGGTGCAGTAGTTTATATAACAAAATTATTAAAATTAATTTTACATAAAAAACAGAAAACTTTCTTTGAATAAAAAACTACATATAAAAGGAATTTGTAAAACCGGCAATTTTTTTAAATAAAATAGAATTATTTAGGATATAGCAACATTTATTTTTATACCCTTCATAACAGGTGTAAAGGGTATATATATATCATTCCGTTTGTTATTTCCACAATTTTCGTCGGAGTGCAAAAAAGTTAATATTTTCTGGAACCATATATATATATAATTTTTTCCAGAACTTCTATATTGAAACTCGGGAAAAAGCGCTACAAAAATAGCGGTGATATTTAAAAAGAAAACTGATTTTCGAATTTCCAAAGCCCCTATATAAGCTAAGGACTTAACTTTTACAAAACAAAATCGAAAATTTTTTTTAAAATTTTTCTGCTGAAAAAATGAACTCAGTCGGTCCATTAGTTACAGAGATATTAGCCAAAACGCATTTTTTAAGTTCTTAATAATCTACGGACTTGGTTCTTATATAGATCGATCATAAATATTTTTCTTGAATTTCGGTTTCTTCAATCAACCAAATCGGTTTATAAACAATCGTGTTATTAGTCTATTCCCCTTATAGTTTTTGTTTTCATTGGTACTGAAAAACAACAACAATAATAAACAATGTAAGCTAGAGTCTTCGTTCTTTCACAGAAAAATCGGAAATTTTTTTAAGAATTTTTGTGTTTGAAAAAAAATGAACTAAAAAGATCCAGTACTAACCGAGTTATAGGCTAAACCGTGTTATTCGATTTTTTGAAGCTCCTATATAAGCAATGGTCCTCTTTCTTGCATAAATTTATCACAAATATTTTTTTTCGCATTTTGTATTTTTAAATCAGTCAAAACGGTCCATAAATTTTCCAACTTACCCTTTTTAATTTAGTATTCTCTCACATTTATAAAATATTTGTTCTGCACCGAAGTGATAATATCTTGCTCGAATGTGAGCGAACTTTTGCATTATATTATTATTTTGTATTAAATTTGTTATGTACTAGCTTTTTTTAAAGCAGGCGTTAAATGTAGGTATGATGTCCAATCGAGATCTAACAAAGCCTGTAACCACCTCTGACTCTGGTAAACTCTACTTGCCAAATTTCATGCAAATCGGCTCAGCCGTTTAGACATGATTGATGCACAAACAAACTAATTTACACCTCATTTTTATTATTATATATAAGGATATGAGGATTTATAAAATCTTGATTCTTTTTCAACTTTATATGAAAATGCAAAATATTTAAAGTTTTTAAATATATTTTTAATTGCATCCAATAAATGAAGGGTATATAAGATTCATCACAGCCGAATATAGCACATTAACTTGTTTTATATGGAATTATGTTTAATAAAATTATATTTTTATAATTATATTAATTCTATTAATTCTATTAATTTTAAAACTTTATATTTTATATATTTTAATTAATTTATATTTGTTCAATCATCTTTCATATTTTTTGTGTTTTTAATTTGTTCTTTTTAGTTACCGCCATTGTTGAATACGATTACACAGCCAAGGAACCGGATGAACTAGATCTGGTCAAAGGTGCTATCATACACAGTATTAAACAGATGCCAGGCGGCTGGTGGGAGGGCACATTACAAATAAATGGTAAAACGGGCATGTTTCCAGATAATTTTGTACGTGTCGTCGATATGAATGAAGACAATACAGTTGTATTAAGGTGAGTGATAAAATTATTTTATATAATTAAAATTAATTATTTATATAATTTTATATAATTATTTATATAATTTTATATAATTATGAAATTAAGGGAATTTGATTTAAACAAAATATAGAATTAGAATTTCTCTTTGAAATATCATTTTCAATATAGGACTCTATTTTTGTATACGGCTTTTAATGAACATTTTTTGGGGATTGTCCTTATGGCGAAATGAAGTTTTTTAAGGGATGAATTCAGTCAATTTTCTGAAATGCAATAATTTCGAAATTAAAGGTAAAACCACTTTAGACATTCGCGAATAGTCCATCATGTAATCGAAAATTAGAATCTCAAGTATCGAATAAATTACATATAAAAAATGGAATTTTTAAGAAGCGCGCACACAATTCTGCTTATAAAAATAACACCAATGTATTAACGTTTTTGAAATTTTGTTTTTTTTTTTTTAAACTGTTCATGTTTTAAATTTAAAAGAAAATAAATATTTTGATTAGAATTTTTGTATAAAATATTTTCCCAGAAAAATAAGGCGAAAAATTTGTTAAATCTATTAATTTGATGGAGGAAAGCAAATTTTGCTATATAGCATGTTTGTAAAATGACCGCCAGGACGTAAATTTGAATGTATAAACACAATCAGCCCGGTCGGCTAAAAAATTAGTTTTATTTTATATTCTCTCCTAATTTTTTGTTGCTTTTATTTTGTCACAAAAAATATTACCATATTTTTTTAGAAATTAGTATGAAAAATTTAAAAAAGTTTGAAGTAAAAAAGAAATGAAAAGAAAATAAATAAAATTGTAGTTTATTTTCCGTTGCCGTCTAAGTTTTTGTTTAATTTAACAATGCGTGCTATGTAAAGGAATCTGGACTTGTGTTTATAACTTTTATCGTTCCTTAGACAGCATTAATAATTTTGAAAAAAATTTATCTGAATAATTTTCATCCTCTCATTTGCCTTCACATTTTTTCTAGTGTACTTATAAAGAACTTTTTGTACTTTGTGGGTCTGCAGGTCACCTTTTTTAAACTTAACAATATAACTATATTGTATCCATATGGATACATGACGCTTTTTTGTCATTTCTTTACAGATTCTTATTTTCTGAGACCTTAGCTATAATTTACAAATAAATTTATTTAGATTTTTTCAACTTTAACAAAAAAATATTGTGTTAAAAATGTCTTTTCAAAAATATTTTTAATGTGTCAAAAATGCGTGTTTCTACTCAAAAAAATTCAACAAAAGTTAGTAATTTTTTTTATAAAAACATAGTAAATGTGTGAAAAAGGTTTGTATTAATATTTATTTTCAAAAAATTTTAGTTTAAAAATTTTTCTTCGAGATAGGACTATTTTTGTGTCTTTCGATTATTCCCAAAAAAGGAAAAAAATACGATTTTTTTTAAAAGCTTTTACTTTCACTCTGAGAACGATTTAATGTGCACTGTAGACCTTCTTGAGGACATCACAAAACCATTTTGAAAATTTTCAAAACATCCCTGAAAATTTTCGAAACATTCCTTTTTTGGACCAGTTCATGTGCTATAATACCTAGGGTGATCGATTATTTGACTTTTTGAAGAAACCGGTTTTCGAATAATTCGAAAAAACCGGTTGCATTTTTTGAAATTTAGAAAAAAACGGTTAACCAGTTTTTTTAAAGAAACAAAAAAAAAAAAATAACTATTATACGTGTTTTACTTTTTTTGCATCAACAATTTATTCAACTTTCTTGTCAAGAATTACAATAAAATAATATTGTATAGGTACATAAAATTAATTTCAAACTTAAAAAATTCAATTCAATAAAAAAAATTAAATAAAAAAAGTATATAAATATCAATAAAATAGGATGATAACCTATATAGTTATTGGATGTATTAAATATAGTTGTTTAGGTATTTTGTTTAAAATTATCTCTTAAAAATGAAATACAATTTAAATTCTTTGGAGAGTATCTGTTCTTTTCTTTAATTTTTATAAAACTACACATAGAAAACGATCTTTCATTTAACGTGGCAGTTGGACATATAGTAATTAAACCATTATATAATTTCTGCAGTCTTTCAGATTTTTATTGCATTTGTCTAAATATATAAAATCAGTTAAAATACTTCCTTGGCTTGTTTAATTACTTTTAGCATTCTGTATGTTATTAATGGTATTATTTAATATATCTTACAAATTCTCGGAATCATTTATTGTTACATCGTCTACTTCATCGGAACAACAATCCTCCTCTTGGCCGAATAAGCGACCATATAATTTATAGGCAAATTCTTTGGTTTCGGTCGCAGAACAGTGTTTGTGAAAATGATCGCTTTTGGGTAACTTTCCTGTATTTAAATATAACAATAATGTATTTAAAACTTTTATGCGACGTTCGCTAATCCTCTTTTTTAAACATTTAAGTAAATATTCTGCCAATGGGTTTTCAATTTTTAAAAGGCTTTTAAAGAGAAATATAAAAATTTCTAAGAGCTTCAGAATATTATTTAATTCTCTCAATATTTTAATCTCGCTTTCATTAAAACCTAACTGTCCCAAATCTAAAAATGCATGATTTACACACTTATAAATTCTTAAGAATTGAGAAATCATTTTCGCCATGGAATTCCAACGGTGCTTCACATCCTGAATTAGTTTAAGCTCCCTCTTTTCCTATTTTTTAACGTAAGCCTGTAGCTTTTTCTGTTTTTCGGGCGATTTATTAAAGGTTTTTGGTTTTTAAATTGTTTTTTAAACAAACATTATAGCCTAAATCAAAAATATTGTTTACTTCGACTTCTTCAAAATTATTAAATTATTAAATAAAATGCTCAAAGCGTTAGAGAGTTAAGTTCGAAAACCAAAGATTTTATACGATAATATGTATATTTTGAAATTATTACTGAAATAACTCTTTTTTTCTTTGCATTCCCTCATAGTATCATTCAATTTTTTTACGTATTGTTGCTGACACTTTAAGCACCCAGCAAAAACTTTGCTTTCCTGGTAAGCTAGCAGGTATAATTGGAAACAAAAATAAACTACTTATTTTTTTTCCTGAATTACTAGTTATTTTTCTTCGAGTTGTCCACAAATTCATGTAGTTATTTTTTGACTCTAAATATGTACCTAAACGAAAATAAAAATAAAAAAATGTTGCCGTCAGTGAGATCTGAACTTAGGCACAAATTAACCATTCGTTTTTAATGACTAACGTCTTGCTCATAATTTTCTAAGTGACAAAAACTTTTTAGTATAAAACATATTTTTATACATTTTCTTATGAAAAACTAACAGCATCAAAATGGGCTTGAACCAACAACCATCTGGTTGCTAATCCAACGCTCTAGCCAACTCGTCCACGTGATTTCAATATTACTGTGATATTATGCTATTGAGTACTTATTTATGTAATACAGAGTAGGCAAATAATAATGACGCCTCATTACCGAGATACTACTTTAATAAGTAGTTGCCATTACCGAAAACTAAAAAGTTTTTGCTGGTCAACGCTTTGGAGAAAAATTATAAAAATGGAAGACATACTTTTTAAAATATCCCTAATACAGCTATGATTTTATTATTCAAAGTGAACTTTGAATCGTGAATAAAACTAAACTGCAACGAATTTGAAAATTTAGAACTTAAAATTTTGTACTGATGTAATGATATAACGAATTTCATCAAAATCGGAGGTGGTGATATTTTTTGTTCGAAAATGTTTGTTTTCTCTCTATAACCAAAGATTTCAGTTTAGAGCTTTAAAAATATTTATTTTTCAATAATACAGAAGTGTTCGTTGTTTCTAAGGTTATTTTGGGTGCTGAATTTTAAATTGGTTCCAGTTTTAGAGATAATAAAAGTAAATCATTTACACTATATTTGAGAATTTTTAGTTTTCTAATCAAATTATTTGAAATCTGTTTTACGCATTGGAGTCAAACATTTGTGCCCACGTCTCATTTTTTTTTTTTTTTTTTTTTTAATTTATGAAAATTATTTTCGAAATTTCATCAAATCTTTATTTATTCGCTCTCTTTCCTAGTCACTCATATCGCCAAAGTTTTCATATAAAAATCAAAACGGGAAAGAGGTTGTATTCCAAATAAATATATAATTAATATGCAATTTTTATTATTTTATTATGTCAACTATTAAACCAAATGATTAGAATATGAAAATAAATAAATAAATGATTTTTAATTGTTGTCTTAAAAAAGTTAAAACTAACCGATACAGGGTTAACTTCGAATTTTATAAATTAAGTTTGGTGGGAGGTAAACAAGAACTATTTGTATTAAATTTCGATGGTGTACAAGCTTTTGTTTAAGAGATATCGACGGAAAGGTATGGACTGGAATTACGTCAGACACTAAGTTTTTCTAGTATTTAGCCCATAACTTGTTTATTAACCGAATTTGCCCATTTTCAATACCACACAAACCTTATATAAGAGAAATATTTGAGCCAAATTTCGTCCCCTTATGTGGTACGCCCTGAGCCCTGTTCTGCTTTCCACAGACGGAAATAGCTAGATCGACTAAAAATCTTTCGAGGATCCAGGATATATACTTTATGGGGTCTTAGACGAATATAAAGACGTATTATACACTTAATTACAAACACAATATACTTCCCATCATTTTTTGATGATGGGTATAAAAAAATGTAAGTGAAAACAAATCCGGAAAATTCTTTCAGAATAAGAAATAAATGAAATCTTCTTTCAAAAGTTATTTTGTAATAAAGGCTTAAATTTAATAATTTTAAATTTGAAATAACATTAAAATATCAAATTTAACGAAACTCTTCCTTTGTTATTTATTTTAAAGTTAAAGTTTTTTGTAATAATTTTAAACAATATTCGAATTTATCGAACTGTTTAATTGTTTCTCAACTCAACTCAGAAATGATATTTTAACAGGAAATATTTAAAATTTAGCTAATAAGATTTGTATTTCAATGTCTACAAGTAATATTTTTATATTAATCAAATAAATTTAAAAATTATTCAAATTGGTATAAATCGTTACATTAACATTTAACATTTCAAATTTCCTAAAATATGCGCTAATGTAAAAAATGACAATGAAAACTAAAAGTTTTTTTTATTATATCCGTTTCCTTGATTTAAAAGCTCTGCCAAGTATTTACATTTAAGTGACGATATGCACGATATGCTTGCAATTATTGTTTGTGTGTTTAACAAAGTCATAAAATCTTTTTTTTTTTTTTTTTTTCAAAAATATGTGAAAATTAATATACATTTTTTTTGTAATAAAAGAAAAATATTGAAATATCATTTGAAATTTTAATTTCTCCTTTACAGAGACAAATCGACGACAAGTAATCGACGCTGCAAAGTTATTTATAGTTATACGCAAGTCAACGATGACGAACTATCGCTGGCCGTGGGTGATGTCATAGAATTCCTGGGGGAGGTTAGTACATACATATTTATACATCCATATAGAAATACATACAACCCTATAATCCCAAATATATTGTACAATAATAACACATAACAATGTGTTGATAAAATACAAATGTTATAATTTCACTTTTTTGTGTTATTTTATTTAATACTTATTTTTATTATTTCCTATTCTGCTCTTTGGTTGTGCGCTGCATTTAGGTCGAAGAAGGCTGGTGGCGTGGACGTTTAAAAAATAAAATTGGTGTATTTCCTTCAAATTTTGTTAAACTTATCGAATCATCACCCGTATTTGCTAGCAAAAGGCCACCATCCACATCAAAACAAATAACAAAAAGTGCTAATAATGCAATAGCTGCCACATCGTCAACAATATCTGCATCATCGTCATCATTATCCGCAACATCATCATCAGCAGCCGCTACAAAGAAAATAAATCGTCTTAGTTTTCATAATTCCAAAGAAGATTTACTTGCTGCCAACACAACTACGACCAGCAACAATTCTTTATCATCATTATCTTCCGGCACAACAGTGGCAGCACCAAATTCATCATCATCAGCGGCAGCATTATTGCTAGGTGTTGCTGATGATGCTGCACCCAGTTTGCCACCAAAACCTCATCGAGATTATTGTCGTGTTGAATTTCCTTATGCACCACAGAACGATGACGAACTTGAGCTAAAAGTAGGTGACATTATAACCATCCATAGTATGGATTTACCCGATAAGGGTTGGTGGAAGGGTGAATTGAGGGGCAAAATTGGTGTGTTTCCTGATAATTTTGTTAAGCTTATGGCTGTATCAGAAGGTAAGTTTAAATTAAAGTTTTTAAAACATAAATAAAAACAAAAAAAAAATACTTTTTTATTTTAATATTTTTTCGTTATAATTGATTTAATTAAATATTTGGTTTTATTTATTAAAATTTATTTTCTTTTCTTTGTTTTCCCTTAAAATGTATTTTGAGTCATCCATATTACATATTTACTACAAAATTTCTTTGTTTCTTTTATTATTCATAGTTCATCTTAATCATGAAAAAGTAGCAAAAACTACAACGAAATAAAATTAGTTCATAGCAAAGTTATTTGACTGACTTGTTTAAACCAAAAAATGTTGTAATTTTTCAACACGAGTTGTGAATTTTCAATTACAAATAAGCAATTAAATTTGTTTATCGTTGTTTTTGGAATTAAATAAATAACAACATTTGTTGTTTGCGTGTAATTTAAATAATTACCAAGTTTGCAATTTCAACGTGTTAAATATTTCAAGTGCAATACTCACCTTAAACTAAATGCGTGAATTTGTTTAATTTATCAGTATTAATAAAATTATACAATTCAAGTCATTAGGAATTTATAATACATACATGTAGTTTTAAAAATGAAAATATAAGTGGGACTCAAAAAAAATTAAAGTCATCTTGACATTTTTTTTATTTGGTAATAAAATGTTTTCAATAAAAAAATTTCAAAGAAGAAAATATGTAGTTGACGAGATTTGTACGAGATTTGTATGTTGAATATATTTGAACTTGATGAATGAAGGTGGCTTAAAAATTTACCTCTAATTTTACTTATGAAAATATTACTTTTATATTTGGTTTTTCTGTAACATGACAGTTTGGAAAAAATCTTACTGATGTCAAAAAATCATGCTCTTAAGTGTAAAATATGTATTAAAGAAGTCTAAAATAAGCTATAAAAAATTATACAAATTATACATTTAAAAATTAAATATGCAAATACATATATGTTTGTTAAGTCTAAAATATTAAAAAATATGATGTATAAATCGAGTCCAATATTTTTTAAATTATCCAAAACAGATAAATAGCTATGTAATATTTTTGTTCATTTGAAGCATAGCAAAAAATATGAAATTGCTTATTTTTTATTGCCCGGAAAGCAATGAACGGGAATCATAAAGAAGTTCATCCCAATAGTAAATTCGCGTCTGTTTCGATTTTGTTGGAATTTCTTTTTTAAGTCATATGATCGAGTGTTTTCGATTTGAGTAGTATTGATGCAATAAAGAATACAATAATAAAAACTTCACTTTATATGGGCGTTATTACACCACCTGTACCTACCCGTCCTTTTTTTTTATTTCAAAAACGCAATTCAATAATGAAGTTGTTCCTATAAAGTTTGAAAGTTGTAGCATATCTTTAGGGAAGTACCCCTGGACCTACCCGTCCTATTTTCACGTACTATTTTTATCTCAATTGTGAAAATTGATAAGAAAACTATAACTACAAAATCTTAATATTCTCACTATAATAGTTCTTTAGATATGCCATAATAAATATATACTTTGTATGGAGGGGTACCATTCCACCTTCTAAAGGCAAACAAACACAGATTAATTTTTATATAGACAGATTTGAGGAGCTGAATTCGTTTTCTTAAGGTTAGTTCTAGATTCCAGAACAAATCGTTGCTTGAAATCCGAAAACTATTAATTACTTGAAAGCTGGGCGCTAAATATTCCGTATTGTTTTCTTCGGCCTTTAATTTTGAATCGTTTTGTTATAAATTTGTTCTGTGACCTAGTCCCAAATCCTTTATATATTTTTTATTAGATACCTAGTTATAGACGAAGTTTTACAGAAAACAACTGAGGATGAGAATGAATCAATGTTGCCAAACGTAGGCAAAATTCCCAGCATATTTAAAATATTATTATTTTTCTACCAAGTTTTCATAGCAGCTTTCGTGTGCTAGATCTTTTTTTTTAATTGACTTAAATACTTATAAAAAAGCAAAAGTTAATTCGCAAATATTCAAGCGTACTTATGTGATTTCTCCCGAAATCAAATTTCAATTACTTAATATAATAAATTTTAACAGTTGCAAAGTTACAGTATTTTACGTAATTTCGGCGAAATTACATTGAAATTACGATGTCCATCTCTATGCAACTCTGAACATAGTTAAAAAATAAATTCTTTTCAACCACAGTGAGATATAAACAAAAACTGCTGACAGGTTTTTTCACATATATATATAAAAAATTTAAATAAAATTGAAAAAACCAATTGATAATTTTTATGCAATAATATGACAAAAAAAAAAAAAAAAAAAAAAAAAAATAAACATAAATAAAGTGTTTTTATTTACAAAAAACAATATTTTATTTACAAATTGATGTAAACAAAAAGTATCAGCTGTTCACGAAATTATATGAAATGTCATTTAGCCAGTATGAACAGTCTTGATTTCGTTCGTAATTTCGTCATGAAATTACGCAATTTCGCGTCGGTCTGACAAAAAAAATTAAGCTTTTAAAAGTATAAGTCTTAAATATGGATTTTTTGTTTCATTTTTATAACCGTTTGATTTTAATAATTTTTTGATATCTCAGTACAAAAGTGACAGAGAGTAATAATGTACAAAATAAATGTTTTAATTAAAATAAAAGTCCCCTTTTTTAAAAAAGACTAATAGAAACTTTCGAATTTTATTGTTTTATCGGGATTTTTATTTTGAGACGTAGGGAAAAAAGTAATTTTTCTGAATTAGCGTAGGGGTTTTTCAGAAAGGCTGCTGGCAACACTGGAATTAATTGTAATTTGAGAGACATTCTAGCTCCAATCTTGCAATAACTTTTAATATCCTAAAGTTGTTAAAAATAATATGTATATTAAAGCTGATGCTTCATAAATTACATTTAAATTCACTTTCATCTGCTTGAGCCTAAAAGTTGACTGGAATTTGTAAATGAAGATGAAGCGCATTAATTCTTTGTAGAAGCAACTGTTGAGGCTGCTTTAAGTCACAGAAGTTACGGTGAGTGGTTTCATAAATTTAAGGACTTTAAGTTTAAAGTCGAAGAAAGTAACCGAAGATGGACAGTTTTATATTTTTATATTTATATTATAGACATAATAAGTTTTCTGCATGGAAATGATCACTCACATGTTGCAGCTCCAGTCAAAATCTTTTCGGAATCAATTATGATTATTAATTGTTCTAATCTTATCATATAAAGATACCAAAAAATTTTGTAGATTCAAGGATAGTAAGCGTTCTTCCGACGCCCTATCATTATGCTGCCAAAGGCAAAAGTATGTATTTTGAATAAAACATAAGCCACCGCTTTTTCACAAAAAATTGGACATTTCTAAAATTTCGTTTAGCTTATATGACTCTTATGGAGGCAGGAGTGGTTATATTGGTTTCCGCCAGGGAAATGGTTTTATTCTGACCACTTGGCATCTGAAAACAAGTTTGAGACAAGACTTACAATCTGCATTGAAAAACCGAACATTTTAACTTGTTCAAAAGTCTTCAAACGGGAATTTTGATTTATTTTTTTACTCATTGAAAGTTATATTCAATCTAATTAAGATTTCAACAGAAACTTAATTAAAATTTGTGTTTAGTCTTGGCACTATGTGGTATTTTAACTATAATTTCTATAATTTTACAAAATTCTGTTTATTAGTACGAGTGTTTTAATAGGTTTATTATACATAGATTAAAATACTTTTGTTTTAATAAATACTACTTTAATTTTTAAATATATTAAATTATATATTAAAGTATGACACAATTAAATAAATGATAATAGCTATTGTACAGTGAAAGACAAAAGTCTTCTTATATTCCTAACAAAATTTTAATTTAAAGAGTTATTTTAATTTGTAGAATTTTTGTCATCTATAATACAAAATTATTGAATACCAAGTCACAATTTCGCATAAGGCTTGGTATTCCATAATTTTGTATTAGGCAATATCAATCAAGCTTATATTTGTTCTCAAATATTTAATTAAAACATTTAGAAAAACACTGAAACTTACACAATCTATTTACAATAGTGAATTAACCATGATTTTTTCGATAGTTTCTATTTGATTAAAAATACATTGAGATAACGTGTTTTGTAACATTGTTATTTTCGCAAATTGCTGTTTCCATGTTTAATAATTCCATGAAATCCCAATGCTTTGCTTTATAGTTTACAACACTAATGAATTCTAGTTTTGTCATCGCTTTGTTTACGATAATGTTAACAGCTGTTGTTTGTTTCCAATCTGATTGAAAATTTTGGTATTTATTCCCTCTCTGTTTGAAATGATGTGAGAATTGATATTTCCATATCACAGTAGTTTGCTATTGCCGTATTTTATACTTCAACATTTTTTTAAGTAATTCTAATTATAGGTGGTTGGGGTATTATGCGTTTATGCTGATGTTTATAACGCACAGAAAAAATCATCCAACACTCACCTTAAAGTATACCAATCGACTCAGAATCACTTTTTGCGTCGATCTAACGATGACCGTCCGTCTGGCTGGCTAGATGGCTGTCTGCCTGTCAAGGTAAACCTTGTGCACAAAGTACAGGTCGCAATTTTGAAGATAATTCAATGAAATTTGGCACGTAGGACTTTTATGACTCAAGGACGAAGCCTATTGAAATTGGTGATGATCGGTTCATTATTTCACCTAGCCACCATAGAAATGTCCCAGAATAGGGTTTAACGATCATAAATATAGCAATATTTTAATGATACTCAGTGTAAGGAAATTATGTATAAGTATCAATCTTTGTGCCCAATTTCATGAAGATCGGTCCATAATTGACCATAGCTCCCATATAAAACCCTTTTCCGAAAATCACTTTAACGTACATAAATCACATACACATGTTAGTATCAAGTTAATATTCGACAAAAATAAGTTTTATATAAGTAGAAATCACAGTGACAAATTTTATGAGGATAGCTCCATAATTTACCATAGTTCCCATATAAACCCACTTTCGGGAACCACCCTAAAGTTTATAAATTCATACATATGTTAGTATTAACATAATATTCTGTATTCGTATATTTTATTTTACACTTAGTAAAAGTATAGGTCTACAATTGTATACATGTCTAACATAAGACCCCTCCACGAATTTTGATGGACATACACAAAGATGTGGGGTATCATATGGTCGGACTTGACCGACTATATCTTTCTTACTTGTTTTTAGAGATATGTAACATACATTTTTATTAAGAAAAAAGTCACATGTTTATCACGATATAAGTGAGTTAACTAGAACTATAACTATTTTATTTTAATTTTGTTGAGTAGAGAAATTGTTATAATGAAAGAGACCAAAAAGTTTTGAAGTTTAGTTATGACATTTCCTTACCAACAGCTTTTCTTGCATGTTTTTCTTGTACCGAATAACTATTTTCTTGAAGATAAAAAATAAATTTCTTTGAAAATTTAAAAAAATTTTTTTTATGATTATGCATAACTTTGAAAAGACGAAAACTTTTGCCCGAAACTGTATGTAATCACCTTCCATGTTTTTTGTTTATTTATATCCAATATGTATTTATCTAAATTTATAGATCGATATATATTACAAACTAATGACAATAATTGAAAAATTGTTTGTCTCCATGTAAGACAAATGTTAAGAAAAGTCTAAGATATACAAGCAGCAACAATTTAAAGAAAAATCAATAGAATTGATAGTAAAAGTGAGTTTATGTAGCTGAGTTATTGCATTAGGCCAATACAAGTGGAATGAGAGTGATTATGTGAATGAACAAGTGAACCACTTTCATGTCATTTTAATATTTAAACGTTGTCATTTTTTTATATTTTTCTTAGTTTTTTCCTTTCGTTATTATTGTTTTTGTTTTCTTTTTTTTTTTAATTTCTTTAACAAAAATAAGCCAGACATTTATTTTATTTATTTTATATTTCAAGTGTTTTTTATTTAGGTATTTAAATATTTTTTACTACTACTACATATCTTATTATTTAAGTACACAAAAATTAAATTTTTACAGAATTCAGTTTGGAAAAGGCTTCTATTGAAATGTTTGGTACTCGTATGGCCAACTTTTTTAATAACTTTTGTATGTAACACAAAATCAATTTTTTAACAAAAATAAAAAAATAAATAAAACAACATAGTTATTACATGTTTGATATATTTTTTAGTTTGTTGTTTTCGTTTAAAAACAATTATTATAATTTTTTGTTTAATACTATTTACAAAAATATTTGCCATAGCTAATAATAATATTATGCCACTTCGTTAACAAATTCACTAGTTTGAAGTTAAGCTTTTTTATACATTTCTTTTTATCATTAAATACATTAAAATATTTATGGGTTTGCAGATTCTTCCCCAAATTTCATCTCATTTTTATATGCTGTAGATTTTAGTAATAGTTTTCCCAATTATTTAAAAATATATATAAATTGCTTAAATTAAAAAAATTGATTTCTTGGCAAGTAATAGTCAAGTTAAACTAAGAATTCTGGTTATAAAAATGAAACAATTGGGTGAATCTTTTTAAGACTATAAAATTCCATTTTTAAATAAAAAGAAAAAAACATATTAACTTATTTTTGGTTAGATTTTAATAAAATATTGAATCTTTTTTATAATACCTTTCATTCTGTTTGGTTTCTCCTACAGATTTTATTAATGTTAAAATCATTGCTTTTGCAGCTAATTTTTTGATGGGAATTATGATAAAAAAAATTTATTTTCTGACATCCCTTCGAGATGGACTGATTATATTAAAGTCAACGATTATCGTCTTGAATTTCCAAGTTTAAATCATTATTCTCAGATTCTTAAGTAAAATATTCATACGCATATTCAACTGTCTTAAGACATAAGTTATTTAATCTTAAAAGGATTTTATTTACATCAAAATTCCACACGATTTCAGATATTATACAATATAAATATGATAGAACCGGGAATCTTAAACTCCTGTAGGCTATCTGCTCTTTCACCTCGTTATTACATTATTAGTACAGAGTCCTATGATAACATACTCCTATAAACTGATTTACGAATGAGAAAAGGCAAATAGCATATTCGTTTACATCCCTCGTATTAAGGCCGTATGGTTCTTTAACTCCGACCAGTGGGGAAAAACAGGCTTATACGCAGTTTACGCTTGAATTTTGTACTTCTGTCGTGACTCTATTATTTTTAATGATGTACGTTTATGACAGCTATGTTCAAATATGAACCAATGTTCATAAAATTTGGTACCGTGTTTCTACCCCACACCACCATAGGTCGTTGGGGTATTATGCGTTGGTACTGATGTTTGTAACGCACAGAAAAAATCATCGAACACCCACCTTAAAGTATACCAATCGACTCAGAATCACATTTTGAGTCCATCTAACGATGTCCGTCCATCCGTCTGGCTGGCTGACATTGTAAACCTTGTGCACAAAGTACAGGTGGCAATTTTGAAGATAATTCAAGGAAATTTGGTACGTATGACTTTCATGACACAACGACGAAGGCTATTGAAATTGGTTATGATCGGTCCTTTATTTCATTTAGCCCCCATACAAATGTCCTCCCAGAATAGGGGTTTAACGATTATAAATGCCTTAAGTATAGCAATATATCAACGAAATTCTATGTAAGGAAGTTTTGTATAAGTATCAATCTTTGTGCCAAATTTTATGAATATCGGTCCATAGTTGACCATAGCTCCCATATAAAACACTTCCGAAAATCACTTTAACGTTAGTATCAATTTAATATTCGACAAAAATAAGTTTTATATAAGTAGAAATCACAGTGACAAATTTTATGGAGATCGCTCCATAATTTACGTAATTAACGTAATATTCTGTATTCGTATATTTTATTTTACACTTAGTAAAAGTATCAATCCACAATTGTCCACATGTCTAATATAAGACCTCTCCACGAATTTTGATGGACATGTTCAATGGTGTGGGGTATCATATGGTTGGGTTTGACCGACTATATCATTCTTACTTGTTATTTTATAGAATTTTTTATAAATTTTCTTTTCATAGAGAATGTTCTTTTAATAGGGAATATTCGATATATTTTGGGAGACAAAAATTTATGATTTTTATTGAAGAAATTTTCCGGAAATAATTCAAATTGGGTCTGTATTTCTTAACAAAGTTATATCAGTGAATTGTTCTCTGATCTTATTGCAAAATGTATATTACCTGTAATGAAATTATAAAGAATGCCGGTGCAATTGACTAGGGATATCAAACGTGAAATCCCAGAATCTTCGGGATTTACAAATTCCGATTCTCGAGAATTTCTAGTTTCAAATTTCAGGATTTTTCGGGAATTTTAAATCCGATTTTTATGCTTTGTACTTGTATAAACTTTAAATTTTACCTATTATTTTGAAAACACCTTTAAATGGTTTGAACTGTAGTTATTTGATTATGTTAAATTGAATGCCAAACTGAAATTACTGTCAAGTTATATCTGATAAGAAAAAAAAACTATATTGAAAATCTTCTACTAAAAATTACATATCTAGGGCGTACGTACAATCAATGTTCAATGTACTTCAAATAAGAAAACGAAAAAAATTGTAATTTGACATTAGATTGAAGAACAAAATGGTATGATCAAACGGTTTAATGAGTTATAAATCTTTTTTGAAAAGTCACATTATAATCTCTTAAAATTTGGGAACAGGAAATTAAAATAATTTATTTAAATTATAAACACTAATACGTCCCAAAAAATGATATTTTTACGACTTAAAAAGTTAAGAACTAAGTGCATATTTTGCACTTTTTGGAAGTTATTGACATTTTTTATTCCTTTCGATTAATTAAATAATTTTTCAAAGCGAGTCTTTGTTAAATTATTATATAGTAAACAAATAAGTGTTTGAAATTATTATATTTTGTTTAACGAAGAATTTTTCTTCTTTTTTTGCCAACTATTATATCTTTAATTGTGAATAAAATCAAGATTCTGCATCAATTTTGATAATACATTTCGTATTTTATTCTTATCACTACCAGCTTTATGCTAGAGATAAAAATCAGATACTTTTTAGCGCTTTTAATTTTTAAATAAACTTTTAAGAACAAAAAAAAAAAAAATGTTTCAATTTTGCAAAAAAAAAATCGGACACTAATTCCTAATTAACTTCGAAAATATTGAACATATAAAAAAATGGTATTTGGGTGGCTTAATGACATTTTTAGGCCACATCTTTTGGTGTACTCACTTTTCTTGAGTTATGGTTAAATATACTCGTGTAATAGCCTTATTATGGGTGAAATATTAGACATGGCCATAAAAAATCCAGCCATGAAGGAAAAAAACTGAAAGCTGATTCGTGTTTACCACATCGAAATTCATGCAGTCATTTTTCGGGGAGGATTTTTTTTGTCGACTAGTGTAATTTAAATTTTTAAATGGTCTCAATTTTTGTATATATATTTGTTCTATGTTAATGAATTGTTATATATATATATATATATATAACCCCAAAAATTGATTTAAACGATTTTTTTAACTTGTAATTAATTATTCGAATAATAATTTTATTCTTTATTCTTTTAATTAATCGAAGAAAATTCAAATTTTATTCAAGAATTATGAAATATTATTCGATCACTTCAATGGCGAATAATTTAAAACCCTACTAGAAAGCAGTTAATTTTTTATATAAAAGATTAATTGCTGGAGAAGAAATGCTCCAAGTAGTTTATTTAGTTTTAATCATAACTTATTTCGTTCATCCTTTATTTAAAAACAAACATGTTATGTTTTATTTGAACGCACACCTTAAATGTACTTTTTATCGAATTAAAATAATATTCTTATAAAATAAACAATAAAAATATTATTGTTTATAAAGCACTGAATAAAAATTATAAAAAATGCCATTCGAAATGCAAATATGGTTTGAAATTAGCGCTTCTTTTTTAAAGACTTCTTTCCAATGACAGCACTATGTTTTTTACTAGGGTTTTAGTCTATGTTTATTTTTCAATGTTTCTATTCAAAAAAATATTTTTAATTATGAGAAAGGTATGTTTAAATAATTTTTTTTGGGATTTACAATTCCCGAAAATCTCGGGATTCCGTGATTATTTTTTAATTCCCGAATCTTGGGATTTTCAAAAGTCAATACCTTTTGGCAACCCTACTTTTGACGTCCCATTCTAAGACGTGTCAATGGCCTCTTTAGATCACACTCTGTTAAAAGTATTTCGATTTCAAAGATTGACAAAACTTCGCTTCCTTTTTTCCTAACATTTTATGCTCTTATAATCTTGCCCTTTATTATTCACTGAGTTGATACTTGTTCCTATTCCTAAATTTCTGTTTCTTACTTAAATATTTATTCAAAAATTATGCACTTGTAGAGCCACATTATGTGATTTTAAGAGGAAGCAATGATAAATCTTTTCATAAATATTTCTTTTAAAATCCTCCTTTCCATTTACTCTTAACACACATATACCAACAAACATAAGAAAGTCATTGGATCTGTCATCATATTTTATGCAAAATAAACACATAATTTTTTTAATACGTGATAATGCTGCCACACGGAAATGTAATTTATTTATTTATTTTAACTATTTTTATTTTGTTTTTAAATGCCGAAAAACATGTTTTCTGTTTTTGCATGCTAAAAATAAAAATTATATGCAGACGGGTTCGTTCGTATATTGACATTTTGTTAGGAAAACAACAAAAGCATGCATTAGAGTGATCATAGAAAGGAATAAAAAATATTGCATAAAATAAATATAATAATAAACAAAACCAACACAGCTAAACCAAATGTCATATGATGTCGGAGGAAAATAAGAATTTATGAAGAAATATATTTTACATCTTTAAAAATACTTATACCGTTTCTACGTACTTTAGTTTTAACATACAATTAGGGTTTGGGGTTTCCCGCGATATTTCTTTTCCCGGGAAATGAGAATGAAAAATGTTTCATTAAATTATAGGAAAAAAAAAAACACTGATTTCTTATAAATGACATCATAAATCATAATTATTTAACAAAAAAAGTAAAATAATATTCAAGATTTAAAAAATTTTAAAAATTTCATTTTATCTTCATCCTACATTATTAATTCTGGAAAATATTTAAAATTGGTTCTACTAATCGTTTTAAAATCCTCAGTTAAGTTTTGAGACTTTAGCATTTATATATATTGTATAAGACATATGTCTCAAAAGTAGTGAAACATTTTGTGTTTTCAATGAAAAAACTGTCAACTTAATAATTTTTTATAATAATGAATATTTTTGAAGCGCAATTTATTTAATACTCATTTCCAGAAACCAATAATACAATTAAAAAATCAAAAATTTAACTTCCCAAAAGTAAAATAGGTTTGAAATTTCATTAAATTCTTAAGACATTCTATAAAGAGAAGTATTAATATTGAAAAATAAAATATTTTGTATTTTATCAGTATGTCAAAAGATTCGATATTTTATATTTAATCATGATAATGATAATTTATGTTTAATTTAGTTTTTAATTTTTCTTTCAAAATTTTTCTTTCTAATTTTTTTTTAGAAAACTTGTATAATCTTATTTTTGATAATGTAGAAAAAAATATCTTATTTGATACATATGAAAATCAAATGTTGCTGAATAATTTAAAATATCACTTTTGAGCGTGTGCCAAACGGTATTAAAGTTCTTTGAAAAATTTCAATTTTCCTATAATGAACAAATTTTACACTTTTACTGTGCCAAATGAAAACTTTTTCCCATGTTAAATTTTGAGGTTTTTTTTTTTTATTAAAACTTCAAAAATTTAATATAGTTTTAATAATTACATATTTGTTTTTACGAAAAAATAACACTTTTATAAAATAAACATTAAATTATGCAATGATTTCAAATTATACTTTGTTTTATTATTTATTGTCAAAATTTTCTATTCATTTGCCAATAATTTATTTAGCCCTAGGGGCTAATGAAATTTTATTCTCCTCAAAACTGTAAAAAATTTACTTTCCTTCATTCAAAGGTGTTCTGAAAATCACTTTTTGTCAAAGTGATTTCAAATCACGTAAAAGGTATTCTGCACACAAAAAATATTGAAAACACGCGATTTGAAAGCGGTCAGCTAATAACTGACGTTTTGAAATCACTTGCCTATTTTTTCTATGTTATTTATAGAGAATTCACTTTAAATATTATTTTGTATTTAATATGATGTGTTTTCTATTTATTTTTGCAATAAAATTAAGTTTTATTTACACAAAAACATAAGTATTAACAAATTTCTAAGGGCACTGCTTGTTTTGTAAAAAATAGTTTTGCTTTGTTTACCAATCTTCGTAATTTACTTTTTCTCTTTAGCAGTCAGCTGGTTTATTTTTTCGAAGATACTGTTAAGGTTACCAATGTGACACAGTCGTAAAATGTCATAGCTCCCGGCATTTTTATTTACTAAATGTGCACTTTTTATTTTCATTAATGTTCAACAAATAAAGCACAAATTTAAATTTAAGTCAGCTGTTTTTTCTTGTTTTAGAAAAATTGATTTGTGATTTGCAGAATACCATCATCATCGGCTTGATTTCAAAACGTTTCGTTATTTCAAATTACGCGTTTTTCAGAACACCGCTGATACTTTTCTAACTTTTGACACACACTCCTTATATGGAATTTTTGACAAAACTTAATATTCAGAATTACCATATAAAAATACTTTTTTTTTGTACAATGATGTAAATTTTCCATTGAGGCGTTAAAAACAGTAATATTTTTACTATAGCATTTTAAAACTACATATAAAATTAATATTAAATTACCCGTTTTCCCGGGAAAGTTAAAAAAATCCCAGGAGTTCCCGACAACATTTTAGGGGAAATTCCGGATCCCAAACCCTACATACAGTTAAAAGTCAAAGCGAAAAAGTAATAACCTGTAAACATGCAACTAAAAATAGCTATACGCTAAAGAATAACTAAATTAAAAGAATTACTGATTTAAAGGAAGTTTAATTATTAAACTGTGTTGTCTTCAAGGTCCAAGATTTTAAACCCTGTTTAAAAATCTAATAGAACCTGACGACTTCTTTTTTTTTTTTTTAATAAAATTTTTAAAGTCTAATTTATTTTTGTTGGCAATATTTTGCTAAAAATTATCATACTTTTCTTTAGGTGTATAATTTTATAATAAACCCGTTTCTTCCTTAATATCAGCAGCAAACCACTTTGAAAGATGAAAATGAAAAACATTTAAATGTTACAAAAAAAAAAATAAAAAAAATAAAAAATAAATAAATAAAAAAATAAAAACCATCAAAACATTTCACGTGATTTCCAAAAAAAGCAAAAAAAAAAAACCTATTGTAGATGCTGCTTTTTAAAATTGTATAATGCTTAAAATAAACTTCAGTCTGTCTATTTTTTTTTCTTCTTTTTTTTTTTTGTATTTAGGAAATTGTAATCTTGGTTGGTGACTTTTTGCATTTTCAAAAAGGATACAGTAAATTCCAAAGCAATCGAAACTAACCTAACCAACAGACCGACTTAACCAAACAAACATAATTTGTAATTGTGACATGTTTTGGTAGTGTCTATTGTTGTTGTTATTATTATTGTATAATGGTGCCACTGCCATGTGGATGGCAGTGCATTATGTAATGAAAATAAATTTATGTAGCATCTTATGTGCACCAATTTTTTATTGTATGTGTGTTTGGAATAGAGCAAATATTGCAGCAGCAGGCTGTTGTTGGTGGCAAGGAAGGAAGACTTTAATTTCGAGATTACATATTTTAAATTATCATAAAATGTGGGGAAATATTATTATTATTGGTAGACAAGTTAGTGCGGAGTTGAAAATTTAGATTTTGTGTATGAGTTTACTTGGCTGATTAAGGATAACAACTTCGTGGTATATATTTTAAAGTGGTAGCATTTTACAATCATGTTTTTTTCTAAATGTTAAAAACCCATTCTCCCAAGAGAAAGGAGATGACATATATACTGTTCATATAATAATATTTTGAGCAGTCTTTATGATCTCTCTTATGAACTTCATACTATGGAACCCCACGGCACATGTTCAGATGTCTCATTATGCTAAATCTGCACTGTTCGGTAGTTAACCCCGTTAGTATTAGTCTAAGTTCGCTCTTATTGAGCAGTATTAACTTCTGGAACCATCATCCCGGGGATAAATTAAATATCTTTACTATCTTTGTTCAGAGTTATTTTCCAAAGTCGAGCAAATTCCTTTACAAACCAGGAATTAATATTTTTCTTAAAATATTCTGCAGGGTGTATAAAGGTCGTCTACTAAATGTTTCCCGAGGTTTCAACGGTCCTCGTCTTTTTAGTATACATTAAAACAGATACCGCATTTACAGTGATCTATTAATCAGTTATCAATCACAAAATAAGATAGTATTTAAAGATGTCACTTTTAATAGTGCCCAAAGGTACTGGGACAGATACCGCAAACGAAACACTTAAATAAAAATCCGCTTTTAGTTGAAATATCGACAAACATATTGTGCTAATATTCACTCGAATATTCCTTTCTATTAATAACAGCTTGAAACATGCTGGCTTCTTAAGAAAAACGTTTTTAAGATCTTATTCAAAGATCTTAAAAACTGTCATATATTATTACAATTAGTGTTCAACATAACTGTTGCACGAAGTTCATTAAGAAATGTAACGCTTCAGCTTGACTGCTCGACATAACAAATATGACTTTCTTCTAACGCAAATGAAGATGGCGTAAATCTCCACTTGATAAATCAACGGATTTTTGTCGACAATAATGGGCTTTAGAAATTAACACACCGGCACCTTTATTGCTGTCAGTGTATTTAGTACCGTCGATTAATCAAATTTGATCTGCAATATCATCTCCAGATAAGAACATATTAAAATTCTTGTGTAACACCAGAGTAAGCAACACATTAATTTGCTATAAAAGTAAAATAATTTTCATGACACGTTTTTGTTGTCATTAAATGCGCCTCTTAAAAATCTTACAGAAGATAAACCTTGTGATTGCTCCGTCTTTGCTGTTGCTATTTTATCAATATGTCTCTTCTTTCTGTTTTCCTATACCTTCCTGACAAACCTACATGCTGTCTTCTTCTACTGGTGTTGTCTTCTGCTGCTGACAATCATTAACGTTACCACTGCTGCGGGACGTTCAAGTAGTAGTTTTTGGCTATGAAGTCCGACTGGAGACTTTAATCCGCTACCATAGTAGTAGTGGCCCCTTGGGAAAAATTTCTTAGTGGCTGTTGTTTACACCCAAATTGCAGAAGAGCGTTCATTGCAGTTCGATGCCGTGACTCATGGAACGGGAAGATTCTTAAACGGCATCCGAACCGTGAGATTAAGCCTACAAAGACTGGTACGATAAACCTTCATCGTTGTTCTAATTTTTGTAATAAAACACCAGTAGATCATCACCCGTTTAAGACCACCACGTTTTTTCGAATCTAAGTGAGAAATTTATCAATCCCAAGATATTTCACTTCATTTCAGAACTCAATAATTAACTCATTTAAATTCGACTCTAGCAACCTCGTACTTTTACGACTGGTAAATGATTGCATAATGGTTTTAACGATGAGAGTGTAAGTTCAGATTTTTTTTCGATATTGGGCTGTTTAATCTGATTCTGATTAACAACGTTATATAACTTCTTATTGAAATAAAAAAGCTTTTCATGATATTTTTTTCGAAATTCTCTGGTAATGCAAGACGCGGGAAAAATTATACATGGAAGAGCAAACAGCGGTTGTAGGTTACTATATGAATGTCTTTTGATCAGCGCATGGTCAGGCTCCTCATAACAGCACCATATCCAATTATCCGCTCAATTCTATTTTACATCGGCCAATTGGTAGACTCATTAAAATTAACACATTTTCTTGACTTTGACTCCATGCATAACAACCTTACTTCTTAATTTATTAAATATATCAACACACGAAAAAATGTATTGGTCTACAACTAGTTCCAGAAAGACTACTTTTTCTACTTTGGCGTTACATCCAATGATTTTTGTTTGAAACTGTCACCTTCTGTGGAAGAGTTACCTAGCCAGTACGCATTGGAACGGTTCTAGAACTATTTCTTTAATCAATGAGTTTTACTCGAAATTGTCACATTCAGAACTAGTTCTATAGAAGCGTTAGGGAACGGTTTCGGAACCTGTATTTTTTTTTATATTCCAATGAGCCATTTCCTAGCCCAGTTTTAAAATCAATTTAAATCTGTTTAGCTCTTTTGGTTTTCTTTTTAATTTTTGGAACTTTTTATTCAAACAGTTCTAGGAAGTTACTTGAGAACCAGTAACTTGTTCAGAGAACTGATGTAGAAGTCATACAGAATTAGTTCTTGGGCACCAGTTTTCAAAAACATTACTTAAAACAAATTTATAGTAACAATAAAGTTCTAGTGTATGAGTGCCAAGATTGGTTGCGACACCACTAATTCTAAGAATGTTATTAAAGAATTTGAAGTGGTTTTGATTGCACCAGCTCCAGAACTAATGATTTTAGAACATGTTCTAAAACTTTTCCTGGGTAGTTAAATAAAAAATAAAGAAATATTTTATCATAAGTAAAAAATAAAAATCAAAGTATACTTTTTGGTGCTGCATTTATATCCAAAACTCAGTCAGCTATTGTTAAAACAAAAACAAAAACTACACGATATTAATAAGCTAGATATCAAAGTTAATTGTTTGCTTTTTCCTTGGCTTTTTCAACTCAAACGTAACCACAAAACGAATATAAATTAAAAACAAATACCTTAAAAATAAAACAATAACAACAATAGATGAAACCGCTAACAAATCTCTTTACGTAGTTATTTTTATTTATTTATTTGTTTTTATTTCTATATTCTTCTCTATTCTCCCACTAAAATTGTCAATACTTGTAGCCTCGTATTTAGACGTTTGTAAGAAAAGTAAAATAGAATAAACAAAAGTACATAGAAAATATAAAAATACAAACAAAATTTAGAATATTTAGAGAAAAAACAAAAGCTATCTATTATAAAAAATAAGAAGAGAAGCGGAAGGTAAGGAAACATGAGTAATAAAACTGAAAACTTTAAAATCAACAACATCGTCATCATGATCAACAACAGTGTCTATTTTTAATGCACATGCGCGCATTGTTGTCACTAAGGAGGGTAGGCTGAAAAGTCTATTGAACACAATAGAAAACTTATTTGGGCGATAATTTTTCAGTAAAATAAAAGAAGTTAAATCAGGGAAATAAGATGTACAAACTAGCATCCAGGGGAATTAAAAGCTCCTTTTGAAACAATAACAGTAACAAAACCACACAGATTAATAGATCAACATTCCGATTTGCCTTTATCAAAAAAAAAAGTAATTCATTCTACCCTTTTCAGATTTAAAAGCAAAAATGGTGATCATTCTTTAGGCATTCGTAAAAGACTTCAGACTACCTTTGTACAAAATTACTACAGTACGAATTTGATTAAAATTCTTTCTTAACTTTTTTCTCACTTTTGTTAATATTTTTTTAAGAAAATTTGCAGGAGTTTTATCTATCAACACAAACTATGAAAAATTAGTCCAGAGAGTGAGAAAAATAAGGAAAAAATAAAAATAATAAAAATCTTGCCAAGAATATTTTCCATGATTTATTTTCAAATTTCTTGCTTCACTGCTGACTGCTCTTTAGTTTTTAGCAAGAACAGCATTTTTTTATGATTTAATTATAATTTATGCTATACTTAGAATGGAATTTATTTACATACATATTCAGTTCCCTTTAAATGCAAGATCTTGGATTAACCCTTTGGGGTGAGATAGGAGAATGATTTTGAAAACCCAAAACTATATTTACTAATTAATGTGGATTAATCTCTCTTTTACATCACCCTCAAGGTTTTCGGTGATTACCAGGATATCTTTATGAGTTAACTGTATTTAATTTCATATTTACATATACACATACAGTTACGGACTGCATTTGATTTACATTTTTTGTGTTTTCGACAAAATTTTATGCCAAACAATAAAACTTTTACTGCCAAATAATTTCGAATACATTGAATTAAAAACTCATACAAATATCTCATAACTTTATCGCAATAACGGTACACTGTCAAACGCAAATAGTCCTTTTTCAGTATGGACAGAAAAATAGGGTCAGCACAAAAGTTTTTTTTAATTTTTGGAAATTTTTTTCGAACTTTTAATATTTTTTTTTTATTTTTAAAAAATAAAAAAAAAATATAAAAATCATTGATAATCTTTAATTCCGATAACTATTTGTATCAAAAAGGATGTATAGAATAGGAACGTCAAAACTATCGGAAAAATCTAAGGTCCAAACAAATTCTATGTGCAGAAGTTGATGGATATATTTAGATAATTTTATTTTCAACTAAAAGACAGCACTCAGATGCAATTTGAAAAGGTTCAGGATAAAAAAAATAAAATTTTATCAAGCCGAGAACCTTTAAACGGCATTAAAGTCCATTCAAAATTCGCTAGGATCATAAATTTATTCTGTGAAGTCTGAATTTTTAAAAAAGGAGAAAAAATTAAATTAATTAATGGAAAGTAAATTTCTCATATAATCAGATCAAGCCCGAAATTTTCGCTTTGCTATACCAACTTTTCTTATACGAAAAAAATGAACAAAAAATTATTTATTCTTTGAGCCATTTCGCGAAGGATGAACGACGGGACGAAAATTTTAAGAAATGCTATCTTAGAATAAATTAAATAAAACAAAGCAATTTATAAATTAACGGTTCCAGAAGAAACCACACAGAAAATGTCACCAACCTGTCAATATATTATTAAATAATTCATTAAATTAAAAACTTTTTTTAAATTTACACTTCTCACCAAAATGATTATATCAATTACTAAAAACTGAAAAAAATAAAAAACATAAAACTTATTTCAATTAAAAAAAAATTGATCAAATCAATCAAGTAGATGATTGAATGAATTAAAAATTTAAGTGATAAATAAGATTTTAATTAAATTTTATATACATTTATTAAATTTAGATGCAAAATGAAATATCTGTGTTAATTGAAAAATATACGGTAATAATTTTTTTTGTGCAATTTCTTCTTTTACATATCGCAAAATTTGACATTTAGTTTTACTTACTCTCACCTTTTTAATAGTATTTATGATCATAAAAGATTCCATACGCTTGCTATATGATTAAATTCTATACATCGTTGCTGTTGCTCTTGTTCTTCATCTTCTCTATTTGATTATCTTGTCTAGAGTGTATCGTATTCATACTTCCTAAGCAGGGATGGAAAAGTTGATACTATAGTGCTTTTCTTGATACTATATAACATTCAAAAGCACCGATCAGCTTGTTATTCCACAATTCGAATTACGAATTTTTAAATGAAAATATATTTTGACCAGAAAATTAATATTTGAAGTGCTTTTTTGAAAAATAATGTTAATATTTAAATTGAAATAAAATTTAAATAAACAAAGATATTCTATTAAAATTTTGACATAATATAGATAAACTTGTTCTAAAATTTAAGAACTAGAAAACTCCCACTCTTTTGTACTAAATCAATCCTAAAATCTCAATCCTGGAAAAACATTTATTAAAAGTTGACTTCTTTCATTGAAATTGTCATTCTGTCGTTATAAAAGGCGTCCATCAGAAAATAGTTTTTGGGTGTTTACCTTACTTATGGAGGTATTTAATTAAAATAATTGCATGTTTATCCCAACTTTGTGATTTGAAAATTTAACAAAAAATTTGAATAGGGGTTGGTAGGGAACCTTTGCCCCTAGCACCTTTACTTTACACGCATTTACGTTAAAATTTCTTTTGAAAATATAAAAAAAATATATAGACCAAAACAAAAAACAAATTTTATAAGTGAATAAGTATTGCCTCCTTTTTGAGAAAAAAAAAAAACAAAAAATATGAAATTTTTTGAAAGTACCAACTTCAGATTAATATAACTTTTTATCGGATTCATATATTTATATGGTTCTTGCAGCAATATTATTTAGAATTTTATAAGAAATCTGGTTAATATTAAAAAAAAAAAGAAAATTAGGCCCGCCAAGTTAAAAAAAAACTTTAAAGAAACCAGGCTAAAAATGAGAGAAAAATTTATTTCGACCTGAATATCTCTTACAATGAAAGAGATAACCTACACATATAAGCGTATTTTTGTAGAGATTTACTAGGACTATCTATATATAAAACTTCTTTTCTATTGTATCATTAATGAATTTTTGATTTTTAAAAAAATTATATACCCGATATGGCCAACTTTGGAGGGCTACCCACAACCCCCCTAACACACTAGTAATCTAAACTCCACAATTCAACTCAAAAACACCTTACCTCCGGCTATGTGAAATTTTATTGACATATCTTTGTTCACAAGTTGCAGAATTATTTCCAAAAAAAAAAAAAGTTTTGGAACCACTGTGCTACATTACAGAAACATTTGAGTTGTAGGTTTAATTTATAAAATTGTAAACTCTAAAATATATGAACAATCATTACTAAAATTTTAACAAAACTGAAGCTAATGTGCTCGATTTTAAGGAATTGATATTGGACGACTTTTTTTGTTTCAATAATAGGGCTTCATTTTATTAACATCATCATATTTTACTACAACATTTAACGTGAATAAAATCATTTAATGAATTGGTATCGTATTCAATCCTTCGTTTTAGACATATAAATTACATTCTTTGAGTTTTGCATTAAATAAAAAATAAATAACTGTCAAAAATTTGAATTTTAGTACTCTGAGGGTGAAAAAAGTACTATTTGAAATTTATTTTGATTCCGAAAAATATTTTCATTTTCTATCCCTGATCGTATGTAACGTAAATATCAACCAAACAACTTACCAAGTCTTTCAGCCTCATGAGTGAGCTAAGCTAAGCCACAGCGTACCTAGTTAAATATTTATGAGTTTGAAATAAACAAAAATACAGCAAACAAACTACATATTTATAATACCTGTGTATAATATACATTCATATAGATAAACAATTTGGATTTATATTTTTCTTTTTTTATTATTTTATTTTACACTTGTGTTCGTTCATTAGCAGAGAAGTTAGTTGTTGCTGTTGTTGTTTAAACAAAAATAAAATAAAATTCACATGAGTCTAAAGATTTTATTGACCACTGCTCGAAGTCAGTTTACATTTGATAATACTAGACATTAGAGCAATATCAACAACCACCAACCAACCAACCAACCGCCAAACAAACCAACTCATAGCAGTACGTCTGTTTTTTTTTTAAGATTATGATTAAATTGTTTTATTATTGTTGTTGGTTGTCTATAAATACAAACAGTACGTTCAATTCTTACGCTCATCTTTTTACAAAAAAAAAAAAAAAAAAAACCTAAATTGAAAAAAGTGTTTGATTTTTTGTTCAGGTGTTATTCGATTCGTGAGATTTATTTTGTTTTTGTTGTTCATCAAGTGTGTCAAAGAAATAATAAAAAAAATAACAATCATACTAAATACTCGTTCGTACTTTAACTAACAAAAATCATTGTTAACACTAAATTAAAGAAAAATTAAAAACGACGTACGAAAAAAAAAAAAGAAATATACCATAAGAAAAATTAAATGATTTTTAGTTGGACTCGTTTTTGAATTTTGTTAAAATTTTTCAAATGAAAATAAAAACGGTAAATGTGAGTGAATGAATAATGTGTTATCATTAGAGGAAATTGTATGTCTTTCTTTTTAATTTCAAATAAAATAAAAAAAAATTTTGTAGACACACGTTCATACACATATTTTATTTTAATGAATTTTATGTTTATAAAAGAAGTTTGTGGTTTTTTGTCATTATATTCTGCAGTAATTGACAGTGAGTGATTTAGACCATTTTTTTTTCTAGATTTAAAAAAAATAAGAAAATTTTGTTTAATAATATTTTAAAACTTGCTAGAAAACTAGTTTTCTTCTAGTAATTTATTAAATAAATTATCTAATTTATGTTTGTATGCAAGGTATTTTTTTATAAGTAGTTGAATTCATTAAATTTTTGTGGTTGTCTGAAATATTGAATGTCAAGTTTGTGTCGTAAATCTTTCGTTTTTATACGCTACCACTTTGCAGTTGGATAACACTCATTGCATTTTATTTGATTCGTGTTGGTTATTTTTTAAATACAAAATTTAATGTGCATTAATTTTTGTTTTTTTTTTTTTTTAATTTTAAAGTGATTAATTAAAGACTAACTAAGAAATATTAGTCTTATTTTCCCACTTTAATTGTGAAAATGAAGAAAATAATAATGAAAAAGTTTTAATTAAATAAAGATGTTAAAAGATTTGTTTATATAAGGACTAAGATGAGTTAAACTAGTACAAGAAATTTTTAACAAATATAGTTTCAACTTTTTAATATATAGATGACATCTATTTTATATGAATATTTTAAACGGAATAAAATAATTTTTATGGTAAAATGATATCCAAAAATTCACTTAGAAATCCTGGCTCATACATGAGTTTTGTATTCAGCAGGGATATAAGTGCTTTAAATAGTATGATGATATCTAACATTCTTGGTCTATAAATGATTAATATAAATGTCTATTATCTGCAAAAGATTAAAATAAAGATTACAAATTTGACATATTACCTTTGCGGAAATCCTGAATTTATGTGACCCCATCAACAACAAGTATATTATTTTCGCTTCTTCTGAAAGCTCAATATAAATCAAAAAGCAAAGTATATCTAAGGAGAGAGAGAAAAGACCAGCAATATATAAGGAATCATAATGGGTTTACTGTTCCTTATGAAGTATGAATAACACTCATTGATTTCTTTCGTTTAAATAAGGTTAGTTTCAGTAAATATTTAATCATCCTTTAAAGAGTATGAATTTTTTGACGAATGATCCAGAAGTTCTTACTTTACCGGAGACATTAAGTACTTTCATATGAATATGTAATACAATTCTTTTTTGCGCAGCTGATCATTATCCGGATTTTGGTTATTCAGACAAATTCTGAAAGCATCCACTCAGCACATTTGATAAAGCAAGATTTATCTATCTTTTTAATAGAAATTTTTTTGGTTGTATAGAAGTTTTTCATTCCCAGCTTCATAAAATTTTCAACAAATTCTTTCTTGTTTAGGAAAGCAATTAAGAAGCCTAGGCAAGAGGGCAAATTTCCGATAAAATATTTCGGAACATTTTGTTACTAAAGGAAATAACTCAAAAAATTTAACATTTAATAATTAATTAAAAATAAAAATTAAGCCGATTTTAAATTGAAATTAAACAAAAATAAAACAAATAATTAAATAAATCAATAAGTAAATTAAATAAAAAAATAAATAAATGATTAAATAAATAAATGACTCGTTAAATTTTTTTTAATTATTTTATTAATTGGAAGAAGGAAAACTATTTCCACTAAATTTGGAGAAAATTTTAATTAACAAATATGTGAATCATTTAAAGGTTAAATAAATTTAAATTATTATAACGAATGAATTTAATAAAAAATTAAACCTATTATGTAAAAGTATTTAAATTCTTATGTAATATTGTATCGAATTCTTCAGATTTTCTTTAAACTACATTTCAAATATTGGAATAGAATTAACAAATGAATTATTCAAAGCTTAAATATAATCGTGATGAATTAATTCTATTAAAAGAAATCCCTTTTTTTCACTTTTAATTCGACAATGAAACTTATATTGGTATTAGGATGATGATATATAATGCATTTCTTAAAATACAATAAAAAAGAAAATGGAATTTACAAGGTTTATATCACATATCTACTAAGCGCGTTAGTATTTCTTTTTTATAAAGATGAAATACACATTATTGTTTTCTAACCATCTTGCTTGCCTCATTTAGTACCTATAACTACTTTTTTAGAGTGTAAAAAAAAACTCCACTAAGCCCAACCCAACAACATAAGTATGACTTCATACAATTTCTTAAGACTTGTTGTCTTTAAATAATAAATTAAATTCAATGCGATAATTACCGGTTTTTTTTTTTTTTTTTTTTTGTAACTCTAGTTTTGCATATCAGATCTCTTGCTCGATAGCAATTCAACATACAAAATTTAAAAATTTTGAAAACAAACAAAATCAAACACTAAAAAAGAGATATTTTTAATACACAACAAAAAAAAAAAAAAAAAAAAACACACACACACTTAAAATTAAATTAATTTCTGTGTGTTTTTGTTTCAAATTTCTATTCTAGGCGTTTGTATGTCTAGTATTTAAAAAGATTATTTTAGTTAGATTTACTGCTGTTGCATGTGAAATTTTTAAAAGCAGTTAGAGTTAGGTCCAACACCCACTCATTGGAATATTAAATTTTAACACTTTTTCTTGGTGTTCGAATAAAATTTGCTTCTCAAATAGTGTCAAATGTTTCTTTCTGTGAAGCAGTGAAAGTAAAATCTTTACTTAAAAATAAATTTAGAAGAAAAGATTTGTGTTTTTTTTTTTTATTATTGAAATTTTATTCCGGTGACCTTTAAAATTTTGTGTTTGATTATTTGTTTAAAAAAGTGTGTTAAATCATCTTATTAGCATTTTATTAAAAAAAAAAAAAAAAATTTATTTTGTAACACTTAAAAACCTGTTTGATTTAAATTTTTAAACATGTTTTGAATTATTTGATAATGATAACTATTTATTATTTTTATCGGGCTTTTAAATGTAAATAAGACAAAAAATGTGTGATCAAGGTAACAACAGTATTTTTTATAACAATTAAATTTTCGCTAATAAAGCATAGTTTTATTTTATTTTAGGTATTTTATTTTTATTTGTATAAAAGAAAGTGTTATAATTAATTGTGTTACTAAATCAATGGATTAACAAATTAAAGTATTATTATGATGAGGTCTCTAAATTTAATATAAATTAAATAAGATATTTAATAATGAATAATTAATTTCGGGTATCATTGTGATTGTCTTCCAAAACATGCCTTCTCTTTTTTATATCTTTCCAAAAATTATTAAATATTTTTTAATTAATAATTCCAATAACATATCACAATTTTATTAACCAAAACGTAATAAAATTAAACATGAATTTAATTCAATAAATATTTAGATGAAAACATTAAAATTAAATTGAATGAATCATTTTTTGCTTTGAAAACGAGCAGCTAAATAAATACATATTTCTGATTAGGAATCTCACAAAATAAGATACATATTTGAAATTCTAATTTAAGTGATGACAACAGTAACTAAATCTAGACACGTATTTATTAAACTAAACTTGAATTGAAAATAATGTATATAAACAATTTTTGTTTATTTTTATTGAAGGCAGAGATTTTTAAAAAATTTTTTTAAAAAATTATTTGTAAATTGAATTAAAGATCAAGCAAAGAAAACCGGTAAATAACTTTTTTATAATATAAAAACAAACAAATACAAAAAATTTAAACAATAAATGATGTAAAAAGTATGACTGATTGTTAGAGAGCCAGAAAGAGAATGAGATTAAATGAGGGTAGTTGAAAAATATTGTATGATCAATTAGTTTAGAACCTGCAACAAATAATCGTTTATTCTGTTAATAGTAGATATAACATTAATAAATGATTTTCCAAAATAAATATTTTAATTTTCAAAACTGTTTAATTTTCACTACTGTTTGTAACTTATTTCCTTTATAAAAAAAAATTATTGAAACCCCTCAAATTTTGAGGAAATTCTTTATAAACTCCAAACCAAAAATTGTTCATCCAACACTTCATATTGCATTTAAACCGAGTAATCCTTCTTTATCTTTAAAAGAAATCTGATGTAAATAAAAAATATTAGTTAATGTCTATTGGTTTTCTCTATTTGCGAATCGTCTAAATAAATTTCTTGCTCAATAATCATGATTATTTGAATATTCGTTTGTCCTTAATAATCGATAATTTTGTTAACTGTCGATTTTTTTTTTTTTTTTCAAAATACGTGACATAATTATAGTAGCCGCGCTATAGAAATCAAACAATTGTTTGTAAATAAAATATAAAATTCAAAAATAAAAATAACAATAAACCAAAAGGCAAACCATTTGGCAGTTATGACTTAATATCTACAAAGACTACAACAGAAAAAAAAATAATAAACAGTCGTTAAAAACACCTTTGAATTTAAGCAAAAATGGTCGTAGAGAGTGAAAGAAAGAGTATTGATGAAAAAATATATGTTAAAAGGAAAAAAGTGAAAATAATGTCTAAAATTCTATTACATAAACATTTTAATTACCATCAGTGTTGCCAAAATCTAAGTGGGAAAAAATATTAATTTTATTTATTTATTTACAAAGCAAAATGTTACAAAATGCTAAAAATAAAAAAGTGCTAGAAAAATGTACCAATAACAAAAATCGTTTATATATATTAAAAAAGATATTTATTATTATTTATTTTCAGGGTTAAAGCAAAAATAACATTTAAGAGAAGAGTTAAAATAAAACATTCAAAATTTTATTCTTAAGAAATTAAAAAGCAAAAAAATTGATTTATGAGTAAATTTTTTTTTAAATTCCACTGCTATCAAAGCTTGTGCTATCTGAATTATTTTTATATGTTATTTAAAAATAACACATTGTTTAACATTTTGATGAACATTTGTATGAACTATATTTATTTAAATGACATTAATTATTTTTTTCCCCTAAAAAGTAGATTTTTAATAAAAAAATCGAATTTTTAACTTAAAACCACTTCTCACCAATTCTTTTTTGTTACCGAAAAATAATAAAATATTAAAAATCTCATTTATGCTGATAAATTCATAAAATTTCTAAATTTCTTATAAAATTTCACTAACTGAATAAATTCTAATTTTTACTACAACTTTTATTTTTAACTAAATCATATTAAAATAATGTTAAAAAAACAATTTTAATTAAATAAACCGACTTTTACTAAAAAAAAAAAAAATCTAATAAATTTTCATTAAAACCAGTCTCTAAAAAAATTATTTAAATAAGTAAAAAAATACACATGTTATATTTTAAGAAATAAAATTATAACGAGTTTTCGGATTGGATAAAAACCCAGAAAAAACTGTATTAGTTCTGCAGTTAGTTTCAGAACACATGAAAATATCCTATATTTGTTCTACTTTGGCGTTACGTTCAATGACTTTCATTTGAAAATGTTACCCCCAAAACAAATTACTGGAAGTGTTACCTAGCCAGTACACATTCTATGGAACGGTTCTAGAACTAGTTCTTTAATCAATGATTTTTGTTTGAAATTGTCACATTCGAAACTAGTTCTATATAAGCGTTAGGGAACGGTTCTAGAACCAGTTATTAAAATCAAAGATTTTTTATTTTATTTTTCAATCTAAAGAGTCATTTACTAAAGACCATTTTTTTAAAATCAAAATAATGTTGCTACTCTCTTTTAAAGTTTTTTTTCGATTTTTATTTATTTATTTGTTTATTGATTTATATATTTTGTTAATAGAAGTGATAAGGAAGTAATGTAGAACTAATTCTTAAGCACTAGTTCTCAAAAGCATTATTTAAAACGAATTCACAATCGCAGTGCGGTTCTATTTCATGAGTACCAGAATTGGTTGCGAGACCACTAGTTCTAAAGATGTTACTAAAGAATTTGAAGTGTTTCTAGAACTAATGTTTTTAGAACAAGTTCTAAATTTTTTTCCTGGGAAGTTCTATAATTATAAATAAATTATTTATATTAATAAATAACGTACAACATCGATTCAGCTACGTTTACAACATTATCGTAATTATTTTTTAGAATAAAAAAATTGCAGTTTATTTATACTGTACTTAGATTAACTGTTTGATAGATAGATCGATAGATAGATAGATAGATAGAGAAGGTTGACGTGATACCACATGTACCACATCTCCACCCAGAGACCGATCTCGGTCCATTGTGAGTCCCTTCATTGAAAGCTATAGGATATAGAATACAACTGTTTGTAATTGTATTGGTTTTTACAAAGTATATTCGGCAAAACATATGCCTTAAAGTTTCCATCGCTAAAAACCGTATTTTAGCTGTAGTCTTAATTTGTAGAAAAATCGACTAATAATGTTTTTAGTATAAAACTACAAATTAATAAAAATACGTGCAAAAATGCTGGAAAAATGTCGAAAATAATTTGAAAAGAGCTAGAAAAAATGCTAGGTGCTAGATTCATCTTTTTCGTGCTAAATGGGTTTAAAAGTGCTAATTGGCAACACTGATTATAAATGACAATTGTTTTAGATTCATTTACATCCAATAACAAAGTGGCCTAAGTCGATACATCAAAAAATGGAGTAGTTATAAAAAAAGTTAAATTTTTTTGAATAGTTTTACGCTAATTTAAGTTTATACTTTTTTAATTCAAAAACTTAACAAGTTTTAATATAAAAGAAAAGTCTAAAAAAAATCACATAATTACGTAAAAATTTAAATATTTTCGTATCTAACTTCACCATTTTTGTGGATAAATTTAGGGCACTTTCAAAATAAACGGCTCATATATTTTAAAGTTTTTGTTTTTTATTTATTTATTTTTTTTTTATTTTTATTTTTTATTTTATTTTATTTTTTTTTGTGCGGTGTGTTCTTAAATAATATATCTTTTTATTTTTAATTTTAAATCTTTTACTTTGTTTCAAAAATGTGTTAAGAAAAAATAAAAAAAATAATAGTTTAAATTATAATTACATCATTTTCAATTGTGTTACATTTTGTATCTAAAATTTGTAATTGTATTTCAAACAACTTCGTAAAGTTTTACACGTTACACTGTGACAACCGATTTTAGGAATGAAAATGACACTTAAAAATCAAGCGAAAAATTCAAATCTGTATTATGATTATTTCTCTGTGAACAGGGTAGCTCAAAATGCACTTTCTAATATTTTTTGATGAAATAAATTTAGTTTAAAATAATTGACTATTCCCTAGGGTGAACGATTGTTCGACTTTTTGTAGAAACCGGTTTTCGAAAAGTTCGAATTTTGAAAAAACCGTTTGTATTTTTTTAATTCAGAAAAAGGCGATTAACCGATTTTTTTTTTTTGCAGAAGTGAATATTTTCATCAAAAGATTTGTTGAAAAAATTCAACAAATCTTAAAATATTCAAGTTAAAATTTATTAAACATAATTATTTAAAGAAACAAGTTTTAATTAAGGTAAGAAAATAATAATCAAAAATAAGACTGAATTTTATATAGTATGTACAAAAACTATGGCTTTATATGGAAAGAGAGGTAGATCTCTTTTGAATACAACGCCTTTAAAGTATGAACATTTAAATTGTTTGTATGGTGTTACAAGAGAAAAGACTAATTTCATTAATATCTGTATTTCATTCTAGATAATTATTACTTTAATGTTTGTTTAAACTTGTAGAATTAGTTTCAGTTTATATCAGGGCAAGTTTTTCAAGCTTTTTGCATGAAAAGTAAGCTTTTTGCATATTTCACAAGTATTTTACAAAAAATTCTTTTTTTAATTTTTGCATAAGTTTGCTTATAATGAATACAAAAATTAGTTTTCTTAACAAAAACGCAATTTGTTAGAGATTTTTTGATGTTTGATTAACTGATCTGTATAAATTATTTTGTAAGTTTTTTTTTTAACACTTTGAACATAATTGCAAAGAAAATAAGTGAGAATGTTGTATTAAATCTCGGGAATCTATTATATTCACCATCTGCAACTACTTTTAATTTTAAATTAGGGTGGCCTAATTTAAAATTTAACCTTATATGGTTAAAGTGGGCGGATCACGCTCATTTTTGATTCCCGAGTTTATCTCCACCTTTAAAATATTAGTACAAAATTTCGTTATCGTACATGCTTTTGCTTAAGAGATATGGACGGGAAAGTATGAACTGGAGTTATAACTTTTTAATTATTAACCGATTTTGCTAATTTTCAATACCAAACAAAACTTATATGAGAGAAATATTTGAGCCAAATTTCGTCTCCCGTGGTGGCTCGCCCCGAGCTTCATCCTGCTTTCAACATACAGACAGACAACTTGCATTATTTATAAAACATAACAAGAAATTATTCTTTCTGAAAAAAGTTTTCCTAAATTTCCGATTTTAATTTTTGGTAAGACCTCTAAGTAGTTAACATTTTTAATACGCTTGCCAATTTCTTGTTTCACGTTCGATTTAAAATATTAAAGCTCTCATTAAGGCCCTTGTGCTCTTTATCTTTTAAAATTATTCACATCTGAAATTTCATATTTCACACTTTTCTGGAAGATACCTCCATGAAGATCATTTTAAGGAAAGAATCAAATCCAAATTTCTAACAAAATCCTTCCAAATTTGGCCTGTTTTAAATCAAAATTTTGATTTTAGCCATAAATCTCATAAAAGTCGAGATTAACAGTCAGCAAATGGTTTCAGAAACCCTAATTTATTTAAAATCGGAAAAACTATAGACCATGATTATTTCAAACTAATTATTTTGTCTTGCTGGCATAATTCTCAATTATATTGCAAAATAAAATATAGGAAAAATAAAGTTTTAATATGTACCCATTAATTTACGGAATTCACATTTAAAATTCTCGAGATACTGGAATTGAGAAATCGATTATTTTTCCCTGAGAATGAAACCCCACTGAAACCCAAAAAAGGTTCATTTTGAATCTCTTTAATCCTCTAACGGTCGTAGCAAGAATGTATAAAATCAGTTTACAAATTAAAAATTTAATTAGTTTGCAATTTTTATAGGATTTGAAATCTAGATATTTAATTTATTGTGTCAACTAATAACCAAATGGTTAGAAAACAAAAAAAGTTAAAATATAAATTATTTAAAAAAATAATAATAATAAAAGTAAGAAAGATATAGTCGGTCAAGACCGACCATATGATACCTCACACTATTGTGTATGCCCATCAAAATTCGTGGAGGGGTCTTATATTAGACATATGGACAATTGTGGACCGATACTTTTATTAAGTGTAACATAAAATATATGATTACAGAATATTACGTTAATTCTAACATTTATATGAATTTATGCACTTTAGGGTGATTCCCGAAAGAGGAGTTATGGTAAATTATGGAGCGATCCTCATAAAATTTGTTACTGTGATTTCTACTTATATAAAACTTATTTTTGTCGAATATTAACTTGATATTAATATGTGTATGTGATTTAGGTACGTTAAAGTGATTTTCGGAAGAGGGTTTTATATGGTAGCTATGGTCAATTATGGACCGATCTTCATGAAATTGGGCACAAAGATTGATACTTATACATAACTTCCTTACACCGAGTATCATTAAAATATTGCTATATTTGAGGCATTTATGATCGTTAAACCCCTATTCCGGGAGTACATTTGTATGTGGGCCAGGTGAAATAATGGACCGATCTTAACCAATTTTAATAGGCTTCGTCCTTGTGCAATGAAAGTCTTACGTGCTAAATTGAATTATCTTCAAAATTGCGACCTATACTTTGTGCACAAGGTTTACATTGAAAGCCATCCAGGACGGACGGACATCATTAGATCGACTCAAAAAGTGGTTCTGAGTCGATTGGTATACTTTAAGGTAGGTGTTGGATGAATTTTTCTGTACGTTACAAACATCAGCACAAACGCATAATACCCCAACCATCTATGGTGGTGTAGGGTATAAAAATAAAAAAAATGTCCTGAGGCAGCCTACACCGTTAGAGGATTAACCATATATTAAACCCATAGGTGTTTAACGACCTTCTCTAGTACACGTTACGAAATATCGCCCAGCATGTCGTGGTATTGTTTACCCAACTAACTTTATATGTGTTTGGACAGTAGTAGACAATGTGCACCACCATTTCTAATTCGTCTTCGTCCTTGTATAAACTACAAAAGACCGCAGTATTATTATTTAAATACTGATCCTTGATCTTATCGAACAGTTCCTTCTAACGTATTGTGATTCTCAGAATTCTTAAGTAAATTGGCAACTGCTGTATTTAGTTTCGGCCACAAAGCCATTGATACATTGCAGTAACATGGCACGATCAATTCTGCCCAATACCAAATCAAGTCTAACATTGTAAAGGTTCAACCACACAATTTCCAGCAATTCTAGTCACTAATTTTTTAGCTTTTCCCATTGTCACATGATTTTCATTTGAAATTGAAATACCTTCTCAAACTTTAACTTATGAGAATTGTTATCCGACTAAAACCTGAAAATCTGGACAGTAATGAAACAAAGCTAAAATGTATATTTTTTATGTACATTTCATAATAAATAAAATATGGTACTTGTCATATTTATACATAACTTCAAATTTAAATTCTTTTCATCTTAAAAAGAACATTAGAAAATATTTATAAGTGATTGAAGTTTTCAAGTAGGTTTTATTAAGTGTTTTTTCGACTTCTAACCATTTAAAGACTTTCATCAAACATCTTCAAGTACTTAAATACAAACAAATTTTATAAAATGTTTATAAAATGAATTTTAAACATGTTCAATTTATCAGAGACTAGCCCAAAACAAAATAAAACAAAAAAAAATTAATTGTGACAAAAAATATAAAATTCAAATGAGTGATTCATAGAATTAAGAATACTCAGTCACTCGCACATACTAATATAACGAAAATGAGTTCATAAAACCAAATATTACATTTACGGAGTTTTTTTTTCATACAATATCTAAAGAAAAATAACTAATAAGTCTTTTTTTTATTTTTTGATAAAATAATTTAATAATCAAAGTAAAACTACGAAGGGAGATTAGAAAATATTGATAGCACCAACAACAAAGCACAATGGCTGTTTTATAATAATGTTTGTGTTAAATTCATATTTTTTGTTTTGTGTTCTGTAACGTTAAAAATTTGTTAAATAATTTTAAAATATTAGTTTTTATTAGTTGCAGTTATAATTTACAACCCCCTTGTTGAAATAAATTAATAAAAGTTATTAAAAATATATAAAAAAAATTAATTATAATTAATTATATGCCTGCTTTTTTTACCAGAACCCCATATTGAAAATAAGAAAAATTAAAGAAACAAACAAATTGTTTTAATTGACACTTAATTAAATGCTTTTTAATAAAAGTTTGTTAAATTTTAGTTTTAATTTAATAAAAATTAATCAATAACTTTAACTTATATTAAAAAAAATATTTTATAGTTTCGCCATTAAATGATCTACAACAGCAACAATCACAACCTCAACAATCCCATAGAACAACTGCCAAATTATCAAATACCAATAACGCCACCAACACAGCTACTACCACCACCAATAATTTAACAACAACCGGTTCCACAACGTCAAATGTTAAGTCATTGATTAAAAAATCCGGTAGTTCTTCATCCACCCATAGTTCGAATCGTAAAGATAGTTTTGGTTCAAGAGATTCTTTAAACGATATTCTATCGGAAACTGGCTTGCCTTCGGGCAATGTAGCAGCCCAGCGTAAATCTTTGGAAAATAAAAATTTAGATTTAACAAATGCCTCCGATGTTTCGGCCCGTTTGGCCCTTAAGAAACAACAATTGCATCAGCAACAGGAAACAAAAACGATTGCAACGTCGATTAGCAGTAACAATAACAGCACAACAACTAATACATCTTTAATAAGCGCAACTGCCAGTTCTAGCGAGTTACGCAAAAGTATAGAAAATATGGATGAGAAAACGAAGACAACACCGCCACCAGTACTTAATAAAAAGCCAACTGTGCCTGCCAAGAAAGCCAGCACAGTGACAAGCATAACAGGTGAGTAATACTTTTAAATTGGTATTTCCATTTGAAATTAGAGTGATTAGTAAAAATTAGTAATTCAAAACAAAGAACAAATTGCTAAACTAATAGTTTTCTTTTCTTGCCAGGCAACATTTTATCGGGCATTAAACAAAAAGTCAAAAATGTCGAAAGCAGATTAACCACCGCAGCATCACACGACTATGCCGATGGTGTAGGTAGCAGTAAGTTATCACCTAGCTATGTAGGCGATGCGGACAGTGGCAGTGGTGGGGTGATCATGAGACGTGCTGCCACTATTGCCGTTGAAGATACTGATTTTGATCGCGTTGAACGCGGTTCAATATTACCAGATATGCGCGCTGGACGCGTTAAAGCTCCAAAACGTAGACCTCCCTCGGCGGCCATAAATGCCATTGGTGAAAGCAATAATAATTCCCTATACGTCAATGGCAATAGTAGCGATACCACTCAAAGTGGTGATGATCAGCTTAAATCCGATGATAATTCAACGGGCGAAGAGCAATTAGCCAAACCAAAACCTAGAGAATGGGAAAAGAAGAAAGCACCCTGGATGGAAGAATTAAAAGCATCACAGGTTAAAAAGAAAACATCACCCAGTGTGGGAGTGGATGGTGTGGGCTCGACAATGGCCGAAAGAAGTTCTAAATTGTTTGGAGAAGACGTTAAAGTAACAAATAATTCTAGCCCACAAGTGACCAGTTCAATACAAGCCACAAGCACCTCCTCCTCTACAAAAGTGCAATCATCATCGGTTTCATCTACCAGCATTATGCAACAATCAATGATAGTGGAAAGTAGCAGTAATTCAAACAGTAGCAATAATACCACAGCCAAAACTTTAACAGAAGCCATGACTAAAAGTTTAAGTGCTAAAATTGCAAATGATGCATTGGCAGTTTCTACCAATAACACCTCCCTTAATAGCAACTCTTCGGGTCAAGTAGGAGATGATGTTAGAGCCCGACCCAATAGTCTATCAATACGTAATCGTAGTGCTTCTCCCTCTATGGCTGCCACTCGCAATATATTAAAATCAAATACCACCACCACCGCCACCAATTCTGCCTCACCAGCTGAAGCCTCTAGTAGCAATTTATATAACAATAGCACCACTACCACAACACAATCCTCAGTTGCCAAATCTTCAAATGTAAATAATACCAGCAGCAATCATTTACTTAATAATGGTGGCTCTGCGGCTGGTGGCTCACATAAAATTGCTGAATTGGAATCACGTGTGGATAAATTGGAATTATTGGTCCATGCTCAACAGCGTACAATCGATGAACTTGTACGCACTTTGCGGGAAGAAACGGATCGCAATAAAGTCTTACGTGCTGAATTGGATAAATATGCACAGTGCGTTACACAAGTTTAAGCAAAACAGAAAACTAAAAAAAAAAAACTAAAAAACACCTTTTTAAATATGTTTTTCTATTTCATTATGTGCTTAGAAAAATTATGTTTAGTATTTTATTTAATAGTTTTTTTTATTATGATTTTTATAGCATTTTATTTTTTGTGTGTATGTGTTCGTTATTTAACTAATAATTTCCCAAGTAAAGTGAAAGCCAGTGTAGTATATACATTTACATTTGATACTTACAAATCTACATAAGAAAAAAGTCTGTTTTAAATATAGCCAGTCTTGTGTTTATTTTTCCTAACATCTTTTTATTGTATAAAAAAACAGGCCGTTATAATTTTTACTGTGAACACCCACCCTTTTCTTTACCAAAACATTGAAAAAACATTAAAACCTAAAAAAGTTTTAAGTATTTTTTTTTTTTTTTTTATTTTATTAACTAAAAAATATATTGGAAATCAATATTACAAGAATTTTTTAAAGGTGTTGAGTAGTATTTGATGGTAGACTTTGTTATTAATATTTTTCTAGTTTCGAGTTCCAAAATAATAAAATTTAATGGGCAAGTTTATTAATTTGGGCCAGTATTTTGAAGTCTATTTTAAGATGATTTCTTCAAAATTTTAAAGTTGTAATCAGAATAGTTAGAATAATAGTATTTAAAATTTTAGTGTCTGAAATGTGGCCAGTATTTTATTATTAAAATTTTGTTAAAAATCGTACTAATTAATATTTTTATTCCAGAAATTAATAAATCTATATTATATTCCACATTAAGCAAATCTGCACGATGATAAATAAATAAATGTAAATAAAAATGTTAGTTTGCATTTCGACTAACGATATACAAAGTTGATGGTCATAAACTGGGCAAGCAAAAATTTTCTCTAAAGAACTGTTTTATGCGCATAAAAAATACTCCTAAAATCGGAAAATATGTGATTAAAATTAATAAATATGCTCTTAGAATATTACTTTTTCTGGCTAAATGTTAAATTATCTTCTTTTCATGCTAAAAATAACTTAATTTGTATGAGCAATTGCGAAAAAATATTTTCTTTTTGCTCTTAAAGATATTCAAAGCTAATAAATGCATAAGGAAATTACAAAATTTCTATAAGATAGAAATAATTAGGGAATCTGATTTTAAAAAGGAATGTGATAATAAAAAGGAAATTTCATTAGTTGCAAATTATGTAAAAAAAAAGGCAATTTTTTTTCTCTTAAGTGTAAAATATGCGAAATTATGCTCTTTAGTGAAATATATGCCACATTATGCTCTCAAGTATAAAATATGCTAAAATAATCCAAAATAAGGATTTTCTATGAAAATATGATAAAATGTGCTGCTATGCCCAAAATATGCAAATTATATTAAAACAAATCGATGCAAAAATTCTTAAAATTGTCTGAAACGGATAAATAACTAACAGTTTAATTCATTTGAATCGCTGGAAAAAATATGATTTTGTATATATGTGGTTACTGGGGGTACTTGCTATCATTTGTTATTTATTAAGTTTTGACATGAGAAATATATCAATAGTCTCACCCTGGATTATTTCTTAGTGCATATAAAACTTAAAATCAAACTAATGTACTCAATTTTTAATATAATTATATAATTACAGTTTATCTAATTTATCTAAAATTAGGCGTTTTTAAACTGTTTGAAATCAGTCCATTTGGCATCAGAAAGTCGACAGAATAACCATCAATTTATTATCAGCCCCAGCACTTACTTAGGTCTCTCCACCGAAAATAAGTTAAAATTTATTTTCATAAACAACTTAAATTTAAAATGTTTTTTAAAACAAATCTTTCATAGATTTTTTTTAATTTTAAAATTTGTTTGCGAATTAAGGGCTTTAGAAATCTCTTATATATTATGTGAGCTAATAGAAATAAGCAAATCTAATTGTGTACAAATCTTCATAAATTATTCAGAGCTATTTGAGAAAATGCTCCTCAATTTTACAAAAAAATAATAATAATAATAATAAATAAATAAATAAAAATTGATGGTACGATTTATTGTAAAGCGAAATACATAACTTTGTAGCATTTTTTTAGACTTTCATATCTCAAAATTCAAGAATTTGGTGAAAGTGAGAATATATAAAGTCTGTCTGATAAATGACTTCTAAGTAATATATTTATTTATAAGATAATTCTCACATTAGAGAAGTTATGAGATAAATTAAATTACAGATAAATCATTTGGTATTGAATATAAGAAACCTAGTGTCTTTAATGAGACTACGACCATCGGACAAAGGTAGTAAAATGGAAATTTTCTCTTAGTCACAGTTTATTAGGAAAATTCGTATGTGGTATAAACTTCTTGCTGAAGTTTTTCTTGCTATTTAGAATTTAGAAATATTCAGCTTAATGTCCACAGACACTACTCCCTTTAGCCTTCGTTTCATATAAATTACGATGCATGAATAGAGGTCATTTCTTGAATGCTTTATTATAAAAAATGGAACTATTTAATAATTATTAAAGGAATTTCTATTCTAATTCCTCCATTACAATTTTTCCTTTCATAGCGCAAGAGTCCTTGTCACAAATTATTCCTTTATTTTCTTCCTCCCCCAACCAAGAACCTAAAAAAACAAGTAAATCTGAAAAAAAGCACATGTACAAAAAATTTCTATTTTGATTTTTATAAATATTTGTCAAAAATGTTTTAACATGCTGGATGTTTATAATATCTTCAATTTTTGCTAACTTATCTAATGAAGAAGTTGTTGGTCTGAAATTTGCAGAAAGAAATAAGTTTTTAGCTAATGATATTTCTATTTTTCGAACACCAAATAAAAGTTATCTATATCCATAACTAGGAAAACTTCTGAAAATATATTTTAAACAATTTTTATTGTCTAAGTAGTGTCTGTTGCTTTTTTTGTTAAATTAAATTAAAAGAATCACAATTTGTGAAGATAACAGGCAGTGTATGTGAGGAAGGTGTTGGTGTCGTATTTATATGGATTCGATCATTATAAGAAAATAAAGAGACTAGTATTGGTCACTATAACGACACTTGCAATAAGATCTAAAACTCATAAACAAATTGTTAGATTAAATAGTAAATATTAAAGAAAAATCGTAATTTTACCATTTAATATCAAATTTTATTATCCGACTATTTTTATATAAAATTTAATTTCTAATTTAGTCTCTGTACTCAATAAACCAAACGATATTATAACAATATCGAAACGGTATCAAGTAATTGATAAAAAGTATCACAGGTGATAATCGTTTTCGAATCTAAAACTATAGTTTTTTACGGACTAAAGTGTACTTTTCCTTATGGTATCGTTTTTCCATGAAATTATGATATCGTTTTCGCTATCGTAATTTTCGAAAATAGCAATAGTAAAATCGACGTGATCTAGATTTTATTCCGAATGCTGTTAATTCGTTTAGCATTAAAATATTCTAAGGATGTGTAATATAATTAGCTGAAATAAGCTAAAAACCTAAACAAATAGAAAACATGCAATTTATGCACACAAACATTTTTATGCAAACATTATATTTGTATGCTTGCTTCTTTATTAGACACATATTTTTGCAATTATGTACATACGTATGATTAAATTTGGATTTGTATTTGTATTTGATTACCAATTTACATACGTTTGTTGAAGCAATTTAATTTGAATATCTTTATTTTGAAGTTTTTTCCAAATGTTTCTATTTTGTATTTTATTGGAAAGAAATTATTTGATATTGTTATATCGTTCTCAGTAGTACGATATAATATCATAATCGACACCTAAGGTGATATCGTTTCTTTGGTTTATTGGGTAGTAACTTAATTATGATCGTTTTAAAATGAAACTACTTTAACACGTTAAAGAAAATCTTGTAAATTTTGTTTTAAATTTATTTATGTAACTATTTAAAGCCTTTTTATACATATAAACAATATTTTATTTTATATATATTTTAATAATTTAAGTTTTTTGTAAACATAATCTTTAAATTATAATTTCCCAAATTTACCACATACATTCTAAGTAAAATATATTTTATTGTTTTTAGTATAGATAGATTAGATATATGTATTATTTTGTTGTTCTTTTTTTTCTTAAACTAAAAATAACAATGTTGTTCTTGTGTTTATTGTAATATTTTTTTTAATATTTTAAATATATAATTTTCATTTTATGTTTAAAGTATGTAAGTTAGTTATTGAAAGTTTATTCTTCCTCTCTTCGGATTATTATTTTTTGTATATTACTTTGTTTAATAAATAATAAACAAATAATTAACTATTTGCATGTCCCTAATAGAGGATTTTAAAAATCCTTTTTTCTTTGTGAAATATTATTGGAACTAGATAAACAAACATTCCTTTTAAAAAAAAAATTATACAATAAATAATATCGTGCATGACATATAAAAATAAAGAAACAAAATCATGTTAAAATATTATAAATATATAACAATTACATACATACACAAACATATACCTATACATACTTACATTCTATATATACATATATTTAAATAAAGGAAAGAAAAATTAAATACATTACAAATAAAAACTAGTTTATTATTTTTTATCTCCAATTTTAGCCTTACTGGTTATATAAGTTCTAATTCATTAAAGGTTAAAAAACAAATTTTAATATAAAATTAGTTTTATAAATCTTTGTCAAATTTGAAATTTGTGTATGAATATTCTTTGCAGTTACTTTTTTGTGTTTTTGAATATTGTTTGTTCTCGCTCCAATATATTAAAACCCAATAAATATTTGAAAAAAGCGCCACTATGTTTGAATATTTACCAGAAAATTATCGTTTTTGGAAAAATATTTAAAATGTAAATGTCCCTAAAAATGTTTTAAAATTCGTGATAAATTCACTGGCCTTTTGTCATTTCCTCTAAGGTGTGCGTTTAAATAAAACGTAACATTTTTTAATAAAAAATGAACGGAATAAGCTTGGATTAAAAATAAATCAACCACTTTTAGCATTTCTTCTCCATATTTTTCTTATGTATCATTTTATAAAAAAAAAAAAAAATAATAATAATTGGTAACTAGATTATTTCTTAATTTTTTTGCTAAGGCTTCTTAAAAAAAAATTAAGTACTTTTACCAAATTTTTGGCGATATCTCTCTCTATAAGAATTTAAAATTATTAATCACAGTTGAACACTACTGGGGTTCTCTTATATTCACTTCTAAGTTTGATGTAATTCCTTTAAAATTGCCACAATTTTGGGTAGTTTAAATAACTAATATTTTGTGGTATTAAAATAACATGACCATTTCTAGGTGCTTCTACTGTAACGAAAAAATTTTAATCTCACCAGAAAATGTTCAAAATACTGTTGAATATCACGAGTGTCATCAATGTCTCATTGTTATAATTATTTAAGTTCATTCAGCCTAAATAAGCAAAACAATCACATGTTATTCTAATACTTTTACCAAAAGTTACTCAATCAATATTTTCTAGTAAGTTCAACAAAAAATTCCAAAAAGAATTCAATTTTTATTTTGTACATGTTTCTTTGGCTACCATCTGCATGCGACCGGATTTTAAAAATTCGATATGTTCTTATATTTGATATGTTTCTAGAAGATATTGTAATCAAGAAAGTTATTTAAAACTAATGGCAGTAAGAGTTATTACGAAGAGTGTGGGTTATATTTTATTTGCACGCACGCCTTAGGTCAAGAGAAAAGTTCGACGAACCTTTACACTCTTGAGTTAGGGTTTAACAAATTATACATATAATTTGTTCAAAAGCCTTCTAAGTTAACAGAATGATAATTAGTTCTAATAATCTCACAATCAAATATTTAAAAATAGCTTAAAGAATTTGCATTTTATTTATTTTAAATAGGTAGATGAGATTTTACCTCTTTTAGATTATTCAAGAAAAAGGAGATTTAAAATTTGTTAAATACAATTTGGCGCCTTGCAAAATTCTGAGGAAGGAACCAACAGGTTAAAAATATAGGAAAGAGCCAAAGTGATTATTTTTCTACGTCAATTTTTAAAATTAAAAAATATTAAAATAAACTAATATACACACTGAATACACAAACAATTTATATATATTTTTTTAAGTTAAACTATTAATAAATATTTTATAATAAAATTAAAATTTTATCCACCATTTAATCTTATTAGAATGTTTAAATGTTTAAAATATTTTTAAATAAAGTAAATATTCTATATTATATTCTTCTTCTTCTTCTTTTCTTTTATAATATTTTTATTTTCTATGTATTGTTTCTTATTTTTACAATGCCTTTCTAAAACAAACAATAAATAATAAAAACTGCTTCTGGCGCATGTTTATGGATCTATGAAAATTGTTTTAAAACAAACGAATAAATCATCAAAAAAGGAAACCTACTCGACGTGGCAAATTTGATAATTGGATGTTTTAGGTGGATGATGATGATAGACCGAGCATCTATATTTTAAATATAATTTACAATTATTAGTAATTTAACAATAATAAAAAAACAATTACAATTAATGCTTAATGCTTTATTTAGTATTAAATACAAACATAATTTTTAGTAGTAAATATTAAAAATAAATGATAGTTATATAAATTATTTATTAAATGATAAAATAAAACATAAAATTCCTTTAAGTTATGTGATATTCAATTATCAGCTATTTTTATTTTTGGCACTTTTTTTAATACAAATATATTTAATTAAGAAATACTTAATTTAATTAATTGATAAAAAAAATATAAACCAAATAATATGGTTGTAAATATAAAACAATAATTTACATTTAAAAAATACTAAACAAATAATAATACAAAAATTTTCATTAACTTTAGACAAAAAATGGTCTTAAGATTGTATGATATTTTCAGGACTTTTCTGCTGCTTTCGATATAAATTTGACCAACTCACAACCTTTGTATAATAATATTGTATAATTGTAAATGGTAAATATTTTTCAAATAAAATTTTTTAAAGCAAAAACAAATTAATATAAAAATGTTTATGATATACAATGATACAACGATATGACAGAATTTGTGTATTGGACAATTATATTAGACATTTATAAACATTTACTGATTTTCCTTATGTTTGAAGCGCATATAACATAAATGTACAGATGTATCTCCAACTAGAAATTAGATTTTGTATATTTTAATTTTGTACAAATTGAATACTCATATTTCCTTTATCAGATGTCAAATTTTATTAATTTACAAAATATTTGCAAAAAAAATTCTGAGTGAAAATTGTAATTTAATTTTTCATTAAAAGCTATTCTAGAAATAATAAAATAATAATAATTTTGTTTAAAAGCGTTAATCGAAAAATACCCACCCATAATGCATTTATTAAGACAAAACGACCAAGTTATATTGTTTTTAAATTTAATTTCAAATGGGACCAGTTTAATAAAACTATAAAATCATACATTTTTATAACCCACTTTATCATACGAAAAGAATTTATTTTATTGGGAAATTTTCTAATTTCCCTTCCTCAAAGACTACAAACAAATTTCGAAGCTTAAGACATGATTTAGTGCACAATGGAATAAGTATTAACGTTGAAATTAAAACCATTATTAAAATTATTAAAATGTTTATCAATTCCATTATCGCTCGAATTCGTTTTACAAAACATTACCAATAAATTGAATAATATTTTTTTTTTAATTTATTAGTAGTTCAGCAATCAAATATTTCAAATTTGGTGATAACATTTTAATTTGAACCACCGCGGGGTAGGCCATAGGTGTTTATCGTTAAGAGTAGGATATCCCACTCTATTGATTAATAGGTGCATGGTTACAATGTTTGTTGTGTGTGATATGTCTGTTACACTTTGCTACAAAATTATTATTTTTCACTCGAAAAACAACGTAATAATGTAGACTGCCGATCTTCTTAACGACATCACTTAACAATTTTCATATATTTTGAAAAACCCTACAAATTTTGAGATATTCCGAAAAAAACTCTTTTTTAATTAATTGTTATTATTAAAATGCTGAAACCAATTTGTTATCACATTCCATTAAATTTGTACTCTTTTATTATAAAATGGCAAATAAACACTTTATAAAAGGTCAAATCCTTTTGTAATTTTTATTGACTTTTAATTTCATAATCAAGGTATTAGAAATCCTAGAATAACAGTACTAAGTGCAGAGTTGCGGGAAGTGCACTAAGCTTTTCACTAAATCACACTATAGTGATTTAGTGGTTACAGTGTGATTTTTCACTAAACGCTAAAAAAAATATTGTGATTATATATAAAATTATTTCAATAATCCTATAATTAAAATATAAAAAAAAATTTAGTCCCAAGTCTTATACATAAATATTAGAAAAAAAATATGAACTATTAATTAAACTTTTTAATTTAGTGTTACTTTTACGTTAGTGAAAAAATATTTTTTTGCACTAAAATATTTAATGAATAAAAAAATTTTGCACTCGGCTGAAGCTGAAAAAAATTCACTATCACTAAATTAATTTACTATCACTAACTATTAGTGGAAACTGCAAGTATAGTGCTCTACTCCTAAATCTGATTAAAAAATAATCCAAAAACTTGTTTGATGAATTTTTTCAAAGCTAAATTTTGTATATCGTCGATGCGCTTACAATAAATAAGGTGTTTTTTTTTTTCTTTAATTTTTCAAAAAACATGCTAAATAATTTATTTTTTTATTGAAAGTCATGCAAAGTTACACACTCATCATTTTGATGCTCATATCTTCGGACTTATTAAATACTGCTAGACTTTCATAACAGGCCGACAATGCGAAATTAATATAAATAAAACTTAAATGAAATAAATTTAAAATTAAAACCCTAAAAAATTGCGATTTGGACGATTTATTTATTTATTTTTTTCTCAAAATTTGACGATTTTGCACCAAATTTATCTGGCAACTATGTTTATAAATTGTTCATAAACTTTTAAATTGTTGCATACTTTTTGGAGCAAAAATTAAAAAAAGTATGGAAAGTTTAACATGGAAAAAAATACTACTTTACAGGTATTTTTAAGTATTTTAAAGTAGGGAGGTACATACTTTAAACCAACTTTATGCAACATTCTAATATCCCATAATTTTGCTTTTTAGGAGTTATAGTGTATTTTAAGTTTTAATTTAATGCTTTTTTGATTTTGTCATGACATTTTGAAATTGCAAAGATAAAACGAAAAAGAAAACGAATTAAAATTGCCTTCAAGTTATACTTATATTATTTTTTCATACGCTCAACAGTCATGAGATATTAAGTCTATATTTAAGAAAAAAAATCTAAAATGGCAAAAATGTAAATTTTTATTCTTTGATCATAAAGATAAAATTGTTGAAAATAAAACAAGACATATTTCATTAAAATCAATGCATGACGCTTTGAAACACTAAAAAGCTAAAAACTTGACGAAGGTGTATTTATTTAATTGCTAATAACTTCTAAAATATACATGGCAAATCCCATATTTAAGTTTCATATTACCTTTATAACTATATGTATAAAGTTTATTTGTATCAAAATTTCAAAAGTCATAGTTGGATATATATAAATCAAACCATTATATCTCAAAAAAAGGTATTTTTAAAATTCCTAAAAATATATAATTTTGACATAACTCTTCTTCCCACTTGTATAAAATTTCAAGCTAGACACTCATTTAGTTAAGAAGTTATGAATCAAAATGCAATCTAATTACTAATAACTTCTGAGTAATATAATTTAAATTTTAGTATTATTTAAAAATAAAGATATTGCCGAAAGTTAATAGGACAAAACTAAATTTATAAAAAATTAAACCATTATGTCTCCAAAAACGATATTTTTAAAATTATATAATGTTAACATAACTCTTCGTGCAAAATTTCATGTTGAACATTTCTTTGGTTTAGAAGTTATACAACAAAATATAATCTAAAGTCAAATTTTGGATACAAAATTTCATTCATTTTAAATATGAACTCATAAAAAAACATACTTTGAAATTAATTTTTGAAAATATTTTAAATTTTAATATAAAAAAATGTGTTTTTTGTATGTAAACATAAGTAAGTATTCACTTTAAAATTTTTCACGTATATAGAGAAGAGTTATGTCAATATTATATATTTTTTTTAAGAATTTAAATAATACCGCTTTTACAAATAGCGATTTATCGAGAGAACCAAAGTCAATTCAAAAAAATTAAAATAAATGAAATAGAATAAATAATATAAAAAATATCTAACATCAAATAAAGTTTCTTCTTATTTTTGTTATTACATGTAATTGTAATATTAACAATTTTCAAATTTAATTTTTCTTTTATTTTAAATTTTCAAAATAACATACACACAATTAACAATATTGCATTTGTTGCCTTTCTACATAAAACTCAATTCAAAATGTTTCGTTTCGTTGCTTAAATGTTTTAATGATTCCCACACAATAGATTTTGTTTATTTATGTTTCGTTTCTCTTGTCTTTCCAATTCATATGCACAGACAGCGAATTGATTTGAAATTTAAAAGGCAATAGTAGTCAAAAACTTAAAAGAGAGAAATGAGTTACAAATAAATTTATGCAGATGTTTAGGGGGTACCATTCCCCTTGGTACTACCCATCCTAATTTCATCTCAATTATGGAAGAAGGTATGATAGATTTTTCCACAAAATTTTAAGAATTTTACTCTTTATTTTTATTCTTCTGCTCCTATCGAAAAATTAAGTAGCCTATTTTACTTTCGGATAACAATCAAACAAAAAGAATTAATTTTAATATATGTACATATCGTAAACTAAAATGCAAAAGGGCGAAGCAACCAAAAGATGAAAAACTGATTTTTGATTGAATTAAAATGCATAATACTACAAATTTTTATACCCATTATTTTAAAAATACCGACTTTATCAAAGAAATTGAAAAGAGACTAACAAATCAACTTAATTTTTCGCAAGAAAAAAAAGCGTAGGAAAATATTAATAAAATATTTAACATAAACACTAATATCATGTTAATGTTAAATGTAGACTGTTCAAGTTGATGTTAATGTTAATTTTTTGATGTTTAAACACGGTTGTTAACAGTGTTGCCAGTTTTGTCTTTTTAAGTCTAAATCTAGCATTTTTTATTCATTTTAGCCTCAAAATTTTCGTTTTAACTTTTAGTTTTATCTAGCCTTTTTTGATGTTTAAAACTGCCTTAAAAAGGCTAAAATGTTGGTATTTCAAAAACGAATAAAATAATTTCTTATTTGCTACAACTAATTTTATTTTTACAGAATCATCCATTTAAGCAATCCTGTGTATTTATCCGCACAAAAATTGAGATTAGTAATATGTAACAAAAATTTTCGAACAAAACTAATTTTATGTACTTACTAAATCGATTGTAATAATATTTTTTTATATATACATTTCATTAACCATAGAAATGAATATAATTTAAAAAAAATCATATAAAATGACGAAAAAATCATTTTAAAACATCGAATCATTTTTCATATGAACAATTTGTATGGAAATTTTTTAGGTTATTTGTGCCATTCTATATTTTATTATTAATTTATTACAATTTCTTTCAAAAAGTACCAAAAACGAATGAGAACGAAAAGAAATAAGTTATTACCGAAGAAAATTTTTAACCTTTTCCTGGCCTTTTATTTTGGAGGGGCATTTATTTAGCCTTTTAGCCCTTTTTAAAGTTCAATTAAATCTCTTTTTTTCTCAGCTCTTGTCTACATTGGTTATTAAAGCAAATGTTAAAAAACCGTGATTAAACATCAAGTTTCTCACACATTTTTTTTACTAACACAAACAAATGCAATAATTCATGTCGTGTAAGGCAACAACAAAACAATGAGAAAACAAAAAATTAACATGAATACATGTACGCCATAATTTAAACATAGAAATTTGAACAGAACATTTTAGCGTGATGTTTTAATATCACCTTATCTCTAACAGCTCATCTAGACGTAACATAATATGTAAGATTTTTCTGTCAAAGAGTGTCAAAGTTGCTCTCTGAGAGAATTATTTCACGTGTAGTTTCAAATATTAGTATTATAAGATGTATTACGAGTCTTTTGTGATGAGATTTGTCTACACAACTATTTTATAAGATGAACTGTCAAAAAATACACATATACGAAATTTTGTTTGAGTGTGTGTATGTGTATTTTGGAAATTACTAAAAAAACAATGTTTTTTTGTAAAATTGTTTCCTTTTAATGACTGTTATATATACAAAATTAATAACAAAATTAAATATATATACAAAATTAAATAAAAAACATTTTTATAAAAATTGTGCTAAAAAAGTGTGAATTTCTTAAATAAAATGAGATGTTTACTCTGCTGATATCTTGTAGGATTTATTTTATAATATAAACAAAATGGTTACCCTCTTCTGCCGGCGTTATCTTACGTATTACATCAGCGGTAATCTCATTTGTAGACCTGGGGTAATAAAGACTACTCGTAAGTAAACTTCAGAACTCTCAATTTCAAATGTGTGTTTTTTTCTTTTCTTTTTCTTTTTTTGTGAGACGTAATAAAAATGTTTTTTTTTTTTTTTTGGGAACCACCATAGTTTTCAAATTATTATGTTTTTTATCCCTCCTGTAAAATTTTAAAGTGTTGATTATCCCTTTTGCATATTAGGTCACGATATATACATAGGAAATTTAAATAGATCATTTACACGAAATTTGTGTTTTAATTGCTTTTTTAATATTATTAAAAGCCTAAAATTATAATATAATGTCAAACAATTAATTTAAGGAATAATTAAAAAAATGCATAAAAATTTAACCAAAAATCGTTATATTTTTTTTTTTCGAAGGTAAGTTTGAAAATTAAAAATTTTGTTCAAAAGGCAAGCCCGTGCAGAATAATGTTATTATATTTTTAATTCTTGGAGTATTTTTATTCCTTGGCTATAAAGTGCATATGATTTTATGTTTTCCAACTTTTCGAAAATTTAAATTTTGAGAGTGTACTGAACATTTGTATAACTCATTTATGATGTCCTCAAGAAGGCCTTTAAAGTGCATTAAGTCATTTCTCTTGTGATTTTTTAACTGTAGCAGAGTGTTATTATTATAATCTTATGTGTTGTAATAAAATTAGGGAAATTAGTCGCGATATCCGTACGTAATACTCGTTCATTCAGAAGAATACAACCATTTGTTGTCGATGGCCAGTAGATTGCACAACACATAGGAAAAATTCATATTTCCAAAAAATTTGGAAATATGAAATAGGCTGTTTTCGTAGTACCAATACTAAGTGCTAATGCCAAATCGTTGCATTCGATATCGAACTTAAAAAGTAATAACAATTGAAATATTTTAAATATAAATATTTAATTTCGAATCGGCTGATCTATAGGTATAGCAAAGGATTATATTTTTCTCGAAGGTGGGTCTTTTCTGACATACACATTTTTTAAAACCATAAAATATTTTAGTTTGACATCTTTTTTTTTTCTTAGTCTTTATAAAAACCACGTTTTTTAATATATGCCACAATTTTCAAATTGTATAATTTAATTTTTATGGAGATTATTTAAAAATATAAATCTATTCTAATTAGGCAATAGCTCCATGTCAGAACCTTCTGAATATACCTGAAATTTAATAAAACATTTAAAACATTAAACAAAATATTTTATTCTTAAAAATCTGTAAAATTGAAATATCTTTTATTTTGTAAAAGTTAATGAAAAAATTTTTAAAAATATACATATATTACTTAATATTATTAAAAATAACTACATTCCATGAAGACATACATATTTAGTTTTAACAATAATTTCCTTTCACATATCATCGAAATATTTTGGATATTCAATTAATAAAAACAGAAAATTAATCATTATTATCCTAAGAAATTAAAATAATTTATAATAAAATAATGACATTAATTAATTATTTAATCCAATTAAAAGTTAAAATCAAGCATTCTAAATTTTTAATTATAAAAATGTGCTTTAAGTATTTAAAGAAAAATTTTGTTAAAAATTACGCAACTTAAAAAATCAAAATACATATATACAAAATTAAATATTTAGAACTTAAATGTAAAATTAGCATAGTAAATATTACTTACTTATATACAAATAATAACGTTAATATTAAATACAAATGTATGTACTATTCATAAATGTATTGTACATTTTTTTAATGAAAATATATAAAAATAAAATATTTGTTTTGTTTATTTATTTTTTAACAACGAATAACTATTTAAATAAAAAAAATATAAAATAAAAAAATTAATTGAGTTTTTTTTACGGTATGTTAAACAAGGTGGGTAAATTTTATTTAAAATATCGATACATGGCCCATAAGCCTTAGCTATTACGAATCTACTAACTGTTGCTTTAAAAATTGTAGGCTTTTATAATTTTTATTTCACCACATTTTCTTTGACTTTGCAGTTAATATAAATCATAAATCATTTTAAAGAAATATTTGACTGTTAAATAAGTAATAAATATATTATGTGTTATATTTACTCAAAACAGAGCTGCCTGATACCTTTTTTGGCCAACCCCAAAATATTAAAAATATTTCCCCAAAAAATCCCCACCCAATGAAAAAGAATTGTTATCATTAAAAATAATTACTTTTTTTTGTTTTTAACAAGTATTTTCTTCATATAGAGATCAATTTTGGATGAATATTTTTACATATGTAATTGCATATGTATTGGAAAAAATACAATATATTTTAAACTTCAGATGCGCCATCTTGTAAATCAAAGAAATTTGTGCTATACATAAATTTATAACCAAAATTATTCAGCATGTATGATTAATTTCTTGGCATCACATTTTATTAATATTAACACAATAATAGCTAACATAGTGTCTACATTAGACAATTTTTTATCAAGACAAACGTCAAACTTAACGCAAATTTTTGGAAGGTGGCAACAGGTGCACAAAAACGACAGTATGGCGTATTCATTATTCTTTTTTATATATGCAGTTTGACAACTGTAACAACCAAAATAATAATCAGCTGTTTAACTTAGGTTACCTTGTATATATTCGCTCTGATTTTGACGTTTGTCTAGATAAAAATTTACCTAATGTAGACACTAGGTAGGGTAATATTCGGCAACTACTTATAAGCATACATATCAACAACAACAACTTATAATCATAGATAACAGTGTTGCCAGGGTAGATTGCCAAAAAAGTTAAAATTTTTCTTAAAAAGTTACATTTTTGGAATTTGAAAAAATAAATGGTCAATACGACATAATCATCCCTTCAGACCAAAATATTAGCCCTCGTAAAGGTTAACTACTTGTATGGTTTAATAATATTATTGTTAAAATCAAATGTAATATTTTAATTTATATAACAAAGACACTATTTTCTTAGTGTCGGCCCAAAAACTTTGAGTCAGAATAACAGCTCACGGTGCAGCGCGCTAATTCAGCTAATTTAAAAAATGTAGTAAATTATGCCCCAAATTAAAATAAATAAATATAGTAAATGCAAAGCTAAATATTTGATAAAAAGTGTTGGTTTTAAGATCAAGCTATTGAAATTCTGTATAATTTCTATAGTTTATTCTAAAAATATTTTACGTTATAATAAAAAAATTATATTTTGAAACTATTAAAAAACAAAATAAAAGAATACAACTTTTTTTACCTATACTAGTTATGTTATTGTTGTTTTTGATTTTTTATTTAAATAAATAATGATTTTTAACATTATTATTGAAGTAAACAACTTTTTATAACATTAAAATTTTCTGTTTAATAACGTTTTTTATAAGCTTCGATTACGATTTTTTGTTTACAAAAAAAAAACCAAAAAAAAAAAACTAGTTAACCCTAATGAGTGTTTGTGAGAGAAAATTCAAAATAATAAGAAATGTCGCTCTGAAAATAAAATAAATTTTATTCCACAGCAATAGTGAGCAGCGTAGTTATCTGTCAAATTTATATGAAAATGTCGCTGTTGTTGTTATTCTGGGCCGACACTAGTGTGATAATTCATCTGAATATTTTTTATATGACGAAAACTACGAAATTTTCCAATTGTACAAATTTAGTTTTTAAGCAATTCAAGAACACATTACTTAAATCGTCTACACTGAATCGTTCTTGAAAAAAAATGCTCTTATATTTTGGATTGTAATACTGTTTTTTAACGAAAACATAGCTAAAGTTACTTTTTGTAGACCGAAGATGTGCTAAAAAACGAAATAATTTCATCTGCCACGGAAATCAGAAGATTACTATGTGTAAGAAAGGAATATGGCATAAATCAAGATTACCAGTACACTTGATTTTTAAATAATTTCGATAATGATTCAGTAGCATTTTTATTCGTGATTAAAGTAATGTAAAAAATTTTGCCCGCTCACTCTTAGTTTTCGGGTTATAGGTACTTTAAGTTATGATGTAAGAATGCAATTTTCTCCTTCTAAACAATATTGATATCTTTAGAAAGGTCTTGAGAAAGCCTTTCGATTGATATATAAAATGTGCCAAGTCGTTAACCAATGGTGATATTTTATTACTTTTTCTTACTTTTTAACAAAAGTAATGTTATCTCAAAAATATATTGACACTGTTATGTCAATATGTCATATACATCAAATGATTTAGAGAACATTTCAAGCTTTCATATGTTCCCCATATCACATCTCTAGCCTTTTAAATAACAAAAATATAGTACATTAAAAATTAATATTTACAAAAATTAATCGATTTTTACTAGTAATATATTTGTTAATATCATAATATATGACTATATATGTAATATGGATATCATTGGAAAGGTATTGAGAAGGCCTATAGTCATATATAGTATAAAAAAGCAATATTTTTAATTTTTTCCTATACTAGGAAGTAGCAATAATCCGTCAGCTTAGTTGGATTTCATACGACTTGATATAATTTCTCAATAACAAAAAGCTTCCTTTGCGCATCGCTTATTGCTCTCGTACTTTCGTACTCGTGATTTTGATAATTTTAAAGACTTCTAGGGGCGATGTGTGGAAAGTTCGTGACTTCACTTTTACTACCATTTCCCCTCTAAGGAGAAATAAATTAATTAGTCATCATACATTTTCTCTTTTCTTTCTTTTGTGTTTATTGCTATACATTTTATTTTACACGTATATTTATTGTTTCATCCACTTTATTTTTTATCTTTTTAAAAGCTTTTTATATTTCATTAAATTTTTTTCTTATAAATTGTCACCAAAAAAGTTGCTTGCGCTGCTCCAGGTGAGGCTCGAACTCACAACCCCGGCATTGCTCACAAGTTACTGATTATAAGTACCGTGCGCTAACCAATTGCGCCACTGGAGCGCTTATGACAGGTTTGCCAAAAGCTTAACAAAAGCTTTTGGTGATTAAATTACATAAATATTTTTAGAGAAATTGTATTTATAAATAAAGTGAAATTTAATATTCTTAACGAATTTGCAAAAATTGCCATTAAATAAATGTATTACAATATTATGTTGTTGTAATTATATAAAAAGTACATAAATAAAAAATATTATAAACCACAGCAAACAATTGCGTTAAATTGAATTTATTTTAACAATATTTACATAATTTTTATTTCATAATAGAATTTTAATAATTCGAAAATATATTAATATTATGTATTTTATATAATTCTTAAGTTGTTAATAACAACTCATTACTAAATGCATTACTAAGTAAGGAATATTACTTAATGGGAAAAATGTTTGTAAGTTCTAAAATATTTACTAAGGATAATATCTAAAAATAGATTTTGTCTGTGGCTTTATAGATAAAGTATTTGCTTTAATTTTTCTTATACGTAAGGTTGGTATTCAACTCCCAACTGAGCCCATCATCATCATCATCATCCAATGTGATATTTATTTTTTTTTTTTTTTTTAATTATTTTTAAGAACTTCAATATTTGTTTAAATGTTAAACGTCTGATATGAAGGTGTTACATTTACTATGCTTAAGAGATATAGTTCTATATATATAGTCAAATCTTATTTTCTAGACAAATAAACTCTAGACTAAGTGTGCAAATCTTTACTGATTTAAATTTTCACTATTAATTATCTCTGATGTTTTGATTTTTAAAATATGTCAAAATAAATATAAAGTTATTAAAAAACTTCAAAAAAATATGAAAAATTTAAATTTAATTATTGTAAAAATTAATACTCATTTCAAGATATTAACTTTGACTATTTGTCACAACTCTACGAATTAAGATAATCAAAAAAATCCTTCAATATTATAAATTTTCTTAATTTGGGAATGTGATTCATATACTCGTATTATGAAATTATTAGCAAAAAATAAAAATAAAAATAAATATAAATAAAAATATTTTTAAAACTATGAGAGATAAATTAGTGAGGTAAGTATTAAATCAAAGTGTTCATCAAAGAGTTAAAAGCTATAAATAGGGGGCATATTTTCATGAATTTATTTTTCAATTCAAATTCAAAATGTAAACAAAAAGTAAAAAAATACATTATTTAAAAAAATCGACAATTCCATGAAAAAAAGCTCGAAAAAAGGATATTTTTACCTGGTTTAAATTACCATAAACATTTTATACACCATTTCATTTTGAACCATTAAATCAATTAAAATCAATTATTTTTTAAATCATTAAATTCCGCAAGGCCTTCCTAGAAATATTGATTTTTAAATTCACATACTTTTGAGAATTTTATGGTTTTTTAAAAATTTGAAAAGCAACTTCGCGAAACTGAAATTGTTATGTGGTTTTTGTTTACTTTATCATATAAGGAGCCGCGACCGATAAATATAAAAATAAAATTCCAAAAAAAAGAATTTTGCGGATTTTTTGCGATTTGTTTGCTTTTTTTCGGAAAAGAACAAAATAAATGAAAGTATTATATATTTAAAATTATTGTTGATTTAACTTTTTAACTTTATTTAAATTATAGAAAAATATTGAAAGCGAGTAAGAATTAAATAACTTTAATGTGCAAAAATAATTTTGAATTAGTGTTGAAGTGACAGGTCCTTATATGGAATCTATGGTCAACTATGATCCGATCATAGTGAGATTTCACTGTAAGATTTATACCTTAATCAAATTTCATCTTTATGTGGACATCTATATAGAAATTATGCCTGTGAATGTGATTTTCGGGAAGGTTCTTATATGGGAGCTATCGTCAATTATGGACCGATCCTCATGAAATTTATGCTGTTATGAATTTTATGTAAATGCATACATATTTAAGACTTTTATAAGCGTTTGACCTATTTACGGGAAAAATTTTATATGAGAGCTCAGTGAAATAATGGTTTTATTTTGAACGAATTTTAATATGCTATATTATTTGCCAAAAAAAAGATAATATACGAAATTTCATTAAGTTATCTTGAAAACATTCACCTACATATTAGCTGAAATGTTGGTTTTTGATGTACGGACAGCCGGACAGATAAAAAATTTTATATTTTTATATACAATAAAAAAGTATTTTTTTGATGTCGTTATGAGCTAATTATTATTTTGACGTTTCTACCCCATTACGTGTCAATGGTATATTTTTATTTGTGTAGGCATTAAGTAATTTAATAAAATCGGATTAGTTAATTTTCTCAAAGAAACATCTGCTGATACCAAGGCTTCACATAAGTCCAAGTTAAAATGATTTTTTTTTCAAAAATATTAAAGTTTAGGTTTAAAGGATTACAACAACTTGTACTTGTCATTTTTCCTCTTTCTCGTATCCTTAGTGTATTCTAGATTTTCCATTTCATTGATTTTATATGTTCTATTAATTTTCAAGGACTTCTAAAGGAAATAAGAGCCAAGTATATTAAATCGTCTATTAGATATCGCAGGGCATATTCACATAAAAAGTGATAACTATCTTCAACAACTTCCCTTCATCTAAAAATCCTAATCTTACCATATGTTTACCAAGAGTATTGCGACCAGTCTTTAAATTGTTTTTTATTAATTTCGAGAAGTATATTGCTAAATTTAACATTTGTGACAGCTTCTGACTACATAAGACCTTATATTATATGTTTTTTGTGCCTTTATAGCAGTTTGAATATCAATTAAGAAACTAATATCGTAAACTTGATATTTGTCTTGCTGCCATGGCTATCGCGTAAACTTCAGCTTGGAAAATAATGCAGTCTTTCTTTAAACGATAAAAAGGTTCCATTTGCAATTCGTTGCCATCACACCACAACCAATTCCATTGGTGGTTTTTAAGCCATCAGAATAGATGTTTAATTCTGAGGCTTTAATTTTCCCCTGAAGCCAATCATCAGGTGATGGAAAAGTAACATTTAATTCCCTTTCTATTACATTATATGGAGTAATGTAGTCTGTTTTACAGTCTCCCTCTATATCTCTGACTGACGCACCACGCTAGTTTAGTAATATTCAAACCCGTAGCCGGCGTGGAAACAATTAATATGCATTATTAAGTATTAAGTAAATTAATATGCATTATTGAGCAAAATATAACAAAAAATGCAACAAATCATTGCATTTCTTATAAAAACGTGTGATTCAGATAGATAATTACTTTAGATAGTATTTAAATGATAGAATTTAGTTTTTTTATGAAAAACAAATTTTTTTTAAATTTTGTAACAAATTTTATTTTTCGACATATTTTTTTTTTATATCTCCGAAACTATTTAACAATTTTAAGTATAAGTTGAAGATAATTTGAATTGTAATTTCGATATTTCGTTCTCGAAATATGTTGCATTATAAGCAATAACAGCGAAAGCAAAAATGTGCAAAATCATATTTTTTTCTGGACTTCAAACGAACCAAACTGTTATTTATCCATTTCAGACAATTTTAAGAATTTTGGCAATAATTTGTTACAGCATATTTTGGTCCTAACAGCAAATTTTTGTATATTTTGTTCTTAGCAGCATATTTTGTCATATTTTCATAGAAAATCCTAATTTTAGGGCATATTTTAGCAATTTTAATATCATATTTTTGCATATTTAATATTTAAGACAACAGTAAAGATCATAATTTTGCATATTTTAAAGTTAAGAGAAACATTTAGCTTATTTTGCATCCAAATGATTTTTTTTTTTTTACATATTTTGGCATTAGTGAAATTTTTCCTTTACTGTGTCAAATTAGATTTCCTAAAAATTTGAATTTTATAAATTGATTTAAGTTTCGTAATTTCCTGATATGTTTGAATTTTTTAAGTACAAAAAGAACATATATATTTGTTAACAATTGCTATTAAAAATCAAATAATTTTTACCGTGAGTAGTAAATAATTTAAATTTTAGCCAGATAAAATAATATTTTAAGAGCATATTTTTCTAAAAGCATATTTTCCGAACTTGCGAGGATTTTTATGTGCATAAAACACTTTTTTTAGAGCATATTTTTGGTTGTGCTGCTCATTTCGAGAACAAGATATTAAAAAAATGTGATTTATCGGCTTAGAATTGCATGATCATGTGTTTCTAAATTATCAGAGAAATCCTATGCCTCAATATCTGTGTTTCCCGCTATAATTAATAATAAAACACATGTACTTTGTACTCAAAAACTTTATTTTTCATTTCTTTATTTTATTTCTTTTTCCCTTATTAAATCTTTGGTAATTGAATTTATTTCATTTCAAAATTAGCTCATAGAAATCTTATTCTAATTTCCATTCTCACTCCCATTTATCTTCATTATTTGGTATGTAGCCATCACTCCATGTACTTCGAGATTCATCTAAATTTTCCAGCTTTTCGTTGGCTCCCTCAAAAGTATTCGATTTAAGATTTTCATAACGAAGTGAATGTGAACGTCTGCGTATATTTAATTCGGTTAAATATTGAACAGTTGTTTGATTATTGGGATCTATTGTACTATCCTGAAGAGTTTTTTGTAAATGATTTATATAGTTAATAGCTATTCTGTAATTGAAGGGTTTTTATTAAGTATTTTGCTCTAGGTTTAGGGTTGATTTTCAAAATTTCTTACCGTAAACTTTCTATTTTTGAATATTTTTTACCATTTGGTTTTGAAATTGGTAATTTGGAACGTAAAAGATCAAATGCTCGATTCATATCACGCATACGTGTACGTTCACGATCACAGGCAGTCTTTTTGTAGTCTGAAAATTAAATAAATTTTATTAGTTATTATAGCTTTGACAATTTAAAATAATACTAATTTGTGAAAAAATTTTGTTTATTTTAAAATCAACTACAAAATCATAATTTTATCATCAACATATAAAGAAGCATTCTTCTAGTATGATCGCTTTGTTTTAAAAAATAGCATATACTTTGCGACGAAATCAAATACATACATATGTTCGCGATATTGAGCATTCTAATTTTGCTAGGGACCAACTCCATCAAAAAATTACTGATTTCGCTTATAACGTCATATTATTCCCACACCCATAACATACGAAATATGTAATTATGTTTACCTTTTTCACTTTGTTGCGCCTTTTCCTGCCACGAAAGATTAATTTCCTTGCTGATCGCATGCTCTTGAGCATCTCGATAGGACATATAAACCGGTGATGGTACAATTTCTGTCATTGGTAATTTATTACTGACTTCTGTAGGTGTTATACTCGTTACCGGTGTGGGAGTTGACCAAGTATAAACTGTTTGTGGTATATGTGTCGAATAGGGCGTGGTATTTACAGAAATTAAAGATGCTGAAGCAGTAGTTCTATGAGATGCATGTAAAGATAGTTGATGTATAGTTGCTGATGCCCCTTCGCTATAGGGATTATTGTAATGAAGTGCCGGATCTACAATGTGTGAATGTGTAGGTAAACCTATGCCATAGATACTGTTTATATGTATATCCAAAGGATAATCACTGGTATAGGGTACAGAGGTTAAATCTGGTGTAGTTGTTGTAACACTCGAGGAGACACCTAATTCTAAAAGATCAGGTTTTTCACTTTCATTATCCGAATTATAATTCGTTCGAAGACCACTGGTTGTGCCGTCGGCATTTGTGGTGGTAGTTTGTACTGAAAGTGCATGGGGCGTTAAAGTTTCACTGTGCGTGAGTGTGTCCTCTAAATGATCAGTCATGTTGTTTATTTTTTAATACTTTTATTTTTTTCAATATATTTTATATTTAATATCACAATTTTTGTTATTATTTTTTATTAAATTAAAATTCTATATTAAGTATTTTTGACCGTAACGTTTCTTTTGTTTTTTATTATTATTTAAATATCCTCCAATTGACTTGTTTAAGGTTCAATGTCTTTTAATAATATAACTTCATTATTTCTAGTAACATCGTCAAAACATTACTTTCGTTTTTTTCCAATTTTGATCCCAAATTATTTGTTTTATTATTTTTATTTTCTTATTAAAAATGTGCGTTAAAAAAGTAGAGCTTAACTTCAATTTGTTTAATGATATATTAAATATGGATAAATAGTTGTCGATCAACGCAACAAAATCACTCGTTTGTACACTCAATACTCACTGCAATCACTCGTTTTATTTAACAGATCAGAGTAAGACTCTCTTCAAACTCAAACTCAGGTGTAGTTTATATGTATTTAAACGTGGATACATATTCATGTATGTATGAACATTAAGGTGACTTCAACAAATGAAGCATGGACGCGTATAAACCATAAAGAAAATTTTACAACAGACGATAAAAACTTCATAAAATCATAAAACTTAATCGTTTTCTTACCTTTCTTCAATATTTGCTAAGATTTATTAAACGTCTATCTGTAGGCATATGGTCGTCAAATTCGGATTAGAACATGCAAAACTTTGCGACTGAAAATATCTTAAAATGGAATAAGGGCTTACATTCAGATTTTTGAATATAAGTCGGTTGTTTATGGACCAATATGGTTAATTCAAAAAACCGAAATTTTACAAACATATTTATGACCGATCTATATAAGAACCAAGTCCGTAGCTTATTTAGCACTTGGATATCAGTCAAAAATGAATTTTGGCCGATATCTCCGTAACTAATGGACTAGCTGAATTCATTTCTTTAGCAGAAAAATTCAGAAAAAATTTTTCGATTTTATTTTATGAAAACTATGTTTCTAGCTTATATAGAAAATAGAAAACCGTTTTGAAAAACCAGCATTTTTGACATATCTTCGCCATTTATAAATCAATCTTGCTTAGACGGACGGACATCGTTCTATCGATATCATTTTTTACAATGATCCAGAAAATATAAACTTTTTTGCTCTCCGATGAAAATTGTGGAAATTACAAACGCAATGACAAACTTATATATACCCTTTACACCTGTGGTGAAGGGTATAATAGAGATATAAAATTTGGACTGAAGCTTCGGGCCAATTCAAAGCGATTTAGGCAAGTTAATTTTGAATAGAATAGAATAGAATAGAATAGAATAGAATAGAATAGAATAGAATAGAATAGAATAGAATAGAATAGAATAAAATAGAAAAGAATAGAATGGAATGAAATAGAATAGAATAGAATAGAATAGAATAGAATAGAATAGAATAGAATAGAATAGAATAGAATAGAATAGAATAGAATAAAATAGAAAAGAATAGAATGGAATGAAATAGAATAGAATAGAATAGAATAGAATAGAATAGAATAGAATAGAATAGAATAGAATAAAATAGAATAGAATAGAATAGAATAGAATAGAATAGAATAGAATAGAATAGAATAGAATAAAATAGAATAGAATAGAATAGAATAGAATAGAATAGAATAGAATAGAATAGAATAGAATAGAATAGAATAGAATAGAATAAAGTAGAATAGAATAGAATAGAATAGAATAGAATAGAATAGAATAGAATAGAATAGAATAGAATAGAATAGAATAGAATAGAATAGAATAGAATAGAATAGAATAGAATAGAATAGAATGGAATAGAATAGAATAGAATAAAGTAGAATAGAATAGAATAGAATAGAATAGAATAGAATAGAATAGAATAGAATAGAATAAAGTAGAATAGAATAGAATAGAATAGAATAGAATAGAATAGAATAGAATAGAATAGAATAGAATAGAATAGAATAGAATAGAATAGAATAAAGTAGAATAGAATAGAATAGAATAGAATAGAATAGAATAGAATAGAATAGAATAGAATAGAATAGAATAGAATAGAATAGAATAGAAAAGAATAGAATAGAATAGAATAGAATAGAATAGAATAGAATAGAATAGAATAGAACAGAATAGAATAGAATAGAATAGAATAGAATAGAATAGTACAAAGTAGAATAGAATAGAATAGAATAGTATAAAGTAGAATAGAATAGAATAGAATAGAATAGAATAGAATAGAATATAATAGAATAGAATAGAATAGAATAGAATAGAATAGAATAGAATAGAATAGAATAGAATAGAATAGAATAGTATAAAGTAGAATAGAATAGAATAGAATAGAATAGAATAGAATAGAATAGAATAGAATAGTATAAAGTAGAATAGAATAGAATAGAATAGAATAGAATAGAATAGTATAAAGTAGAATAGAATAGAATAGAATAGAATAGAATAGAATAGAATAGAATAGAATAGAATAGAATAGAATAGTATAAAGTAGAATAGAATAGAATAGAATAGAATAGAATAGAATAGAATAGAATAGAATAGAATAGAATAGAATAGAATAGAATAGAATAGAATAGAATAGAATAGAATAGAATAGTATAAAGTAGAATAGAATAGAATAGAATAGAATAGAATAGAATAGAATAGAATAGAATAGAATAGAATAGAATAGAATAGAATAGAATAGTATAAAGTAGAATAGAATAGAATAGAATAGAATAGAATAGAATAGAATAGAATAGAATAGAATAGAATAGAATAGAATAGAATAGTATAAAGTAGAATAGAATAGAATAGAATAGAATAGAATAGAATAGAATAGAATAGAATAGAATAGAATAGAATAGAATAGAATAGAATAGAATAGAATAGAATAGAATAGTATAAAGTAGAATAGAATAGAATAGAATAGTATAAAGTAGAATAGAATAGAATAGAATAGAATAGAATAGAATAGAATAGAATAGAATAGAATAGAATAGAATAGAATAGAATAGAATAGAATAGAATAAAGTAGAATAGAATAGAATAGAATAGAATAGAATAGAATAGTATAAAGTAGAATAGAATAGAATGGAATAGAATAGAATAGTATAAAGTAGAATAGAATAGAATAGAATAGAATAGAATAGAATAGAATAGAATAGAATAGAATAGAATAGAATAGAATAGAATAAAGTAGAATAGAATAGAATAGAATAGAATAGAATAGAATAGAATAGAATAGAATAGAATATGACAAGATTAAATCCAAAATTGGCTGACACATAAAAAACCTTTACCTAATGGTTATCGAAAGAAAGCACTGTGGGCCGATGGCATAATCAAAAAGTAACGAGTTGGAAGGATGTAGAGGAGGACATAAGCTTTCAGAAAAATTATCTTAAAATATGTAATGTGTATATACAGCAATTCTCTGCATATCAATTCTCTTTTAAATATGTACTTTTAACATATGTAAAAATAAACGACTAATAAAACTAATAATAAAGAAAATTGGATAAATTAGTACTTTTTCATACTCATTAATAATGAAACCGCAAATATGCAATTGTAAATTTTTCCTGTACGTGGAATGAAACTATCGACAAAATATTTATCCATTTCAAAATAATTTGGCATCGATTTGTAAGTGCATAATTATGAAAAATTATTATATATGATATATATGATATTTTCGCATATAATGATTCTTAGAGCATATTTCGTTATTTTTAGAGCAAATTTTTAAATTTTTAAAAGATTTTTTTTTAATTTTGTATACCTCATGTGACCCCATAAAAAAATAAAATATGCAAAAATTATTTAATATTTTAAATTAATCCAATAAGTCACCTAAAAATCGCTGAGGAACTTTAGCAGCAACAAAGATATTAATAAATCTTTATCAAAGTAATTTTTGAAATATGATGTAAAGAGAATATTATATTTTAAACTGGGGGCAGGTTGCATCTGTTGATTTTGTAAAAAAAAAAATAATAATAATAATATTTTTTTGCATGGAAGCCATATAAATATACATTAGGAGCAAAATATTTTGCAATTTGTGCGAATATAAAAAGTTTTCATGACATAGACGTGTATTCCATGGAAAAATATTAAGAAATGTGATATTACATTTTTCGTTGAAAAAGTTTCCGCAGCAAACGCGTTGAAATTTTCAGATTATGAATTTATAAACTATTGTAGTATTGAATGGTAAAACTGGCTTGATATTTTAATTTTAGGGGTAATATTAAGCGACTTATTAAAATATATTTTTAGCATTACACACAATATTAAAAACTTTGCAATTTTTTATCACAATAATAAGTAATACAGGAACATTTCATTTCAATATTGTTAAAAATTTTAAATTAAAAAAAAAAAAAAAAATCCGGAATGGTTTTAGAAATTACTTTCGCTTCGACTGGTTTTTGTCCCAAAATGTCTTGAAAGAATTTTTGATATCACCAAAATATTGTCCATAACGTGGTAAATTTTTGTCGGATAAAAGTTATACCTTCAATGTATATTTGAATCCATTTGATAACTTCAGAACTAATAATTTTTTTTTTTTTTTTTTTGGAAATATGTAGATTGGTAAGAAAATGGAATATCAATGAAGATTTTATGAGAAATAATAAAAAGCTATTTTTTGGAATTATGAAGAGTTCGCTTTTTATAGCATATTTGTGGTTACAAAGTGTTGAATTTGACAATATATCACAATTAGACGAATTCAGATAATCAAAAAATCTTGGAACATATATTCAAAAATTAATAATATAATTATTCTGAAAGCTTAGGTCCTCCCCAATAACTTTCTTATACATTACATACATTACTTTTCGATCGAACCAGTAGTTTAGGAAGTACATATTTATTACTAATTCATTTGAGATATGCTTTCTGCAATTTATACAGCAAATATTTTTCATTCCAAAATTTATCGAGAAGGTTAAAATTTTCCATTTGAATGTTAATAATTATGATGAGAAGTTTTCTCACGCTGAAATCATAAAGAATTGTAGTAAATGTTAATTGCGACTCCCAAAGAGCAAAGTTTCTTGTTGTTCTCTTGGAAGAAATATTCGAAGCAGCTTGCAAAAGGATAACGAAATTTGGACAAATGGTCTTATAATGTATTAAACTTTCGTTTTAGTTATGAACATCAATACCAAATTTCCTTCATACAAACGGGGCCACCTTAATGTATAATAATTTTTCCTTTTGTATAGGCACTCTACATTAAGTATTTTCTTATACAAGGATTTTGTCCAAAGTTTAATTTAAAACCACCCACATTTTATCTCACTCACACATTTCATAATTTAAGCGATTTAGAAACCTAACTCTGGCAATCTCTTTAAATTCACTCTTTTACTCAAATTTAGATGATCGTTAGTATTTTTATTTTTTAAATTTATTATAATTACACTTGTTTACACGAATACTTCAGTGTTTATTTAGTTCTATTGTTACAATCATCATCATTCATCAAAAAGGTAAAATTAAAACAACAACAACAACAACTAAAACACTTTATAGGAGATCAATATAAAGACATTGGACTAAAGAGTTAGAGTGACAAATATGTATCAGTATGTGCAACTCAGACATGACTAAATAGAAAACAATTGCAGCAGACGTATGTCAACATTAATAATAAAAAAAAAATAAAAATAAAAAAAACCTATTTTGCCACAGGTATTCCCTCAATCTAAAGATCAACAATCAACAATAGGTGGCAAAGTAAATAATCTATAACAAGTGAAGTGGCGATGATGATCAACATCATCATAAAAATGCTCTAATAATAAAAGACAAAGTAATACAAAATTTCAACAACATTTTATGGTTTTGTTTCTTCTTTTATTTTGTTATATTCCCGTCTTATTAATTGAGTAAGACAGTGTTCATTTAGAAGCATAAAATTTGATGTCATTTTCATGATAATGAAATTAATCTTGTTTGTATTATTTGTAAAATAAAATTTTTTATTTCAAATAATTTGGTATTTAATATGCTTTTTTCTTTCGGATCATTTTTTTTTTTTTATTCGTCCTCTAGAGGCGAATATTAAACAATTTAATCGTATTTATCGCTTTGAAAATATATAAAACAAAACAATAATAAAGTCAACACAAGTGTTTTTCATTAATTGAAATTTTAGTATTTAAGATATGAGGAATATTGAAGAAATAATTGTGTACAATCTTTCAGGTAGTAAGGGGCCGCACTGTGGAAAAGATTGATAAAAACTTGAGGCAAAAAAAAAAAAAAAAGCACCGATCTACTTTCACAAATTGATATGTATTTAGACAAAGACATTGTAGGCTAATTCAGAAATAAAGTCAATTCAAAAAGAATGCTTAAAAAAATGACTTAAACTATGTATATAAGCAGATCAGCAATTTTACCTAGAATGTACGTTTTGATGCTGTCATCTTTAACGAGCTGTATAGACATTATTTAAATTTAAAAATGTTGACTTTGACAATAAATCACGACTTTCAATGGGACCACCAGTTTAGGAGATACAGATTTATTACCAATATATTTCCGATCGGATCTGTAAAGCGGCTTTTGTTTACGGGTTATAATAAAACCTTTCTCTTTCAAATTCAGTAGTGCGATTCCGAAAATTTAAGAGATTCGACAATCGACAAATATATCGGTGGATTTTGTCGTTTGCAGTAAGGATTATGTGATTCAGTAAGTACTAGGGTGTTCATTTTACACGACTTTTTCATTATTCGATTAATCAAATAACCCGAAAATGCTGTTTTAAGCTAATCGAATAATCGAGTAAATAATACCTTTGAATTTTGATCGTTTTTAACGTATATTAAAAATTAAAACAGGCGTTTTCTGTTTTTCAGTGTTTTATTAAAAAAGAAAACAATAACAATGTTAACAATTAACTTCAATAAAACAAAAATTTTTTTTTAATATCAAAAATATTTATAGATTAATTGGGATCGCTTAATTTACAAAAAAGGAACCTTACATTATCCGTAAAACGGGTAGATTGGAGAAGTCAGTTAAGATCCCATAAAGTATATTATATATTCTGAGTCCTAGTAAAATTTTGAGTCGATTTAGCTATGTCCGTCCGTCTGTCTGTTGAGTGCAGGATAAGGCTTGGAGCGGACTACCTATGGGGATGAAATTTGTATTTGTCTAATATAGGGTTAGTTTAGTATTGAAAATGGTTCATAAACAAAAAAGTTATGGGCCAAATACTAGAAATACAGGGTGTCCGTTGTAACTCCAGTTCATACTTTTTCGCTTATATCTCATAAACAAAAGCTTGTGTAACAACGAAATTTTCTACAGATAGACCGTTTATCATCGTAAATTCGAAAACCACCGACCACTCATATCCGAGTATAAAATTCTTACTTGTTCAATATTATTCCAAATTGTAATGTCACGGCATGATAAAACCTTTAATTTTAAATTGAAAAATCTTTAAAACCAGTTAAAAAGCAAATTTTTAAAATATTTTTTTACTCGAATTATTTGTCTAATCGGCATAATTTATTCGAATAAATTTTTACTTGAAAATATAGATTTTAATTTAATTGAACAGTTATTTGATTTTAATTTGTCGATTAATCGAACAAACATTATTCGAGTGATACCCTAGTAAGTATATTTACGCAACGGTAGATAATTTTAGTTTTCGTGTAGCACATTTCGACATAATAATTAATTATAATACGTTTATACACCCCTTATTTACAAATAAAAATAACTTGCAAATAATTAACTCAGTGTTTATACGACAAATTATATAAATATTTTTTCTTATTTGTAGTGACGGATGGGAAAAATATAATTATTATCATCGAAAATTCTACGAACGTAAAATGAGATGACAATGGTGTACGCTTTATTTGCAATTAGTTTTTCTAATCACGATTAGTTTTCGAGAGTTACTAACTTGCAAATAAAATATTAATTCACCGTTTATGAGGCAAAATTTTCATACAGCGAGTAAGAGAGGCGTACAAACGCAATATGTATTTAGCTCCTCAAAATAAAATAATAATAAAAATTATAATACACATTTTGATCCATGACGAAACTTCTTGAATTTCTTTCAAATAATGTATACTTCAGTAAACTTACCCCCTATTCAAAAACAAATTTTAAATTTAAAGCACATTTATAATATCATATTGTATTGCTAAATACAACATTTTTATAATATCGAAATTTCGAAATATTTGTTTCCAATAAAATGAAAAATCTAAACATTTGAAAAGAACTTCAAAATAAAAATATTAAAACTAAAAAAAAAAATGAAATCAACAAACAAAAACAAGCTTAGAATCTAATGCAAAGATATCATTAGTTAACAGATTTTTAATGATAAAACGAAATTTTTTAGGTACGTAATTGCAAAAATATGTCCCTAATAAAAAATCTTGTTTGCAAATATTATTATTGATAATATTTGCATAAAATTATGTTATGTATTATGATTTATATTGTTACGTTTTTACCTTTTAAAGACTGTGGTTTATTTGCTTTTAAATAAACCGGTACTTTGATTGCAAATAAAAGCAGTTTAGTAGTTTAAAAGTTGTAACGAATCTTTATTTTATTTAAAATGTACAACAATAAAAGTTTAAATAGTCACCATGTTAATAATGTACAAGGATATACAGCCAAGACCGTTAATTTGCCTTTACTTACCTAGTGTCTACATTAAGCAAATTTATATCAAAACAAACGTCAAAATCAGTGCGAATATATACAAGGTAATCTTAGTTAAACAGTTGATTATTATTTTGGTTGTTACAGTTGTCAACCTGCATATATAAAAAACAATAATGAATATGCCATATTGTTGTTTTTGTGCAACTATTGCCACCTTCCACAAATTCGCGTAAAGTTTGTCTTGATAAAAAAATCTCTAATGTAGATGCTTCCAATTAGACTGACTCAATGGTGTTCTCACGGCCAATTTATATACACTGCATTACCTTCTAGATGCTTCTCGAACGGACAAACTAGTATATTCGAATTCTAGAGTTTTCGATGTTAATGTTAGCAGCTTAAACATTTAGTGTTGTCATACTTACAAATAATGGCGAAAGTTTTTCATTCAATGTTGTATGTTTACAGCTATGTTAATAATTTCTATATATATGTTAACTGCTATTAACATAAATAGAAAGATCGAGAAGCATTGAGAAAGGTTGAGAAGCATTATTTAACTTTAAACCAGCCGTTAAAACCGTTATATTTGAATTCAAGTACAATTTCGTAACAATATTTATTTAAAATTTTTTCTTATTTTAGCTGATAATGGTTTTTTATTATATTTAGTATATTTAAATAAAAAAAAAACATAATTTTTGGTATTAAATGGCATTCAGAACATAATGTGATCCATGACGATTTTACTATCGTTATATTTGGAAATTACGATACCGAAAACATTATCATCATTTTATGGAAAAACGATATCATTAGGAAAGGTACACACACCTGTTTGTGTCACCTAGATGATATCGTTTCTATATCGTCAAAATATCGTTTGGTTTATTACTAAGTAATTTTTCTTCTTCATCTCTTCATATAAGATATAATTTTTCTGAATGAAGCTCCTTAAAGTGGCTTTTATTTACGGGATATAAAACCTTTCTCTTTCAAATTTAGATCTCTATAAATTTATATGTATTTATGTAGCTATTCAATACTCATTGTTAAAGAGAAAACATCAGAATTGCAATAAAAAAAAACAGTCTCCCTGATAAACTTTCTCGGAGCACTCTAATGTATGTAATAAAATTATTTAGGTTAGGTTGAAAAGAAGGGACAATAATTTGTCCCAGGGGTGGAAAAGTTGATACGTTGATAGTTTTTTGATACTATTTAATAATCAAAAATACCGAAGTACTCCCTCGAGTCAATTGATCAATTAGTTGGTTATTCTACAATTCGATTCAAAAATAAGCTTTTGAAATGAAAATGTATTTTGAAGGTATTTAATTTTCGAATAGAAACCTATAACAGATTTAATGTATTTTTTTATGAAGACCAGTTCATTTTACACTTGGTGTTCAGAATTGTGAATAGCGCTATCCTTTGTCTAAATGCTGGCGGTTCGAATTCACAAAATATTACACAATTCAAATAGGTTTATAGAGTAAATAAACTACATTATAGAATCATTTGTATTGTATTCACTACTACAAATTACATGTTTCCATTTTCTGTGAAAGTGAAAATGTTCCGAATATCAAAGATATTAAATACCTAATGTATCAACTCGTATTTTAACAAAACTTAAGCTGAAGTTCTAGATTTAAAGGAATTGACTCTGACGATTTTTTCCTTTTTAATTTTGTTTCAAGAACAGAGTCTTATTACTAAAGATTTTCATATTTTACTACAATATTTAACCTGAATAAAATCATTTAATGATTTGGTATCTTATTTAATGCTTCATTTTAGGTATACAAATTACATTCTTTAAATTTTGTACTAAATAAAAAAATACTATCAAAAATTTTATTTTTTTAAATTTAAGGGCGAAAAAAATTTTGATACCGAAAAATATTTTAATTTTCCATCCCTGAGTTGTTCCAAATCCAATACGGGGTTTCTCTTAATCATAAGCCTTATCTGTTTAGTTACTAACCTCATTTTCTCGATATAATTTCTCAGAGATTTCCAATTTATGCTCCTGAGATCTTCCAGATTCGGTATGTTACCCCATTCATAGTTTTCGCCGCTTATGCTATCAAACACTTGACATTGGCATAAGTAATGTTCCAATGTCTCGTCATCTTCTTTACACGCTCTACAGATTGTGTCATTCGTTATTCCAATTCTATCTAGGTGAGCTTTTAGCTTCATGTAACCAGTTATTACACTGATTAGTTTTCTGAGTGTTGGCCTATTCAATTTAAGGATCTCCTTTGTCTTCTCAATGTTTGGCTTTTCAAATAAGATGTCAGTCGTTCTCCCGATATTTTAAATTTGCCAGACTCTGACGTGTTCATCTCTTGCCCATTCTTTCAGTTCAGTTTTAAACTTTTGGAAAGGTTTTGCATTTTCCATCGTTTCCATTCAAGATAGCTTATCGATTTTTTCGTTCCCAACCAATACCATGATGTCCTAAAACCCATATTATCTGGATGATCTCGTATCCGAAGTACGAGTTTGTTTCGCTCTTTAAGTGTAAGACACTTCGAAACATAACTTTGTTTGTAAGAACTGGTCCCAGTAAGCTCGTGTATAACCAGTGTGGGATTGAGATTATACCCCATTTTTCTCCTATTACTACTCCCAGGTATTTAACTTTTCTTGTTATTTGTATTGTTTTATTCTAAATGGTTGAGTACACATATATCGGTATTTTTCTCTTTCTGATAAACATACAAATTTCGGTTTTGTCCGGGTTTACATTAATACCACGCTCCTTGGCCCAGTTATAGGATATGTCTCGGTCTTCTTTTGCCCTTTAGCATAGATAGTTAGGATTTCTTCCTCTAATTAATATCGCGATGTCGTCTGCATGACAGACGGGTTTGAAAACTTCATCGGATAGAATCCTTAGTAGACTGTGTATGGTCACCCATAGTAGTGGGGATAGAATACTTCTTTGTTTGGTTCCACGAAAATAAAATTGTCTAAGAGAATACTTTAAGTAGGACGTTCTGTCCTACGTAATTTATGATATCCTTATCGCAAAATTACCGAAATTTGTTTTTTTGAAGTTTTTTTTTTATGTCTTATAATTAATTTACAATTTCTGCAGATCTTTTGTAATCTCATTTAAATCAGCTGAAAACAAAAAAATTTAAATATCTTAAAGTAATATGTCTGTCTTATAATTAAAAAAAAAGTAATAATACATATTTTGATGCATGACAAAACTTCTTGAATTTTTTACTTCTTAAATTGTTTACTTCTTGAATAATTTTACAGTGATTTTGCCTCCGTATTCAGAAACAAATTTTAAATTTAGAGACATTTTTTGAAAAAAATGTTTTAAAAGGCATTTTAAATTTAAAGTTGTTTGTGAATACTGGTGTTAATCTTTATTTTATAAATCATAATTTTCTTAATACAAAAATGTTGCCTTAAATTAAATTCAAAACTTAAGCTAAACAATTTTTACGATTTGACTGAGGATCAAATTCTCAGCTATTATTTTTACTTACTCTATATATGCAAGTTGGTGATGACGAAGTAATAAATATTTATTGGTAATAACAAATATGTATATTGAGTCTATATACACAAATGTTTATGTAGGTTTCTAGGCATTTATCATTATATATTATTGCTCAATATATTTTTCAATGAACAAGGTCATTCTGCAAATAAATAAAGAACTGCAGTATTCATATTACAAATATGAATAAATTATTTACATTGTTTACAAAAAATTTTATAAATTTCTTTGTAAGTTTAATAAACGTTTAGTATGTAAATTAAATTTAAATCTTTAGTTTTGTTACTAACGTTCAAAGGCGATTTGAATTAAATGTTCATACAAACGTTTAAAAAAGTGATTTTAAAATGTTAAAATAGATACAATATTATAACGAAAAAAATAATAATAAACATTCCCATAAGAAGTCTTTCCGTTATGGGAAAAACCTGAAGAAATGCTAATAAGTTTTTATTTTTTAATATTCATATAGCTTTATTTATTACATTTTCATATTGAATAAAGTTCGTCCTTATTAACTGTCATTTTATTAAATTCAAGAAAAAAATTAAAAAATATAAATTATGAAATTACCAAAAACTTCTTGTGACTGTGTTTTTAAATATTTTTATTAATACTTTTTATATCCGTTTCCGTTTTAAAATATAAACAATCTCACTTTGTGCTGGTGTTGCCATTTGTGCAGATTTATGTTATTTTTGAAGTTTTCCACTCTACTACTGCACGAAGACATTATTATTTCTTAACCCCAGGTCTACAACTGAGATTAACGCTGATATAATATGTGAGATAACGTCGGCAGAGGAGAGTAACCGTTTTATTTATTTTATGTTAAATCTTAAATAAGGGGTACACGTATTCTAATAAATCATATAAGATATCATAAGATATTTTTAGCACAATTTTTATAAAAATGTTTTTTAACATCTAAAACAAACCCTAAAAGGAAACAATTTTACAAAAAACATTGTTTTTTAAGTAATTTCCAAAATATACATGCACATACACAAACAAACTTTCGTATATGTATATTTTTTTGACAGTTCATCTTATTGATGGTTGTGTAGAGAAATCTCTTCACAACAGTCTCATAATACATCTTATAATACTAATATTTGAATCTATACGTGAAATAATTCTTTCAGAGAGCGAATTTGACACTCTCTGACACAAAAATCTTACATATTATGTTACGTCTAGACGGGCTGTAACATTAGGAACAACGTCGGCAGAATAACGGGAAAACAATTTTATTTCCAACTTTGTGTTTAGGGTTGGAGAAAACGTACATGAGAAATTTATATATTGTTTTTTTTTTATCGAAAATTTTAATTTATTTCGCATTTTTATTCTTTATTTGTATCTTCAATACAAAATTAATTATTTTACAGTTTAATTTTTATTAAAAAGGCCAAAATTTTAAAAGGAAACAATAAATTTGATGGCATTATTGCTCAGCTTTGTATTTAAATATTTATAGCGAAATAGACTGCGCAATAGACTTCCTATTGGTTCACACGTAACATTTTAAAGAGAGGGATAGAATTTGAAAATGGGCAACTTAAAAATGTCTACGTGTAGACTAAGGGTTAAGACTGTGCAAAGATTTAAAGATTTTCATCAAAAAAATAAGATTTTTGAAAATTTGTTATTTTTTAATTTTTGCAAAAATAATAACAATTTGCCTAATAATAGTAGAGTTTTGAGTATGTAAATAAGACTTATAATTTACCAATCTTAGGTTTTGCTTTGTTTTCGTGTGAAATAATTTATAAAATGTATGAGTGGAAATGTTTTTATTGCGTTTATTCTACCAGTATTGGCTATTTTATTCATATGTTGAATTGTATAAAAATGATATACTTTTTAACAAAAAAGATTTTTCTTCTAAAAATGAGATTTTTGACAATAAATTGTAAGAAGTTTAAAAATAAAGTGCGGCAACACTGTTTTGCACTACCGTGTGTTTTAAAATAACATATTCACACCTATCGTTACTTCTCTAACTAGTCTTTTTAGGAAAAAGTAGAATTACTAAATATATAACTATCCCTTTCTATTCAGCAAAAGTGTGCAAACCAAATCAAACTAACAGAGTTGTAAATTATCGCATCAAATCTTAAAATGTTAACGGCAAGATAGATTAATCAGGTAACGACACTTAAACAACTGAGATTTATTTCTTTTGTCAGTAATATGTCGAAAATCATACTACAGGTAACGACAACACCATAAAAACCCATGTATTTTATTTTTGTATTATGTAAACTTTAATTTTGAAATTTCACATTTTTGTTTACAAAAAAACAAAAACACATTGATACTTCTCATAATAAAAAAGTAATAAGACGCAATAATACTAAAGTAAACAAAAAATTTAAAGAAATATTGAAAACATAAATACCAAGTTGTCACTACAGATTTTAAATGTCGCCACCTTACCTTGATCTGCAGTGTCAAATTGTTGTTTATGTTTAAAAGATTTGTTTACATTTTATGTTTTCTTTTATGTTATTGCGTCTTATTACTTTTTTCGTTACGTGAAATGTAAAATGTGTTTTTGTTTTTTTATTATCAAACATGTAAAATGTCAAAATTAAAGTTGACATATGCAGGATTGTCAGATATGAATTTTATTTGGTTTCTTAAAGAAATACTAAAAAATTCGTATAATTTATTTTACATATATAAATTTAAATTAAGCTTTAACAATGCCAACTATAATTGCAGTAGCTAATAATAATTGAATAAAAAGAAATACAACTTAAATTCAACTTTTCTAACTTTTCCCGTTATGGGAAAACCGGAAGAAATGCTAATAATTTTTTATTTTTTTAATATTCATATAGCTTTATTTATTACATTTTCATATTGAATAAAGTTAGTCCTTATTAACTGTCATTTTATTAACTTAAAGAAAAAAATAAAAAATACAAATTGTGAAATTACCAAAAAGTTCTTGTGACTGTGTTTTTAAAAATTTTTATTAATACTTTGTATATCCGTTTCCGTTTTAAAATATAAGTAATCTCACTTTGTGCTGGTGTTGCCATTTGAACAGATTTATGTTATTTTTGAAGTTTTTCACTCTACGATTACACGAAGACATTTTTATTTCTTAACATTATAAATAACGTCGGCAGATTACCGGGAAAACAATTTTATTTCCAACTTTGTGTTAAGGGGTGCACAAAACGTACATGAGAAATTTATGTGTTAAATTGTCTTTTTATATCGAAAATTTTAATTTATTTCACATTTTTAAACTTTGTTCTTCAAAACAAAATTCATTATTTTACACTTTTCTTTTTGTTAAAAAGGGCAAAATTTTAAAAGAGAACAATAAATTTGACAGTTTTTGTTAATCATTATTACTCAACTTTGTGTTGAAATAGTTATTGCGCAATAGATTTCTTGTTGGTCCACACGAAACCTCAGGTCTAAAACTGAGATTAACGCTGATATAATATGTGAGATTATGTCGGCGGAGAGTAACCATTTTATTTATATAATGTTAAATCCTAAATGAGGGGTACACGTATTTTAATAAATCCCATAAAATATCATTATTTTTAATCAGGCACAGAGTAAACATGTATTTTTTATTTTATTTGTTGATATTTTATATCACAACTTTTATAAAAATATTTTTTAAAATGTAAAACAATCATTAAGAGGAAACAATTTTACGAAAAATACTTTTTTTTTAGTAATCACATGCACATAAACAAACTTTCGTATATGTGTATTTTTTTTTAATTGTATTTTGTGTTATTTTTGCTCCAAATATTTAATTAATTGAGATTGCCATGAATAATTTCGCTTCTTCTTAAAAAAAATAATAATAATAAACGTAAAAAATAACAAAAGTGACGTTTGACAGCAAGACAAATATTACTTCGCTTGAGCTCTAACAATTATATCATGATGCTGCAATAATATAAATTTGTTCCACACGTGATAAATTCTTATCATGATAGGAATTTGACGTTTGTTATGATAGAAAAATCTCTCCTGTCGACCCTACGTTACATATTCTGTTACTTGTAGATGGGCTGTAAGGACAACAAATGCAACAACAGCCATTTTGTCGCCTTTTTATTACATAGTATCTATATTAGACAATTTTTTATCAGGGGAAACGTGAAAATCAACACGAATTTATGCAAGGTGGAAACAGTTGAACACAAAAAACAATAAGGCGAATACATTCATGATTTTTTATGTATGCAGTTTGATAGCTTTAACAACCAAAATAATAAACAGATGTTTAACTGAGGTTACATTGTATAGGTTCGTACTGATTTTGACGTTTGTCTTGATAAAATTTTCTCTAGTATAGACACTACGTTACCTTTTGGGACAATAAAATATGTTGCACCACCATTGTCTACTTCTTTTTTATATAAAAATTTCACCATCGAAACATTTACTTTTGTATGTAAACAAATCAATAACATGCAAACGTACAGAAAATTTGACATTTCAGTCACCAAAAAAATGAAGCAAAAATAATCAGTTGAGCTGAAAACGTTATCTTGTACTTATTTCATCATGTAGCAGACCATTTTCTCATTTTCAACTGTACGAAAAAAGTACTTTGGTTTCCAACATTGCCAAAAAGCTTTACATACAACGAAACAGTTCTATGACTGTGGTGACGTAAATTTTTAATTTCCTCATAAAAAAATAGAGCGGCTGTCCCTGATAGAACAAAGTAGGTTTTTATGAAAAGATACGTACTTCATTATTTGACATATTTGCCAAAATAAAATTGTTAAAAAAATTCTAGCACAATCTTTTTCTCCCATTAAAATAGACGAAACGGTATTAAAAAAACTGCAGAAAAGAAAAGAACGAAACTAAAGTCACGAAAAAAATAAGAGTTTAGCCTATTTTGTTTGTAGAATACAATTCCGCTATATATGTCCTATAGGCTAAAAAGAGTTAACTATAGGTGCCGGTAGATAATAGCCATCTAGTGGTGAGAAAAGAACAATACGGTAGACAAACGACTAACAAACGAAATAACAAAGTAGTGCTTGTGCCGCCGATCAGAGGAGAGCTCCAACGAACGGAAAAAACGTGGTTTTGCCGCAAAAAATAACGGAAGAAAACTGGAAAACAGTGCAGAAAAAAATTGTAAAAAAATAGAAGCGGGTTTTTACTAATTTTATGCCAATAAAAAAACCGTTAAAAGAAGTTTGAAAGAATAGCAGGAACACTCAACAAAAAACAAACAGAATTTCTTTTAAACGGCTTGGAAAGTAAAAGAAAATATGGAAACTCAAAACTCCAATCAAACTCCTGCCGCTGCTACTGAGGAGGCTGCAGCCACTAAGAATGGCGGCAACGCAACTCAAGAAGTCTCATCCACAAGTAAGTCGCAAAAAAATTAAATTTACTATTAAAAAAGCAGTGAAAATGTCTATAATTGAAGAAAAAATTTATACAAATTATATTTTCTCTTACTCATAATTGTTTCTTATACGAGTACTTTTTTTTGCATTAAGTAATTTTTGGGTGGAGTAGTTTTATTTTCTTGTTTTGGATTAGAACAAATTGTTTCTCGCTGCTAGTATTTCAGCAAGGAAAAAAACCAACGAAATAATACGGGAAAATGCTACAGAAAAAATATAATAACATTTAAAATAATTAGTGGATGAGGTGTTTTTGTATAAGTGTTTTTAATATGACGCATTAACCAAATTTCAAAAAAAAAAGTTTTTTTTTTTTATTTCTGAATACAATTGCCACCCAACTGTATGTCATTCAACCACCAAAAAGCAAAACCAACACATTTTATTTATTTTCTCCTTTTTTTTACTTTATATTGTGGTTGTCAAAAATCCAAACATTTTGTGGATTTTCTTTTATTTCTAACTTTGTATTGTTTTTAGATCAATACATTTCCTCTATTTTCTGTTTTATTGTGGTTTTTTTTTGTTTTTTTTTTTTTTTTTTTTTTTTTTTTTTTAACAATGTTGTCAATTTTAGGAACATTTTTTATTTGATGTATACATTTAAACGTCTTTTTGTTTTGATATTGGAAAATATCATTTTATTAATTGTATAAACTAATTGAGGTTAACTAAATGAATATAATGTTAATTAGTTGACTTTATAAACGAATTTTAATGAAAATCTTGCGATAAATATTAATGAAAACTGAATTATGTAAATAATTCCAATCTTGAAGCTGCTCTAGGCTTTTAGTCTTTTAAACAATGGTACCATGGCTCTGGTTATATGAAGATAAAACGCTTAAACTTCAAGCTGAAACTAATATTAAATAATAATTATATATGTAGTTATAGCTGTTATAACAACTAACCTTTATCGAAATATTTTGCATTGGGCACATATAATTGATTTATTTGTAGATGTCAACTCACCTCTGTATGCATTAAATCATACAGAAAAGGAACCTTTTCTATCATAGTAATTTGGTTGGAGGTTTAAGAGTTTCTGTCTCCGATTTGATATGATTCCGATAAAATTTGGAACATCCATAATAAACCTGAAAAACGAATGTTTTTCGCGCACGCAAGGTAAACACTGCCAAGAAAAATAAACAATTTCACTGAGTACAATTTTAATAAAAAATTCCTCTTCCTTTCATATATAATTACTGCTATTAACAATTACAACTTTCAGTTGAGGGTAATGGGAGAGTCAGCACTAAAATGCTATTATTTCCTTGATTTACAGCCTTTGCAAAAAATTGTATTTTGATAACCTAACCACTAAAAATATTTGCCCACTTTAATATAAACCAATCGACTAGCTAAGTCGATTTAACGATGTCTTTTTAGTGTAATCAATACAAATAAAATTCGGCGAAATTAAGTATAAGTCTGTATGATAAATTCATAAAATTAAAAATTTCATAAAAATCAGTTCACAATCTCATACAAATGTTAGTATCAAGTTATTATTTAACAAAAATAAGTTTTATAGAAGAAGAAACTACGGTGCAAAATTTTATGAGGATCAGTCCATAGTTCCCATATAAATCCCACTTCCGGAAATAAGCCTAGAGTTCATAAATATTATATAAATGTTAGTAGAAATATAATACGCTTAATACAAGTATCGGTCCTCAAGTCCTTATATGACCCGTTCTTGAATTTTGATGTACATACACTACGATGTAGGTAGGGTATTATATGGTCGAACTAGATCGACTATATCTTACTTGTTTTAAATAATAAAATTTTAAATATATAAGATTACAAAATTTCTCGAAAATATATTATAAAATACTATTTGAATGCCCCTGCGTTGCATGAAATCTAATAGGTTAATATAAAAATTGAGGCAAACGTAAAAATACAGTTTGTCCAGATATTTTCAAATATCGATGTTTCTGTAATGCTTCTTCTATTGAAACTTTTATCGAAAATGAAGAAAAATTTAAAGTGCATATTTTCTTCAATATGCAAATAGTTTTTGATTAAATTTATATCCTATAGTTCCTTCCACCCTAAAATGCATCTATATTCAAAATTTAATTAAAATCGTTTCAGCGGTTATTCGTGTATATATGGATTAATATAGATAATATAATTTTATTTGGTATGTAAAAAATTAAGCAAGGTATTATTATTATTGATTTTTTAATTTTCTAATTTTATCATTAACAATAATACTTTTTTACAACAAAAACAATTTATACAGCATATGTTAACACTCAATTTCTATTTTACAATACACTGTCTGCCACTTGAATAAGGAATCACATTTTTTTAACTTTATTTAAGTATATCTCCTAAACTACAGTTCAGAAAAAAATAGTTTTTTGCCCAACCACATTTCAAAGTGTTGGCTTTATTTTCCTGAAGAAATAAAAATATACATATTTTGTTATACTGAAATTATGCATTTATTTGAAAATGAAAGTTATTATTTTCTAGCATTTTTAGAAATAACCTCAAAAATGCGATTTGGCATCGACTTGTATAATGACTCTAAGTAATTTAGCGAAATCGAACTCCATTCTTCAGTCATTGCATCCTTTAAGGATTCTACCGTCTCAAATTGTTTTCCCCCTTCATAAACCCCAGACATTTTCCATTGGATTCAGGTCTGGTGAATATGAGGGCCAATCTAAAAGTTGAACACCTTGTTGATTAATCCATTGTTTTACTACCCTGACGGTATGAATCGGAGCGTTGTCGTGTTGGTACATCCAAGGTATGGGTATAAAGAAATCATTAAATTTTGGAAATGCTTCCTCCAGAATGTTTTTTTTTTTGTAAGTTATTGCAGTCATTTTGTTGGATACAAAAACCATTTCTATGGTACCATAATACGAAATGGCACTCCAATACCATTATTCTGCCCTCTCGGCTGTGTCTGCGGCTCAAAAATAATTCCTCTTTATTAAGGTCATGGAAGTAATAGTTATACCCGTCGGGACCATCAATATTAAACTTTTTTCATCGGAAAATACAACTTTAAACCATTTGTCGGACCATGTCATTGTATTTTTGGCAACCTGTAGACGCTGTGATTTGCGTTTTTCATTAAGTGGTGCTTTTTTTTTGCAGTTTTCGTCGGACTATGTATGGGCACGACTTTTAAATACGGTGCACTGTTCTTAGACTATCACTAACTCCACTTTTTTCACGTATTTTTGATACCGACATGGCAGAATTTATTGAATTCTAAGAATTTTTCGTCTTTCTTTTGGAGTTGTTGCCATTTTCTTCCGCCCTTTCATGTTTTTTCCATATGTTTCCACGTTATTTAAATAATTGTACACAACTGTCTTTCCTCTATTAATGTTTTTGGACCTATTCTGACAATGAGATTTCAAAATCAGAATTGTTCTTTTTCAGAGTTATTAAGGGTCTTACCATGTCCCATTTTGAATAAAAACTATTTAAAAACTATCAAATTGAAAATTCTCTAGCCGTTTATATTGAAAAAAAATCAAGTCATAGCCTTCCTGATTAATATTAAAAGAATTCCTTATTCCTTATATTATTTAAGTGACACACGAAATAGTACTACAGAAATACATGTCTTTAAATAAGTTCATAATTTTAGTATAACAAAATATGTATATTTTTTATTTCTAAAGCCAACACTTTGAAATTTGGTTGCGCAAAAAACTATTTTTTTCTGAACTTTAGTGTAGGAGATATACTTAATTAAAGTTAAAAAAATGTGATTCTTATTAAAGTGGCAGGCAGTGTATGAACTTGTAAAAGCCAATATCTATAATTAAAAAATGTTTATAATAAACAATCCTTTTTAAAAATAGATACATTATTCTATTTAAAATATTAATAATCGTATGGCTTAACATGAAAATGTTTAATAAATTATATAAACAAAAAGAATTATATAAATATATATATATACATCTTTTTAATTAAATAAAAATGACTTCATGATGATTAACATGATTTTAATAAGCATAGTTTGAAAATTTTTAAATTTTCATAAATTCAAGTGGAGTATTTAATATATTCGAAATTCAAGATATATGTACCCAAATAAAAACATTAAATAATATTTAAGACAGACTTTCTTAAATATCATAATTTGTTTTTTATTCTATGTCCAATTTATGGTCTTCTTTGACCTTTATTATCACTTTAATTTTGTTTCTAAATCACCTGTTGAATTTTCCATGTCCGTCTTTATTCGACACATGTCGGCTTGCCTCTTATTTTTCAAATAATGCAACAATTTATTTTTACATTACTTTTAATTGCTTGTTTTTATTTTGTTTTTTAATTTATACAATATTTTGCGATAACATAGAAAAAGCATGTGTAAGTTTTTTTTTTATATTTTTGCTTTTGGTTTAAATTCCTTAACACAGTTAATAAATTCTCTTCAATTGTACACAGTGGTACCATAGAAATTATTTTTGGAAACAATTCTGTAACGTGAACCGTTGGAGATATTGAAATAAAATTTCACATGGTCAGAGCTGAGCTCTTTTCGAGTTGATTTAGAAGAGCATAGGTCCCCAGCGGGGGTAGATGGTAGACCCCTAATATTGGTCACCACGAATATGCAATTTTTTTTAATTCGCCAAAACTACATTTATGACTTAAATATAACAAAATTTTACATATAAGTCCTTATAAACATGCTTACATGTGTAGGTTATCTTTTGTAGTTTAAGAGATATTTAGGTCGAAGCAAATTTTATCCTTATTTTTGGTCTAGTTTTATTTAAAGTTTTAAATTTTAAATAATATTGCTGCAAGAATCATATACATATATCTTTCCTATAAAAAGTTATATTAATCTGAAGTTGAAACTTGAAAAAAATTTCATATTTTTAGTGTTATTTTTCAAAAGGGTGGTCGGTGGTTATAATATTCTTTCAGTTTTAAAATATTTTTTTTTGTTTCGGACTATATAAGTATTTTTAATAATTTCAAAAGAAGTCAATGTAAATGTTTGTAAAGAAAAATCGGAGGCGCTTTGGGTTACGGTTTCCCCCAAGTTCTATCTGAACTTTGTCAATCTTTCGCAATTCTTTAATTTTTTTTACATACCTGAGGTGATCAACTTTGGAATTCTACTCTCTACCCCGGTTAACCGCTAGGGACCTGTGCTCTTCCAAATCAACACGAAGATACCTCAGCTTTGATCGTGAGAAATTTTATTTAGATATCTCTAACAGATTACAAATTACATAATTATTTAAAAAAAAAAAAAAAAAAAATGTTTTGGGAGCAATGTGCGTTGGCAGATAAGAATACGAAAATTACACAATTTTAAAAATATAACATGCATTACACTCTAAATAAATAAGTAGTGTAGCGAATAATAATATTACGTTTTTATCTCTTTTGAAAGATAAAATTTGTTAAAAGATTTTTTTTAATAATTCCAAAAATCAAATAAACGTAAATTACCACTGGCTTTGTGAGAGTCACGTGTAGATTTTGTCAATCCCTTGAGACCGAAATTTTGTTTGCTATCAGAGATTAAAATACATTCCGTCAGGAAAGAATATTTTTGTATCAAAAATTATGTCCTAGTTCAAAAATAAGTTTTTTTATGTTTAAAAAAATAAGCACTGGCTGGCTACCTACTCTATAATTATTCAATTTGGAATTAAAATGTATAAATTTTATTAAAATTTTATAACAAATGAACACTTCGAAATTGGTAGGAGGAATTTTTAAAACTTTCTTATTTAGCAAGTTTTAGAAAGTTCGAAAAATTTTAAATTGATCTCGAAAATGCAATATTAAATTTAAATTTTTGATTATATAAAAAATAATAAAATTTAAAACAAGAAATGAAAAATTTTAACATTAAAAGAGATAAATATTTATTAAATAACACAGAAAAAAGTTTAATATTTTGAAAAAAGTTTTAAATGGTAAAATTTTCAATATTCGAAAAAATTCGAAATTAATTTCGAATTTTCGAAATTACTATAAAATGATTACATTTTTAATAGACATAAAAAACGCATTAAAAAAAAATGCATTATAGAATGTTTGCTTATTTTAGTGAAAACGTATTATTTTATATATAGATATAAATATATTATTAGTTTATATTATTAACAACAAATGAATCATCATTGTTTCACATAAAATTTAAAACTTTTTTTGTTTATACCCCATAAAAACCAACAACACTTAATTTATATGTATTTAAAAAAATTCTTTTTACACACTTCATCTGTTTTTTCAATTTTCTATTATCTTTTTTATTAAATTTTTTCTTTGCCATTTCTTAAGAATTTTTTAATGAATATTTTAAAGTTTAAAATAAAAATTAAAAGAATTTAGTTTTTTGGATTTTTTTCTATTTGAAAAATATTATTGTTTTTAATCACCAGTTTTCTTTTGTTTTATTAAAAATAATAATATTATTGGTTGAATTTATTACAAAAAGATTTGCAAATAAAACATTAACATACGTATGTATGTTGGATAATATGAATGAATCCAAATAATCAGGTTAGTAAGAAGTGATGGGATGGGGGATATGAAGGGGGATCTGGGTCTAATGATGTTTGCGATGATAATGAATGTTGTTGATGCGATCATCGCTGTTTTATGCCAATAAATACATATACATTAACACTTTTAATAGAACAGCTCCACTATTCAAGCAGTCAGTCATCGCCACAAATATAAATTTGTTTTTTTATTTTAATTTTAATATAGGAAGGTAGTTTTAAAAATGTTTAATAAAATAGAAATTCTATTCTTGAGAATTCTAATATTAATAAAAATTTATAGATTTTCCTCCTTTTCCTCTTATTTTTTTTATAAAATCAATATGCATATACACACACTTACCACATTCATAAACTCATTTTATAATTGAATTGGTCAATAGAATTCAGCGCGTGCTTATTTATTATGCGCTTTTTCGTTTTCGTTTTCTTTGTAATCTTATTTTTATTATTTTTCTATTTTTTGTTTTCTGTGTGGCGCATTGTGGAGCAATACTTTTAAAACGTTGTTTTGTATTTTGCTAATTCTTTAATATTTTTTGTATTTTTTACTCTTTCTTCACCCGCCAATTTTTTGTTTCTGTTGTTAATGTATTTCTACATAATGTTTATAAGATTTAGCTTTCAAATGTTAAAAAATTCCAATGTTGTTTCTTCTTTCTCTTTCTAAGTATTTTATAATGTTTTCTTGCTGTTTTTTATTTATTCTACCTTGTGGGGTTATTGTGTTGTTTTATGGTAGTTGTTTTATTGTCAGTGAATTTCTAAAAATGTTTGATATTTAATTTTTTACATGTGCGAATTCTTTGGGTTTTTTGTTTATATTGAAATTTACTTAGTTTTTTTTTGAGGTGTTTTATTAAGCATTAAATTCATATATTAAATTATATAAATTTACATATTGTTTTGGATAGGTTTGGAGTCGAATTAGAAAATAGTTTAATTCCATTTAGGATGTTCAAAATATGTATAAAATGATAAATAAATATAAGAATTATATATATATATATATATATATATATATATATATATATATATATATATATATATAACAATTTAAATGTTTTAGATAAGTTTGGTATTTTAAATGATACAATTTTCAATGTTCGAAAAATTTTGAATTTTCGAAAAAATGTTTAAATTTTTAATAGATATAAAATTTACATTAAAAATAAGTAGTAGGAAATTCGAACATTAAAAATTGTTTTTTTTTTTTTTTTTTTGAGAAAAATTGGTTTAAAAGCGATAATTAAAATAGTTAAAATAGTTATAAAACAAAAAATTCGAAATTAAATTTGGATTTTCGAAATTACTATAAAATGTTTAAATTTTTAAAAGACATTGAAAATAAGCGTTGATGGAATTTTAAGCATTAAATAATAAATTCGAATATTACAAATTGTTTTCAATATTAGCTCGAAAATTTTTCATAGACGAAACAATTTTTTTAATTCGAACATTATAAACTTGATCAATATTTTTTTTTTTTTTTGGAAGAAAATATGTTTAAGATCGAAATTTAATAAAAAAGAATTAAATTTAAAAATATTTGTTTGTAAATATCGTTATTAGTATGAGATGACAAGTACGAAGTTTATTTTTTTAATAAAAATTGTTGAAAATTGAAAATTAAATAACTTTTAATATGTTTTAAAATAATTCAACATTTTATATATATAATGATATATAAAATATAAAATTTCGTAATATATACGAAAAATTTCGAAATTAATTTAGAATTTTTGAAATTACTATAAAATTTTACTTTTTAAGACATAAATATTACAACAAAAAATATTGTAAATTTATAATTCTAGAAATAAAATTAAACCTTAAAAGACAAATTCGAATATTATTGTTCAATTTTGTTTTGATCATGAAAAATTGTTTAAAATCAAATAATAAAAACGTCAAGAATCTTTAAACAATTTCAATGTTCTGACTAAACATTCATAATAAAAGTTATGAATTTCAAAATATTATGAAAATTTGAAATTTTGTAATAAACTCATGTTTTAAAAAAGTTACAAAAATTTGTCTTTCTCTTCCGAAATTGCAATTTATGATTTAATATATAAATTCCTGTTTTCAAAAATTTTGTACCTTTAAATAATTCCACTACATTAGAAATATGTATTAAATATTCTTAAATTTTCTAAAATTGCAATTGTATGCCAATTGGTGCCAGTCCCATACTTGTCCATTGAAAATATTTGGGTGTGCAAAAAACAGGTTGTTCAAAACTGCTGTTGTGTTATGTATTTTTTTCTACCAATTTCCGTTAGTCCGAGAATAGACAACAAGAACAATAAAATGAATGAATAATACTTGAATAGAATATGAAATGCTTTTTCATGAACCATCTTTATGAAACTCTTAAATTTCTCTACTGATTTCTTGTTGTTTTTTTTTCTTTGTTTAAACTTTTATTATTGTCGTCATCGTCGCCATTTACTTACTTAACTCTTTTTATTTTTTTTTGTGTTGTTTTAATAGCAAAAATTAAAAGTACAAATAAATAAAATTGTTTATGCAAAAAAAGGGAGAGAAAAAGAAATGAAAATTCAAAAAATACGAACAAATTTTAACAAAAGGTTAATAAACGATAATGTTTAGTTTGTCAATATATACATATTTTTTTCTCTTATTACTGTTGTGGTATATTTTGTTGATTTTTCTTATTTTGTATGTATTATTTTTTTTATTTTACTTAGATTTTATTTTATTGTAGTGTAAGTTTACTTTTACTTTACTGTTTTTTTTTTTTAGTAGAAAAAACAATTTTAAACAGCGTGTTTATCAATTTTAGTTTATTTTGCTTAAAATGGGTCAAAGTAGTATTTGTTTTTTTTTTTTTTTTTTTTATTCATAGAACGAATTTTTTTCTTAATCATTTTTATACATCTTTGTTGCTTTTTTTTCTATAAGTTTTCGTACATTCTCTTTTACATATTTATTCTTTTGCAGTGTATTGTGTTCTCTTTCGTTTATCAATATGTATTAATAATAGTACATTGTTTTGCTCAAACTGATAGACTTAAAGTTGAATATTATTGTTTTCTATTTGGTTTCTATAAATACTTGTTAAAATACTAATTTTTGTATTCTTTACTCTTTACTACATTTTTGCACTATCTAGGAGACGTTAATTGGAAGATTTTTTTGAAGAGCAAGAAGAAATATTTTTGATATTTTTTATGAACTCAGTTGAAAAATATTATCCTTTGATTCTCCAGAAAATAAAATTTAGTCACACGATTGACTTTTTTTCAAGCATAAAGTAGTCAGTTATTAGCTATTTCGATGACTTACTTACCCTGGTTCAATTAATACTTTGTTTGTAATGTGATAAATAAAAAAAAAAAAACGAACAATTTTAGCTGTTGTGAGATCAATTCTCTAGGTAATCTTCAGAGTTGATTTTCATTAATCTAGAAAGGCTTAATTGCCACACCATACATTCTTTTATTTATTTAACAGTATTTTAAATAGTTTCTTACGACTATAATAAATTAAATTATTCTTTTTAAATCTTGTTAGCTAACCACGTTTTTCTCTCCTATTTTTTTTTAATTTTTTTTCCATTATTTCTAATACAATACTCAAAAATCAAACGTATTTTTAGCATTACTCAGTCATCGTACTTGATTTGCAAACACAACCAACCATATGCCAGAGCTGTAAGTAAATGAATCATTCTTTTTTGATTTTAATTCGTTACGAATTAGCTAAATTTTAAATTAATTCATTTCATAACAAAAAAGAATTGAATGAAATTTGAATCAATTCAAAAGAATTGGGCTTTAATGAATTTCAATTCGTGTCCAATTCAGATGAATTTTTAGAATGATTTGCAATTCGTTTTCAATTCAAATGAATCTGTAAAATGAATTCCAATTCGTTTCCAATTCAAATGAATTTGTTAAAATGAATTGCAATTCATTCGTTTGAATTGAATTGATTTTGAATTCGTTCAAATGAATTAGAACAAAGAATTGCAATTCAAATAAATGAAATCAAAAATGAGTTGCAATCAATCAAATTTAAGAGCAGATCTCCTACCAAAATGAAAATATTCAGTACAAAAATTGAAAAGCCTTGTCCTTGTCCATACCTTTAATAATATTTTCACACTAGTTGATAAAAATAAAAATTTAAGTTTCTTTTAGCAAAACAAAATTTTCCCATTTTGATCGGATTTACGTTGATACCTAATAATTCAATTCCTATTCTGCCGCTAACTGACAATTCCAGCATATCATGGAAATTTAAAATTTAAGAATTTTTTTGTCTTTGGACTATACTAGGTGATATACAAAACGAGAGTAATGCTTGCTGTCTTTTACATAAAAAATTAGTTGAATAACAAAACGACAGTGATGCTTACAAAATCAATTCAAATGTCAATAAATTCAATTCAAATGTGTTGGAAATGAATTGCTAATTCTTTTTTCTAATTCATTTGAATTAATTCAAAATCAATTCAATTCAAATGAATTGCAATTCACTTTGACAAATTCATTTGAATTAGCAACGAATTGCAATTCATTCTACAAATTAATTTGTATTGGAAAGTAATTGCAATTCATTTTTAGCAAATTCATTTGAGCTGACTCAAATTTCATTCAATTAATTTTTTTGTGTGAAAAGAATTAATTAAAAATTTGCTAATTCAGTGCATGAATGATTCGCGAATTAATTCAAAAATGAATGATTCATTTACAGCTCTGCCGTATGTCATCACGATCATACATTTCTATATACTACTACTAACATTTTAGTCATCCATCATATGAACAAAAATTCAGTTTAATACACACACATCTTTTCAATGACGCTATTTTTTTCATTCTATTTCTTTTAAGGAAAAATAAAATAAAATTGACATTCATTCAAAATTTGTAGTATTGTTTCTCTTATATTCTTCAATGGTTAATATTCACTTTTTTGGAGTATTTTGTTATTAGTTTATGCTTTAATTTACTTTAATTTACATTTATCGGTTGCACAAAGCTTAAGCCATTAATGATGTTTTTCAACAAGAGATTATCTAGTATATAATCTAGGTTTAAATTAGCTACATTCGCCAGTTAAACCTAAGTTAGTACTGTCATAACATACACACCGGAATAAAAAACAAATATCAACATGATATAATGAAAAGTATTATATTTTATCTAATACTACAAACAAAAGTTTAATAAGTGGATAAATATTAATTTTTATCATATTTTGCTTGCTTTTTTGTTTATTAAATTTAAAGCATTATGATAAATTTAACTAAAAAATCATCTCTGTTTTCTCAATTCAGTATGGCAATGCTAGCGAATTTGACAGCTATAATCTAGCATTGAAAAACAACATTGTTAGTTAAAGCTCGTTTAATTTTTTTGAGAATTAATTTAGCAACAAGTTAAACCAAATTTAACTAACAAGTAAAAAACTAGCTCTGAATAATTTGATATTATGATATGATATCATTTTCATAACATTTATTAAAATTTAAATGATGTAATGAGGTTTTAATTATAATTGAGAATTTTGTTGACTTTTTTTATTGGTAGTTGTATATTTTTACACACGTACAAATACATAAATATGTAAAAAGTGAATCCGGCACTTTTAAATAACATCTTCATTAATAGGAACATTGACAGTATTATATATATATTATATTACATAATTAAGTAAAGGTTTTCTTTGTGTTATTTATTTTTTAGTGTGAGTTTAAAACATTTTTAAATTTATTACAAGTTGACATGAAATTCGTTATACATACTTAAGGTATTAAAAATTTTTTCAAAATATATGTAGTCACTTATGTTTTGGTTTTGTGTTTTAAAATAAAGGTTTTTTTTTCCTCTTAGATATGTGATAGAAAATGATTTCAAAAACGAATCGATTTGAAATCGAGAAAAATATGTGATGTATTTATGTATTTATAATGAAAATTAGATTTAAATTACTTTCCGTTAGATTTTGTTGAATAATTTTTTATATTTCTCCTAAACTATTTGCTTATTTTTCACATAGGCTGTGTATTATAAAAGAAAAATAAAGAATTGCTGTAAAAAAGGATTTTTGAAATCATTCGAAATTCATCACAGCCTTTCAAACCGATTTGATTTGAAAACGAGAGTTTTTCATCACATACGTGAATTATTTAAAGTCAGCATAATTTTTTATATTAAATGTTTTCAATTATGTATGTTATCTAAATAGTATATGTCTACTTTTTAGGATCTTCAATGTTTTCGTCATAAAATCTTCAATATAAGAATCTGAATTTGGGGTTAGGTTGAATAATATTCAGATAAATGCAATTTGGTTAAAACTATATACAGTAGTTTTTCGATTTAACGAAGCTAATTGTGTATTTTTTTTTTTTTTGCATTCAATTTATTAAAAATGTATAAATTGTTTTTAAATGCATTTTATTAAAAATAACTTTAAAAGCAATATAAAATAAAAATACAACAAAAAAGGAACAGTGAATATGTTTAACCAGTAACTCATTAAAATCACCATGATCCATTTTTTTTGCTTATACGTTCGTGGCATATTACAGGCACATGATAATTACTTTCTTTTTGAAACCAAGATAATAGCTTGGCTCTATTCATATATATTCACCTTTATATTGTAACTACATTATGGGTATCCAGAAATATTTCCCTTAAATTTTTATTATATTATCTTTAATTTTAAAATATTTTAAACTGTGACTTTATACAACCATACTGTCACGCGTAAGTAAGCCTTTTTTGTGATTATCAACAATTTGACGTTAGGTTGAAAATTTTTATTATAATTAAAATTTTTGGAAAATTTTAAGTATGATTGTTTCCTAAGGCAATAAGAAAGGAAACATTTAAAATATTTAATAAAGAATTAAATTTAAGATATTTTATTTAAGGTTAGGTTGAATAAGGTTGAACCTTAAATATGTCTTTAAGGGAATTAACCTAAGTCCGCGGCTATACTTATGGAATGCATTTATTCAATATCATTCCAGTATGCCCCACCGACGGAATATAAAATTAAAAGGATCTATTTAAAAGTAACTGTTCCTACTGTATTATGGACTTGTTATTTAGCACATTGATCTACAATATTAATAATAAGTAACGTATTTTGTACAAAGTTATAGGCTTTTATCAGAAAACAATCATGCACTTTATGAGGAACAACATTCACAGACATAAATTAAGAGATTACTAATGTAACACCTATAAATTCAACTTAAATATTTTGAAGAACTTTATCTTAAAACTGAGGCTATAGTTATGGAATACTTACTTTTATTTAATATATTGCAGTAGGAATATAAATTATAAATTATATATTAAAAAGTACTTTCTCATTTTTGATGGACAAGTTATTTAGCACAAGGATCTACAAACTTTTAAAATATTAATTTTTTACTACATTTTTAAGTTTATTGCAAGTTCGCGACTTCACTTATGATGTGCATTGTTTTAATATCACTTCAGTGTGCCCCACCGACGGAATAAAAAATTACAAAGTTTTAATAAAATGTAACTGCTCCTACAATAGGTACTTTTTTAACACAATGATATACAGCTTCAGTAAAAAAATATGTATTTTAGTAAAAAAAATTGATTAAGTCCGCGGCTATACTTATGGAATGTATTCCTTATTGTATCATTCCAGTATGCCCCACCGACGGAATAGAAATTTTGAAAGATCTTTAAAAAAAGTACTGGATCCTTTTTCATGGACAATTTATTTAACACAATGATCTGCAGTTTCGGAAAAAAATCATCTATTTTTTGAAAATGTAATGTAATATCACTTCAGTATGCCCCACCGACGGAATATAAATACGAAATGTACGCACATGGGAGTACATTTTAGAAGCATATAAACTTTATTTTTACACTACTCAATAATTTTGAGGATCACAGGTTCTATTCCTGGCATTAAAGCAAAACTTGTATGCTTTAAAATGGAATAATTTCCGTACTCATTTAGTTTTTTATTATAGATTTTAATATTTGTATGTACTTTAAAATCTTCAATTTATAAACATTATTATTTTTTTTATTCAATTTAATTTAATTAATGATTTTTCAAAATATTTTTTTTTTGCTTTACATCTGTTGTGGCATTTTTTTCTATTGAAAAACAATAATAACAACAATTTAAAATAAAAAAATACATACACAATAAGTTCAATTGGATTGTTTGTTTAAAAGTTTGCATGCATTTCTAAATGATATATAATAGGAATACCAAAATTATAAAGAGTCGAGTCTATAGTTTAAGAAATAAATTTTATTAACAAAACTTTATTATGAAATGAAATATTTCTATATTGAAGATGTTGTAGATATGATATAAATGTGTTTTAAATTAGTAAAGGGTTAATATTATCTTTTATTTACTTTTATTTACAAATAATTTTTATTTTTTGCCTTATATTTATTTTTATTTTTCTGTTTTATTTTTTTAGCTCAAGCTGTTGAGCCTACCAAACGCTCATTGCGTGTGCAAACTTGGAAAAAAATGCAACAAAATAAATTTGGTTTACGTTTAAATAACATCTTTAATCGTATACCTGAATTTGTGGACAGTGATAAGGCCGCTGCTTTATTGGTCGAAACTGAGGAATTTAAAAATGCCAGTAAGTTTTATATTTTCTATAATTTAATTTATGTACATGATTTTAATTTTTAATATTTGTGTATTCTTTTTTATATTTTATTAGAGGACATTAAAATTTTAATTGATCGTGCTTTATATCCCGCTAAGTTGCAAACATTACTTGCTGGCAAGAATTTGTATTTGCCCGGTACACGCGATTCTAAGGCTTTGTACTTGAAGGTCGATGTACCAGCCGATGCAACAGAAGAACAAAAGAAAGAAATTCTCAGTGTACAGAATGTTGAAAATCATCGTACTGAAATTTGTAAGTTTGAAAAAGTTAATAAATTCAAATTGAATTATTTAATTTATTTCTTCTACTTTCTTCAGCTTTCGAGAAGAGAATCGAATTGGATATGGTCATTATTGGCTCAGTTGTTGACGGTTTCAATGACTTAGACATTGGCCTACTTATCGAAGTTGGCTCGATAACCGACAAAACCATCATTGCCACAATGGTACATGACGCTCAGGTGGTCGATAATCTACCAACAAATCTATTCCAAAAATATGATTCTCCCGTTGATTTGATTATTACACCCACCGAAGTTATACGCGTCGCTAAACGTTTGCCCCGTCCCACTGGTTTATTCTGGGAGTTACTTTCAGAACGTCGCCTTAAAATCATACCTGTACTCCAAGTACTCAAAGAAACTCAGGAAAAGGCCGGTAAGGTCATTGTCCTCAAAGAGGAAGACACAGACGTTGAACAGAATCAACGCAATCGTAATCGTCGTCGTTTCATGCTACGTCGTCGTTTTGGCAATCGTCGTTTCCAACGTCGTCCTGTCTCACAAAATAATGCTGGCGATCAGCAACAGGGTGGCGAAAATAATGGCCAATCACAGAAACGTAATCCACGACGACGTTTCATTAATCGTAGAAGACGTCCAACTAAGGTGAGTTTTATTTTGCAATAAATCATAATTTTATTTAATTTAAAGTCCGCGGTTATACTTTTGGAGTGTATTTTTTAATATCACTTCAGTATGCCCCACCGACGGAATAGAAAAGGATCTATTAGAAACAAAATATTCCATATAAGTGGGCATTTTGTTTAAGCACAAAGATCTACAATTTATAAAGAGCTTTAGGTTTTTTAAGATATTTATAAATCATATAATAATTTTTATTATAAAATTCATATTTTTCTTTTAGTCCGAAGGTGATCAATCTGGTATCGAATCAAAGAGTCAAGATCGTAAATCTGGCGAAGGTGGTAGAAGACCAAAGCCGCGAAAGAATCGTTTCATGCGCGATTTCTCTGTGAAACTCTCTAACATTTCACGTGATGTGCGCGTTAAGGATTTGAAGAGTGAATTGCGCAGTCGTCAATGTAATCCCATGGCCATTACATGGAAGGGTAAGTGATGAAAATAAATCAAGCAAAGAGAAGAAAAAATAGATTTCAATTTAACTCTGTCGTTCTTTTTATAGGACAATACGGTCGCTGCTATTTGCATTTCGGCAATCGTAATGGCCAACCCAGTACTGAAGAAGACATGAACAAAGTGTTACAAGCATTGAACGATCTCTCCTTGACTATCACACCAAGTGATAATAGAAATAAAAAACCTGTCGTTAATGGTGATGGTGAAGGTGCTGGTGATGGTGAACAACAGCAGCAACAACAAACTGAACCAGTTGCCATTAAACCACCCAAGGTTGTCAATTTGAAGGTGGAATTGATTAAATACAGTGACAAAGTTAACAACAGCAATGCAGTAGCTGCTACTGCTGGAGCTGGTGGCGCCGTTAATGGCGGTGGAGATCCAGCTACTGGCGGTGAGTCTAGCTCAACACGTATTGAGTCTGTCGATACCACTACGGTATAGTGTGAGATGCGGGCTGTTTTAAAACGGCTGTACTTTTGGTTTGGATATTTGGAATCGTGCGTTATAGCTCTGGATGATGAAACACTGATTGTTTAGCGTTGTGTTGGTACTCTGCTCTTCTCTCAGGTGTTTCATCACCCCAGACATTTTTGTCTTCAAGTTTTTTCTCTCATAAAATGCTTTTATAAATATAGTTTAAAAAATAGTTTCGTGTTGTTATTTTTTTTTTCATATAAAACTTCTCTATAATTTTTTTTATACATTGTCGGTTTTTGGAAGTTTGTATAAATTAAACTTCTTTTATATCATAGCAACACTAAAACTACGTGCTATACTCTGTGCTCATTGTTTAGCTTATTCTCTCTTTTGATGCATTTTTATATAGATCTGATTTTATTTTAATACTCCTATGTGGGAAATTTGTTAGAAAAATACTATTTTTTTTTAAAAATTTCTTGCTAAATATTGTTAAATATTTTATGTAATTATAATTTTCAGTTATTTTTTTTTTTTTTTTATTTATTAAATTAATTAATCAATCACATCAAGCACTCATGCGATATCCAAATATCCATCACCATTTATAATCGTAATTTTTTGTTAAAAAGAAGAAAAAATTTTTTCATTTAAAAGTATGTAGGTGGGGGAAAGATTAACATGATGTCTGCAATACGCTTTTCCGACAGCTGAGCTGTCGGCTAGGTTGCGTATCTGTAACAGCTAAAGGTCTATCTTGTCTCTCAAACTCTTCACTAAAATGAAAACTATAATTTTATTTCTTTATATTTAAAATATATTTTCTCTTAACATCATCAACAACAAAATATTTATATAAAGAATATAAAAAAAAAAATGAACAAAACGTTAAAAAATATTGAAAAAAAAAAAAAAAAATGTTTATAAAAAATCTAAAAATGAATACTGAACTAACAATGAAATAATAATGTTTATAAAGGAAACAAAAAAAAAAAAAAAAAAAAAAAAGGAATCATGTCTTGTATGTTACAATAACATTTAACTTTATTTTATTTAAATTGTTTATAATTATTTTTCTTTATTCAATTTGTAATATTTTCTTTTCTTATTTTTTACTTTAAAACTCAATTATGTTTATTATTGTTTTACATTTTTATCAACAATTTACAATAAATATCTTACAACAACAAGAAAAACACAAGTAAACAAACAAAAAAATAAGTAAAATAAACTGAAATTTACTTTCCTTTTTTATACAAAGAAATTAAAAAATAAAAACAAATTTAAATAAAAAATATCAACTTGTGAAATTTGATTTAAAAACAAGAACAACAGATGAAATATATAATTTTTTTTGAAAAGTAATTGTGTGCCTAGAATTTTATTTAAATTTTATTCCAGAAGTGTTTAAATAGAACAAGGGCTTCATCTGGCATCTCTGCCTCAAGATAAAAACATCGTGTTAATTTTTGAAATAAAGTGTTTACTGAATTTTTAAAATAAAATAGTATAAAAATCTTCCCAATTTTGTTTAATTTTCTTTTGTTTGGCAATGTTTGCTCAAAAGAGTAGAAAACATTAGGTCAATGACCCTAATTTCAAGGTGCCAAAAACTTTAGACTTGTCCAGAAAAAGTGCCAAGTCTGAAGACGAAGAAGTTGCTTTAAAAAAAGATTCCTCCTATAATTGTGGTTTCTACCCCACAGTTTTTCAACTGTGATTGGATTAATTGGCCACAAGTATACATATAAACGAATGACTATTGGTACGAAGATTTTATTCAGCTCGCTGTCTCTGTACAATGAAGCTTTGTGTGTTCTGAAGGACAACAAATTCCAGTTTAAATTGGTTTTATTGGGCTTACCAAAATTGGATATAAACATAATCGGCGAAGAATTTGTCAGTTCTGACAATATAAAACTTGTAAGCGTAAAGGAGCCAGTAACAAAGAGATCTAGTGTAGATGACGCGCTCTATCTTATCGAGTTTGATCGTCAACATGTTTCAAAAAGAGAAATTATAAAAATCAGATATTTTTGTAATATTTCTGTGTATTGGAGAAAATCTTTAAAGGGCGACAAAGATCCCACACAATGCTCCAAGTGTGCTAGGTATGGACATGGTGCTAAAAATTGAAAAATATCTTAGTGTTTGTTTACTCAACAAAGGTAATAGTGATGGTAGTATAATTCATAAGTAAATATCAACCCTGTGCATCCGTCTACAGTAGACATACATTTAACAAACTCATGTCTACTCTTTTCAAACTTTGAGACACATCCAAATGTCTTACACTCGGACCACGCACCAATAACTTGTGCTATTTCTGGTCATTTTCAAAATATTACATATTCAATTCCCTTGTATTATCGTGCAGACTGGTCAGCAATCAGAAGCTGGGTGGAAAATGAAATTATGAGTCAGAACATTAATCAACCTGTTTCTAATCAGGTAATCTATATTTTTGTTTTAATAAAGTTAAAGAAGCTATTAAGGAAATTTCTGTCGGTCGTAAAAATTCTTTGCATCTGATACTAGTAAATTGTTAATTAGAGAAATGTAAAAGTAAATTTCAAAGATCTAACGGTCGTTCAAGGAGAGGCGTTGGGAGGCAGTAAACTGGCCTTGTCCTCGGTGTGCATGCCCTATGAGGAGCTGGAACCACCAGATGACAGGGTGTGGACCTTAGCCGAGTACGCAAGACGGAATGGAGTACGTCTATTGCTCGCTTGCGATGCTAATGCACACCACAGTCAATGGGGAAGCAGGGATACCAATAAGAGAGGTGAGTCAACATTTGATTTCATTATTACGAATGATCTTTTAATCTGTAATAAGGGTAATACCCCTACGTTCAGGACGAAGGATAGGAATTCGATAATAGACATAACATTGACTAACTCTAGGGACCTAGTTGAGGATTGGAGGGTGGCTATGGGGTGCACTTGCTCTGACCATGGCAGAATAACCTTTAATCTGAACTTCCTGGGTTCTGAAGGGAAACCTTTTAGGAATCCTAGAAGGACGGATTGGGACGCCTTCGGGCGGGATCTGGGGTCAAGATTGACTGGAACTTCGATGGAGTTCTTGTCGAGAGATAATCTTGACGAAGTGGTAGAAAAGTGGTAACGGGGTCTATTAACAGAAGCTATGAGCTCAACTGCCCAGTGAGCTATCCGGGTAAAAAGAAACAGCCGGTCTGGTGGTCAGAGGAGTTGAGAGCTCAACGGACCACAGTTGGCAGGCTGTACAACAGAGCCCATAGAACTGGTAAGGACGTAGATTGGGGCACCTATAGAGTGTGTTTCAATAAGTACAAAAAGGACATTAGAAGAGCTCAAAGAGCCTCGTGGATTAAGTACAGCGAGGCCATTGACTCTGTCAATGAACTTTCTAGATTCAGGAAGATACTGTCAAAGGACCCTAGTGTTCCTGGGAGTATCCAGAGATCAGATGGTTCATGGACGGAGTCTAGTTCTGAGTCACTTAATGTGCGTTTGGAAACCCATTTTCCGGGTTGTAGGGATCCATTGGTGGAGGAATCAGGCGAGGGAGAGTACTTCTTCACGGAGTCCACCAGTGGGATAATTGGAACAGTGGTAAGAGACCTGATTACGGTTGAGAAGATCACAGGGCGTTCAATTCATTCGAGCCTTATAAGTCACCTGGCCTGGATGGTATTTTTCCGGCCATGTTGCAGAATGCACCGTTGGTGGTTCGTCTTCAACTGGTTGAGATCTTTAAAGGGTGTCTGGTACATAGACATATACCAAGGGGGTGGAGAGAGGTAAGCGTCATATTTATACCTAAAGGTGGTTGGACCTGTCACTCGAAACCCAAGGACTATAGACCTATCAGCCTATCGTCTTTCCTTTGAAGACTTTAGAGAGACTGATATACCTATATTTAAGATCTTCTGGTAGCTCCAGCATCATGAGTAGTGCTCAACATGCTTATCTGAAGGGTAAATCTGTGGAGAGTGCGCTGAGTGGTGGGTTATATAGAACAAGGACTTCGGTATAAGGAATATACCCTGGCCGCGTTATTGGATATTGTGGGAGCGTTCAACAATATATAGATTGACGCTATCAAGCAGGCGCTGGTGGATCTTAAGGTACATGACTTCTTGATCGAATGGATAATCCTCATGCTAAGCAACAGGATTGTCAATTCAAGTTTGGGTGGAGTATGTTTAAGAAAACTAGTGACTAGGGGGACTCCGCAAGGGGGAGTAATCTCACCCCTGCTGTGGCTAATAGCTGTCAATGTGATTTTGCGTCAATTCGACAGCAGAGGACGGAAGATCGTGGCATATGCTGATGATGTGGTCATACTGGTAAAGGGAAAATTTCTTCCCACAATCAGTGAGATCATGCAGTCCGCGCTAGGTGAGCTGTCCCCGTGGGCCGCTGATAAGGGGTTGGGAGTGAACCCGGAAAAGACAGAGTTGGTTCTAGGAGGTACAAGGTAGAGAATTTCAGACTATCGGTACTGTGTGGAACTGAACTGAGGCTTTCCGACTCAGCGAAATGTTCAGGAGAGACTCAAGCGTAGCCTCAATGCCTACTACACCTGTAGAAACTCCATAGGTAAAAGTTGGGGGCTCAAACCAAAAGTTGTATACTGGATTTACACTTCGGTGGTGAGACCAATCCTTGCTTATGGTTGTTCTGTCTGGTGGCAGGCACTGGAACGCAAGAGTAATAGGAAACTATTGTCAAAGGAACAGAGGTGTGCTTCGATTGGCATTACAGGTGCAATGAGAAGCACACCACAGGCGGCTCTGGATGTCATACTTCATCTCCTACACATTGAAGAGTTTTTATGAGGGGTATGGCAGCAAGGAGTCTGCTGAGACTTAAGGAATTGGGACTATTAGGTTCATCAAGAGCAGATCACTCCAGGGTCATATACGAGATCAGCTATGGTGAGGCTAATCTGTACTCCATGGGGGTATCAGATTACATGGCCGCTGAATCAGACTTTGGGGTAAATCCTGTCGTGGTGATACCTGATAGCGAGATCTGGTCCGGCACTGAGAGACTATATGAAGGTTGTGCAGTGTTCACGAACGGATCAAAGATGAACGAAGGTACTGGGGCGGGTGTCTATATTATGGGCACGGATTTGAAAGGCTCTTTTAGACTCCCTGATGAGTGCAGCGTTTTTCAGGCTGAGATTCTCGGCATCCTGAAGGCCGCAGAAATAATCAGGCAAAGCATTGCGAGAGGTACCGAGGTCACTCTCTATGTGGACAGTCAGGCGGCTCTGAAGGCCCTGGGGACACATTTGGTGAGATCCAGGCTAGTAGCTGCCTGTAAGCAGACACTGAGAGAGCTGATGGGGGACTACATGGTGAGACTCTGCTGGGTGCCTGGCCACTGCAATATTTCAGGCAATGAATTGGCTGATGAACTGGCAAGGCAAGGTGCAGCAAAGAACGTCTCGGAGAGGGAAACATATGTGAAACCACCACTAAGTTTCTTCTATGGGAAGATCAATGATTGGATCTTGGTCAGAACCAATTCGGCTTGGGAGAGTAGAGAGGACTGTAGAGTGTCGAGGGCGATATGGCCGGTACTGAATAATGCAGGCACTAGCACTCTCCTGGGCATGAATAGGAAGAGCTTAAGAATCATGATAGGGGCCATAACGGGTCACTGTTTGATAGGAAGATGGGTTCTAGATGGGACGCTAGCAATTCCGATTTTTGTAGAATGTGTGGAGACGTCGACAAGACCGAGTCTATTGAGCACATTGTGTGCCATTGTCCACGATTGCAACATCGTAGGATGAAATGGCTTAGTAGCCAATTCCTCGGCGGGCTAAGTGACGTTCGGGACGCAGATCTTGTAGATGTCAGAGGCTTCGTCATGGGAATCGACTGCTTAAGGGAGAATCAGGGGTATAACCCTAGGGGGATTGGTAACATTGCTAATCCCCCTATATGATTCGTTCACATTCCTACCCTTTTATCTTCTACTTCTACTCTCCTATTTTCTGCATTATATACTTTATATTTCACAGCTATTTCAACGAAGGGACTCACAATGGACCGGGATCGGTCTCTGGGTGGAGATGTGGTACTATCTGGTATCACATCAACCTTCTCTATCTATCTATCTATCTATCAAAATTTCAAAGATGTAAGGATTTAAACTATATAAATCAATTGAAATGTCTTTTGAAGCTATTGAATACTTATTGATTTCCACCTTAATATAGACAGAAATGAATCCTGGTCAAAATTTATCTCAAATTTGCTTCCGGGCTCTAAAAAATTTTGGAAAGTAACAAAAGTCTTTAAAAACAGCAATAACTCATTTATTGATCTACATGTAAATGGTGAAGTTTTAAAAACTGGCACTGAAAAGGCTAATTCAATAGCAGACGTATTTGGTATTTTACACATCATTTCTTTAAATAATTATTCACTTGCGAACACAGCGGCCTCAACATTCATTCATGATCTTAACATTAAAATTCTTTATAGATCTGACGTATAGCTTATAAATTTAGATGAAGTTAAATCGTTTGTACTATTATTAAAAAATAATAAAGCTCCCGGTTTAGATGGCATTACTAGCATTATCTTTAAAAAGATGCCCGATTGCGTTTTTGAAACTTTAAGTAAACTTTTCAATTCTAGCTTAATAGAAGGATATTTTCCAATGATTTTTAATAATGTAAAAGTTATCCCAGTCCCTAAGCCAGGAAATGATCCTAAATTACCATCTAGTTATAGACCAATCAGCATCCTAAGCCTATTGGACAAATTATTCGAAAAACAATTAATAAGAGAAATTTTGACTTTTCTAATCAAAAAAATATTATTAACCCTCAACAATTTGGATTCTGCAAGGACCACTCTACATCAACTAAAAAGAATCGTTAATTTTCTTGAAACAAACAAAAGAAATCGTAAGAGCACTGGATTTATTTTTCTTGACGTCGAAAAAGTTTTGATTCAATATAGCATGAAGGCCTAGTTTTTAAATTAAATTCCTTCAATTATTATAACACGTCATCTAGTGATAGATAAATTCCTGCGATCCCTGCGGGTACGTTGCAAGGATCAGTATTATCACCTACTCTATTCAATATATATTTCCGATTTTATTGTTTACAAGAAGTACTTCTTAACTTATTGTACAATTTACTTCTATCATAAAAATATCATTATATAGTAGTAACGTTCGGTTCACATCTTGTGTGAAAAGGAAACGCTCTAATCAAAACATTTTAGAAGCTTTCCTAGAACTCCCTATTATACAAAAACCGAATCGCAAGTATGTCGTATGTCGTGTGTTACATCTGGTGAAAAAACTTTACAAGATTACTTCTGTTTTGCTGTTAATCGGTCACTGAAATGGATATACTATCAGTATTGGAATTGAAAGACGGTAACCTTCTATTTCTCATCGGAAACGAAACGAACGCAGACAAGTTAATTTATACTAAATCCTTACCTGGAATATGGAATATGTAATATATGTAGTATAAAAGTTAAAGTTCTCAAGTTTATTACATTTTAAAAATATATGGTAAACAAAAACAATTTTTTAAACTTTGTTTTTATTTTAATGGAAAATTTCACTTCTTCGACGCGTTTTCAGGAATATACATCAATATTTTCCTAACCCAATGCGTTGCAAAACATGCCAAGCTTTAGGTCAGACTAAAAAAATGGTGCAAATATAATACATTATGTGAAAATTGCGCTCTTCCTCCACATTCACCTGTTGTATGTACGCGTACTTACTGCGTTAACTGTGCTGAAGAACACCCATCTAAATCCAAAGACTGTAAACTGTATTAACAACAAAAAGAAATTCTAGTAATAAAATCTAAGGAGAAATTTTCTTTAAAAGCAGCGAAAGAAAAAGATAATTAAAAAAAAAAATACACCACCATTAACTCATTCATTCTCCAATATTACAAGCGATGAAAACACTAACTGCCTGTTTTTATAACACGAGCGCAAAAACGCAGAAAAGAACGCAGAAAACTCAACAGAGGTCACAAAAACAAACAATGAAGCAATCAATAATCAAAACAATTCAACATCAAAAATAACACATTCTCAACTAAACAACAAAACATTGCTATCAAAAAACACAAGTGATAACTTAGCTATCACAGCAACAACTTCTATACATAAGCCAAGATCAAAGAAAACAACAGCAAACACCAACAACATAAAAACAATCACAACAAGATCTAGCAAACAACTCAACAACAACATCAACCACAAAAAAGACAAAATAAACTCTAAACTTAACACAAAATAAAACAAGTAAGAAAGATACAGTTGGACCATATGATACCCCACACCATTGTGTATGTCCCAAAATTCGTGGTGGGGTCTTATATTAGGTATGTAGATAATTGTGGACCGATATTTTTACTAAGTGTAAAATAAAATATACGAATAGAGAATATTACGTTAATACTAACATTTATATGAATTTATGCACTTTAGGGTGATTCCCGAAAGTGGGCTTAATTGGGAGCTATGGTAAATTACATAAAACTTATTTGTGTCGAATATAAACTTGATACTAACATGTGTATGCGATTTATGCACGTTAAAATGACTATCGGAAGAGGGTTTTATATGGGAGCTATGGTCAATTATGGACCGATATTCATGAAATTTGGCACAAAGATTGATACTTATATAAAACTTCGCTTATGATCCCTATTCCGGGAGGACATTTGTATGGGGGCGAGGTGAAATAATGGACCGATCAAAACTATTTTCATGTCATGAAAGTCTTATGTGCAAATTTTCATTGAATTATCTTCAAAATTGCGACCTGTACTTTAAGCAAAAGGTTTACATGGACAGCCAGCCAGCCAGACGAACGGACGGACATGGATGGTTATGAGTGGTGTAGGGTATAAATATCATACTTAAATTTACAACAACATAACACAACAACTACAATGAACAGGAAGAAATAATATTTTTATCATCATGTATCCGAAAATAATTTTTTCATCATGTATCTGAAAATAATACAATGGAATATCAGCGGACTTATCAACAACTATCACCAACTAAAAAATTCTAATTAGAGACCATAATCCAGATATTATTTCTATCCAAGAAACCCATATCCCTATTAATAACAATAATGTAATATATCTACCAACATTAACATAACCTACCTACTAACAGTACGGTCAAACAAGGCATTGGATTACTCATTAAAAAGAAAAAAAACCTTTCCCCCCAATTTAATACTTGTAGATACTGACACAGCCAAAATCGCAATAAATATACCAATAACAACCAACCAACAACTTTCAGAACATATTCTAAAAAATATCTTGAACAAAACTAACCCATACCAATTTTTCCTGAAGCTCGCTTTGGGGCTCGTCAGACTCGAATTTCTGTAGGAAAACTGTCGAAAATTTTGTTTTAAATGAAGACTTAATTATTCACAATAACGATAATCCTATACACTTCATAACCCCAGGTCTACAACTGAGATTAACGCTGATATAATATGTGAGATAATGCCGGCAGAGGAGAGTAGACATTTTGTTTATATTATGTTAAATCTTAAATAAGGGGTAAACGTATTCTAATAAATCCTATAAGATATTATTATTTTCAATCAGTTACAGAGTAAACATGTCCTTTTTATTTAAGCAATTCGCACTTTTTTAACACAATTTTTACAAAAATGATTTTTAACATGTCAAACAAACAATAAAAGGAAACAATTTTACAAAATAACATTATTTTTCAATAATTTCCAAAATACACATGCACACACACAAGCAAACTTTCGTGTATGTGTATTTTTTTTGACAGTTCATCTTATAAGATGGTTGTGTAGAGAAATCTCATCACAACAGTCTCATAATACATCTTATAGTACTAATATTTGAATCTACATGTGAAATAATTCTCTCAGAGAGCGAATTTGACGCTCTCTGACACAAAAATCTTACATATTATGTTACGTCTAGACGGGCTGTAACCTACAAAACCATCACACATATTGACATAACATTTCGCTCTTCCCAACTTGCTACTTTAAGTTCTTGGGTTACACTGAACGATTTGTAAATTAATTACATTTTCAATTAATTAAAATAACTGGTCCCTATTAAAAAAAAAAAAAACTTAGTGATGACAATTTAACACTCGCAAGAAAATTTACCAACATGAACAATCAAGCAGCTTCTATGGCAAAATTCATAAAATCAGCAGCTAACATATCCATTCCTCAAACTAATATAAGAAAATACAGAACCAATATTGTTTATTGGAATCCTCACTTGAATATATTAAGAAAACAAAAACAAAAGCTTTGACATAATTACAAAAATGTAAGAAGTGATCACAATCTAGCCTTATATAAATATGCAACGCTGTTTTTAGAAGAGCTGTTAAAAAAAGCAAAGTCAACTGTATTCGGAAATTTACTTCAAATATCTGCCCTCACTCGTCAACACAACGTGTATGAAATGACATAAAGAGAATAGCATGTGGGAGTTCCACCAATTCTATAAAAAAAAATCTGCAATACTTTCTTCTCATCTCACTTTGCAAACTGTCATACATTTTTTAAACCCATTTTCATAAAAAAAAAAACACTAATATCCTATACCACCCCTGAAACGTATAACACCCATTCAAACAAAATCGAAAACCCAATCCCAATGGAATTGGAGGATTCATTACATATTGCGAAAGGGAAAACACCCGGCACTGATCGTTTAATATACACTATGTTAAAAAATCTTTCCTAATTATCGAAATAATTATTGTCTGTCTATAATAACATATTTTCCTACAGTTTGATTCCCCAGTCTTGGAAAACAGCTCTTGTTATACCCATCGCCAAACCTAATAAAAACAAATTTAACGTTCTTAGCTATAGGCCAATATCGCTTTTACCCTGTAAAAACAAAACATTGGGAAAAATAATTGCTAGGCGCCTAATGTGGTTTCTAAAAATAAACAACTTTATCACACCCAACCAAGTAGAATTTATGAGAAAACTGAGTACTGACAATATTCTTCTAAACCTACAATAATTCATTTCAAACGCTCTATCGTGTAAAAATCATGTCAATATACTTTCAACAGATTTTGAAAAGCATTTGATGTAATTGGTATTCACGTAATACTACAACAATTAACAAAATAGAAAATCGGTGAAAAAAATGGTCTTATTCATTAAAAACTTCTTAATTAATAGAAAAATAGAAGTTAAAATTAATGGAGTACTATTTAACACACTATCGCTTTATAATGATATCCCCCAGAGATCACCACTACAATAGCATTGAACGAATTCAGTATAATTTTTTCCAAACAAAAACACATCGAACACTCCTTATCTGGTATCTACATTAGGCAAATTTTTATCAAAATACACGTCAAAATCAGTGCGAGTATATACAAGGTAATCTTAGTTGAAGAGCTGATTATTATTTTGGTTATTACAGTTGCCAAACTGCATATATAAAAAACAATAATGAATACGCCATATTGTTGTTTTTGTGCAACTGTTGCCACCTTCCACAAATACCCGTTAAATTTGACGTTTATCTTGATAAAAAAATTTCTAATGTAGACACTATGATATACACTGACTACGCTGCAATTTTTACAAAACATAACAATAACACCAAGGTAAAAGAAATATTATCTAACATAGTGTCTACATTATAAAATTTTTTATCAAGACAAACGTCGAACTTAACGTGAATTTATGGAAGGTGGCAACAGTTGCACAAAAACAACAATATGGCGTATTCATTATTCTTTTTTATATATGCAGTTTGACAACTGTAATAACCAAAATAATAATCTGCTGTTTAACTAAGGTATATATTTGCAC